>OW028677.1:15872500-18272500 GCA_932294315.1 Epinotia nisella | reverse complement strand
ATTAAACCAATTTGGCATACCTAAGCATGGATTCAAGAGCGTAGCTGTCGGCAAGTGGCAATATAAGAACAAAAACAAAATTACAGGCCACCGCAAGCGGGACACGGGGTCTAATTTATTAGATTACGCCATCGCCGCAACCTTGCACAATACTTTCTCCATGTTACAAATTGTTAATGTGCACGCTGACATTTGCAACATATTCGCAATTCCAACAATAGTTCCATCGAACGATATTCGAATTGCGATTTCATCGTCAATTTGAGCGTCCCCATTCGCAGTCGCAAAATGAAATATCATCAAAATGTCATTTGCTGAATTGCCTTCCCGAACAATTGTTTGACCGATAAAACAGAATAACGGCCTAATCAGTTTCATATTGCGATAAACACACCCCAAGGGCGCAGCGGCCATGAGCAGCGCTGTTAAAAAACAATGTCACGCAGAAGTCACGGCCATAGAACTATCTATATTATTCCGTACCAAACTTGCATAGCCCTGTGTCGTAGGTCCTCGTGCTATGGTAACACGTGTAAAAATCTTCAACACGGCACGCGACGCGTCCGCCGCAGCAGACACGTAGCCGTGATTAATTTATCTAATTTGACGTTACTTAATTTATTGGGGAGTTTTAGTAAACGTATGTGATTGACATAACTGTTGTCGGTTGTGTTACTATCCATTTAAGGGACATAAATTAATGAATATTCTCTATTACGTTTTACCTACAGAACAGTATACAAATCAAATATATACGTTAAAAGTTTCTATATGTACATGGTAATTGGGCGCCGGTGGTGAGTTGGGGAACTGAAAGGTTTTTCTTTTGTAGATTACTATCCACTCACTTTTGGCTCTGTAGAAATGATATTATCTTTAATTGAAGAAACCTTGTCCGTTAGGTGACACAGGTGGTCGCATAACCTGCGCAATGACCCTATATAATTATGCTAATTCAAAATACGGAAACAATCTTCGTACGTGTCAACAATTCAGAATTATAACAAACTAATGGAATCTCACGAAACGCAAAACGGATATTACATTATGCCCAAAGTTTTAGACTACATTCCAACCGTTAATGTTAGTAAACAATGTTTTGTAAGTAAGTTCAGTGATTTTTGATGACAAAGGGCCTATTTTGAGAAGGGAAAACCCGAAAGCATTGACGATGCGCTGACATCGTGTTCATTTACTAATTAAGCCTTAAGTCTCCCACACCCCCTCTTCATTTATTCATACAAGTATAATATCTTTGGTACGCCAACGCGCTTGTTAGATGCTTGCCCTAAATTGAGACTGATATATTTTGCAATCATATAAATTATACCTACGCCCGCCTGTTTGCTGCACAAAATTCAGGTATAAAATGAGATGAAACGGAGTTCAATAAAGTACAAAAAGCTACAAAAATAATCAACATAGACGAGCAATTTCAATGTCTGAAACCTTTAAAACGCAAACAGAGAAATTTAACACGAGTATTAGATTTTGCAAATTCAAGTATTAGATACGACATGCAAACGCTACATCGGATTTTGCAAGGTACGCATAACAACATCATTCGAAAGTGTGTCAAGATTGCATATAGCGATGTGCAGTGCAGCCCGCCGGTGCACAAAGCGGGGAAATGCAACACATCAAACCATTACGCTGAGTTTGGCTTCCGCGTGTCAAAGCGAAACTGTCACAAATATTCGTAGGATACTTCTTCTTCTCTTCCTTAATTAACTTACGTATGTTTGTCACGTTGAGAACACATTTTGCACTCAAAAGGGTTCTCTGGATACAAACATCCAAAATAAGTAGTTATTGAATCCTTTTCCTCTCGCATTTGTAAATGTATCAAAGAATAAAAGAGGGAACTATATGAAAGTTAAACAGAACTATGAACTGTGCAGCGGAACACGCTAAAGAATATTTATGTGCTTGAAATGAAATTCTACTCGGAGAAATATTACCAAGAAAAATAGCACTGAAAGTAAAATTTACTCCATTTGATCACCATGATAATGGCCGCGTGTTCATTTTTATCCGACGGTTTAAAAAAACAGAAATAAAAAGTAATTAAAAACGGTGAATACAATGAAAAACACTTTTCATCAGTCAGATAAAGGTTTCAGTTTCTTTAGTACAATCGTTGCGGCCGTAAGCGACACAAAAAGCAGCGATAGGATTGTGAATACAACACATAAAAGTTAATATCGATCATAACTGTCCAGACTATAGTCTATCCTGGCAGAACGCCACACATTCTTTTCGCTGATTTCAAGCGTAATAATCACATACCACTTTAGGAAATTGACTTGTAATCGTTTTCATTATTCCACATATTCCTATGCACGATAAAACAATATGTGATCTGAGGTTTAAAAAGGTCACGTATAAAAAAAAACAGTTTTGTCTGAGTACACATAAAACGAATTAAGTACAGAATTTATTGGTAAAATAAGCATTTTACAAGTCACAATTTCATTACAATATACACCCAATATTTTAAGGTTTTTACCATGCAACATATTAATATTATTACAATTTTTTATTCATTTTATTTCTGTTTAATACGACGCTGGGTCAATAATCCGTCCGTTTATTTGTCAATTTTTTATAAACTCATCTATTGAGTAATAAGCCTATAAGTAGGAGTATAATTTTTGATTGTAATGTATAGCGCGTCTCTGGAGTAGTTTTGGCGTCTATACTAGGGCATGCAATCCCGGTATTTATTAGTACTACAATAACGGGATCCCGGTATTGTAGTAGTAATAAATACCGGGATTGCATGCCCTAGTCTATACGACCTATGAATGAACGACCACATTTAGGGTCATGGACGACCGCTTTAGCCTAGTTGGTAGTGACCCTGCCTACGAAGCTAGAGGTCCTGGGTTCGAATCCCGGTAAGGGCATTTATTTGTGTGATGAGCACGAATATTTGTTCCTGAGTCATGGATGTTTTCTATGTATTTAGCATTTATTTATATATATAAGTATGTCTATCGTGTCTAGTACCCATAGTACAAGCTTTGCTTAGTTTGGGACTAGGTCGATTTGTGTAAAAATGTCCACAATTTTTTTTAATTATTATTATGTAATGTTCCATGCTCGTAACTAGGTACTAGGAATAGGAACAAGAAAAACAAATAAGCACTCAAATCTCAGTACGCGCCCCGTACAACTAAGTATTTGATGGTGTTGTCAGTAAATTCGTTTACGTTAGCGCCCCCGAACCCTTTATTCATCTTGTCAAGTATGAAGAATAGTCTCGTACCTACCAACCACTACAAGAAACGAAATGTGTATATATTTAAAACTCGATTAACCAAATTGGCTATCTAATTATCCCATCACAATGTTTCTTATACATATTTGGCGATAAAAGTGGATACTAATGTAACATTATAGTTGGAGAGTGTAGTGGGTCTAAACGTCCGACCGGTTTCGTGTTTGTGTCGTGTTGTGACCCCGAAGACTTCGTGACGGACACCGTTTTGCTCCACCGCAGTATGGCACGCAACGTAAACGCGTTCGGGTGAACGTTCTCAAAAGTAACTTGGTTACAAATTTCTTGGCAATCAAATGAAACGTTACGTTTATGTTATGGCAGCAATATGCTCATGTAAACGGAATTGCGTTAGATGGCAAGTTTTATAGGTCACGTGGTAAATTTGCTTATCGAATTATAAAAATAACATTATTTATTATGTGTTAAACTAAATTGAGGGGAGCGGCTTCGTTCTTGATTGATTTCCAACTAACGAGACACATAATTTTAGAGTCGCATCTTAATTTTACTGGTTGAAATACGACCATATCAATAATAATTAAGCTAAAGAGTAAAAAACCATTTTAAAACACAAAATACTCCGTATCGAGAAGCGTTTTAAATCCATTCAATCTCTTAAGTACCTACGTATGCGTAACAAGGCTCTTCAAACACAAAAATAGGCGATACAATGTCATGAACGACAGCTATGCAAATTCGACGACGTGTATTTTCTAATACGGTTTATTTAATAGGTACTTGAACGTTTGACGTTAGCGGCACTCGCTAATCATAGAATTTGCGGATGGAATTGCTTTCAGAATGAAAACATAAATACATAGATATAAATAAAATAAACCATCATAATAATGTACGATATGTCTTATAACTACAACAGTAAACATCTTATCGTAATGAAGATCCATTACTTGTGCAATACACTATATACTACCTTACTTAATGAGGAAAGGCAGCACATTTGGCGAAACAGCACGTAATGATTTTAGAGCCCATTAAACCCTAGGGTTAGTAAATTGACGTATTTGGAACTAAGGCTCAGTGCTAGTTGGGCCTCAGATTACCAACCCCATAACCCAGAATGATTGATCCCGCACGCGGCAAGTCCGTCACGATAACGCCTGATGTATTCCACGCGGTTTGTCTCGCGATGCAATCTAGCCCGATACCTTACATGTTATCTGACTCCGTTGGACGGACTACGGACTTTGAATATACGATGGATTTCAGACACCGGACTTAGAATATATTACGATGGACTTCAGACATGAAAACCTAGGCACACCTTCCATCATCATCATCGTATCAGTCGAAAGACGTCCACTGCTGGACATAGGCCTCCCCCAAAGAGTGCACTGCCACTTAAGTTTCGCGATTCGGAGCACAGACACACCTTCCATAGGCACAAGGTTTATGTTTATGGCTGCTACTTATGAAAGGAAACATATACGTATGTAAATTGTATAAAAGTGGCAAAAATAGAACACATCAAATCTGTTAAGCTTACCTTTAAGTAGGATCCATAGTATTTAGTGACGTAGGGGCTATCGCATTGCGACAGCACCATGATTTCCTGCTGTATATCTTCGATTTCATCTTCGGCTTCTTCCAGGTCAATTATCTTGATAGCAACCACCTGCTGCGTTCTGTTGTCGACGCCTTTAAACACCTCCCCGAATGATCCCTTACCGATCTTCTCCTGCTTTGTGAAGATCAGCTCGGGGTCGACCTTCTGCAAAGAAGAAATAAGAATTGGTAAGTTAACTGTATAAGTGAATATGTTTATTTCAGCACAGATTCTCATTATTACTGTGGATAATATAGGGTTTGAGTGTAACCTACAACCAGAGGTGTCTGTTTTAGGTCATCTTATACAGAACTCACTAGAAGAATATTCAATTACTGTACAGAAATGAAAATTGGCTAATTTTCAATTAAATGCAGAGCTTGTTTTCAACCATGACAAGCCACAACGCAAATCACGCATCATAATTAATCAATGCGAGTCTTTTGCAGTCGAACGTAATAACTTGCATACTAGTAGGTACATGAAATAACGGTGCTTCTTTCTACGTAATAGGATGTTCGAAGCGGTGATTGATTTATTCATGACGGGGTAAAATATTCATACACACGACCGCGCGGGATAATTGAGAGTTTGATACAGTTTATGAAGCGAGAAAAGTTGACACTTCACATCAAAGGCGGTACGCAACTCTATTTTACGTAGATATAAGACCTTATTAAAGTACACAAAACTAAATGCCAATTTATGAGGGAGTGTTGAGAAAAAGTTATTAAAAATGTATCTTGAAGAAATCCTGAATCTTTTAGTGAGCCGTTTATGTACACTGGCATCGAAATACAAGTTCGTTTATAACTGGACTTTTAAAAACTTCACTGAACATTTTAAAACAACATTATCAGCAGAGTTTGACGTACGTAGTGTAGAAGTGGACTGCCAACTGTCAACATTGACATTTTGTTCCGAAACTACTGAGCTAAGTCAAGTCAAGAGTTACATCCGTCAATTCGACTTAAGGATCGTTCCAAAGCATCCCTCTCACTTATACTACTATTAAATACATGAAGGAAGATGCATTTTTAATAAGCGATTTGTTCACAATCACCATAAAAATGACATCTCACAGAATGCTACTAGAACAAAGTCTGTCCAAGGTCCAGACTCCAGGATGAACGGAAGGATCAACGCGCGCAAGGGCGGTCTTCCCTTGAAAAATGTCTTTCCTCCAGCAGCTTGGCTCGGAATGAAATAGAGGCTTTAAATAAAAGTAAAGAAAACGTCACTATCTGAGGAGTTGTCATCAATTTCAGATCTGGGTCGTTCAACTAGCATAGGGGCCGATATTAACAAACTACGTAAATGTAAAAAAGTAATATAGGGAAACTACGTAAATGTAATATAGGAAAAGTACTAGACATAAGTCACCATTTAAGACAATTGTGAAAATTAGAATCTATAGAACTGAGATCTAATATAGCACATCAAAGAGTAGAGCTCGAGTCCGTGCTTTAAATATGAACTGCTAATGAACAGATCCATGAACTGTCGACCGCCACAGCAGAACTCACTTAACCGAGTACTGAACACAATCGGGAGCTGCTGACCCGAGTGGTATTTAAATATTTAATTGGAGTATGAAACGAACAGTGGCAACTGGCAATCAAACAGAGACTCAATCAAATGGATCAGGAAAAAAGTTTTTAACAAATTAGGCTCCGACCACTGCGGTCAAATCGCATCTTTCAGTGTTGAGGTGGATAAATTACCCTAAGACATCGTATTTCAACCAGTCACAAAAAGGAGGCTAAAAACTTTAACAATAATGAAAAATGTAAACACGAATTTTTAAGAGTACCAATTGAGGACCCTAATTAGTTCTATACTAAATTATTTGTCTGTATTGAAAATGAGTTTAACGCATGTTTTAAAGTTTAAAAAAAAGAAAGAAAGGACAGGGCAAGGTTCAGTGACTGGGCTACGCCTGGGATTCACAAATCGAGAAATAATTTGTATGAGTTGATCTGACACAACAGGCAATTAACCGCCCAATGGTTTTGTTTGCCGACTACAGCACAGTAATACCGACTGGAGAAGATCCACAGACATGTGAAGTAAATATAAATAATGCACTAGAATTAATAATCAATTGGCTAAATCTTAATAATTTATTATCCCCCTTGAAACAACCAGATCATTGAATTCCTCTCCTCCCATGGCTGAGTCACTGTTAAAAACAAATGTGCCTGAATGTTTAAAGATTTTTGGTTTGCTATCGTCACTCCTCAAATGGTTACTAAGGCGTTCAGGTCTTTACATTTAAATAAAAAAGACTGAAGATCTTTGGGAATTATCTGTAAAAGTTCTGCAGTCTATTATAGAACTCATTGCACCGCATTTAGCTTCATTGTTCAATTAGAGTCTTCCCTGATTTAATGAAGCACAGTCGCGTCATACCTTTGTTTAAGTCCGGGTCGAAATCAGACCCCACAAATTTTCGACCAGTATCTATTTTACCTGCCATAAAAAAACGTCATAGAGATCAATTCGGGTTCATGAGGGCCAGGTCTACGATTGATGCAGCCACGACCTTAATTAAACATATTTTTGAAGCATGGCAGCAATCACTAAATGCAATAGGCGTGTTCTGTGACTGTCTAAAACCTACGATTGAGTGGACCATGACACTCTAATTCGAAAGCTGAACCATTATAGCATTAAAGAAAAAGCATTTGATCTCCTCCGGTCCTATCTGAATGACAGAACTCAAAGAGTACACATAAATAAGACCAAATCAGCTGAGTCTCTTATTTCTATCGGGGTCCGCCAGGGGTCTATTCTAGACCATTCTTATTTCTTGTCTACATAAACGATATGCCTTATGTACTGATTGGAAAACATAAATTAGTTCTTTTAGCAGACGATAAATCGATTATATTTAAAGTCAAAAGAAACCAAGACAATTTTAGTGAAATAAATAATGTCTACAGTTCAATGGTTTACTATAAATAATTTGCTCCTTAATTCCAAGAAAACAAAGTGCATACGATTCTCATTGCCATTAGGCAACACATTAGTGTAATTTGCCTATTTTCATAGTATCATGACCTACGGTATTCTATTGTGGAGCAATGATGCTGATATAAATTCAAATTTTATTTTACAATAACGTGCTATACGCAATATTTATAATATAGGGTCATGCGTTTCTCAAAAAAATAGGCTTAAAGAAATCAATATTCTCTCCGTTGCCTCACAATATATCTATGAAAATATAATGTATATTCGAAAAGATCTTGAGATCTACAAATTAAATAGTGATGTTCATAATTATAACACTAGAAATGAAAATAAATTAGCCATTCCCGTATTCCGTCTCTGCAAAGTGAATATGTGGTTTATGGGGAACTGTGTACGGTACGATTCAGTCAATAGATTTAAGTCAAGCGTTTAAACGCCATCTTATAGATAAATCGTATTATACCATAAAGGAATTTATAGATGATAAAGAAGCATTTATATGTAAAATTGCTGTAGTTAAGTTAAAACATGACGTGTAAAAGAGCTAGCTTAAGCCTACTTACAAAACAAAATAGTCCGCAAAGAAGATAACATTTTAGTATTCCTATAATATTTCTGATATAGTAATTTATTAGCTCTAGCTCTACCCATTCGTACAAAATATATATTCTATTAGGATAAGATCCTTGTATTGAATAGATTTTTTATGTCAATAGATGAATAGGCCTGATCAAGTCCGCATTATTTTTAATGGATTAACTAGGGGAATAAAGTAACTATCAATAACGTTTGGACCCAACTGACAAGATATTTGGACTGTTCTGGATCCAATTTATTAGTATATCTATACTAATATTATAAAAAGGAAGTCTGTGAGATTGTAGCTTTGTAAGTTTATATTTTTACCGCGTCATATCGGTGCCCATAAAGCTGAATGCGAGACCTCTTGGCATTTGGCTGACATTGCCGCGCGAGTCAAGGCTCCGGCAGCGAACGCGCGCCGATGCAGCCAAACGTTATTCTACGTGACACGTTTACTTAAACACATACATGCACATCCCACATACATTCTAATGCAAATGCATAGACACTACACTGATCTGTGTAAAATTGTTTATAGCGTGTCAGAATATTGAGAAGACCAGGTTCTTGACAGCAAGGTTGTCGACGTAGCATCCGAATACGTTATTTTAAATAACTCTTCTCAATCTGTTTAACATTTGTATCATAAAACTATTTGTATCATATCACTGGAATATTATAAGTATTGTACTTTCAAGTACCTATACGTCAATAAGTTTCTGTCAAAAATTACATTTTAGATAGGTTAAATTTTATTGCCGATTGTACTTTCTTTGCACAGTCAACAACTGCTCGTCGAGAGGGTTCCAATGAGCCCAAATGCTACGGGTTTATATTGTCTAGTTGTGCAGTTGCTATGGTCAACCACTGTCTCTATCGTCAGATCAGCTCGGTGGTAGGTACCTATCATAATATACGTTGTCACCGAACTAAAGTTACATAAGTATTACATGCCAAATTTGGGCTCAATCGGACACCGGAGAATGGCTGAATTAAGTATATTTATCTGCATACGATACGAACTGTGTAAGTAAAATAAAAGCTAGTAAAAACGTACGAAAAGTTGTGACACTCGTACGTGACGTGGCGCTCTATTCAATTATTTAAAACTTATTGACTGCGTTACTTGCTGCCAAAAACATACTGTTCAGCATTGTGTCGAATGGTTCCAATCCAACGCGTAGTTTCGACTCACTAAAGAAATTGCAAAGACCAATTTTA
Source organism: Epinotia nisella (assembly GCA_932294315.1). Lineage (NCBI taxonomy): Eukaryota > Metazoa > Arthropoda > Insecta > Lepidoptera > Tortricidae > Epinotia > Epinotia nisella. The sequence continues at coordinate 18,262,871 of OW028677.1, read as the reverse complement.
TAGAAATACAAATATTTACAGGGTGTCCAGTGGCACATTTCAATTTTTGATAGTGAATTTAAAAAAAAAAACTAATAGGTTATAGATAGTTAATAGCGTAAAAGCATCATAAAAACTTTACAATCCTATATTGTGAAAACCAAAAGAAGTTTAAATAACTCTAAAGAACTTAGTTTAGCCTTCAGCATAATAGGGGTTAATGATATTGATAATATTGCAGGCCTAAATCGTCGAAAAGTATGAAAAAAAACCACCAGTACCAGCATGACAAGCTAATGCAACACATAAAAGTACTAGTGATAAGCCGATTAAATGCACAGCGTAGAAAGTGAACATTCCTAAGAATTAATAGGACACGCGAGCCTCATATACGCAGTGTTGCAGTTAACACTATTTGTAGAAATCTATACGTGCGCGAACACAATACGCTTTGAATCAAGTTTATAAAACCAATAACTAGACCGTTTACTATAAGTCATTTAATAATACATATTTTTATAGAGAAGATAGTTGGCCCTTTTTAACTATTATATATATAGGTACAGTATCTGACATTACTATGAGTCATATGAGCGTACGCGTTATTGCATTCTTAATATTTATTTATTTATTTATTTCATTGTATAGTCATGTACATAGCAATTTAGGTATTTCACAATTTGGTTGGCATAAGTCAGCCCATGACGCCCTGAAAGGACACACAACATAGTTTAAAAACTAACTATTTAATTTTACTTATATAGGTATTAGGTACCAGTCCATCCATTGTCTAACCATTTTTAAAAAAACTTTTATTATTTAAGAAATCCTTAACAGAGTAATAAAAAAATTCTAGTAATAGCATTTCCAATTTGTTTTTAAATATTGCGTTCGTTATTTAATATATACCTATCGAATTATTCAATTACTATAATAATCTTTTCACTTCTCATGCAAAGTTCGCCTTTATGCTGGATTTAAGCTGCACAAAATGTCACTTTTATGCTAGAGCATAAAAGTGACATTTTGTGCAGCTAGCTAGAGCTAGTGCACAAAGTATTTTTTAACACATTTTTTTTTTAATTATCGGGCCTAACACACGAACAGTATTTGTTAAAGACATATCGAAGCATTAAATGATTTGGCAGTACGAAGTACCTAAGTCTAATATCACGTATCGAAAATTAAACATAAAAACTTTAAAAAGTTAAGTGACGGGAATGAGCTATTATTTTATTCAATTTTGCAAATATTTGTTACTTTCTCGCAATCGAATTGAAAATAAGTGTGTTAACTCGGGTGTACCCCTCGATTTAACAATCCTCGCCGGTAGCTCGGGTGGATATTAACGTCTCGGGTAAAATGGCTCGTTTTATGCACAATGCTCGTTTGTTGTACAATCTACCATTTACATTATCTAGCCTGTATTATTCAGTCTTGTATTGTTTATTTTCCATAGAATGCTGTGACCAGTAATCCGAAATGTGGACTTTTAAAATGAAAATAACCAGTCAGTTGCAGTACTTTTTGGAAAACTACAAAATATACATGTATCTGCAGGGAAGGAATCTTAATAAGTCCAATTAAACAGATTTAATCTAATTGAACCTGGTACTCAGACATTGTCAGTTCAAAATCTCGGTGAACAGAAAAAAAGCCATTATGTTTTTAGTAAATAGAACGAGCTAGACCTTGTGTTGATGGGACACTAGGGATGATTATTGTTGTTGATGGAGATACAACCAACAGACGAGAGGTTTGACTTCATACAATTGAAAGATTAACCGGATACGAGATATGCTGCGGAAGTTAACATTGGCAATAGCACGCGTAGCTTCGAGATTGTTTCGAGATAGATCCGAGCGGATAGAGATAGAAGCACGAGACACAGTTGAGGAGACGTGACCGAACCGACGATGAGAGTGCAGGTAGAGCATATTGAGGCGTAAATCTTTGGCCTTTTAAATCGCTGATAGTTCGACGCCGCATACTGATTTAGACAGCACTTCTCTGCATAGCGGGGTAAACAAATAAGCATACCGAAGTACTGAGATACCCGTAAATTAAAGAGTATACTATTATATAGACGACCGAATAGCCTAGTGGTTAGAGAACCTGACTATGAAGCTTGATGTCCCGGGTGCGATACCCGGTCGGGGCAGATATTTGTATGATAAATACGAATGTTTGTTCTCGAGTCTTGGATGTTTAATATCTATTTAAGTATGTATTTATCTATATATGTATGTTTATCCGTTGTCTAGTACCCATAATACAGGCTTTGCCTAGTTTGGGACTAGATCAATTGGTGTGAATTGTCCCACGATATTTATTTATTTACATATATGAATACATTTGTGTGTGTGCGTGTGTCATTTCAATGAATACATTTCCGGTAAGATCCAAGCATGTGCCGTGATATAGAATCAGTAAAATAAAATTATTTCGTCTTATCTTATACCACCTCTGTTTCAGATCACTGAAGCAAGTATGAGTCAATCGTAAACAAAATTGCTACATTTCAAAAATATGTTTATAAAGATATAAAACTACATATTACGCACGGTAATATCATACGTCAATTGTGTTTCTAATTTGAGATTTTAATGTGAACACGATTATAAAATTTACCTATTTTTTACATTCACTGTAAAAAGTAACCAACGTTGATCATATTTAGTCCCTTCATGACCTTTTCATTTTTGCTTCAGAACACACGTAACGGGTCGGTTTCTTCCATTCATAACATATCCAGATAAATAAATGTGTTTAAAATATAGGTATTTCGCGATTAATGATGAACCACTCGATCTTAACTTCGCGGAGAATAGAATGCTTGGCAAAATATAGAAGTGGGATAGAATTTAATCAGAGGGTAGATGGACCGTAAAATGGGCATAATATAAGAGAAAGGACGTAACATCATTACATCCTCTTAAAAATTCCGCGCGTAAAGGGTCCTAAAGGGGATGATAAAGTGAACGGCTCATCGTGGCGCGAACAAAAAGGCTTATTGAGTTTGGAAGAGCAATTTTAGAGAGGGCTACAAAAAGTCGCAGCTAATTCCACAGGCACAACGTTTAGATAAGGAAATTTAGAGCGAAGCAAAATTTAAATGCGGAAACCATAAAATTGGGAACATTTTCAGACTGGAATTACAAAAATGTTAATCGACGGGTCTAGAATACGACGGCGGCGAAATATTTCTGAGCCTAAACAAAGTTTTCTTTTTCAAAAGTTAATAATGCCTGAAGGTTAACAACGTTGGATTTAACAGAGACAGCTCATCAAAACTTTTATATTAACTGCAATAACACGAATATGCTAGAAAATAAGAGATTAAAATTAAGTAAATGTTTTCTGTTAAATTAAACTGGGTTAGTGACTTTTGATTGCAATTGGGTACCTATTTCGCAGTATTTGACATTTGCGGGTTGGCAAAAGGTAATCGTGCGTGAAGCTATTACATTACGGTGACAGATAAAATTAATTAACGAATAAGTTGCGCATATAAATAGGTACTGGTTAAATTTGCTCATGCTAAAACGTTGATTAATCACAGCGTTCAATTAGGTAGTTATGATTTAATAAGAGGATAAGCCAATTGACATAATGGCACAGTGTGTAGAACAAAGAAGCACGCATATTTAAAGTTATTACCCAAGTATATCTCGGAGAAAACGAAACATTTTAATGTTCCACAGTCATAATGAAATATTGTAATGGAATGTGGTATATTGCTAATCCGCGCGTATCCATCTAATTGTCAGATAAGCAGCGTGCGATAAAGTTGTTATTTTTGTGCGATAAGCCCTCTTCATAATACCGCAAACGCGAGTGACTATAACGTGTATACATTACTACTAGTAAACTAAATTACCGTAACCAAAATATAATCAATCTTTAAGAAGCTAATAGCTAAAAGTGTGTGTTGTGTTTTTTTTTATATCTCACTTCACATGATAAGAACTGGGCACCTATATGATACTAGAATACATAAACTGTCAACGTAAATGCCTAATACCAGTAATGGTAAAAATGTATATTCACCTTTTATTGCCAAGATCAGTCGAATTTTGAAATTTTGTTGTATGTCACCTCATATTCATATAATAAACAAATTACAGAGAGTTTTATTTATCGATTTATTGCCGCATATCATTTGATCGTCAATCACAAAATCAATAACCATAAGGACCTTATCTATACATTCAGTGCGTCATTGACTTTTAGACAACAACTTCATCTTCATATGCAGCAACCTAATAAGGCTATTTTACGTGCCCTACAATCAACACAGGATTAATAAGATTAAGATGCCCTTCGGCTTACAAATTCATGAAATTTAAATCCATGTATTCTTATTAATTTAAACATCAGATGATTGTGTGAAGATATGGAAGTACTTGTAAACAAGATAAAGCAGTAACGTTGTAGTTGTTAAACATGTAGGTTTTGGAATTTAGAAAAATATAAATAAGAGAATATTACTACTGTTCAAAATAAAAATACATATTTTTTATTGTTATTACTTATTACTTACAATTTATAAACAGATGCAACTTAACAAAATAATATTTTGAAATCAGTCTGCTTACCTCATTGTATATACAAAAGCGATACCTTAGTTTTACATAATTCAATAAACAGTATACGAGAGTCCCAGCTTTGTTCAGCGTTTATTGTATTTTTCCGGAGAAAACGAGTTTTCCCGGAAATTAGACCTAGCCTTACAAGATATTTTTTGCTCCTTAAACACGGGTATTGCAAATCTCATGGAATACGTTAATCGTTTTTGAGAACTCATTTACACGAAATAAATAAATATACTAATATTGCTCGTTTAATAGAATTGACTACTACTTATGTAGTGGGTAGGAATGTGTTCTTTGTAAAGCAATATTTAGTTCAGTCGCCTTTGCTCCGGTGTCCGTTTTCCGTAAAGAGAACAGCCTCGGTTACGACTGCATTTGCTATTCATTAGATCCTACCCTATATAGGAAATCGTCTTACACCGGCTCGCTATAAAAGGGCAATTGGAATGTGCACAAGGAATACGTGATTTTTTGTTGAGCCGCCGTAAGAGTTACGTAAATGAGTAAACATTGAAGTAGACGAGAGCGAGCACGGGATTCGTGAGAAAACATTCAACGAAGCAGCTCATATTCAACGATTATAAATTAACGTTGCTTAAATTAAACTGTAATTTGATCACAATGAAAGTCATAATGACTTGATGAAGCACGCGACATCTTTGGTATTTTCACTGCAAATAGCTGCGGTCTTCAACGCATTTGATTTATTTATAATAGTAGTTATACAGAAGCCGCATGCTTTGATTGAATATCAACAGCTAACCTTGGAAAGCTCAGATCTTAGCGGTGCAATCATAGTAATAACAACCTAATCAGGGTTTTAATAACGTCGAGATTGGAATACAATGTAGACGAGATATGAAGCTGAGAAAGTAACTTGTCGATATTAGAGAAAAGCGTTCGTGTCGGGTGACGCGTGCGCAGACATCCGACACGCGTTGCGAGAGACGAGGAAATAAATTATGCCAATACGAAACAGCAGAGCGCACGCACATTGTGCCGGGACACGACACTTATAAAACACAGTCTAAATTAATGCAATAGATAGGCTGCAGTCAAGTGAAACACTTTAGAAATTATCATAGCTATCAAGAAATCGGTTTTGCTACTTACGTTATTAGCAGTTCCTTGCCTAGCGTGAGAAGGGCGCACGGGCGCTGGTCGTGCGGGTTGCGGAGGCACTTTAAGTTGCCTCCGGTCGAAGGATGAGGCATGACTTCCCGACCAACCCCACCGACCAGGCCCATTGCTGCCATGAGGTAGAGAATACGAGGATTGAGGCCTCAAATGTCTAGGTCCAGCTAACATAGGGCCGTTAGGCCCCGCCATCATGGAACCATTAGGCCCCAGTAGCATGGGACCATTCGGCCCACCTTGAGGAATGGGTCCGCCCGGCCCCTGGACATAATGGTAATGCGGCGGATTGGATACCGCCGCCCCCCACATATTCCGAAACACTTCTAGGTCACTTGCACAGCAGTAACACAAAGCACAGATCACCTCATTACACTGGCAGTAAATTTACACTAATGTCTATTAAAAACCTACGAATTTCATTAAACTTCTTATCACTAATGGATTATAATTGAACAAAACTATTCCATTTATAAAATCAACACTTAAACGATAACGCACAGTAATCGGCTACCATCAGTAGGCGGTAGGCAGCGGACAGCGAGTGAATCAGGCCACTGTTCGCGATAGAAAGACACCTCGAAAACAACAACACTGGAAAGCAACCTCCACCGGACACGGCCGAGACGCGTAAAGAATTAATTTGTGTTTGATGGACAATTGTCCCAGCGAAAAAGGCCGCTAATGAACTCCAGGTGATTCGGCCCACCTATTATACAAATTACTTTTTGGGAGAATCTCGGTCAAAGAATCGTCGTTATTAAGGTCCGTTTTACATATTCAGCTGTAGGTACAGCAGGCTTTGACGGCAACGGCTATTGTGGAACATCGCATTACGCAAATGTTAACATTAGCAGTAAAGCGAGAAAGTGCAATAAGCAGTGTTTTCGAAGAGGCGGCACAAAACGATAAAAGTAAAAGTACACGTCACTGAATTTGAGCATCCGACGGTAACTTTCAGAGGCGATCACTACGCGGACAATTTCCACTTCAGCGACCACCTGAAGAGAAATCAGTTCCCGGTCCGACTAAGCCATCATCGTGATGGACGGCGTGTGAGTTTCGACGCATTGAATTACAGACTGGCCGGGTGTTGCGAGTGGTTGTTGAGCGTTCCACGCCGGCCGTCCTGGTGATTGCATTATGATTTTTTCGCAAGGGAGCGCGGGGGCAGGTGTGGTGCGCGGGCGGCGTGGTCGCCAGCGGAGCGTGCAGCAGCCGCCGCCCGCCGGCCGCTGCGGCGCAACGCAGCGAAACTCGCCGCCGCTGACAACAACAGTGCATATTCATGGCGACGCATTCCTATTGCCTTGCCATCTCGCGCCGGCACGACAGCGATCTACAAATTATGCAAATACGGGCGGACCCGGCTACGCCATCGTTCCGCATAACGGCTTAATACACTACTGAATAAAATATCTCGGAACCTATTTTAGTAAAAGCATCTGATAGCTAATGCGATCTCTTTAGCCTTGGTGTTTTAATTGATCTGTTAGGTAATGAGCTATACTGCGATTGGCGAATATGTATTGAATTATGAATAGAAGTTTTCATCTTTTTTATGTGAAACGATTGGCTCGAAAAAATAAGTTGGGATCAATAACTGTCAAAAGTCTCAACAAAAAACTAATTCGGAGCGCTGCATGCAATCTGTCAAAAGAATGTTCCAGTTAGCGATCGCGAAAGTCGGCAAGACAAAGGCGTTACAAAAGTTTCGTTGGGCCGCGAAGGCGAATGTCTGGGTTTGGAGGCACAATGGGAGGCGTATTAGTATTCGAGATAGAAGACGGCGGCGACGACAGCAGGGTGGACTGTCCCGAGGAGTCACCGTCCTCGCCGCGTGCGCTGAATACTGTGTCTCCCTTCTGGAGCGCTAGCATTCCTCGCCTTTATGGCAACACCTCGCGCTGCCATAACCGCGCGTCATTTTTCGATGCAAAACACGTATACAAATATATTTGGCTTATGGACCGTTAGCTCCTTCTATGGATTGTACCCGTAGTAATAAAAAACAACGATCACAGCGAACCTGGGCGGCACGTACATGACTACACCAGTGTACACACAAAACAGCCATTGAATAACATAATGTGCAATGAAATTGAATACGTTAAATACTATAAGATTGAGAAGTCTTCCGAATATATTATGCGCAACAGGTGTGCAAGTCTGCGTGGGTTTCACTTAGGAATTTTGCGTGGTATGCCCGTGTCTTTTATTCCGCATTCTGCACAGCCGCATCGAGAGATAAGTATCTCAAGTGGTGAACGCTAAAGTGGAAATGTACCAGATACAATTCAGTGACAAAATTATGATCATAAGCCAAAGAGAAACGTTTGGTGGTCCGATACACTTGCGTTATAAGTACAAATTCCAACCATTTGCACGGAACTAAAGCACTCTCGCACGGTTTTTAACATTCGCACTTTATTCTTATGTCAAGGACCAAGTGGCATTAAAAACAAAGCCATCCGACCGACAGCCGGCGATGCCTACGCGTGACTAAAATCGACGACGAACGAATACCGACAATAGGTGTAAAGAACGGGGACAAGACAATATAAGAACAAAGATTGCTTTTTAACTGGACTAAAACAAAAGGTAACTTAAGCGGTTCCAATTAAATCTGAAAGTTTTTCAACTCTGCCATGACATGGTTGTTCCAAATAAGTGACTTTATACAGTTACAAATCACATTCAAAAAGGCTAGCGAATTATTAGTTCTTGCAATGCTTAGAATGCAGCTAAAACGATAGCTAAATTGCATTATCGTGAAACATTCCTTTTTCTATCTAAGGTAGCAGTTGATAAGAAAGCAGATACGGTGATCGTTGATAATAGTTATTTAGATCCTTCAATCCACGAACAAGCCACTGCACGTAGTACGTACGGCTTTGACCAAATCAAACCAGTACCCAATGAGAAGAAGAGAGAAGATATCTCGTGGATTGGACAATATACAATATCTAATATCATAGTTCCTTCAATATTAAATATGTTATATAACACGTTGTTCTTCTTATGCAGAAATCAGGTAAAAATGTTAAGGTATGTGTAAGTGCACTCTCTATCGCAGTATCAAACGCATCAATCAACTGTATGTAAACAACTAAACATAGCCAGAGACTACCGATGCAGAGTTCTAGCAACGGCACATAAATCCTCTAAACGCATTGGGTCTAGGATTTATAGCAACGGTTTAAAATTCGCTATTCACGGAGATAAACCCACTATCCCATTATGTGCCAACAGGGCTCAAGCAGTGAGCATCAGACGAGAACTATTGCACTGCAGAGTAGACTTTAGACATGTACATGCTGAATAAGATGAACAAGCATGCTGGCATTTACATTTTTCTACCGTCGGATTCGACCAAACAGAAATCGAAATCGTCCAAAATGTATGGATTAATCTGGAGATAAAATCTATAGGTATTATTTGTTTTTTTTATACGAATAATGTTCGCATGCCCGTTCGTTCGCAAGTCTAAAACCGCCATTAGTGACAATTAATGAAAGTTCCTGTATACTTTTTACCCGACTGCCAAAGGAAAGGAAGTTTATGTTTTTTCGAGCGTATGTATGTATGTATGTATGTATGTATATATGTATGTATGTAATCTATCTATGTGTGTATATCTTATTCTTTGTCACGCCCTGCAGCCTAAACCGTTTGACGGATTTCGACATATGAGGTGTCGTTGGATTCCTCTTAATCGTGGGAGTGAAGACAATAAAGACTGAGTTTGAGTTTGAGTGATATTTGCAAAAAAAGCAGTTGGATTTTTTGAGAAATCTTTTAATGCCACTTGTTTGTACCTTATAAATAATGTAAAACAGTGTGTTGCATATAAATTAAAAGATGGCCCTTGTAGATGTACCAACCTTATCTAACGATTTACACCGCCTATAGTGAATGTATCAATGAGATTAGCTGTTAATACACAGGTACTCGCAACTGAATGGTAACAGGGAGGTGCAAAACATCCCATTTGCGTCACATCGGAAACACATTAAGCGCGCCGACGACGCGACGCCATAACAGCGCAATATCCGACCGATGTAGCACCGGTAGTACCTTACCTACCAGTACCACTTCATGCGGACGTTTTGAACTAACCGAAAGGCGGAAACTTTTTTTTACAAATAAAACAATTGGGATGCAGCTGTGTTTACTAACTATTCAACCATATTGTTATGGACATGTTTAAGGTTTCACGGTATTTTAAATAGCACAAGCACAGATGATTGGACGGGCGCGACGATACAAATTAAATTCGAACGAAGCGACTTTTCCAAAAATATATTAATTAAATTATTCAAATAATAAGGGTCCTTTCACTTTCCTTGAAACCACCCCGTCCCTCGAGGCTGTAAACGAAAATGTAACGCGAAGTGTTCCTTAAGCAGATAAGAATACAAATGCTGCGTTAAGTAGAGTTACTCTCCTTATTTCAATTTTAATTGGACACCTCAAGCGACCTTTTGGTCTGAGATTTTCCATTATTCGCCGAAGGAAAGTCTGTTAATTGTATATGAAAGTGCTTTCCAGACCATAAATACTTGGCTGAATGCAGGTTACAGGTCTATACCGAGAAATTTACTGAAGCCAAACTTAGCGTTGATACAAAATTTAATACATCTCGAAGTTCGCAACTAAACAAAATTATTTCTAAGCTGCCGCCAAATAAATTGCGAAAAGTTTTAGTTAAGCAGCAATGCGCTGAAATACTCCACGCGCTTTATATTCCCCGCTGGCACATTTACACAGGAATGGTGCCGGTCCATTTGTTAAAATGGGTACCTCGTATTAGACGACTGTTGGGTATATTACAAGAGTAGATTTACGGAGGTAGTCAGACATGTGAGAACAGCTATAGTTATATTCAACGTCGCACAACTAAACTGTATAGTCTAGTCATAGTGTCTCAAAAGGGGATGAGTCATCCTTACGACCGTCCCCGTTTTTAGATTTATTGGCATCCAGTTAGGATCAATATGATTTAAACACGCTGGTTCATCCTACATATTATTTTTTGTTTGTATAGGTATATCTGTAAGGATAAAGTAACATTTGCATAGCCAAAGCAATAAGGACTTCCATGTGCAAGTGTGAAATCTCATTCAGTAAATTCCGCCTGAAAGGCCCTATCACAGAGCGGAATTGCAATAAAATTTTGCTCCTTCCAATACGTTCGAAGTAAAGAGCTCTCGATTATTCAGTGTGAACAAGCATGTATGGAGCGAATGCAATTGTCAATGGTCCGAAAAGAGCACAAAGAGAAAAAGAAAATCGGTTGCCGCACCCGACGTGCTCCCAACCGCCGTCTACCGGATATATTTGTTATAAAAGTTTCCCAGCGAACTAAAAGAACGTACGTGAGTAACGATTCCAACTCCAGCTACAACAAGGTGCCTTTAAAATGGATTCTTTAAACATATTACAACGAAATTGGACGTGTGAAGTATTGTTGTGGCTGCGGCTGCGAGCAGAAACCAAAACTAAATCCGTGAAACTTCTCGGATCACATTCCGAAATAAAGTTCATTCAATTTTTCCTACATTTCTCCCGAGTGTCATTTATACATTTCTTTAAAGAAAACGGACTGTTCTTCTATAACGCCTTGGCCACGACTTTGGTCTTAAGCGACCTGCTGCGGCAGCGGTTTTTCTAATTCATTGCGCGTGATCCTCGACAGCGCAATGAACAGATAAAACGCTGCCGCAGGTCGCTTAAGACCAAAGTCGTGGCCAAGGCGTTATAGAAGAACAGTCCGTTTTCTTAACGTAAAAACGGTCAACTGAAAAAAAAATAGTTTTATCAAAAAAGATTAATTGTAAGAAAAGCTGAATGATGTGTACTTTAGAAATTATAACTTTTATAACAGTATTTACGATAAACAACACCATGTAAAATGCAAATAATGCGGATAATTCCTCATGTAGGTGGCGAGTTGGAGACGCAAAAACATCACGTTTGCATAGTAAACATTATTGCGTTTGCCGTATAACCCGACACCACGACCACTGTGCCTGTGCGTATACGCGTGGCTAGGGCAAGCAGATCTTTTTGTTTTGACTAGAGCCGTCAACTAGAGAAGAAAAAACTATAAGCATTTCATACAACGGGTGTCCTTCAAGTCCTTCAACAGTCATGTAAGGTTTACTGTTAATACACACCCCAATATTATTTTAACTAAGATAAGGCCAGCCAAAGTCTTCAAGTATTGAACATAAACATAGACACCACAGCCAGTCAGGAAGCAAGCATGATTCGGACGAACAGATACACCAGAGGCGCAGACTTGTAAGGAGTGACAAGCTCCGGGATGGCATGAAAACACCAAGCAATTGGCGAAATAACATAAAAGCAGCATTCAATGCAAATATTAGCACTTAAACGAAAAAAAGCCAACAACTGATCAAGTTATGTAAATGTACGTACTCGTACGAGTAACAGGACATCACTAACCTTGCACTTGACAGCGACTGTATAATGACGTCGCATGCATCATGTGATGCTATTATGCAAAAGAGACCCCATTTAACGTGGCTGGTCAGGTAGCAACGGCAATTAAAGATAAGCTTAATCAGAGTTTAATGGACGGTTACCTGCCTGGTTTAAAGCTATCAAATCTGTTACAATTCAGGCCAACTCGGTATACGCGGCCAGTGATACCGGTGGCGTTTCAATATAATTTGACACGACCGAGAGTAATGCATTGTATGACAGACAATGACCGACATTGGTACAACGCAAACATACTTTCCTGGTAATTTTAAACGCGAAAGTGTGTGTAAAGATGAATGAAAGTTTGTAACTTTTTTAGGCAAAAACTACCCTATATTTCCATTAAAATAGCTCATACATTAGAATAATATATATTACAATAGGCAAACGAAATCGCGAATAGAAGCTCAAGTATCGAATCCATAATTTTAGAACCTGTAGACAGAGCTAGTGGGCAAAGGACGATCATCACGATAGAATCCATTTATTTAGGTATATACTTGTTAAAATCCTAAATAATGATGTAAATGGAATTTCAGATTTTCAAAACTAAAATGACATTTAATTTTAAACGATATCGATCGATTAAGCAAATTATACAAAAACACACACATCTTAAGTGGCTAATAATGCATATACGCACATCAACTCAAGAGCCCTGTAATTGTTTAAGCGATACTCGAAACACTTGAAGCTTTGGTTGCTTTGTTAATTAATTATTGTATCTTTCATCTCTGACATGCGAAGGATTCCTTAGCGTAAGTGAATTAACGCAATTTTGGAAAGTGGTTGGGACAAGTCACGCGACTCGATCCTTGATTGAGTCAATCATGTTTAATGACAAGCATCTAATTAGTGAATCTAGTTCATCACTAACTTTGTTTACGTCACTTGATTAGTTAAATCTGGAGCTTGATTGATGTACGAATTAATTTCGTGTTAGATTTGGTAATATTCGGTGTCCTTTTTTCCAAATCCGTGCATACCGATGCGTCAGGAGATAGTTTTAGGAATGGCTTTCTAAACGATTAAAAACTACGTGCATTTTAATTACATAGTATAATGACAAGCCGAAACAGAATACCATAACCCGCCACAACTCACTCGTTTTAATGCGTTCTACATTTCCATATGAAATGCAAAAACCACGCTCAACGTAATGAATTTAAATCACTACGGGGTCCATATGAAATGCAAAAACCACGCTCAACGTAATGGGTTTAATTCACTACGGGGTGCCTCGACCCTGCATGGTGCGCTAAAATATTTTTCTTAATGTGTTTACCTCGTGTAAGCAGTGCTAACATACATGTCAATATTGCCACCGACACGAACCGCGGAGTGTCATATGGAAATCGTCAAAGCGTAAATAATGATTGTTTCGCATATCCAAGGTCAGGCCGCCGTCGCCTCATTGCGTGTAATCAGCGTGAATTTACACCCATATTGTCATCAGCATTACTTTATGTCTGCTGTCGGCAGAACCCACGCTGTGATGAAACACCGTTGCAAATAATAAATATTCAAAAGGGAAACTCAATCGCTGCAACTACGCTTATCATTTGCGATGTTTATTAAGCTAAATTACAAGTTAATCGGCTGGGTAGCGTTCGGGAAGCTTCGGCACATCTTTTCGTCTTCTTCTTCAGTCAGTCTTTGACCAGTGTGTGTTGCCAGTGATGACATATGGCACTGAAACATGGTCGCTTACTATGGGCCGCATAAGAAGGCTCAAAGTCACCCAAAGGGCGATGGAGAGGGCTATGTTGGGAGTTTCTCTGCGTGATCGCATCAGAAATGAGGCTATCCGCAGCAGAACCAAGGTAACCGATATGGCCCTCCGAATAGCTAAACTTAAGTGGCAGTGGGCGGGGCACACTGCACCTAGAACCGATGGCCGTTGGAGCGGAAAGGTTCTCGAGTGGCGTGTATATGTATTTGTGTAAATATGTTGTACAGGAGTACCGTATTACTATTTTATGATTTGTTATTTGCACTGCCCACAATCTTTTCCGCTTTGCCTTAATGTTTGACTGGTAGATAATGCCATATGGCAATAAGTCCGCCTTTTGTACGGTAAGTTTTTCTTTTGTGCAACAAAGTTTAAATAGATAAATAAATATAATGAAACGATTACGCGCCCAGCGAAGCGACCAGCGTAGCATTAACTACTAAGTTGCGTGCAAGACACCTAAACACTAGGTTCCAAGACCAAGGTCGGAAGGACACGCAAATCCAATTATCGTTCCATGATAATTATCACTGTATCAATCATTTGCTATGACTCCATAAACCTAAGTCTATCATTTAGAGTCTGAATCTAGTCTTCATATTAAACGCGAATTAGATATCGGACATACTTAACGATTGCTCGTTGTGGTATAATTGCAAGCGAGTCATCCAACAAACAACCACATGACTTAATTGATTACTTAAGGGTCCATAAACACAAATGGCTTTTTAATACTAAGCATGTGTCATAGATAATTGCCTTAGCTATTTTGCAACAGCGCGTTAAGACGAGTTCTCGTGCCAAGTTTGCCCATAATGGCCAACATTATCGATCATGTTCCTTAGCTGCTAACGTCATTATAGCTCACGGGCTACGGTTAAGGCAGCTCCAGAGTTAACAAGACTTAAAGACATGTGAACGAAACAACACCAGCATTAATGGAAATTTTCTCTTTTAAATAAATATCAGTGCCACCATAAATCACGCGCTATTTAATTAAAGGTCAAAGTTTTTAGTAAGGTTGTAGGAACGTTTTCTTAATTAACGAGGAAATCAATCCTCGGACATAAACAGTTGATTCATAACATGGTTGGTATAAGTCTTACATTCTTATCGATCTGTCGGCGTCATGGGTATCTAATGTATTTAATCGTCTTTAATAGCATTATCTTGTTCACATGCATCGGCACGATAATATGTATTTATGGAAAAAACGAGATACAAAAGTATAATGTTTAAGTTGACCTTCTCTTTAACCTTTTAAAATACCTACACTTACGAGTACGGGTATTTACATCAATATCAAATTATCAAAATACAATCTGCTTACAAACTCGTTGTAAATGTAAATTTTGATTAGCTTTCTCGTTGCATCATTTCAGATCAAGAATCGCGGGATACCACTAACTTGTAGCTTTATTTCGTTCCAGTTTTCAATTTTACACGCAGAACCTGGCTAAAGGGCAAAGAGGGCAACACCGTGATGCAGTTTCAATTCGAACTACTGCGCCCAAGTGTGTTATCAAAGAAACAAACAATCCGCATTTCGTAGATTATTGGCTAGTGGTCGTTGTTGGACGGACTTAATTTAGATATTAACCAAATCAAGTTTTAATCGTGTTAACTAGAAAATTTAACGGCGCGTCGTGTAATTAAAATAATTATATTCACACACGTCCACTAGCCGAGGGGAATCATGACCAAAATAAAATTGTATAACCGTTACGCGAGCAATTTATTAGTGAAGCACATTTCTATCACCGTCGTTACGATATTAATATTGATGGAGCGGCCTCGGCAGTCGTGTATGAATATTTAAGGGCAACGTCGATAGTGCCTTGCCTCGGCTGGAATTTCTTAGATACCTCGTGTCATGGCGGACGCTTGTTCAACTTTGTCAAGGCGAAATTACACCTTCCGCTAGAAGGTATCACTCGCGTTACGAAAATGTTCACGTTTACATGAAATATTTGAATTCCTGCCTGAAAGCACGGATAAATAAAGGCTGGCGTCCACTAGGCTCGCCGAGGCGAGTCTAATCGAATCGAAAAAAATTGCCTTTATACTCGTACATTAACTATGAAAGTGCGTCCATTGATTCGGCGCGCCGCGGCTCTGCGTCAATCGACGCACTTTCATAGTTAATGTATGAAGGAGAATTATTTTCGATTCGATTCGACTCGCCTCGGCGAGCCTAGTAGAAGTAGTAGACGCCAGCCTTAACATATCTAGCCAGTACGGAATTTGCTGATTTTAAGGGAATGCGTAAGCAATATTTTTGCTTACATTAGACAGTAATGATGCGTGAATTTTGGTTAGATTAGAGCCTGTTTTCTGAGATCATTTTAATTGCCTGGAAAAAACTACAATATTTGTGAGTAGGTATTTAATGATCTTTGATCGCATAATGGCAAGTTCTCGAAATTAAAACCACATTCTTAAATAAATGGTGATTTCTTGAATGGGCCACTTTTCGAAAGGGCAATAAATATCGCGACAAGTCAGTATCATAAGATCTTGCTATGGTCACAATTTTGAGCAATGGGGAATGGATGAAAATTTTATAAATGCCTGATAATTTTTTTGGTGATAGGAATAACCTTCCTTAGCACCAGAAAAAAGTTTCAGATTTTTCAGCTGCGACAATTATTTTTGAAAAATATAAACAGTTTCCTCATTTACGTTATTTCTGGCCTCCCGTGAGGAATCACGAGTAACAAATTATATTAGAATCACTTAAGAGCTTAACGCAAATCGTTACCACCTAAACATTTTTATAGCAAATAGTGAATGTAAATATTCTCATGTCAAAATTGATAAAATACGATCATTTAGTTTGAAATACAAATAATTTCGGGACATAACACAATACAGTATTTGGCCCCCATTTTGCTGAATGCGTGTTTATTTAAAAAGACCATCATCTGGCTGCTTAAAAGAAACGACCTGTCAAAATAGACACGGTAACTACTTTATGAATTGAGGATGTCTAAACAAACACAGTGGTATCTGAGTCTACCGCATTGCATTCATATTTCTGCGTGTCTGACGAAAGTAAGATAAAAAAATTTGATTATAATTTATCACCTCATTGTGCCACAGTCATTTATTTGGAAGTGTATTTAATTTATTGAGGTATGACTAATATCCCCTAGGTATCCCTATCACCAGAGGATATCTTCGCATCCTTATGTTATAATTCAATGCCATAGTGGTCTGGTCCTCCCCTTCGCTTCACTCTCAGTCATACCAAGCATAATTTGGCTCATTTATCATTCTGTCGGTCCCCTTTGCCCTGTATTAGACGTATCTAGGTCCCCTTAAAAACATATTAGGCTAACATTAGCAATTTTGCTATTCGGCTATATCTGATTTATTGCATAATGGGTTTGCGTTTGTTTCTGGCTGTTTTAAGTTGCATTTTAATTTTAGTGAACATATTAATATTGACATCTGTGATGTAATGTAACGTAGAGTTTTATTTTACAGAAAACTTTAAAACTGAACTGCATAATAAGGACGTCAACTGATAGTCAAGTCAAGTTATGAACATTAAAAAACGCTCTGCTAATATGGAGTTTGTAGGTATAGGAATAAGTGATGTCTCGATTTTTTAAAGTCATAATTTTTTAAATATGTAAAGTGTGATGTTATGCGAGTACTTTCATGAGTTTTGTGTACTCACTGATAATGAAAGAACAATGTATTCTTACTGTTAGCAACTTACCTATTACCTGTTCACTACGCTGCTACTTGCGTATTCAAAATATCCGATATCAACTGTATCGCATATATTTATTTATTTAAACTTTATTGCAGAAAATACAAAAAAAATATGTACAAATGGCAAGCTTAATGCCAGATGGCATTCTCTACCAGCTAACCATTGGGCTAAACAGAGACTATAATATAAAGTTCAAACCATTAGTCGCAATGTGCTAACTGTACTAACTGGTAATATGACTATTATGAGGCATTTACTCTGTAGTGTAGTGCGTCAGCTGCCTTTCACTCGGACCCCACAGATCACATGGATCACGAAGCGAGGTCAGAGGTGATTATTGATCTCTATATTGGAAACAAACAATCCCCTTGTTGGTAATAGGATAATGTAATAAATTGACAGCTTGATCAACGATACAATTATGAGAGCTATTTGTTGATACTTCAGAGTACACCGCCGCCTGATATAATATGATATTAATAGCAATTTGTATTCAACATCAATGCCACTATTTATTTTACATATACAACTAGCTTCCGCCTGCGACTTCGTCTGCGTGGACCCTGGATAAAAACTATCCTATATTTTAAACCAGGTTATAGACTATCTTCGTGCAAAATTTCATCCACATCGGTAGAGCCGTTTAAGCGTGACTGAGTAACAAACATCCAAACATCTAAATATTTAAACATCCAAACTATCGCATTTATAATATTAGTATAGGATATCTAGATCATTTGCCCATTTCAGAGTTATATTAACATTTCTGTGATTATTAAGATCTAAAGCGAACCATACAATACCCACATTGTGTCTTATAAAGCTGAACAAATATGCCGTTTAAAAAAAACAAGAGAGACTACTTTTTTCAGTTTGAACTTCTGTGTGTATTGTCTGCAGTGTGTTTTCAAAGAACCTCGTGTAACAGTTTCTATGGAAATTATCAATTCCTTACGGGTTTCTTCACTAGTCACTACACCGCCTGTCCCGTGTGAAATTAAACGTAACGGCGCACACAATGTATACGCCAAATGGAATTCACTAGTTTGTTTTTTTGTGAGGTTAAGAGCAGCTCCTATGCAAATACGCTGGGTAAACGGGCGTGAACCTTACTACAAGTTTGATGTTGATAAGTCCGGGTCGACGACCTTACGCGCACGACTGACTAACTGGGATTTTCTTGCAGTCAACAAGAGGACGGGAATAACACCTATTGAAAATATCTCTTTAGTGACAAAAGCGCGGCTGAGATACTACAGGTTAAATAATTTTAAAGCCACAGAAAGCTATGTGCAAGGATACTTCTTGAATAATTGCTAATGTGCAACAAGTAGAGAATTGTGTCGATGTTAACTTGGCTGCCATTACTGACAATAATTTTGTGGTATTATTGCGGCCTTTCCAGACCACTTTACGCATTTTACTCTTGTATGAACAAAGGGCAGTAACTATAAACAAGATAGAATACTAAATGAGACTGAAACAATGTCGAAGGCGTTTCGGTATTTTAATATTGATTAAACATCGAACCAGTTGTAAAGTTCACTTTACAAGGAATGCCTTTAGCAAATTCTCAAATACAGAGTTTAAATACTCGGAATTTCATTAAAGTTTAGTGGCGCCACAATGCAAACGTTCGAGGAGGGGCCCGTATTCAGTTAGCGTGTTTATGTTGCAAATTAAGGCCTGGATGTCCCCACTTGTGCTAAATCCTTTAATTCAATTTCCTAATGTACCATTAACTAGTATAAATGAGTATTCTACACCTTGTCAAGCGCTAACTTCAACTGATATCGGAACCACTCTCACTGCGGTACGTGTGGCAGAAGCCTTACAAGGAAACCACGTCCCATTTAGATAACAACTACCGCATACAGCAACTAGTGCAAGTAAACACTACTACAGTAGTTAAGCTACTAAATATTGTATCCTCTGACATAAATACCGGTTAGCAACTTGCTTGCAAGTTATTTTGCTTGGTTATTTTTCAAACGTCAATGGGTATGGTCAGTGCGTTTTTATCAGCCCGTCTTGTTACCGACTCGACCGCTTCCCTTAATTGCCAATTACAGATTGCTTTGATCCTATTTATTGTTTCGGTCTCGGATTGGCCCTTTATTATCCAAAAAAAGTTTACTGCCCATAATTCCGCTTACCTACAGGTGCTCGTAAAAACTAGCAATAAAAATAAATCAGAAGGCAAGCTACCTACTCCTGCCCTATAATTGTACAATCAATAACAGACAGCATACAACTACGAGATGCGCTATTAAACTCTATTACCGGCACGCTCGGTATATATTATTAAAGACGACCTGCATTGCGGTAGGTAGATAACACAGCTAAATATCCAGATAAAGACAAGCAATGAAAATGAATTCTGAAACTTGTATGAACTCTGCAACATACTTTAACAATAGACGTCACTAACGAAATACTACATATATCTAGATTATGTAAATCAGATGAATAAAAGCTCGCACTTGGAAGAGCTTAGGCGATAGTCATCCTATTTATCTCGCTTACACTTCATAAAAGTGAACGGAGCGAGCAACCGTTGCCTTCGTGTTTTGCGAAACCCATGCAACATTGTCCCTCACATAACTATTTATTTAACTTGGTTGTCGTCATTTCCTCTACCAGGTGAACAGTGGTTGATTTCCCACAGGAACTCGGCCTACCTATCGTCGCCATCTACCGTCACGATGTCACTTCCGAAAACGTCACAACTCACGCAACGTCAGTGCCTCAACGCACGACCCAACTCGCTCAGAATAACAATCGCAGCGTGGGAACCTGGATTAAACTCCACGTTTATTATGAAACCACCGCCGCCGCCGAGGATGTTTCACCTAAAGTTAAATTAACCTCACTATGTAGTCGACGCTGCATAATAATAAACAGACCGTGTGAATTGATAACGGTTGTTGCGTCAGACGATGACTGCTGACATTCTGCGTGATGCGATCCCAAACTGAATCAGTTGTGTAATAGTTATTTGTGCAACGAGGAAGTTTTGAAATGGCTGGTAATCTGAGTCGGGCTCTGAGCTGCATACAGTATTCTATGCTAGTATAACTTCGTTTGTTTTGAAGCCAGTATGTTTTAAAATAAAATTGACGAGGGACGTCTAAGAGCTTCAGAGCTGTAACGGATTAGCGATCGACGATAAAGATTGCATACAAAGTGCAGGGTCGAGGCACAGACGTGCAATACCCCCCGGAGGATATTGAACCTGCCACCCGGCACCCGGCCCGAAGCAGCGGACCCTCATGCCGGTGCAACGTACGATTTTGTTAAAACAACGGACTAAATTTGAAATAGATACCTATAGTTAAGATCTTTATTGGATAACTGTACTCTTTGTTTGTTACTTCTGCTGCTAACTGTACTTCTTTTGTTTATAATTTAGTATTTATTTATTTAAACTACAATTTACAGATACAAAAGGCGAACTTAATGGCATAACTGGGGGCGTAATGTCTCATCTAATGTCAGAAAAACGAACATACACTTGATATACAGTAAATGGACACAAAGATATTTAATTTTAATATAATGTAATGGTTCTTTGCTATATTTTGCTTTACTCTAATTATTGATTGAATTAATAGGCTAAATGACATAATTTACAATAGGCATAATTCTACACTCAAGAGCAAAAGTTTTGGGTACAGTTTGTACTGATATTCTATACAAAGTGTACCCGAAACTTTTGCTCTTTAGTGTATTTTCGTATAAATGAATTCATGACATAAATATGTTTAGCATACATATTATTTAAAATAATTGCGTTTTCAATAACAATGACTACCAAGAAATCGACGGCACCCCGCTTTCGTTTCTGTCCGGCTTTTATATACACTCTAGGGGTAGGACAGATTCAGGTTTTGGTAGCTAATTTTACCTTTCAATCGCTATAAACAAGGAATCAGTAAGTTACTAGGAAAAGTTCCTTTGCTATTCCACTAAACAGGTGGATGGATTTCCGCAAAGTGCAACAACGACCCTAATGATTCCTCCGTAAGTATTATGTTATGACGTAAATTTGTATGAGCGAGAGATTTTCGGACCTCCGATTATCGAACATTCTCATAAGGGATCCATTGACAGTTGTACATAACTTGACATGACTTGTACATAATAAATAAATACCGATATTTAGGACATTCGATGCTTCGATATTGATAGCATTGATTTATAGCATTGACGAATTATGTCAAGTAAGTCATTAATGTCATTACGATAAACACGTTTTATACCAAGTAAGAATAAGAATAAACTTTATTTGCATTAAACATTACCAGATACAATGTGTTATTACAATCATAGGTAAGTTTATATGTTTAACCATAATTGGTATGCAAAATTGTTGCTACAGTAACTAATATTTGGTAATTATAATGACTACTTAAAGAGATCATTCAATTCAAGTTCAACATTACAACTTACGAACTATGACATCATAATAACGTTTACCAGCTATACATAAATAATTATCGCAATTCTGCCTGTAATTACGTGTCAAAGATGTAAACTGTAGAAGTTCTGATTATTTAGCCATCGGTGTAGTTGCTTTTTAAATTACATAATATTCAATGACCGTAGTTGCGCATGTATATTATTATATACTTTCACACGTAATAAATATAGTAAATGTCTATTATACTAAATGTAAATATAGCCTTAAAAAAATTATATCACTTGTTACATTAGATCATTTGAAAATATCTGAAACAATATTATACCATCCGTTACATAATACAAAGCAATGGTGTATCAAACCAAAATAGTGAAATTATATAAAACGTCGGGCACCCGCCATAACTCATAAGGCGTAAGGTAGTATGTGATACCTATGTTTGCCAGATGGTAAGTGGAAGTCAAAACTGTTTACTACTTATATTGAACTAGCTGCCCGCGTGGCCGCGGCTGAAATAGAAAGAACGCAGGCAACGCCGGGAAACAATATATAGTATATGTCCATCCCGAAAGTCCATTCTTTATACTGGTGAAAGAATCTTTAAAAATAGATAAATGGTTCCTGAGATTAGATACTTACAAAGCTACAAATTAACAAACATTACCTCTTTTTATAGCAGTATAGTATAGACTAGTTATATGATAATGATACCTAATGAGTACCTAGACAAGACTATGATGCTGGCTGCAAAGCCAGCATCATGCTGAGTTGGGCCCATTTCGTGATATAGCACAGATTCTTTTTTTTCTTGTGTTTTTGTCTTGTAATATTGTACCTATGTTGTGTTGTGTTACGAATAAATGTTGATTTGATTTGATTTAGAAGCACATATGTGAAAATTGAGTCCTAAGAAATATGAGTAACTAGCTTCCGCCCGCGACTTCGTCTCCGTGGACCCAGGATAAAAACTATCCTAAATTTTAGTCCAGGCTATAAACTATCTTCGTGCAAAATTTCATCCAAATCGGATTAGCCGTATTAGCGTGATTGAGTAAAAAACATCTAAACATCGAAACTTTCGAATTTATAATATTAGTAGGATTAGTAGGATAAAAAAAATCAAACTTTATTCATGTAGCTGCCGAGTTTATACATACAAAGGTTGAAACCTTATTAGTAGGTATTCGAGTACCTGTATCAGGAGATTCCGCTCTTCCAAAAATAGATGATTTCTTACAAATTAAAACTGTGTATAATTTTTCTCAAATCAATAGTAGTTACCACAGAATAATTAATAGTACCTAAAGGTACAGAAGGTCCACTGCCTAAGTGATGTCGTTAGCAGTATTTTTTTTGCCATAGACAATAATAGAGTGAGATAGGGTTGTTAACGTAACATAACTGAACATCCAAAGTGATAACTATCTATTTTAGTTCCTATGTTTGTTATCGAAATGATCATCAAATTATGGAAATAATAATATGATATGATAATAAAATAATACAATAGCGGGGAAGTCAGGATTAAGTAAAAAATAATTGAATATAGGTTCAGTTTTTACAAAACAGTTCATATTTTGCAATGGGATTACTTCTTTGACATGTTGGTCGTCAAAAGGTCTAGTTTTCACAGATGGCAGTCGCTTTCAAAAAAAAGGGCAAATGCGAAATCTTGGGATTAGGTGCCAAAGCAAACCGTGGGCTCCTTAAGGGCACAACCGGGAAAAATACTAGAAGGTTGATTCTAGTTACCCTTGCCTGTGAATCTAGCGGATCCCTGTTAGTTCCAGTAGAAGCAATTAGGGTGATCTTTTTAAGCACTACTGGATATTACATACAAGCATGCAGCATAATAAATATAAAAAATAACTGCAGCAAAAAACATTCTAGCACATTCTCAAATACTTTGACTAGAATTACAATCTTTTACTCATTTATTAAGATTATCTTGTCTTAAGTCAAGTTTTAAAGAAAAAGTTGATAATAGGTTTATATTTTAACACATATACTTTAAGATGATCTGTAAAATTGTATAAAAATGGTACAGTAGATTTAAAACTGTTATAATTCTGATGTTTCCTGTTACTTAACCCAGATACCTACTTGTGATATAGACATTTATGAGAATATTATGGTATTTAATAATAAGAACGTAACATATCTACAGACATAGATGCTACAGCGTTCGCTTCATCTTTTGTTTCATTCAGTGTATGATATGCACCGTCACTGACTGTCGGTGAACATATTAAGATTATTTAGAGTTCAAATTTTAACATGAATGTCAAATGACACTTTTGCATGCAAAACATGAATGCTGGCAGCATCAACTTGAAAAAAAATGGTGACATATATCACCTGGTAGTTGCTAATTAATGATAAATAGAATAGGAATAAATGGAGTCAGAAGAAATTCAATAAGATATTATTGATATGTTTTGGTTGTGTTGTGCCTATATTTAACAATTAGCTTTCAATTATCTTGCTGCCTTATGTCCTTAAAAATAGATTCAGGATAATCGGAATACATATTGGATGATGAATGATCACTATTGGAGATAGAAGCAAGATTACAACATATATACACTTTTTAAAGATATTTTACACTGTGCTACTATAAATTTGATGCATATGTGCTGTAATTTGTAACGAAACACTGCATTATTTATTAAAAGATTCGGACTAGAATGGCATAGTTCATTTCAATGTATAAGGAAATTCAATGGATTAGTTTGAATGATGTCAATATGAGTTAATAATTTTTTACACTTAACCCTTTGTGTGCTTAGTCAATTAAATCTCAAAGTCATCATTTCATTAGACAGTTATGACATTTACATAATATATGATGAATTAAAGTGAACATAATATATTTGAATGACACTTTTCTTGCAGAAACAAAGCAATTTGAACTAGCCAACCCATTCAAGTATTAATACTACTAAGCTTATATACTACTCAATTTAGATCATTGTCTAACTCTCCCAAGAGTATGTTGATTTGCTTAGTAACAATTTCAATAATACTGTGTTAACTGCACTACAAAATGATAAGACAAGTAAGCTGAAGAGGCATTTGGGTCAGATGGAAATGTATTCAAATTTTAATCTGCAGGCAAGCAGAAAGAAAGACATTAAATTAGCTTTTTAAATAGTATTCATTTCTTGACACCAATAAATAGCCAAAATATATGTTTTAACAGGCCCCAAGAATAAAATAGGTTTTAAAGTTGAAGTGTGTAAAGCTTACTTTTACAGATACTGAATTTATTATCTTAATTTTAATAGACACTCACCTCACTGAAGGCCATCACTGTGGCCGGGGGCTCTTGCAGTCCAACCTTCTTAATTTATTTTATCACAGTTCCCAAACAAATAGTTCACGCGTTTGTTTCCCAACATTGGAAACAGTCCCGACATCTAACATCCCCACGGCAGAAATACATCTGAACTCGGCGACTGCACTCACTGCGCAAGAACAAAATTTTAATTTTGACTAAAACGAAAACACCTGACCAAATCACAAATCACTGAAAGATCCAACATTCCTCAGGTGGGTTAGATGCACACTGATATTTTTTTTATGCACTTGCAATGTTTAAAACACAGTTACACTACTCATAGATTTAAATAAATAATTTATTTGGCGAATTATTACTAAAGGGAAGTTTGAAAATGACACCGAATACGTTAAATAACATAGAAAGAACTATCCAACCGGAGACGAACTCGCCATCTTGCTTTCATGTCATAACAAATATTGCCAGAGTAAAAATAACAATCTCATGTCATTTCTTTACTTCTGGCAACACAGCTACTATTGCAGTTGCGTTCAAGTTTAATACGTTAAAAATCATCAATTGTCCATGTTCACCAGTTTTTCATTAAAATACAATATAATATATTTACTTTAAATACATACCTGTTGGTTGTAATTTTTTAAGCGCTAAATTTTCTTTTTAGTTTTGCAAACCTACAGACAGAAAGCGTGATATCTTATGTTGGCCAACATGAAACTTGAGTGAATTCGTTGTTGAATTGGTTTAGAGCGGATGGATCCGATATCGAACGTCTGAGTGGAGGGCACAGTAGAGGGGCTACCGCGAAACGAAAAGATACACGAACAAAGTTCGTTTTCGTTTCGCGGTAGGCCCCAGCACCGAGGCATTTACGATTGTATTGCTTTGGGGGCACGGCAGTGTCCCCGCCAAGTCGAATAAAACAAAAGGCATCCGATCCGGTTGTCTGAAAGCCCTCAACAAGTTAAGCCTGCAACACACTGGCGCGGCCTGCGGTGACGGTCAATAGTAAATTTGACAGCTAATGACAAGTTTACTATTGACCGCCGCGGCCAGGCCGCGCCAGTCTGTGACAGTCGCGTCCGCTGCGCCATGTTTTCGCGGTTTTAAAGCGTCAAAAATTTTTTGCCAATCAAAACAATACCCTATTCGTTTACCGGACTGACGGATAACATTAGTTAGTAGTAACATTAGGTAGTTAGTTGTTTAAAAACATCGCAAACATTGGTGCAATTTAAACACGTTACTCCCCTCTTCCGCACGAGTAGGTAGCGGTAGGTATAACACTTAATTTAATAATCAATGTAAGATAAGAATTGATTAAAATATTGACCGCCGAGGCCAGGCCGCGCCAGTCTGTGAGAGGCCTGATTCAGGCCTTAGGCAGACAAAGTCGCGGGCAATAAACATACCTACTCTTTGCGCCGATTTGCGACCACTTAGTTGCGTAGGCCGGTTTTACAGTTGTATGTAACATTGTAAGTTAGTTGGTCGCGTAACCGGCGCAATGACCCTAGCCCAAAATGTTACAACAGAGATGCAACAGAGTATAAACCGATTCATATTTTGATGATACAGTGATGTAGGTATTGTGCAAGCAGAAGTAAGTAGAACGAACCACATCCTACACATCGGATTGAATGGATATCCAAACAGTTTGATGTTAATTGAAAATGCTAGTAATAAATCCCGGATAAGATCACGTAGGTATAGGTAATTTCACGAGAGTTGAGGCCACGCACACAACAACACTGTCATGTAATGACAGCGAAGTTTTGACATTACTGTTCTATTATTGTACCGATAGCAAGTTCAACAGTGAATGGCAAGAAAGACCAAAAAGTTCCTATAAACTATTTTGTTAAGTATTAATATATTTCTACCAATTCATCGACTTTATACAAAACAGAAAGCATTTTAATTAATTTTATTTACACCAATTCAAATAAAGGTCACATATGCATAGGTATATACATGAATATATATAATATTAATCGTAGAAACGAAAGAGAATAAGTAGATAACAAATTGCTTTGTCTTTATTTATTTAGCTATTAAAATTGTATTCACATATATGTTCATTACTTTGTTATCTCGGTATCAAACCTCTTTAAAGATGATTGAAGTAACTGGCACTCGTTACATCGTTGTCATACTTATTGACAACCGGATTTTCCAAGAGACAAGAAAACCTACAGGTTTTTATTCTACGGAAACATGGCTGAAACAATAGTTCGTGGGAAAACTTTAAATAGACAAAGTCGGGAAATTATATTTAACGTGTTCTGTCATTTTAGACAGAACTTAAGAAATGGCGGTCAACATTTACCTGCGACAGAACAGTTCACATTCAATAGCGTCATGAGGAAATTAAACGAAGAAATTGAAGCACAAGACAAAGAGACGTTTCAGAATATTTTCAGAAAAACCCAAGAAAATGAAGAAAGATACAGGATAAAGGAACCTTACAATACATTGATGAACTAACCGAAAACCATAAACTTGTAATAATCAATCTTGACGATTCAGATATGCTAAGTGACGATACTTTATAAAAATATTTTTTTTTTACTGTTGGTTATACCTATTCTTATTAAAATATATGTATATGAATATATATGAGCGTTTTTATTTACATTCACTCACTCATTTCATTCATTCACTTTTTTTGCAATCAGTACTTTATGTAGCCGTGTGTGTAATCATTCACCTCAACTCTCGTGAAATTACCTATATTAGATGTCACTACGGGCGACATGTTTCGAACTCTTCGGAAGTTCTTCTTTAGGATGAGTGTTTTCGCGGCAATGTTGCTTAAAGCACAGTGACACACACATACATACATACATTTTATATAGGTACATACATACGTAAATTTTTATTTTTACGTAAGTTTAACCGTGGATTTATTAGTACTATTTTAAACATGTCTCACGAAAGTTTAAGCTACTGCTCTGCAGTAGCATGCTTATTTGAGCATGCTCAATTATTATGTATGCAAATAGCATGCTCCTTACTAGCAACTTTCCAGATACACATGCTATTGGCTTGAAACTAGCATGCTTTCGTGCCACTAAAGAGCATATGTAGGTAACAGTATCTTTAGTATTTCATAGAAAATGTTTAGGTATACCATTACTCAACCAATACCTATGCACTTTTTGATTTTTGTGTCGAAGGTGTCGTAAGACTAAAAGACAAAATTGAAAGTGTTTTGTGCAAACTAAATGCATCACAGCAAATAAAATAAGACTTGTGTCCTATTTTACAAAATCTATGGCGCGGCCCTACCACAGACAGGCGGACAAATTCCGCGGCGGAATCGCGGCCCGATGCAGATCAGCTCTGCGAAATTCGGTCGTGGAATTTTGCATGTAAGTGGCAAGCCTTATATAAAGTAGGTAGGTTATACATATATAAGCGTTACAAAAAAGTAAATTTTTAATAATACCTAATTATTTATTAATACGTCCAGCATACGTGACGGTGGGAGAAATGAAAACAACTTCTCACTAGTGGCTCTGTGAGCTGTAGAACTCGCGAGCGCACTTTTTTTCTTTTTTGTCGGAGTGGAAATGTACTTACACATCCCCCCAGCCTGGGGAAGCTATACCCCCCTACTGTGGGACTCTCACCCTCCGGCCAACTCTATTTAAAGAGAAGGGGAAGGGAGTCTACCCACACTAAAACCACTCCGGCGTTTCTGTCTCTGCCGTTAATGGGAGCGCCATGGGATCGCTAGCATGTCACCACGACGCCCCCCGGCGGTCCTGGCCAACTTGTGCCAGGACACCCGCGCCAAAGGAGGGGATGGTCAGGAACGCTTGACCATCCCCCCAGACGTGTAAGGCCGTGCTATGTGGGTCCCCAACCCTCTGGCCCTACTGGGGCAGGGCAGGACGCGGCCCGCGGCAGCAAACAGCGCGCGAAATGCGGCCTGTAGAGGAGAACAGCCGGACAACTGGACAGCCGAACAGCGGGACAGCAAGACATCCGCACATACCTACGAAAGAATTTTGGGCCAAACTAAAACGGAGAACTTGGTTCGCTTCGCTCGCTCGTTCAATAAATTATCAACTAAATCTACATCAATCAGAAGCAGAGTAAGGAAGTTAATTAAGCCAAAATGGCATGCCATTAATTGGTTTAAAACACGCTTCAGTTCCATCCTTATAGCAGCAGAATTCCAAAAATAGCTTATTGCTGTCGCATTCATTTACCTTTCAGGCTTTCACGCAACAGAAATGCGGATTGAAAGCTGTAATTAATCATCAATAACTTATAAACCGGAAGAAGTAACTTAGATTTTAAATTCCAAAGAGTAACTACCTAAATATGTCTCAAAATATTACTAAGTAATATTTATTATAGTACCTGGGCGACTGAGCACTGCTCGGGGGTAAATAGAGAAAACGAATTTTCTGAGATAAGATATATGAGTCCTAACTAAGTAGCTCTACGTCTCGCCCCTATAATATTCCAAAATTCATTGAAATTGTTAGAGCCGCTTTCGAGAACGTGAATACAAATATGATGATGATGATAATGATGATGATGCTGCTCGGATGAAAATAGAGAAGATACGGAGAAAACTAATTTTCACAGATATGAGACCTATAATATAACTAGATCGATTTTCGACCCCGTAAACCCTTATACGTATTGCAAATTTCATCAAAATCCTCAGAGCTGTTTTTGACAACTTGATTACAAATATCTATACAAATATTGCTCGTTTACCTAATAGTATAGGATTTTATACCTACGTGTACACCATAGACTGACTAGCCCTAACGTTTAATTTAACCTTCATACATTTACATTCAGCAGATTAAGAAATCTCAGGCCCAATCCAACATTAAAAACTATAAAAATAAAAACCCGAGATACGTCAGTCAAAACGACGCAGTCGAAATCGAAGATGTCAGCTTAAATTACAGTACCCGGTCATTTTGTTTTTTATCATTTTTTAAAATGCTATTGCTTTAATGTAACCCTGTTATCTAAGCTGCGACCTGGTTACAGGAGGCAAATGTGATTTCGGTTTATTAATTCCCGCGTTCGCGTAACTACATTCCGCACGATTTGCAATGTACTCGAGTAGTGACGTCACTCGGGTGCCAGGCAGGGATGCGCTCCGAAGCCTCAATGATAGAATCCCCGATGTAGGTTAAATACAAAGTAGGTTATTGCACTACAGGGTTAAATTTAGTCAAGGAAGGCAGTAGAGCTGTAGCAACTGGAGGGAGCGCACATACTACGAAAATGTCTGATACTTGTTGCAGGAGTCGAGGCTGCCAGCAACATTCATGGCTATAACGATGGACTTGGAAGAGAGCGTGTCGGACTCTAAGCTGCACAAGGATAGCACAGGAAAAAAGGAACTGCGTCCGACGAGCGCCGTTTCTCTGTGCAAGTCTGAAAATGGTCCAGGTCGGTCTTATTTAACAATTTTTTTAAAGTATAGGGTCATTTTGGATAGTTCCTGACTTTCGTGCCGTAAGAGACGATTTCGTTATGAATTAGAAGCGCTTTGATTCAAATTATTATAAATATGTCCTTACCAAACCAATATCTTGCTGTTCTAAGCCAATTAGGTATATACTCGTAGGATCGCCTCTATTTGTCTGCCTTTATCCCTAATGTTCTCTATTATAAATATAATTACGTCGCCAATCATAATCGCAAAATCATGGGGGTAAAAGGCGTACCGACAACTCGCCTCGGACAATCCAATATAAATCTGATCTCTGACTACGTGTAGTTGGTGCGAATCACATCAAGCAAAACTAGGGTTGTCAATGTTGAGGCGAGTCGATTTCTAGTGAATCGCACAACTGCTCCACCTACGAGTATGTACCTACGGTAGGTACTGCTAATTCCGTAACAAAACACGTACGAATTCATCTGTCAGAAACGACAACATCAGCTGAGCAGCTGAAGCAGTATAGAAGCTGGGTGTCCAACGAGCGATGGCATGAGTTGAGGAAACTGGCCGACAACGCCATGAGAGACCGGAAGGTTTTCATGATCAAGGGCGGAGGGTTCCCGGCCGTGAGGAGAGCGCTGTTGGAGCGAGGGTGGATGGAGAAATATGAGGCACATAAGGTATTCATAAGGTGTTGTCGGTACTGTCGGTAGTAAGGCGCTAACGGCATAACGATGCAGTTGAAAATCGTTACCTTTTGTCTAGGAGCACAGATGTGGGAACCTACTTATAACAACATGAAAATCTCTATGTGCATATGCTATGCAGTACCGAGAACGTACTTAGGTGTTCAGCGTTGTTCCTGATTCCCGATACGGCAATTGCCGTAATACCTATAGGTACGCCAAATAACGAGTCGTCGGACCCCAAAAAACGGGTATTTTATTTGCCCTATAAGCACAATTCGTGTAGATTTGCCCCTAATATACGAGAACCGGAAGAGATGCGTGATACAGCGACAGCGGGCACAATATCGAACCAACTTTAGGCCTTGGTCTCCGGTTGAAGCCGCAAGTCACGAACATCTTCTCGTTTTAAGTAGGTATAGAAATCTAACTGCACTTCAAACAACTTACCACCACGGCGACGGAATTCGGTCGCGGAATTAAGTCTGTAGGTATACTTGAGTTTATTTGAGTTGATCAATGTGCATCAATACAGTTTTATAAAACCGGACAAGTGCGAGTTCAAATCGCGTGGTGAGGGTTCCGTAAAATTCCTATTCTCTAAGCATTAGGCGCTCCAGGCAAAATAATATTGAGAATTTTCCCGTAACTTTGAATACTCAAACTCTTATAGGTTTTCTTGTAATATTTAGGCAAGGAACTATTTTCCATATTTTTTTCAGAATTTTAAGCCTAGTAGTTTCGGAGATAAGGGGGGAATGGTCAATTTTCGTCTTATTTCCTAAATTACTTCAAATCTATTTTTGCTAAAATTATTAAAAAAATATCTGAGATGCTTACAACAACCCCTTTCATTTGAACAAACATCACACACAAACAAACATCACAGTTTGCGAAACTTTTTTTTTTAATTTTCCAGTTTACCCCCCAAAAGTTGCCCCCTTGTTCAGAATTCATTAATTTACTTTACGCGTCCATCTTTGAGTCACCAATTTACACATGTGTACCAAATTTCAACACAATCGGTCCAGTAGTTTCGGAGCAAATCGGCTGTGACAGAAGGACAGACAGACAACCGAGTGATCTTATAAGGGTTCCGTTTTTTTTCCTTTTGAGGTAGGTACCGGAACCCTAAAAACAATAAAAAGTCTGCCACTTTAAATAATCTCAACCACCTACTTATTTGGAGAGCCCGTAATTTCTAAAGAAGATCATCGTTAGTACGTATTACGAGTAAGTATATGTATCGCAAAGCTTCCAAAACTTAAACGCAAAGTCGTATTGTCAGTAAATAATGTACGTAATGTACCTAACTGTAAATTTCATACAGTGCCTATATATTATTGAGATTTAAAAACGTACAACATATTATAAGTTAATGATGTCGAATAATTTTAAACCCCATCTTGACGTTAATGCAATACCTAGAGTCAATATATCTATTTCTTTAAACTTTAATAAAAACAAATTGTATCAACACTAAGAAGTTTGATGTTTCAAGGTCCGTCATCCACCAACTAACATAGAACCAAAACGGGCTTCAGGCAAAGAGCTTTCGAAAGTGGAACGACTGATTCTCTACAAATTCATGGAACACCATGCTGTTGACTTCCTGTGGACGACCAAAAGGGACAAGTACGATTGGTTACTTAGCAACAAAGAGGTCGTTATTAGCAGGTATTTAGTACCTACACTTATCCTTGCATATCTTTGTAGTCCGATACACACACTCAGTACACAACACACGCACATTCAGTGCCGGGAACCCGACTAGTGGGTGCCTACGCCGTAGTCGCTTTCCTTTTCGCTACATACGGGGAAAACTATGGGATCGGCTACGAGCGTAGCGCGTAGCGATTCTCGGCAGCGAATGTGTTAAAGTTACGCTTGAATATTATCGGGAATACCAGGATCTCTGGGTGCACCGAAAACCTTTAGCGTATATTGCTGCTGGCATATACACTGAGTGGCATTCATTTTGGTGAATTTCAGTTATGAAAATTGTTGATGATAATTTACTTTAAAAACAAAGTTTTAACCGACTTCAATTTAGTACTCCGCCTAGCCAAATGAACATTTACAGATTTCCTTTCCAATTTACCACATGGACTGCTTTCTGAGTGTAAATACGTTGATTATTACAGACAAAAACCATATCACTGTATAATATTTGAGGAGTTCCGTCGATTTGGCACACTTGACATTTAGGACTTCATTAGTTGCTATTTCAACGGAATCATATCAGAATCATACACGTACTTTTACAGTTTTAAGTACGAGTTCCATAAGTCATCGGTGGTCTTCATCATCAGTTCTACTCACGGAACAGAAAAAACAGTTCTGTGGTTCTACTTCACCAAATTTGTGATTTCCGGCTGTAAATACTCTAGTTATAATAGAAAATACCGAAATGAATAAAAAAAAAACCTACAACCGAATTCAGAACCTGCTCCTTTTTTTGAAGTCAGTTAGTTTTATTTCAAATTTTCGACAAAACTCAACTATTGGGTGGCGTTCATCTTTTGGTTCCACCACCCTACCATATTTAATTATCAAGAACAATGTGGGCCCTAGCCAACTGCCTTGAGGGACGCCATATGGAATACTATAGAGCTCTGACTTAAATAATGATCAACTTACACACTGACTTCTATTATTGAAATAGTCTTTCAATAAATCAAGTTTATTTGCAAGGTTAGAAAGGGAGACCGTATCAAAGACTTTATTGAGGTCTAAGAACACTGCCATACACTTGTCGACGTATAATTTCTTTGTCACACCAAATAAATATATTTCTTTCTTTCTTTATTTATTTAATAGGGATGTTGACTTAATAGGTAGTAGGTAATATCTTCAAATTTATATCAAGCGTCAAAAACATTTTTTTGTAGTTTTTTGGGTTTTGAAGTTTGTAGGGAAATAGAATATTGGCACTCTTTGGGGAAGGTCTATGTCCAGCAGTGGACGTCTTTCGGCTGATATGATGATAATGAAAGTAAGAATTTATTTTTACTGTTTTCAAATAAAATAGACCCTTATTCGATATCCTTTATTAGCCAAGTTTAATGTTTCGTCTAGGTTTTGTAGATCGCTCTTCACCACCAAAGAAGGCTTGACGGCGTCGCTAACCCAGATGCACTGGTACACAGAACCAGGAGTAGCGCTGACAAAATTCCCCCGCTGCTACAACATCCACAACCCAGAGAGTCTCGAAGAGTTTATCGATGACTTTAGGATAACCGCTTGCATCAGCATCCTTAAATGGCTATCTAATGCGTTACAAACTAGTGGGGAACAGAACTTAGTTACGAGCCATGGAAAGGTCCCTTTCTCCGCGATAGAATTCGCCCTTAACCGACTGAACGAATACATTGCTTTCTTCACCCATAAAGACATTGATGACATGGAAGATCAAGCTCAGCACATATGGGAGCATGAGTGGGATCAGTTCCTCACACATCATTATTTACTGATCCACGAAAAGGCAAAATTTACCGAAGACAAAAACTCCAGCATAAGGTATGTTGTTTAATGTCGCTGAGATCACCACCGTGTTTGGAGCGATACCGGAAATATCGCATATTTGTTTTTGAATCATAAGTAGTTTGTTTTTCTGGCCTAGTAGCATGATACGTTTTATGGGTACGTTTTACGTGAGGTGTTAGTGCATTTAGGCCGTAAAACGTGACCATAAACCCTGTCGTGCTAGCCGGGCTGGTAGTGCTAGTTTGTCGGTGTTACTAACTTCAATATTACCTAAACATAACGCGTTTATTCATCATTGTGATTGTGCATTGATGTTTAGCTAATTCATGATCGATTAGAGAATTTATCAATAATGATCACAAAGGAAATTAGTAACGTAATAATAATGAACAATGACTTGGTTTGTTTTTCATATAGTTATGTTTAGCATACTCGAAAACCCGCGTGACGCGTCCTATAAGTAGTTAGATTAATGGTGTAAAATTGTCAAGCCTAATCGTGAGGGCTCTTTAGATGAAGTGGGTTGCTTGGTGACGCTTTAAAACATCTGCATGTCCATTTTGCAACTATGTTCAGTCGAGGAAATTAAATGTTTAGCACTTTTGGACCTTAACTTCATTCAAATAGAGTTGAAATGTGCCAAACCTTCATTCTCCTCGAATCTCATCTCAATATTAGTGCGTCATTCTTATACACACTTGGTGATGCGATAGTTAACCAAGATTATTCGCATATTCAATGCATCAAAAACGCGTTTTGATGACTGAATTTTGACCCACAGACTGGCTGTGAAATAGAAAAGTCTAATCGTTACGTTATGCCGCTACAATCACACATGATATTAACGTTATGAACACTAACTACCAGTACAGTTTGCAGCAAAAGTAGCTAAGCGGGTCAAGTGCTCATAATGACCTAAACACCACTCTAATGTCGAGAGGATAAGGACTGTCTAGATCATTTTGACCTTTTATTTTGCGTAGCTACCTACTTCTGCTGCTGACTGTACCAACCCATCCACTACTTAGAACTTACCTACTGTTTGACATCAATACCTACACTATACACACATTTGACATGACGTAACCCACCTATTCATAAGCAACTCGTATTTTTAGTTATGTCTGTATGTAGTATGTACCTGGCAGCAATGATATTGACACTTGCAGCAGCTATATTTGTCATTACCAATGTCAGTTTCCCACAGATATTTAAGATATTTTTTTGTAATATAAGACGAATCAAGGAAAGTGTCTATTGACCCGTCCTTGATGCAAAGCTAAGTAAGGAAACTGTTTATATTTTTCAAAAATAATTATCGCAGCTGAAAAATCTATAACTTTTTTCTGATGCCAAGGAAAGTTATTCCTTTCACCAAATGTATATATTGATTCGTAGACAAATAAGCATAACCTTTACCTGCCAAGACGTTTGGAAATGAGTAGGTATGACGTATTCCACTCATTCATTCATTCATTCATACAAACAATACAATGGCGTGTAAATAACCCCTGACAAACACCCCAGGAGTACTATAATCAAATTTTAATCTGTTTCGCAAGCTCGCTTCTACCGCCGTGCGAAACAATCACATTCAGTGGCAACATTATCGTACTCGTAGTTCGTAGCGTTACGTTTGTAGTGAATATCGCTTCCCACTTTGTAGAGGACCTACGTAGCTGGTTCCTGCCAGTGTGAATGATATGCGAAAGAAATGTACAGTCGTACCAGTATAAGTTAGCAGTATCTGCTTTATCGACCAACAAGTATGACACATGCCGTCATAATGAATGTCATTTCACGTGCATTTCACATATTAACGAGAATACGAGAAATAGCAATCATGACATTGACAGGCACTGTTATTTACATTTATAGTTTTAAACATTATAATGGAAGAGGATGTAATCGTTAGTTTTAACAAACTTGATACAACGTAATGGTAACATCAAAGTAATAAAAACCGGCCAAGTGCGTGTCGGACCACGCAAAACGAAGGGTTCCGTGCCTATTAAAAAGGTCGTATCGTCATAGAAATCTTACGGCACTTACGTCCTTTTCTTTGAGGAAGGCAGTTTTTCAGCAATATCTCGGAAACCTTTCATCCGATCTTGTTCAAAACAATTTTCGGTGAATGAACTTAATAAGCGCTGTGTCCATGATTTTTTTCATATTTTTAAAATACACCGTTCAAAAATTAGAGGGGGGGGGACAGAATTTTAGTGACTTTCGGGGCGATTATCTCTGACTGTATTCACTTAATCAAAAAAATTCCCGAGAAACCTTATATTTATTTTGAAAGACCTATCGATTGATGTGCCACACGTGGGCTCACGATGAAAAATTTTTTTTTGACTTTTAGTTTTATGTATGGAGTACACCCCTAAAAAAAATTTTTTTATTAATTTTAATTACAAAAGTTTGTAGCGGCTAACAAAATACACTTATCCTCAAAATTTTATTAAAATACACTTTATAGTTTTCGAGTAAAATGCCTGTGACATACGGACAGACGGACAGACGGACAGACGGACAGACGGACAGACGGACAGACGGACAGACGGACATGACGAAACTATAAGGGTTCCGTTTTTGCCATTTTGGCTACGGAACCCTAATAAAAAAGGTTTTAGTCTAGTTTTAGCTATTAATTGTCAAGAAACATTCGTCTCAGTAAACTTGAACTTTGTTGTCAAACAGTTAAGAGTGGATTGCAAAAAAATTGTACATAGTTAAGAGCCTTAATCTAATTTACGATTTAACTTTTTACAGTTTCGTGACGGCAATTAGCCATATAAAATATATGGCTAATTGCCGTTACGAAACTGTAAAAAATTAAATCATAGATTAGATTAAAGCTCTTAACTATGTAATTTTTTTTTGCAATCCACTCTTAAACATAATTTTCAATACAACACTCGCGTCTGTTATCCAGTTTAAAAAGGTAACATGTGCTTGCAACGCGTAAATGAATTTATTTGAAAACTGGTCAACCTTTTCATTCCGCGACTGTACTAAATTGTTGCCAAATTCGTAGATTACTTTAAACGTTGCACATAGGGGCAAAATGCCGATTTAGGCGGCCAAAATTATTTTATCGCATTTATGTACTCAAACTCGTGATTTGTTTGTAATTATAATTCCAAGAGGGCAGTAGCACAGTGGATCGAAATGACAAAAAAATGGACATCCACTTTTTTTTTAAAAACCTATTTAAAAAATACTTTTCGGTTGAAAATGTTGTAAGGAATAAAAAATGTTATATATATATTTTCAAAATAAGGCTTATTTAAAGCAGAAAAAAATAATATCAGTGTTTTTTGTATGAAACTGAAGAATAAGTATCTTATTATAAGAAAACCGTTACCGATCCTGCTTTCTAACCTTTAGAATATTATTCTCCTACTTAAAACAGTTGAAAATAGTAAACAGCTTATCTCGGTAGGTGCCCGCTTTTTTCTATAATCCAGTCAAAAGTCAGTAAAAACAACACTGTTCTTAGTTGTGTTTTATTTTTTAATTTTCAATAGTTTAACGGTATATTAATGATCGTTAAGTGTAAATACGACATATTTTCGTCATTTTTATAACTGACAAAGAAAACAAAATTATAGTTACGTTACGAGACAATTATGAAATTTTTTAATATAAGCAAATATGAAAGTAAGTGACCTATGAATGTCGTATTAAACTTGTGAGATTGTGTATTCATAGATTATAAAAATCTTGTCTATATTTCCTAAAGTGCTTATTGCGCGCTTCGGCTGCTTCTTCCGGTAATAACCCAATAGGCAAGAGAGCTTCTTCCATTACAGTTGCCCCATGTTATAGGATTTTGTGCATTGTTAGGCGTCATCGGATGCCAGGAATATAGTCCTACATAAATTTTGGCGGTCTCATTATTAAAACTTCTGTTTTTCTTCGCTTGCTCCTTTCACTGGATTCATCGAATATCTTTGCTGGTCGGCCTGATGATCCTCGTTTTATCCTTGGTATTTCGAAGGTTCCTTGTAACCATGCATCGTGTTTTTTTAAGATAATATCGCTCTTCCTATTTGACTCTACCCACTTCTTCTTAAAGTCTGACTTTAAAAAAGACAATTTATGCTTTATATCCTTGTTGTGTTCCTCACAATAGTTTTCTTGCGATAAAATATACGTCTCAAGATATTTTAGTTTCAATTCAAAATTTGCAAGATTTTGTGGCTGCATTTTCTCAAATAGGAACCTACGGGTCACTAATCTTGCCTCTGCAACTCCTTCCGATCCTAAAAGAAATCAAAACTATTTTAAACACAAAAGTAAAAAAAAAAAAAAAACAAGTGGTTTTGCATCGTGGTATTTAATGGCCTCTAAAACGCATTTTCGCAAAAAATCGCAGCCTAAGTTAATGTAATTATCTAGTACAGTTACTCTATTTTATGAAATTACTCGTATTATGGCCCGGACGTGCCATGATGTATAACAAAAACCTTTTTATAAATCAACAACGTGGTTTTTTACAACAATTTTAGAAGACTTATTTCTACCTCGGGAAATAATAATAGATATTCAAAATATTCACATAAATTTAATGTTTTATAATACTCTCTTACCTGTAGAACTAGGATCCATCACAACTTTCTTCAAAATAGACACTAAAAAAACACCACGATTTTTTAAATGTAACGTGTTTTTACGAATGCCGATAAGATGTGCGTGCACTGGGAGCGACGATCAACTTTCGACTGGCATGGCAGTTCAGGCACTGCTGTAAGGGTTAGGGAGGGGGTAGTTTATCATTCTATGGTTATTCAACCTTATCGGGAAGTGATTATTTCTTATCTAGGCTACATTTTTAGAAATCGATTTATGGCCGCCTAAATCGGCATTCTGCCCCTATGTGCGTTGTTGGCAACCCATTTACCTGGAGACTAACATCAATTGTGTTCCAGGCAACTAGAGAGAAAGGCTGTCAAACTCTTAGCTACAATGACCAAGTACTGGCCACAAATAGACATCGATGGTGTGCTGAACATCTGGATAGTAAAACCGGGAGCAAAGTGCCGGGGCCGAGGCATACAGCTCATGAACAACATCAAGGACATCATAGGCCTCATCAATATCCCAACAGCTCTGAAAAGTAGATATGTGGTGCAGAAATATATAGGTAATTAATATGGGTCGTACTTTTGTCGTATGGTGCTTTGCAATGCAAAATTTGATATCTAGAACAATTAATGAAAGAAACGCCATTCAAATCGATACATTTTAACAACATTTTAAGTACATGGCCAAGGATCAGCATATAAAATAAACAAAAAGTATTAGAAGCGCCACGAAACGGTCCTATCTCACCATGTCATTAGGCCAGCAGGGTTTACCGATGGAACCACCCATATATACAAGATTGTCATACTTGTTTTTTTAAACAGGTTCAAAGCTCATTTAGTTCAATATGGTTTTCCAGAGAATCCACTAGTCATTTACAACACAAAATTCGATATCCGACAATGGTTCCTCGTCACCTGCTGTCAACCGTTGACGATTTGGGTTTATAAGTAAGTCATTCAGTACTTTATCTCGTTTTGTATCCTAATTTTTAAATATTTTACTGATGCTTACAAACTTGTACCTATTGAACCTCCTATTTCAGAGACAGTTATCTTAGGTTTAGTTCTCAAATATTCAGTTTGTCAAACTACCACGAGTCTGTTCATCTCACCAATAATGCCGTTCAGGCTAAATACAAGAACAACGGCGAAAGAGACAAGGCCTTGCCAGACGAAAACATGTGGGACTGCCATACTTTCAAAGCTTACTTGAGGTAAATATGTGAAAATGTAAAGCATTGTCAATTTGTAGTACCATTGTGTTCAAAATGGTTTTCTTCTGAAGACAGATTGGGAAGTATGAGTTGTGGGACTCAAAAATATATCCGGGCATTAAGCAGTGTCTGATCGGAGCGATGTTGGCCTGCCAGGACTCGATGGATAAGAGGCAGAACAGCTTCGAACTGTATGGTGCCGATTTTATGCTGACTGACGACTTCACGCCTTGGCTTATAGAGATTAACTCAAGTCCTGATCTCGCGCCGACCACTTCAGTTACGGCGCGACTGTGTCCTCAATGTCTAGAAGATGTTATAAAAGGTGAATTATTTATTTGAAAAATATTTGCTTGCTATTACGTGCATAGTAATTTCACAGGCATTTCGAGGAGTTAATGCGTTTATACACCGTAAAATTATAAGATCCTACAGTGATAAATATAATGTCACTTATTTGTTATCTTATAAACTTGTATT
This sequence comes from Epinotia nisella, assembly GCA_932294315.1. Taxonomy (NCBI): domain Eukaryota; kingdom Metazoa; phylum Arthropoda; class Insecta; order Lepidoptera; family Tortricidae; genus Epinotia; species Epinotia nisella. Next base: position 18,221,590 of record OW028677.1, on the reverse strand, counting down.
GTACTTTACAGTTGTGCTAGATCGACGCAACAACCCTGAAGCTGATACAGGAACCTTTGAACTGGCGTACAGGCAGACTATACCCAAAGCACCAGCGTATCTTGGCCTGTCTCTATGTATCAATGGAAAAAAACTATTGAAGAGTAAGTCAAGACAGCATAAGTACGAACAGAGAAGCACCACGCCAATCGCACAACGAGTACCATCGGGTGACGCGCTACTGGACACTGACAAACCAGTTCCTCCAGAGTACAGCGGACCTATCATCACAGACTTCCTGTCGTGGTTAAACCCATACGACGCACTGCCTACCTGTAAAGATGGTCTCGTTCTCGCAACCAAGGATTCGTTCACGGTACGCCAAGCCATCACTGTTGTTAAATCAGGCCTCTCGTTAAAAAACGGCGGGAAAAAACGTAACTCCTCGGCGATTTCTTCTAGGACGCGGGGAAGACGAGAAAAAAATACAGAGTGTAAGCGACGCGTCGTGCCCCATTCATGCTGCCGGCCAGAAGACACGCAATCCGTTAAGCACGCCGGTAAATACCGGACCGAATCCGCTAGCAAAGCGGAGAAGCCCAAGGTCGACAGGTCGGTCGGTAACAAACGTTGCTACATAGATCCTATCGAATGGGAACGAGAAACAGCCAGTATTCTCCGTTCAACGATTTCTGTTAAGAACAAAATAGCTAACAGGTCAGATAACATTCTTCAGTTGCGACAAACTAAGTCTGGGGTTGTTAGCTCGAGCAGGTCGCTTTTGGAACCCTTGAGCTCGCGAGTTTACTTAGACGAGGTGGATCCAATTAAAAAACTTAGTGCGGTCGGTAGGAGTATTTGTAAGTTGCGTGATGAAAATAGAAATAAGCAAAAATCTATCAAGTTTTCGGAGAGTTGCACCTCCATTTACGCCCCGTACCGCGTCATCGTGACGCCTCTAAATGACGAGGCACAGAACAATAAAAAGAAGAAAGAGTGACGCCATCCACATTCGAAATCGAAACAATAAGTTAGTACTCTTTAACCCCTTGTATGTGGATGTCAAAATTGTCCGATAAAATTTTGACTTTGAGATGTAAAACAATAGGTTTAAATGATTGGCACGGATCTGTGTTTAGGTCAACATCTAAAAAAGCACGCCAACATTATAATAGCTATAGCTACATTCGCTACAAACAAAAGAAACAACCGAGGTACTTAATAATCCTTACGTACGACGCCTTTTAGCGTACCTACTCGTATATCTTAAGCGTTGAAAGGGTCGAAAGCCGAATATCCTAATTTAATTAAATACAACTAATTTCAAAATATTATATCAAATAAATGCAGTTGAATCTATTTATAAAATTTGTATATCTATTTGAGTTTTTCGTACCTTTACTGAAAATTGTTGTTGTTTGAGAATAATTTGCATTTATAAAATTGATACGTATAATTGTTTATTTTTACAAATTGTTGGCAATTTCAAATTCTATTGTAATAAGATATCTAATTAATATGTAATTAAAATTTTATTTTAAACCTGCTCTTTCAGATCTCTTGCCTGAATCCCGGATCCTCTTCCCTGCTTCTATGGTGAAAACTCGAAACCTTATATGACACTTCTTTCTTCTTCTATTAAATATAATCGTCGACTAGTACCCATATCACAAGCCTAATTGAGCTTACTATGGTTCGATTTGTGTAAGATTCTCCACTATATTTATTTCTTTTTTTTATTTATTTTATTATAAATTCGCCTGATAACTTAGATACGGTCAAGGATTTTAATTTTTGAGCCATTTAAGTGTCAATTAATTTTGATTTTTTAGTAGTCAAGCTATGAATTGTCCAGTATAAAGTGAGCTCTAATGACTCAACAATTAAAGTCCGTGACTGTACCTATTTCCATAAACCTTTGTAATAAAATAGAAAAAAATTTGATGTCAGTGTCAAATCACTGTCACAAATCTTATTAACAAATTCCCACAGTGTCATAAAAATAAATACAAGTAACATCATGTAAACAAAAGGAAGACTTTAACATGTGTGTTGCACTAACTTAGGCTCCAACATCTCTGTTACAATGAGGTAAGAGTCTGACCCATTCGTAAGCTTGTAGGTACCTAATATTTGGATTGGATCTCCTAATAAGTAGCTACCTGTACCTACTTACTTGACTTAATAAGGTAAGACTGTGCTAGATGAGCATTTGAGAGTCATCTGTTATCATTTCTATCACGATATAAGAGAGAAGAATTGTATTACTAAGATTCAGATTTCATTCAGATTACATCATCGTCATTATAAGCCATAGCCGTCTATAGTTCTTAGGTTCAAACACAAGACAAAGAAGTTGACATAGGTACTGGCATATTGAGTCTTATCCTGACTCTCCGTGAGGTATGATAACCAGGGCTCGGATTTATCATCGCACGGTAAGACGAACTTAGGCGGCTTTAGACCTGGCTAAATGCAGTGCATTAACTGGGGGAGGGAATGGAGGGATGAGAAACCATCTCACTCTAATCAGTGAGTGTGAGTGCAGTTAGTGCACAGGTCTAAAGGCCGCTTTAGTTACGTACCTTAGTTCATCATCATCATCATCATCATCATATCAGCCGAAAGACGGCCACTGCTGGACATAGGCCTCCCCCAAAGAGTGCCAAATTAACGTACCTAGTTATACATACTATATTGTTGTGATAGACCTGACATTGTCATATATTTATATTTGCAATCGGTACGTTTGGTATTAATTAAATGAATGAGTATGAGTAAAATTTTAATGTTAATATCGAGTCTCTTTCATCTTACCGTGCGATGAAAAATCCGAGCCCTAATGATAACTTTTCATACCCCTTATGAGGCATGTCCTTAATAGACATAAACGCTAAATGGACCGGTAGCGAAACGTTTGTATCTTAAAATGTCTTAATTACTAAGCAGATATGAACGCTAAACGTCCATAAGCAAAAAGTCTGGATTGTGTGTGTAATGTCTTAATTACTAAATAGACATGAACACCAAATGGCCCGTTAGCAAAATCTCCGGATCTTAAAATGTTAAGTGGTGATATGACATATGACACTTGATAATTAAAACTAAAACCGCATACGAGAGGTTAATCATATGGACTATTACATTTCCAGACGTATTGCTACTAACTCGTTCTGTGTTCATTGTCAATAACCTAATTTTACTTTCGACGAATTAGGTACCTATTTTAATTATAAGGACATTTCCAGACGTTTTGCTACTAACTCGTTCTGTGTTCAGGTCAATTCACTAATTTTACATTCAGCTAATTAGGTATTTCAATCATGCGGACTATTTATATTTCCAGACGTTTGGCTACTTGCTCATTCTAATTGTGATCCGTCCAGCTAAATTGACTCTCTGCTGATAGAGTATCCTACTTTCATGTCGTCCAGATAAATTGACTTTCTGCACGGCTATCACAAGACGGCGCGCGAGCTCTCTCGATTTTTCTCGCACTATCTGTCTCTCTCTTATGAGAAGACTTAGAAAGAGACGTATAGTGCGAGAAAAATCGAGAGAGCTCGCGCGCCGTCTTGTGATAGCCGTGCTGCTGACTTTGTATTTTACTTTTATGTCATCTAGCTGAAATGATCTTTTGGCGATAAGGTAAATTTGATAGTAACCCAAAAAAACATCCCCACTTTAGGTGTATATAGGGCACCCCAAAATTTTTTTTTCATCACACTTGCTCGAAAATGGTGTTATTATACGCAAGCGTACTGAGCTGTAATGGGCTATATTACGCCCATGGGCGTTATGGTTTTTTTTTTAAATAATAGAACCCTCTGATTGGCTTAAGCAAATCTGGTTGCTGTGTGATTGGTTGAATAAAAAAATCTAGTTGGTCACGACGCCCCGCCCCGCAAGAATACTGCTCTGTGATTGGTTGAAATATTGAACTGCGCGCTCTACTAGCACTGATCTGGAAGTGAAGTTGTCAATTTTTGATTGGTGCTGCTGTATGAAACTTACATTTTTCTGTCTTTTGTTGTTATTTATTTCCTCGCAAATGAGATGAAAAACATTGTGTATAACACGGGCGTAAGAATATTGCAAACTCGAGTCATCAAAAGCCCTCCGCCTTCGGCGTCGGGCTTCTGATACACTCTCGTTAGCAATATTCCACTTACGGCCCTCGTTAAACAATGTACTATTTTCGGCGTGATTGTATTACATATATACCCATGCTGAATTATAGTTTTCTAGTAGTAAAGGTCACTGAGCTAAGCCACAGATGGACGTGGCGAAACTATAAGGGTTCCTTGTTGACTGCGGAACCCTAAAAAGAGTCAAAGCTGATTCGTGATGATACGTATCATTATTATCCTCCTAGCATTTTCTCAGTAGCCCAGCCAGGGTCCGCTTTGCACCTAATCCCAAGATTTGGCGTAGGTATGTAAGGTATACCCTAGTTTTTAACTGACTAAATCATTATCTATATTGCATAATATAATAATAACAATTTAATAATCGTTTTGCTAAAGTTACCACGCGTGCTATCTACTTATAAGTCAACGTACGTATAAAGAACTCCAGCAACCCTCCGTTTTAAATATATGACGCCCGGAGCTCTTTTTACGTGCGCTGTCTTGTATAAAAAAAAACAGTGATTGCTACAACCACACCCGCCCTGGGCCAGCGGACGACAGTCAGAATGAAATTTAAGAAGTAAGCTTAATTTGGTTTCTTGTATATTTTTTATAGACGACGTCATTGTAAAAAGACAAAAAAAAAACATGGTCCCATTTCAAGCCACATCATGCCATTACGTAAAAACGTTTTTCGAGAGAAGGTGAGCATTGCACACAATTATTTCGCTAACGTTCGCTTAGCGTTCGCTAAGTATTAGCAATAGTTATGAGTAAATAGGTACCTACTCAAAATAAGGGCAGGATCGTAATTCCAGCCGTTAGGATTATGACTGTAGAAAGTGTAGAGTAGAGGCGGTCGATGTACCTACCAATATTGAAAGGTGTGCCAAGCAGTAGGAGGTAGGTACTTAGGGGGAAAATGGGAGCCTTGACCAACACGGCTATCACAAGATGGCGCGCGAGCTCTATCGATTTTTCTCGCACTATACCTCTCTTTTTAAGTTTTCTAATAAGAGAGAGAAGGATGATCATCAGCATATCAGCCGAAAGACGTCCACTGCTGGACATATGCCTCCCCCAAAAAGTGCCTCAATGACCGGTAGACGGATAGTGCGAGAAAAATCGAGAGAGCTCGCGCGCCGTCTTGTAGCTGTGCAGGTAGGAGACTTGAAGTACGAGTATCTCAAATATTTCTATTCAAATTTCGCGCTACCTATATGGTATCAACAGGAGCTCACTTCGCCGTTATAAATAAAGCGGATTTTTTTTAAATATAATCCCAGATTTTTGCCGTTTCCTAAGAGAGACTGTTAGTAAAGTTTTTCTTTTGAAATGGCACACAAACCTGATGGTTTTTTTCTTTGATGGGTAACATTGTATACTCTGGTTACTTTGTTACAATATGTAACTTTTTCTTTTGAATATCTATTGACTGTAAATAGATGTGTGCACAAAGTGAATGTTGGTTTAGTTTAACAGACCAAAATAATAGGTAGGTATTTAATACGCCATCTATGCTATAAAAATAAAATAAATTAAAATAAATAAAATGATTTATTTCAGGCAGAAACCCTTATTTATCATTATCAATTGACCACACATACATGTGTTGAATTTTTATTTTTAGTAATACAAGTGATCTCAAATGAGTCATTATGTCATTAATAATAGAAGATGGCAAAACAATCTTAAAAGCCCAAAATCGGCCTAACTATGTTTAATTTTGATTACATTTGTAGGAGAAACTGTTTTATAAGTAGGTATGTTTTAAATTATGTAATTAAGTAAACAACAGCTTTTTTACCTTTTTCTACCATGAGATATCTATTGTCAAGTCTTCCACTTGCACTGGTCATCTCACCCGTAGGAAAGGAAGATTTTAATCATTTTTTTGTTTTTGAAAATAAAATTATTAAAAATAAATTATTAACTTAGTTAATCAACAATAGAATGATACCAAATGATACCTAATTAAATTTGACACAAATGGGCGCAAAATCAAGTTGCTGCGACTAACACCTAAAATGTTAAGCACATTTAAGTATAATGGGTCTCGACTCTCCCGGGCTCCCCCTACCTAACGAATCTACTATAGCCCTTGTATTTACGTATATTATCTTCCTCGTCGAAACATCATGCTAACATATTTTCTGGCCTCAGAATTTTATGCAGCATGTATTAGGTATTAGGTACTCGTATTTCTGATTCTCTTAATAGCGTAAGAAGACCATATTGTTCGAGAGTATTTTCAAAAGCAGAAGTGACTATACCATAGTGGAGTAATTGGTATGTTCTGACCCTTATTGCATAGATAATAGAGCTGCTCTTGACAGTACCATTTCATATTATATTCAAGCTTTGCTTAGTTTGGGACTAGGTCGATTTGTGTAAGATTGTCCGCAAATATATATATATATTTTTTTTTATATTGCTCTGCATATTACCGATGCTGACCTATTAGTAAATTGAATACACTTACACTAATTAAATTTGATAGAGAGGATTTATTCTAACACTTTTAACAATAACAGATCAGCGGCACTTCACGCAGATTACCGGCAAACTCTAGTCAGACAACCCGGAAAACGCCAGAAACTGTCAGCTCACCAAACAAGCTATTATATTCGAGAATATCTGGGATGAAGGTCCGTAATGACTAATGAGTACTATAAATTAAAATTAACAGTACATTATGCCACAAGTACGGTAAGATATGATTTACGAACGAGAGTCTATTAGGACGCCGAAGATATGCTGTGAAATGGTGTGCTGCAATTGCGACATTTGCGACATTGCAGATACTTAAATGTTATCTCTCAACAAATCCGGTAATGACAGTGTTATTACTGGAATCGAATTGTCGCTCTTAATAATTGTTAACGGCAAAATCTTTTTCATGAAATAATAAATATCATGAATAAAAATCAATTTATGAACCACCATTAAGTAAGCTATTTTTGAGGAAGTTGGCCACTTTTATTTCCATACATTTTTTTTCACCGCAGGCGATTAACCTTGTAGAAAATGTTAGTCTAAAATGTAATTTATTGAATTAAGGCCTAGTTACAAAAAAAAACACCGTCACTACGAAGACACTTTAATGACAATCATTTAGTAGCACTATTTGAGAATATTAAAAAAAAAACAGACCAAAAAAATATTTTCATGTGTGGGTATTTTAAAGAATTTTATCTTATGGATTATTTAAAAACCGGCCAAGTGCGTGTCGGACCACGCAAAACGAAGGGTTCCGTGCCTATTAAACAGGTCGTATCGTCACAGAAATCTTACGGCACTTACGTCCTTATGTTTAAGGAAGGCAGTTTTTCAGCAATATCTCGAAAATCTTTGAACCGATCTTGTTCAAAATAATTTTCGGTGAAATAATTGAATAAGCCCTATGTCAATGATTTTTTTCATATTTTTCAAATACATCGTTCAAAAATTTGAGTGGGAACAAATTTTAGTGACTTTCGGGGCGATTATCTCCGATTTCATTCACGTAATCAAAAAAAAGCTGAGAAACCTTAAATTTATTTTGAAATTCCTATCGATTGATGTGTCACACTGTGCTTACAATGAAATTTTTTTTTGATTTAATTTTATCTATGGATTGCACCCCTAAAAAAAAATTTTTTTTTGTCATTTTAATTACAATACTATGTAGCGGCTAACAAAATACACCTCAAAATTTTATTCAAATACACGTTATAGTTTTCGAGTAAAATACCTGTGACATACGGACATGACGAAACTATAAGGGTTCCGTTTTTGCCATTTTGGCTACGGAACCCTAAAAAGTGCTGTTTCTTAATAGCAGTTCCATGGTAGAAAAATATACTATTATATATCAGGTATGCCCAGATTTTATCGCGTACAGTCTTTCAAAACTGAAATGCACGTTTGTTTGTGACCATAAACGCATGTGCTCACGAAATTTGAAGTAGTTTGAAAAACGGTAAACTGCCGAGCTTCCTTGGTGCACCCACCTTATATTGAAATACTTACTATTTCCAGAAACCAATGAGTCCGATAAGGGTAAAGAAAGTGGAGCATGACAACATAGTTTCCTTAAAACCTATTAGCAAACCAAAAAAGAATAAACTGGGACCCTACGAAGGACAATACAAATGTTGGGGCTTGACACCTAAAGAGAAAATGCAAATTATCGGCAACTGCCAATCAAGATTAAGTCGATACTTGCAACTGAAAAAGATAGCTGCCGATGCCATAAAAAGTGATATGATATTTTCTGTGTATGGTACCTGCAAATCCGTGCGAAACGCTCTGGTCGAACGCGGATGGGTTGAAAAACTTCCCACGCACCGCATGAATATGAACAATATTCATAGCGGACGCATGAGCAAACACGAGATCCGCAACGAATTCGAAACGCTACTCCTTTCTCATCTAGTAGAAAGACATTTACCCAGTTTTATATGGCGCACCAAGGAGCACCAAACAGATGACTTCATTGACATGACGACAGATTACGTACCTATGGTTAATAAGCTACAGATAGATGCGGCGTGGACCACTAAGCAAGGGCTCTGCGCCACGATGAAAAGAAACTATTGGTTCTACATAGAAGGTGTGGCCGAAGTGTTCTGTCCACGGACATACAATAGCTGCGACCCTAGCGAAATTGATAGTTTCAAGAATGACTTTAAAATAACCGCTTGTACCAGCTTACTGAAGTGGGTGCTTTCAATGGTCGCTGACCGCCGACCAGTGTTCGCCTCCAATGGAACGGTATCTATTAACGTAATACTGTTCGCAGTGAACAGGTGTAAAGAATATATCTATAGAAAACAAAACAAAGACATCGACAGAACATTGAGTAATCTAAGCTCAGGCCAATGGAACAAATTTATGGAAAACTACTACCGTATAATTTCAAAGGCAGAACATTTTATGATGGATAAAGATAAACAGTTGCATTTATATTTAAGCTACGCGAAATTATTACTGAAGGAAATCCACAAGTATCGACCACAACTAAGCTGCGAAGGGTGTCACAATATTTGGATAATAAAACCGGCGCATTGTTGTAGAGGCAGAGGTATCAAACTGGCTTCTAAACTAGAAATAGTCAATGAAGTATTGGGCAAGGCTAAAGCGAAATACGTCGTGCAAAAATATATTGGTAAGCGTTTTTTTTTTCAAAGAATATCTTCATTATATTCAGATTAAGCTATACTTATGCATATTTTACAGAGGAACCACTGCTTATTCATGACACTAAATTCGACATAAGACAATACTACCTAATTACAAGTACCTGTCCTTTAGTAATATGGATGTATAAGGACTGTTACTTGAAGTTCAGTACTCAAAAGTACAACCTGAAAAACTACCATGAGTCCATCCATCTAACCAACAACGCAGTGCAAAAGAAATACAAGAACTGTGACAACCGTCATGAGGAACTCCCACTAAACAACATGTGGGACTTAGATAAATACATTAGCTATTTAAAGAAAAATGGAAATGAGGGTGTGTGGGACAGCATAATCTATCCAGGAATGAGAAAAGCCATCACAAGCATAGTGCTGGGTTGTCAGGATTCGATGGTTGCGTGTAAAAACCGCTTCGAGTTGTACGGTTGTGACTTCCTTTTGGACAGGGATTATAGACCATGGTTGATTGAGATAAACTCTTGTCCTGACCTGAATCATACTACTCCGGTCACCGCAAAGATATGTCCAGCTGTTATTAAGGATATAATAAAAGGCAAGTTGAATATTTTCTATATAGAGTTAGAGACAGTGGTTAAAGAATTGTCGCTACAATTGTTTTATCGAGCAGCCAGTCTCAGGAAGATGTAGTTCAGAGCATTTCGAACCCTTTGATCCAGCTCTCATTCGTACAGGTAATCTTTTTATCGCTGAATTAAAAAAGAAACATAAGATCTGACAACGTCCAACCTAATGTTTGCAAGAGAGCCATTATATATATTAGGTACTAGCTGCACCTAACGCGACTTTATTTGAGTAGGAATGTAGTGAGAATACTGAGAATAAATGTATTTCTTCTGTTGGACATAGGAGGACATTACGTTGTTCTAATTTAACCAATTAGTTAAAAGTTTAGTAGATGATTGTGGCAACAGGCCCCGTAGCATGGTTGGCCTTGTCACGCGATAGGTGATAGGATAGAGCGTGCGTCACTGGAGAATATAATAAATTTATTTGTAACAACAACAGGAATATACATAACATAAGGCTTAAATCTAAAAAAAAAATTAAATGTAGTGTTGCTACAAAAAAGGACTCCACTCTGCATGAGTCGACACACAGAGTGCAGCGACGCTGATTTTCAGTGGATCCGTTCGATAAACTAAAACTAAAGTATTAACATATTTAATAAGAGTATATTAACCTAAGCTAAGAGATACGCTATGTCCAACGAAAAACCAAACTAAAACCCGAGTTGCAAATACTTAATATAATAAGAAAGGCTTATTGCTATCTATATAATTAATGTGTTTCTGTAGCTGTTGGTTCTCCAAATATGAATGAATAATTGTAACTATATCCTACTCAAAATAAATTCTTAGCACAGACACGCATTGAGTCGCATTATTTGATATTACAGTAATGATAAATGGCAATGCTGAGACAGCGACCGTTTCACTGCCGCGAAGACACACACAATGTGTCAATTGTATTGTATGTCTACTCCCTTTATATCTGTGTGTCTTTTGTGTAGTGAATAAATGTCTTCTTTCTTTCTTTCTTTTCTTTCAATGGTTAAATAGGCTACATTCCAAAGATTTTTACGATGCCAATACAATAATTAAAGGACATAAATAGGCAAAAAATAGAGTCAAAGACAGACCTCGCTGGCCGGATGACCGACCATACTAATTGACATATACCTATGTATGACGTCACCGTTGTCTATTTGTAATAAATAAGTAATCGTTGTATGTAAAATCCAGAAAATTGCTGTTTTGGTCTTGAAATACTGTGTTTAGGTGCATAGTTGTCGTGGTTTTTTAGGGTTCCGTAGCCAAAATGGCAAAAACGGAACCCTTATAGTTTCGTCATGTCCGTCTGTCCGTCTGTCCGTATGTCACAGGCATTTTACTCGAAAACTATAAGGTGTATTTGAATAAAATTTTGAGGATAGGTGTATTTTGTTAGCCGCTACAAAGTTTTGTAATTAAAATTACTAAAAAAAAATTTTTTAGGGGTGTACTCCATACATAAAACTAAAAGTCAAAAATTTTTTTTTCATCGTGAGCCCACGTGTGGCACATGAATCGATAGGCCTTTCAAAATAAATATAAGGTTTCTCAGGATTTTTTTTGATTAAGTGAATACAGTCAGAGATAATCGCCCCGAAAGTCACTAAAATTCTGTCCCCCCCCCTCTAATTTTTGAACGGTGTATTTTAAAAATATGAAAAAAATCATGGACACAGCGCTTATTAAGTTCATTCACCGAAAATTGTTTTGAACAAGATCGGATAAAAGGTTTCCGAGATATTGCTGAAAAACTGCCTTCCTCAAAGAAAAGGACGTAAGTGCCGTAAGATTTCTATGACGATACGACCTTTTTAATAGGCACGGAACCCTTCGTTTTGCGTGGTCCGACACGCACTTGGCCGGTTTTTTTTCTAATTAAAACGTAAGGATCCTATGGTAGCTATAATTTAAATTGATATTACTAGGACGATAAAAAATGCATATTTTTTCTAAGCCTGTTGTTTTCTATATTCAGTCAACACTCAACAGCTAAATGTCACATTGGAACAAGAGGTTCACTTTGTAGATAACTGAATTATGTTTCTTTCAGTGGTCGTCGATTATGCCAAAAATCCAACTTCTGCCACAGGTAAATTCGAATGCATTTACCGACAACCGTTTACCATACCGCGGTACCCTTCCGTAATTCATGCGGACTTGATTGTCCGCGGCTACAGCCTCCCGTCATCTTACTTCTATAAAGGAAAATATGAATACAATGTTCCTCTCCTCAATCTTGATAACCAACAGGACATCACGGCAGCCATGAAAATTATGAAAATTGTTTACGACAAAGAATCTAAATTTCACGTTTATGCAGATAAATACGAATTCCCAGAGTTACAAGAATCGGGTAGTCAATATTGGATAACTACATGTTTGTCACCAACGCATATTGAAAACCCATCTAGTGATGTCATTCCAGTCGTCTCGGGCCCGAACAATGGTACAGATGAAACAAATCATGGTGATATTTTAAATAATTCGTCTGAATCCACAAATGAAGCACCTCCAGAAATAGTTACGCTTGACGACAGTTTTAGGGAGAAAAGCTGGGAAGATTTAACCCCTCTTGAAAATGTTTTGCTTGATTTATCACCGTCTACGGAGAAACTAAATCCACTAATTCTATCTGAAGGCAAAAAACTGTGCACTTTCAGGGAAAGCAATTCAGAAAGCCAGAACGCTGCAACGCAAGCAGTCTTTAATTTACTTGCTTTCTTAAACAGAAAGGAAAGGGAGGAACAAGAATACATCATGAATCAAGGAAAACATAAAGGAAGATGATGTTTTTGTATTTGAAATAAAGTACAATTGGCAAGCCAAAGGCGTATTTCATTACTTTTCTTCCGGTCTAATGCCTTGATCACACGTGCTCTCGGCCACTATACTCCGCACGTGTGGCCGAGACAGTGCTCTCGGCCGAGCAAAGTGGCGAGCGAGTAAATAAAACAAGGTCCGAATGACTCGCTCGCCACTTTGCTCGGCCGAGAGCACTGTCTCGGCCACTATACTCCGCACGTGTGATCAAGGCATGAGTTAAGTATCCGGGTTTTCCGTACATTTGCACGTTCTCCAACTGGTTTTAACGTCAGGATATAAGGAAATAATACCTAATGTTAAGGCTCGCCACGTCCAAGCTGAATTCCGGGACCGAATCAGAGAGTTAGGGCATCATATCTGGAGCAGCCCATTTTTTTTAGACAAACTTACACAAATCGACTTAGACTCTTTGCTTTGTGGGTACCTATTTGGTGTTGTGTTCCTGGTGGTGAGTAAGGTCGCCAAGGCTCCCAGGATACGCTGTGTTGAGAGTGAGGGTCCTGCATTTGTCTTTAGCTGTGAACACAATGAGTCTTCAAATCAATAAAGGACGTCCATATATGGTGTCACGCTTGTTTGCCACCGTCTTAGTATAAAAAAATAAACGAAATACTTACAAACGTTGCCAAATTTCGCCCGGCTGATCCCGACTGCTGCTACTCCATACAAAATGTATAGGTACACTGTCTGTATGCTCTACCACAGACAGGCGGATAAATTCCGCCGCGGAATTCGTGCACATAACTGCCTACCTAAACTAGGGTAACAGTAGGACAACCTATGAAGATTTGAAGTGCAACGTAATACCAGGAAATGAAGTTAAGTACCTAATATAAGATTAGAATGAGCGTTTCTCAAAAAAAGTGTAAGTAACTATATCTGAATTTTTTTTTCAGATATCGTTTTTAGGGTTCCGTAGCCAAAATGGCAAAAACGGAACCCTTATAGTTTCGTCATGTCCGTCTGTCCGTCTGTCCGTCTGTCCGTCTGTCCGTCTGTCCGTCTGTCCGTATGTCACAGGCATTTTACTCGAAAACTGTAAGGTGTATTTGAATAAAATTTTGAGGATAGGTGTATTTTGTTAGCCGCTACATAGTTTTGTAATTAAAATGACAAAGAAATTTTTTTTTAGGGGTGCACTCCATACATAAAACTAAAAGTCAAAATTTTTTTTTCATTGTTACCCCCCGTGTGGCACATCAATCGATAGGCCTTTCAAAATAAATATAAGGTTTCTTAGCACTTTTTTTGATTAAGTGAATAGGGTCGGAGATAATCGCCCCGAAAGTCACTAAAATTCTGTCCCCCCCCCTCTAATTTTTGAACGGTGTATTTTAAAAATATGAAAAAATTCATGGACATAGGACTTATTAATTTCATTCACCGAAAATTGTTTTGAACAAGATCGGTTCAGAGGTTTTCAAGATATTGCTGAAAAACTGACTTCCTCAAAGAAAAGGACGTAAGTGCCGTAAAATTTCTGTGACGATACGACCTTTTTAATAGGCACGGAACCCTTCCTTTTGCGTGGTCCGACACGCACTTGGCCGGTTTTTTTTGGGTTTTTCTTACTCAGTATCGACGATTCTGACTAAGAAAAACCCAAAAAGTCCGAATCAAGTACCTAGCTGTCTAAACCCCACGTAGGTAGTTGTGTCTCAGAAACAGGTCGTAGGTAGTTAGGTTAAGGGTTAATGGTTTTGTTTTTAATTTGGTAAAAACCATAAATGACATTTTGTATAGTACGGATACAATTTATTTACGAATGGCGCAGATTACGAATATAAATATGAAAAAAAATATAAATATAAAAAAAAAATCGATGTCGATAACTTGTAAAAAAATATTTTTCGCTGCACTAAATCTCGAGTGAGCGAACGAGAGAGCGAGTTACATCGTGCTAGCTAGCGAGAAAGCGGAGACAATGACGTATGAAGACTTGGCATATAACATGGTTCTATTCCTTTCTTACTCGTTGTTAAGTACAAAAGTGAGAAGAGATCGGATATACAGAATACATGGATCTATGATACTCAGGACAAGCTATACGTGCTGTCCCAATTAGGGACGGAAAGGCTTCTAACTGGGGGCCTACCGCGAAAGGCATTCGAAGTTTTCCCTCTCTGTCAGACTTGCGAGTTCGTACGTAAGTGCAACAGAGAGGGAAAACTTCGAATGCCGTTGGCGGTAGGCCCCCTGGTCTTAAAAATGTCTGATGGCTTACCAAAACCATGGACTTATTATTACTAACAGGACTGAGTACTCGCAGCCTAAAAGCGAGCCGAGCAGGATGTCTAATACAGAGGCACTGTGTCCCTTTCTAATAGGGTGACCACAATGTTTTTGTTACGTGGAACAACTATATAGGGTAACTTTCCTAAAGAAATTATTTTTTGCATTATAGATGGCACAATGATAGTAGGATAGTTTCCTAGTAATTAGAATTATATTTAATAAATATTTATATTTCAGGTTATTATAAAGTTTTTGTGCGTATAACTTTTTAGGTAAACATAATTCTACTAAACAATTGTTATTGCACGTCAGCAAAATCCTGCTCACTCGCCGGTTACATTCGGAATTCTATGTCAAACTTCATGTCGTAGGGTCGATTAATTGGCGATCGCGATTGATTAGTAGTTTCATGAAATTGTGACAAAAATAAAAGAATGTACATATTAATATCATTTATTTTTATTATTATCAAACATGGCTAAACAAAATTGTTTTGTGCAATTTTTGTCGGAGGCCAATCTTACTGCCTAATTTCCTCAAGGAATGAGATTTTGCATGATGGAATATTCTTAAATTTAAATATGAATTAGATAACGCCTTCACTAACTGTGCCTCGTGTGGTTCCTCATTATTACATTGAACTGGATGCGGCGGACAAAATAAATCTTTAAGTTTCGTAAAAAAAACTTGCTTTATTATTATCAAAATTCTATTTTTGTTAGTATTTCGAAATGTTATAATAAAATAATTACTAACGGCCACATAATACCAAATATAGTACTGACTGACGACATGGCTAAACCGCGTGGTCACCCTGTAATTTTATAAACCCTCTGTGTATAAATCACAATGACAAAAGAAACTAATGGACAGGGTGTATTTATTTGTTTAGACGTAAACTTCTCCAAATAACACTGTCTCATTTTAACCAAGCACCATTTGGCTACCAAAAAAGAGATGGTAGTATAACAGCCAGAACCGAAAATTGATCATCAAATGTCAAATGTTGCCCAAAATCGCCATATTTGTTGCCCCGAAATGTCAGTTCCCGTCAGTTTAGTGGGTACATCATCTGTCAACGGCACTGTAAACAGAACAATATATTAAAATAGCTATCTTAATAATCGTATAAACTGCACAAGGCCGAAAGAAAACGGATAAGTGGAA
This sequence comes from Epinotia nisella, assembly GCA_932294315.1. Lineage (NCBI taxonomy): Eukaryota > Metazoa > Arthropoda > Insecta > Lepidoptera > Tortricidae > Epinotia > Epinotia nisella. The sequence goes on along the minus strand of OW028677.1, from coordinate 18,205,501 downwards.
TGTGGTGACCATGCCCAGCTGCAGCATTATAGGATGTGGCTTAAGAAAAGGCCCAAATCAGCAAAGTTTATCCTTGCACCGCTACGTAATGTATTTTTATTGAAATATTGGATAATTTAAGCATTATCGAGAGCTGAGCATTTGCATTATGTTGTAATGTGTACACAGATTAAGATTCGTTATACGTTGTAATAGGATATAGCTTTATTTTCGATATTTTTGTACTGAAAGTTACCTTTGAGTGGCAGTTAGGGTTGTTCTTGAAAATATCGATAATGAATGGCGATGACGTCATTCGCAATACCGAATTTTCTAGTTCTATAACCAGTGAGCTCTGAGACAGTATCTTGAATTTACAAAACCTGAAAAACCGTCTGAGTTGTTGGTACCATGAAACTAAACAAGCTTCATTGATTCGCTAATATAGCTATTTTTATAGGTTACCAAGAAGCGATTATGCCAAGAAAAAATGGTTGGAGGCAATTGGACTTGAAAATATAAGACAAAATGTAAAAGAAACGTACATTTGCTCTCTACATTTTGATGAACAATACTTCAACAAGACTCAAGACATTATTAGACTACGAGATGGTGCAGTGCCATTGAAATATATATTGGTATCTTGTCTCACCCCCTTAAAGCTTTGCACCTAGCTACCAAACCCCCTTCTTTTTTGAAGTCGGTTAAAAATAAGGTGCATTTGTGTTCACTTGTCGTCTTCAGCTACATATTCAGGTTCGTACAACGGGTAAATGTAATTATCCACTCAGGTCGGATCTAGTTGAGTTTCTTGCTAGATTCTTCTCAGTTAAGGTTAGTTTTAGTCCATTGGCTACTTTTCTAAAAAAATATATTTAGTCCGTCAGTTAATTTGGGGACGGATTATCGTGTCGTGTACATAAACATCATTATTTTCTCATGTTCACTCGTCGACTTGTAATTTGTTAATATGTATACATATGAATATCACTTCCATTTCACGCCGGTTAAAAGGAGACATGATTGTAAAATAAAATTAATCAAGGACGTGGACATTGTAAATAAATATATTATTAAACATCTCATAATGTTTCAATGGTAGCATGTATTACATGAATACAAGTAATGCATACTACTTAATAAATAGGTACGTTGTCCCAAAAGTCACGCAAGACTTGAATTATACAGAAGATAATTATGTTATTGAATCTTACAGTAGGTACAGATTTAGGGTTATGCATGGAGCAGCTCAAGGGGCAAATCTAATGCTTCTTGTTGTTATTGACTGCATGTGATAAATACATAACTTCTTCGTAATAACCATGATATTTAGCAGAATAGCAAAGAATTATTTTTCTCGTATCTTATATCATGGAATTCCGCTAAGTAATACCTGATACAATCAATAATTGAAAAAACTACACTTTCAATTAGCTCATATAAAATAATGTAGTTATAACCTATATGTTCTGAGATCTGTCTATATTATCGATAAACATGTTCGCTGTATTATCGATAGCGGGACAGCACTACATCCGCCATGTTTGTCACCCATACTTGACACACTCATTTTGTTGATACTTCACGTCCTTTAGTTTCTTTGGTCATTGATAAGATAAATCAACACTGTCTGACACATTGAAAGGGTTGCCAGAGTAATAAATAATAATATTCCCACCTAAGTAGTTTTAAGCATGAGTTTTAAGTAATGACAGCTTTGAGTATTAAGCCACTGGAGATGCCATGACGTAAACTCTTCGAACAAATTTTTTCGCCACTTTTGGCGGGGGGCGAGGTAAAACACGTATAGCACACCACCAAAAGAGGAATAACTCAACAGATACAAGTTTTGCTGTTGCGATAAACGCACACTACAAAAAAATTCAACACATCAAAAATTACACGCATACAGACAGAGTTTTCACGTAACTGATGCAGCATACATGCGAACAAGTTAGTGATGGGACACATCGAAGACATCTGAAGAATGAGTCAAATTAGTTTGATGAATGAACTGAATTATCTTATACTATTTATTATTAAATTGTAAAAGTGAAAATTCTGTCCATTGAAGATACTACCCAAAAAAATGTTTGTTTGTATATATGTCTGTCTGTAATTATGTGCCCTAGTGTCCTTAGCCCTCTCGCACAGTTAAACTGTGGAATGAACTCTCGCCCGCGGTTTTCCGGGCTGATACTTATTGATTGGTATTTGCAAGAACCTATGTATATGCAATTATATTTTAATAAGGCTCAGCTTTCACCACATTTATAAAGTTACTTCAAAACATAAATGAGCAAAGGGAAAGCAATAAAATGAATTGTTAATTTTATTAGAATTACCACATATTTATTAATTTAAATTCTCTGGTAGGGTTTTTTAAGACCCGTTTAATTAGTATTTTTATTGATTTTTAAAATGAATAAGTTTATTGTACACGTAATCATTTTTGTAGCTTTCCGGAGTAAAGTGCTCCGAACAGATAACACTTGCACGTGTAGGTTTCCAAGAATAATTTTCGTAATTACAAATTGTTCTCCATTTCTCCTTTATATAGGGATCTTTTGGAAATCTAAAAGGACATACAATTATATTAAATAAAGTATAATACTATAAATAATAGTATATGAATAACACATACACTCATAGTCCCGCACTAAATGTATTCCTTTTACCTAGTTTTTTTTGCCAATAATTCATTTCTTTTTAAGACTAAATTTCAACATCGTAAGTCCAGAGAAAAGTAATTTTTCTGATTCACCTTACAAGATTTAAATGTAACATACATCTATACCTACTATTTAATTCAATATCTAATAAAAAACCGGCCAAGTGCGTGTCGGACCACGCAAAACGAAGGGTTCCGTGCCTATTAAAAAGGTCGTATCGTCACAGAAATTTTACGGCACTTACGTCCTTTTCTTTGAGGAATGCAGTTTTTCAGCAATATCTCGAAAACCTCTGAACCGATCTTGTTCAAAACAATTTTCGGTGAATGTAATTAATAAGCCCTATGTCCATGAATTTTTCCATATTTTTAAAATACACCGTTCAAAAATTAGAGGGGGGGGGACAGAATTTTAGTGACTTTCGGGGCGATTATCTCCGACCCTATTCACTAAATCAAAAAAAATGCTAAGAAACCTTATATTTATTTTGAAAGGCCTATCGATTGATGTGCCACACGGGGGGTCACAATGAAAAAAAAAATTTGGACTTTTAGTTTTATGTATGGAGTGCACCCCTGAAAAAAAATTTTTTTGTCATTTTAATTACAAAACTATGTAGCGGCCAACAAAATACACCTATCCTCAAAATTTTATTCAAATACACCTTATAGTTTTCGAGTAAAATGCCTGTGACATACGGACAGACGGACAGACGGACAGACGGACAGACGGACAGACGGACAGACGGACATGACGAAACTATAAGGGTTCCGTTTTTGCCATTTTGGCTACGGAACCCTAAAAAGTGACTATTAAACAAACTGCAGTGATTGAATGAATGAATGATTCATTCAAATGTTGAGTCGCCTTTCTTACTTTATCACATCCCTAAAGACCGATTCGAACCCTTACCACTATAATCATGTTTACGTTCTGTCGTTTACGTATCGCTAACGGTATTTTCTTTAAATGGAGATTGTACTTCAATACACATTTAATAGTTAGTAAAAATACTTACCTATGATAGGAAACGTGAACTTGTTGCGAATTTGAGCTGTCAGATCACCTTTTACATGATAATATTGCACAAGTCACCATTTTTCGAGAGAAACGTCACGCGACACGGAACGATACAAAATGACGGTGAAGCGACTTTAAGTAGTTTTATATAACGTGGTTGAACAGTTGACCAATGTACTTTGCCGGAGGGGGTCGCCTGTCTATGACATCTCCAGTGGCTTAATACTCAAAGAATGACAGGTAAAAAAATATTTAAGTTACAAAATACTATTTAATTTAATATGAACTTAATTATTATTAATAAGGTAAGCTTAGATTTAATATAATAATTGACTAATTGTCTGAAACGATTTCTACCATTTTCAATCAACTACCACGATTCTATCGCATGGCAAGAGTTAGAAAGGGACAAATGGCCTTCGATGTAGATATCTCACTCGGCTCGTTTTGCCTCTATCAATACTGGTAGCCCAAATTGAGTCTTAATACAATACGTTAGTGTGTGTTTTTGTAATTTGAATTTTTGATAGAACTCAGTCCTGTTAATAATAATAAGTCCATGACCAAAACAACCTACTTAATTTGGGCGGGTAGTGGTCTTTTTGCCACATCTTCATACTAAATCAGAGGGCCTACCGCGAAACAAAATTCGTTTTCGTTCGTGTATCTCCGTCTCTGTGCTCGAATTAGCAAGTGCGACAGAGACGGAGATACACGAACGAAAACGAATTTCGTTTCGCGGTAGGCCCTCTGAGCCTCAGAGGGCCTACCGCGAAACGAAATTGTCTGAGGGCTTTATAGCAACTTGTAAACGCAACTGCATTGTAATATATTTTGAATAAAATCACGGTTAGCCAACATAACAGCAAGCATTTTATTTGACTCTTTGCTTTGCATTATCTGTATCGGCTGTCCTTGCAAAATGGATGGTGATGGTATCTGTGTTATGTGAGGAGGCATGTTGAAATTTTAATATTCAATAAAGTATTTTTTTCTATATTTCCACGCATCTAACTAATAATGGGTCGTTCGAGATCACGGAGTAAATCACCGAGACGCCATCACAAGAGCAGTAAGCATTCAAGGAAGAAGAGCCGATCTAAGGATCGATCTACATCGCGTAGCAGAAGCTCCAAACATAGCGATAAGCCGAGGGAACGAAGCTCCAAATCTAGGTAAATAAAGTGATTACTAGCGTGATGTGTTGCTTAATAGAATATGAAAATGGTACCTGATAATTTTTTACTGTAATTTTGTAGGAAAAGGTCACATTCCGTTACATCTTCTACAAGCAGTGAAGCGTCTTATGACGGAGGCAGGAATAATAGGAAGAAGTCGAAAGGACGCAGTAAAATGGATGAAGTGGACCGGCTGGCGGAAATGGAGAGACAGAGACGTGTTAGAGAAGCAGAACAAAAGGTAAAGTATTTTCCAGTTACCACATTACAAATTATCTAAATTTATGCTAAATTTCTGCAGATGAATTACTAGAATAATTGATATTGGTTGAGCTTATAAGTTCAAAGATTCTATATATATACTGCCTTCGCACAAAATTATTTTACCTGCTCTAGTAATTCTTGTTCGTTGCTGTGTTTTGTTTTATGTTATGTCCAATAAAAAATTAGCATACATATATAAATACAAATGTGTGTAAATGTGACATTTCTATTATCCTATACTCTTAAACAAGCTATATTTTTATGTATATAATATATTTGTAATCACATTTTCGAAAATGGCTCTATTTCAATGAAATTAGCAATATAGGGGTTTATGGGGCCACCTAAGTTTCATATCTGGGAAAACGCGGTTTCTCCGTATTTTCATCCGAGCATAGCTTGGTCGCCCAGGTGCTGTATCTATTATGCTGTCTCCACTTGACACATGCTTAGTTAGCATATACTTCAAGCATGTTAAAAATACAAATAGAGCATGTTCAGACCCGCGGACTTAAAATTTCTGACCTTATGTAGCGTTATGTGTATTTTCATACCACATTATGATGCTAATGTAAAGGCTTCATAGAAAAAGCAGCCGGGTGAGTTACTTGCAGTGGTTTAGTCAACGCCAAAGATATGTTCCCACTTTTGAACCGTAATCATGAACATTAAAAATATTATCAACAAAATCCTAGGTCCTCAAATTTTGGTATGCTTATGATGATCTGTAGAGATGCCCGGCTGGAAACATGTAATTGCAATATTTCAGCTGACTTTAGTATGATACTTTAATTTTTATTTCTTTTTGACATAATTCTAATTCCATTACCATTTTGCTTAGATTTAAGCTATCGTTGCTAAGCTTGTATGGGAGTCACTTTATAAAGCCTACTGGTATTCATTTTCAGGTTGTAGAAGAAGAAGCTGCAAAACGAATAGAGCTCCTAGTGAAAAAAAGAGTAGAAGAAGAATTAGAAAAGAGAAAAGATGAAATTGAACAAGAAGTGGCCAAGAGAGTGGAGGAGGCAAAACGCAAGATGGAAAAAGAAATGATGGAGGAGTTGGAGAGGCAGAGGGAGCAGCAGCGCCGGGAGGAGCTCGCGCGACAGGTAGCTGCCACCACACCTCTCAGTCATGTGCAAACGCAATGCTTCCCACATCGCTTTTCCACATGACAAGACCCTCCTGCGACTACAGATCCTGTTCTCGCTACTAATAAACACTTAAGTACAATGCAATACTTAATGAGAACTTTGAAAATGCAAAAGAAACTAATTAAAGTATTATTTCAATCATATCTGTTAAAGGTCCAGTCAGGTGTAGTTCGAGTGCTTACAAGAATAATGTTTCTTAAATTATTAACTGTTGTAACTGCCCTAGTGGCACAAGCTCGAATGTTAACTGGACATTCCGTACCTACATACACATGACACCTGTCGCGGGAATGTCCCGTCCTGCCCTAATGTAAGTGCCGTCGTGGCCGATCGCTAGTTTTTTAAAACTGTTCACTTGACTGTCCCTGGCAGTCACGTAGTGTATAAGTCAGGTCGGAAGACTGATCAAGAGCCAGAAGCAGTAAGAATTTAATGGAGATGCAGCTTGAGGAGCCAGTCGTGAATACTGAAGGTATTTCTTGAATTCATTTTTTGTATAACAACTTTTCTGTTACATACCGGGTTAATATAACCATGTTCATAGTCACAGAAGTTCATGATAAATGCTTTTAGCATTTCTGTACAACTTCAACTAATGAATTTTCTTCAACAAGGGGATTGATGGACTAAGGAGATTATTTTAACCTTAATGAAAATTATTTTATTTTACTTTATATCACAGGAAGACACTATGAAAACTTATGTTATTATTGAATTATCAGATGATTTGTAGAATGTGGGCTACTTTTAATTGTTTTTACAAACTGTATTTGGTTTATCAATGTCTGATCCAAATGAGTTTTAAAACTGTGCTAATATTTACTTTCTGTCATTCAGGAGGAAGAAGCTCGTAAAAGGAAAGAGCTGGAGGATATCATGGCTGAAAATAATAGAAGGATCGAGGAGGCCCAACGCAAGTTGGTAAGTTCTATATTTAACAAATCACTTCAGATTGCATATATTCCATAGTGGGTGTATTTTTATGCTCACACATTATTGCTCACCTCACACAAGTACAGCAGGTAAAAGACACAAGATGATAAATAACCAAAAACAACGAGATCTCTTTGTAAATAAAGTAGATTATTTCATTTCAAAGTTACAGAATGTAACACTGTCAGGACCACAACACTTGTTTTCCACTGATGTGGTGGAAAAAAAATACTTTACGTCACCCTAGGCCGTAAGTGGGATTTTCTGTGCGCTTCGCGAGGAGAAAATCTCACTTCCTGGCCAATGCAAAATGTAAACTTTAGACAAACCATTGGCGGTAATTCGTAAAGCCCCAGATCACGTATTTATATACAAACACCTGCAATCTGGGGCATTCACGAATTCACCGCCCTAGGTATGTACTATACTGTTTTGATATCACTATCAGGCAGACATTCTTTTACCTCACCTGTCTATAGAATGGATTTGCAGTTAGTATTTAATATAATAATTAATAATCAACATGCGTTTTCACTTTCAGGCGGAGGAACGGTTAGCGATGATCGAAGAACAGAGGAAAATGGATGAAGAGAAACAAAAACTGAAAAAAGAACAAGAAAAGAGAGTAAAGGAAGAACAAAAGAAAATCTTAGGTAAAAACAACTCCAGACCTAAATTGTCATTCTCCTTGAAACCACTCTCATGAGTATTTGTCATGTTTGTGGATGATTTTGATTACATCTGAACTGTCAAATGCGTTCAAAACATTCTTCTAATAGGTATAGCGAATAACATAGTTTATTCAAAACACTTCATACATTGTTTAGCTAGAATCGCATTGGTGGCCAAAATACACTTGAGATTTTAAAGTTAATGGGTAATTCAACAGTATTTTGTTGTTTGTATCAGTCTCAGCAAGGAAAAATTACATGGTGTCTCAGATAAATGGTTGTAATGTGTCCTATCTTAAAATGCTTAAGAAATGACTCGCATGAAATGGTTTCATATTTGTCAACTTGTGTCAGACGGATTTGTACCACTTTGTACCCTGTAAAGCCAATGTTTTAAAGAGGCCGTCGACGCGCGTTTGTACCGAATCCCGTGTAATTCGACACAAACGCGCGTCCACGACGCGTTTATAAAACGCGACAAAGGCCCTAATACGAAATATTGATTACTACCTGATTGTTAGGGTGTCACATAATGTCTCCCAATGCTGCCATTGGACGCAACAATCTCTGAATATAGCAGAAGCATACAAGAGGTCTTACACATACCTTACCAGTGCCTTGTTTACGGCAGACATTTGTGTATTATACCTGGTATTTTTTTATATATTTCATGCTGGGTTGAAAATAGTGAACTAATAATGCAAATAATATTTTAATACAGAACGAGCATAATTCCTGGTTTAAGAACTTTATTTTCTTTCTCATAAAGAATTTACAAATTCACTTGCATGAGAAATAACAATTTAATAACATTTCCTGTAAGTATGCTAAAAGAAAGTGGGTCGAACTATATTCTTTAGGCGACTAATGCAGCGCGATCGTACACATTAGCCACTGACAGCAATTTATGCGTAAACAAATGTCAACGATCTAGGAAACTAATAGTCCCTGGTAAACATGGATGCGGCAGTTGGTTCGTGTGTGCAACTGTGCACCGCCAGGTGCCTTATACTATGAAATTATATTTAAATATATTATTATATCATTAAATCCAATCCTGTTTTGGTGGAAGCAATTCAAAGAAGATTGGTTTATTCTTACCTTTAGGGCATGTTAGTCACTTTGTCCAGGAACTTAATATATATAGTGGCAGCAGTTGTAGATCTGATGTCTGCCGTAAACGCTGCTGTACAAACAACAACTCGCTTTACTGATCACTAATAGACCTTATCACGTTGTAATAAGGGTTACGAATGCCCAGTTAACTGTGTCGAGCCATGCTGTTATCTGTTGGCTGTACAGTAAGCCAAGTAATTGTTCTACAACTTTTCGACTCTATTATTAGTATATTAGGGTTCAAAACGGGTAGACCACTTTTTTTTGACAGACTTATGCCTAAAATAAAAGAAAATTAGCATTCATAAAGGTTTCAAGATTTTGTGTATTCATATGACTAAAATCTATTGTGTTATATTATAATTACATGTACTTTGGTTCCATCAGATTACTGTGCATTTTGCAATATTTTGTCTAGACGCATAATACTTATTCAGATTGCAGTCTTTTGTAGGTACTTAGTTAACAAAAACCCGTTTTTTAAAATTGTGATTGCATTCAAACAACTAAAATCATCTGAAATACCTGCCATTGTCACTGTATGTCCGTAGACTGCCTTCTATTTGTAAGAACTGCTCAATAAAATTGTAGATGCAATAGTAAAATAATTAGTCAAGGAATTTATCCCTCTGTTAGAGCCATGAGAGAAAGCTAAATTCCGTGTCTCTTTAGTGTAAAACTGAATATAGCTAATTTATTAGTGAATGTGTTTATTTGTGATTATCTGCTTTTTTCACTTTGTCTCTAGTAGTAACGGAATATATGTAATAGATTTAGCAATCCATAGCTCCTAAATACAATCTATCTGAAATGTTGCCTTTTGTGACAAGTCAGTCATTCATCCTACTAATATTATAAATGCGAAAATTTGGATGTTTGTTACTCAATCACGCTTAAACGGCTGAACCGATTTGGATGAAATTTTGCAAGAAGATAGTTTATAGATTAAAATATAAGATAGTTATCCCGGGTCTACGCAGACGAAGTCGCGGGCGGAAGCTAGTATTATATATAACGCTTGATGTAATAGCTTAAAGACTGTCACAACACTATTGTTATATTTGTATTGTGTCAAAAATTCAATTTTATCTTTTGGTATGTACTTTTTAGACATCGCAATAAGACATCACTAGAACGTAAAGGTTAGTTATATTAATGTCAGGTCCATAATCCATTGTTAGCACCCAACAGACACTGAAAATCAAGGTTTGTCATCACTAACAAGGACACAAAATAACCAATTTGTCCATATGTAATTTTAAAATTTATGACATTAGGATTATGTACCTCTCACTTATCTGATGAGGCGTGTTGAGTGATTTTTCTATTTCGTGTGAAAAACTCCGTTCAAAACTTCAAAAGTTTTAATATTTCGATGTATTTCTTGCAAATTATCGGCGGTGAACATTAGCTTTGTGTGTATTATTAACAGTCGAGTGAATACACGGAACTCTCATGATTTAAAAAAAATATCTCACCATCATAGCAATTTTGACTACATATTTTTGAACATCCATATTTTTACACTTGACTGTGAAAAATATGCTATTTAATAGATATATTATAGTGGTTCAAAAAAATTACACCATAAATGCATTTTAATTTGCAAAAAAATGTTTAGGCTAAAAAATACTGCTACATACTCCATGTATATATTCGGTCGATATAGGTCTAGCTCTTTAGTTTTCATCGTACATGTATTATAATTATTCTTGTAAACCTAATTTGATACATGATAGGGATATTGTTTCAAATTCATCACACGGTTTTGTAAATAACATACTAGCATTTCTACAGCATAATTATTTAGTTAAGGTAAGTATTGTAGTTTACTTTGGACATAAGTTTTACATCCCTTGAACAAATTTAGTAAGTTGACAGAGAAAAAACTGTGTTCTATATAATTTTTCAGCCACTTTGTTGATTTGGTGTGCTGTTTCATCCATCAGTTTGTGAGGGAATTCATTTTGGTCAATCATTCACTAAAACCTTGTATAGTTGTGACTATATCTTCTTCATAAATAAAAACGTAGACTAATGTAAGTTGTTTTATTTTTACTTGCATGGAGTGCATCCAAATTGGGATAATCCATGGCCGCCACGTTCGCCAATCCTCACACCTCTCGATTATTTCTTCTGGGGTTGGGTGAAGCAGTTAGTATTTAAAAAACCGGCCAAGTGCGTGTCAGACCACGCAAAACGAAGGGTTCCGTGCCTATTAAAAAGGTCGTATCGTCATAGAAATCTTACGGCACTTACGTCCTTTTCTTTGAGGAAGGCAGTTTTTCAGCAATATCTCGGAAACCTTTCATCCGATCGTGTTCAAAACAATTTTCGGTGAATTTTTTCATATTTTTAAAATACCTACACCGTTCAAAAATTAGAGGGGGGGGGGGACAGAATTTTAGTGACTTTCGGGGCGATTATCTCTGACTGTATTCACTTAATCAAAAAAATTGCCGAGAAATCTTATAATTATTTTGAAAGGCCTATCGATTCATGTGCCACATGTAGGCTCACGATGAAAAAAATTGTTTGACTTAGTTTTATGTATGGAGTGCACCCCTAAAAATTTTTTTTAAATAATTTTAATTACAAAACTAAGTAGCGGCTAACAAAATCCACCTATCCTCAAAATTTTATTCAAATACACATTATAGCTTTCGAGTAAAATGCCTGTGACATACGGACAGACGGACATGACGAAACTATAAGGGTTCCGTTTTTGCCATTTTGGCTACGGAACCCTAAAAAGAGTAGAACGGAGGAAAACAATAAAGCTGCGGATCATACAAGCAAAATCTAAAAATTTAATGCGTAGGGTTCACGAAAACAACCGCCGTCAGCTAATTTTTTAATGTAATATATCCGTTACATTAAAAAATTAGCTATTATAAATTATTTCCAAATTTGAAATTTTTTCCATACAAGTTGTCAGTTCATTGCCAGGACTACTTACTTTAACTGACGTTGCATGTGTTGAATTCAACTTGACCTTGATTTGACAACCAGATAATTTGCCGTTTTTAATGGGGTCTCAAATAGTGTAAGCTAAACGCTTGGCTCCACGTCATGAGTGACATTTATTTGACACTTGACTCGACTACTCTACTTAGACTGGGTGGGGAGAAACACCGCAACGCAAACGAATATAAGATAATTTTCGGTCGTTCTATCTAATCAATAGAATAGTTCTATCTTCTATCCCACAAATCACCGGGATTGAGAATTTGTTAAAGGTTTCACTTATAAATGTTTGTGAAATGGCGGAATTTTTGAAAGGACTACTGCTCTCCGTTTTGTCGGAAAACTGTTATAATGAATATTTCAATAATTACAACTTTCTCGATGGTAAGTATTATGTTAAATGCACTTTCTATTGTGGTACCTATCACACTTTTATCGTGGTCCAGGGTCCACTTATATCGATTACAACTTATACTAGTCATGTGTTTTCGTGTAATCAATAATTTTAACAGCTAATTTAGTTGTTAACAAAATGACGGAGACAATTTTGTATAGAAATAACTGCTTCAGAGTTCTGTATATCTTTTTACGAGCCTTATTTTAACTTGTATTTCACACTATCTATAAAATGGAATCTTGTACCTCCTTCACTTTAATATTATAAATGCAAAAGTTATTATGTATGTCTGTTACATTTTCAAGCTTAACCTGCTGAACCAAATGAGATGAAATTTGGGACGGAGATAGTTTAAGGAAGTAGGATAGGTATTATCCGAAAAATCTGTTTGTATGGAGCTACTGAAGTCGCGGGCAAAAAAAAACTAGTGTAATATTAAAGTAGAAAAGAATTTCCCATCAAGTTTTTTTTTCATTTTACATATTTTAAGTAGGTACATACGGCTACAGTGTTAAATCTAATATAATTTTTCAGTGCCTTGTTTCAAAAGCACATTGAGCAAAGGTCTGGGTATCGGCATTATAGCTGGTTCCATCTTGGTAAAGGTGCCACAGATCCTGAAGATCCTTGGCAGCAAAAGTGGAGATGGCATCAATGTCTATGGGGTCTACCTGGAGTTATTTGCCATCACTTCTAACTTTGCTTACAGTTATATTATGAACTTTCCATTTAGGTAAGTTATGTATTTAAAAATATATACATGTGGGTCAATCAACTATTTCTGAATGTGACAGATTTGTTTAGAGAAATTGCATAGAAGATGGCCCATAAATAAGAGTTCAATTTTTTTTTACAAAAATATACAAAAAGAGGATTTAAACCCTTGGGTCATGATATTAAAAGTGACCCAGGAGACAACCATGGCAACTAGTAACAGAAAAAGTTGATTCACCCATATTTAGTCAATTACAATGGTTTGTCAGGATCGTAGCAAATGGAGATCCGTGATCTCTGCCTACCCCTCTGGGAAAGAGGCGTGATTATATGTATGTATGTATGTATGTACAATCCGCCATCTACAACTATCATCTAGACTCACAAATTCTCTAGAATCTAAAGAATTTGTGAGTCTAGAATCTATAGTCTATATCTATAGTATCTATAGTGTAGTAGAGTCTAGACTCTAGACTCTAGAGTATAGAATTAGAATACTGTATCAATAAAAACTTTATTCAAAATAAGCAAAATTAAGTTTATTGGAAATTAAAAGAAACATATGTACCAAACAAATTAGTTTGGAGCATTCACCAATCTCTTTTTTATGCTAGCAACACAAGTGCAGTGGTCTGACCATGAATATTATCTTATTTCCAGTGCTTGGGGTGAGGGTACATTCTTAGCAATTCAGACAGCAATCATAGCTGCTCTAGTATTGCACTATGGAGGCTCAACTGGAGGGGCTACAATGTTCCTCGCCGCATATGCAGGCCTTGTATCAGTTCTAGTCAGTGGCTTCACTCCAACAGCTATTCTGTGGAATATGCAAGCTGTTAATGTTCCTATTATTCTTGTTGCTAAGGTAAGTTCATTTCATTACATAGAAAAAGTGCTAAGCTATTATCAGAACTCCGTTAAACCACTTTTTTGGTCACTTAATACTTCTAAGCAATGATGTAATCTAAAAAAGAGGTAGATATGTTGTCTATACGAAATTCCGTGTTTAAAAATTGCCACCAAATCTGACAGATATCTTTTCCAAGTTTTCCATTGATGACTCGAAATTGAGGCAAGTTGTGCTAATTGACTCAATTTTAGTATGCCATTTTTTGAGCGCGTATAATGTATCTACCTCTTTTTTTATATTATATCATTGCTTCTAAGTATTAAAATACTACATGGTTACTTCTAATTCATTGCCTGAAGACTATTTCACACAAAAATATATTAAAATCAAATGTGATTTTGCTTCAAAAATTTAGTAATGTAAGGTGGAATGATTCCTGTCTGCTCATCATTTTTCGCAAAACCGTGACCAGTACCCACATACCGGAAGCCGAAGACCTTACTACATATGAATCGCAATCAATCTGCACTGAACAGTGTTTTTTTAAACATAGTCCGAAAATATGTCATTGCCAAAAATATTACTTATTTCAAACTAGAGGGCGCAAAACGAAATCTACTAACAAGACTAAATAAATTGTATAAAATTCTACAATAAAATTCCAAAACACATTACCGAACTTACTGACTCTAAATTCAAATCTGTCGTAAAACGGACACTCATTTCAAAAGCATATTATAAGATAAACGACTACATCATGGATAGGGATATTTGGCAGCGATAAAATCCTGCACTAGAAACCTGTCGTAAAATAAATAGGCTTTCTACTGTAGCAATGTAATTTTAAAATTTTATAATACTCTGATACTGATATGATATATTGTATACTGTTTTGAAAAAATGACACCTCGCCGAGTTTATTACGCCGGTTCTTCTCGAGGCAGAGGTTTACTTTCCGAACCGGTGGTAGTTTATCGACATTCATAGGTGCATGTAATATGCCTAAATTGAAGAATAAATCACTTTGACTTTGACTTTGACTAGAGATTGTTGAGTTTATTATCTGGGATTATGATATTTTTGCTAACCAATTTACTCTTTTGTTTTCAGTCCATACAAGTGATCACAAACTACAGAAACGGCAGCACAGGGCAACTGTCTGCAGTAACTGTTCTACTTCTGTTTGGTGGCTCAGTCGCCAGAATATTCACTTCCATACAAGAGACTGGAGATTCCATAGTCATAATAACATACTGTGTGTCTACTGCGGCTAATGCAGCTATTGTGTTGCAACTGCTGTGGTATTGGAATGCTGAGAAAACTACAAAGGGCAAGGGAAAGAAGAAAAGAAAGACTAATTAAGTGACGTACATAAGTTGTCCTGTGACATTTTAACAAACAAGTACATGAAATAATATATTTACCTAGCTGAATATGTTGTATTTTTTAAACTGAGTGTTATTCTCTACATTCTGGGTGGCACAAAAGAATTCTGAACAGATTCATCTAACGAATATATCACAATATGATACTGTTGTTCAGGGGAGTGCAGAGTGCTTCCTTAAAAGCGAAATAGTAGATTGTATGACAAGGGGCTAAAATAAGCCATATCACCACGAGATTGTTATTTTCCCAAGTGAAGTGAGGGAAAATTGTTCGAGGGGTAATATGGCTTTTAGACTTTTAGACTGGTACCACTCCACTTTTCACTTCGATTGCGAGAAAATAGTAAAAACAAAGGTAATCCATCCACAATCAATAATAAATCCCACAACGAAAATATTGTTAAAATTGGCGGCATGTTTTTTTTAATATTGACACTAGGAATAAATAAACGCCTCCGAGGCCCTAGCATAATAGGTTTTTCACTTCTCATGCTCGAAAAGTGTGTCATATTAGGCTTAGCAAGCGGGCTAAAGTGGTGCATGACTACATGTAGCCCCTAGGGAATTTAATTTCAAATATCAGAGGGGCTACCGCGAAACGAAATTCGTTTTCGTTCGTGTATCTCCGTCTCTGTCGCGCTTGCTAGCTCGAGCGACAGAGACGGAGATACACGAACGAAAACGAATTTCGTTTCGTTTCGCGGTAGGCCCTCAGGTGTTTTTAGGGTTCCGTAGCCAAAATGGCAAAAACGGAACCCTTATAGTTTCGTCATGTCCGTCTGTCCGTCTGTCCGTCTGTCCGTATGTCACAGGCATTTTACTCGAAAACTATAAGGTGTATTTGAATAAAATTTTGAGAATAGGTGTATTTTGATAGCCGCTACAAAGTTTTATAATTAAAATTACTAAAAAAAACTTTTTTAGGGGTGTACTCCATACATAAAACTAAAAGTCAAAATTTTTTTTTTCATCGTATGCCCACGTGTGGCACATGAATCGATAGGCCTTTCAAAATAAATATAAGGTTTCTCGGGAATTTTTTTGATTAAGTGAATACAATCAGAGATAATCGCCCCGAAAGTCACTAAAATTCTGTCCCCCCCCCTCTAATTTTTGAACGGTGTATTTTAAAAATATGAAAAAATTCATGGACACAGCGCTTATTAAGTTCATTCACCGAAAATTGTTTTGAACAAGATCGGATGAAAGGTTTTCGAGATATTGCTGAAAAACTGCCTGCTTCAAAGAAAAGGACGTAAGTGCCGTTAGATTTCTATGACGATACGACCTTTTTAATAGGCACGGAACCCTTCGTTTTGCGTGGTCCGACACGCACTTGGCCGGTTTTTTTTAGTCCCTAACTCACAATAATTATTAAAACAAAAACGCCTCTGGCCGTCAACGACGCGCCTGTAGACGGTCAGCCGACCAATACACCACCTGATGATCCACCATAGTTGTCACTTTCTATAACAGCAAAAAGAAAGAGACAGCGCGTGGATCGAGTGATAATACTTCACCGTGTATTGGACGCCTCAGAGGCGTTTATTCGTGGTGTCAATATTTTCTATCTGTGTCAAAGCAGTTTATTAAAAAAAGTATGCCGCCAAATCGAATAATCTTTGCGCCGTGGAATTTATTATTGATTGTGGATGGATAATTTTTGTTTTACTATTTTCTCGCAGTCGAAGTGAAAAGTAGAGTGTATAAATGGGTCTAAAAGCCATATTACCCCTCGAAATATTATCCCTCACTTCGCTCGGGAAAATAACAATCTCGTGGTAATATGGCTTATTTTAGCCCCTTGTCATACAATCCACTATTATCATCACGTTTTACGTCGAAAATGTTCTGAGACGTCACGTAAAACAACGATAAAACCATGGACCTATGATACTCAGGACAGGCTTTACGTGATGGCACAATGAGGGACGGAAAGGATTCTATGCAGCTTTTTTATACATTAGGGGTAGGGACCGCAAAGACCACGTGGGGTCGGGGTTGATAAATTCGGTTCCGTGACAAATTTGAACTTTAAAACAGAAAATATGCTCAGCTCAGGATAGTGGAGTGCTCTGGATTTTTGGTACTTATTTATGTATTTGTTTCACGTAATATTCAATAAAATAAAATAAACTTACCTCCTGCGTCTAAAATTGCTTTAAATCATTTACAAACAACCCAAAAAAGCCCCCCACAGCATCAGTTATCCTCAAACAAGGCGACAGTTTTTAAGATCCAACCCCTTATTTACACTACATTTAATTTTTCGCCTTGCTACAATGATATACTTACGGTGAGAAAGTGTAAACATATGCGTTTGTCGTTGACTGTATATTATAGTGATATAAATTATGTCAGCTGACTTTGGGTGCACGTCAACGTATATTTAACTTATTTTTTTAGGTACCTTACGTGTGCACAGAAAATCAAAAATATTTTCTAGTATCAAAACTATAATTCCTACTACACAGTAGTGTGACCAGACCAAACTTTTTTGAATTTTCCGGCAATAATTTGGTTAGCCGGACTCCATGACAACTATAGTTGTCCTTGGGACTGTTGAGGCAATTCGCGCTAACTTTTGGCGTCGAATCCACTCATATGCTGGGGCCTAAGTAGGTCGCAACACTCGGTTCGCTGCACGTCTGCGCAGCGAAATAAACGTCTATTGTTTGGACAACGCAAGTTAGACTTACAATATAAATGGTACATCGCGCTGTGCAACATGAGACTACCTTTTGTACCCAGCATTATCATGAAAATGTGGAAAAACAGTACTTTGAATATATTGGGTAATAGAAGTCTAAAATAAAATAATCCAATTAGTTTTCATTTATTCATATTTTTAATACCATATTAATTAACACACATGTGACAAGATGTAACACATTTATGGAATGGCCTTCATTACAGGAGAAGCTACATTTGTATTGAATGCAGTTAATTTTGTCTCATCTCATTGACTAAAGAAAAATACCTACTACTTTCATAAAACTATATTTACAACTAGACCTCAAAGATTTAAGTGATAAAAAGGGTAATTCGTGTGAATAACAAGTCAGCACCCTATCTAATACAGTACAAACTAGGCATAGTAAAACATTGCATTCTGTGCAATAGCGGTTATTCTTTGGGGGCTGGTTCAGCAGGTTTTTCTTCAGTGTGGTTTCTTTCAGGTTCATTCCCGTCGGCCCATTTCCCGTCATATTCCTTTCTGTCCACGTATCTCTCTTCCTCGTATTCGCCCTCGCTGCGATGGCTGTCGCGTTCAGAGTAACGGGAGTAGCTGCAAGTTTGGAACACATTATTCTTAGGCACGACACCTTACAAGGTATTACTCTCTGGTTTCTAGGTTTACTAAATACTCGATAGGATTTTAGTTTGTTAGACCAAACGCGCACTATTCAAATGATAAGAAAACTTAACAGACTATGACGCTAAACTCTTGATTCATGTTGATAGATATGGTTTATTTACAACTTAATTTCACGTTGCCTAATACTCTAATACTTCTAGATCTCAAAATAACATAAGTGTCAAAATGTCTAATTTTATTTCTCAAATCACTGGATTCATTTGAACACTGTTACTTTGAAATATAAATGTTGTAAGTTTTGTAATTAGTCATAGTCATAGTTATAAGACTAAAACATTTTATTCTTCAGCCAGCCAGTGATTCACTCTTCTGAATCCTTAGTGTAAGGCCTGCTGTGTGCGGAGTGTCCACTCAGGCCTTGCACTAAGATTTCGGCGTACGAGTTTTCAAGCGTTACGTGGGCCAATTAACTATTGTTTGTTGCTCGTTGCCATGGTTACGTCTCCTGGGGCACTCTAAAACTATGATTATATGGGGTTGAAATCGACTATATAAATATAGTGGGACAATTCACACCAATTGATCTAGTCCCAAACTAGGCAAAGCCTGTACTATGGGTACTAGACAACGGATAAACATACTTATATAGATAAATACATACATATATGAAATATAACAATAATACACATGTATTATTGTTATATTTCATGGTGGGGCATCTGCTTAGCATGATAGGAGTCCAATTTATAGTATTTTTTCTAAGAAACTCTGTCACTGTTGTCTCCTGGCTAAAGCTCTGTTTTCCTAGGCTAGCGGTGCCGTCATATGACGGCGACGTAGACTAACGTCACCGTATAACGTACGTCGTAGTATGACGGCACCGCTAGCCTAGGAAAACCGGGCTTCACCGGAACAGAATAACAACAAGAAACGGTAGATTGCCCCTTGTAACGGTAAGGTTGTAGTCGGTGAGCTGACCTGTCCCTGTCCTTGTCGCGGCGCTCGGGGCTGTAGGAGCGCGAGCGGCGCGCGCGCTCGGGGCTGCGCGAGCGCGAGTAGCGGCCGCCGCGCCGGTCGCGGAAGTCTCTGAATCCACCTCTGCAGAATAAGCTTCAGTTAAAGTCTACTTCAAAATTATTCTTTTTTCATCACACTTGCTCGTAAATGGTGATATTCCATGCCTGTATACTAGGGTGTTGCTTAAAAACCGAAAATTTGAAATTTAAGTGAGTCACCCTATTATATTGGTCTAATACGTGAAAAAATTACGTCTGTTTTTTATTTTTATTTTTGGATAAGATTTAGGGGTCGCTACCGAATTTTTAAACTCCTTAAGCTTGCGTTTCTCCATAGTAAGTTTTTTTTTTATTTTAACATTTTTCTAGTTTATTGAGCTACATTTGATAAAGAAGGAATAAACAATCGAGAAAATACGATTTTGGTTCACGAAATGTTCGACGCTTATTTGAAATCAAATATAAAGTCTTAAAATCATCGCCAAAGTCCGTTTTTAGCATATTTAGCACAATAAAATTCATTTTTGAATTACTGACTGAAATTTAGTGATTTTTTTTTGATGTTTTCCAGATTATTCGTTTCCTATCATTAAATGTAGCTCATTAAAAAAGTAAAATGTTAAATATATAAAAAAAACCTTACTATGGCGAAATGCAAACATTAAAGAATTTCAAAATTCGGTAGCGACCCCTAAATCTTATCCAAAAATAAAAATAAAAAAACAGATGTTATTTTTTTACGTATTAGAACAATACAGTAGGGTGTCTCACTGAAATTTAAAACTTTCGGTTTTTAAGCAACACCCTACTGTATACAGAAGGACAATGACCTAAATTGTTACCACGGGAGTTATGACGAGTTTGTATTCCCTAATGAGCTTGTGTGTGATCTGACCGGCTTAAGCAAATCTAATTGCTCTGTGAATGATTGAAAAAAAAACCGGCCAAGTGCGTGTCGGACCACGCAAAACGAAGGGTTCCGTGCCTATTAAAAAGGTCGTATCGTCACAGAAATTTTACGGCACTTACGTCCTTTTCTTTGAGTAAGGCAGTTTTTCAGCAATATCTCGAAAACCTCTGAACCGATCTTGTTCAAAACAATTTTCGGTGAATGAAATTAATAAGCCCTATGTCCATGAATTTTTCCATATTTTTAAAATACACCGTTCAAAAATTAGAGGGGGGGGACAGAATTTTAGTGACTTTCGGGGCGATTATCTCCGACCCTATTCACTTAATCAAAAAAAATGCAAAGAAACCTTATATTTATTTTGAAAGGCCTATCCATTGATGTGCCACAATGAAAAAAAAAATTTTGACTTTTAGTTTTATGTATGGAGTGCACCCCTAAAATTTTTTTTTTTTGTCATTTTAATTACAAAACTATGTAGCGGCTAACAAAATACACCTATCCTCAAAATTTTATTCAAATACACCGTATAGTTTTCGAGTAAAATGCCTGTGACATACGGACAGACGGACAGACGGACATGACGAAACTATAAGGGTTCCGTTTTTGCCATTTTGGCTACGGAACCCTAAAAAACCAATTGGCCACGCGCCACAAGAATACTGCTCTATGATTGGTTGAAATATTGAAGCTGCGCGCTCCACTTGCTAGCTAAATTTTTGATTGGTGCGGTTGTATGAAACTTAGATTTTTCTGTCTTGTGGTTATTTATTTCCTCGCAAATGTGATGAAAAACATTGTGTATGCAGGCGTAAGAATATTGCAAACTCGAGTCATCAAAAGCCCTCCGCCTTCGGCGTCGGCCTTCTGATAAGACTCTTGTTCGCAATATTCCACTTACGTCCCTCATTAAACAATATACTATTATTTCACCGCATTACATTCTTGACGATTGCAGGATAATATTATTACACACTTTACATTATAAACAGGAAAAGCCTAGTCAAGTAGTAATACTAATAATAGTCTGTTTGGCTATCCTGCCATTGGCGAATTGCAACTATCATCTTGTTGGTGAAATAAAAACCTGATCTGATTCTAGACTTAATTTTACAAGACTTGCTTATTCGGTATAGTATTTAGGCCTACAATCAATGTACCGATGGAGTCATAAATCATTACGTCGGTCCTGTCGCTTGCACTTAAAACTTATAATTATATCGATAGACGTTGATTCTGTTTCTACATAAGCTACATTTTATTTTAAAAGGAATAATAATATTCAGTTAACAAGTACCTATGTTCTTACAGCATATTAAGCAAAGAATAAGTGTATTAACAACAAACTGCCTTTGGCGAAGTTTTGTATTAGTTTTAAGCTATGTTTTTTATGCGAGTAATAAATAAATAAAAAGTATACAATACTTTTTTGATAACACCATAGTTATAAAATCAAAAACCTAAGGTATAAGCTTCTATGCTTCCTAATGAGCTCATTGTATTTGCACCAGATTGCGATTTCTTTGCCGAAAAATGGAATAAATTGCATCCACCTGGTCTTGCGAAGCTCATTTTTAACATTTTATGTTTATTATTATCATCAGTCATTTATTGCAGATAACAAAGATCACCATACGGTACAAGAATTGAGTACAGTCACGGACTTTAATTGTTGAGCCATTTAGAGCTCACTTTATATTGGACTATTACCCTAGCGCCCTCTAGCAATTAGTACCTACATTAGCATTATGAAGCGTTCGGGATGCCGCCAGCGAGGTCAATCTTTGTCACAATTTTTTGGGCATTTATGGTCTTTAACCTTTTGAGAGCTAAAGACGGCTGTGGACGCGGACGAAAACTCGTGCCACTGAAGCCACGGACGGCCACAGCCGCGGGTGCGCTTTGCGCTTTTTCGTTAATTTTATGTAATAAAAAGCTTCACAAGTAACTTGAACCATTATTTAATAGTTCATGATACGTACATTAATTTTGACATGACAATATTTATCAGAAGTTTCATTTTATTCATATTTTGTCTGGCTATTGTTTTTGTTCTGGCCTCAGTTGGGCACCGTTTTGTTTTGCACCCTCGCTGTCAAAAGGTTAATTGTAGTCGCTCCCATACAAACATTCGTCCCTCTCCAAAAGCTGGTTCGAATCGTACAAGAATCTTAGTGATCATGCGTATTGAAAGTATTTTTAGAAGGGGGGTGTCACCTGAAGGGTCTGCCCCGGCCGCCCTGGCCGCGGCGCGGGCGGAAGGGGCGGCCGCCGCGGCCGCGGTTGTCGCGCCAGTCGGGCTGGAAGCGGCGCTGGTCGTCGCGGCGGAAGTCGCCGCCGCCGCGGCCGCGCGCGCGCCCGCCGCCGTTGAACGTGTGGAAGCGCGGCCGGTAGTACGTGCCGCGCTCGAAGCCGCCGCGCCCGCGCCAGTTGCCGCGCCGGTTGAAGCGGCGGAATCTGTGTACACAGTACTGTCACTTTTAACACTTGTCGCCGAAGTGTAAGGCCTGAGGGGACGCTCCGCTGTGAGCGGGGCGTGCAGCGTCCATATAAATTGCATTTGTTTTATATGGACGCTGCACGCCCCGCTCACAGCGGAGCGTCCAATCAGGCCTTACACGAACACTTGCTCCCGGGCATCCGTTTTGTATATTCAGGACCTTGGCCACAGACAAAGTATTATGAAACACACCGTAAGGGTAGAAATGCTAGTTAGTTCTAGCATAACATTTTCGGAATTTGGAAGGAGCCAGTACGGGACCGGTACCTGACCACTTACGATACATACCTTTCCCTGGAGCCGGAGCGGCTGCGAGACCGCGAGCGCGAGTAGTATGAGCGCGAGGCGTCGGAGCGGGAGCGAGAGCGCGGCGAGGCGGAGCGGCGGCGGCGCGACGCGGGCGAGCCGCTGCCCGACGAGCCCGAGCGCGAGCGCGAGCCCGAGCGGGACCGGTACTTGCGCGGCCGGGACCTGACCACGTAAAATAAAACAAATATAAAAAAGTGAACATATTTTTTTTTCAAAAGTCCCAACCGCTTTTCCCCCGATTATGAGAAACCCAACGACACCTCATATGTCAAATCCATCCAGCCGTTTGGACTGTAGCCCGTGAAATAGAATTAAAATAAAATATGGTTTTTATCCCGCGTCCACACAGACGAAGTCGCGGGCGGAAGCTAGTAAATAAATAAATAGCGGGGAAGACAATCGACACCTGGCATTTCACTATTCGGGGTCAAAATTGTAGTATATATAGGGGGCTGGGGCGAGGGGAGGTGGGGATGGTGGCCGGCTCGGCGAGCACACCTGCTGCGAGACCTTTTCTGGTCGCGGCGGTCGTCGTCCGACGTGGAGGAGCGGCGGCGCGGCGACGGCGGCGAGCGCGGGCGGCGCGCGCCCGGCGTGGGCGGCTTGATGCGCGTCACGAACTGCTCGGGCCGCGCGCCGCCCACCGACACCGGCGTCTCGCCCTCCTGCGCCAGCCGGAACGACCCGAACTTGTCCAGCACTATGTTGCCCTTGCGGACCTAAGGGACGGACAGAACAATCATGTTAAAATTTATAACGTAGTGTTGCTAGATGTATAGTAAATCATCAAAGAATTGTAATAAAGTATAAATTACGAAATATAGGGTGTTTGGTAGCTAGGTGCAAAGCTTTAGCTACTTTTCATATGGAAGCGACCCTGAATTCGCAACCATGGGTGCCTGTGAGTGTTGTTCCGTGCCCGGCTCGGTCTCGCTCCGGTCCGGTTCCGTGTTCGGGTCGGGCTCGCGGCCCTTGCTGGCAGCGGCGGCGGCTCCTTCATGGCCATGGCGCGCCGCACCGACACCTTCTTGTCACCGCCCGTCGGAGGCTGCGAAGTTACCTGCGGGTGTTGTTCCGTGCCCGGCGGGTCGGGCTCGCGGCCCTTGCTGGCCGGCAGCGGCGGCGGCTCCTTCATGGCCATGGCGCGCCGCACCGACACGTTCTTGTCACCGCCCGTCGGAGGCTGCGAAGTTACCTGCGGGTGTTGTTCCGTGCCCGGCGGGTCGGGCTCGCGGCCCTTGCTGGCCGGCAGCGGCGGCGGCTCCTTCATGGCCATGGCGCGCCGCACCGACACGTTCTTGTCACCGCCCGTCGGAGGCTGCGAAGTTACCTGCGGGTGTTGTTCCGTGCCCGGCGGGTCGGGCTCGCGGCCCTTGCTGGCCGGCAGCGGCGGCGGCTCCTTCATGGCCATGGCGCGCCGCACCGACACGTTCTTGTCACCGCCCGTCGGAGGCTGCGAAGTTACCTGCGGGTGTTGTTCCGTGCCCGGCGGGTCGGGCTCGCGGCCCTTGCTGGCCGGCAGCGGCGGCGGCTCCTTCATGGCCATGGCGCGCCGCACCGACACGTTCTTGTCACCGCCCGTCGGAGGCTGCGAAGTTACCTGCGGGTGTTGTTCCGTGCCCGGCGGGTCGGGCTCGCGGCCCTTGCTGGCCGGCAGCGGCGGCGGCTCCTTCATGGCCATGGCGCGCCGCACCGACACGTTCTTGTCACCGCCCGTCGGAGGCTGCGAAGTTACCTGCGGGTGTTGTTCCGTGCCCGGCGGGTCGGGCTCGCGGCCCTTGCTGGCCGGCAGCGGCGGCGGCTCCTTCATGGCCATGGCGCGCCGCACCGACACGTTCTTGTCACCGCCCGTCGGAGGCTGCGAAGTTACCTGCGGATGTTGTTCCGTGCCCGGCGGGTCGGGCTCGCGGCCCTTGCTGGCCGGCAGCGGCGGCGGCTCCTTCATGGCCATGGCGCGCCGCACCGACACGTTCTTGTCACCGCCCGTCGGAGGCTGCGAAGTTACCTGCGGGTGTTGTTCCGTGCCCGGCGGGTCGGGCTCGCGGCCCTTGCTGGCCGGCAGCGGCGGCGGCTCCTTCATGGCCATGGCGCGCCGCACCGACACGTTCTTGTCACCGCCCGTCGGAGGCTGCGAAGTTACCTGCGGGTGTTGTTCCGTGCCCGGCGGGTCGGGCTCGCGGCCCTTGCTGGCCGGCAGCGGCGGCGGCTCCTTCATGGCCATGGCGCGCCGCACCGACACGTTCTTGTCACCGCCCGTCGGAGGCTGCGAAGTTACCTGCGGGTGTTGTTCCGTGCCCGGCGGGTCGGGCTCGCGGCCCTTGCTGGCCGGCAGCGGCGGCGGCTCCTTCATGGCCATGGCGCGCCGCACCGACACGTTCTTGTCACCGCCCGTCGGAGGCTGCGAAGTTACCTGCGGGTGTTGTTCCGTGCCCGGCGGGTCGGGCTCGCGGCCCTTGCTGGCCGGCAGCGGCGGCGGCTCCTTCATGGCCATGGCGCGCCGCACCGACACGTTCTTGTCACCGCCCGTCGGAGGCTGCGAAGTTACCTGCGGGTGTTGTTCCGTGCCCGGCGGGTCGGGCTCGCGGCCCTTGCTGGCCGGCAGCGGCGGCGGCTCCTTCATGGCCATGGCGCGCCGCACCGACACGTTCTTGTCACCGCCCGTCGGAGGCTGTAACGTTATATTGTATTATACCACCCTGCTTTGCGAACCTTTGTAAAACCACTTTTTGTTTTGGGTTGTTTAGAAAAATGTTGCTCTCAACATAAAGTCAGCATCAGAAGTAGCTAAGCGGGCCGGTAATTCAAAATGACCTGCACATAGCGAACGAAAAAAACCATAGAAGTCTAACTAGCGCCGAAAAGTGGCCCCACAAAAAGGATGCAAATTGTCATTACACAGACGTATTTGGACGTGCGGGCGGGGTGTCTAAAGGATGCCAAGCAGCCGTTTAGTTCGTTTTGAGCACGTGTTTGGGTAGAAATTTGTAAGCTGTTCGCCTTCTATGGTTTCTTCGTTCACTGCCTGCACACGACTTTATTCTTAAAAAATTAAGAGCGTGTGTTTTGAACACCCGGCCCGCTTAGCTACTTCTGCTGTTAACTGTACATTATACTTTCGAGTTTATCTGCGTGCTGCTGCACTACTAAATTCGCGAGATTATGAAGCGGTGGCGATGTGATTGAACATGGTTTGTTTGACTGCTGACGCAAGACTCATGATGTACCTACTTGAGTTTGTTCGTTTGCCAAGGTAAATAAAATCACAATAGTTATTTATGCTACAAGTGTGGAAAGTAGGTGATTTACGACGAGTGTCATTTTTATGAGAATGTATAATTCGACACGAGTGACATACAACGTTTTACTATGAATTGTGTGAGGAAATAATAAAATAAAAATAGAAATGTCAATTTAAAATAGGTTAATTGATCAAAATCAAAATTATTAATAAAAGTTCTATAATGTATTAGTATTTATGTGCCTTAAATATGAAAAAAAAATGTGTAATTGAAAAATTTGTAAAACTTTTCTTAAGTAATAAAAATTTTGCGTCGGGCTGACGACGCAGTTAAAAAAAAACTGAAAAGAAAAAAGCACTAGCGCGGAAAAGTGACACCTTTCGCACGATTTGGCTGCTGGGAAAAGGCTATTTTCGAGCATATGCTTGTGCTATACCACGCGTACCAAGCGTAGTGACCTTTATTTATTTGCCCCAATATTTGTAGTAGTGTGAAGTATTTTTAATAGTAACTGCTTTAGAGTTCTTACCTTAGGCGGATCTTGTGAATCATCGGAACTGTCCTCAAATGCATAATGTTCCTTGTATCCCTTGCTGGATGAATTCTCCTTCTTCTTAACTCTACTGGAAAAACATGTTTCAATAAAATCATAATACTACAAGTTTCTATAATATTAGAAAATGTTGGACCCCAGGATCAGAAGCAGTCAATGTGTAAATCATTAACCTTTTGAGAGCTAAAGACGGCTGTGGACGCGGACGAAAACTCGTGCCACTGAAGCCACGGACGGCCACAGCCGCGGGTGCGCTTTGAGCTTTTTCGTTAATTTTATGTAATGAAAAGCTTTACAAGTAACTTGACCCATTTTTTTAAGAGTTCATGATACGTACATTAATTTTGACATGACAATATTTATCAGAAGTTTCATTTTATTCATATTTTGTCTGGCTATTGTTTTTGTTCTGGTCTCAGTTGGGCACCGTTTTGTTTTGCACCCTCGCTGTCAAAAGGTTAAGATGGGAGATACTGTGCTCGGAAAAAGCACGTCTAACACAATAAAAGGCATGATACACAATGTACTGTCACAAGTACGGTAAGATATGATTTACGAACAAGTCTGTTAGAAGCCCGACGCCGAAGGCGGAGGGCTTTGACGGCTCGAGTTTGTAACATTCTTACCGTACGTGATACAATGTTTTTCATCACATTGGCAAGGAAACAAAAACAATAGCCAGACAAAATATGAATAAAATGAAACTTCTGATAAATATTTTCATGTCAAAATTAATGTACGTATCATGAACTATTTAAAAAATGGGTCAAGTTACTTTTAAAGCTTTTTATTACACAAAATTAACGAAAAAGCGCAAAGCGCACGCGCGGCTGTGGCCGTCCGTGACTTCAGTGGCACGAGTTTTTGTCCGCGGCAGCGTGTCAAGCTAAGTACAAGGAAAGGAACTGGCTAGCCAGCGCCGAGTGTAATATTACACGAACCACTTGGTTAAACATTACAAAATAATAGATACAAAACACATTCAACATGGACAACATGTAGGTGACATCAAACAAAAGTACTGGACAGCCTATCCTGGATAATCCATCGACTCACAAAACCTTAGACATTCACGGCACACAGTCGCCCATCTCCAAGCATACAAGTCACATTCAGGTGCCGATGTCAAGAGCGTTGTGAGCTTATGTGTGGTGTAAGACGGGCGGTACTAACGGCTCCTTGACGGCGCTCATGGACATCTTCCACTTGGGCTTGTCGAGCGGCGGCGGCGGCGCCTGGTCGAGCGGGCTGACGGAGCCGCGCTCGCGCTTGCCCGCGTTCTCCACCATCACGTGGTACGCGCTCAGCTTCGACTCCAGCTCTTCGAGGCCGTGCATCTCGTCCAGTATCCTGTACGACAGGTATGGTCACTATTTTGATTATCAAACGCTTTGCCACACACGAGAGCGTTGCTAGCGGGGCGCGTCGCCAGTCCGATTGTACGAGGGTTGATCAATAAGTTATTGGTGCCCTATAATTTTAAATTATCAAATACGCTTTCTTATTTTACATGCGTATTTATTATGCAGAAAATACTTTTGCTTCGCTTCAAAAAAAAACTTTTGATCGTCGTTATGAGGCTTATTTTTTATATCGACGCAATTTTACCGATTTCATTGAAGAGTTTTCAATATCAAAGAATTATAAGTAATAGTTAAAGAGTTGGTCTCGATTAAACGGTAGGTAACTAGTTGTATAGACTTCACAAACCTGAACAGCAGACCTGGTAATCGGCAACCACAGCCAAATAAAAAAAAAAACCGGCCAAGTGCGTGTCGGACCACGCAAAACGAAGGGTTCCGTGCCTATTAAAAAGGTCGTTTCGTCACAGAAATTTTACGGCACTTACGTCCTTTTCTTTGAGGAAGGCAGTTTTTCAGCAATATCTCGAAAACCTCTGAACCGATCTTGTTCAAAACAATTTTCGGTGAATGAAATTATTTCCATGAATTTTTCCATATTTTTAAAATACACCGTTCAAAAATTAGAGGGGGGGGACAGAATTTTAGTGACTTTCGGGGTGATTATCTCCGACTCTATTCACTTAATAAAAAAAAAATGCTAAGAAACCTTATATTTATTTTGAAAGGCCTATCGATTGATGTGCCACACGGGGGGTCACAATGAAAAATTTTTTTTTGACTTTTAGTTTTATGTATGGAGTGCACCCCTCAAAAAATTTTTTTGTCATTATAATTACAAAACTATCTAGCGGCTAACAAAATACACCTATCCTCAAAATTTTATTCAAATACACCTTATAGTTTTCGAGTAAAATGCCTGTGACATACGGACAGACGGACAGACGGACATGAAGAAACTATAAGGGTTCCGTTTTTGCCATTTTGGCTACGGAACCCTAAAAAAAGGAGTGGTATTTTTTTTCTTAGACGAACTTGTTTAACTGCTCTATAATTATTTTGGTTCACGCTCCCTTGGTATTTATTTTCATATATTTGTGACCTACAAAAAAAACTATCTACTAAAAAGCCATTTAACCTTTTGACAGCGAGGGTGCAAAACAAAACGGTGCCCAACTGAGGCCAGAACAAAAACAATAGCCAGACAAAATATGAATAAAATGAAACTTCTGATAAATATTGTCATGTCAAAATTAATATACGTATCATGAACTATTAAAAAAATGGGTCAAGTTACTTGTAAAGATTTTATTACACAAAATTAACGAAAAAGCGCAAAGCGCACGCGCGGCTGTGGCCGTCCGTGGCTTCAGTGGCACGACTTTTCGTCCGCGTCTACAGCCGTCTTTAGCTCTCAAAAGGTTAAAAAAAAGATGGCTAGAAAAACCAACCTTGAACTTTGTTAGGTGAATTTCGTGGCATCAAAATAGATAAACTTCTGATTTTAAAAGTGGTGTGGCGAAGCCTTAAAGGTTACATTCATATCATCATCCCTTGTTTTCCGGAGACGTAAGCAGAGATTGTGGAGTTTTATTTGCTGCGATCCTGAGAAACATCCTACGCTTCATTCACTTTCATGCATGCCCGTCGGTTTAGGGTACTTTCTTTAGAATATCTCCGAATTGATTAATAGATTTTGAGGTCATGGTTATGGTTCATTGTGTTGGTTTCACTGCTTATTTCTTCGTATCAAAGTCAAAGTCAAAGTGATTTATTCTTCAATTTAGGCATATTACATGCACCTATGAATGTCGATAAACTACCACCGGTTCGGAAAGTAAACCTCTGCCTCGTGAAGAACCGGCGTAATAAACTCGGCGAGGTGTCATTTTTTCAAAACAGTATACAATATATCATATCAGTATCAGAGTATTATAAAATTTTAAAATTACATTGCTACAGTAGAAAGCCTATTTATTTTACGACAGGTTTTTAGTGCAGGATTTTATCGCTGCCAAATATCCCTATCCATGATGTAGTCGTTTATCTTATAATATGCTTTTGCAATGAGTGTCCGTTTTACGACAGATTTGAATTTAGAGTCAGTAAGTTCGGTAATGTGTTTTGGAAGTTTATTGTAGAATTTTATACAATTTCCCAAGAACGACTTTTTCGCTTTTACTAGCCTGTAAAAAGTTGTTTTGAGCTTCCCTGCGCTTCTGGTAACCTTGGGCCTATCAGTGTTTGTTGGGTAGTTGTATAAATTCTTCCTAATACATTATTATTTCAAATACGTATAGCGACGGCAGTGTTAGAATATCTGTTTCCTTGAAAAATTCTCTTAATGACTCACGCGACCCGAGGTTATAAATTGCTCTAACAGCCCTTTTTTGTAAAATAAATACAGTCTCAATATCTGCCGCTGATCCCCATAAAATAAGACCATAAGTAATTATACTGTTAAAGTAAGCGAAGTAAACTAACCGTGCCGTTGCTACATTGGTAAGCTGCCTTATTCTCCTGACTGCAAAAGCAGCGGAACTCAACCTACTTCCTATCGCAGTTATGTGGGAACCCCACTGCAGTTTAGAGTCTAACGTAATACCTAAGAATACAGTTGACTTTACAAATTCTATGGTTTCACCATTAATTTTAATATTTGAGGCTATATTTACATTTGAGTTCGCTAGTGTGAATTTTATACATTTCGTTTTTTTCGGATTCAACACTAAGTTATTGGCAGCAAACCAGTCAGATATCATGGACAGGGTGTTATTTGGTTCAATGAGTTCAGTATCTTTCCTATTAACCTTGAACAGTAACGAGGTGTCATCGGCGAACATGACAATGCCTGATCTTCGGCTTACCATATATGGTAGATCATTTACATAAACAAGGAACAGGAATGGACCTAAAATAGATCCTTGAGGTACTCCCATCTCCACCACTGTCTCTGACGAAATGGCCTCATTTATCGCTACCTTTTGATTCCTTTGTGTTAAATATGACTCAATGAGATCTAATGCATGTCCTCTAATGCCATAAAATTTAAGTTTACAAATTAAGGTACTATGATCTACACAATCAAATGCCTTGGAAAGGTCACAGAAGACTCCAATGGCGTCCTGCGACTCTTCCCAAGACTGCAGAATGAATTTAATTAAACTTGCACCAGCATCAGTAGTTGACCTACCCTTTGTGAAGCCGAACTGCTGTGCGTGCAAAATCTTGTTATAATTAAAGTGAGAAATCAATTGCGTTAGCATTATTTTTTCAAATATTTTGCTAAACGCGGGTAGGATAGATACGGGACGATAATCAGAAGGATTATCTCTATGGCCTGATTTGAAAATAGGAACTACTTTACTACATTTCATTAAATCTGGAAAAATGCCATTGTCTATACAACTATTAAAAATAAGAGCTAGAGTAGGTGCAACAACCTCTAGAATGGCTTCCAGTACCTTGACTGACACGCCCCATAAGTCCTCCGTGCTCTTTATTTTTATCAATTTAAAAGATTTCAGTATATCTAGAGGAGAAACATGATGAAAACTGAAAATATCTACGTTCTCTAACTTTACATTCTCACTCAGAAAGGATTCAGCTAATGTACTAGACGATTGCAAACTTTTTGTTGTCTGAAACGGAATTTTGGAAAAGAAATTGTTAAATTCATCGGCTACTTTTCCTGCGTCAGTTACTAATGCATTCTCTATCTTCAAAGAAATGGTGGAATCGCTTTTATTTTTCTGCCCAGTCTCTGTGTTTATTATTTTCCAGACTGTCTTGGCCTTGTTATCGGAGGACTTTATTTTATTATTTAGGTGCACTGCTTTAGCTTTCGTGCACACAATTTTAAACAATTTGGAATAATCCCTAACATACTGATGGAAGCGCTCGTCAGTGGTATAAGACCTCCTCTCATAAAGTTGGTACAAGTTATCTCTACTTTTCCGGATTCCGGCAGTTGCCCATTCATTGAATGATATTTTACTATTAATCTTGATACGTTTTTTACCACAAGTTCCATTAAACTCTTTACAGACGGTATTCAGAAGCATTTTGAATTGATCGTTCGGATCATTTGATTCTGCCTGGGTATTCGACATGGCGACTAGTAGATTTGACTTTAATAGTGCTAGCCTACTTTTGCTCAGCGGTCTTATTTCTATAACGCGATCTGGATGTTTTGTTTCGCAAGGTAGCCCTACCAACTGAGCTTTATGATCCGAACGTACTCCGTTCACTATGTTTCTGTATAGATGAGGACAATTTAACCAAATATTATCTATACAAGTGGCAGAGGTGGGAGTCACCCGGGTAGGCACTTCAAACAAGTAATCTAAATTAAACGATTTAAATAGAGTGATGTACTTATCTTTTTCAACCGACTGGGACAAAATATCGATATTAAAGTCGCCGCAAACAACTACTGATTTTTTATTATTTGTTGCTTTACCAAGTACATCTTCCATAATTTCAATAAACGAAGTTAAGTTACCTGATGGTGGTTTATAAACGCAAATGATAAGATACTGATCCATCTCTGCGCAAGCAATCTCGCAAACACGATCAACAGAACAGCCTGAGAGGTCTTTGCGTTCTTTAAAAGTTAATCTATTTTTTACTAAGATAATAGAACCACGTATCAGATGGTTCTATTTTACATGGTATTTTTTAGAAATGATTTCTATCTTTTCAATCAACTTATCAAGTAAAAATCATCAGTAAGTTAGGATTTAAAATACTGTACTATTTAACTTTGTTGTATTTTAGTAATATAATAAGTTCCAAGTCTGTCATCTTCCAGACTATCATTATCATACATTTAAAAGGCTTGTGTCAGTAGTTATTTCTTGAATAAAGTTTTTTTTCACTTTCCAGAAATGGAATCAATGTTCATTTTCGGTCACAATATTATTAGCAATATGAGATGAGGACAGTGATGTGATGAAGGAAAAAGTTAGGATGGCGAAGTATATACCTTTTATCACTGTGTTTTCTATCATATTCGCCATCTGAACTGAGGTCCCTCTTGGATTTTCCTTTCAATTCTTTTCTGTAACATGCATAATGGCAATTTTATCACTGTTTCGCATAGCTATGAATTTAACAATGTGTTTGGGTACAAATTCAAAAGCAAACAATCAAGGTATTTTCTCTTACCTAATGGCGTCCCTAAGTTTCTTGTCGCCGATGTTGTCCAAATCGCGCAAATTGTAGGCATCCGAGTTGTTGGCGGCAGAACGAGACAGCTTCGATTTTCTCTTCTCCTCTCGCTCTTGCTCCTTGCGTTTACGTTTGGATTCTTTCTTCTTCTTCCTAAACGAAAATCAAAAACAGAACATACAGTAAAACTCGCAAAAAGATTCGGGACCAGGAAAAAAAGCCGCGGGAAAGAATATTATGGGGGAGAAAAAAAATACTACTAAGTATTTACATATTTCGCGTAATGTTAATTTAGATAGACGACTGAATAAAGACTATACATCAACATTACCTATAAAATACAAATCACAGATTGCGGATGGAAAAAATTGTGGCTACGTGGTACTACCCTATGCCGGTAGCCAACCAACACCGGTAAAAAAAGGGATAGGGCTCTGCAAATGCGAAATTAAGAGCGATTTTGAGGCATCCTCCGCATCTACAACACGGAGCTAGCTTTAATTAGATATGGTCACCATAATAGTACATTGTTTAACGAGGGGCGTACAATGTTTTTCATCACATTTGCGAGGAAATAAACAACTACAAAAGTGCACTCAAAAATTCGCGAAATTGACAACTTCACTTCCAGATCAGTGCGAGTGGAGCGCGCAGCTTCGATATTTCAACCAATCACAGAGTAGTATACTTGCGGCGCGTGGCCAACTAGATTTTTTTTCAACCAATCACAGAGCAGAATACTTGTGGCGCGTGGCCAACTAGATTTTTGCTTAACCTTTTGACAGCGAGGGTGCAAAACAAAACAATGAATAAAATGAAACATCTGATATATATTTATAAATATTGTCATGTCAAAATTAATGTATGTATCATGAACTAATAAAAAAATGGGTCCAGTTGACTTGTAAAGATTTTTATTACATAAAATTTACGAAAAACGCGCGGCTGTGGCCGTCTTTACTTGTCAAAGGGTTAAAACAATCAGATCACACTCAAGCTCATAAGGGACTTATGAAAATTTATAACTTCCGCGGGAACAATTTAGACCATTGCCCTTCTGTATACAGGCGTGGAATAACACCATTTACGAGCAAGTGTGATGAAAAAATGGCATAACTTACTTGTCCTTTTTCTTTTTCTTCTTCTTCTCGTGTTCCGGGCCGGGCTGCGGCTGCTGGCCCAGCTCCTGCATCTTGCGGTTGCGCTTGTACTGCGCCGTCTCTTCCAGGAAGTTGCGCACCTTGTCCTCGTAGTCCGAGTCTTCTTTCGTCATCTCGAGGAATTTGCGGACCTGACGTAGTTACATAGTTTAAGCTCGTACTACACATTAGGTGACTGGACAGTGGTTTATTGTTGAACTAGCATTAGTGTTGAACTGTTTCTTCTTACCTATAAACAATCCGGGTAAATAGTTCGGAAATAACACATACCAAGGCAGAAATATTATCAAAAATTGCTTTATTACTGTTTAGTTCACACAATTATCAAACAGTTACACATTCAATGGAGAAGTAGGTATCATGATCTATGATCATTACAGGGTTTTTGAAAAAATATATGGAAATAAATTTCCAAGTCAATCCAGCTTGGCGCAAGCGCTACCATCCTGACTCAAGTTACCTGTTTGTAACCTTAAACATTGTGAATTGGGTAGTTTCTCATATTAAAATTGATAAAGTAGTGTTGCTAAATGGATATTAAATCATCAAATTAATGTAATAGAGTATAAATTACGAAATATAATTAAAATCATAAAAAGATGACCTTGTAAAATTTAGAAAAAATATGCATTTTTTTTATTGTCCAAAAGTAAATTTAAATCTACCAATAGAATCCTTACGCTTTTATAGAAACAAAACTGTATGACAACTAAACGCAGCATTTCGCGTTCGAAACAGCAATTTACTTGATTTTCCATACAACGATTAGTACAAATATGAACCTGTGACTTCATAATTCAATGTCTATTAGTATGAAACGTTTTCAGCAGCCGCCAGCGAGGTCAGTCCTTAACTCAATTTTTTGGGTATTTGTGTTCTTTAATTGTAGTATGGGGACACCCATACGAACATTTGTTCCTCACCAAAAACTGGTTCGAATGACATCGTAAAAATAAATAGGACACAAGCCTATTGTCTCCAGAACGCATAGATAGGCCTTCGAAAGCCTATTCGCCTGCATGTGCTTGCACCGCAGAACACTAAATACTATAGAAGGGGTATCAAGCGCAGTTTCTATGGGGACCAGTGTCGCCACCTCATCCCCTCACGTCACCTACAACTTTGTGAGCGTCTGCACGGCAATCAGGTGACGTTGGAGCGAAAGCTTTGAGCGCAGGCTCAAAGTAGTGGCGCACGTGCCACGCCCACATCGCCTTTTTAAAGTATTTAGTGTTCTGTGGCTTGCACAGCAGTCTCTAAAAGCATGATGAGCTAACCTTCAGCTCGTAGTCTACGTCGGCCTGCGAGCGGGCGGGCGCGTCCTCCGCGGGCGGCGGCGGCTGGTAGCCGTACGGGTGGTTGAACTGCGAGTTGTGCGTGCGCGTCGCGTCCGTCTCGCCCAGCATCGCCATGCGCTTGCTCAGTGGAGACAGCGAGCGTTGCCGCTTGTTGTTGGATTGAGAACGCATGATGAGCTAACCTTCAGCTCGTAGTCTACGTCGGCCTGCGAGCGGGCGGGCGCGTCCTCCGCGGGCGGCGGCGGCTGGTAGCCGTACGGGTGGTTGAACTGCGAGTTGTGCGTGCGCGTCGCGTCCGTCTCGCCCAGCATCGCCATGCGCTTGCTCAGTGGAGACAGCGAGCGTTGCCGCTTGTTGTTGGATTGAGAACGCATGATGAGCTAACCTTCAGCTCGTAGTCTACGTCGGCCTGCGAGCGGGCGGGCGCGTCCTCCGCGGGCGGCGGCGGCTGGTAGCCGTACGGGTGGTTGAACTGCGAGTTGTGCGTGCGCGTCGCGTCCGTCTCGCCCAGCATCGCCATGCGCTTGCTCAGTGGAGACAGCGAGCGTTGCCGCTTGTTGTTGGATTGAGAACGCATGATGAGCTAACCTTCAGCTCGTAGTCTACGTCGGCCTGCGAGCGGGCGGGCGCGTCCTCCGCGGGCGGCGGCGGCTGGTAGCCGTACGGGTGGTTGAACTGCGAGTTGTGCGTGCGCGTCGCGTCCGTCTCGCCCAGCATCGCCATGCGCTTGCTCAGTGGAGACAGCGAGCGTTGCCGCTTGTTGTTGGATTGAGAACGCATGATGAGCTAACCTTCAGCTCGTAGTCTACGTCGGCCTGCGAGCGGGCGGGCGCGTCCTCCGCGGGCGGCGGCGGCTGGTAGCCGTACGGGTGGTTGAACTGCGAGTTGTGCGTGCGCGTCGCGTCCGTCTCGCCCAGCATCGCCATGCGCTTGCTCAGTGGAGACAGCGAGCGTTGCCGCTTGTTGTTGGATTGAGAACGACGTTTCTTCTTGCGGTTTGGTCCTTCGGAATCTAAATTATACATATTGTAGATCTTAGCAAGTTACTAAAGCTGCGTACGAATTTGAGCGGCTCAGCCTGGGGCATGCTCGTCCCGCGCGGCGAGCTGCTCGCGAGCCAGAGTTCCGCATAAATATGCGCGGGTGAGGCAGCGTGCTCGCGGCGAGCCGATATTCAAAATGGCGTAGACCCGATGACAGCTGATTGATTTCGGGACCCACACCTTTTGCTTGTCATGTATTTGTATCAATAATTGTTCCAAATTTACTAACATATTACACACGTACGGCTCAGCCACTTGCTCAAATTCGTACGCGCCTCGCGCACAAACAAGTTCGAACATGTCGCTCTGTACGCGGCATGCTCAGATACACGTCCAAGTTACGCGAGGCACGCACACAGAGGCGCTCAAAAGACCGCCTCTGGGCGGCTCGCCGCGCGCTGCTCGCGCACAGCGCGTGAGCGCGTACGTGCTTCAACCCGAGGCTGCTCAGATTCGTATCCACCTTTACACTTGCAATACCTACCCCTACACACAACTAATACCTATTCATCTTTTGAAGACATAACGCGGAATCCCACTTAGAACCAACACGAATATAAATCTGTTGTAATTTGCACACGTAATTAATAAGGTTATAAGAACGACGTTATTCCATGTCTAAGCAATATGTGTTATTAATAAGCAAGTTGTAAACATGTAACTATCTCACCGCTAGTTTCCGTCGACGAGGAAGATGACTCCGAGGAGGAGCTGGAGCTGGACGAGTCACTAGACGAGGATGACGAACTACTGGACCTCTTCTTCTTACCCTTGCCTCTCTTCTTCTTCTTTTTCTTCTCCTTCTTTTCAGTCAGATTCAAAAGCTGTTTTATAGTTTCCTTCATCTCAAATGATTTAGCTCCAGTCAAACCAGGCAACAACAACTCTGCGGGTTCAATCAATGGCTTAGTTGTAGAAGTCTTGCTCTTCAGGAAATCCAAGGAGTTCTGAGCTTCCTCGTGAAATGGTATGATGGCTAAGCAATCTTCATATGCCTTCTGGGCTTCTGTGATCTTATTTTCATCCTCATAGCTGCGGCCGAGAGCTACTAATGTCTCTCCTAAATACTTTCTTGCGTTTGCATGATTAGGATTCAACTTTAAAGACGTTTCAAAGTCCTCTATTGCCTTTTTGAAAGTTCCGCTATTGGCGTATAGAGCGCCTCTCGCTACTAATCCTTCAACATTTCTTGGGTCAATACTAAGAGCCTTGTTGAGACACTGGAAAGCTTCCGAATGGCGTCCTGCCTTGAAATGTTCTATACCTTCGGCTACTGAACGGAATGCCCACTTGCTGGCTTGGGCTTGACGAAGTTCATCTGCATAATCTTGTGGCGAAAATCCTCCCCTAAGGAAAATATAAATATTAGGTTTTAACAACAAAATTGTGTTTTAACTATTCAAATTGTTGCTAAAATGATATTTACCTTAATGTTGAGAAGTTGGTGCAGTGCATGTTGGAGATTCCAAGAAGGTCAGACAGATATTGGATGCAGTTGGGGTTATTGAACCCTGGGCTCTTCTCCAAAATGGCTTCGTAACTTTCTCCTTTCATATCCACAGTTTTCCTATCAGAAAAATGTTAATCAGTAATCAGGCTTCCCATAAACAACATGTAATGTCCGTTTTAGAAGAAGTTATTCAATTTGTACAGTCAATTCTTAAAAAAAAGGTATTCAAGCAATGAAATCCTAATTGCTTTTATTAGAAAAGTCTGCTTTAATGTCACACGTACGTTATCCTCACCTGTTCCAATGGAGCTGTTCAAAAAATTGATATTTTACTGGTATTTGCTTTTATTTCGTTCACACAAAGAACATCATAGATTAGGTGATGCAGCCTCACAATATGACATTAATATTACCGAAACGTCTCAGCTACAGTCACAACTTATGCGGTTATACTGTGAGACAAGCGCGTCTTGGGGGTCGTTGCGACACCTAGAAAAGAACACCCTAAAATAGTGGAGGGAGCTGGTATATAATACACAGCCTGGAAAACGTCTGGCTCCTCGGAGCCCATGTGGCCTGGTGCAGTCTTGTCAAACTATATCCTTCTGGGGAGCCTCATCAGCAAAATTGATAAATGTCGGTAGCTAGTCCAGTATTACAAATAAACAACGCCAACATCCGATAAATGCTGATATTAAAAGTCCAATCATATGGTTTGAATATCGCTGGAATATTAAATATTAGCTTTAATACAGAAATCACAATTTCCCTTTAGAGACATCAGAATGAAGTGACCCTGAAGCAATGTACTGACCTTTTCCATATATTTAAATAATGTGTAAATGATTTCAACACTAATGCTTTCAATTCTTCAGTACACATCAGTGTTTCTTGTTATTATAATCTTCAACCATCCAATGCTTTTGTTTTTATTTCAGCAACAGTAAAAAAATATTATGAAATCATTTTCACAAGTTTGGTGAACAGTGTAATCAATCATTCTGTAAGTGATCAGAATCCGGTGAACACATTTACATTTACCCAATTGCTCCTCCGAAGTTATGCATATATAAAAATACCTACATGCAGTGTGATCGTGAATAAAGCTGAAAACCACAGGTCTCAGAAGCATCTAGAGGGCAGAAGTTCCCATTGAGGCAAATAGAGTGGCCTGTCACCAGATGATGTGTTCCTTGTTATTCTTCCGATTCTATTCCATTGTCATGTCAAATCCTCATGAATAATTTCTCAAATCTTCTCACATCCAAAGCAGGTACAAACATTACTGACAAAATAAATACCACTGGTTTCAACATCTTCACAAAATAAAAATACACAGATACAATACAAAAGTGTTGACAAATTCTGACCTGTAAAATAGGTGTAGGCACACAGTGATTAATCATAGTTCTCTAGTGGTGTGCAGTACATACTTGTAGACCAATGGGAAGTCGTCTGTGCTGAGGAGTCCTAGAGGGGGCTTAGGCGGAGGGTCGTCCGGGCCCCGGGTGACTCCCTTCATCCCGCAGACCATTTTGTCAGTGTCTGGGATCACTTCAATGACCTCGCAGCACACAGTGTCATTCATCAGGTAGTTTCTTGATACATTTTTCTTGTCCACAGCTGGTATGATATTGCCCACAGGTAAAAATGCCTGGAAAATTAAATAATTGCCTTTTGAATAACAAATGACAAAAAGGTCAATACCAGGGCATTGTACAATGGAGTGTTTGCAATGCAATTAAGTGCCAATTGTAAAATGTGCAAATGCAAGTAATTTTTTTCTTTTGCAAAGAAATTGGTTCAGATCTCAATTATGTTTACTTGCCAGTAACATAACAACTTCATTTTCATGACACTTTTTATCATGCCTTTTGCCAAGTAATTAGTTTAACCATTCATTCCCACCATGAAACATTCATTTACCGAGTATATGAGTCTGAGGTTTAATTACTGCTAAACTACATATAATTTACTTTAAAAACAAAATTTAAAACGACTTCAATTCAGTACTTCGCCAATCCACATAGGTACATGAAAATTTCCACAATTCCTTTCCAAAGACAGGCAACTATGGAACCCTACATTGCGCGTGGTCAGACATGCACCTGTCTGCTTTTTTGTTGTCATTGTACAGTCACGGACTTCAATCATTGAGTCATTTAGAGCTCACCTTTTACTGGATATTCATAGTTTAACTATTAAAAACCAAAATTAGTTGACACCTAAATGGCTCAACGATTAAAGTCCGTGACTGTACGACCATAGAAGACATCTGACATAGAGCCAACCACCACAATAGCTACGGAAGGAAAGATCAGAACAAAAATTGCAATTTTGAAGTGAAGGGTCAATCATCATGTCAATGAGCTGTAAGAGAAAGTTCACTAGCACATTAGCTTTCCCTTTGATAACTCATGTGTTGGTTGGCATCATAATAATATTGATGGGTTTTATTTAAATACTCGTTTCAAGTTTCACCTTCACATTGATATCAGCAACATATCGGGATGTAGGTCCAGCAGTACAAAGCACCTTCAGCATCATCCCGGAAGCTGTCCTGTTGATCACAGCTCCTATCACCAATTCTCCAGTCTTCACATTCTGGAATATGTTTTTTTTATTAATATCTTACTTGTAATTTTTTTGTAATGCTAGGAAAGGCTATAGTCGGGTTTCCATAGTAAGTCGGCCCTTATATGAAATGGGCTCGGGTTTTTTTTGTGAGTACCTCTTATAGTGAAAAATATTTATGCTGAGTATGAACATCCTACTTGCGACAGTTTTTGACTTATGATTTTTTAAAGTTTTTTTTAATGTGTTGTTTTTCAGAATGTATTCTAGCGAATTGCTTCAAATTTTCAAATTATGTTCTTTATATACGATTGCGTCACCGCCCAAAAAACTTAAACTAGTTATCATTTAAGAAAAGAAAATAAAGACCAAATAAATAAAAGATACATTTTTTTTATGTGGTTGTGAAGTAGTGACACAGCTAGGTTTTACTCTCAGAATAGACCATACATTGGCCTACTACTTGCCTAAATATCAAAATTTTCCAGGCGGTACTTCCTGTCAAAAATTAATAATATGTGTGGCTAAGTTCTGTATTCATTCCGTGTTTTTCAATGTCATATACAAACTCCTTGATTGTATTTGAGTTTTCATTAGCATTTTACTCATTTATAGGACAAACTGTACATAATCAAAGAGCGTGGCCGTG
The DNA here is from genome assembly GCA_932294315.1 of Epinotia nisella. Taxonomy (NCBI): domain Eukaryota; kingdom Metazoa; phylum Arthropoda; class Insecta; order Lepidoptera; family Tortricidae; genus Epinotia; species Epinotia nisella. The sequence continues at coordinate 18,163,648 of OW028677.1, read as the reverse complement.
TTTTCATATAGAATCGGCCCTTTCACGAAATGGTTTCTGTATTTTTTTCAATAAGAGCTCTTATGACAAATAATGTTTTCTGTAAGTTTCAGCTTCCTATCTTTGTTATTGTCGAATATATGATTTTTTGAAAATTTCTAAAAAAATCCGAATTTTGTCTCATAGGCTAATGCGATTCACGTGAATTTTTGGAACAGTGATAAACATATAATGACTCACGTATTCCTAAAACAATATTGAATACTGCCAAAAAAAATGTTGCATAAATGTAAGAAATAGAACTTCAGACTTTTTTTTTTCTTGCTTTCTAGAAGAGCGACACCTACACTTCTTCATTAGGTAATTGCTTATATAAAGGTGGATATATTTTATTCAAAATAATCCGGTCAGTACTTAATACTAGAAAATACAAATATAAATATAAATAGGTATACCCATACCAGATCATTTAATTGCAAAAGAGATTAGTTATGCACATTGCTTCTTTATCATTAAAATTATAGGTATAGGTAATTTCACGAGAGTTGAGGCCACGCACACAACAACCCTGTCATGTAATGACAGCGAAGTTTTGACATTACTGTTCTATTATTGTACCGATAGCAAGTTCAACAGTGAATGGCAAGAAAGACCAAAAAGTTCCTATAAACTATTTTGTTAAGTATTAATATATTTCTACCAATTCATCGACTTTAATCAAAACAGAAAGCATTTTAATTAATTTTATTTACACCAATTCAAATAAAGGTCACATATGCGTAGGTATATACATGAATATATATAATATTAATCGTAGAAACGAAAGAGAATAAGTAGGTAACAAATTGCATTGTCTTTATTTATTTAGCTATTAAAATTGCATTCACATATATGTTCATTACTTTGTTATCTCGTTATCAAACCTATTTGAAGATGACTGAAGTAACTGGCACTCGCTACATCATTGTCATACTTATTGACAACCGGATTTTTCAAGAGACAAGAAAACCTACAGGTTTTTATTCTACGGAAACATGGCTGAAACAATAGGTCGTGGGAAAACTTTAAATAGACAAAGTCGGGAAATTATATTTAACGTGTTCTGTCATTTTAGACAGAACTTAAGAAATGACGGTCAACATTTACCTGCGACAGAACAGTTCACATTCAATAGCGTCATGAGGAAATTAAACGAAGAAATTGAAGCACGTTTCAGAATATTTTCAGAAAAACCCAAGAAAATGAAGAAAGATACAGAATAAAGGAACCTAAGATTGATGAACTAACCGAAAACCATAAACTTGTAATAATCAATCTTGACGATTCAGATGAAGATATGCTAAGTGACGATACTTTATAAAAATATATTTTTTTTACTGTTGGTTATACCTATTCTTATTAAAATATATGTATATGAATATATATGAGCGTTTTTATTTACATTCACTCACTCATTTCATTCATTCACCTTTTTTGCAATCAGTACTTTATGTAGCTGTGTGTGTAATCATTCACCTCAACTCTCGTGAAATTACCTATACTGGCTGATAGAATTCTTAATGACGTACGTAATAGGGGTTTATTATTAAAACTTGACATTGTCATATTTAATACCTTTAAGAATGCAATCTGACACATACGTCAAGAGGCCGGTTTTGGTCTAGGAATCTGCTGGTACTCGTAATGATAAAGAGGTTGCAATGTGCATAATCTCTTTTGCAACTAAATGATCTGGTATGGGTATACCTCATCCTTTATATTTGTATTTTCTAGTATGAAGTACTGACCGGATTATTTTGAAAAAAATATATATGGTACACCTTTATATAAGCAATTACCTAATGAAGAACTGTAGGTGTCGCTCTTCTAGAAACCAAGAAAAAAAAAGGCTGAAGTTTTATTTCTTACATTTATGCAAGATTTTTTTTGGCAGTATTCAATATTGTTTTAGGAATACGTGAGTCATTATATGTTTATCACTGTTCCAAAAATTCACGTGAATCGCATTAGCCTATGAGGCAAAATTCGGATTTTTTTAGAAATTTTCAAAAAATCATATCTTCGACAATAACAAAGATAGGAAGCTGAAACTTACAGAAAACAATATTTGTCATAAGAGCTCTTATTGAAAAAAATACAGAAACCATTTCGTGAAAGGGCCGATTCTATATGAAAACACGGCTACGCTCTTTAGCCATTTTTTAAATAGTTGATACTTAAATCATGAGTAACTTTTTATTGCCCTGTTATCAGTAGAGTTATTCACATAAAAAAGGGCCAGAGTGAATATTAAGGCAATTTTAAATGCTATTTTATTCCGATACATTACAACAAAAGCGAAATTCTAGTGGGTTTATTTAAAAATAAACTTACCTCGAAGAAATGTCTTAGTCTTGCAGATTTGTCTACAGTTAAAAAGGTTTCAAATGGTGGCATCAATGCATATAGATCTGAAACAAAGGTAGATGGTTCAAACAATCATATCACACAGAAAAATGGATTTATTGAACCCGCTCAGGATATGAATATTTAATATCAGCGTTCGTAAACAACCTTGACTAGCGATTTCATATTAAGTGGAAGGCTAAATTACCCCGTTGCTAAGTAACTGCTATTGATTTTTTTAACACAGTATCTTATCCACTAGAAAAAAACAACTTACTGTCTTCGGGTGCGGTAGCATCGGTCCCTAAGCTGGATGAGGAAGGAGTTTCTTCCTGAATGGATGTATCAAACAATGCATTTGCTTCTTTGGCAATAAACTGATGAAGTTTCAGTCTCTTCCCACGATCTTGAAAGGTGAGGTGTTTGTGCCTGGACTGGTACACCGCGAAGTCCAGGGCGCCCACACCGAGTTTAGACAAATCGTCTTCCCCTCGTTCTGCCTCCCACGTTTTCTGGAGTTGCTGTCCATGGTAATTTACGGATTGCGCCACGAGAGACGCATCCAATTTCCCGTCCATAACACAAGTCTGAAACAAATTAAAACTTTGAAGCTTTTCTATAAACTATATTAGGCATGAAAATCCTCACAAATAAAGTGAGAGTAGGCCGCCGCCATGTTGATTTTGATGTTGAGATAAAGTATACAATCATCCTGTAAGTTCATAGATTATTGAAAGAAAATTAGGCTATTCTACCTTAGATGTTTTAGTTATATGCACAAACAGTTTTTAAATCAATTATTAATTCCACAAAATGCGAACACAAGCACACCGCGCGGTCATTTTTTTTGGAATGGCTACCACAGACAGAGTACACTACATTGATAACTGACAAGTTCAACTCAACATGCTGACAGTTGGCAGCACAGCATTTGGCCATAGCCTATTACACACCTAGCAATTTATCACAACAATTTGCTGTAGTTGGAATGGGATAGCGATACATACTTTTTAGGGTTCCGTACCCAACGGGTAAAAACGGGACCCTATTACAAAGACTTCGCTGTCCGTCCGTCCGTCCGTCCATCCGTCCGTCCGACCGTCCGTCTGTCTGTCACCAGGCTGTATCTCAAGAACCGTGATAGCTAGAGAGTTGAAATTTTCACAGATTATGTATTTCTGTTGCCGCTATAACAACAAATACTAAAAAAACCGGCCAAGTGCGAGTCGGACTGGGGCTCCCATACAAAAGACATGATTTTTTTGCCGTCTTTATAGATAATGGTACGGAACCCTTCGTGGGCGAGTCCAACTCGCACTTGGCCGGTTTTTATTCTAACATAACAACAATAACAAGCAAGACTACATCCTGGCAACTTACCAACATAAATTATTTTGTAATGTTGGTTGCAATGACAGAGACATAATTTCGATACCTTTTATATTTTTGTGGAGCATGGTACGCACCACAGGTACGCACTAATTTCAACCACCACAATGCCTGCAACACACTGGTGCGGCTTGCGGTTGCGGTCAATAGTAAATTTGACAGCTACTGGCCGCGCCAGTCTATGAGAGGCCTAAGGCCTGTCGTCTGTCCGACTGTTCTCTTCTACCGCATTTCTCAACCGATTCTCGTCAAATTTTGTGAGCAGGTTAAAAATTAAATTGGATTTTTTTTGCCGACTCAATTTTTGAAATAAAAAACCGGACAAGTGCGAGTTCAACTCGCGTGGTGAGGGTTTCGTATATAATCTAAATTTCATAAGTGTTTTTGAATACTCAAACTTCTTATAGGTTTTCCTGTAATCTTTAGGCAAGGAACTATTTTCCATATTTTTTTCAGAATTTTAGTCCTTATAGTTTCGGATATAAGGGGGGGTGGTCAATTTTCGTCTTTTTTCCTAAATTACTACTTCAAATCATTTTGCTAAAATTATAAAAAAAATATATCTGACATGCTTACAACAACCCCTTTCATTTGATATGTCACACAATACAGTTTGCGAAACTTTTTTTTAAATTTTCCAGTTTACCCCCAAAAGTGGCCACCTTGTTCAGAATTCATTAATTTACTTTACGCGTTTATCTTTGGGTAACCAATTTACATATGTTTACCAAATTTCAACTCAATCGGTCCAGTAGTTTCGGAGCAAATCGGCTGTGACAGACAGACAACCGAGTGATCCTATAAGGGTTCCGTTTTTTCCTTTTGAGGTATCGGAACCCTAAAAAAGACAGGCTTGCGTGTTCTACAGCTCACTAACACACTACTAAATTTAGTACCTATTATTAGTATGAAAATACCGGCCAAGTGCGAGTCGGATACGCGCACGAAGGGTTCCGTACCATTATCTATAAAAACCACAAAAAATCATGTTTGTTGTATGGGAGCCCCAGTCCGACTCGCACTTGGCCGGTTTACATAATCTGTGAAAATTTCAACTCTCTAGCTATCACGGTTCTTGAGCCTGGTGACAAACAGACGGACGGATGGACAGCGAAGTCTTAGTAATAGGTTCCCGTTTTTACCCGTTGGGTACGGAACTCTAAAAATACCACGTATATTTTTTTCCCATACATTTTAGGAGCTCAATTCTTGATCAATTTTCACAAAAACAGTTTTTGCCCATTCTCTATTTTTGAATAAGTATACACTTAAATACGCAAAATAGCTTTTTCACATCTCATGCTCGAAAAGTGTGTCATATTAGGCTTAATAAGCGGGGCTAAAGTAGTACATTTAGCCCCTAGGGAAAATATGTATGCATATTTATGATTTTTAACACAATGAATTTGACCAATAAAAACACTTCACCATATTAAATCCACCAATCACAACTCTTTCAAAAAACATTTATCTTTGCTACATATTAAAATCGACCAATCAAACATCAGGGTGTTTTTTAGTCCCTAATTCCAAATCATTTAAATCCACCAATCACAACTCTATCAAAAAACATTTCTCTTTGCTATCAACCAATCAGAATACAGCTACATATTAAAATTGACCAATCAAACATCAGGTGTTTTTTAGTCCCTAATTCCAAATCATTAAAAAGGAAAACGCCTCACGCTAAATTGAACAATCTCTTCGCAGTGAAATTTTTTATTGATTGTGGATGGATAATCTTTGTTTTACTATTTTCTCGCAGTCGAAGTGAAAAGTAGAGTGTATAACTCGGGTCTAAAAGCCATATTACCCCTCGAATTATTTTCCCTCGCTTCGCTCAGGAAAATATCCATCTCGTGGTGATATGGCTTATTTTAGCCCCTTGTCATACTAATCTACTATTATTCAAGAAAATTCACCGAGCTTTTATTTTCCATACTAACTAGGTGTGCGTGCGGTGTCCTTTCCTTACCTATCTCTCGTGGTTTCAGATTTTCCCTCATTACCACGTTTGAATAATACAGCCTGTATACGAGTATGTACAGTCGCCATCAGATATATCGGAGCGGCGAAAGCGCTCACAAATATCTGAACACGTCGCTATTGTCGAGGCATTAGAGACGTGTTCAGATATTTGTGAGCGCTTTCGCCGCTCTGATATATCTGATGGCAACTGTACAGTCGAGTTCTCCAATATCAATACAGACAACCTTTCAAAAATATCTATACATGTGTCTTAATGTCAATAATAATAAAGCCTGTGTACAGATATTTTTGAAAGGTTGTCTGTATTGATATTGGAGAACTCGACTGTACCTAGGTATGCGGCTCTAGATACTGTAAATACTTTCGATTTAAACAAACTATTTTCAGGTTTTTATTTATTTCATAATATACCTAACCTAAGTACGCCTTATTTTATTAGTTCAATTGTGCCTTGTTGTATAATATGTAGACACAAATCAATAACCTAGATAATTCCCTTTTAGTATCATCGCACAAAAAGATCCGTCAAACAGTCATGCATTCAAAAATATTTATGAGTAATACAACTTATGTATAAAAATATGTCGAACAAAGGCTTTCGTATCGCATCCGATTTTGATATCAATTTGTTTTGCGCGTTTGTTCTGAGTTGTTCAATTCGAGACTAAGTAGGTAACGCTGCGTGTGCCACGCCGTAGCGCGTAGCAACATTTTTCCTTTGTGGCGGAAACCCTTGTAGAGGCATGACTCATAATATAGTTAGTCATTGGCCTTGAATGGGTTAACGCGTGGAAGCGAACACGCGAATCACATTGATTTCCAAATTGGGTCAATATAAGGACATACTTTCTACATTCCAATATGAGGTACCTAAATCTCTTTCGCATGCTCACTTCACGCGCTTACCTAAAATATCAAAACAAGCGTTCGAAAACATAATTGAAATACAATTAATGTGAATTGTGTCCCTGATTGGCTCTGACGGTACTAAACCACTGCCCTACTTACAACATCAAACTAAACTCAACATAATATTTCTAAGACCGCACATATACCACATACTTATCTTGCATACTTCAAAGCCTCCATAAAGCGTCATTGGGAAGGTCTCACTTCAATAGAAGAGTCGAATACAAAAGAGGAAAAGAGGGCTAGGTAATGGTAGACACAATGGGAGTACTGTTTGGACTAGAGCGGACCCGCCGTTCCTTTACAATGCGGTCCGCCAACCTTATTTTATTCCTTCGACACTTATTTATATTCATTTTAGTGGGATTGAGAACTAGTCTGTAAGCTCGACTTACTTTAAATAGGTACTTAATGTTACCTATAGACGAGGCACTAAGCTCTAACTTTGGCAAAGAAAAATAATGGTTTTAAAAAAGCCTAGGTCGCGCTTTATAGCACCAACAATAGGTTTAGAAAAACCGGTCAAGTGCGAGTTCAACTCGCGTGGTGAGAGTTCGTAAAATTCCTATTCTCTAAGTATTAGGCGCTCCATACAAAATACACAAAAATATTGAGAATTTTCCCGTTACTTTGAATACTCAAACTTCTTATAGGTTTTCCTGTAATGTTTAGGCAAGGAACTATTTTCCATATTTTTTTCAGAATTTTAAGCCTAGTAGTTTCGGAGATAAGGGGGGGATGGTCAATTTTCGTCTTATTTCCTAAATTACTTCAAATCCATTTTTGCTAAAATTATAAAAAATATATCTGAGATGATAATGATAATGATAAATGAATTATTCAGTAACTAAAAAACACTTTACAATATTAGGCTGGTGCCACTTTTTAAGCAATCAAGATGCCTGTGTCAAGAGACCCCGCTCTTCCTTAGAGTTTAGCAGGATATAATATCAACGTAGGTGGGATATTTTAATTAGGATAATAGAGGTGAGGAGAGAGCATAGAGCTTATATCAAATGTTTGGATTTCTAATTCAGTGTATACCTAAGCTCTCACCTTCTCCTGTTGGTTTATAAATTATAATTAAGTACAAGGATTGAGTAAGTAAGAAAAATTAGTTAACTAAGCTAACATAATATAACTAGTGTGTGTGTGTGTGTGTGTGTGTGTGTGTGTGTGTGTGTGTGTGTGTGTGTGTGTGTGTGTGTGTGTGTGTGTGTGTGTGTGTGTGTGTGTGTGTGTGTGTGTGTGTGTGTGTGTGTGTGTGTGTGTGTGTGTGTGTGTGTGTGTGTGTGTGTGTGTGTGTGTGTGTGTGTGTGTGTGTGTGTGTGTGTGTGTGTGTGTGTGTGTGTGTGTGTGTGTGTGTGTATATATGTATGTGTGTGTGTGTGTGTGACTGTGTGTGTGTGTGTGTGTGTGTGTGTGTGCGCGCTTACAATTTTCTTTGTTTGCATTTGTTTTAGCATTGGCTTAGGACTAATTAGTTTGGACTAGGCTATACTAGTTAATCCTATCGCGTATAGGAAGAACTAGTAGGCAAAACTAGTTTGTCCTGAAATCGGGTTTGGCCGGTAGCATATGTTAACTTACAAAGCTACCGTCTTATACTGGCACCACACTTGGGGGTTGCGTGTTCGCGTTGCATCGCGCTCTCTTTCATTTGCCGTAGGAAGGAAAAAGATGAAACACGAATATTTGGGCAAATACCGCCAAGTGTGGTGCCACCTTGACAGACTTTTCCTCATTATAATATTATTAGTAAGTACTTATAGAAGACAAACTAAATTACTACGGCCCATTACGTAGAAATGTAGCAACATACGGCAATCTGTAATTGTGAAACACTGGTCACGCGGCACCTTGTTATCCTGTTACTTGACATGAAACCCGTGCCCTAATAAAACTTTGAACAATCCTCATTACCCAATCAAGTCGCGGGGTGAAATACTCGTACTTATTTCATCAGCGGAAAAATTGAATCAAGCCATGGGCATTTACAGCAAATTAGCTAACATGACCGATTGATGGCCTTTAAGTAATTCATTCATTTTCGCTCAATACAGAAGACCGTAACATCATGTCTTAACTTTATAGCAAGTTTTATATGTATTAAGAAGAATTAGAACTCTATAATTAGAACTCTTTTGCAAGCCCTATGTCCCTAATGAAGGATAACAGGAATACATCATCATCATCAACTCACAATCTTCGTTTGTAAGTTGTCCTTCAAATCTTGGATGTCAAATTTGACCAACTTCCCAAAGTCCAATCGAGTTGAAGTGTTAATACCTGCGTTATAATTATGGTACTATCAATCTGGTTTAATAATGGAGATATAAAAGTAAATATACCTAAGGTGATCAAAGGCAACTAGCAACTCCTAAACTACACAAGATAAACCCGTCGTGTTTGGTCATTAAAACTCTCTTATCGAGTAGTTAATATTCACAGTCAACAATAAAAGCAGTTTCTTAACAAAAAATAAAATTTTGACCGAAACTTATTTTTGATAAGTTATCCTTGCCTATAGACTCATATCACTCGCCATATGCATGCGTGCAGATGAAGGTGTAGTGATTTGGGTGTTCCATATATTTAGCTGATCTGCCTCGAAACCTTCAGCTTAACGGTCCTCTTTATTAGAATTAATTGATCACGGATACCGCGTGATGTTGTTATGTTGAGCATACAATGTAGTAATGTTACATTACAGATAAAAAAGCTCACAAAATAAACAGGAGCGTTCTAGCGAGCATTCTAGCGAAACGTCAGAAAACCGTCGACCGTCAAGTCTCCCATCTTTGTGAAGAATACATTTTTTGACGGTTTGGGCGTATAACGTCCCACACGCAAAACGTCCCTCCACCAAAATTACGTCCCATTCGCAAAACGTCTTCTCTGCAAATGGTCCCTTATGTAAAATACCCCATTCGCTTAACGTCCCTTCTGCGAAACTCCCTTTCGCTGAAAGTCCCTACTGCATAACGCCCCTTTCGCAAAACGTGCCGTCTGCGAAAATGACCCATTCGCAAAATGTCCCGTCTGGAAAAAGCTTGTTTAAGTAGAGACTTAGGAGTCTTCTCATGGGATAAGAGATGGCCAATATTAGAAATCATTTTGCGAAAGGGACGTTTTGCGAGCGAGTCATTTTGCGAAAGGGACGTGTTGCGAACGGGTCATTTTGCGACACAGAAGTTTTGCGAACGGGTCTTTATTTATGTGAAGGGACTTTTTTAGGGTTCCGTAGCCAAAATGGCAAAAACGGAACCCTTATAGTTTCGTCATGTCCGTCTGTCCGTCTGTCCGTCTGTCCGTCTGTCCGTCTGTCCGTCTGTCCGTCTGTCCGTATGTCACAGGCATTTTACTCGAAAACTATAAGGTGTATTTGAATAAAATTTTGAGGATAGGTGTATTTTGTTAGCCGCTACATAGTTTTGTAATTAAAATGACAAAAAAAAATTTTTTTAGGGGTGCACTCCATACATAAAACTAAAAGTCAAAATTTTTTTTTTCATTGTGACCCCCCGTGTGGCACATCAATCGATAGGCCTTTCGAAATAAATATAAGGATTCTTAGCATTTTTTTTGACTAAGTGAATAGGGTCGGAGATAATCGCCCCGAAAGTCACTAAAATTCTGTCCCCCCCCCTCTAATTTTTGAACGGTGTATTTTAAAAATATAGAAAAATTCATGGACATAGGGCTTATTAATTTCATTCACCGAAAATTGTTTTGAACAAGATCGGTTCAGAGGTTTTCGAGATATTGCTGAAAAACTGCCTTCCTCAAAGAAAAGGACGTAAGTGCCGTAAAATTTCTATGACGATACGACCTTTTTAATAGGCACGGAACCCTTCGTTTTGCGTGGTCCGACACGCACTTGGCCGGTTTTTAATTTATTTCTTACACAACGAAATTATGAAAAACTTTATCTAAGTCTTCGCCAAACTGCATAACAGTTTGTTGGCGAATATACACTCTTTATAATTATTTTTGTATCTATTATTATAATGTTATTATATTTTTTATGCTTAGTATTAGCGGTAAACAGGAATAGCAAGTGATGTAAACAAAAGAAGTATTTCATCATAATTACGGTGCCGCAAACTAAGAAACTTTCAGTAACAACAAACTTGTTTACATTTCCAGTCACTTCGAATCTGCTTATACCTACTGTGTAATTTTACGAACTATGTAGCTACCTAACTGTTTTTATTTAAAAGGAAGGCATCAATTAAATTAGTTTTCAGTTCCTTTATTTTATTTATAATAAGCAATGTAATTGTATAAATACCATTACAATTATTACAATTCTTATAAATACGTTTTCAGTTTAGATTTAAATATATGTAGGTATACTATTGCAGTCGTCGTCCGCAGTGATATTATTAAATATACGTGGAACGAGGTACTTTCTTGTTCTTTGACCGTAATAATTATTTGATCTCGGTTAGACGTATATTTTTCGTGACATTAATCTAAGACGACGATTATAGGTTTTAGGTATTTTAAACACAGGGCATTTGTACTGATTTACAGCGAGTAAAAATTTAAACTTAGCATGGACGGATAAAATTCTACTAGTTTGAAATAAAATATGTTTTTTTCCTCTAGAGCTTTGCGTTGTTTTCTTATCTACTATTGTTTTTATCATACTAAGTTGCAAGTTGTAAATTCTTTTAAGGTGTGTTTGGAATGTGCGGATATATGCAATAAACCCGTAACTTATTACTTACTGATTCAGCTAGTGCATGGTACAATGTGTATAATGTATTAATGTACCTTTTCTATGCCTAAGATGCTTAAGTTTACATAATATAGCTCTCAGCTTATTGCATCCGGCATCAATATGAGATCTCCAATTGAAGTTACGATCTATCGTAAGTCTTAGGTACTTATAGCTTATAGCTATTAACGAACTCCAGAGGATTACAGTTACATAGATTTAAATTATTATTGTAGGCATTCATACGTGTGTCCAATGATCCTAAAATCTTTTTCTGGTACTTTCATTTGAGGAGAGTTGACAAGCATACATTTTGTTTTAGATACATTAAGAATAATGCCATTGTCGTGGGCCCACCTTAGAATGTTATTAAAATCGGATTGTAGTTTCTGTTGAATGAGTGCTAGGCGCCCTGTCGACGCACACCAGGCACGTGTCGTCCGCGTACATGTACGTGAAGCAGTGTTCCATCACGTTACTGATCACGACCCCGGACCCTGGATCACGGACACGTCACGTACCCAACCGGGCCTACCTACTTCTTCCCTTGCGAAAACCATGCTGGACGGGGGATTCGCGAACGGGACCTTTTGCGGAACGTTCGTTTTGCGTAAGGGACATTTAGGAAAGGGGCATTTCGCAAAAGGGAAAAAGGGACATTCTGCGAGCGGGACGTTATGCGCCCTAACCTTTTTGACGAGTATTAAAACGGTAGTTTAAAACGGTGAATGCTCGATGTTCGTTAAGTACATGTGAATGCCCAACCTCCTTCCTCAAACCAACCTCTTTCCTTTAAAACTGGGCTTTCGCGCACATCCGGCGTTGTGCCAAGACATGTAAGTGTGACAACCCTAAATAGACGAAAGAGCATGGGCTATGCGGTTGAGCGGGAACATCACGTATCATCAGTTTTGTTACGCTGTGGACCTTCTGAACGTAGGTGGAGTCCGAATTTAGAAAATATTTTTTCACTTCTCATGCTCTAAAAAATCGTCTTTATGTTGTACGTAGGCGACATAAAGTCGCTTTTTATGCTCTAGTGCATAAAGTAAAATCTTTGTCGAAGACGAAGACAATCGGTCCAACTGCCACACGAACCACTTTAACTTTATAGAATAACCTCTTTATTTTATTTCGTTTCGTTAGTATTCTAAGACCAAGGCAAGAATACCAACAGCCAAAGTATGTACACAATAAAACTTCATGAAATAAACTTATAATGTTTATCTCGTCTCATTTCAATTTTTTAAATGTTTTTTTTATATTAGTAAATCAATGTACTTAAACTATAACAATAGTTTATCAAAGATATAAAAAAAACAAAATGTTTTTATAACTGAGCAGTATGTAAGGACCTAAGTATTATACTTTAAATATTGCTCTAATGTAACTTTCAATTTTAATTAAATTAGCATTTACAATATTTACATGTTGCTGTTTCATTTCCTCGCAATTGAAGTGAAAAGTAGAGTGTACAACTCGCCCATAAAACCCATTTTACACTCGACTTGATATCCATCCTCGCTCGCAAGCTCGCTCGGAAAGATAAACGTCTCGCGTAAAATGGTGCGTTTTATGCACTTGTTGTACAATCGACTATTTAGTTATTTCGTTTTAATTTAATTACCTTATATGTTATCATTACGCTTATGAATGTAAACTATTTTATTTATTTTGTCAATAAAAACAATTAGGACACAACCGGTACATAACGCTAAGGAGGACGATGAATGAGTCAATAAAAACAATTACTTCGTAAGTACTATTATTTATCTACTTATTTCTATGAATATTTTTTCTGTGCCGAAAAAGTATACCTAAATTTTGAGTTACTAAGTATCAAATCTGAGAAAAGTTGTTAAAACTTGCCGAGTAACCGGCCAAATGTATTGAAGACTTCTCAATTAGGGTTTGCAATTCGAATATTCGCCTCATACAAAATATTCGAATAATCGAATATTAATAATATTATTCGAATATTTGTATGAGGCGAATATTCGAATTGCAAACACTATTCTCAATCAATTAGGTTGCCGCCTACGAGCCTCTCTGTCCGAGTTGCAAATAAGTCGATTCGCGCGTCGACGAATAACGCTACGAGAGCGCTACGCCAGTGCTACGAAACAAATTAGATTATTGACCTTTTCTGTACATTCATAATTTAAATAATTTATTATTGAGTTTATGATATATTTATTACTTTTATTAGCATTTTCAACGTGCATGATGTGCCGCTAGTCAAGATTCTACGAGAGATTTTCTGCTATTTATGGCATCAACAGCATACACGCTACGGCATGCTACTGTGTGCCACGGCCTTGCGCTGAATGAGGTAGGTAACTAAAAATTTGTTACCTTGTTAATGTGTGTTTTCTTTGAAGTCACGTTCTTTGTAACAAAAATACAAAAGTGACACAAAGATATTCTAAGATTCGTTCTTTTCTAAATATAACAATGGAAAACATAAAATTTTCATCGAGGGCACGACACAATAATAAAAAGGTCGATTTATACAGAAAACTACAATTTTCGTTTATACTTAAGCACGTATCAGTTATTTTGACACACAATACACAGGGTGTTTGTCAACTGCTTTATCTGTGCATTTTATTTTTAAGTTGGTGAGTTTAATGACGCGGTGTTAAAGGTGAGAGTCGTTCGGCTTTTATTTTCGTGGGTGGAACAGTAAATTTGTCGGTTGCATATGCGAGGTGTATTGTGTGGGTTCGCACAATACGCCCCGCGGCTTTGTGCCTCGTTCGCACCATTGTCATCGGACATATTACCCAACGTTTCCACATTGTATACTCCTGCTGTCTCTGGCTTCTTCCTTTGATGAGACGAATATCTTATTTGTAGCGTTCTTATTCGTGTCTGTTATGATTCATGTTATAAGGTAGGGATTTGTTATTCTTACAAGAATGTTTATAAATAGGTAAGATGTTTTGAAAAGAAACCATTCTACTTAAAAACAGTCTTCATGCCTAACGGACAGTCACACATAAGCCAAATTAACATAACATAGTTCCATATCCATCACAGTCTGTATTTCTATTATAATAAACAAAGATTTATTCCATTCCAAATATCATAATCAAAATCATAAAGCGGTAATTACCATGTCAATAGACTAAAGGCATCCTGCAACGTTCAAATGGGAAGTGCAGCTAGGGTAGAAAGGGTGACAAGTGTGTGGTGCGCGAGGGCGATGCGCGAATGACAACGACAACAACACTAGCCGGCCGATCACAGTCGGTGTTCACATCTCTAGCAACCCGGCTGTCTGCTGGCGGCCTGAGCCCAACTGAACTTTTTCGTCGCGCCTTTTTCCCGCCAAGTTTTGTTTTTCGGATTCAGTGGTTGTTGTGTGCCAGTATTTTACGTGTGCATTTTGGTGTTGTGATCTGTGCCTTATTGGAAATTTTGGAATGCTCGAACTGATTTGCTAACGGCACGCCATCGGTAAGTTAAGACAAACTTGTTTCAAATTAATGGTTTTTGTTCCGAATAATATTCACAAAAAATACTTTATAATTTTATACAATGAACATTTTGTTGCTTTTGTCGGTTGGTGCATTTCATTCTAATTTGACAATATTGTGTTGAATATTCTTAGCAGTTTGTCGGTGTATTTTTTGTAGTATTTTTTACTTATGTCATTTCAATGAATTATATGAATATCTGGTTATTCTTACATCCGGCTTTCTGATAAGATACTGATGATTACTTTATTTTATGATTCGGTACCTAGTAGGTATAGTAAGTATACTGATGTAAAGTTAATGTACCAATATGTATACTCTTCTCGTATAATTTGATCTGTGCTATTACCGTACCACTTACGTTGGCATTTGCAAAACAAATAATGGGCCAATTAGACTGCGTGTTGTGATTAAATAGCATGTATAAGCGTTTGGTTATTTTATTGATTACTGACCCACAACTATACAAGTTATTATCAAGCTTGTAAACATAGAGAACGACAGTTAGGTACGAAGAGATGACTCCAAATAAAATCAAATCTACACCTAGGTACGTAGCTAGAGTCGTCAAATTTAAGTGTTGGGACTACGGAAAAATTTGAACGCGTACGTACCTACGGATCTGATCTAAAAGTTTCTACTTACTATCAACAAAAGCACGAAACAGAAAGCCTGCACACAGGGCCCGGTTGGCACTAAAACGGAAAACAAAAGCCGATCGCATCGATAGACACGTGATAAAGTTGCAAACAACAAAATTATGTAGTCGCAAAATTAACGCTCCCATTGTGTTAGCACAATAATCCGCTATCTAGGCCAGGCTCAGTGCTGCAGACGAACCTTTTGTCTTTCATGTTCGCCGTTAATAATGGCGGACGCCGAAACAGCCGCGCACAATACCGCGAAATGTGCGCGTTTTCATTTGCAAGACAAAACGCGCTTTGTTGTGTGTCCGCTCAATACGGAATTTATAGCGCGGCGTGGACCTCGGCCATTGATGGCGAGCTAACGAACGTAATGCATTTGATCGGCCGTCAATGCTGCTCGTTACCCGCGATTAGGAGCTCTGGTAAATCCTCTTCAAGCTTCAGTTAAGACACCGTGAATGAGTTGTACATCGATTTCGTTTAGAAACCTCTAACATTCATAAAGAATCGTAAGTTGTTAAGAATGTAAGAATAATTACATAGGTACGAGTATACTCTTAATAAGGTTCTCGAGTGGCCAGGCGCAGCGTGGACTGATGACTTGGTAAAGGTCGCGGGAGTCCGCTGGATGCGGGTGACGCTGGACTGGTCATTGTGGCACTCTTTGGAGGAGGCCGATGTCTAGCAGTGGATGTTTTTCAGCTGATACGATGATGATGAGTACTCTTACTTAAGTAGCTCCGAGATAACATAGGTCAATTCTAAAACTGAAGTGTGGATGATGGATGGAATGTGGCTGAATACCCAATACGTAACCTGACTGCAAGCGCATGAACAAGCATCTGTCAAGTGGTATGCACGTTCTATTCGCATTAAAATTTATTTTTCACATCTCATGCTCGAAAAGTGTGTCATATTAGGCTTAATAAGCGGGGCTAAAGTAGTACATTTAGCCCCTAGGGAAAATATGTATACATATTTATGATTTTTAACACAATGAATTTGACCAATCAAAACACTTCACCATATTAAATCCACCAATCACAACTCTTTCAAAAACATTTATCTTTGCTATCAACCAACCAGAATACCTACAGTTACATATTAAAATCGACCAATCAAACATCAGGTGTTTTTTAGTCCCTAATTCCAAATCCTTTAAATCCACCAATCACAACTCTATCAAAAAACATTTCTCTTTGCTATCAACCAACCAGAATACAGCTACATATTAAAATCGACCAATCAAACATCAGGTGTTTTTTAGTCCCTAATTCCAAATCATTAAAAAAGAAAACGCCTCACGCTAAATTGAACAATCTCTTCGCAGTGAAATTTGTTATTGATTGTGGATGGATAATCTTTGTTTTACTATTTTCTCGCAGTCGAAGTGAAAAGTAGAGTGTATAACTCGGGTCTAAAAGCCATATTACCCCTCGAATTATTTTCCCTCGCTTCGCTCAGGAAAATATCCATCTCGTGGTAATATGGCTTATTTTAGCCCCTTGTCATACAATCTACTATTTAATATCTTGCGCGTGCTCTTTCTGTCAAGTTGCCCCAGCGCACGCAGAAATAAGACATTGACAAATCAAAATCAAATAGGAGTATGTAGCGTATTATGAATTTAATGGAGATTAAGATTCTAAATCTTGTCTCTTTGGGGGATGCCTATGTCCAGCAGAGGACGTATTTCGGCTGATATGATGATGATGATTGTAAGTTGCAAAATGCAGCCCAGGAATGTGTTAAGGAGGCATTACATAATTTGATTATCATTATCGAGATACATTTAAATGCATAAAGGTAATGTCATGCAATGATGAAATGTAAAGTGCACTTAAGCACCTTATTTTTCAGAAAATTTCAACTATAGGTGTCGATTCGAAACATGCATTTGCATGCCAGTATATTTTCTATAGCTCAATAAACTCAATTTTTCTTACCAAAATTGTAACATGGACAAATTACAGTAGGGCTTATTCGTGAGCACTCACGATGCCTCCCGCGCTTAGCACTACGGATCTGAAGGACCACGTATTGGTTCGAAACATGTCAAGCGATATACGACCTCAAAACTTGAGTGACCCGTTTCATGATATAGAAAACTTTATTGAAAGTAAATACGAGATTATGATTAACATTAACTAAGATAAATTAAAACTAAGTTAAATCTAAAAAAGGCCCTCGAGGCATTGTACCGAGGATGCTGGCGGCATTTCCTCGCTGAATTGCAATGCTGATGCGTTGCGCGAGAAAGCCGCCAGCTCTTCGGTCACCAGTTACATCGACCAGACGTTTCGCGATTTCTGCAAATAACTTATGCGCACTGGGACCCCACGGACCGAGGGTCTCGACGCCAAAGGGTACAAAGTCGTACTCTCTGCCGAGGCCTCTATATTTATTACATTTCAGATTTTCGGAGTAGTCCGTTGGAGGTGAGACTGTGCCAGTGTGTCTACACATGTAGCGTCCCACACAAGCATCCATCCCAACCTCCACGGAACCAGAGACACACCATCAGGTCTTTTGCCATCATCTCTGACAATGCCAGGCGGCTCAAGAAGAGCAGGCACATTGATGCTGGCAAGAGACCGGCGGATTGACCCGTTTCATTATATTTTAATAAGTACCCACCTACTTTACATCGAACAAATCGACATTCCACAGGTTTTTCAGCTCTAGCTCAGATAGTATTAAAGGAGACTATAGTGAGAGGTTACCTTTTTTAAATATTTACATTTTAAGGAGCAGCATAGATACCGAAGGCGTCGGCGTTGCTTTCAGTCCAGTTATTTCAATATAAAAGAAGGAAGCGAAAAAGCGGAAAAGTGGAACGGTGGCTGCAAAGGCTTTGCGGCCGGCCGCCTCGAGCGGGCGTTTCTTAAGATTTCAAATATCTTATACATTTTAGGTGAGTGGTCAGTACTGGGGATAAGGAGATTACTGAAGTCATGTATACTTATTCCTGTATAAGGTGGGGCCTGTAATAGCAAATAATGAAGTTGTGGATTATTAAGCTAATGCAGTAATTATTTCCAAGTGGTTAAACTAAAAAAATCGTCGGTTACGTGTGGCTTCCTTTACTTAACTAGAATATCGATATTATTTTACATTTTAACCATCAGGAAATCTCTTAATAAACGTTTTAAGAAATGATGGACAACAAAGACACTCCAATTACTATGATATAAAGTGCCCAGTGTTCTACTAAGATATTTAATGACTGTGTCATGCTAAGAAATATTTCATGCCTATAGAATGCCTATATATTGTTCCGCGGCTTCGCTCGAATTCTTTGTATACGCGAGCGTAGTCGCGCGGGCCTTAGATATTTATTTATTTCCTAAATATTACGTTCATAGGCTTACAGTAAAATGCCAAGGTGCCTACAATGTTAGGAGTTGATAGCTTAATAAGATATACTTAGAGTGATAACGCCTGAGAAAAGGTTCATTATGATGAAAAATGCTAATTTCATAGCGCATAGGAATGGCATGCGTAAAAGCCGACTCGCGTTATAAATCGCATACCAACGTGATAATTATATAAGTCTAATCGACCTTGTGTTAGAGGATCCACACTACTTCCACCGTTCCTCAAAAATGTACTCTCAGCAGTTAAACCTACGTTTTTGAATGAAATATTTTTTTTGGAAACAAATTAATTGATCACCAACAAAAGTTTTTTTTTTCACCCCAAACATAAAAGCGAGTTTTTCGCCATCGGACCAAATGAAATCATGATCCATGCATAAAGTTACACTCGAGACCTAAAGAGGTCGCATCACAAAAGCGACGTAATTGGCCCGTTCTTTTCTACTCCCCCGCTAAGAAGCATTCAGAACCAATGAAACGTGTGCATTTAAATGACGTTCCAAGCTTTGTGGGGGCACTAGAGCTGTCAATGAAACCGACAGTGAAACACTTTTGTTTTGCCCCGAGTCAGTGGCACTAAAATGAACCTCTTGTTAAGAACTCATTAGTGATGCTTATTTGAAAATGTGGTGCCGCATTGTTGCAGTTGCGATGTGAAAACCTTGTACTTCTACATTATAGTAAAGAAACGAAGCAGAGTGCCGACTACCAACAAAAAGCCTGCAATATTACACTACTTCGCAGAAAAAATGAATCACAAATGAATTAGGAAGAACATCATTATTATCTAGGTCATTGAAATAGTATGCATATATACTTACTAATTATCACGCCTGTATCCTAGAGAAGTAAGCGAAAACCATGGACTTTTCTATTTGCTCCGTTCCTGATAAACTTCCTTCGCTTCTGTCATTACAAAAAAATAATTATATTGACCCTATTTATTTTCAAAAAATGCAAAAAAACATAGCTTTTTGATTCAAAGTCCTTAACGATTTCGCAGTGATCTTGATATAAGATTCTTATGAGAAATCTGCCAAAGGCCCAATTCTATAACGCGTTTTGGACGCATTGAAATTAATTTTTAACCGTCCTGGTTCTAACGCTAATCTTAGACATAATGGGTGTGTTGGACGGCGACAAAATTATTATTTTTCTCAATGGAGTCATATTGTACCAAAGATACAAAAGGACAAAGCACTAAGACAAAATTAAACGTGTGTGAGTAGTAACGTCGCTAACCGAGAATCGTACTTGGTGTCTTTGCTTTCCCAGACAACTTCACTAACTCAACTTGCTTATAACTACGATTACTTTAAATGTAGGGCAAACCTTGGCTAATCGGTGATAGTTAGGTTGTTTGACAATATAATATTAACTATTAATTCAATTATTTCTGAAGTATTACTTAGTAAAAGTTCATGAATTTGTCTACCATTTCTGAACTTCTGATTATATGTATGATGTGCCAAATTAATTTAATAAACATTTTTATTGAGACATGAAAAAGTAGATAATTCGGTGATATTCAGGTTAATGTGTGACATGTGCTTGGTGCAAGGTTTAAAAATAGAAAATTGTTACTTTTACAATTCTAAAAATAATTGATGTGTTTAAAAACTATTACCCTAAAGGGTTTTTCTTTAGTTTTTGCCATATTTTCATTTGTTTTTCTTCAATTTTTTTTTTACACTTTGCACCGATCAACTAAAATCGTTAGACGTTACACTTAAACTTATTGATTTGTTTGACATTTTTTTTTCTTATTTTTGACGGATACGTTCTTATACTTGCTGCACGTTGGCATGTTGATTGACAGCGCCGCCACCTACTGGAGATTATTACAAGCCGTAAACATATCGAGTAATTCCGCTATTAGGCCGTAAGTAACTATCACCGAATTACTTCATATCACCGATTAGCCAAGGTTTGCCCAAAATATCAAATTCGCTATACAAAACGTGATATTTGATTTCTAAATCAATAAGTATCACGTCTCAACAATAGAAACAGAAAAAGCATTCAAAACTCCGCGGCATCCTTCGATCCGCATTGAATCTAGCCTCACCCGATCCCATTCATTCTTGCAGCTTTGCTGAAAGGATTATTCTTTTTGTATCCAATGCTTCCAAGCGAAAAGTAACATTGAAATTCTATTTAACCGTTTGTCTCGTCCCTTTTGATCATTCTGTTTCAGGACTTTCATGCCATGATACATTTTCTAACACAATATATAGTTTATCAATGATGATGTGTTGCGGGCCTAAGATGGTTGCCATTTTTATTACAAGCTTTATATTAACTTGACAGCTGTTCGAATGTAAGTATTTAAGTAAGAAGTAAGTTGTCCGTCAGCAATCCATTTTTCAGTCACTTGCCGTTATCCGATTGTGCTGATGGGTATTAGTATAGTTTGTATGACAATTCAATATTATGATACTATTGAGCTGATCTAATGATGGAGACAGAAGGTGGCCATGGGAATTCAGTAGTTAACCGAGGTAACCCCGTTGAGTTTGGGCTCGTTAGAATTGTCTCAATGCATGGACCTATGATACTCGGGACAGGCTATACGTGATGCCACAATGAGGGACGGAAAGGCTTCTATGCAGCTAAATTAAGAACTGGTCATAAAATGGCTGATCGCTTACCACAAGTAACCTACTTAATTTGGGTGGGTAGTGATTTATTGGTCACAACTTCATACGAAATCAGTGGTGGCATACAGAAAAAAGTGGAACTATGACAAGGACAATGAATGATATTTCCTTTTCTGTCACACTTATCGAGATTTGTATGCTACCATCTCGCTCGGACGTGGTATTATTATTACCATAGCTTGTCCCGAGTATCTTGAGTCATGTCTCAATGAGTAGATGATGATGGTATACAGAAAAGTACAGTCGGCAATAAAAGAAAGAAAGAAAATATTTATTGTCACACAGACAGATACATAAGCAAAATACAAAAGCTTGTATCAAAAATGAAATTTTTGATAGAAAGTTATATCACTTTTCGTTGTGGATATACTATATGTTTGCGGATGCGCACGTGGACGGTTTCCATGCGACGCTCCGCAAACGCTATGCCGCGACGCTGCGCAGGGTGCGCGCCAGCCGCCACAGTCTCCTGGCCGTTGTGGCGGGGAGATGGGACAGTGCCCTAATCAGGCACTGGACCACCCAACACTTAAGTTTAGGCACTAACATAGTTATTTAAGTTAATTTGTAATACTAACACTTATGGACTACAAATGTCTGAAATAAATGATTTTTATTTTTATTTTATTTTTTATTTTATTTTATAAGACATCCGTCACTCTCGCACTGGCATACTTGTCAGAATGTATATACGATCCGATACATGTGTTATCGTCAGCGATAAGATAAGTGATAAAATGTCATGCTGATTAAGTAACAGATAGTTTTTAGGAGTTAGGGGGATAGTATTTATCTATATTAAAGAGATAGGTTAGGTTAAGTTAAGCCCAACCTTAGTATATTTACCGTCCTTCTGTCTATTCTGGTCGTGTGTCCGACTTGGGGAGTATCTTGTGAACCATAACACTTTCGTAGCCAAGAACGCTCTAGTTGAATTCTTTGCTTCAGAGTTTCTGCAACAAAGTAAAAAACCTTGCTATCGACGCGTAGCGTTACGATATGTTCGTTGGCATTGAATATCTTAACAGGCAGACAGGTTATCTATGGAGTACCTATGCTTTTTTAGATTGAGATACACACATAAATAGACTGATATTCATTCACTGCCAAGAATCGCTACGCGCTACGCTCGTAGCCGATCCTGCGGTTTTTTCTCCGTATGTAGCGTAAGCGCATACGGTGTAAGCGATCGCTAGGCGGGTTCCTGGCAGTGAAAGTGTTGGAATTATTCGCATGCCATGAAATTTGGCACAATTGCTACGAATGCTACGGCGTAGCGGCTACTACGAATATTTATAAATAAATCACTCTTGTGAAGATCAATTTGGTTCGTAATTTTGCATTGCAATGTTTTGGGCGCACTCACGCACTAAACTAAAGACAGAAGAATGGTTAACTCGCGTCTTGAGACATAAGAATGGTTAGCTGGTAGAAAATGCCATGTGGCATTAAGCTCGCAATTTGTACATTTTTTTTGTATTTTGTTCAATAGTTTTGTTCAATTCAAGTCTAAAGTGTACCTGTTTATAGAAGTTTATATAAACGTACGGTTTGTTGCCTTTGGTATACTTAACCTGAGTATTAGTGTAATTTTACGCATATTTTTGTAGTTTTATTTTCTCTCCCCCCCCGAAAATACAACCTAGTTACGCCCGTGGAGTAAGATACAGAAATACAATATACAATGTTACAAGCACGCACTTAAATAACGAATTCATTAAAAACTGAACACCGGACATTTTCAGCTCACTGACTCAATTCCGCGATAATGCCATCGATAATATAAAAGTACTGTATTAAAGTAAACAATGGCGGGGGTTGGGTCGTTCGGTATTTGGTGTTCGCATTGTCGTCGAATAACTTTTGTCCCTATTGTGTTGCTGAAAGTACTGCCACAAAGACTGGAGGAACATAAACCGAAATTCATCAGGGCCCCGGCTGTTCGTTTTTGATTCTGTACCGCCTTTGTAAGTGTCGTGCATGCTGGGAGCATTTTCAGTGTTCAGTGGGGAAATGGGACGTATGGAAAATAGTTAAAGTTTGCACTGTTGCGATGCAGTCGAGGAATAATTTAGGGAGTCATGGGCTTCGCATATGCAGGCTTTGTTATATTTTACCAATACAATTTTGGCTTATATATTTTGGGAATTATGTTATTGCTAAACGTATTTTAGTTTATTCCTAGTCGCATTATTTGTTAGGCTTAGGATTTAATCGATTTTTAGTTTTAATCGTGTAAGAACGTACCATACCATATATTTTAGTGTTCCTTATAAGTATTTTAGTGATGAAAGAAACATTTTGATGGGTAAAAGCGGTATTAATGTATTTTAACATTTTCACTTCTAAGAACTGATTTGCTTTTCTGTGTTTGGAATAGAGTGGATAACGAGTCTTTATCAGATTTGTAAGCTGAAAACCACAGTATCGACTACGTGCTTAGCGAAATCCTTTACATAATATCTTTAAAACGAAATAGCTTTACATAAGTTCTAGGTACACGCACGACTCCGGAAGCGAAGCCGCGGTACGTATACGTTACTGAACCTATGTATGTACATCCTGAAGGTGCATTCTTTACTGGTGAAAGATTTTTTAAATAACAGAAGAAACATAGAAAGTTACATTTCACAAACTAACAATTCACAAACTTTTACCTTTTTATTTTTAGTTTAGATGATCCAATTTGAGTAATACGAAACATGAAGTTAAATGAATTCCTTAAACGTGCTTTTATAATTTGAAAGCTTTACAGTTCATGCTTTCATTATAACCGACATTAAGTTACAAGTGTAACCTATTTCTCCACTCTCCTTTGAGTACCTACTGCCCTCTTTCAACGCTTTCTGCAGGCGAAATAATGACGCGAGCCCAGAATATACACCACAAGCAATAAAATCGCATTGTCGCTAGACTTTTGGATTTTATATAGAAAACTCCCGTGAGAACCAGACATATTAAAATATAATGAAAACCACTCACGTATTTACTAATAAACCAGCCGAGCGAGCAGGGCGCGGGCCCGCAGTGCTAAACACGCCGGCAACGCGTGTGCTCATGATCAAGAACCGCGAATCGGTTCGAAACATGTATTTAACTAACCAGATGAAAACAGTTTCGATTAAATATTAATTTTCCTTGTCTTTATGATATTACGTAAGATTGAGTTTCTTTCACTATACTTCTCCGGAAGTCAGAAAGATAAAGAAAAATAAGACTCCATTTCCCTGCGCCGGCGATCCGCTATGCGAGTTTTCTATGCTGCTACCCACGTTGGGCTATATTTGTAACCATAAAAACTCTTATTAACCTCTTGACCACCACAGTGACAAGAGCTGCCGTGCCTACAACACTACAGTCATGTATAGATGACTGTCACTGTCATGTAAAGGCAATCTACGTGCCATCAAGTAAGGTTCATTTTCCGTGTTTTGCTAAGATATGAAACAATTAGGCAAATAGCTCAGCAGCTGGCTAAGATTTCAAATAATCTCGATATTCTTAAAAGCAAAATTGAAAATTGAACGAAAGTAAAGTTTACAATTAAATTAAAGCTCATCATCATAATATAAAAAAAAAGTTTAACAAGCGGAACATTAAACGTCTTATAAAATACGAGACTTTGGATTATAAACAATCTTTTTCCAAGCGAATAATTCTATCTAAAAGCCATTTCATACAATTGCTTCAACTTTCTCGAAATAACAATAAAATAAGAGTTTTCGAAAGAATAGCCGTTATAAACAAAAATCCACGAGTTTATCGGACTTCGCTGCTTAGTTGCAGCAAGCAATGAATAATTGCTTTTTCTCTACTTATTAAATAATATATAAAACATATTGCTTTTTCTTTTCTTCAGTAAAAACGAAAACTTTCCGGGATAACCTTCAATACTTTGAAAAATTAACTGTACTTGTACATTACTAAAGAAAGCGTTTATACTTTATATAGACTTAAAATTTATTAGTAAAGTATGTTTACTTGTAATAAATAAGGTGAAGAGTAGGTATTTGTACTGTATTGTATGTCAAGGCCCGATTTTGTGGGGAGGTGTCCAGCACACGACACCAAAATGTCGGATTTTAGTATTTAATTACTAAGCACGTTGTTCGGCGAAATTGTATTGAAACGTCACGTAAAACGTGACGATAAAACCTATCGTGCTAGGGCCTCTGCTAATGTTTATGTACGACTGTTTGTCTCTAAATGAATAAAAAAAAATTTTTTTGCCTTACAAAAATTTTCTACAGATCTTACGGACAAACATCACCTTTGTTTTCACCTTCAAACTAAAGTAAAAGGTAAATACAGATGTATGTGTATGTGTACATATTTAAATTGTTAAACACAAACAAAACAAATGCCTATTCGAACACGTCACCCCTATAAACAACAGGTCATCTTCTTAAGTTTTTTACCTATACTACAAGTGCCCCGCCGCTAAGAAGTCAATCCTGAAACATGTCTCTAGTGACGTGACACGTTCGAATATCAGGACCTAACTTAAAAGCTATCACAAGTGGCTTCCGGACGTTACTTCTGCACAAAAAAAAACTTACAAAGGTACAATTTCACAGACGTTACCTACCTCTTTAGAATATAAGTATAGACTACGAAGTCTCGCCAAACGTTCGTCATAACAAAGTATTTTGAAGTAAATCAGCAGCGTTTGTTCTGTAATTCTTATGCCTTTCTTAGCTTACTGAAGCGACTGACCGCCCACGTGATGCCAAGTGTGCCACAATAGGACCACGTCCTTATCGTAGGGTCCAAATAACTAGAGGAAGCGTCATGGCACTCATCACTAATATGCGGGCAGGTAAGATTAAATTATTTAGGTAGTACTGGAAAAAAATAGCAACTAATGAAGTCCTAAATGTTAAGTTGATTATTACCTACACACGAAAACCATATCACTGTATGAGTGTATGTGGGTCGATAATATTTGAGTACTTTAACTCAAATATTATCGACCCACATACACTCATACAGTGATATGGTTTTCGTGTGTAGGTAATAATCAACGTATTTACTCGCGGAAAGCAGTCCATGCGGTTGTGAAGTGGTCCCATGATAATGGCATTATATTAAATGCAGATAAAATCAAACTTCTCGTCATACAATCACCTTATTTATCCATAGCTGAAACTCCGCCACTTATGTATACCCATAGCTTTACATGTTTTCATAATAGTCTAAATAATTGTCAATGCAAACCAATTGAAAAGTCAGACTGTGTAACATATCTTGGAGTCAAGGTCGATGCTTCATTTTCCTGGTTTCAACATATTAGTTATATATCAAGTAAATTAAGAATCCTTTTAGGAAAATTTTACCATCTAAGTTTTAAAGTTCCTAGTAACATACTGAAATGTCTTTACTTTGCAATAGTAGATTCTGTATTGAGCTATGCCCTTGACTGTTACGGACTCACATTTAAATCTTACATAGATAAACTGGAGGCATTACAAATTAGATTTTTAAAACTACTAGTAAATAGGAAAACAAAAAATAGTTGCAAGGGAGATTATTCAAGATTATTTAAAATTTGTAAAATCCTTCCTATTAGTTTAAAACATAAATATCTACTAGCAGTAAACAACCATGGCAGTCAAGTGCACAGTCCAATACCGATAGATCACAAGCATGGCACTAGGTCGGTGTCTGCGGGTAAGTATGAAGTACCTCGCGTAAGTAACTACTTTGGAGATAGAACGTTAGCTAAACGACTTCCATACCTACTAAATACCTTGCCCGAAGACATTCGACACGAGCCAAATAAAAGTATATTTAAAAAAGGTTTGAAAAAGTATTTACTCCAAACACTTGAGTGACTATTGCCTACAAGCAAATGTCATCCAAGTCTTAGCACGACGCTTTATGTACTATAGTTTATGTACTATAATGAGATTAATGAGACTCCTACCTGCAGACAAACTGTTAAAACAGTTTTGCAGGGAAATGTAATAGATAAGTTTTTGTATCCCATTACTTAATAATAATAAATAAATAAAAAATAAAAAAAAGTGAAAAGGAAATGTGGAAATGTTCATTAAGCTTGGCGGAGTACTAAATTGAAGTCGGTTAAAACTTTGTTTTTAAAGTAAATTATTCCATATAAAGACGTCATGCTTATGTGAACTAACAGCAATACCAATCCCATTCTAACAGCGGTTTGATAATCTAGTGCTACTCATAACCATATAGTTCCTCATTCAAATGTCACGTGTCAGACATCATCAAACGAACTTTTATGGCATTTGGAAGTAGTTTTGGGAAAATGATCCAACGCACAAGACATCACCATTGAAATTACGTTTGTTTTAGCCAGAAGGTTACAATATAAAATTTAATATAGTCGGTTGAATAATTTTCCCTAAAATAATTTGATGGACAATTATGATTCAACTCCGCTCGGCACTCTTGGTGGATGCCGTCATTTTTCGCTGAACGAAACAAAATTAGGTACTCCATGGGTACTTACTCATTATACGCTATTGAGCGTAATGTATAATTAAAAGGAAAATCCTTGACGGGCTATAGACAACACACTGGTTTCTTTAAAGTAATTTTCTGATCAAAGGATACCTACATCAACACCATCGCATCGCGAAAGGTCAAATTAATATAGGTAGCAGAATATGCCTATAGATTATTTCTAAGCAGCATCAAATAGATCAACTTAAGGTTTTCTGGCTGAACACGACTTCACATGAAGGTCTATAGTGTCAAGGTCGAGATCGATATGAATTAACTAAAACTAGTTATGCTAGCTATTACGTATCATTCTTTTTAAACTAAAAGAATACGTATGTGTAATCAACTAAAATTAATTATTGGTTAATGTAAATTACTTCGTCTTATCAAGTTCAAGTACTTGAGTAAGTATTAAGTTTTATGACATAAGTAATTACGAAATGTCTGCAATACCTAAAATAAATAAATAATAAGTGTATGTACATAGGTACTAAGGGACTTTATTTATTTACTAATTTATACCTTATTGCATAAAGAAGGTACAAATGGCATTCTCTATTTACTAGTCTACTTTACTTGGCGCTAGCAGCTGTCATCTTGTGGAGAGCTATCAAATCAAATCAAATCTTTCTTTATTGTTCAATTCTTTTACAATTTTTACGATTTCTTCATATGTCGCCGGTTTCATAAATATGCTAGAAACGACTGGCTGGATAATTGGTTTATTTTTTATTTATTTATTTATTAGGCTCACACAACAAATTACAGTCATACATACAGTAGCATAAGAAGCTTAGTGTCTAGATCTGGACTATAATTCTCAACAGTGTGTGCACAAAAAGATTCTTAACTTAAAGACAAACTATTCACTAGATGGAATTACATACCTATTGTGCACAAAATAATACATTCAATAATTAACATGACATTTACCTGTATATAGCGTTAAATATGTATCTAATAATATTCATCTAACTCTAACTTAAAACTTAAATAACTAATTACCCAATTTGAATGCATCTTTAACTTTATTTTTGAACGTGGGTAGGGTGTGTTTAAAGATGTCCAAAGAAGGATGTTCAGCCACTACATCATTATACAAACGGCACATTCGGACAACGGGATTATAAAATGATGTGTTGTTTTTGTAAATTTCGAGTTGGAATAATCTGTGTGATGGATTACGAGATCTGTACCTGGCAATAAAGTTTAAGAGAGAAAGAAGGGAAGGACAGTCAATGTGTGAGTGTACAATTTTATATAATGTAATCAATTCACTACATTTTCTGCGAGATGAAAGAGATGGTATGTTGAATTGTTTCAGCCTGCTGAGGTATGACCTGAGATTGCGCCCTAGCTGAAGCCTGAAGCAAAGTATATTAAGAAACTGCTTTTGGACTCTTTCTATCCTATCTATATGAACTTTGTAATAAGGTGACCAAATAACACAGCCGTACTCTAAAGTGCTTCTAATCAATGCATAATATAAATATTTGAAGGTGTTTGTATTCTTGAAGTCTTTTGTGGAGCGAGAAATAAAACCGACCAACTTAGTGCACTTGGATATTAATACTTCATAGTGATTATGAAAGGTTAATTTTCATCAAAATTAATTCCGAGATCGCGAATAACAGAAGTACGATTTAATGTAAAACTGTTGAGGGAATAATTAAAAACAATTTTTTGCTTCGATGTTGTAAAAGAAATAATGTAGCATTTATCAGAATTTAAAAACATGCAGTTTGCAGCACACCAATTATCTATAGCCTTAAGGTTATTCTGCAAGATTACACAGTCCTCGGTTTTAGTTATCTATCTATCTATACATATAATAAAGCTGAAGAGGGTCGAAAGTCTGTACATGGAAGATAAACGAAAAAAAATTGGCTGGGGATAGTTAGAATTGATAACAGAACACGTTACAACAGTTTTTAGAATTTTTGTCTGTTTATCTGTTTATCTGTTTATCTGTTTATCTGTTTGTCTGTTTATTTGTCAGAGTATCAAGTGGAAACGGCTGAACGGATTTTGATGCAAACTTTACTAATCTGTCGAGAGAATCCCCGGATAGGTTTTAAGCTACAAAAATCTTAAAGATTAGGGTTCAAAGGGGGTAGAAAATGGGGTTGAACTTTGTATGGGAACTCCTTGAATGTACGAGCTACAGACTTGAAAATTGGTAACCATAAACTTGACTGGAAAGTAAAAACGACCCCATTCAAACTTTTAGCAATGTATGGATAAAACGTGAAAAATATGGGATGAAAATAGGTTCTGAGGCGACTAGAAACTATATAATGTCGCAAGAGCGGGGTTATAACAGTATCATTACCATGGTAACATGTCGTCAAGATATTCGAAAATTCATCGTGTTCTTACAACTGATAGTTAGTCCATTGGTTTGACCCATAGCTTACGGAGTCGGTGTCCCCGAGTTCAAACCCAGCAGCATGCACTTTTTATAGTTTTAATTTTTTTGTCTGCGTTTTTGAAAATGTATATTTTTCAAAAAACGCAAAGAAGCTTAGTGAATAGAGGATTTTGATGCAACTTTTACTTAATCGGTCAAGAAAATCCCTGGCCAGGTCATAGGCTGTAAAAATGATAAAAATTAGTTCAAAGGGGGTAAAAAATGGGGCAAAACTTTGTATGGGAACTCCTCAAATCCATGAGCTTTAGACTTGAAAATTGATAAACATACACTTGACTGGAAAGTAAAAAGAACTCCATTCAAACATTATAAAAAAATAAACGGTTCTTTGGGCCTATCATTCCAACGAAAAGCTCGGCCTTTGGTTTCGCTTGCCTCGCCGCTCTTCTTCTGACTTCTCTCGCTCGGGACTTTGGTCTCCGGTTTCGCTTGCAAGACACCTGGATTTAGTTAGTGTTCGTGAAGGCTCGCCTTCGGGCCTTCGGCCCTCGGGCTCGCATAGAGAGGACTCTCTGAAGGGTTGGTTTGGTTGGGCCTTTCATTCATACGAAAAGCTCGGCCTTCGGGCTCGCTTGCCTCACCCCTCAACTTTGGGACTTAAGGCTCATGTTTCGCTTGCAAGACACCTGTGGATAGTAAGTATCCAAGGAGTCTCGCCCTCGGGCCTTCGATGCTCTGGCTCGCATATGGAGCGCTATCTATAAGGGTACGTTGGGCCTTTCATTCCTACGAAAAGCTCAGCCTTCGGCCTCGCTTGCCTCCCCGTTTACCTTCAGGACTTTGACTCTCAGGGGTAGTTTGACAAGACACCCGGAGATATAGAGTATCTTTGGGGTCTCGCCCTCGGTCCATTTGTTTCAATTATGAAATCTTATATTTAAATTCCGGTTTTGGTAATTTTTCTTCTACTTAGGTACTTCGTTTGCAATAAAGATTAAGTAAATCAATATAACTAAATATTATTGACGACAAAGTTTATGAAGATTTGAACTGTTACACGCATAATTTATAGAAATGAAATCGTAATAATCTAATTTATCAGTGTAGTAGGTATCGTATGATGAAACATAAGAATATCATGTCATCCATAATTTATACGCGTACGAAGTCGCGGGCAGAAGCTAGTACTAGAATATATCTGATAAGTACGGGGTAGACGAGTGAAACCACGGCCGTTGGATAGCGCACTGACTTTATTAATCTTAGAATGTGTGGACGCAGCCACACGCACACATACGTAACACTCCCTCCCTCTATTTAAAAATATTTCTTAAAATTAAGGTTTGTACGCTGGCGCAATACCCTTGTCGGTAATGCTGGTGTATTGCCAGCCCCACCTTGCCAGTCTGGGTCTCTTTGACCTTCCTCTACTGCTTCGTGGAATTCCTCATCGTCATCTGTGCTTGACGCACCCTTGTCTCCTTCCTCTCCCTCGGCGGCAATATCTGATGACTCCAAGGGTTGCAATTGCAATGGTTCCGAAATTGCTTGCGAAGACAGTGACCCAATTTCTGGAGTTGGTACCGGCGGCATTGGCGGCGGTGACGGCGGTAGCGGTGGATGCGGCGATGGCGGCGTCGGTGACGGTATCGACGGCGCTGGCGGTGGCGGCGGAGGCGGCGGCGGCGGCGGCGGTGCCAGCGGCGGCGACCTTGGCGCGAGTAAGGAGTCCGTAAGTAAGTCACCATCATGTTCCATGGTGGTCCCAGTTATTTGCGGTACCCTTATACTTAAGCATGTGATTTTTATGTGTTTTAATAAACATTGAAGTTGAACTGTTTTTTACTAAGTACATAACTTTTCCCATTTTTTTTTCAACCACACCTTTACACCAAGTGAACTTGTTTTTATTAACAAACTTTTTATATAGAACGTGTTCACCTGGCACAAACGTTTGTTGGTTCTTCCTGTTAAGTCTATTATTCTGCGAACACTGTTTGGCGTTGACGTTCATTTTCCTTCGAGCCCTTCGTAATCTTAAACAGCTGATCCGCGCTACTTCTGGGTTCTGCGTTGGAGGCCGCGGCCCCCGCGCGGGCACAGCGAATATTTTCTGCCAACTGGACTGCTTTAGCCAACGTTAAATTCTGTAAATCCTGGGCATAAAGCTTCTCCTTCTCTTGACCTGGGATCATGCCCATCACGAACCGGTCACGCAGCGTCTCCTCTACGTTAGCAAATCCACAGTGTGCAGTCAGACCACGGAGCCTCGCCGCCCATTGCGTGTGGGACTCGCCTGGCTGCTGTGATGCGGAGTAAAAGTTATGACGCTCGCTGAATCCGATCCGTATCGGCGTAAAATGCCCATCCAGAAGGGTCAATATATCCTCGAATGGCACTTCTTCCAATTGTTTCGGCAACGCTAAATCTGCTGCTAATTTAAACGTGCCTTCGCTGAGTGCGCTTAACAAGATGGCTTTCCTCTTCTTGCCCGTTGCATCCTTCGCGCCGTCTAGGTCGTTTGTAATAAAATACTGTGTAAGCTTGCTTTTGTAGGTTTTCCAACTCTGGCTAACATGATCAAAGTTGGTTAATATTCCAAAATTGGGCCCAGACATATTATTTTTTTCAACCCCGGCGCGGGTAGATTTCGCACGCGAGTCGCCACTGATAAGTACGGGGTAGACGAGTGAAACCACGGCCGTTGGATAGCGCACTGACTTTATTAATCTTAGAATGTGTGGACGCAGCCACACGCACACATACGTAACAATATCTTAAGATCGTCTGCGTATAATAGACAAGGGCATGACAGTTGCTGAACCAGGTCGTTGATAAAAACGATAAAGAGGAGAGGCCCTAAATGCGATCCTTGCGGCACACCAGAAGATATAGTAACTGGCACAGAAAGATGTCCTTTTATGTTTATAAGTTGACTTCTGTTATTAAGATATGAACTTATCCATCTTAGCAAGTTCCCGTGAATGCCATAACCTTCTAGTTTCTGTATTAGGATAGAATGGTTGACTTTATCGAAGGCCTTTGAAAAATCGGTATATATGGAATCCACTTGAGTTCTTTTAGCAAATGCAGTACACAGATAATTTTTTATATACCAGTAGGTTACTGATAGTGGACCTATTAGGAACGAAACCGTGTTGACTAGGTGATATAATCATTTTGAAATGGGAATAAAAGTAATTGTACATAACTGATTCGAATAATTTTGGGAAAACGGATAAAATACTAATCGGCCTGTAGTTTCGGCAATGGTTATTATATCCTGACTTATGTATTGGTATGATATGAGCCGTTTTCCAGAGTGCAGGAAAATTACCAGTCTTGAGAGATTTATTAAAAATGATACAAAGCGGTAGGCAAAGTTCATCACAGCAATTTTTAATAAACAGTTTATATTGAGGGTACTACCTACTTTACTAGAACAATTTAATGTTAAAAACAATTCATTTATTGAATTAGCAACGTCAAGAGGATTATCCACAATAATATTATCTTTAAGTATAGACTCTACTGTATCCTTTATCGTATTTACGTGTGTTGTATTTGGTTTTATTATTTGCCATGTGACTTTTTTTTGTACTCTGATTAATGAAGTTACTATTTGTATTACGCTTTGACTGCTTCGTCACCACTTTCATGGTCCTACAATATTTTTTGTATTCACTTTTAGCATTCACGTTATTTGATTTTATAGTTTATAAGTATTGCCTTTTCCGTTTACTAACAATCACAATTCCTTTACTTTTCCAATTAGGTTCTATGTGTTACTTTAATTTTTGTAGTTGGTACGCAAAGGTCGAAAATAAGACTGTATGTATCAATAAATGTTTAATAAGCATTATTTGGACCTGTTATGAAGTACACACCTGAAAAACTGGTTTTTGAAATGTATTTTAGAAATATGACTAAGTATTTATCGGTATTTCGGTTATATACGTGCCAATACTGTTCTTTAAAACCTAGGCTAGTGGGAACAGTGATAATCTGACATGTATGATCGGATATTCCGAGGCACTTCAGCCTGGGAGTTCACCGCATTAGTAAAAATGTTGTCTATGCACGTTTGGGAATGTGAAGTTATCCTAGTTGGTACGGAAATTTTGGGTTTAAGTTTGTAATTGGCGAAAAGTATTTAAGAATGCCTCACTTTTTTATTCTTCTTCAGAATATTTACATTGAAATCACCCATGATGAATATATTTTTGTAGTAATTTCTTTGTCTAGTCACTAACTTATTTAATAGGAACTCCAAGAATAAGAAATATGTCGAGGTTACTGTTCGGTGTTCTACATACACATACAATCAAATAATTTAGTCCACATACTATTGCACCACAACACTTAAAGTGATTTTCCACTAACATCTTAGCCACCCAATCGAGCTCACGGCATTCGACTGAGTGTTATGCATACATTCCTACTCCACCTCTTTTCTTGAGCTTACGAGAAAAGTGAGAGTTTATATCCCTCAATCTGTAATATTTGTACTTCTTCATCTTTTAAAAATACTAACACTTCTATGGGCAAAGCCTGAAATAAAAATTTGAATTTGAATTTGAAAAATGTCTCAGTGAAGCAAAAAATATCTACACCCTTTTCATGTAGCATTAACTCCTCGTCTTGTTTTGATTTTAAGCTTTTCAAACTTTACTTCCCATACGACGTAACAACCAAGCCTCTGCATCAACCTCAACTCAACTACTTTACGGGCCAGTAACCGTTAGCATTGGGTCGTTGTCATCTCATACAGAACTGTCAAGCTTCCCATATAATTTTAACCGATGTGACTTACTATTACCGACGTTTTGAAACAACTGGCCCTAAAGATTTAATTGCCCGAATCAATTGACAGCGTCAGAGTTGAATGTGTACGGTATACAGGGATTAGTTGACCAAGCGCCGACCGGCGCTCGTGCCATTGACAATCATGCCCATGCCCAATGATGTAATATAAAAAAGAGGTAGATATGTTGTCTATACGAAATTCCGTGTTTAAAAATGGCCACCAAATCTGACAGCTAACGTTTCCATTGACGTCTCGAAACTGAGGCAAACTGTGCCAATTGACTCAATTTTAATGTGCCATTTTTCGAGCGCGTATAACCTATCTACCTCTTTTTTATATTACATCATTGCCCATGCCCAACCCTAAATACTACCACTGTGTTATAGGAAAACAGAATGTGTTTAGGTACTGGTGTTCTCTGATTAAACTAAACCTTCATTGCGCTGAGGTACTTTACAATAATGATGTCAATAACGTAAGATTACTAAGATGACAATAGGCTAATCCTTATTTTGCAATGTCAATAGAGTTTGATTATAAAATTCTAATCAGTAATGGAATCCTGCTGGTTCGGCTAGTGATGTAGGATTGTTACCGAGTAAAGTAAATACTGCCGGCAACTTTGGGGCTGACTACCGTTTGTCAATTGCATACTTATTATACATTTTATATTTTTAATCTTCGAATGTAAGTTACCGCTCTTGGGAAATATTTCACAACAGTACGCGAGTGTCCACGCTTGTTTTGTACAATATTTTGGAACGAAAACAAAAACATTTATTGAAAAATACCGGCGACATATGTTAATATATGAACGAGCAAGCGGAACGAACTAAATTCTCAGTTTCAGCTTCTGCAAAAATGGTTTCTTATGTCTGTGCTACGTTCGGCAGATGTCCGGCTGTTCTCATCTACAGGTCGCTTTTCTCAACCGGTTCTCGTGAAACTTTATCTATTTATTTATTAAGAAACAAACAGTCTCAATACGGTTACATTTCATACAGTAAAAGGTAGTAAATTGTGGACTTACAGTTTCCTTAATTCGAGTATGTAAACATAAAAATTCAAAACAATTTATATATATTTTTTGAGCTATTGAAATGCATATGCAGCGTTAGTAATATAAGCATAATAAACATAACCAGTGCTAGAAAAGTTTACAGTAACTTTGTGAGCAGTTTAGATAATTATATGAAATTATTTCTCGATTCAGTTTTTTTTTTTTTCAAAAAATTCAAAAGAGGTCTTCTGCTCACAGAGCAACTATAATAAGTTTTTTTACAGCCGTCATCCCGGTACAATAAACGTCAATGATGACATATGATGGCATAAATTGTGTTGGGATGACAGCTGTCAAATATTGGAAGTAAGGGCATTTTCACTATAGTACCTATGTAATGACATAGGTAAATTTTCCGATGCCAGTATTGTTTCCCAGCAGTACTTCCATATTAGGCAAGAAATATTGTCAACGGCACATCACTAGGCTTTTGTAGGTATTAAATGCAGCTATTATTCGTAGCCATATTAAATTAATGTGACTTAGGGGACAAAATGTTGAGGGTTGCGTTGACACTGTGACTTCGAGTTTTTTATTAAGTTTTGTAAGTATCAAAATAAGTTTTTATTGAATGGCGCGTAATTTTGCAGACTACGACTAATACGTAGAAACAGGATATTATTATTTGTGTTTTAATAAAAGTATATAACTATTATTCATTTACATTAAAAATTATTTAACATTATTAAGTACATATAAATGCTAGAGAAACACTATGGTTTTTAATGACTTTTACAAATAAAGTGATATAAGGCCTTGTTTATGTACCTACAGTGCAAGATTCAAGTTAAGGTGGTTACGATACAAGTTTATTCTAGGAAAGGGGGAATTTCGCGCAAATGGTAGGCCAATTTATGAAATTTGGTAACATTAGTTTCTTAAAATATCGCGCTGTTAGCCTGCGAATGTCAAATAACGTTTTGTATGGAAATCGGACCACCTTAAGGTTCCGACACATGACAGATGTACCTTGTTGTTCCTACGTCGATACAGATATCTTGGATACGATTTTTTTATTCGTTTGATTGAAATTCGAAATTCACGAATAGTTCAAAGACTAGTTTGAACATTTTTGCTCGATATCAACCATAAATAATATCTAAGAAATCGTAAAAAAATATTTATGAAACAGAAAGAAATTCAATCATCAAACTTAACGTCCAAGATCGACACAGTGTTTCGTTTTGGAAATGGGCCAGTGTCTTTTCCATCGATCGGGTTAGACAATGGACCGAGCACAATAGTTCTGAATGGCACGCGATGTAGATTAGGCAGGCCGCTGCAGGGCGCCGCTGTTATCGACTCACTAGATTAACATCTACTTACATTTGCTTTTTGATCTTTGGTCAGTGTGGTAAATTGATAATGATATTGTTTTGAATTAGGAGAGTAGATATTTAGGTTTTCAAGTGACATTAGGTCTAACCTAAAGCTCTACAAATTCAATGATGTAGGTATCGTGGGGATGTGTTTATGAATGTAGCTATTTATATGTTCATTCGCTAATGTACGTATTAGTATCTCATTCCAACTATCTATACCCGCATCTCTATTAACCGCAGCGATAGATAGATTGGTGTTCGTAACTTCCCCTTCGTAAGTGTCACATCGGCTGGAGGCGCCTGGCGCCTCTTCCTCGTGTTCTCCAATATCTATACAGGCAACCTTTCAAAAAATCTAATACATGTGTCTTATGTCAGTAATAATAAAGTCTGTGTACAGATATCTTTGAAAGGTTGTCTGAATAGATATTGGAGAATTGGACTGTACACTACTTATGCGATATGAACAGTAATTCTTTGATTAACGCTAAATAAGGGCTATATAATAATAACGCTAAACGAGGCTATCCACAGCACAACCAAGGTAACCGAAATAGCCCTCTGAATCGCTAAAATTAAGTGGCAATGGACAATTGCACGTAGACCGATGGCCGTTGGGGCGGAAAGGTTCTCGAGTGGCGACCACGTACCGGAAGGCGCGGCGTGGGTAGACCCTCCACAAGGTGGACTGATGACCTGGTAAAGGTCGCTGGAGTGCGTAGGATGCGGGTGGCGCAGGACCGGTCATTGTGGCACTCTTTAGGGGAGGCCGATATGATGATGATGAAGATGAAGAGCTAATACAATTCATGTATACATATGGATACATGAATTTTATTAGCCTTCGAGTCCGATGCATAAACAGAAATAAAGAAAGAAAGAAAGTAGATATTTATTCACTACACAAAAGACACACAGCGATAAAAGGAGTAGACACAAATTACACAACAGAATGGAATATCAAATAGATTTTTTTTCAAAACAATTAACGTAGCTTTTTTTCACGCTAGGTATGACTGAATAGTTTAAATAGAACTATGCAGACGCATAACCTCGACCACAACAATGTTTCGTCATCGTAAAATACTAAACCGTTTTTTCGAGCATGTTTACAAACAAGCGCATTGTTTACTTCGATCACTAACCGCAAGTGACTGACAACGGGAACCGCAGGCCGGTAGTACAAAAAGGAAAAACGCCCCATTGTAAGAGGGAATTACTTTTTCACGTCTTTGTCGACGAGTCGCGTGCATTTGCATTCTTGAATATAAAGTATCAACATGTTTTGCTCATTCATTGCACATTGTACCGCTTTGGCTTTATCTTAGTACCTAAAGATTGAAGGTGAACCCTATAGACGAGGGTGATGATTTTTTAAATTCGAATAAGTACTTATACATATGTACATATATACTTCTGGTCCAATTTCGAATAGGCCGGGCACTTGCGGTTCAAGCATTATGTGTGAGAGCGAGGGTAAATTTGAATTAAATTTTGATGTTTAATCAGCAAATAGTGCTGTAGTCAGTCACCTTTAATTATAATTGTACGTTTAGATTGTAGAACTATAATTACATTCGATTATTGTAATTAAATAAAATAAACATTTACCCTAAGCTCCATCAACTAAACTCCGACAATTTTCCCTTCGGTATACAAATAAAAGTATATAAATTACTTATACAGGGTGGGCCCTGTAACAGGGGCAAAAAATTAAACCGTAGATTATTAAGCTAGTCAGCAATTTCCAAGTGGTTTTAATAAAAAAAAAAAAATTTTCTTTATAATAAGTTTACGTGTACTTTTTTACTCTTCTGGCGTGATATAAGTAACTGTGTATTTTAAAAACACAAAAAAATATTAAAAAATAGTAAAAAGACACAAAAATTTCTTTTGAAAACAAAAATGTAAAAACTATTATGACTCACTACATGATGTTACCTCAAAATCTGCATTGACTACTGTGCTATGAACTCGTGGTGCCAAGATACATTACTCGGAGGTCATAACTTTAGATCAAAATTTCACCGAGTTAAAAAAAATTGAAAAGAAATGGACACAAGGGGTTACTAAAGATGCTCTAAGGAAGCCTCCTTTTAAATATTTGCTCCTGTTACAGGGCCCACCCGGTATAGTATATCAATCGGATTGATTTGAAAACTGAATAATACTTTTCAAATCAATCCAATTGATTGTGGCATATTCTCTCAAATGTATAATTGCAGCTGTAAATATATAAATCAAAATCAAGCTTTTTCTGCGAATGACCAGGTACGGTCAGACGGTCACGTTATGTATCTGACATATAAGTACCTAACATGTAGTAACAGTCATATAGACGTCAAACAAACATTATACAATATTATCGCGACAGCGCCTACAACACCTATCCTTCTAATTACAAACATCAATATAATGTAATTAATCCGCAGACCATTATCATGTTTCTCCATTATCATGCGCGATGGCCGGCACGATAGCGTTGCTGTTAATAATGACATCTACATTGTGTTGCGATGTCTTATTTGTCGACAATGCCATCCTTTATGTAGCAAACAATCGCGTTGCTGATGAATTTCGGTCTATGTCTGGGTAGTGTCTTTGTGCTAGCCCTGGGAGGGAGGCCTCAGTGGACAATACAATGGAACAAAAGTTGCTCAATAGCGGCGCAAGCACCTAATACCCTAGCCCTCCCTCCATTGTTTCGGGTAATGTTCGACTTTTATGGATATTTTCAATGGATCGCTATAATCTGGAGAATGAAGTTGCGAACTTGTCTATTATCGTGCATTGAAAGCGCTTAACGAACTGCCGCGAATATATTTCCCATTGTTCATTTTTCATTTAGTCTGCGTGACTATTTATATCGTTCCTTCATTACATAGACGTTCCGCTTTTGATGCTGAATATTGTTGAAGCTCTTTTGTTTTCGATATGCTACAAACTGAGATTTAATCAATTCATAACGAGCGGCGCGACGTAGCGAACAAGACGCGCGCATTGAAGTTGGTCGTCCCGCTCCACGCAGGCTAGATTATGGCGCGGGCTACAATAGTGAATAGTACAGATACCTCATAATGCAGTTTGCCTCTGTTGAAAGCCCGCCACACTTCCCTCGATCGGATTTTCCCCGAT
Organism: Epinotia nisella; assembly: GCA_932294315.1. Taxonomy (NCBI): domain Eukaryota; kingdom Metazoa; phylum Arthropoda; class Insecta; order Lepidoptera; family Tortricidae; genus Epinotia; species Epinotia nisella. The sequence goes on along the minus strand of OW028677.1, from coordinate 18,122,933 downwards.
AATCGTGACAAAAGAACTTTGCCGCGGACTCGCGTGCGGTATTCTATCGAGTTGCGACGCATGCGGTCTCTATTCATGTCGCCACGGATGGGAAAGTTATCGCTTGACGTTGTTTATTCGATCACAAAGGATTAAAGGATAAACGTTGTGCTGCAGATGCTGTATGCCTTTCATGGCATTCGTGTTGGTTCATTTGTCAATTAGATGCGAAAAACAATTTTGTGATAGACTCCAGGATCTAAAGATTCACTCAAAGTTCGCTACTATCCCAGCTAGCTGCGTAAACCTCGAAGCATTATCACCAATCCCTTTCGACCGCAATTCATTTTAACCAGCACTCAATTCAAAATAATCCGCGCTTAATAATACGTTACGTAGCAGAACTTTATTCTTATTCAAAGGCGGTCTAGTCGTAGTTTCCTAATGTGTAATGGTTTCGGCATGACAATGGAGGGACTCGGCTGGTGTTCCCAACACTTACCGAGCAATGCACTACGACCAGCCAGTATAAGTCTGGTTTCTGATACGCATAGTTGTTAAGGATTTTGAGATCAAGATATACTGGGAGATAGTTGTGGCTCAAGTCGGAACAGGTTGTGAACTAGATGGCTGCAATCCTGCCGCTCGAACGGGCGCATTCAATGGTCACCTCGTGCGGGCCCTTTATGTCAGGGCAACTTTGTACGGTCCTCTTTGTACTCCGCTGATACGGAGGAGTTAAAAATAGCGTGTGTGATGGAAATTTTGATGTCTTTGACGCGGAAATGAATCGGGGGAGGTTAAAGATTAACCAATGAAATTATTATTCATTAAGGAATACCTTAGAGTTGAAAAATGAACTTAATGTCAGCGGCGCTACCACAAAAATCGTAACTTGAAGTTCGTATACATGCATCCCTGTCACTCGAGTACAGAAAGTGCGATAGAGATCGAGATACACGAATTTCGAATTTCGAAGTTCTCGGGACCGATTAGTTGATCAACATTTTTAGGGCAATGTGTGGCCGGCAACTACGAAAGTCTTGCTCTAACCTGCAGTCGGAACTAGATAAGCCTAATTAGTAATTAAAATCTAAATATATAACAGAAGAAACTGATCGACTGACTGACTGATCTATCAACGCACATCCCAAACCGATGGTTCTAAAGATTCCAAATTTGGCCCGTAGATTCCTTATAAGGTCTAAGGGTGCACTAAGAAAGGATTTTTCAAAATTCAACCCCTAAGGAGGTGCAATGGGGGTCCAAAGTTTGTATGGGGAAACAAAATAAGTAAGACTACTTCATTCGAAACTTCACAGGAGTATTCCTAGCGATAAATGAGTAAACATGTGGTTCAGGTTTTTTGAGAATTCAACCCCTAAAAGGGGGAAATGTGGTGACAATGTCTGAATATCAACATGGGTATTGTTTCTATGGTTTATCGGGTCGCTGGTCGCTGATTACGAAAACAACAACGATTTTAAAATCCAACGTGGCGGACATGAAATACCATCTCCCCTGTTGAGGTGCGTAAGGGTTGAAATGTCTAAATATCGATATGGGTGTCGTTTTTATGGTTTTTTGGAACGTTAATTACGAAAATGGCATCGATTATGAAATTTAACATTGTGGACATGAAAATTCTTTAAAGTATTTGTGCCAAATTGCAATTCAATTGGAACATACGGGTCAAACACAGATGCACCTTTTTTGTAGACGGTTAAAATTACTTTTAATACGCGGGCGAAGCCGCGGGCTAAAGTTAGTAGGATAAATATTTGTCCCATAGGATAGGTATTTATAAAATACCATTCCGTTACTTTTCCAGACACGCTTGTTTGTGTATGTTTTTTTTGCTCCTTTTCTAACTTCGTGCGCACTTTGCACTCGCGTACACACACACTCACACACACATGGCTACGCTTTACAGGTATTTTAAGACATAATTACCACCCAAACTTGTGTAATTCAGGTACATATGTCATAGCATGCATCTGTATCAAAGATTAAAACGGAGAACACAAATATCAATAAAATGTATATAATATATCACCCAATACGAGTAAGCTAGAATAATGACGGCCCTGAAGTACTCAGGTGGCCTAACGTCACCCACGTCTCCTTTTATTCGCGTGACAATACCAGTCAGTATATCACTATTACCATATAAGAGACCACTGCACTAGTAAGGGTCGGAAGCTTTCGAAATGAAGTGCAGAGCAAACACTCAATTTGCGTTGGACACATTTTTAGGGGACAAACACGAGACGTATCCAGTTCCACATTTTTGTAATATTTTCTTTCTTGACAATAGAAAAGGTAGAGTTCCTAATAGAATGCGGGGATGAAATCATAACTATGTTAAGACGATGGTATGGTATTGAGTTTCTGGATACTTGAGCTTAATGCAAGTTTACTTTTCGGAAAGTGTTTAGTTGGATGCGTCATCATATCCTGTTTTTTTTTGAGCTAATGGAACGGTTTTATGAGTATTATCTCCATCTTCACTTATAATAAACCTCTGAATGAAAAAAAAATGCAGACGTTACTTTGGCAGGAATGATCTTAGCTTCCCATGAACGGAAAAACATGAAACATATTTATAGGTACAATATTATTCTTGGCTTTTTATCCGACTGCGATAATTGATTAATTTTACGAATATTTAACCTCTTTAAATTTTTCATTTCTTTTTCACAACAGTCATGCAAAAAAAAAACAAGTCAATTAGCTTGATAGGCATCACTAAATCCGAAAACCCAGGTATAACAGCCATAAATCAACGAGCTACCGGCGTAGAAGATTAATGGGATAGGGAAACAATTATGGCCGTGTTCAGGACGATTCGATGACCCGATACCAAGATAAGGGTTAGACAGTGCGTACGTTATTATGTTACTGTTAACAATACGGTAATAATGTATATGATAAACCTATAATGTTCATGTATCAAGATTGGTACAGTCCACGTTAAAGTTATGTTTACACTTTTGCACCTTATTGCTTTGTAATAAGGCGAAAAATTTCTATATATCTTTGACCTCGATTATACATTGTTTACTTGTGTCGAATGTAAAAGCTATTGAGAACTAAACTAAACATTTCTGACACGACATTTTTTACGTACAACCAAATAACTGGCTGAAAGTTGTTCTCTTTAAATATTCGATAAAATAGAGAGAGACAAAGAAAATATAGTTTATCTAAAATAGGTTAAGACTTGGTAAACGTTTATTAATAAGGGCTTTAGAGAAATGTAATAGTAGATCGTGTCTCAAGAGAGCAAAATGATATATTTACGGTGAGGTCGGTATATTGAATCCTGAGTGAAGCGAAAGATTCTATAATATCAACCTTTCGTTTCCCTCAGGATTCAATATAGTGACACATACAGTTTTTCACACCTACTATGAGGAAAATTGAAATAGCAGGATCGGGAAAGAAAAGTATAACTTTGATCCCTATTTCTCAAATGAGAAAAAAATCATTCTTGCTTGAGAGCAAAAATGTTTTTTTCCTGAATGGCAGGTGTGAAAAAAAGATTTATTTACTGCTGCTTTACTATATTACCATACCAGTTTGAAACTAGTAGAATACTTCTCCTTTGTTCTACAGAACTATGGCATTAAATTCGTGTTTTTTTCTCCGGGTGCTCCATGATATAACAATTGAAACAAATGTTATACTACCCTATTCGTGCTACAGAACAACATATTGACATTTAATTTAGTCAGAATTATCTCAAAAGTCAGTAGTTCAAGTTAGTACCAAGTTCATGCAACAGTAATGTTGTCTAATGAGACGGGCCGCGCACAATGACTGCTAATTCCCGATCCATGTTACTGGCGCATTGTTCCCGCGTGTTGACAGATTTTCCTATTCTCCTCGAACAATGCTTATGTATATTAAATTTGACATTATATTGGGATTAGCTGGCTTATTGTTAGTGCAGAATAATCAACATGAGTTCAATATACCAAGGACCCGCCCCACTTATTTTTACCTGACTCCGCAACGAAAAGTGTGTACCAGATAGATGTCTTTACCAGTCTATGTATGTATGTATGTTTTGTCCTTTTAATTTTTTGAGTGGTTTTCTGAGAGCCGGGCCACTAGGGGGGCCCTTTTGCTCTGCGCTGGATGTGCGTGGATTGGCCAGGAGGCCAAAACAGCAAATGTATGTTTTGTCCCTTAGTGGCACTCTGATATCAAACCCGTGGGTCGATTTTAATGAATCATACGTCAGTTGATTTGTTTTAATCTTGCGAGTTTCACTGAAGACAAAGCAGTAATCAAGATGTCAAAAAAAATATTCATCATATTGTAAATATTTAACGTTGTGACAGACAGACGGACAGATTCGCACCATAAGGGTTACTTTTTTACCTTTTTGGTACGGAACCCTAAAAAGAAAAAAGTCAATGACGAACTTTGCCATGTGTTATCGTTGAATAGGTATTTCAAAATCATCCTTAGATTTGTTTAATCAATTTTTAGTTATAATAACCGTTATGATTTATAACGACTAAACGTTCAATACTGTAAACAATACATTTTTGACGTCAGCAGTACTAAGTAGTTTAATTGTGTTTGTCCATTGCGTGTGTTGCAGTTGGCCGTTCTCGTGGATTGTTCGATCAATAGCAGATAAATAACGCTTGAGAGAGGATGGATGGATGGAGCTTGGATGACGCCTGGATTGGACCATACACTGCGATCAGTGCCATACACTAGATTCTCTCTGTGTATCACACACACACACACACGCGCGCGCGCGCACGCACGCACGCACGTACGCACGCACACACGCACACACACACACACACACACACACACACACACACACACACACACAAATACAAGTTAATGTGTTGTACAGTCGACGTCAAATATATGTTTACACTTTTGCACCTTCTTCCATTGTAATAAGGCGTAAAATGTAAAGGTATATTTGACGTCGACTGTACACTGTTCCTTTTGCTTCTAACATGAGCGGAGAAGCGCTGCTTATCCTGAAGTACAGGTCTTACCTGTTCAGGGAGCAGAATCCTAGTTGTAAGGATCTTATATCACTGTAAAAGATGTTAGTGTAAAATATGTTTGTTTCTATTTTCTTGTTTTCGTAAAAAAATAAACTAATATTAGGTAACTATAAATGGCTACACATTGATTGAGTTGAAATGAACAATTCGACGCCCAAACAAAATCTATTGTGTCAAAGACAAACAACACAGCAACTGTGTCCTCTCTTGAACCATCAGCTTCCCATTATTATTACACCATCATTTGTTTTCATACATCGTTGACTGAAATTGTGATCCATCAAGAGTTGAATAGCATAGCACTGAATAGTTGGTGGGTGGATTCATGACCAGTCTTGAAAGAGCTTTAGGAACCCAGCTGAAAACTCCATTCACACCGGCGTTCTTTGTAAATGGGAAGGGGGGAGGGGGGCACAGTATAATGGTGGTGTGGGACTATTGTTGTTGCGTCGTATTTGAGTGCGAATTGTCACAGGCAGCGTCGGGCGATTTCATCAATCGCTTATTATTCAACTCCTAACAAATGAACGATGACTCATTTGCATTTATAGTTTCCATAGAGAAGAGAATTGACGACTTGTTTGCGTTCATTTACATAATCTGTCAGGCTCTTAAGTAGATACTATTGTCATGTTATGTGCCTACACATGTGGAATTTTATTAAGATGTTACATAACAATAAATCCGCCTATATACGTCCCACTGCTGGGTACAGGCCTCCTCTCATGGATAAGAGGGACGGGCAGTACTCCCCACGCTGGCCCAGTGCGTGTTGGGGGCTTCACAGTTTTACATACGAGTATTTACACATAATTGAAACAAAAGAAAAGCATTAGATTTCTCTAAGGAAGGGTAGGTAACATTTAGCTGGCTATGTAACCAAAAGGGCTAAACGGATTTGACATATAAGGTATCGTTGACTTTGTTTGAATTGTAAGTGTGACTGGCTCAAGGTATGAAAATTAAGAAACTACTAAATGTCATTTCGGGGTCAAGTTGAAACTTACTATTTAAGTACATTTAACTCTCTTTGTTCTCCAAATAAAATAAATAAATAAGTTTCGAACTCTTCGGGAGTACTTCTTCAGGACACTCACCGTTTCCCGTACACGTTAACCATATACCTCTAATATAACTTACATTCGTTTTTTAGGGTTCCGATACCTCAAAAGGAAAAATCGGTTGTCTGTCTGTCCGTCTGTCACAGCCGATTTGCTCCGAAACTACTGGACCGATTGAGTTGAAATTTGGTACACATATGTAAATTGGTGACCCAAAGATGGACCCGTAAAGTAAATTAATGAATTCTGAACAAAGGGGCCACTATTGGGGGGTAAACTGAAAAAAAAAAGTTACGCAAACTGTATTGTGTGACATATCAAATGAAAGGGGTTGTTGTAAATATGTCAGATATATATTTTTTATAATTTTAGCAAAAACAGATTTGAAGTAATTTAGGAAAAAAGACGAAAATTGACCATTCCCTCCCCCTTATCTCCGAAACCACTAGGACTAAAATTCTGAAAAAAATATGGAAAATAGTTCCTTGCCTAAAGATTACAGGAAAACTTATTAGAAGTTTGAGTATTCAAAAACACTTATGAAATTTAGATTATATACGGAACCCTCACCACGCGAGTTGAACTCGCACTTGTCCGGTTTTTATTTATTTTTCAATATTTGTGTTGATAATAATACTAGTGGCTCTGTGAGCTGTGTATAATTCAAGTGCCTGTCTTTATTGAATTTTGAAAAACTGTATCGGCAAAAAGTTTCTACATATATAATTATTGAATTTGCTCACAAAACTTCACGAATGGGTTGTGAAATGCGACCTATAGATGAGACGGACAGACGCCGGACGAACGAAAAAATGTTTGCCCAAGCTGGAACTGAGAACTTCGTTCGCTTCGCTCGCTCGTTCAATTATAGTATTGATATTTTATAAAAAAAATGCGTCATGTATCATTGCATCTGAGTGACGGAGATTAACATGTAGTACAATGTGTGTAAGTACAATTAAACTGTCTTACACGACATTCCAAAGATTCTCCCCTATCTGAAGATATCGATGTTTTCATTTGATTCGGCAGCGTGGCTGAACACAGTGGCTGATATCGAGTTCACATTGTCGAACTGACATCTGAAAGCATTGTGCCAGCAGTACAATCGCGCCATTACCGCCTCGCCATTGTGACAGTGTTGCCATATCGCTATCAAGATCAAGCGCCATCTATTGTCCGACGGGCGGAGACTATTGTGAAAAAATCTTTTTCATTTCGGGGTTAGATAGTTTTGTAAGGTGTACAAAAGAGTTAGGGGAATAGTAGATTATACACCAAGGGGATAAAGCACTGTTTTATGTCACGGGAGCGAATTGAATCCCGAACGTAACGAAGGACTCATAATTTAACTCCTGAGCGTAGCGAGGGAGTTATAAGTTAATTCCTGAGCGAAGCGAGGGAATTAAGACTGAGTCCTGAGTGCAGTGAGGGGTTCAACCGCCCAAGACTAAAACAGTCTTATCCCCGAGGTGTATACTCTACTTTTCACACCTTATGCGAGACAAAAAAACAGGCTCAGTAGATAAATAATGTTTGATTTCTTTGCTCGATGTCCATCCGATTTCCTTTTTAAAAAGGCCCATAACTTGGCATATGTATTAATTTGTATGTCATGTTTGACACTTATTGTTGCCCTCAGCATCGAATATATACACCACAGGCTACTTGGCTTCTTTGTAGCTGAAAAATATTCAAAATAGACCAGAAGCACTGATTCAGACACAGACTTTACGCCTTTTACAGCTTTCCATTTGTCAAAATCGTTGTAGGCTTTTAGGTATTTTTCCTTTGACTTCTCTGGCAGCAGATTGTTGACAATGCCTATGGCATCTAATTTGATAAACTCAGGAGTCAAAACACTTTCATCACTCGACATTTTCAATATTATTTTTGAAATTAAATCTTCTATAGGCACCTACAAGAACTCGATTTGTTCGTCACGCGTGAACAAAAGAAGGCGCGCGACGTTCCAAATTCGAAAGCACAAGCCGTGGTCCTAGATTCGAAATTCGAATTTCGAACACCGCGCTCCTCCGGACCGGGGTTCACACGGAGGCAAACTTCATTTATTTTGTCAAATCAAGTAGGCCATGGCCTAGGACAAATTGTGTTTAACAAAATTAAACTTTATGCATATAGTAATAAGAATTATGAAAAGTGAAATCATATTATTAACCAGCGGGTTATAATGAAATTCAGTACAACATTATAACCCGGCTAACACCAAGGGATTTAATGTCTTGCTTTCGGTAGGGTTTACATGACCTATAATTCGGCATTGTCGAGCATGTGGTTTGAAAAGTATTATTAACACTTTTGTATTTGGGAGGAAACAGATACAACCAAAGTACGTTCCTAACTATTTGTTCATGGAACGTTATTGAGATCGGATTAAAGAAAATGAAACAAATGTAGGCAGTAGGCACCTGCCCTGCTAGCATAACTTGACTCTCGACTCTACTCGCGCGCGAGATACACTGTCCGTCACTTTCTGATTAATGCCTTCAAAATGTGACATCACGAGCGCGAGTAGAGTAGAGAAGAGAGTCAAGCTATGCTAGCAGGGCTGGTAAGTGGTATTGCAGACAAATGTTTCATCGAAGGTATGTTTAGCAGATTTTTAATTTCACATTTTTTTCTGCAAACAGTTACTTTTTGGGATTGTTATAAAACAAATCTAAGCTATCGGGTTCTACATAATGATCATTTACCTGTAACTAAAAAGTTAACGGTTACTGAAAAAAAACTTTGCAATGAAAATTCTCCGAGACAATACATACATTTGATACCCATTAGCGGCTAGCGATGCCATATGGCCACCTTACAGACTTTTCAACTTCTGCGCCAAATTTCGCGCCTACTGTGATTCGTTCAAATTTTATAAAATTTTGTTAAAAAATTCAGCCGTTAACGGGTTAAGTTTGTCGCGGACATGTCGGGGACACCCTAATACTTTCAAAAATGTGCAACTATCGGTAACATCATTTATTGCAGTGACGTTTATGTTCTTTATTATATTCTGTACTATGTTTGGATACGTGAAGGTCGAGGTACAGAAGGGAAATTAGAAATTATTAGGAATACAGATTGATCATTGAAGATGGGCCTCATAAGAAGGCTCAAAGTCACCCAAAGGGCAATGGAGAGGGCTATGTTAGGAGTTTCTCTGCGTGATCGCATCAGAAATGAGGCTATCCGCAGCAGAACCAAGGTAACCGATAGCCCTCCGAATTGCTAAACTTAAGTGGCAGTGGCCGGGGCACATTGCACGTAGAACCGATGGCCGTTGGGGCGGAAAGGTTCTCGAGTGGCGACCACGTACCGGAAGGCGTGGCGTGGGTAGGCCCAAGGTGGACTGATGACCTGGTAAAGGTCGCGGGAGTCCGCTGGATGCGGGTGGCGCAGGACCGGTCAACCTCTCTGGGGGAGGCCTATGTCCAGCAGTGGACGTCTTTCGGTTGATATGATGATGATGATGATGACAGATTGATCCACTTTATAGTAATTAAGTAGACAGAAATATTTCACGAGTATTTTTCAATCTCATCGTGATCGTAAGAGCAGTTTTAGAGAAACTATTTGAAAACAAATATTCGAATATTTCTCGTTTAATAGTATAGAGCATCAAGGGTTTGACCGTATGTAACGAAGTATAGTTAATATAAGTAAACGTGCACGCAAAACTATAATAATAAACATAATGTATAGATACTTACTCGTAGCATCTCGTAGCACGGTCTACGAATCGCTACGAACAAGGTCGATGAACTATTTATAATAAGCTTAATGTACAGCATCAAACTACTATACATAAAAACACCTAGCGCTTTATACATAGTGTATGTTTGTCTACATGGCACACACCTACTTGCAAATATAATTGTTTGTATTGTGAATGCAAAAACTATAAGCAAAGGTAAAACCTATAAGAGACGTTCAATAATTACCTCCTTAATCATAAAACTTAACAAGCATATGTTAACTAAAATGTGTTTTTTCATTTCTCACACTCACACACATAAATGTCAACTTGATGGCAATTTAACCCCCGACGCAAAAAGAGGGGTCTGTGTATCTATGGATTTGTGTGTCTGTGTCTGTCTGTGGCATCGTAGCTCCTAAGCGAATGGACTGATTTGAATGCGGTTTTTTTGTCCGTATGCTGGCGTGATCGAGATGGTGCTTAACTACGTTTCAACAAAATCGGTTCAGTTTTGAAATATTGAACTTTGAAATGAAAAGGTCGGGGGTTTTTCAACTTTTCTAAGTTGTTACGAGTATTATAACTAAAATAGTTGATGGACTAAGACTAACCATCGTAAAAAAGGGCTGTCACAATAGATCAATTGCTGGCCGAAGCGGCACATTAAAGGCCCATAAATCAATAATAATAATAAAAGACTAACCGTCAGGATTACGCGTAAAACTATAAACTGACGGTTTTTACAAGTTTGACATGAATTAATGTAAAATGAAATATGGAAAAGATCAATGTAAAGTTGACCGTTAGCCTGCGCGGGCAAAGATGACTTCGCGACATTGCTGGCCAGGGCCCAGCCTTTGTTCACCCACCACAATGACTGGTTAATGAGATCTGATCCATCCATAGATTGGACAAAAGGTCCAGCTCACCCTTATTTTATTAATTAATTCGTTACAATAGAACCGAACCTGTGCTTTGTGCAACTAGCCCATTGTTAGCATCTATCTATCGTCACTAGCCAGTTATGCAAAATGGAAGACAATGGACCGTGCTGCTGTTGTTAACGGGAGTTGGTAAAAAGGAACACTGAATTTATTTTCAATTATAGTATGTATAGGTAACCTTTTAAAATAGTGCTCCTTTAATTAATTTGTCCGAACGACACGCGTACACATGCGACATGTCCGTATGCCACTGATTTCATTACGCAGCGAGCGAGTCAGTCGCATGAAAACATCGAATGTGACTCCACTGGAGTTGCAAGCCTCCAGAGGCTATGGTTATGTTTGCCACCATAGAGGTGCACAAAAAATGGTTGTCTGTAAAGTCGGTTTACGGACGATAATTTTACGTGATAACGTCATAAGAAAACAGTCGATCTATATAGTCTAGTTTCCCCATACAAACTTTGGACCCCCATTTCACCCCCTTAGAGGGTGAATTTAGAAAAATCTTTTCTTAGTGCACATCTAGACCGTTTGGCGAAAACTACCAAACTTACCCACGTCATGGGGCCGACGGTGTACAACCGACTGCCGGCTCATATCATAGAAGCACCGTCACTGGTCAGTTTTCAGTTGAGGCTGAAACGATGGCTTATCGAGCATACCTTTTATAATTTATAGCTTCACTGAATTTGCAGTGTAAGTACGACTTAAGTACTGATTAACAATGTTTTTACTACTGTTAAGAATTTAATTTAATGATTATAAGACCGCTGATTCTAGAGATTCCAAATTTGGCACGTAGGTTGCCAAATTTGGAATCTCTAGAATCAGCGGTTTGGGCTGTGCGTGAATGGGACAATGAGTCACACTTTTTCGTGCGTGAAGCTGGCGGTCATCGATTTATAAGACGTTATCACGTCAAAAATTAGCTGACATCACGTAGCTCTCTATAACGAGTTATGTCGTTGCGTCTTACTTAACCGACTAAAAAATTCAAATACCTATGATATTAGGACATGTCATATGTAAATGCTTATAAATGCTTATGCAAGCAGGCCTGCCAACTGCGCATCTAGGCACGAAACGACAAGAAGAGATGATAGTTCAATCCAAGAAGAAGCATTCATCTCCTACCTACTTATAGCGTACGCTTGACTTAAGGACAAGATACAGAGTCTGTTCAGTATTCTTTGCTAGGTACTTACATTTCAGATTCGTACATTAGATAAAGTGGCTCGAGTTATTTTTAAAAATAATGGAAAAGGGTGTTACGTGTTTCCTGCTAGACTTGGCAAAATTAGAAATGATCATTGGGTACCATCGTTACCAGTCAACCCAGACATGTACGGTGAATTATAGTCAGATAAAAATTGTCGACTTTATAGGGTCCATAACAATAAACGGAAATAGCTTAAACATTCAGTTGATAAGTTTGCTGTTGATAACCATTAGGTGACGCGGCATACATAACACACTTTGATGTGTACATGTTATACAATAAACGAAGGTCGCAGTTTACCTAATAAGTCCTTGGTCAATTTCGGAACAGGAACTATTAATTAGGTATTATTCAATGAATTTAAGCTCAAAGTCACCCAAAAGGCAATAGAGAGGGCTATGTTGGGTGTTTCTCTGCGTAATTTCATCAGAAATGAGGCTAGAGAGCAGAACCAAGGCAATCGATATAGCCCTCCGAATTGCTAAACTTAAGTGGCAGTGGGCGGGGCACACTGCACGTAGAACCGATGGCCGTTGGGGCGGAAAGGTTCTCGAGTGGCGACCACGTACTGGAAGACGCGGCGTGGGTAGGCCCCCCACAAGGTGGACTGATGACTTGGTTAAAAGTCGCGCAGGACCGGACAATTTGACACTCTTTGGAGGAGGCCTATGTCCAGCAGTGGACGTCTTTCGGCTGATATGATACACATAGGATATGTTGGCTTCGCGATTGTTCACTTACACGGACATGATGCGTTTCTTGGAAGGCAGATGGACGGGTGGATGACACCAACATCTTCTAACATCGTAGATGTTCACTTATTTCTTTTTGTGGCATAAAGTCCTGGAAAAACAAGCGAAGCGAATAGTAGAGGTACCTACGTACATTATACAAATACCTTTATATAGGTAGATTATCCTTAAAATGGAACTCTGACCCATCACGGAGCCGTGTAAAAATTAAATCACATATCAAATCGCAATGTACTTCTTAACACTTTCCGTGTCAGGAACCCCCTAGGTGGACGTGATCGGAGACGCTTTCCTTTTTTTCGCTACATAATCTTTGGCTGTGAATGTATTATAGGACGTTACTGCGATATAGGTCTAAGGTGGATCACAGTTTTAATTTTGCCAATAATACATTAAGGCCCGGTTTTATAAAGATGCCTTCACAGATTACAGAAATAGGCAGATAGGCCCTAATAAATTGAACGTTTTCTATACATCCGATCTCTTCTCACTTTCGTACTGAACAACGAGTAAGAAAGGGATAGAACCATGTTATCTGACAGGTCTTCATACGTCATTGTCTCCGCTTTCTCGCTCGCACGACGTAATTCGCTCTCTCGCTCGCTCATGATTTGGTGCAGCGAAAGATATTTTCTTAGAAGTTATCGATATCGATATTTACTGTTAATAAATTTGTAATATGCGATACTCGTAAGTAAATTGTATCTCCATCCATACTGTGCAAAAATTCATATGGAACTTACCAATTAAAAAAAACATTAAGTACTAATAAACTGCATTCAAGACACAGATATTCGCTACGAATTCAGTTATGCAAATACATAGGTAGTCAGACAAGTTAGTTTTTAATCATCACCATTTTGTGGATTTTTAGTGGAACTAATTTATTTTTAACCTACTTAACCTAATAAAGGAGGAGTTGGACAATTCGTGGGAATCTTTTATTTTCATGTAGTATATTCTCCGATTACTCGAAGACGCCTGGACCGATTAGGTTTTTTTTTTTGTTTGGAAGAGTATCCTTCCCTGGTGGTCCCATGGTCATCAAGTCAGGATCTTATGATGGGATCCTGGAGAAAACGAGGGACATCTTCAAATTTTATAGGCACACTGACGATTTGGGTATTTTTAATAGTGACTTATGCTTTGCTTTCGGAAAGCAGTTCATGTGGTAATATGGAAATAAAACGTGGAAATATTCACGTGGCTTGGCGAAGTATTGAATTGAAGTCGGTTAAAACTTTGTTTCTAAAGTAAGTTATAATGTAAAGTAAATATAATGTCACTAATAGAAACAATGGGAAAAGTCTAAGCTCGATATTAATTACTTAAGGTAAATTTGGTAAGGTATCTGTTTTAAACTACGTAAATCCATTTTTCTAGAAGAGTTTTGTTATTTTCCGGAATTCTAAAGTTAACAGTTAACTACATGTAAAATCAAAATATTTTGTCTTAACGCCTACATAAATAATTCATGTCGACAAAATATCGATATATACATTTTAATTAAGTTACAACACTACCCGTGTTTACGACAATAGTATATTTACCAAAAATCACAATAAGATCAACTTGGAACCTTGTAAAAAGTACTTATTTGTTAGCATCCAGCATTTGCAGTAATCCCAGATCATTATATTGCGTAATGTACATGCAATATTTGAAAAATAAGCAAAAGGTTCTTACCGATGGAAACCGGTATTTTCACCGGTCTTCTTCGTTAATCTAGAGTAAGTTCGATAGTACGGGACGGCACAAGACATTTTGCCACTACATATAAATTAGATCTTGCACTTTCAACACAAATATATAGTTTTACAACTAAATATTTTTCAAATAAGAAAATTTCCTATAGATTTGACGTTGACTTGACATTGACGTCTGGGAGTATTGTTTACTTTTTTAAACATTGCGGTGTGCAGTTTATGGAGAACACTCGTTAATAGCCTCAAAATATCGTACTATTTGTCTCATTCTAACTCACCTCAGCTGACCATAAGAAGTGACAGAGACAACTATATGATACATCGTCTTGCTTAATTCTGCGGGTCTGTATTAGTCTGTGGATGCCTTACATCGAATGTCAGATAACATTTTAATAACTCAGTATTTTTTTTGACGTTACTGACCGAAATAAGGTCTAAAGGATTTTTATAAAACCGGGGGTAGAAAGACTACAGTTGGCAGTAAGGCCTTGTTTATGGCCAGGAGACGCGGGCGGCGGTTCGACACGTATGCTGTCAGTCGACAGTGAAGTCGCTCAGGCATCTACACAAAAACTCCTGAGCATCGCCATACGTTTGGTTTCTGTTTATATCACTTCCGACGGGCGCCCGCGCCGGACGCATTTTGACTGTCGATAATCGAAAGTTGAAAAAAAAATCTGCGAGCCGGATTTGAACCGGCCCGTCGTTACTAACCAACTGAACTATCGCAACAATCCGTCTCAGTCACTAAATCTTTCAATCTGTTCCTTCTTACAACGCCTTAAGGGAGGCGTGTAGCAGACGTTACTGCTTAATGTAAAAATAATTTTGCAAATGCAAAGTGTTTTAGGATATTGGCCATTGTACAAGTTTTTCTTTAATTATAGTGGTATGGACATTTGAAATGCCGCAACCCTATCGCTAACACAATTAATGAAAGCTCGCGGTGGACAGAAGGGTCCTTTGTCCACTTTATTCATATGCTAACTCCGACCAACTCCTATTTTACCAGACCACTTCATTGTGCTCGAAAAACAATAGAGAAATTGCACGACATGACTGCCACAGCGGCTGTCGAAACGAGTTTTTACCTAAATTATTGGCACGCATTAAACTGGTGATATCTTAGCGCCAATAGACGGAATGGTTTAGGAAAGCTGTAGGTCGATTGCGTAACGTTTCGAACGTACAATAGGTAGATCTAAATGTGATTTCGAACGCTCCTTCGAAAGACAAGTTTGTAAGTATAATACAAGAAGGAGAAGCGGCAATGTTTCCGCCGGAACATAAAGAAAATACGAGATTCATGGGACTAGGGTTTTTTGTGTCAGTCACTTTCTAATATACTAGTAACTACGTCAAGTCTTGGGATTAGCCTGTCGAGCCGATCTCGGACTCCTTCGGGATGACCGGAGCAGCGGTAAGATGAGCACCGTTAGGTGATGGTATTTCTAGAGAAAAGCAAAATAAATTAACATCTCATTCAAGAAAATGTCGTCCCGTCAGTTTATAATGTTTCATGAATTTTTGTTTTTTCACAGAAATTGCAACATTTGGGTTTCGAAATGTTTACCCAAGAATGCCTAAACAAATTCTACTAACACATGAATTCTTTAATCCATTAGTACACCCCAAACTTCGCTCTTTCATTCAGCCAGGATAACACCGTGTAATCCGCAGAACCATAATCAAAACACTCATACAAGAACCGAATTAAATCATACTCTAGCCGTGCTCGCTGCACAACACGCCTGAGGGACTCCGAATGGCTCCGAATAGCTCCGAATGGGGCCGAATGGCTCCGAATGGCTGCAGGCGGCCGGGACATATCAAAATTCAATCTTTTAGTGCTACAATCACAATATTAAAATTGAATTCTGCAGTTATGATATTACTTGCTCCTTTGATGTTAGGATGCGGTTGCATGTAGGAAATGCGAGATGAAAGTTTGGTTTTTGACCGCATGGTTTTTAGACTACCAATCCATGAACGGTCCGTGAACATTTTAAAAGGATTCGGGTCTATATTTCTATCCCGCTTGCTCGTTTTGTGCCAAAATAAACAATTTCACCCGAATACTCTGTTACAGTCCGTCAGCTCTTCAAACAAGCTGTAACTGTAACATCCTAGCAACTGTTCTCCAATTTGTTTTTACAAAATACAGCATCACTGGATGCAACTCTATGTGAATGGGAAGCTGGCAATCTGCACATTTTTAGTTCTAAGTTAATATTTAGTTATTAAATACATAATTGTAATTGTGTCCACTAACATTAGTTTATTAAGTGTTTTTATTGTTATTACAACCAATATGAATGTACGTCCGAAATAAATATTTAGAATTTGAAAATGGTTGGGATGTCTGAGCACTGGTAACGTTTAATAGGACGTTTTTTTATATAAGGTAATATCTAATAAGGGAAAATAAGGTGCCAACTTTTGCGTCTTTTTTAAGCAATCGAGTTTTGGCTTATGTCATATAACAAAATATATGTTCAAAATGAGTATTATCATTAACATTGGCCTTATAGACATAGACATAGACATCATTTATTGTTAAAAAGGTATAACACAGGTCATGGTTTACAATTGTACATTCATTGTAGATTACATTAATAAGATCATTACATTACATCATATGTTATTAATATTACATTTTTAGGGTTCCGTACCTCAAAAGGAAAAAAAACGAAATCCTTATAGGATCACTCGTGCGTCTGTCTGTCCGTCTGTCATAGCCGATTTGCTCCGAAACGACTGGACCGATTGAGTTAAAATATGTAAATTGGTGACCTTTAGACGGACGCGTAGAGTAAATTAATGAATTCTGAACAAGAGGGCCACTTTTGGGGGGTAAACTGGAAATTTAAAAAAAAAGTTTGGCAAACTGTATTGTGTGACATATCAAATGAAAGGAGATGTAGTCAGCATCTCAGATATATATTTTTTATAATTTTAGCAACAACAGATTTGAAGTAATTTAGGAAAAACGACAATAATTGACCATCCCCCCTTTATCTCCGAAACGACTAGGATTAAAATTCTGAAATAAATATGGAAAATAGTTCCTTGCCTAAATATTACACGAAAACCTATAAGAAGTTCGAGTATTCAAAGTAAGGGAAAATTCTCAATATTTTTGTGTATCATATAAAGAACCCTCACCACGCGAGTTGAACTCGCAATTGTCCGGTTTTTTATATTCTAGAAATTCCTTAACACTATAAAAACGTTGCGCAATAAGCTATTTTTTAAATTTAGCTTTAAAGGGCGGAAGACTGTTGGCTTTCGTGTTGCTGTCTGGTAAGTTATTAATGTTATTAAGTTATTATAAAATATAGGACCCGCAATATGGATTCTCTTTGCTGTCTTGGTGAGCCTATACATTTAGGAAAAGATGATTTATGCAGCGTTGTCGTCGTGTGATGGAGGTGCGGCGTAGGTACATCACACAAGTTTTTTTTTCTTTTTCTTGTTTCTTTTATTTTCACCCCGTTTGAAAAATCTAATAATTTTCTTAATTTGCTACGGACTACGTCGTAGCACAGAAGATTGTTAGACCTCGAATTATCGTCGATAATATTATGCATTGAATTGTTCACCAGGTAGTACATCAATCATTCAATGCACGAATAAATACCCGGCTTCGACATCTATCCAAATGCAATAATGATGAACCCATGCAATTCGTCAATAGTACTGTCTTATTATTTTCAATACCAACACCCTATTCACCGCCACGCAACCACCAACGCGTAAAATCAAAGGTCCTCTTCCATCGCTATCAATACCTTATGACTGTATGATTAGGGTTCAAATTCGCTCCACCACTGCACGGTTGGGTTAGTTTCAATCAAATGATATGCTCTCATGCAGTCACTGGACATGTGAGGACGTCATCAGACGAAATAATATTTTTAAGAGAGCTCTTTCATTTTCAGGGATGACCCTCATTAGAGTTATTGATTTTTTCGGCTAAATAACTTAGGTTGTAAGGTAGGTATTTTCAAAAATTCTGTGGCTACTAGCTGTTTATTATGTGTAGACATTAACATAATTTTAAGGCGTATATGCTGTTACCACCTTCATGGGTTTTTCGGTCGTCTAAATATGTTGATAACTACTTATACACGGAAATTGTGTACAGTCGACTATACAAATATAATTATACTCATACATTTTTTATTTGAGTTATGTTCAACAATTTATACCTTAACGTATATTTTTGTAAATCCGATCGAAAGGTAAACTGTCTTGTAGTCATTTTTAGGGTTCCGTAGCCAAATGGCAAAAAACGGAACCCTATGGATTCGTCATGTATGTCTGTCTGTCTGTCCGTCCGTATGTCACAGGCATTTTACTTGAAAACTATAAGGTGCATTTGAATAAAATTTTGAGGATAGTTGTATTTTGTTAGCCGCTAAATAGTTTTGTAATTAAATTAATAAAACAATTTTTTTAGGGGTGCACTCCATACATAAAATTGATAGTCAAAATTTTATTTTAATTGCAAGCCCACGTGCGGTACGGCACATCAATCGATAGGCCTTTCAAAATAAATATAAGGTTTATCAGCAATTTTTTTGATTAAGTGAATAGAGTCGGAGATAATCGCCCTGAAAGTTACTAAAATTGTGTCCCCCCCTGTAATTTTTGAACCGTGTATTTTAGAAATATTAAAAAAAACATGGAAATAGGGATTATTAAATTATTTCAGCGAAAGTTGTTATGAACAAGATCGGTTCAAAGGATTTCGAGATATTTTTAAAAAAACTGCCTTCCTTAAAGAAAAGGACGTAAGTGCCATAAGATTTCAGTAACGATACGACCTTTTTAATAGGCACGGAACCTTTCATTGTGCGTGGTCCGACACGCACTTGGACAGTTTTTGTTTTAATGGTGGATTCATGTAACATTTTACTTTCAGGTCGGGTTGGAGCTGAAGAAACAAGGTGAGTTATAGTTATTTATTACTGTTATTTAGTAGTACAAGAACCGAAATAACAAGTCAAGATAGTGGTGTTTATTAAATTAGTATAAATAATATCAATTGAGATGGTTATTGATTTTTTATGCGATAACGATGACAAGTAGACACCGTAACCTATGGAGGCTATAGACTCACAAGCCCTTTACTGATTATTTATATCAACGAATAAGTACATACATGGATGGGTATACACAATTTGTTACGATTATAATTGTTTATACCTTCTCGGTTAGCGCGTAGAATGTCAGAGGAGATCAACAGACTGTTAAATAATAGTTATTTGTTATAGGGTTGCAGAGTAAAGATTGCAGTTGTATTTTAACACGAGTTAGCGAATGGATTCTAGGGTTGAAGTACGAGCTAGCGAATGGATTCTATGGTTCGAAAATAGAATCCTGAGCGAGGAAAATACTACATAAGAAAAACAACTGAAATACACCACACCACCACTTATCAAAGTTTATTAATACTTATGTCAATTGGTGGCATGAATAAGTACCTACGATTGCACATGTGACAAAGTAAGCGACTATATTATGACAATACTGTAATGGAGTTGTTAGTCATTGAATAATTTACTTTAAAAACAATGTTTTAACCGACTTCAATTTAGTACTCCGCCAAGCCAAATGAACATTTCCAAATTTCCTTTCCACTTTACCACATGGACTGCTTTCCTAGAGTAAATAGGTTGATTATTACAGACGAAAACCATATCACTGTATGTGGCCCATAATATTTGAGGAGTTCCGTCAATTTGGCACACTTGACATTTAGGACTTCAGTAGTTGCTATTTCAACGGAATCATATCTGAATCAGTAACGTACTTTTACAGTTTGAAGTACGAGTTCCATAAGTCATCTGTGGTCTTCATCATCAGTTCCACTTTACCACATTTGTGATTTCCGGGTGTAAATACACTAGTCATAATAGAAAATACCGAAATAACTACAGGCGGCGTGCCTTCTGTATTTGAGGAGTTCCCTCAATTCCTCATGGTTCCCATCACCCAACTGAAATTTTGATAACAATGGGACCAACCTGGAAGCATAATATATACTTTTAAATAAAAAAAACCGGCCAAGTGCGTGTCGGATCACGCAAAACGAAGGGTTCCGTGCCTATTAAAAAGGTCGTATCGTCACGGAAATTTTACGGCACTTACGTCCTTTTCTTTGAGGAAGGCAGTTTTTCAGCAATATCTCGAAAACCTCTGAACCGATCTTGTTCAAAACAATTTTCGGTGAATGAAATTAATAAGCCCTATGTCCATGATTTTTTTCATATTTTTAAAATACACCGTTCAAAAATTAGAGGGGGGGGACAGAATTTTAGTGACTTTCGGGGCGATTATCTCGGACCCTATTCACTTAATCAAAAAAAATGCTAAGAGACCTTATATTTATTTTGAAAGGCCTATCGATTGATGTGCCACACGGGGGGTCACAATGAAAAAAAAAAATTTTGACCTTTAGTTTTATGTATGGAGTGCACCCCTAAAAAAATTTTTTTTTGTCATTTTAATTACAAAACTATGTAGCGGCTAACAAAATACACCTATCCTCAAAATTTTATTCAAATACACCTTATAGTTTTCGAGTAAAATGCCTGTGACATACGGACAGACGGACAGACGGACAGACGGACAGACAGACAGACGGACAGACGGACAGACGGACATGACGAAACTATAAGGGTTCCGTTTTTGCCATTTTGGCTACGGAACCCTAAAAAGAATTGTACGAATCTATTAATAAATGACGGAGTTCTGAGGTAACAAACATTTAAAAAAATACAACTGAATTGAGAACCTCGTTTTTTTTAAGTGGGTTAAAATATATTCTTATTAGGTACATTTTGTTTGTGTGAGGTATGAAATAAAGAGTATTTGTATTGTATTGTATTGTATTTAGCTGACAATCAAATCAGTAACTTTTTTGAAACATCCAAACGCTCTAATATTACGAAGTTTGTAGGAAAATAGAGGCAACTAGGAACAAGTAACGTCAGGATTGTCTATGGTCGTAGTTAGTTTTTGAACTTTATTTTTTAAAACTCATTAAAATAGCCAAAGCGCGAATAAAGTGCTATGTTTTCCGAGTAGGTGTTTTTGCGAGTTTTGTTTATTGCTAATACGTAAGAATAATCATTACATTACTCCTGTTGTCAACTATCATATTTTAACGTTTAGGTGAGGTTAAGTTGCATTATGGTCAAAACCGTCCAAGGTATCTCCGCTTGAGAAAGCATCATGAAAGCGTACATTCGTAGTAGCCTCCAGTTTGCTGTGAAGAATTTCCCCATTCACTCGGCCTCCATTCATCGGTTCCTCGCAAACGCCGTGTCCGCGCCTCAGCCACAGGGCAGCTGACACGCATCCACGCCGCAAGGCCATGTCAAGTTCCTAGCCACCCACATATTTCGCTAAAGCGTCGCCGCTACAGTAACAATAATGGCGCAGTCTCCATTGTTTGGGCCCCGTGGCACATTACGCTTTTGTCTCTGCCCTCTCCCGTTCCTCACAATGCGGCCAGGAAACAAGTGAGCCTTTATTTCGCCTCTTTTTGTCTCGGAGTATCGCTGCTTATTGTCTTCATTCGATTGTTCGGAGCTCTTCACAGGGCACATTGTTGTGGACTCCGTCGTTAGTGCGGAGCTTGCGTATGTGCAATGTTCTAAGTGTCTTTTGAATTTTAATACAGCTTTGGTAAGTACGCTGGGAGTCGGAGGATAAAATTGTTAAGCTGTTTTAGTAGTCGAAATAAAGTTAGTCTGCAGTACAATGAAACGCTGTTCCTTCGTATTATACGGGTCTGAATTATAGCGAACTCATTTTCCTCTGCTTTACTAAAGAAACTTCGTACTGTTTACGGAGGTGTCCGCAGGAATCACACTCTTACCTTTATTTTTATTAATATGGTTAATTTCATATCGCAACCGTATTTTCTTCAGAAATATGAAGACTTTAATGAACTTTTGTTATGTAATATGTATATTAAAGAAATCAGATATAAAATATTGCTAAAAGGCGATCCCTTCTAGATAACCTGCGGGTAGTAGAGACGATGCAAAGGAATGAGATGTAATATGAGTTGACTGCACACCGATAATTTTCAAAATTCATTGAATTATATGTATTTATTTACTATAGGTACATGTCGAAACTTCTTCTTGCGTTTTAGCGTCACATGTAATAAACACAAACCCCGACATGGATATGCCAATATCGCGAATGATTCCTCTAGCACACGATATCTGACGCCAATACTGTGGACGGTTTAGCACTTTTAGCAGCCAAATAACGCTAAGACAAGCATTAAAGAAATTTCTCCGAACTATAACCGCGCTGCGCAGTGCAGTCGGTGCCACATGGACGATGCAAGGCGAACCATATAACGGTACGTAGCGCCTCACAACAACCTCTAAGACACAATGAAAGCAACATTTTTTCCCGACGACGGGGTGTGTCGAATTCGTGAATGATATCTAATAAGTACAGCTATACCATGTGCTAAACAAGCTTCTCTAGCACACGATATGTCATGTAAATAATCTGGATAGTTTAATAGCCACATGACCTCTAAGACACAAGTGAAGCACCAATTTCCCCGACGCGGGGTGTGTCGATACCGCGAATGATACAGCTCCTCTAGTTAGCATTGTTCGCGTGCCCATTGTACAGCCGGCTTTGTTCCGACACGCCCCGTTTTTTTCTCTCAAGCGATGTTGCTGAAAAACTAAGGACAAGGGTTGCCGTGTAATTTTGTGTTTACATAATGCGTTTAGCTCGTTAATTTGGGTTACACAAAATTTTATTACTTAGTAAAGGAATTTCCTCGCAGTTAGCTGTGTAAGGTCCCGGTTGAAATTTTACCTCTGAGATGGAGTCGTATGTTCGAGGGCCTCGTCTACGGCTTCGCCCTCAAACTTTCTCTTCTAATATCTATTGCTTACTTTTTAGCCTCTACAATAATCTAGATAGTAACTTTAAGTTAACACATTCCCTGTCAATACGTATAGAACCCGTTTCGATACCGATGAATGCCGACAAAATACCCCCAATTTACATGGACAACGAATAGGAACAAATATTTGTGCTCATCACACAAATAAATGCCCTTACCAGGATTCGAACCCAGGACCACCGGCTTCTTAGGCAGGGTCGCAAACAACTCAAAGCGGTCGTCTAAGTAAAGTAAATACATGAATTAATAACTAATAGTATGCTATGTTGCGTTCCCTGGGTCACTTGCGGTGCTGTCTGAAAACCAGCGCTGTAGGTGTCTGTCTGACACCTCGGCACAATGCTGAGACAGCGACCGTTTCACTACCGCGAAGACACACAATATGTGTCACTTGTATTGTATGTCTACTCCTTTTATCTCTGTGTGTCTTTTGTGTAGTGAATAAATATCTTCTTTCTTTCTTTCTAATTATACATACTGAATACGTGCTAGACTTAGTACCTACCTATACGTTCACGTTCGCCACAAACTTCCACGTATCCAGAATCACAACCCACCGCCGGGTCCCAGCTTTATAAAATGGTCCCCGTGGTCCCTTTCCCCGAAACTCCATTCATATTTTCTACACTTTCCATACACAATATTGCGACTTTGTGCTCGGTTCTCAAGTCTCCAAATAGTCCATTGACGAGCGAGAGCGAACTCGCTATAGCAAATTAACACTATTCACCGGAGTTTTGAAAGAGGACTACTCTCATACAATTTGGTCGCATTCACAAAGATTCGCTCCTTAGCTAGCCCGATGAATAGGTTTATGAATAACGCGCTGTATTAGAGCGATGTGTTCGCGTTTCAAAGATGCTGTTTATATTCCATCTTCGGGTTTTGTCTTTTCAGCCTATTCATCAGCTTTCAAAAAGTTTTCTGAAGATATTCAATTTAACATAATAACCTGTGAGTTCCTATAATTGGCTCTTTGTATCCACTGTCAATGTTTATCGTGTAAATATAGCTGGTGGTTCTACACTATTTCTATACAAATTTTCATGGAGACTCAACTTTTAGAGCCTTTAACGCGTTCAACAAAGCGGTGTTGAAATGACCTTTCAAGCTTCCTTCAGTCTTTTATAGTGTTAATTCACTGCTGAATCAGAGCACCCACTCGGAGCGTCAATAGGCGTCGCAGGCACCACGATTGTATATGTATGGAAAATGTGGAAACATAAATAGAGGCAGCGAAAAGCGACTCGAAAGGAGGGTGATTTTCTAAAGGCTTCAACCGTTTCAATAGGCCACTGTTTAACATTGCTCAAACTCAAATGTTCATTGAACGATCATTCCCTTTAGAAAATACGAGTCTCCTTAGTGCCAATGGAAGTGGGTACTTCAAAAGAAATGAAAAACAGCCCTGAATTAAGAACTGTGTTTTATTCAAACTCGAAAATAAAGTAATATTTTGCAGAGTACAGTCTAGTAGTAAACGTAATTAAATGTTGAGCACTATTCGGAAAACTTTCAGTCCTAATGATGATAGTATCATTAACACATTCACTGCCAAGAATTGCTACGCGCTACGCTTGTAGGCGATCCCGCGGTTTTTCTCGTATGTAGGTCAGGTGACAATTGTCAACATGGTGAAATAGCGTCCTGGGCTATAGCCAATGAGCAATTCCTAATTTTGACAAGATAAACCCGTCATGTTTGGGCTTTGAAACACTCTCAACGATTTATGACTGCACAGAACGCTATAAAAGCTTGTACCTAAAATATTTTTTTCCTGAAACATATTCAAGTTCAAACGGTAAAATAGATCGAATTTAAATTTTCGTGAGACATGTCAAGAATACTACACTACTACACTACAATTAATACGTGAGTTGAACCGTGGTTTTATTAGAGTTAAAATAGAACAAGTAAATAATACCTGAATTAGCAATGACGCCTCTGTCCTATATTCTTTTCTCTATCTGTAGCAAACGTAGAACTTTAACGGCAATCAAGAAAATAAGAAGTCCTGTATAGCCCGACTAGCCGCTATTTGACCCTGAGGTAGTGTAAACCGCATAATATATGGCAATAATGTACATACGTCATGCATAGTCGGGGCAGTGTGTATTGGCTTTGAGTTGTTCGTTGAATGTAAAAATTCTATGGTTTATAATAAATACCTATTCATCCATATCGGATTCCAAGTACGTATTCGTTATTTAAATATTCTTCAGATTGTGACTCCGAAGACTCTGACTCTGATGTGTCGCTTTCAAGACCGCCGACCTCAATTATAAAACATTTGGTCTGAGATTCGACTAAAGGACCTTTTTAGGGTTCCGTACCCAACGGCTAAAAACGGGACCCTATTACTAAGACTTCGCTGTCCGTCTGTCTGTCACCAGGCTGTATCTTAAGAACCGTGATAACTAGAGAGTTGAATTTTTTTACAGATTATGTATTTCTGTTGCCGCTATAACAACAAATACTAAAAAACCGGCCAAGTCGCGGCGAGTCGGACTGGGGCTCCCATACAACAGACATGATTTTTTTGCCGTTTTTATAGATAATGGTACGCAACCCTTCGTGCACGAGTCCGACTCGCACTTGGCCGGTTTTTCTATATTCGTCTTCATTTATTAATACAATATTTTAATAAGAAAATAAATTACTAGTTAAATCCAACTAAACTAACCAGTTGAATACCTACGACCGCACTCAACCAAGACATTGTTTATAGGAATACTAGACAATCCAGCATCCTTTTTTTGCTGTAAATATTTAATAATAATCAAAATAAGCTTTCTGCAATCGCTATGGATTGCTTTCGGCATATCTATTGTAATTTATTTTACAATCGCAAAGTATTTTGCCTTTGTTGCTGTTTGTTTACATCAGTCACATTCGATGACTTGTGGATGACTTCTAACGTCTGTTGTCAAATAGTATCCTTACTCGTAAAATAAATTAGTTTCATTAAAAATTCGCAACGTGGCTAGAGCATGGACTTATTATTACCAACTTAGTAATAATAAGTCCATGGGCTAGAGTCAAACAGAAACTTGTCGGGCTATAAGTCACTTATCGTGTCGAACAAATACAAATATTATAAATGCGAAAGTTTGGATGTTTGGATGTTTAGAAGTTTGGATGTTTGTTACTCAAATCAAGCAAAAACGGCTGAACGGATTAAGATGAATTTTGGTATACATATAGTGTATCTATAGCCTTGATTAACATATAGAATACTTTTTATCCCGGGAATCATCCCCTGAGGGGGTGAAATGGGGGGCGAAAGTTTGTATGGAGCTACGATAAAAACGAGTTCGACGTGGACTGGCGCGGCCTAGCCGTATAATAATGCGAATAGTAAACTTGTCATTAGCTGCCAAATTTACTATTGAACGCCACCGCAGGCCGCGCCAGTGCGTATCGGCCTAAAACTGTAGACAATAGTTGTCATCATAATATGAAGAATGTAAAGAATGGATAGTTGCAAGAGCAAACGAAACTCTTTTGCGAAGGACGTTTCATAACATTGAATCTATGATTTTATTTAAATACATCAAAACGTCAAATAAATTAAAATTGTTTACCACACCGTTGACATTATTTAGTTATTTTATTTGTTAAAAGTTTTTGTGATTTCTCCGTTTATAGAAGTTACGTAACGTGAAAAAAAGCACAATTGAAATGAAACTAAGCCTACGAAGAATTGAAATCGTAATTCCATTATGATTTATAAAAGTACTTTCAGGCCACGGGGCACTATATTTGAGAGTGCGAACCGACCGAAGGTATCTATCGTTCGACCTGGAGAGAGACTCTGGGGAGTCAAATGCCTTCTTATAATCGGCATATTCCTTGGCCTACTCCTCATCCAAATTTCATTCATCATGGCGTTCAAATACTACAATACTTTGGATCAGAAACATGTAGTAATAAATACTACTATATCTGAAGGAGACTAGAAGACTAGCTCAAAGATATTTCAGTGAGTAAATAAATAATACATTGAATGTTTTTTTATTATTATTCTTAGCTATTGAAGGCCCTTAAAATTTTACTATGATGTGACCTTCATTTAACAACAAATAATTAAATTCATATCTATTTGTAACTGCGTCCCGCTTTTACATATTTGGTCACTCGTGAGCTTAAAGAGAGGCCTAAGCTGTGCCCGATTGCAGGCTGAAAATGATGATGATGATGATGATTAATATGAGCTCCCACGCCATCATATCATCATATTAGTATGTGATGCTATTTTGGTATTTTAGTGGTGCGTGGCTAGTCTGAGGGTGGAGTCGATGTGGGTTTGTCACGCATTGTTCCTGACATGGGCTTGTATTGGTGCAGGGGGAAGACCTACTATTAAAATCCGTCTGTATAAATCTGTTTGCGGGTTCTCGTACTGACTCATTAACACTCGGGGATCCGAGGTCGCACTAGCGGGCCTAGGGGGGAGGGTAAGGGGCTCCAGCTCCCCAAAAGCCTGAGTCCTTACTAAAATCTAATCTCAGCAGGCTCAAGTCCCTCCAAACCACGATGTTGGATCTGCCACTGCAAGCTCCCATCACATTGATATCATATTCGCCACTCGTTAGGTTAGCAGGTGCGGCAAATACGAAACCGAATACAATTCAGAGTTTAGATGAATGAACCCTCAGTCAAGGTCCCAGCTGTTTATGTAAACATATCTTTTACATTCAAAACTTAGTTGCTACTTTCTTAACACATTTTATAAAAACTAAGAAGACATTTGGTAAAAAGTTTCTTCTGAAGTAAAAATTTGTACGCCCAATAGGCAAAACACGGAGTACCGATATTAGAATAAGACCTTATTTTTACACCTATGTTTTACAAATAAATATATTCTATTCTATTCTATTCACTGCGAGCAACCCGCCTAGTCACCTGCGCCGTAGGCGCTTTCCGCTATTTAGCGGGAAACCACGGGATCGGCTACGAGCGTAGCGCGTAGCGGTTCTTGGCATGAATCGCTACGCGCTACGCTCGTAGCAGATCCCGTGGTTTTACCCGTATGTAATGGAAAGCGACTACGGCGTAGGCGCCCGCTAGTCGGGTTCCCGGCACTGAATATGTTAATATTGTAAACTACCCCGATCTTCATTAAAATATTGAATGAACAGGCACAAATATCAACACAAGAAGCCTACGGATATTAAAAATCGAGATGTCCCCTTTCGTGAGGGTCGCGAGTGGTTGAAATCAGGTGCCGGATTGATCCCCGGACTCTTCCACCAGGTAAAGCATTTAAGTTTTTCTTTGCGCTTTTTATTACAACGACTATGAGATGACTACATAATTATTTTGTAGCCGACCGTAACAATAATAATAACATAAATCGGTTGTCTCTTCCGATAGCCCAGCCATTAGTGAACTATTATCTTTTCGTAGTCGCTTTTCTTCATTGCTGGAAGTCGTGTCCCTCTTGAGAGGGTTTCCGCTATCTTATTTATTATGGACTTCCTTGGTTCTGTTTTCAGCTGCTGTATGGGAACGTTTAAATTTAATATTTTGGGTATTTCAAGTTTTATTTTTAAAAAGTTATATTGCTGTGATTTTACACAAATCATCAGTTATATCCATTTAAAGGTTTCTGATATCGGTTATATTTACGGAATAATCGCCTGGCTACACTTAACGATTACATCCTGTATCTATAGTCCTCCACGCCGTGTCCGATGACAGCGACTCCGTCAATCCTACTAATATTATAAATGCGAAAGTTTGGATGTTTGGATGTTTAGATGTTTGGATGTCTGTTACTCAATCACGCTTAAATGGCTAAACCGATTTGGATGAAATTTTGCACGAAGATAGTTTATAGCCAGGATTAAAATATAGGATAGTTTGTATCCCGGGTCTACGCAGATGAAGTCGCGGGCTGAAGCTAGTTATTAATACATATTTGGATTATGGAACTCTCTAATGTGGCTCGCAAAACCATTTTTTTTAAACCGCCATACAAAGTTTATGGGAAATGGTAAATGGTAACCCAATAGAAAAATATCTTTGGAACATTTTTTTGTCCTTTAGGGATCGAAAGAGCTTGTGTTTCTCAGAGGAAATAAGTCATTCCTTTTTGAGAAACGCTAATTAGTCTATACCTAATATTATTTTTTTGAAAGAACCGATCCTAAACGCCCCCGGTTATATAGCAACATTTTTAAAGCGCTCGTTACATTCCATATCTTATTTGCGAATTTCGTACCTACTGAAACATAAAAGCATTGAAATTCAGCGCCAATACTCTTTGATTGTGCTCATTACATGTATTGAATTTTTCTGAAATACACTTGAATGCGATTCGTCTGAGCCCCTGTTAAAATAAGCCACCAATGTCGCTTCCGTGAATGTCAATAGGACCTGCCAATTCACAGAAACCTGGACACCCGACAGAATATCCCTGTCTCTGTCTCTCTAGGTCCTCCAATGCCTTGTGGAAACAGGATAGCATTATCGAAGCTGGTGTTGAAGTTACGTCGAGTAAGCAAGCTTTCAACATCCCCGCTGCTTCCAATTTCTTCCTATTCAACGTTACTCGTACAAGATACAAGCGAATCTATTATCTATGAATATTATATGATGTAGAAGCAGTTGTAAATTATAGTGTGCAATATGTTAAGGAGTTGATTGCGTTTTGGCTAAATTTTTGGTACATAGTTATGTTTCGTAACTGAACGAGCGAGCGAAGCGGACGAAGTTCTCAGTTTCAGCTTGGGGCAAAATTCTTTCGTATGTCCGGATGTCCCGCGGTTCTCTTCTACAGGTCGTAATTCTCAACCGATTCTCGTGAAAATTTGTGAGCAGGTTCGATTAACATATATACTTAAAATTTGTTTGTCAATACAGTGTTTTAGAATTTAAAAAAAACTCGCTTTCTAGAAGGTCACTGAGGCATTAGTTTAATATGGAAATACACCGCAATTTTACTGTAGGTATCTTAGGCACAAAGAAAAACACATCTACATTGCACCGGGTTCGATAACCGGTCTGCTCCTCTGATGCCCACAGACTGCACAAAAAAAATGGCTCGTGATTCGCGGCAGTGACAGACGTACGAGTCAAGGCGGGCTACGAGCAAAAATCAAATATATTGGATAGACGAAAAACATGTTCGGTGGTTTTAAAGTACGCTTACTTAGGATGACACACAGGGTCGGCGCTGAATGGGGTTATAATACTAATACTAACCATTTATTTCAGGCAACTAAGGCCCATAGTTACAAATACCTTAAAGACAAACAATACAAATATAAAATTAAAACACTAATTATTATTTAGTCGACGAAACAGTGTGACTCCGTTGCGGCGACAAATCCGGTGTAGAACTCGGTAGGTTGCCCCGGAACCGCCGAAACACGACACTCTTCGGCCAGAAATCAGCACACGCGATGGTCTTCTGCAGCGGCCGCGGCTCGCGCACCACAAACGAGCTGAAGTGCACGTAGTGGCGCGAACGCAGTTGGAAAACCCCCAGCGAGTAGCCAGTCTTCTGGTGAATATACTCCACCATATACTTCAGCAGGCGCGACACGTACAGCACTTTACTCGTGTGGCAACCTGCAGGCCAGAATCAACCGGCTCTGCTGTAACACACTGGCTCTTTCGAGGCTTGCGCTTACTACACTAACGTGAAACCCTCCTTATCCATAACGGGGCGAGGAGGCTTCTCTTTTGGAGGAACCCCGGCTTCACGCACTCTTGAAGGTGCGTCTCTCCGGCAGTTCGCTGCGACGGGCCAACCGGCAACGACGTCAGCATAGCGATGACGTGACTTCGAGGAGGCGGGGAGAGGCCGCGCGCGGGGGACACGCGGGTAGCGGAGCGGCGGCTGCGACACGAGCTGTGTCAGCAACATGCAAACTACCTAATTCGACACTTGACGCCGATAGATTGACGCTATACCGAGACAGTTGAAATTTGATGCTGGTTATGGTTGTATAACCATAACCAGAGTGCTCTGCTCCGAGGCGCTTTCTTCTACTAACAGTATCGCATCATCATTATCATATCATCCGAAAGTCGTCCACTGCTGGACCTAATCCTCCCCAAAGAGTGCCACAATGACCGGTGCTGCGCCACCCGCCCGCATCCAACGGACTCCCACGACTTTTAACAGGTCATCAGTCCACCTTGTACAGTAACGCATGTATCACTCCTCCCGGTGAAGCGACGGCCGGCGAAGTCTGTAAAGGTAACTCATGTAATAAAAAAAAATGATTTATTTCAGGCAGAACCCATATTTTTACATTTTAACAAAAGCAATTGGCATAATAATCATAGAAAAACATAAAAAAGAATGTAACATAAATAATCACTATTAAATATTTGCGACACTGGGTAAAGATCATTACTTTATTTGGCCAGTGATGATCTTTACCCAGTGTTTTGTCATAGGGCAGTACAGTCGCTTAGCAAACATACCCAGGATGGTGTTAGAACTGCCACGCACTCTGTTCAACAGAGACGCAACTCTCTTCCTTCTGATTGCGTGGAAGCCATCAGTGTGCGCCTCTGCGAACATACCTGACGCGCTACAGCGTCGCGGCAGTGACAATGGCACTGACTATATAATAATAAGTTCTACAAGGTACAAGTCACCTCGGCCCCCTCACTGCAATTTTTCTAAACAAAACTAAAGGCTAGGCTTCTCGAGCACACATTGTAGTTTTGACGAATTTTTAAATATTAAATTATAGTTAGTATAACTTCCAATGGAGTTTTTATGATAGACTGAATTGATTAATTACTAACCAATTGGTTTCACTTAATTTTTAAACATTAAATTATAGTTTTGTATCGCTACGTAGCGGAAAGCGCCTACGGCGTAGGCGCCTGCTATACAGGTTGCTGGCAGTGAATGTGTTAAGCACGCCTCTAAATATCTATAGTAAATATCGGATTGTATGTCCGGGAATAAGATTTGCTATATTTATTAGAGTTAAACGTCCAGTCAACCGCCAAGGTACCTATTTGTGAGACAAAGGGATGAAACAGACTCAGAAAATATCCTAATGTCAAAATAACTAGATAGTGTTTTATTGAGAAAACTGTAGTTTAATTTGTAGTTAAAATTAATACTTATTGTCACACCATTAAATTATTCTGATTAAAGTGCTACCAATACGCCCAAAGAGCTCTCAATCCAACAAAAATATCAAACAAAAGAGAGTCGTCTTTATTTTACATTGTAGAAACAGTGGTCGTCGGAATTAGTAATTTCTTTGATTCCCGGCCATTGTGCGACTGATAAAAGCGACACTTTCAGCGCCGTCTGAATGAATACACCCATTATACCAGCACAAAAGTGGATATTCCAAACAAAAACATCATTGCCGCCATTATTGCGAGCAAAAAACAATTCAGATTGTATTCCATTATGATTTCGAACAATGTAGCTGAATACTTTGTCTAGCGAAAATTGTGGCGCGAATCGAATGTCCTTTGTTGTTCCTGATAGTTGTATGGGCGAGGCACCTACATCATTTTCACTAGGTATATAATCTAATATCGTCAGTTTAACACATTTAGTGCCAGGAATCCTACTAGCGGGCGGCTACGCCGTAGTCGCTTTCCGCTACATACGGGGAAAACCACCGGATCGGCTACGACCGACCGTAGCGATTCTGGGCACTGAATGTGTCATTCGCTGTCAAGAATCGCTACGCGCTAAGCTCGTAGCCTATCCCGTGGTTTCACTGCCAAAAATCACTACGCGCTACGCTGGTAACCGATCCCGTGGTTTACCTCGTATGTAGCAGAAAGCGCCTACGGCGTAGGCGCCCGCACGGTGGATTCCTGGCAGTGAATATGTAAGAGACCTAGCACCGAATACGTAAGGATTCCTGGCAGTGAATATGTAAGGATTCCTGGCAGTGAATATATAATGATTCCTGGCAGTGAATATGTAAGAGACCTAGCACCGAATACGTAAGGATTCCTGGCAGTGAATATGTAAGGATTCCTGGCAGTGAATATGTAAGAGACCTAGCACCGAATACGTAAGGATTCCTGGCAGTGAATATGTAAGGATTCCTGACAGTGAATATGTAATTCTAATCAAGACTTTCACTGCCAAGAACCCGCCTGGAGGGCTCCTTAAGTGTTAACCCATTCACAGCTACGCTCCGCTCGTAGCGCTACGCCGTAGTGCGTAGCAGCTGAATATTTTCGCTGCCAGGAACCCTCTTAGCGGGCGCCTACGCCGTAGTCGCTTTCCGCTACATACGAGGAAAACCACGGGATCGGCTACCAGCGTAGCGCGTAGCGATTTTTGGCAGTGAATGTGTTAATATCCATAATTTCATAATTGTACTGCTATGTGACGTATGTGTATCGTGATTGGCGCTGAAAGGGTAGTAACGTAATGGAACGTACCAAAATGTCCAGCAAACAATTACCTACTCTTTTTACTTAGTCTATTAAAAAGTTGCAAGATTCCCTTAAAACACTGAAACTGAAACTGCAATCAAATTCGACTACTAGCGCCATCTCTTCAAAACTGTACAAACTGGATCTTGTCCGACGGAGCTACGAGCTCGGGCACAATGCATTGAGGGAGCCTTACTCCTTCTCGTAGTGTATACGTTTTGCTACAGGTGGCGCTGATCTCAATTATCTTTAATGTTTCTATAGCTTTTTAATGTTCCGTACCTAAAGAGTGCCAAAGGGTTCTATTACTAAGGTTCTGCCATGATCCGTCTGTCCCTCCGCGTGGGTCTCACAGAGACTTACGTGATTATTAGTTCATTTCAATGATTAAAAAAAGGTTCCTATAAAAAAAAGTTTTTCTGTCGTTTGCAGCATTTGCGCGAGACGAATATAACTACCTACCTAAGTTTCATTCCAATGCTACAGGTAACTGCGTTTAGTTTAGTCTGTTAGATCCACTATTTGAAAATAGTGTCACTGCGATTATTTCCTAGTGGCTCTGTGAGCTGTAGACCTCGCAAGTGTGTGCTGTTTTCATTTTTTTAACTGTATATTTAGTTAACAAACCTTTTCACTAAATCTCAAAAGAATCAGTTGAGAAATGCGAGCTATAGAAGATAACAACTGGGCATCCGGACACACTAAAGTATTTTCACACCTTTCATTCGTAAAAGTAAGTTTTGCTCCACGACGAGAGGGATCAAAATGCTACTTGTCTGTTCAAGCTGCTTTTTAGGGTTCCGGACCAAAAAGGTAAAAACGGAACCCTTATGGTGCGACTCCGTCCGTCTGTCTGTCTGTCACAAAGTCAAATATCTCAGGAACTACTCATGCTATCGATTTGAAATTTGGAATAGTTGTAAACCAAGCTAATCCTCGTGTATGGAAAATGGAAAATTTTAATATATACTTTTAATTTGTATAAAAAAGGGCGGATAAGAGGGGGGGCAAAAATTCAAAATCTAGTTAGTAGGCCAAATGGGGTATCATATGAAAGGGCTTGAATTGTACATTCTAAAACAGTTTTTCTTTTTTTTTCTACAATGGTAAAATTTTGATTTATAAACAAAAATGTTGAAAAAAATACCATTCCCCCCCTTATCTCCGAAGTTAACCAAGCGAAAAATTTGAAAATAATATATATGATTAATATTAACGTGTATATCACCGGAAAAGTATAACGAGACCTCTATCTAGCGTAATTTTTTTGTATTCTTCAAAAATCATATGTTAATTTTGTTTGTAATTTAATACTTCTGCGACAACACACTGCGACTCGGTGCGCGAGTCAGACTCGCACTTGACCGGTTTTTTTAATTTATTCATTATTCATCAGGCATGTAGCATTTGCGCAATATGCCAATTGAAGAACTTAATAAAATAATCGTATGTAATTGCATCGTAATCGATTAAAACCGAACATATTTCAAGTTTTAACTTTAACAACGATCTATGAAAATTTGTGAATTTTTCATAATATTTATAAATATGTCACAATATACGTTTTCATGAAACCAAAACTATGGATTCCTCATAGTCAGTGTGAAAAATTGTATGTGTCACTCAGGAGCAAAATTATTTTCGTCATGGGCGTTAACGCTTGAATCTTTTTGTTACGCTCAGGATTCTAACTTAGACTTCGCTTCACCCAGCACGGCTATCACAAGACGGCGCGCGAGCTCTCTCGATTTTTCTCGCACTACCTCTCTCTTTCTAAGTGTTCTAATAAGACAGAGACGGATAGTGCGAGAAAAATCGAGAAAGCTCGCACGCCGTCTTGTGATAGCCGTGCTGGATTCAATGTACCGCCCTCGCCGTAAATACATTATTTTGCTCCCTTGAGATACAAATAACTATTTATCTATAAGCTGTTTTTAAGTGCTCACAATATCTGAACATGTCTCTAATGCCTCGACAATAGAGACGATTTTACTCAAGTTTGCTGTGTCGTAAAATATTGCAATTTTTAGGGTTCCCAAAAGGAAAAAAAACGGAACCCTCATAGGATCACTCGTGCGTCTGTCTGTCCGTCTGTCACAGCCAATTTGCTCCAAAACTACTGGACCAATTGAGTTGAAATTTGGTAAACATAATTATGTAAATTGGTGACCCAAAGATGTACGCCTAAAGTAAATTAATGAATTCTGAACAAGGGGGCCATTTTTGGGGGATAAACTAAAAAAATAAAATAAAAAGTTTCGAAATCTGTATTGTGTGATATATTATCAAATGAAAGAGGTTGTTGTAAGCATCTCAGATATATATTTTTTATAATTTTAGCAAAAACTGATTTCAAGTAATTTAGGAATACAGTTGAAAATTTACCATTCCCCCCCTTATCTCCGAAACTACTAGGCTTAAAATTCTGTAAAAAATATGGAAAATGTTCCTTGCCTAAAGATTACAGGAAAATCTATAAGAAAAGTTTGAGTATTCAAAGTAACGGGAAAATTCTCAATATTTTACGGAACCCTCACTATACGCGCGCGCGATACTTACACATCGAAAAACAAATACGACCCGAAGCGAAGGAATGATTGGCGTTACCTTGTAAATCATGTACCTACTTATTATCTGCATCTCATCACCTGGGCCCATAACCTCTAGGAAATAACACGCAAACTAGCAGAATAAACGCGAATATATTTAAGAAGATAATATCGAGAACACAGAAAGTACAATTCAGTTGGATAGACAGATGAGAACGAACGTTATTTAAAACCTTGACACATTAAGTCACCTAGTTAATAAGCTGAGAGTATTAAGCAAGGAATAGGTATGTTTATACTATTCCAACAATTCACAACACAAGAAACTAAGGCCTGTAACGAATTTTGGCTACAGAACGTTTGATTTGTTTGTGCCTCTGCACCGACGGCGCGCGAGCTGTCTCGCGGCGAGATAGACTATCCGTCACAAAAACACGGGTAATAGGTATAGTCCAGGCAATGAACTGACAACTTGTATGGAAAAAATTTCAAATTTGGAAATAATTTATAATAGCTAATTTTTTTAATGTAACTGATATATTATCAATTAAATAGTTACCTAGAGGCAAAATCCAACAAAAAATCAGACATCATAAAAAATATTTAATTAGCTCCTAAAAAGTCCGGATAAATATTAATATATTTTTTTTATTTAGGTTCATTTACATTTGCTTTAAAATATTCAATATAAATAAAATAAAAACCGGCCAAGTGCGTGTCGGACCACGCAAAACGAAGGGTTCCGTGCCTATTAAAAAGGTCGTATCATCACAGAAATTTTACGGCACTTACGTCCTTTTCTTTGAGGAAGGCAGTTTTTCAGCAATATCTTGAAACCCTCTGAACCGATCTTGTTCAAAACAATTTTCGGTGAATGAAATTAATAAGCCCTATGTCCATGAATTTTTCCATATTTTTAAAATACACCGTTTAAAAATTTGAGGGGGGGGGACAGAATTTTAGTGACTTTCGGGGCGATTATCTCCGGCTCTATTCACTTAATCAAAAAAAATGCTAAGAAAGCTTATATTTATTTTGAAAGGCCTATCGATTGATGTGCCACAAGGGGGGTCACAATGAAAAAAAAAATTTTGACTTTTAGTTTTATGTATGGAGTTGCACCCCTAAAAAAATTTTTTTTTGTCATTTAATTACAAAACTATGTAGCGGCTAACAAAATACACCTTTCCTCAAAATTTTATTCAAATACACCTTATAGTTTTCGAGTAAAATGCCTGTGACATACGGACAGACGGACAGACGGACAGACGGACATGACGAAACTATAAGGGTTCCGTTTTTGCCATTTTGGCTACGGAACCCTAAAAAGACAATGAATGTTTAATTAAAATCTATATAATTACTTCCGGGTGGAAAGTTTGTTGGATTCTTGAATAAAGCATCTAAGAATAACGTTTTAGAATGAAATAAACAAAAAAAAAGCTATTATAAATTAATGTTTTTCGAAACCGTATTTTGCCTGGAGTACCTTAGTATAGGTAGTCTATGTCGCGCCGCGAGAAAGCTCACGCGCGTCTTGTGATAAGATAACCGCGCTGTTTACTTACGAGCTTTTATTCAAGTTACACTGTTCGTATGTGGGTATTAGGTAAGTTGTCTTTCATACTTAATTTGCCACCCATTTCTCAGCCACATGTTTCTTAGCCGATTGAGCTGAAAATGCATGGTTGGGATTATGTTGTGGCCGACTTTTTCTAAAACTGTCATTGGAATTTTCTTTCTTGAACGGTAGAATTGCTTTTCGTATGGACTAGGTACCTACTTAGATGCAATTCCGCAAACTCAAATAATCTCAAGTAGTTATAAATTCAGTGAATATTTATTAAGGCATCACCGAGCTGATCTGATGATGGAGACCGAATGTGGCGACAGCAACTCCTAAACTAGGTACGTATAAACCCGTCGTGTTTCGTGTTAGGGCTCATTGTAACTCTCCAACTAGTTAAACGATTGTTATGAGCACGACGGCTTGTGACGACTTTATACGTCATTAGCGTTCAAATAGTTAACCTATTATTGTTGTGAAAATCGCTCGTGGAGGCATGTGACTGGGTTAAAACATGCCCAATAAGGACTAGGCACTAAAATAATTATCTCGCTAGCGCGTTACTATACTGTAAACATTCATGTCATCATGTG
This sequence comes from Epinotia nisella, assembly GCA_932294315.1. Classification (NCBI taxonomy): domain Eukaryota; kingdom Metazoa; phylum Arthropoda; class Insecta; order Lepidoptera; family Tortricidae; genus Epinotia; species Epinotia nisella. Next base: position 18,084,464 of record OW028677.1, on the reverse strand, counting down.
GTAGGTACTTTTTGACGCCTTGCCAAAAATAAATGTTTACGCCATGAAAACGTGATCAGTTTGTCATTGTACAAAAATGATGTTAATTGACGAACTGTTTGGATCGTTGGTAGGTACTACTTAGTAAAATAGCAAGATTCATTCACCCTACTTAGTTTAACCACAGATTATATAATAATTCTAACGTCTAACTGTGTGCTAACTGCCTACCTAGTGATAGGTATTGTAAGAGTAGGTACCTACTTTATAATGTTTATTGTCTTCATGAGTCAGCAGCAGAATCAGCTACGCGTCCCAATTGGTAAAAATGATCTACACAAGTCTTTATTGTATGGTAGTCAAGCTTGTCTAGATAATTTCGAGCACTTCACCCGTCTGGCTACTTCTGCTACAGACAGACCATTTAAATGTCAATGATAAATAAAATGTATCATTATAATTTTTATTAAACATGTAATGTTTTTGAAAGAGACAGTAGGTACGACAGCTGTATGTGTTGTGAAAATACAGGGTTGTGGCCGTTGTGGAGCTGACAACAAACAACGATATACATATAAAAATATTTTATTAAAAACATTTTGGTAACATTTAATAAGAACACTTAGGTAAAAATAAATCGACTTCAAAATCATTTAAAAAGAACAGCCTGGACTGGAAGTTCACGGAGGAAGCCGGAACAGCGAAAAACTAAAATAAATAAAAACAATGATAACACTCTAGGCAGAGCCATGTCTAATTGACAACCAGAATTAAGGCATCGCAAGAATAATTATTAAGTACGATAAAATACCTACGGCTATTATTATAATTACAACAAATAAACGCCTAGTGTCTATCGATCAGTTGTGAATGAGCTGCGGCCGCGCTTGCCCATAGGTGGCCGTGGGCAACTCGGGTAAGGCGTTCGCTCTTGCCCACAAGAGTGCGCGGGCGAGTGTCCGCCCTTGCCCACGGGTAGGCTCGGGCAACCGTCCGCCCTTACCTGCAGGTGGGCGTGGATAGGCGGCCACTCTTGCCCGCGCATCGGCCGCTGCCGCGCAGACGCAGACGGTGTCTTGGCAGGGAACTTACATAGAGTATTATTGCCACTAACATTATTTCACTTCACGCACGAGACAACTTGCTTGCCACTACGCAGTAATTATACATCACTAAATACTAAAACGTCCCAATTATAAGAAGCTATGTTAAAATTTTACCTAACTAATAATAATATTAACATCTTCGGCTAATTTTGATACTAGAATGATATAACATCATCTCATATTGTACTCTTAACATTACGCTGGATTAAATTATAAGTGAGGAATTAAATATGTTAATATATAATATTGCAAGCATTACTGAGATTGTGCACGTTACGTGATTTGATTAACAGTAACAAATCGTTGACTTATGTGATACGGAGGAAGATCGCTTACATACTGGAGCGGAGGGCCCCTCGGGGCCTCTCGCGCTACCAACAGCTATATAAACAGACAGTCACAAAGATTAAATTACGAGCATTGGCACTTTTCAATATTACATCTTACTTACACTCTCGAAATAGCACTGCATATCAATAATTCAATAACCAACTTAAAAACTAAATTCAGATCAGTCATTTATGATATCACATCAAAATAAACAGGGAAATACATATGTGATAATAGATTGGATATACTATATAATAAATATTATATTCTTTTCAAAAGAGGTAATTTTCTTTAGGGTTACTAAAAATATTGAGCTCAGCGCCGCGCGCGGCGCACTATATCACCACAATACGAGAACAACTTGAACCAATAACATTTGGTACTTGGGAGTTTGCCTCCGTTTTAATCTATTTCGCTAAACCTACATAATGCTTATCAGATATACGTAATACACTCCGGGCGGGACCGCCTGCGCGCTCTCGCTGGCGGCGGTCGAGGCCTAGGCAAAAAACCCTTTCATCCTTATACAATTTTCAATACAAAAATACTGCCATTTGACTACAGTTCAATGAGAAAAAAAATATTCGTCATAATATTAATGAACAATATATAGAATACAACTCAACAATATTATGTATAATATCATGTATATGATTTGACTAAACAAAATAAAATGCATACAATTGAAATGATTAAAAGGTTGTAAAATCACTTTGAAGACACATAGTAATGGAAGGTTCAATTGATATTTTAGTGATCAATAAATAGCACAACAACCAAATCATTTGGCAATGTGGATAAACAAACATTAACAACTACCACCCTCGTCGGACAACTTAAAACAAAACTGGAATGCAATTATTGCATCGCACCTCGGCCTCGCTCGTATCGGTAGGGCTGCGCGACTAACTTAACGTACGGAGATAGTCACAACAAGACAAGAGCATCTTACAACTGTGCGTATCGCTCCAATACTTTCTTTTGAACTACATTCGATTACAGCTTTGTCATTACTATAAAAACTAAAATAATATGAATGCAACCTTTGATTTAAATAATAATTTGATAACAACCATTTTGTGAGTATGTGTGACTGTACATAGCACACTAGGCGCCGAGCGGCCGCGCCGGGGGTCCACAGAGGCATAAGAATATATCACTGTTAGCTGCATTCTGAGATCCATGCCGTATGTTCAGTCATGACCCACTGAATCATAATACATAAATACAAATTTTGTACAACTTTTTCCTACTCTTTTACGTTATGTGTTCATAGCCCAGAAAATTAATCTAAACAAACAGACTAAGTTGCAGGGATGACTCAACTAGATAAAATGCAATGAACGGTATCTTTACGATAAGGGCGCCGATTTGGGAATATATTTGGCTACTGTAAAGTAATAACAATGAAATAAATATATGGATGTTGGTCCCTTCCAAAATATTTGCCAAACCCATTAAGCGATAGCCATAGAAATATAAAATAAATTTTGAATACTACATACTGTATTGTCTCATATCAACATTTTTTTTATAAAAATAACTTTGTGGGAAATATGTCAACATTATTGTGTACAAATACTCCAGTTCCAATTTAAAGCTGATCACAACATAGCAGAACTAAAGTTGCACAAAGGGACAGTATCAATCATTATCCATTATAGTTAGTATGTTTTACTTACATGTAATTGAAGAGACTCACACTATTAAATATCTTGACTAAATTAAGAGACCACGAATATTACATTTATATATGCACATACATAGAGATATTGCCAGTCTGTTAACGACACTTACTATAATTTCACTAGAAGCCCAGCATCTGGGCGTATCAATGACTCGAACGTTTTAAAACGGTCAGTAACAACTACTAATACCTTACAATATCTAATCACTGCATTAATTTGTGATGATATGCACTGATAAACCGCTTTGACTGTGATTCATATGGGTGATTACTTACATGAAATGGGTTGTTCGAGCTTTAGTTTCTCGTCCAGTATATAGGAATATATTAGGGCATGTGTCAAGATCGTATCTTCTAGATTATATGTCATCACTATTATTATGTTATGCTCGGACGGTAATCCAACAATCGTCATTAAACCTTAAGTTAACCTACAGCTTGGCTTTTAAATTCGTGCCTATCTTGTCAAAATCGTTACTTTATATAACATCCGAGAAGCAGCCTTTTGTTTAGAAACGATGACGACCCTATTAATAAATGACTGTGGAATATATCTAAATTACCTCTAGACTAAACATTATTATAAAACAATATTTAAATAATAACTATTACGTGTAATGGTGGGAAGTAGTAACTCATAATAATATAAGTATATGTCCATAATTTAAATATTGCTTTAAGAGTAATTAGTCAAAAACCCCTAAGGCAGCTACATCCAGCCTTACAGGGGGTTTCATACTTATCAAAGTAAGTTGCGTAACCAACAATTTATAGTTAATATTACATGCTCATTAAACAAATAGATTCTTTGGATAACATATTTTTAACATTTCTAAGAGGAACTAAGTGTAGCATAATATATTATTTTGAATCTTTAACAGTCTTTAAAATTATTGTTAAGTTGATGCAATTGTTACTTTTTCAATACTGTCATTCTTTTATAATTATTGGGATCTAGAAATGCTAAATTGGAACAAGTGTGCAAAATCTTATGGCATTGCAAGTCCATTTCATAGTATTAACTAACCCTATCTTTAAATTTATCACACAAATAAGTTAAAACAAAACAAAAAAGTTGAGCATCGTCACGCAAAACATTCAGAGAATTGTCAAAAATTGTCTTTGTTTAAATTAAGATCACAGTATTAAGTCACGATTAAAATGTAACTCTAGGAATGCGCGGGACGATAGCTACATACATATTCCACAGTCATCCGTAGGACCGGGCACATCAGGGCCCTTCACACACTAAATAGGAAGATGTCACCAAGCCTTGACTTCAGTTTTCATAAGCAAATTGATTTAAAAAGCATTTTAGTACCGACAACAGAAAGTTCATCCTCACCATTTTTATAAAAAATGGAAGATTGTCACTACATAAAAATAAAATATTTCCAAAACTGAAGTCATAGGCTTATAGATAGTAATGATAAGCACCACTAAGTGACATTGAAATAAGAGAAGTTGATATGCACCCTGATGTGTTCCAGTCATACCCACTCCTCGTTTGTTTGGTTTATGCCCCGCTGACACGTCAATCTGTGGCAGCGACCACCCAAGAGAAGCCACAGTGACGGCAAGAATCATTTACATACTGTGTGCGAGTCCCGTACGGCCCCAGGCGGTGGTACTGCGAGCGGTTGGCGAAGAACAGGGCCGGGTTGTTGGGCGGCAGCAGCGTGGCGCGGTAGTTCCACCGCTGGTCCGTCAGGTTAGGCATCAAGTTGAGGATGTCACGACCTCCATAACTGATTTTGACCTCCTCGATTTCTTGCTCTTTCGGTCGAGGCTGAGGCTGCGCGACGGGCTCGAAAATCTTCTGAAATCATTTTAAAGTCTAGTATATGACAGGCGATCAGACACATATTACTTGTGCAGATAAACCTTGTTTGTTTTGCGCAAATTACGGGCCGTCGTACACGGCGTTCCGCTTCGACAAAGACGTCGTCATTATAATATAGCGCTATAATAGCATAGAAACCCGTTATAATGTACATCTTAAACGACTCTGATAAGAATTTGTTCAATCACCAGTGTCAACATATGAGAAATATTCCCACTATCCACTATCACGCGTCAATAATGTTCATAACATTGATAGCGTAATATAGACATTCGCCATTACGGAATATTATGAAAATAGAGAGGTCAAGGCCAGGACGAACGCAAACAAATACTGCAAATTTTCCGATTCGCTCACCTTTTCGGTAGTCTGAGGGCTCGAGGGCAGGGAGTCGCTGTTCACCGACTCAGACTTGAGAGAGCCCAGCGAACCGATACCACTGGATTCGCTGGAGACGGATGGACTTGGGCTCGTCTGCGATTGGGACAAACCCGCTATGTCGATTATGTGCCCGAACGAGCTGAATGAATAGAAATTGTCCGTCTCCAATCCAGCTAAAGGTAGTGCCACGCTCAAAGCCATGTCTGTATCTGAAAATCACGACAATATTGTAATTACACGTGCATAAAATGCCACTGCGTGCGAACACTTATTAGCTATGTTGACAGAATACAACGCGCCAAACTGATTCTAGGTATCACAGCACTTAGTACAACACATCACTTTCCTTACACAAGTGTAGGGATCGATTATTTTCAATTCCACACTAAATGTAACTAATAAAACAGTAATTACCGAATAGCGAAATCCCAAATATGCACAAAGCCTCGACGTAGTTGAAAGAAATCGAACATCTATGAAGTGAAGTTAGCTGTATACCTGAGTTTGCGTTGCGTGCTCCGCCGAGCGCCAAACGGAAGTTGCTCTGTCGGTAAAGTAGACTACTACGCAGTAAACAAAGAAGAGAAGTAAATACAATACCATTAAAATTACAAATTTAACAAGCTAAATAATTACTTAACAATTTTTGATAATATAACGTTCCTTCATTGTACATTTTTTCAGTTCTTTTATAATTATTATTTGGGAAGGATGTGGCATGGTTTATAACGCCACCTATGTACGAAACGCGGAACTACTTCGGTGAGTTGACTCAACATCCTTTTACTTTGCTGATGCACGTAGGATGCGACAGATGGCTCTGTAACACTAGTGAGGGCCTTATTAGTTCACACAGTAGCTACAGATGGCGTTGTATTCCAATTTCAGATTAAATCGGTACTTTGCACAAAAACAAATGAAATAGTTATTTATTGTATTTTAGGCTTTCATATAAATAGTTATTTATTGTATTTTAGTTATTTATTGTGTTTACAGGATGGATGAAATGGCGACAGGTTACGGGAACCATCTGCGACGGCCGAATGCCCCTTCGACTGAAGGGCAAAATTTACAAGACCATTATAAGACCTGTCGTCATGCATGGATCAGAATGTTGGGCCACAAAGATGACGGATGAAACGAGATTGCATGTTACAGAGATGAGAATGTTGAGATGGATGTGTGGCGTGACGAGAATGGATCGAATAAGGAATGAGTATATAAGAGGAAGCCTGAAAGTAGCACCCATAACTGAAAAGCTGAGAGCGAATCGCCTACGGTGGTATGGGCATGTTATGCGGAGGGATGATAGTAATGTTGCTAGAAGGGCATTAAGTATGAATGTTGAGGATTGCAAGAGAAGAGGTAGACCAAGGAAAAGGTGGATGGACTGCGTGAAAGACGATATGAATAGGAAGGAAGTGTGTGATGAGCTGACGGGCGATAGAGAGGTATGGAAGAAAAAAACATGCTGCGCCGACCCCAAGTAAATGGGATAAGGACAAGCGAATGATGAGTTATTTATTGTATTTTAGTTATTTATTCGCTAAAATTGCTAGAACATTTATGGGTGCATTTTCAGAAAATAATGCGTAATAGTTAATAGGGACTTAATCTTCATAAGTAGGTAACATTAAATCGTTAATGAAATGAAATTCTTAACATTATTTTCTTCAAAATTCATCTATAGGTATGTCAGCACTATACTTCCTGACACGCCAATCACGACACTCTTGTGTCAAAGAGCTGAGCTACGGGCGCTTTTCGCTACATATGGACACATTACGCTCCTACGAACTACCTACGGCGTGCTGGCTTTACTAGCTGGCGGTGAATGGGTTAAGGTTCTTAGAAGGCAATGCTTTCTCCACAAGAAACTCACGGCACATAATAGCGTAGGTAAGTACTTATTACATTTATTAGAAACTCACGCACGTTACCTTCTTACGTCCTACATCCAACTTACATATAAACGGGCAGACAGATGGACACAACGAAACTACCTATAGGGTTCCGATCTGGTTTGGCCCTTATTTTGGCTCAGGAGTGCGATAAATCAGTAGGCTGAACGGTGCCTAAGCAGAGTAGGTACACTAGTAGGTACAGAACCTATGGTCGCGCCGCTTCTGTACCTCATATACTCAAGCTATTCGTAGATAGAACTGTGAATCACTGGTCCTATGCTTTTTTAGTTTATTTGATTTTATTGTTTAAATAGAGCTAACTCGCGGTTCGGTCCAGGGACGTTAATAAACATAAAATTAGTCGCCATATGGTCGCTGGTCAGATTAATTTAATGATTTGAGAGTACCTAGGTATAATATCATAATATGCAAGAGTAAGTTAATTGTAGTGTAGAGTAATGTAGGCTTTGTTGTCATTGTTGAGTTGTTGACTCTATAAGCACATTTTGGGAGTCTAGCACAAGGTGATGCAGACTCTACAATGATTCGAAGACGCCTTTCCGCATCCTCACAGACTCTTTAGTCTCATACTATAGGTAGGTATGCAACCCCCCTTTCTCAAGTTTTAGGGTTCCGTACCCAAAGGGTAAAAACGGGACCCTGTTACTCCGCTGTCCGTCCGTCTGTCTGACAGTAACAGGGAGACAGACAGTGTCTGTATATCTGTCCGTCTGTCGCCAGGCTGTATCTCATGAACCGTGATAGTTAGAAAGTTGAAATTTCCACAGATGATGTATTTCTGTTGCCTCTATAACAACAAATACTAAAAACCAGAATAAAATAAATATTTAAGGGGGCTCCCATACAGCAAACGTGATTTTCTTGCTCATTTTTATAGATAATGGTACGGAACCCTTCGTGCGTGAGTCCGACTCGCACTTGGCCGGTTTTTACTACGTCGTGTGCAAACAAGCGTATGGTTGAGATTAATTAATGTGGCCGTCTATTTAGTATACAGTCGTGGCTAGATAATTAAGAACAAGATTTTTTCCCCATACAACTGCATAATATGACTTTTAAAATTTAATGATGATTTAAAATATGTTTGGCCAATTTTATTTCTGATTACATGGAGGTATCTGTGGATAAATATGATTGAATTTAGTTTATATAAAGCTTCTGTAAATGTTGTGCTTAAAAAAATACGGATGGTCAAATGGACAGTTTTTACAAGTTCATACTGTAGGTATTTAGGGACAATGTATGAACTTGTAAAAATGTTGATTTGATCGCCTGTATTTTTTAAAGTCTTTACAGAAGCTGTATGTGCACTATATTAAAAACTGTTTAAACACGGTTACATCCGTATAATCAGAAACAAAATTAATCAAACACATTATAAATTATCATCAATGAAAAGTCATAACTGTATGCAACCGTATGGGAAAAAGAAATCGTGTTCTTAATTAATTAATTTATTTATTTCACAAGAACGGTTAATACGAATTACATAAGTGATTAAGAAGAAATATAGGGATTAAGTAACAATTAACAAGTCTTAAACCTAAAATGAGTTATGTAGTTATTCAGTAATCAATATTCACTCATTTTCACAATAAGAGAGGAACCTGGACGTGAGCATGGGCAGGCTGTCTACAAAGAGAATAGTAGATTGTTAACCAAGGGTTGAAAGCCACCCAATTCAGCCGAGATATTTTGGCGCTCGAACGAAGTGAGAGCGCCAATAGTTCGAGACTGAAATGGGTGGCTTTCACCCGAGTTAAACACTCTACTTTTCATTTCGAATAATAGGAATTTAACAACACACAGGAAATACAACATCAAAAAAACTAAAAAATTACATATGTTACAATTATGTATTTATTACTGTTCTAAATGGCTTTAATAACTTTAACTGACTTAAATTACAACTTTTCTGATAACGTTACCGTAATAACTAACAATAAACATCAAAAAAACAATTCAGTTTAACGAAGTGTGGCTGTTTAGATTTCTTCCATTGGACATTGTTTTTTTTTAATAACTTTTTAGCCCTAAGGGCGACATGCCTCACTTTCAACCCGCTATTCAGGTAAACAATAACCTACTTTCAGAGTATGAGATATGAAAAGAGATTATCTGGCCACGACTGTAACTGTCATTGGAATTGGAATCAGTGGCGGATTTACACATTTGCCGCCAGTAGGCTGTTCAAATTTTGCCGCCCCTACTGACCTCTGCAATTCGATACTCACACACAAATAGTTCTAGTTCACAACACAATCATAAATTTGCCACTCCTAAAATCTGCCGCCCTAGGCTCCAGCCTACTCAGCCTGCTGGTAAATCCGCGACTGATTGCAATCTTCTACTTCGGACGGTGGAGTTGGTTTTTGGATGGACTACTTTGATGCAATTTGGCCAACTCAAATAATCTCAAGTACCTATAGCGCACCTGATGGTAACCGGTTACCGTACCCAATTAATGCCTGGAACACCAAGGGAATAACATGTGCGTTGCCGAACCTTTAAAACCTTTATCTACACTCCTGGAGAACCCAGGGAGCTCATTATATAGGTACCTACCATGTCCCACCGCGCAATTAGCCCGGATTCTGGTTAGGGAAAGCAGCGGTTCCGGATGTTTTTTCATTTTTAGGGTTCCGTACCTCAAAAGGAAAAAAAACGGAAACCTTATAGGATCACTCGTGCGTCTGTCTGTCCGTCTGTCACAGCCGATTTGCTCCGAAACTACTGGACCGATTGAGTTGAAATTGGTAAACTTATATAAATTGGTGACCCAAAGATGACCGCGTAAAGTAAAAAAGGTTAGTTTTTTTGGGAAGTACCTAAACTGGAAAATTAAAAAAAAAGTTTCACAAACTTTATTGTGTGATATATCAAATGAAAGGGGTTGTTGTAAGCATATCAGTTTTTTTTATTATTTTAGCAAAAACAGATTTGAAGTACCTACCTAATTTAGGAAAAAAGACGAAAGTTGACCGTCCGAAACTACTAGGCTTAAAATTCTGAAAAAAAATATGGAAAATTGTTCCTTGCCTAAAGATTACAGGAAAACATATAAGAAGTTTGAGTATTCAAAGTAACGGGAAAATTCACAATATTTTTGTAAATTTTGTATGGAGCGCTTGATGCTTAGAGCATAGCAATTTTACGGAACCCTCACCACGCAGGTTGAACTCGCACTTGTCCGGTTTGTATTTTTCAAACGGTGGCAAACAAGCATACGGCCCGACACCGTCGCCTATATATTTTTACCAATTAATTCTGTATTCTGATTCGTTCTGTTGATGTACCTATATGCAAGTCCCATACTCTCAACACAGCGCAGCCTCGGCAGCCCAAATGGTGACCTCACACACCACCACGAGCACAACACCAAATACCTACCCACAAAACAAGTAGATATAGTACCTACGTTCGAAACTGTAAGAGTAAATCCTGTTAAGAAAACGCAAACAAAAAGCTACCTCATCTCATAATCAGATCACAAAGTCGATCCGTTTTCAAATAGTTCAAAAGGGTTGCCCTAAATTCGTCTAGGCAATGTTGCAGTTTTTGGCCTCACCTTTGCCTACAACTTTGACGGCTTCTAGAAGCCAAACAAAGAGCTTTTAAGGCAGCAAAACTTGTGGAGTTTAGTTCAAATTAGGTTATCGATACATAGAACGGCGTAGATAAAGTATACTTTCAGAGATATTCTTAAAAAACCTTATTAGCAAAATACGGTGGCTCCTGAGGTTACCTGCCTACCTACATACAAAGTTACAATGTCACAGATTGTTCTTCTTTAAGTAAATTATTAAGTACCAAGCATAGATACGAGTAACGTACACTTATATAGTAATAAGGTAGGTGCCTACCTGAGTGACTAGAAACTAATCTATAGCTACGCTAAAATAGCTTAACATTGTGACTACAAGAACGTAGGTACTAGGTAGAAATGTACTTAGGAGTAGGTAGGTATATAATAACCTTATAACAACTTGAAATGAAAGTTTCAAAAGTGCTTTAGCTAACTCAGTATAATTACAAATTAGGATTGATTAATGTAGGTAATTTCAAATGATTAGGTAAGTAGGTAGATACTTACCTGGGTATAGGTAGGTAGTTAGGTATTATTTTGACTTTTGTACTTTTACTGGGTACCTATTTACCTAAATACAATATAGGTCGGTAGATAGGGTAGCAGGTGATTAGGTTACCTACCTACCTACTTATATCTAATTAAATACCTACTGACACAAATAACTTCGTGAAATACTTAAAATTGGTTTAAATTGTAAGTACCTAAGTATTAAGTAAGTAGTTCTGTTATAAAATGTTATGAAAAGTTACACTTACTTAATTAAAAGTTTTATAATAAAAAGCGATGTTTGTATGTAGGAAGGTACTTGTCGTTTATTTGTAGATACATAATTGAGATCTAGTTTTAATAAGATGTTAATTTTGCTGTTCGTTTTGTATCCGACTTGAGTCTGGCGCGAGGTGATGCTTAGTGCTTAACTACGTAAGTACGGACAATGGCTTCCGCCCTGGGGCTTATCATTTGCAAATATGCCCTTACTCCTCCACTTAAGATGGTCCGTTCAATAAAATAATAATAGTAAACATCCGTGCAAATGGCCGGCAGGCGCGGGGCAGGGGCGGGCCGGGCGGGCGGGGGCCGGGGCGCGCTTATCGATTCGCGCCCGCGCGACACTGTATCTATCCTCTCATCGATGCCCGCTCGCTAGCCTCACAAAGAAAGAGATAGGTTTCGCCGACTGTGATCCTTTTGTTTTTGGGCAGCGTCCGGCGAGGGGGGAGGCGGCTGAAAAATGTGAAGGGGCGCTGATTGGCCGCGCGGGCCCCGCCCCCCGCGCAGCCTGGAGGCTCCTCGGTTCAGTTCAAGGGCGGTTGCCGCGACGTACACTGATTTGTTTGGGTTGTCGGCTATTTATAAACGTAAGGCTGTGAGAGCTTTCCCTACTATCTGCAAGCACATGACGTGACGATGTCTTGTATTTCAGAATGCAATGTGAACTTTGACGGTAAAAGTTTGCGTGAAATATAAACTAATAAACCTTCTATACCTACTTCAGGAGCAAGTTCACATCCTGGGCTTAATAGTAGAGCTTAGTAAGAACGTTACGAAAACGAAATGTAGGCGTATTCACTATATTTTCTGATCATCAACACAGAAATTTAACCCCAAAGTCAAGTAGGACAAACAATCTCTATAGATACTCAGGTAATTAATTTCAGCAGTAGCATTTAGGTATTAAAACGGCGCCATACCATATTCATACTAAATAGGTACTGTCTATTTAGGTAGGTATCTAACCCAGTTTTATTTACGAGGAATCGCATATTTTCTATTAATTTTCAGTAGGTACCTATCTATCTACCTACCAGACTTAGTTATTCAAAATTGAACCGAATATCGAATATATTTGTATTACTGTGTTAATTTACTACTTACTAAAAATAAACAAACACAAAAACAAATTATCAAGTAGGTACCTATCGATCCAATAATTAATTAAATCCTAACGGCAAAAGCCCCAAAACAAATGACGGTCGCTCTCGAAAGAGCGCCGATACATTGAACCCGCGAGCTATCCGTTACCGTGAACAAAAACTGTACACTTACAGTACCTATTAGTTAGGTACAACACGATCGCTTTGTGAGTACAGTTAGGCTAACCTTGAGGTCATTGGTTCAGGGTAAGGCCGCGGGCGCACTCGTGAGCGGAGCGGGTTACCGCGGAAATAGAGTACACAATATCGTCTTGATAGACCAGCCTATGTCGCAGAGAGAGTCGCCTGAAGTTAAATTTGTGTGTATAGCGTCTATCTATCCATATAAATATAGGTAGACACATACAGGTCCTATCACTGGTAGGGTGAACTGTTCATCAGTTAACCACCTTTTTTTCTAACGACCATATCTAGGAATTTTTCAATTGAAATCTATAACTACCTGCACAAGTCGATAGCTGGATTACTTAGCTACAAATTTGCATTCAAGCATTGTTTATTTTCTTCATAGTTTTTGCACAGTTGGGCGTTTTAAAAAAAATGGCATTTGGCTAACTGTGTCCATACCAATGTACACTATTAACCAGGGGGGTATGCCAGAGTTAACCATGTCGTACACAATTAATCACCCATTTTTAGATGCTTGTATTCTTTCAAAATAATACTCCACATATTTATAGATCGGTTTTATTCATAGCTGAAATTATAAAAACAATAGTAACAAACATATTTTTTCTTCTCCTATAGGTATTAATTAAAAAATCTACATTTTGTAGGTAGGAAACACCATAGCCGGTGGCAATGCTTGTCCCATTGCGCTGACAATACAGCATGTTGTGACTAGAGTCCCTCTCTCACCACTTGTAACCCTGGCTACGTTTGTACCTTTCCGTGCCATGACTTTTTCTGGACGCTGGACCGTGGTGGTGGCAGTCTCGTCTAAATTATATACTCTGCTGCCATCTGCAAAGCTTGCATGTCTTTCCATAGCAGACTTTAAGTTGCGGAAAAAAAATTCGATGTTGTGTTTGTTGAAAGCTGTTGCCCTTGCTAAGCTACATGGCTCCGGTTTTCGCAATGAAATCTCAGGATGTCTTTTCCGGAATGACCGAAGCCATTCGACTCCGGCCAATTCAGTATCAATCCATGATTGAGGAAGGTTCTTTTTGTTAATCTTGGCCATTTGATAAGCAACCCGACGGCAATGTTTCGCTGTCAGGCCGTAAAATAGCTGAGCACAGTAGTCAATATATGATACTAGGGTGTCCTCTTCCTCTAACGTAAACATCCGGTTTACTTCATAGTTCGGAGTTAGACGCATGGGTATATCAGGGTTATCACCTACCTCCGCCAACCTCTTTACGAACAGCCGAACGGTTGGGTAGCATAGATTACACTCCTTGCTAGCTGCTTTGATGCTCATTCCAGCGTGTATAAGCTCCAAGGCTTTTTTCATAGCATCTTCAGTACCTATGTGCCCCTTTCTTCCGAGCTATTGCTTTAACTCGCCCCATCTAAAATTTTAAAATATCGTTTTTTTAATTATTTTGTAATTTCTAAAAATAGTCGGTACACAATTATCCACACTTGTCGTACAATTAGCCAGTGGATAATTGTTGGACAGTAAATTTTGGTTAAATGTTAGACACCCCCCTCACGGCGCCGTTAGATTGACCTTGCTTTGAAATTATTAGCATTAGGTACAAAATATCGACACCAAAAGAAGCATGATGAATGTATCTACGCAGCTAATATATCAAAATGTATGTAACGGCTAACAGAAAGATTTGAAGTGGAAAAGTACTTACCGTTTTTTATCAAAATATTTTCACGAAATTTTTAAATTTGGCCATAAGTCGACCGTTATGTACGCGTGCTCGCTGCCGACTGGGGAGCGGGGAAGGCATACGCTGAGGCATCTAATGCTCTCGGTTGCACCAAGTGGCAACGTCGCGTTCGGAAGATATTCGCAAGGCTAATTGTGTACAACTGGCTAACTGATGAACAGCTGACCCTACTCTAGGTACATAGGTACCTACTTCATTCTACGATGTGTAAGAAGCAAATTATACAGCGGTTAGGGAGTTCGCTGTAACAATCAGGTATGGCTCGAGACAATTACCCTAATACCTTTATGATATTGAACATATTACACTTATATATATATATATCATCATCATCATATCAGCCGAAAGACGTCCACTGCTGGACATAGGCCTCCCCTAGAGAGCCGACCGATATAGCCCTCCGAATTGCTAAACTTAAGTGGCAGTGGGCGGGGCACATTGCACGTAGAACCGATGGCCGTTGGGGTGGAAAGGTTCTCGAGTGATGACCACGTACCGGAAGGCGCGGCGTGGGTAATAGGCCCCCCACAAGGTGGACTGATGATCGGGTGGCGGTCAATTTGGTATATATATATATAACGAGGGTTGCCTGGTGAAACCCGATAAATCAAGATAATTATTTTTTGAAATAAGAACTCGACAATCGTTACGCATGGCATGGTTCTATTTTCAAAAAGCCTTTAACGCGATTTATCGGGTTTCACCAGGTAACCCTCGATATATATATATTTCACATTAAATCATATAACGTAAATATGTGACTAACTCATTTATATAATATAGCAATAATTTGTCCGGTTTCTTTATTTCTTGGTTGTTCGCATATCCCGCACCAGATATAATTGTTTTCTGTTTGACCTTAAGGTTGACTTGTAGAGTAAGTTCGCCTTTTGTATTAAACACCGCTGCCCGCTCCGCTAGGCTCGCGTGCCCGCTCCGCTAGGCTCCCGTGCCCGCTCCGCTAGGCTCGCGTGCCCGCAGCCGCGCGCCTTTTGTTAAAGACTAGGTTTGTGGACTTTGTGGTACGGAGAGGTATCCACAACTTCTTCAAAACTTATCGTATTCAATATCATGGCCGTAGAAATTCGAAGGGCATTTGCTTGATTTAAAAAGTAGTCTGTAAACATTTCCGATATTTTGGAGAGTACTTGACCTCTGCGCTCACAAATATATGTAGGTACACTATTTTCTTTGTTTTGAGAATCGTCCACCATTACAAATAGCCGCTTACCTACCTAAAAAAAATACTTTATAATACCTATGTACAACATTTTAACTCAAACCCCTTTGAAAATTCTGAAAAAAGTACACTTTTATAGGTAGTGAAAATAATGGCCAATGTTTCAATTCCCTTGTCTGAAGGATGTCGGAAGTAGGTATTACAGCGTCCAGGAACTTTTCAGATCGACTAAACATAGACACGTCACTTCTCAAAGTCACATCTTTACAGGCACTTTATGAATATTTTACAGTAAAGCCTGACTCACAAAATCCCGACAGTCGACCGTCAAGCATTGTGAGAGTCGAGAACGACACTCATTTACCTGTCACGACGTCGTGACGACGCCATTTTGCGCTCGTCACCGTGATCGAACGTTTGAATTTGGAACACTGCTTCGGTTGCCGGTTTGGTTTGGCTGATGTGCGTTTGTGTAGCGCTATGCTGTGTTCTTTGAGTTTCACTACACAATTTTCCTAACATAGATAGGTATTATGATGTCCTCCGGTCCGAATTTCCTTAATACTATGTAGGTACGTGCAGTGCCGGCTCATAACCAAAATATCCATTTTATGTGACTTAGTACAAGGAATCTAAAATACTTTCAGAATAGAATAGAAATATATTTATTTGGTGTGACAAAGAAATTACACAAGTGTATAGTTACATCTGAAATGCACCAAAATGGATACCACTCAGCATATGCCAGCAGCAATATATGCTAAAGGCGTTGGTTTTCAGGGCACCCAGAGAGAGATACAGAACTTAAAATATGACTTATAATTATAACTTATACATAAAAAAACCTAATTAATGAGAAGGAGAGGTCGCTGGTCAATTAATTAATTAATTAAATTTCACGTAATTTTCACCAAATAATGCCGCTTATAATACTACCTATGATATTTCAGGAAGTAGGTACAGTCGCCATTAGATATATCAGAGCGGCGAAAGCGCTCACAAATATCTGAACACGTCTCTAATGCCTCGACAATAGAGACGTGTTCAGATATTTGTGAGCGCTTTCGCCGCTCCGATATATCTGATGGCGACTGTACATAATACAAAAGTAATTTAAATCAGCGCACATATATAGGTATACACAGTGTGTTTCTGACTTTTTTCTGTTTTATTTTATTTCTCTAAATAGGTAGGTAAGTAGGTATTTACAGATATTAAAAAGTCAGTTCCACCGAACCCAATTTCTCCTAAACCTATACTTATTGAACGCTCGTTCGTAAAAATATAGCGAAGCGAAGGAAGGTCTCCGTTTAAACTTGGGTCAAAATTCTTTCGTATGTCCGGATGGCCGGATGTCACGCCTCTTCTAACCGATATTCTTGAAGTTTTGTGAGCACGTTGAATAATTATAAAGATTTATTTTGTAGTTTCACATTCACGAATGAAAAAAAAATGTACAAAAGACATTCTCCCGAGTTCTACTGCTCACAGAGCCACTAAGCTCTTATTTGGCTTTATCCAATATAGGGGTGATTATTTTTTATGTTATTAATGTAGTAGCAAAGCTATACATTTATAAAATATCGAAAGCCGTATACTACCCAAACTGTGCTAATTCAGATAGGTAATAACCTAATAACCAGATATATCATAGATGACCAATATGTCATATACACTTAAGTTTAGCCGTACTGGAAAACCAAGTACCTACCATACCTAAAAATAAGGGTGCTATTCAGAGCGGTTTTTCCACATAAGGAATTTCGTGGTATTCTGTTGAAATCACCAGATATGTCATAGATGACTCAATATAATACCGGGATGCTACGAGTTTATGGGAAAACCAAAGTGGAAAAGTGCTCCAGGTGGCCTTTTGAAGACTTGTTACACATTTTAAACTTTATTTCATAGGAAAAAGGTTCAATGATTTAATAATTAGTTAAGTTAATACTTATTATTTGAAATCTTATTGTTTGTATCATAAATAAATGAATATTGTCAATAACAATAACATACGTATACGACTGGCGTCACCCTTGTTATAAGTGTAGTATTAACAAAAGGCTTTAGATTATCTATTACATACAAAGATTGAAAAGTTTTTCTCTGTCTTAATGACATTGACATAATATTGAATTTTACACGTTGTGGAAGAGGTTTTTTTCGCTATACCCATACATAAGACATAATATATATTAATTATTTTAAGGCCAATGACTCACATATGAGCCATACCTACCCCTGCGAGCTATTTCCGATGCAATGTGGAAAAATGCTGCCATGGCGTAGCACACCAGGCCAGCACACGGAGCATTGTTTGGCTTCGAATGGTTTTTTTTTAATAATTCATCAACAATATTTATAATTGTGTCTGAATATCTAAATTGAATACATACACACTCTTTTTTAACATACGTATAATCTGATTAATAAGTCAAAAAAAGAAATAACAATACAATATTATTGAACAAGCGTGCGAAAGTTCTCCGTTTAAGCTTGGACTAAAATTCGTTCGTATGTGGGGATGTCTGACTGTCCTGATCTTCAGGTTGCATTTCTCAACATATTCTCGTGATTTTTTTTGAGCAGGTTTAATATTTTTTTTTTGTTAAGTCAGTTTTTAGAAATTCAAAACATATTATGTCCAATAAAAGACAGGCTTGATGCGAGTTCGAAAATTCAGAGAGTGACTAGTTGATATCTGCGACTACATGCCAGAACGAGTTTTGTTTTAGGTATTACCTTTATCTTCGAAAGCTTACCAGGAGTAACGCCATAGACAAGCTAGTAGAAATCGGGTTCTCTCACACTAGAATTAACCGCTTATCATAAATATTTCCCAAGCCCCTAAATACTACCGCCGCCATTAGCCTCCCGTCGTACCTCTAAACGACGAAATATTTAAATGGCGATCCGCGGCTATCTTCAGATAAAACGGCCCAATTCACATGCGTGAGCCGTGATGGATGAGGCCGGCGATCAGACCCTTGTCCCCCCCCTCTCAAATTTGCCTTCCCCGGCGGACGCTCGGCCTAGGACGTTCGGGCCCAGTGTTAGCGGGCGGACTTATCTAATG
Organism: Epinotia nisella; assembly: GCA_932294315.1. Lineage (NCBI taxonomy): Eukaryota > Metazoa > Arthropoda > Insecta > Lepidoptera > Tortricidae > Epinotia > Epinotia nisella. The sequence goes on along the minus strand of OW028677.1, from coordinate 18,065,587 downwards.
CAGGTATCATCATCTTCATCATATTAGCCGAATTTCGCCCACTGTTGGGCATAGGCCTCCCCCAAAGAGTGCCACAATAATCGGTCCTGCGCCAGTCGCATCCCGCGACCTTCCCCTGATTCTCCAGTGGCGACCCCTCCCCCCTATGCGGGTATACTCTACTATACTATATACTATAAGAATCTAGGAGTAAATTCTGCCAAAAGAACGCAAGCAAAATGCGACTTTTTGCTCACTCTGAGGTAGTTTTTTTGACAGATTTAGGTACTGTTAAAAATATATACACGAAAAAATAGCAGAGGAAACAATTTGGATAGCTCGTGACATCGCTTAGGCGGAAATTATATCACAAATTGGGTAGGTACCATAAAAGTTTTCTAATTTATGTGACAAATATAATTATTATTTTTATCAAATACCTACTTACTCTCCCATTAAATGTCTCTTAGAGACTCAGGAGCCGTAGCATGGTTGGCCTTATCACGCGACAAGTGACAAGATAAGAGCGTCGTCTCGTTCTATCGAACGGTGTCAGCCAGTGACGCACGCTCTATCCTATCACCTATCGCGTGACAAGACCAACCATGCTACGGCTCCTGGACGTTAAACCGTGTCCAAAAAAACCAAATACATCAACGAGTCATACTTGGGGAAGATAACTGATATGTGAAAATCGTGAAAGTTGTTATCAAAATTGGATTATTAGTTCGTGGGTTGTACCTTGCACCTATCTCCTTTTGCTCTTGTCCGCTGGCAGTCGCGCCGGCGCCTCCTCCTGTAGGTGATCCATTACACTGGCATTTTTGCGTAATCCTCGTGTATAAATATGAAATTGAAGGAAGAGCTAGTGATGCTTAATCGACTGGAGGTCGGGGTCACCTTCCTTCCAGAATATTCCGGACGCTATGTCGCTGCCCAAAAGTATGAAAAGATATGTTAGGTAGGCATGTCTTGTATGAAATTATTAACACTTACCTATACGTTTTCTTTGACATCTTTGAGCGTCTTAAAATATGCACATATGTATATTATTTTTATTTAAATTGATAGTCAACCTTTTCTGCTCGTTTGATGCAGATGCAGATACGATTTACGTGATTACAAAAAGAAGATCAAATAAGATATCAAGTGGTTTTTATTTTATTTCATTATTATCAAACTTAAGTCTGGTTCCTCATCAACATCTCTAAAGAATGCATACCTAACCTAAAGATAATAAATATTGATAAGCGGATTCTAATTGTGCAAGAAAGTACAAAATATTTTGGATTTTTCGCACTCATGCAAAACTACCAACTATTAAATCAAAAACATACAGTGCAATGCAATTCCACATACTTAATTCACACACATACAAAATATGCACCCAGATTAAAACCGAGGCCAAAAAACTCAAAACAATCGACAGTTGATTTGAAAACAAGAATTGGCAAGTACTCGCTATGCAAATCATAATCAATAATGCTCACTGATTATAAACTATTCTCTATTCTGATTATAGATAATTATAGTTAGGGTGGGGTGATGAGCGATTTGGGTATTATTTGCGCTTTATTTGGGTATTTATTGCGCTCGGGTGACGCGGCAGATATTATGGGCTGTCCCTCGAGGGGAACCCTTCGTGTAGCGGACATTGATTTGGTAAGGTTTTCAGATGAATTATTTTAATATCTACAAAGGTGCGTAATACCTTTATATTTAAGCGCTTTAGTGAGTAGAATAGGGAAAGGATATGGACCGTGCGTGACGTTCAAATAAGGAAAATTTGGTTGATTTAATTATATTTAGACGTTGTAGATACCTACTTGAAAATTCATAAAAATTGCCAATAGAATACAATTGCCATTACGACACCCTGCTTTTCTTAGCCGAAACTAAGTTTCCTCTAAGGTTTTTTAAATTCCTTTTTTAAAGTCATTCAACGTACCCCTACTTAGAATTTTGTATACCTATTCTAACATGTTAATCATCAAATACAAGTTTCTTTGTGTGAACGTAGGTAAGTATTTAAAACATCTTGCACAGGAATCTGTAAACGAATAAACATGATAAAAACGTAGTTTTACAACTTTACATATTATTTATTTATTTATTTAAACTTTATTGCACAAAATATAAAAAAAAATGTACAAATGTATTATCACCCCATATAAAATAGTAATATCCGAATTGAAATAAGAATAGGTATGAGCTTCGTTTTGAAATTTAAAATCAGGTTGATTACCTAACTACCTATTTAACGTCAAAGCTCCGTAGGTAGCTATTTTTTTTTTCAGAGCTCTGTAGCATTGTTTTTCCGCATTATGACAAAAATAATCCATAGGTAAAAACATTACAATCTTTTTCGTTGGGCAGTCGTGTAAAAATGGTTTGCATCACGCGTGCTGCTAAGGTCTGTAACACACTGGCGTGGCCTGCGGTGGCGGTCAAGAGTAAATTTGACAGCTAATGACAAGTTTACTATTGACCGCCGCGGCCAGGCGCGCCCGTGTGATTCAGCCCTAAAACGGTACAAAAAGTACACTAACCTATAGCACAACCATCATCCCGCGTGCTTAGATTCGAAATTTGGATTTGAATTTCGAATTCGTACACAAACCTTTTAAATTTGGAATAATGAGTGATGCACGCCGACATGAAGTCCGCATTCAGCGCAGATAATACCTGGGGCAGAGGTGCGTTCATTAGCCCTCCCTCGGTTTAGTGCAGTGATGTGTCGATAAGCGGTTGTTTGGGGGCTACCTCAATTCTTTCCGTGGGTCTTAATACCAATTAGAGTAGACAATATTGCGCAGCTCAAAGGATTGGGTTTATTAGTGTCGGATATTGTTATGTGGTTGTTGGCGCGGAAATGGAATCGTGGGGCGCCCGGGGTACATGCCAGCGAAAGTACGCCAATTAGACGATATCAATTTACAGTTAGTGTTATTGGTTTATATGTATATTCGGATAAAAATATTGAATAATTGAAGGTAACGTGATATGATACCAACACTTTATTCTTCTTTATTAAAAGCTAACAATACATACACGTTTGAACCTAGAGTAGAGTAGGTAGGTACCTTACTCTATGCCAACTATTAAACTAAGTAATTCACTATTTCCGCTATTATAGGTACCTACCAGTGGCGGAGCGCTCACACAAGCCATAAAATTTATTTTTAGGCCAACCTATCGTCATATTTATACTCTAAACTCTTTCATAACTTTTTTGTTCCTGGTTGCCCAAATTTTCACGCGCCGCCACTGATACTGATACCTACCTAGGTATAATTGCGGAAATAGTGAATTACTTAATTAGAGGTACTTGCCTACTCTGTGCAAGAATTCCTATTTCATTCTACTATCATTAAAAACCGGCCAAGTGCGTGTCGGACCACGCGCAGTATAAGGGTTAGGTACCTAGTTGCCTGTCCGTCTTTGACCTTTGTTACATTGACACGAGCGCGCCAACGAATGTTGCGGTTGCGTAACCCGATTATGTACGAAAGTTGGCCTTTTGAAGTACATTTATTAAGTTGGTCGACTATTTCAAGTTAACTAAGTTATGCCTACTTATCCGTGATAGTTTTCGAAGTAAATTCATGACATTTACTACTGCCATGAATTTTTTCATATACCCAGTAGTAACCATTAAGCCGGCAGAGGGCCGGACACATGACTCAAATAAAAATTAGGGCTTTAAAGCAAATATCACGTATAAACACATCCGGGTCATTCTTCTTTTTTACCTACAATTGCTTGTCCTCATTTTACCATACGTCATTAGTTAGAGTATTGGTTATTAATGTTTTAGTGTTTGAATGTACGTCCATACATTTTATTCATCTATTAGAACTAAATAGTCTTTCACTTTCTCTATCCAGTTATTTTTTTATAAGTTTGTTTTTCATAGAATCGCGTGACAGAGTGGTAATCCAAAATGTGGTCTCTGCTGAAAACGGCCACTCTGTCACAATATTACCTGAAAAACTACCATAAAGAAAAAAACATTATCGCCACGGAAATAATCATTAATTAGTCCAAATAAAAGATACATGCAACGTTTATTAAAAACCATGATTATCAATAGTTGAAAAACGCAAAAAACAGAAAAATGACGATATATTGTAGGTAAAAAAGAAGAACGACCCATCCCTGTATTGACCCATCTTATTTTTAAAGAAACTATCCAACGATACCCCACACCATAGCTTTACTGAAAAAAAACAATTACATCCCCACTTTATAAATGTGTAGCAGAGGTAACCTAAAAAAAAACATAATTTTATTCTACCGTTTTGATGGTGTGATTGATTTATATACTCATGCCGAATTACAGCTTTCTAGTAGTAAGGGTCACTGAACAAAGTCGCAAACCGGGACAGACGGACAGACGGACATAGCGTTATAGTTCCTTGTTGACTACGGAACCCTAAAAAAGGGTTAATAATGTTGGAAGAAACATTAAACATTTGTTGTTGAAAAATATCGAAGTCAAATTTCATCATACAAAAGATAACTTTCTGTTTTGGACGATTACATCACATACTTAGTAAGCAATTGCCTTTCAGCGTTCGCTAATATCTCTTCTCTGCTTCTGCCCTACTTAGATTTAATTTCGCACGATGCATTTCAAGATTCACACGATAGAACCTCCAATCACCGTCCGAAATCTAAATAATCGAACAGAATTAGAACTGCGCCGAGGACGTGTGGCATGCACGCCGGCAGTATTCTGCGAATGCGGGCCGAATATCCGAAAACGCGAATCTCGAATGCCGAAAAGCCGAATGGTCGGGGTCTCGGTGACATATTGGAATGTGACTCCATTTATCCGCGTTTCCTATTGGAATCCGGAGTGACGCGGCAAATTGGAATTGCGGTGCCTATTTTCGAGGTTATTGATAGATAATGCCACTTGTAACGTTCACGTGCGGTGGAAATGCGGGTAAGGTCGGGACCTTGTTTTATAACGTAGATACAGCAGCTATATAGCGTACTTTATCAACTAAAACAAATAAGGTAAACGTCCCAGAGTGATTTTTTTTGGTCCCTGACTGTTGCTTTAATAGGACGAACCCACAGCGGTCTAATTGCGTGGGACAAATCCAGGGGACTCCAGGGGGCACGACCACGCGGGGGGGATTGTGCTTGATACTAACTCAATACTCGATACTTTCAACCTTTACTCATAACAATAGAGGTGAACATTAGATGTCAACTATCTAACATAGTCACCGGCATCAATATGACACATTCTAACAGCATTACAAAGCACCGTGTTAGGTATTTTTAAGCGCTTTGTAGTACAGGTACATATACTAGTAGGTACTGCATCGAACGCCAAATTAGGTTTTTGTGGTCCAGATAGTTTACTACTGCGTGATACAATACAAATACTTTTTATTGCACACCTCACACAAACAAAGCAGTTACAGAGAGAAACAATACAATAACATGTAGGTAGAGGTAGACAACAGGCGGTCTTATCGCTGAAGAGCGATCTCTTCCAGACAACCTTTGGGTATCGGAGAAAGAGATAAAACTAGATTTTGCAGTAGGTGGTGCAGAGATTATTATTAATCAAAAATCAAAATAATTATAAAAATAAACGTACATAAATACCTCTATATCCATACTAATATTATAAATGGGAAAGTGTATGTGTTTGTTTGTTTGTTTGTTTGTTTGTTTGTTTGTTTGTCCGTCTTTCACGGCAAAACGGGGCGACGAATTGACGTGATTTTTTAAGTGGAGATAGTTGAAGGGATGGAGAGTGACATAGGCTACTTTTTGTCTCATTCTAACCCCCCACTTCCCTAAAATGGGGGGTGGAAGTTTGTATGGAGCATTCCGCAATTTTCAAGGTAGAAAGCTAAAAATTGGTATGCGGAATATTTGTGACTAACGAAAAAATCGTGCATCATTTTTTTTTGGAAATCTGTACCCAACCCCTTTCACAAGGGGGTGAAATTTTATATGGGACTTTTCGCAGTTTTCAAGGTAGGAAGCTAAAAATCGGTACACAGACTGTTACCAACGAAAAATACCTGCCTTTTTTTGTTAATTTTCCCCCAGCCTCTAACTATGTAGTGTCAGTACGTAGAGTCGATATGTAGAGTCGATATGTAGAGTTGATATGTAGAGTCGATATGTAGAGTCAGTATCTAGAGTCGATATGTAGAGTCAATATGTAGAGTCGATATGTAGTCGATATGTAGAGTCGATATGTAGTCGATATGTAGAGTCGATATGTAGAGTCGATATGTAGAGTCTATGTAGAGTCGATATGTAGAGTCGATATGTAGTCCATTTGTAGAGTCGATGTAGAGTCGATATGTAGAGTTGATATGTAGAGTCGATACGTGGAGTCAGTATCTAGAGTCGATATGTAGAGTCGATATGTAGTCAATATGTAGAGTCGGTACGGTATGTAGAATTAGTATCTAGAGTCGATATGTAGAGCCGATATGTAGAGTCGATATGTAGAGTTGATATGTAGAGTCTATGTAGAGTCGATATGTAGAGTCGATATGTAGTCCATTTGTAGTCGATGTAGAGTCGATATGTAGAGTCGATATGTAGAGTTGATATGTAGAGTTGATATGTAGAGTCAGTATCTAGAGTCGATATGTAGAGTCGATATGTACAGTCGATATGTAGAGTCGATTTGTAGTCGATATGTTGAGTCGGTATGTAGAGTTGGTATGTAGAGTCGGTATGTAGAGTCAATATGTAGAGTTGATATGTAGAGTCGATAATTATATAAAAGAAGAAACTGACTGACTGACATATCACCGCACAGCCCAAACCGTTGGATCTAGAGATTCCAAATTAGGCACATGGGTTCCTTGTAAGTTTGGGTGCACTAAGAAATGATTTTTAAAAATTCACCCCCTAAGCGGATGAAATGGTGATCCAAAGTTTGTTTTCTGGTCGCTGATTACGAAAACAACAACGATTAATCCAACGTGGTGGACGTGAAATACCATCTCCCCTGTTGGAGTGCGATGGGATTGAAATGTCTAAATATGGGTGTCGTTTTTATGGTTTTTTGGGAAGTTAATTACGAAAATGGCATCGATTTTGAAATTTAACATTGTGAACATGAAAATTCTTGAAAGTATTTGTTCCAAATTGCAATTCAATTGGAACATAACAGGTCAAACTGAGATGCAACTTTTTGTAGGTAAACGGTTAACATTACTTTTAGTACGCGGGCGAAGCCGCGGGCACAAGCTAGTATAAACATACATACACAATCATACATATATACAAATAACATAAATACAAATATATGATACCTACATAAACAGTGAGCCAAAAAATACAATCAGGGTTAAGGGAGAGACAAATAATGTTCTTTAAGAAGGGATTTGAGGTTGCCGATAGATTTTGATGATAATGAAATCGTAGAGGATAGGAATGGTAGAATTAGACAATTGTCCTCGCAGTTTTCGATTACATAAGCATTTTTTGTAGGTACACCTAAGTTGGGTGAAATTTAACAAGCTTTAAATTTTGATAATTTTGGTTTATTTTATATGTATTTTGATCCACCTGAATTGTGTGTATCCACCAAAGTTAGAGTACCTGTGTTGTTATTTGGTATCAAAACCCATAATCTATAATATGATAGGCCTGTAATATAATTGTACAGTCGTTTTTATACATATACAGACTAAGACGTAGGCTTTCGACATAATTTCGTTTATGTTTTTACCTTGTTAAGTGATTTTAAATCAATAATTATACTAAAATTTTGAATATCTACAAAATAAACATTATGTACAAATTATATATTGTGTAATCATCATAAATGTATTAAATGAGACCATATATTTGCTTGTTTTATCACCACATTAAAAAAGGGCCACTTCTGCCGGTATGTTCACGAATAACTTCAAAACCAGGGAATCAATTTTGATGCGGTTTTCATTTACATAGTTTTTACCCTTAATTATGATTTTATATACAATTAGCGTAGGTATATACATTTATGCATGTGTATTTAAATTCATTCTAAGTGCGGGCTGGGTTTGAAAGACACATGAGAAACTTATATAAAATAAATATATACAGCAAACATAAAATGAATTTTATGATCATAATAATTTCTATTTGTTCATTCCTTTGTGTCGCACAATTTGAACGCAAAATCTGCGCTTTTTCTGCATGTTTGTTCACGGATAACTCAAAAATTACTGAATCAATTTTGATGCAAGTCTCATTATCGTTAGTTTTTACTGTGAGGATAATTCAAGTATATAATTTGTTTTTTATATGTTCATATCAGGCTACCAGGATAAGAACTGAGCGAGTCGTTAAAACATATAATAATCAAGTTATTTGATATATGTATAAGTATATCTTTTATATTCAGTTAGTCGCCTATTACATATATATTTATATATAATATTCATATTCTTATAAAAAAAATACATAAATATTAGCGGACATTCTTACACAATTCGAACTAGGCCTATAGTAAGCTCAATAACGCTTGTGTTATAGGTACTAGACGACGATATATATAATAGATATAAAACAACCCTATTTCCTATTTCCTACTAATATTATAAATGTGAAACTTTGGATGTTTAGATGGTTGGATGTTTGGATGTTTAGATGTTTGTTACTCAATCACGCTTAAACGGCACAACCCGATTTGGATGAAATTTTGCACGAATATAGTTTATAGCCTGGATTAAAATTAGGATAGTTTTTATCCCGGGTTCACGCAGACGAAGTCGCAGGCGGAAGCTAGTTATATATATATATTATAGACTCGCCCGTCATCTTCACGATTCTAATCCAAATTCTTGATACATATCGAATAACGATATATTTAACCAATTTTTTAAACATAATGCTCTATGTAAATGACAATCGCATCAAAATTTAACTAGCACTTTCCAAGTTAAATGGAAATACCTAGACAGACGCAGCAGTGGACTTTGTTTACTAATATGAAATACTATATAATAAAATATAATATATATAACATGGATAAAATATTGCACATTCTAATTAGTAAGTAATATAATCAAGCATTTTTTATTCTTTTTCCAATAGTCAAATACCTGTCAATTATTAGACTTTATCTCATTAACATAATGTTCATTTTAGTAGGTCCTCTACAAGTAAAATATTTATTTAATAAACAAAAATTCAAAACATATAGGTACGCATGGGATTAAAACTACTTAAAATAAAATTAGAAAAAAAAAACAATTTAAAAAACGTATCAAAACTTTGCCTTTTAGGCAGGGTGCCTATCACGCAGGCAGCCTTGAGCGAGAAAGCTGCCTGCGTGAGGGCCTCTACAATGTTGGTGACATTAAGCAATTTTGGTGTTCATCAAAAATCCATCAACTCCTTTTCCTTCACGTATATGTTAACTTTATACGGCGAAATAGAACCCAAAATCATATCTAAAACAAATAAGAAACAAAAATAAGGTGTGCTTAAGTTAAGCGTATCACCAAAATTATCGTTAACTGTATTTTAAACCACCGTAATTAGGTACTTACGTGCGTGACGGCCAACTCCTACACAATATAACACGTATATCAAGGCCTATGGCTAAAACAAAACTAAACCAATAACTCTAAAGCCGTTTGTCTCATTGCGTTTCGTTCGATCATAAAATAATTTTCCATTTTTCCACCAAAATTATATTTTTATCAGGACAGTTTAGTTTACACTGGTATTATTCGCTTTAGTTTACATACGAATGTAACAAAAAATTACAAGATACGTTGACTAATATATAACACGAATAAATGTTACTTAAATTATGGATAGTTTCTTTGTATTAAGGCGTTTTGACACAAGAAACAAGTGCAGGACTAGTCACCATAATTCGATTTTAGGCAGTTATTTTTTTTAGGGTTCCGATACCTCAAAAGGAAAAAACGGAACCCTTATAGGATCACTGGGTTGTCGGTCTGTCCGTCTGTCACAGCCGATTTGCTCCGAAAATACTGGACCGATTGAGTTGAAATTTAGTACACATATGTAAATTGGTGACCCAAAGATGGACGCGTAAAGTAAATTAATGAATTCTGAAGAAGGAAAATTAAAAAAAAAAGTTTCGCAAACTGTATTGTGTGACATATCAAATGAAAGGGATTGTTGTAAACATGTCAGATATCTTTTTTTATAATTTTAGCAAAAACAGATTTGAAGTAATTTAGGAAAAAAAACGAAAATTGACCATTCCCCCCCCTTATCTCCGAAACTACTAGGATTAAAATTCTGAAAAAAAATATGAAAAATAGTTCCTTGACTAAAGATTACAGGAAAACCTATTAAAAGTTTGAGTATTCAAAAACACTTATGAAATTAAGATTATATACGGAACCCTCACAACGCGAGTTGAACTCGCACTTGTCCGGTTTTTTTTGATTAAGCCAATAGGTTCAAAGTAATTTCTATTATGGCTCAGGATGAAGAAAGAAGTAGATTAGATATCATATAAAAATAGAACATTCAAAATATATAAGAAGTTCTCAGTCCAATTATCACCTCCGCCGCGCAAAAATCGCCCTGGGATTTTCCCCCCTGTGTAAGAGAAAAGAAACCAAATTGAGTATTATGATATGACGATACCTAATATAACGTTATTAGGACCTAATATACCTGATTATAACAAACCACATTTTTCTTTTGAAGTGCCTACGTTTCCATGAACAGCAATGAACTCTCAATTTTTTTAGCAGCAAACAAATCAATTTCGTTTAATTGAAAAGCCTAGCGACATGAGCTATTAATACATTTGAACATATATCAGAATGTCATTCCGCAACCCTTTGGCGGCGCGGTCAGTTGCACACTGAGGCAAAGCGCAGTCCCTACATATTAAATCACATTTTGACAAGCGTACCGTGAAGAATTAATCGAGTGTCGTCGAGTGCGGACTGCAGAAAAAATGAAAACATGATGGCATTTTGCTTGGCCCCTTAGCCCGCGCGGAAAGGTCAGCGGGCAGCCGCTCGTGAAATGTCCCGGCTAATCTAGAGGGAATACTGGCAGTCGACAACTATTTTCGAATCGTTCTAAATTCGAATTTCCTCCATATTTTTATTAAAATGTTTTTAGTGCCAGTATGTATCTGTTTGTACTTTGTAAAGAACACCATAGAATTACACAGAAATAGATAAATGTTGTTGACCATAGGTGTTTATTGGTTTCATTATGGGCACTATTCAATGGCTTCAGTGTTTTGCTACATTCATAACAACCAGCCAATAGATAAAACAGCCTCTTCAATTAAAATTCGTAACTTTCGCAAATAGGAGCGAGTAACAAACTACATTGTATTCGGGGTTGAAATACACTTTTTGAGATTCAGTGTAAACGAACCTCTTCTTTCATAGTTTTGGCGAAGTAGGTATATTGCACGCTGATATTACGGTGCTGAAATTTGGCTTGCATATCTAATCTAAGTACTTACTATATTGAACAAAGTACCTACTTATTTTCTGAAGTGGACGAGTTTAGACTAAAATTGGACATTGCAACAATATTCCAACTCGCCTGACGAATAAAACAACCAGTAGTCTTGAAAATCCACTTATATAATAAAACACCAATAACCGGCAATTCCTATAAACAAGAGAAACTTATTCCCCACAACGATAACAATAATTAGTGTAATAATTCACATAGCTATTAAACGTTATGATAAACGAGATATCCATAATTAAAGAGAAGGGTGGTAACCCTAAATTATCACCCTTATAGGCATAGACAGTAGACTTGGGCATCTAGCACGGCATAATGCAATTATTGCCGCGCGAGCTGTTTTAGGATGAACGTGAGAAATCGCACTTGTCTGTAGGGGAGTAAAAAACAAAAAAAATCGGCCGCGGCATTAGGATGGGCCATCCATCATAACGTCGGATTAATGTCTGATGTATGTTGCATTACACCATGATACAGGGCGTGAGGCAGGGCTGAATGGTGGAGTTCAATACTGTCTTAATGAATACAAAGTAGTTTGATCAAAATTGAAATAAATACATAAATGTGACCGAGTAGGCATGTGACCCGAAACAAGACAAACTTTGTGGCACTTGAGCTGTAGGACTATAGATAGCAAACACAGTGTCCGAGTCGAGACCTAGACAAGTGCATGGTTGGTTAGCAAACGAAATGTTGCTATAGAATTAGAATTAGAATAGCCATTTATTGATTATTAATACATTGTTACATAAGAATTTTAATTTGCTACGACACTATGTTTGCTTATTTTTAAATAAAATTTTACATTAAATTTTAAATGACCTCTCCTTCGGTGAAGAAGGAGGGATGTAATAAGACTAAAGGGTGCTATACCATAGTTTATTAACACAAACTAGATTTTTTTATAAAAACAAGAAATCAAAAAGGCAAACTTCCCTTAAAATTATACGTTCAACGTTTCGTTATATTTGTATGTCATGGCAAATAAAATTAACATATACACTTAAAATTAAATACATTTCTAGAAATCTTGCCCCGAGCGGATTCGAATGCACTTCGCAAGTTGAGTATAGTTTTTGCCATTAATTTCAGTTAAATTGAATGAATCTGCTTATTACCTAATATACATTATTCACAGGTACTTATTTACGTCACGGGTCTCCATATCCAACACATCCTGTGCGATTGTCCTCGGCATTAGGGAGTCTGCTCGCGTGCGTTATTGCCTGTATTGCGTCTGATTTGAAATATTTCCACGGAACCACTTATTCGCACCTCGCGGGTACTGCGATGTGGAGATCTTGATGCTCGGTTTATTGAAATTTGGTAAACTGTTAACGGCAAGATTTTGCATTCAACAACGATATCAAAAGGGTCCGGGTCAAATCAATCGATTACTTTCACTATGAGTTGCAATACTTAAATTGGTACGGAAATAGGACTTCCAGGAAATTTCATGTTGGCTTAATATTCATTATATATTCAAAATTAGACTAATTTTATGTTTCAGAAGTTGTGTCGTACTTTTCCTTCATGGTGCAATTTTTTTTTGCAATATGTACAGATTCTTAATAAAAATTGTTTAAAAATAGAATAACTACTTAGTTTGATATATTTACATTCACGAGTATGAAATATATTTCATCCCTCTTGAGTGACGTAAACTAACCAAAATGCATAGTTTAATTGACCCATTTAAACACGTTGCGTTTAAAGATTTACATACATAAATACATATAATTACGTCTGTTTCCCGGAGGGGCAGGTAGATTTCCACTTGCTACGAACTTGTCGTAGCCTTTCTTTAGGATTCAAAAATTTTGCCAGTCTTATGTCAAAAGAAATGCCGCTATTAATTCCAAATATCAAGAGCATTTAGCTCGGGCACGGGCGCAGATTCCTCGCATGCGAGTCTCACTAGCACACCACGGCTGGAGGGTAATCGCTGCTGCGTTTTGTACGGCATTGTTGCAGGCAATCGTATTCGAGCCGCGTGCCTATTCTAATGGGCTCACACCTCGAGTACGCATTATAATTCCGCTGAAGGTTTTTTGGTGTCGGCTTAGAATGTGAGTTGGAGGTTACAAAACGCGGTGGATTGACATGTGTGCTCCTTGGAATGTTAACTGGGTAGGAAACTTTGACATTTTCAATTCGTATAAAGATGAGAACAATGAAAGATTTCCATACCCGTTTTTATTGCTCGTCAGTGCATTTCCTTAGACCCGGTTCCATATTGAAATCGTATTTGAATTGTTTATGCGTCATCTCTTGCGTTAGTTAGCACATAGCAATGTAAGCGTGATGATTAGGTAGAATATAATAAAGTTTTGGTTGTTAAATTCTGCCACCATTAAAAAGAGTAAGTGGTTTAGATAAATGGTGTTTTATAATTTATAATCTAATCACAGAGGGTAAACGTCTTAGACGTTAGTGTGTGACATGTGCACTTTACGTCAAAGTGACATAGCTTAAATTTGGAATAAAGGAAAATCTTCTTAGTTCGAATTTAACCCATATTCACTTGACATAAAGTGCCTATGTCATACAAGAGTGCAACATTGAGGACTATTTACCTTAGCTCATCATCCTCCTTGCGTTATTCCCGTTTGTGCCCGGGGTCCGCTTTGAGACCTAATCCCAAGATTTGGCATAGGCACTAGTTTTACAAAAGCGACTGCCAACATCTGACCATCCAACCCAGAGGGAAAACTAGACCTTATCACGATTAGACCGGTTTCCTCACGATGTTTTCCTTCAACGAAAAGCTAACGGTAAATGTTACGTACCGAAAAGCTCATTGGTAATACGAGCCAGGATTCGATCCCACGACCACCGCTTTACAGCCGCATGCCTGAACCGCTAGGCTACCGTAGGACGTTTAAAAACGCTATCTCTGACACTCTTTTTTGTTTAACTGTTTGTTTTGTCACGAATAAATGTCTCTTTCTTTCTTGCTTTCTTTACCTTAGATGTACGAAATGCTGAAGTCTTCATACTGTCATGTTCTGTATCGATAATCTTGAAATTAGAAACTTCCCTTTAGGTAAATATATACTTTTAAATACTTACTAGAGAATGGAACAAATAGTAGGTACATTTACATTACCCATCTATGTTGGCAAAATAACAAAAACCGGCCAAGTGTGAGTCGGACTCGCGCACGAAGGGTTCCGTACCATTATCTATAAAAATGACATAAAAATCATGTCTGTTGTATGGGAGCCCCAGTACGACTCGCACTTGGCCGGTTTTTTAGTATTTGTTGTTATAGCGGCAACAGAAATACATAATCTGTGAAAATTTCAACTCTCTAGCTATCACGGTTCTTGAGATACAGCCTGGTGACAGACAGAAGCGAAGCCTTAGTAATAGGGTCCCGTTTTCACCCTTTGGGTACAGAACCCTAAAAATGCCTCAGATCGCAGGTATATGGTGCCCGAGCTGAGGGAAAGGGCGATAAATACGCGATCTGAGGCTCATTATTACCGTTCGAGGTGAGTACGACTTTTTACGTGTACCCCATCAGCCAGAAAGAAAAAAATTCCGCTCACGTAGCAGGCGGCATTACTACTTTTTGCCAGGTGTTGCGTAAAATATAATCTATCATCAAATGTGACATTAGCACAGCGCGCTTAGACCACTGGCGCATCGTCTTAACATTAAATCAATGCGCGTTAGTTTTCAACAATGGCATCCTCGGACTCCTTTGTAGCCGACATTATCTTTGGCCACGTGGGACAGGTGGGGCACGCGCACATCTGCGCGCATAAAAACGCGGCTTGCGCAAGATTTTAATCGTTTTTTTCATCAAACGATGACAGTTCTCTAGGTATTTCGCGCCAATCTACAACCTCCCGCGGTTTCGGCAGCTGGGCGGTTTTTTTGATGGTAATTTGGACGTTATCTTAAACAGCGTCGTAAATTGGCTGTGTCACACTTTCGTTGGTTTAATGTGTTGCCGAATCATGTTCAAAGCCTTTTTTTCGGTAGGTAGGTACGGACGCCAAATATACGTTTACACTATTCGCCTTATTGCAATGGAATAAGGTGCAAAAGTGTAAACGTATTTTTGGCGTCGACTGTACATTAATATTGGGTATTTACGTGGTAATCCAGGCTAGCTCAAACCCAAATAATTTGGCTTGCTCGCCATCGGTACAATAGAAAATAATATACTTACCTACATAAAACAAGTTCGTGGAAAGGACGGAATTTAAAATGTACGTGTGTGCATCTATATTTGTTAGTAGGTATAGTACTTAAGAAACCGAGGTTTGCTCGGTGTTTTTCGTATTTTTCCGGACAAAGCGAGTTTTCCTTGAAATGAGAGCTAGCTAGATCGATTTTTAGCCACCGTAACTGATTAAGTACACACCCGTAGCGAGAACCATTTAAAATCAAAGAAATAAATATACAAATGTTGCTCGTTTAATAATATAGGACAAGCCAAGTTGGATTTGTCAAAAATATAATTATATTATTAATTACCATAACCTTCGTAATGAAATGTTACTGACTTGTATTAGCAAATGTTTATTATCAAAAAAAACTAATAGGTAACTCTTATTTTTGTATACGGTTATTTTGTACATAATAGTATTTTATTCATGTTCCCCGCAATCCACAAAAACACTGCATTGCCCAAATGTCCCCATAATTCCCGAAACTCATTCATAGATCACGGACCAAGCGCTTACCTGCACCTTTAGTAATACCTTTAATGATTTATAATTCTTGCCTATTACTGTACAGTGGCTCTAATCACCACTGGATAAGGGAGAAAATGGCTTGGTTGATTTGCTTTTCCTAAGTTTGTCGGCTCAAGCGTCCAGTACTGTGGACAATTGGCCGACAATTGCCAGTTTAGATGGGCATCGTATTTTATTGATTTTAACGACAAGTCGTATTTTATGGCTGCCGTGGCGTTACGATAGTGTGGCCTGGGATTTAATGACAAATTAACAAAAAATCTTCTTACTTGCCACTGATTTCTATCTACTGTATCTACTGGACACTTCAGGGAACAGAACTGTCTTAGATGGCTGAATGTGAATTCCTAAATGTAATGTAATAAATAAAATAATAAATATTTGGGGACAATCTTACACAAATCGAATAGTCCCAAACTAAGCAAAGCTTGTACTATGGGTACTAGACGACGATATACATACGTATATAGATAAATAAATACTTAAATACATAGAAAACATCCATGACTCAGGAACAAATATTCGTGTTCATCACACAAACAAATGCCCTGACCGGGATTCGAACCCAGGACCCCCGGCTTCGTAGGCAGGGTCACTACCAACTAGGCTACAGAGGTCGTCAACCTGTATGTACCTATATAAAGTAAAGTTTGTATTGAAATGAAATGAAATGAAATTATTTATTTCGGACATCGGGTATCCATATAAAAAAAAGAACACCAAATTATGTTAGTAAAAAGAAATTAATTGCCTAGGTTAGTTAAATACAAAATGCTCATTAGAATGCACATGCAAAGTCATCCAATGAGTAAGGATAGGACTGTCCATCATTTCCGCGACCACCTTCAGGAGAGTGTTGGTGCTAAGTATAGTATGGTATTAAGTATACCTAGTTGTAATGTTTTTTCCTTCACATTTTAAGCCACATAACATGTTAAAATATAATTTGAATCAAACAGTTTCATTGAAATGCCCGATATACTTACTCCTAGTTACCGATGCTACCTACTCCTTTATGCACCCATATCAATGATTGGTGTCTACCTGTCATGTAACAAAACAGACCACAACAATTAAAAAATAACAATTACGTGACCTTACATTGCCGGCCGCATCATCATAGAACTATATTAACCCGCTGCTGAGGCTCTATTTATTTTTCTTACTACTTAAAATAAGCACTCGAGCACAAAATGCGACGCTCGAGCTCCCCTGGAAGTACCTGGCGCGGATGCTTGCAAACGCTCACTACGCAGAAGTGCACAATGGATGTCATTTTTTTCCCGATCCAGCTTAGAGCGCGAATTCCATAAGGACACCTGGTCGGAACCGGCCCCGGGGGTCCGCTCTGATTGATAGAGGTCCCGTCACAAATGCAAGTAACACAATACCAGTAAAAATCTATCGCGCTTCATTTGAAACGGCCGAAGTCGGCGACGCGGCGTCTGTTAAAACAATCAATGATCGGACCTTGTGAATGGGCCGTGAAACAAAAATGGTTGAAAAGGTGCAGGAAGTCAGGTGAATTATTGAGAGCACCATGGACTAGGCTGTGACAATGAAAGCGGGGCTTGCGGGTGTTCCAATTTGCCTATGAACATAGAAACAGAACAAATAAAAAGGTCTCGTGCCTTTCTCATTCATTGGAAGAGTATCAACGCCCTTTAAAACGAGTCACATATTTGATAAAATAATTTTGATTTTGTTTTACAGGAACACTGGCACACGTTTAACTACAATTATAATTTCATACTGAAATTCGTAAATATTCATTATCTCACAAATAATTAGTGAAAATATTAAAATTCTCACTGCTCAAAC
Source organism: Epinotia nisella (assembly GCA_932294315.1). Classification (NCBI taxonomy): domain Eukaryota; kingdom Metazoa; phylum Arthropoda; class Insecta; order Lepidoptera; family Tortricidae; genus Epinotia; species Epinotia nisella. The sequence goes on along the minus strand of OW028677.1, from coordinate 18,047,603 downwards.
TAAACATTACTTCAATGAATGCTATTCAGCATAACATTAAACATACTCACTTAATAAATGACTGTTGGGATACCATAATCTTTCCCTTATGCAAATTAAGTCAACAAAACCTCCCGTCAAACAAGGATCACGAAATCATTTAGCCCCCGTTACTTAATCCAGGCTAGCTCGCATCCAGACGAATGCTGCAAGAATCCCTGCACGAAAGACAATAATTTGATTGATCTCTTAATGAATATGCAGATATGTTAAGTGGGTATAAGTCCCGCAAATAAAGGCTCCCCGAGGAGTGATTGCGAGCCTACTGCCATGCTCGAGGCAGATTTTAATCTCAGATAAGTGGAGCGGAGAACAGTTTACATAAATTCTCGCGTTAGCACCTTGTTAACAAACTGCAGTATTTGATTATGATTAGATCGTTTGATAAACGAGTTTTATAGATCGGTAGACAATGGGGCCCTTTTTTGCATAGCTCGTGTTTGGCAAAAGCCAATACGAATAACAATCATGTTTAGTGCTTCAAATATCACCCAAATCAAAATCGAATCTTTCCAAAAATAGGCGAGTATTCTACCGCTGCAGAAATACTATTTTTTTTTATGATTCGCAGTAGTCTCCGTGTCTGATGGGATGACATTTAGAAATATTTAAAATAAAAGTAAACAAATAATGTAGTTAACATGCGAATAGTGCCGTTAAATGATACTTGCTGGGTGTTTGAATAATTTTACATAATAGCATCAACTGCAATTTATAGCTTTAGAAAATCCAGTTGATATGAGCGGTTAAGTTCTCATACCTAAATTACGCGATTACCGTACCGTTTCAGTAAGTATCGTATCGAAAGGGCATTGGGCAACCTTGTATGAAAAAAAAATCGTTTTTTTTTTGCAGCGGCCAAGGATGTTCTTTATAATCGTTTAGATGACCTCTTAATACGCATAGATAAGTTTTGTTATTAACATTTCAATATGAACTGTGGAAATATATATTGAAAATATCTTGGCTCCGATGCATTTTAGAATATAACCTTTATTAACAAGTGGCCCCTTTTTTTACGAGTGGCCGCTGACAACATTTTTACCCAATCCCCTTTGCGACAATGTGTGCAGAAATGAATTATGTTTGAAAACCAAAACACACTATACGATATAATGATACTTTATTTATTAATCTTATGAAAACAACATGCATTGCGGTAGTAAATGTAATTGACGTGAAATAAAAACTTTATCCGTAGGTATTGATTTGAATCCTAACGGAAAATTTCGTGAATCGAATGGATTTTTTTAAACCTACATTTTTAAAACGTGTCTAAAGCTGACGGAAACGCGACGAGTAGCAATAACGGAATCTTGAGCCAACCCTTCTAATTAATAGCCATCACTGTCTGCGCCACTCCGCGCTGGCAACACTTTCAACTTTTTTTTAATATGCTTCCTCACCTCCGCAGAACAGAAGGGATAATTACTTTTTCCCGCCAAGTTTGACTGTAAATCTCGCTACCTACAATTAGGAAAGTTCGTGTTTTAAATGATGAGTTGAATAATTTTAACTTTGCTCTAATTAAAAAGCGTACTTAGGGGGCTAAAACAGAATTTAATATGAAAAAATAATAAAATATGTATTGCCAAGTCTGCGGCAGGTAACCATTTTGCTTCTTTATAATTACAAAAGTGCACTTAGGTACTGTAGCTTCGTATGTTATTTACACATATTACGCGATATCGCCTAATTGATCATGTACAAAGACGAACGCAAGTTTTGGAGTTAGATTTTTATTTTTGATTAATGATTGACTTGTTAAATTATAATTAATTAATTGACATACTAACAATAGTTTTATGTTTTTGTAACAAATACTAACACTTCTACGGGCAAAGCCTGAAATAAAAAAATGTATTTGTATTTGGAGCTGCATTCACTATGTTTCAATATACCTTATGTATTCTCTTCATTTCTTACTCTACGCACGTAGAATAGCAAATTTTCAGATTGTTACGTTACAAAATTAACCCATTGGTGGCCATATCAATGATATCAACTGCTGCCTCTGAACTCCAGAGAGGTAATTGTGTATCTTTTCGAACAAGCGTTAGGACAACTCAATTGTCATTTTCCATGCATTAGACAGTCGACCAGCGGATCCACCCAGTTCAAATAGAACCGATCTTGTTTTTCATTTGAAGGATGTAATCGAATTAAATAAAATCTACGTATACTTCTTCATAAAAAGTTTTGTTTATATTCTGACCAGACGCAAATCTATGTGATTGGAATTATAATATCTGAAAATAGGTTTCCCACTTGGAAGGAATAGTCGAACGAAGCAAAAATACTTCCCACTAAATTAATCCAAAAGCGATCTTAAGTTTAGTTTCCTTTGTGATATAAAACTAAGGAATTTAATTAACTCAATAAGGTTCAGTTTGGGATGAACAGTAGCGGCTATAACCGCTTGTAGCGGATCAGCGGGAAGAGATAAAAAACCTAAGACGCGGACAATCCTTTTGGCTGAAAATTGAATAGTTGGATTACACGAGCAGGGGTGGGCCATCATCAGGGTTGTCATCAAAAAATATCGAAAAAAAAAATGTTACTTTAGCACGGATATGATATTACGGTACTACATAAAGTATTACATAACGTTTTAAAAAATAACGCATAACGCTGTTAAAGGCACACGAGACTCTTTTTATACAATTGAACCAAATAACACCCTGTCCATGATATCTGACTGGTTTGCTGCCAATAACTTAGTGTTGAATCCGAAAAAAACGAAATGTATAAAATTCACACTAGCGAACTCAAATGTAAACTTAGCCTCAAATATTAAACTTAATGGTGAAACCATAGAATTTGTAAAGTCAACTGTATTCTTAGGTATTACGTTAGACTCTAAACTGCAGTGGGGTTCCCACATAACTGCGATAGGAAGTAGGTTGAGCTCCGCTGCTTTTGCAGTCAGGAGAATAAGGCAGCTTACCAATGTAGCAACGGCACGGTTAGTTTACTTCGCTTACTTTAACAGTATAATTACTTATGGTCTTATTTTATGGGGATCAGCGGCAGATATTGAGACTGTATTTATTCTACAAAAAAGGGCTGTTAGAGCAATTTATAACCTCGGGTCGCGTGAGTCATTAAGAGAATTTTTCAAGGAAACAGATATTCTAACACTGCCGTCGCTATACGTATTTGAAATAATAATGTATGTTAGGAAGAATTTATACAACTACCCAACAAACACTGATAGGCCCAAGGTTACCAGAAGCGCAGGGAAGCTCAAAACAACTTTTTACAGGCTAGTAAAAGCGAAAAAGTCGTTCTTGGGAAATTGTATAAAATTCTACAATAAAATTCCAAAACACATTACCCAACTTACTGACTCTAAATTCAAATCTGTCGTAAAACGGACACTCATTTCAAAAGCATATTATAAGATAAACGACTACATCATGGATAGGGATATTTGGCAGCGATAAAATCCTGCACTAGAAACCTGTCGTAAAATAAATAGGCTTTCTACTGTAGCAATGTAATTTTAAAATTTTATAATACTCTGATACTGATATGATATATTGTATACTGTTTTGAAAAAATGACACCTCGCCGAGTTTATTACGCCGGTTCTTCTCGAGGCAGAGGTTTACTTTCCGAACCGGTGGTAGTTTATCGACATTCATAGGTGCATGTAATATGCCTAAATTGAAGAATAAATCACTTTGACTTTGACTTTGACTTTGACTTTGAATTAGTGCCAAATAAGTAGCGAATTCTAGAAGGTCGTAAGTAAATTATGACGTCAATATTACGGCTCTGTATGGCAGCTTGCACATCTTTCATATGACAGACGTAGTATTGACGTCACACACGGTTTAAAACACGTTTATACAATTTCGCGATTTTCTTATAAATGAGTGCGAAAAAAAATCTGAAAACTACTTTTTCTCCAATATGCTCGGAAATGTGCGCCTTACTATAGCAAAAATAGTACGTGAAGTTCCTCATTACTGACAAGCGCAAATTTAAAAAGTTAAAAGTAATTATTGTACAATTTTAGTGGCCAGGAAAATGTATGGAATTCCTTTACTGTATACTTTTTTACCTTTTAATCATATGTTTTGACCAAGACAAATCTCTACTAACAGCCAAATGCTCGTAAGTTTAAAGGCCAAATTTGTCATAACAACTTGCTATAGTTAGACTGGTTAGAACTTGTATATTTTTTAATTGTCACAGACAAAACGATTACTTTTGCAAGAAATCGAAGTGACGTTTTAAAAAATGTCTCACATAGTATTAACTGAAGAAATTTAAATATTTTCGAAATAATATTCAAAAGGAACTAAAATGCGTTTACATAGATTTCAATCCCGTTTAATCTTTAGTAATTTTAATTACATGAAACATAAAATTATAATCGATTCTAATGTTTTGAATTTTTTTATGTGAGTCAATTGAAACTGGCACCATGAGTCATGCCGTACAAACTTTAAAAAAATAAGTTGGGCGGGAACATGATAGGTTACAGACTACTTGCTATTTTAAAATTATTGAAAATATTATTTGATTTCCTCGCATTTATGGAGAAAAGCACTATATCTGCCTCGGCGGGAATGGCAATTTGTGGATTCATCTCTATTGTCGGATTCAGCTTCGCTTCATCCGACAAAATCAACTCATCCACGAATTGCTATTTCCCGGCCTCTGCAGTAATGTACCTACTATATTACGTTCAGATAACATACTTACCGAAACGGTTTTAGATTCAGGCATGTTCATATTTTAAAAAAGTTGTCAATTGGGTACGTTGCTCCGGAATGGCCGAAACACGACACCTTTCGGCCAGAAATCAGCACACGCGATGGTGTCCTGCAGCAGCAGCGGCCGCAGCACTATACCTACTAGCATATGGGTAAATACTAGCTGCCCGCGCAGCTCCACCGCCGTATTTCAATCAACTGTTTTCCACATATTTTAAAACTACGGGATAAATATAGCTTATGTCCATCCCGGAGTTCCACTCTTTACATTCGTCAAATAATTTTTGAAATCCCCTACCCTAACTTACATATCACAAATTCACATTTCACAAACTTTACCTCTTTATTATTAGTCCGGACAAGTGGTGGAAAATTTCACACAAAGAGTAATGGAGTCGTTGTTCTTTACTAACTTTTTACGATTGAATGAATAAATTATTTTATATAGAAAACTCCCATGAGAGTCAGACATATTAAAATTTAATGAAAACGAGTCACTCACGTATTTAATGTTGAATATCGCTCGACATACCATACATATATAATAATCGGTTCGAAACATGTCAAGCGATATTCGACATACGTGAGTCACCCGTTTTCATTATATTTTAGTAAATTATTTATTTAATATATATTTTTAGAGGAGTGATAACAGGAACACCATCAAATGTTACGTTGTAAATGTTATATTTTGTCATCCAATTTTTTTACAATTTTCAATTATTTTATATCAATTTATGGCTTGCATTACACGAAACACTTTATAATGCGACGAACGGCCATGTTTGTGAGCGTGCAAAGTCTTAAATGTAGTATGAGCGAAAACAATTGCATCTGTGTGTTGAAAGCTTGAAATATTTGTGGGAAGATAACTTTATAGAAAATGTACATTGACATGTCACAAACTTAATATTTACTCGCAAGAGAATTATAAGAAATTTAAGAGAAATAAATAATTTGATCGTTATTATTTTAGTCATAAAAATACATAGGCGAATCTAGTACTTTGTGTGAAATTTGCCACCGCTGGTCCGGACCCTAATTATTAGTACCTATAGCACAGCTTCATGGCTCCAGTGAGATGATGTAATATTTGAGTAAGTGCCAGCCCTAAAAGAGGTAACATCTCTTGTATTGTCGAGTCGCGAACTGATTACGTGCGACATTGTGTGGCGCACACTGGACGCAATTAAGTATTAGAGGAGATTATTGTAGATTCGCCGTGTTTCTTGGACGTGGGACAAGACGCTACGTAAGAGCTACAAGTACGTTCTATTAGAATAATAATTAATTATTGGTATCGGGTTGGTATTTGGAGTACGAGCACTGCCACGTTGCGCTTGGCACGCGAGAAACTATAAATCAATTCCAATTCACAAAATTAAGAACACAAAATTTATCTATCTGTAATTCTGAAGTTGCAGCATATGCCTGTGATAATTTACATAGATAGTGCAGTCAAGTGCAAAGATATGTATCAATTTAATCCTCTTATAAATATGTAGGTACCGAAATCTTAATCCGCTGACAAGAGCGATGGGACATATTTATGAGTAAGTTGCTGTATGCACCCATATTTTTAAACTTGACTGCTATTGAAGAATAGGTGGAATATATTAGGAGCGCAATTCGATTGCTTTTTAAGACATTTCGTGATATCGCCTTTCTAGTGATGTCACTGTGTGGCTCATAAAATGCGCCACATATCCACTTTAACGTAAGTACCAATTACTTATCAAAACTTCGAATAAAAGGATTGACAGTTGGCTGGTGACGTCAGCTCTTATTACTAATGTAGATAGCTAATACATCAGAGCTCATCAGAGGAGCCTCTGATGATATTTTAGTAGACTATGTGAATGCAGAGTCTAAACGGACGTTACTCAGCCTACCTGCAGCGCTGGCTTCAAATGCCCTTCAAATCAACGACGTTCGTCGAGATCATTTGGCAATTTAGCGACGTTTAATGAAACAGCCACATGAAACATACCGACTCTCAGAGACATGGCATGTTACTTGTCACATTCTTGCTATGTTAATGTTTCCGAAGTAGATACAAAAGAAACAACTAGGTAGTTTCACAGACAAGGCAACTTCATGTGAGAGTTCTTGATACATCGTGCTTTCTATAAGAATAAGTCTACGACAGACTATAGACATAGTTAAGTGAACTTAAGTGACTGCGAACTAGTTAACAACTGCGACGCCATTGCACGCCACTTAAGTGGTAAATTCGAGGAAGCTGTCATCTGAACACAACTCGTTGCAATCGTTGGAGTGGTCTGCTAACGAACACGTGTCAAAGCGAACCACTTCATTAGGTGAGCGAAGCTCCTGCGAACTGCGCTTGTGGCGCTCGCTCAGGCACCGCGAGCGAACTCTACCTACCGTCGCAAGTTCATGCCACAGTACACTTAGGTTATCAGTAAATTCACTGATAAGAATAGAAACCAACGCTCTTGCTGGCACCAGCGCAAGATACTTGCCAAAAATCTGACTGTAAGTAGATTGTATCGGCGCTGTTAGAAGCATTAACGAAAGTAGGACTTTTTCGTGTTTGAAAGCCGTTTTGGGTGCTTGTAAAATCCAGTCCAACTACTGAATTATGCGGCTTGTGCACGCGCCTTCCCTCCTCTATTTAGTGGGCGTCTTACCGACTCGGAGCCGCTAATTAGACGACGCCGACTCTCTTCTCATTAGTGGCGAAATTATGCAGTTTGCTGGAATTCGGGTTAACTGTGAGGCCAAGAAAAAGTCGAGTGCTCTGAAAAATATATGAATGCGCAATGAGTAATTTGTAGCTTTATTTTATACGATAACATTGTAATTTAAAAATTAATTTAGTAAAACACGCAAAGGAGATAAAATTGCTAATTAGAAGCCCGAACATTGTGTCTAAAAAAGCGGCCGATAAAATTCCGTTCCCATTAAGGTAAGCGGGTGAAAACCGGCATATTTGTAAGTAGAGAAGCGCTCTCTCGGGCAAACAACGTTTATCTACAGCACATTGGGTTAATGAATGGGGGAGGAAGAATGAGAAGTAGGCAGGCATTATTTTAATTAGGAAAAATGCTGGCTCTCACCTGGGACTGCATGCACACTCAGATATGGCCGAGCGGAACTCGGCGGGTAATTTTATGCTCCACTTACGCATTTGAAGTTCGAAAGTGTGCTCCACTTTGTTACTGAATATCTCGTTCTGAATTCAGATATAATTTTTATTTGAAAAAGGTGGTTTAAAGGGTGTTGTTTTAAATACTACAATGTAAGATAGCTATATATACGCGTTGGTATAGGTGTTATGATTATGACGCGCGTTTGACATTGGCGTAATGAATACCTAAATCCAACTTAATACAGGTATATCATGTAGTGACTAATTCCGCCTATATCCTACACAAAAATGTAGGTAGCACATTAACTATCTTAAATGCCTTCCTTTTACAAGGTAGCTCGGAAAATCATTAACCTATCCATTAGGCAACAAATAAGTAATAAAGTACTAAAAATTCACCCGTCCGCCCACCTTTTCAGCTCAGGGCGGCGCAAAAACGCCGCATCATAGAGAAATCATTTACGAAATATTGACAACAATAAACGATTGCCCTGCCAAGACTTTAAAAAATGCTGGTTATTAATATTTGTTTTCTTTGTCCGCACCACGTGTCCCCACACCTGAGCTCTGCAAATGACATTGCCGAAAAAATTGCAAAAAATATCCGACGCCACGCGAAAAAGAGCAGGCGCAAACAGACAACAGCCAGTTTGAATGATTGCTTCCCTGGAAGAGCGGCGGGTCCATTTTTCACGAGTGCCATTCACGGCTTTCATGTTGCGTACTGTGTATTTTATATATTTTTTATTTATCGACCCACCCTCTGCCAAATTGATATTCGAATACGAATTTACGGCGTCCAGTTCCTCTGGTTTATTCATTTAGTGATTTCGTGATGGCAAACACGCAGGTAGATGTGTTTAATTTCGCAATGAATGTTTATTGCGTTTCCGTTTCGTTTTCCATGATGTATTCGGTTGTCTGCCGGCGCTGTTTGCACTATACACTTTACATCGGATTAAAATCACTCCTTTTTATTGCAGTTTTAATTTCGTCATTTAATCAACATTTTATCTGCGCTGAGGCGTGATTGGTGACTGTTTTTAGGGTTCCGGACCAAAAAGGTAAATCCGGAACCCTTATGGTGCGACTCCGTCCGTCTGTCTGTCTGTCACAAAGTCAAATATCTCAGGAACTACTAATGCTATCGATTTGAAATTTGGAATAGTTGTAAACAAAGCTAATACTCGTGTATGGAAAATGAAAAATTGTAATATATACTTTTAATTCGTATAAAAAAGGGCGGATAAGAGGGGGGGCAAAAATTAAAAATATATTTAGTAGACCAAATGGGGTATCATACGAAAGGGCTTGAATTGTACATTCTAAAACAGTTTTTCTTTTTTTTTCTACAATGGTAAAATTTTGATTTATTAAGAAAAATGTTGAAAAAAATACCATTTTTTCCTTCAAATTCGTACGAAAGTGTTCTGAAAGTACCTTCTAGCAAATAATAAAAGAATAATCGAAATTAATTCACTTGATAAAGAATTATCGCTGAAAAACCAACATACAGGGAACTATATTAACGTACCACCGTAGAACCCTATCGCAATAAGGTGACATACCACTCGAGTTTGAGTGGCGGTGGCCTGTCAATTGCGACAGGGTTCTACGGTGGTACGTGAATACATTTCCCTTACTGTACATACCGAGTTCCTTGGTCGCGCAAGTTAGTAATAAAGTGCACCGATAAATGGCGCTGTAGGTACCTACTCATGACTTAACTACACTATGCGTTGTTTAGATTTTTCCAAAATTAATGGGTGGGGCAAGACGGGTGTGTTGTATGATATTTCGTACGGAACCCTCGTTGCGCGTCAGACTCGCACTTGACCGGTTTTTTTATATACAGTTCAAAAGTTGGTGTAGACATTGATTTGCTCTTTTCAAAGTAGGTGACTGGCTCAAGAAAATCCCTACTTATCTACCTATTAGGAAGTCTCTTTGGGTTACCCAGTGTTCATATACAATGGTTTCTGAAACCTTGGAGAAAACGTTCTGAAAACTTTGGTTTGGAAAACTTGGTAGTCTCCCATTTAAAGGAGAAGAAAATGAACTACAGGCTTAACGTTGTCCTAAATATTAATTTGTACAGTACCGAAACAATCAGGCACAACTCATTGCTGAAAATCGTCTTTGCCCCATACGAAAAAAGTCAAAGTCAACGTAACATCCCAACAAACTTGAGACAACGATTTACTCATATTATTTCAATATAATAACCCACACCCTATATCACCACAAGCTTCATAAGAAGTCCTAAGTCCCTACCCTACCGTGCTCGCTCACACAGAACTAAAACGACTTATGTACAAAAGAACCCTAACTACGCGTAGGTCATTTACATTCACATTGATATGGCTTACTGTCCCCCCTTTTAATATCAAAAGGCCGTAAGTGAGTATGAGCCCTAAGTGAAGTTACGTTGTTTTGATGGCGAGGTGTACCGTCCCCAACGATGAGCGGGCGATAATCGATCCCGCCATAACTCCATGGCGATCCTGATGTCTAATGACATAAAAAGTATGTCCCCGATGTAATGCTGGACGAGGCTGGCAGCAAGAGTAGACAGTGAATAGATAGGACATATAGGACATGGCTCTGTGGTGTGCACATACCTTTACAGGAAAAATACTCTTAACTTATGTTTAACTGTTCAAATTCAGTTTAAATGTAATTCATAGTATAGTCGCGGAATGAAAAGGTTAGCTACTTTTCGACCTTAATAGCTTTCAAATAAGGTCGAAAAGTGGCTAACCTTTTCATTCCGCGACTGTACAATGTGTTAATAGTGAATAAACCCAATTGTACCTATTGAAAGCGACTACACTGACAATATATGGTACTTTAAACACAGTCAAACTGCTGCCAAATGAAATACCTAGCTGATTTGAAAGCGATCCAAAATAAGTGTTAGTACAACTTAAAAATACAGCTGAGTGAGGCTAACGTAGTACCTACACCATCAAATTATGTTTTTTCTTTGTTGCAGGTAAATTTCAATGAAGTTTGATTGCTGGAACCCCAGCACAATAATAATGTGAGTGATAGCAGTTTTATACCATGAGAGCTGAGGCAGTTATAAAAGGATAAATATACAGTGAAATATTAAGATGTATTTGGTACATTTACGGCTATTATTGTATGAACACTACTACTGCAATTCAGGCTCTCAAATAATTCGCGCCAGCATTTGTAAATCTATGTATTTGATAGCTAACACAGCACGTCCTCCAAACAAATGCCTGCTCGTATCTACAAACGCCATCCCCATATACTCTTTGCCCCGGGCAGTATCCTGGGGCATGAAAGCATCGTCATGGCCCGGCAATTTGAATGCGGTCGCTTAGCTGACGGCTGATGACTGATGACTGAGGGAAGGGTGAAGATCGGCTGATTACGTCCTGTCACCACCCCTGTCGCATTTTCCATGGCCGGTATGATACGCAGGTGTTGTGTTGTTAATTTTAAGCTTGTGAGACAGTTTTGGTACTTTTTTCCCCGTGACGATAAAGGTAAGAGAAGAATACAGTATATGTGTTTGTGTATTTGGCACGACCTGCAGCCTAAACGACTTGATAGACAGGTGGGTGTGACATCTAAAGTACATTATTGTGTTTATATATATCTTCAAATATCTAGTGGGGTTCTCATGTACTTTTTTCCTTTACTTGAATGCCAATTTCTAATGGACACTTCCCATCAACTAGGCATTGTCTATTCGTGCGGCGAACTCAAATCGGCCGCTACAAATCGCGGCCAATCAGTGGCCGTAAATATCGACTGCGAGTGCGGTCTGCTTTGTGATGCAAAGCGCGCGCCAGGCTAATACACCCCCGGCGTCTTGCTGGGGGTAAATCTGACTGTAGGTGTTTTTGAAATCAAAGTTACATTTAATGCGAGCGCTCGCTTCTAAGCGCGCCAAACCACATTGAACGTGCTAAAAAAGAAAATTTAATATCAATCTAGTCAAATAAACCCCCTGGGCATAGCTTTAGCTTAATCTAAGCTTGTATTATCATGTATACTTATACGAATACGTATATTAGCATTTATGTCTAAGCGCTCATAGGTATTTGGAAACTGACTATTCACTACGGTAAGATTACGATCTTCTTACTTAGCTGACAGTTTATAGGATGCGTCTCACGAAATATAACAACATTATATATAATTTCGTATTAATAACGTTTACAAGATATAATGACCGTTAGCTATAATATCAAGATAAATACGTATAACGGTCAATTGACATAATATAACTTTTATGTAATATTTTTTATATAACATTTAAATTGACTAATTTCAGTTCGTATAGCATACAAAATGTAGAACGATCATAATACATAATATATAAGTATAGTATAAGGATTACAAGATGTAATATCGTATGATATACTTAATAGGTACCTACTGAAAGGATCGGCTACCAGAAAAGTTGGTAAGATAAGTTTTGAATAGGGGACTCTAAATTTATCATAACTTCAAAAGAAAGAGGCAAAAAAAATTGTCATATGACGAAAATACCATTCAAATATCTCAAAAAATTACGAAGCTACTACCGTTTTAATATCGCTTGTTAGAGACTAGAGAGAGAAAACGCTCGTAGATTGTGAAGTCACGACCATCGAGCGTCATAGTAAATGACAATCGTTTCATATGAACCTGCGTTTTGCGGAAAAGGGACAGAACATACCCCCTCTTAAAACTTTGGATACTTATAACTTTGTGATTATGTAACCTCTTGCGTTGCTTTTTTCTCCATTTGACTATGTTTTCATTAGTTTTTTGAGAAAATACAACATTATCGGTTACTTTATTTAGTGTCTAAACCCCTATTGTGACTCCAACAGAAACGAACTCCTACCAGTAAATTAGGTTAGGTTAGAACTGCGACCCCTACACAAAACAAACTGCTGCCAGGAAAGTAGGTTAGGTTAGGTTAGAACTGCGAAAAAAATTCCCCGGAGTTAAGTCCGCAATGCGGACAGCCACTGGCGAGGTTGCGGAAGTGTGCCCAGGGCGTTCCCGTGGCCTCGCCTTATAGCGCAGAGGCGGCACATAGAGGGGTTTTTAGTGGGTAAACCATAGGCCTCATCAGCCAACATGGGAGTCCCACATAACCACCAGGGCCCGTCCCCGCGTTAGGTTAGGTTAGAACTGCGATCCCTACACAAAAAAACTGCTGCTAGTAAAATAAGTAAGGTCAGGTTGATTGGACGACCACATAATACAGAAAAAATATTAACTTTCAAACAATATAATATTGTCTATCAAAAATGTTTGTACTAAATGACGAACGAAAGAAATAATGCTTTATGATGTTAGATGAATTGTTTAATATATGTTTTAAAACTTAGGTGTTATGAACATTACACGGTTTAATCGTTATATCAATTGGTAATAAATATAAAACAACTTTATACTTTACGAAAGTAGACATTTTTAAATTGTATCTTTCGTTCAATATATCGAAAGAACGTTACACTAAACAAGCTTATACAAAGTGAACGTATACATTATGTATGAATGTTAAATGATCAGTTCAATTTTTATATTACTTACTTACCCCAGTTTATATTGTAGTATAAACAGTACGTAATCCCAAATTGTTTATATAAAAGCAATGAGTTAAAAAAACCTACTTGAAATTGTTGGTGAGAAAGTTCTCACAAAAAGTTTTTATGTTCTGATAAAATTTATAATTTTGAATCCACTAAACCTGAATACACTAACATTAAAACATCATTAACTCGAATCCGATCTTTTCTTACTAGCTATTCCAACTAGAATGCAAATCATTCGTGACCGTTATAACAAATAAGAGTTGCTCTGGACGTCTATAGATGGGTTGTCTATAGACGTCTAGAGAAAGTGTTAACTGAGTACGTCGCACTGACGAGGCGATCACAGGCGACGACAGTGCCGAATGAATGCGAATTGCCGTTGCCACAAACGGCCAACGCCCGATTGTCGTCGCTACAGTCGACAGACGACCTGGAACAGTAGATATGTTCAATGTAAGGAGATCTGGGCCCTATCTCATAAAACCTACTAAGTTTTGCAAATAACAAATTACTTATTACAGGTTTGTAAAATTTACTATGATATTTACACGATTTAAAATAATTGACTTGTACACTTGTAAAGTTTTGTGGGATAGGGGCCTGGAATCACAAGTTATAAACTCGTATTCAAAACTATATGTTATCGAAGGTTTCAATATTTAGAGGTAGGTCACATCTATAGCAGAAATAAAGAAGTCAATCCAACTCCAATGGCGTCACCAATTGGTTGATATGAAGGCGCTTTTAATTGTGATGTATGTTTTTTTTATATATCTTTTACTATAGTCGACATTGTGGCAAACATTGACGATTGATGTTTAGTTGGACATATATTTACAATTGTGAATGATCACATAATGAGGAATGCAACCTTCAGTACCCTCGGGACAATTTGGATGAAGGATAATAAAATAAAATAGTCACGTTTATATCACCTCCTTGAGGTAGAATGCGCCAATGATGTTCATATCATAAATATTTTTTTTGCGGACAATCTTACACAAATCGACCTAGTCCCAAACTAAGCAAAGCTTGTACTATGGGTACTAGACGACGATAAACATACTTATATAGATAGATACATACTGAAATACCTACATAGAAAACATCCATGACTCGGGAACAAATATTCGTGCTCATCAAACAAATAAATGCCCGTACCGGGATTCGAACCCAGGACCTCTTGCTTCGTAGGCAGGGTCACTACCAACTAGGCTAAAGCGGTCGTCGATAGACATCTAATAAAGCTAACAACTAAATTTAGAGCGGAATCACATGAGTGTAATCTATTAGTTACCGCACCTTCTGTGTGCTGTGTCGTCACAGCTCATTGGCGATTCAACGCGACCCCGCAAATTCAGCCGGCCCGTATATATTTGTGGCCAATCTTGCACCTTGGCGGGGACAAATGACGGCAAACTTCGACTTCGGCCTTTGCCGAATAGAGACATATGCGACGACACATTTGTCTTATGCACGCCCTGGATTGTGACCTTTGCAAGTTACGGTAGAAAGTAAAGTGAAGTAGCAACAGAGGTCGCATGTTTGGCATGACGTCGAGATTTTGTGGTGTTCTAAATTGTTTAGTGTATATTGGTAGGAGGACAGACTTAAATCTTGGTATATACCTATATATGACGATGATATGAAGTGTCTGCCGGGCTAAAGACCGGTTGAAGATGACTGTTTATTGACTCGAGTACATATGTTGACTTATGTGCAGAATCAGGATTCAGGCAGCGATCGTATCCACTAAGTTTTGATTACAATTTTATAAATAAAAATAAAATAAAAATCATTTATTTGAGACCTTAATATCGATCCATAGTTTTTTGTTAGTACATTTGGAATCTTACGAGCTAGGTTAGTTACACAAGGAAATGAAAAATAAAACAGCGAAAAATGTAAAAATTTATAAAAAAATATATATTCACCGCACCAGATTTGCGGTAGGTATAACGTTAATATCCCCATGGTGATCGATTTTTCGATACCTATTCAAGGTATTGAAAAATCGATCACCGTGGCAGTGTTCAAATAAATAGTTTTAATGTCTAATGTCATTTAGCTCGACTCAACTATAACTCATACTTATTATGAGATAAATTTAAAGAAAAACTGCTCAAACTTCGAAGGAAAACCTCGCAAAACAAATTTCCTCGCTCTTCCCCATTACCACCTCTATTATCTAACTAAATATTAACGCGCAAAATTTCACGAAGGAAATAAATTAAAAACGCAACAACAAGCTTGTAACGGCCGAACAATGGGGCCCAATAAATCAAGGCAGGTGAGCGAGCCGTGCTGTTTGTGCATTAAGAAAGCCTTCCTCGCGGCCTTTCTCCGGCCATTCTTCGCTAAAAAGGAGTCGGTCGACGCCCGATATTTTCGCCAAGTCATCGGCAACACATAAATATTGGAAGTGGGGCGGCCCCTTTCTTGTCTACTGAATAATTACGGCCCGTAAAATTATCGGTGCAAAGGTGCACTCAAATTGGCTGCCGTGTAATAAAAGCAAGGCTTATGGAACTTGGTAAACAGTCCATGGTATACCCGTAAATAGGTACTATCTTGTAAGGACTTCCTTACGTGTCATTGAATAAAACGTGTTGGAGACTCCAACAATAGTTAAGTTGGTGTTGGTACTACCTATTTTCTATAAGTTCAATGTAGAGTTTGTACTGCTTTTTTTCTACATTAAAAAGTTTCCAAGAAAATATTTGTTTTTACTGTTGCTGCTTGCTGCCCATCCTACAACTCGATATAAACGAATTAACGCATCACTTCCACATGTCTACGTTACAAAACGTATTTTATATTTTTGACACCCAATGAAAACGAGAGGTGTTACAAGTCTAACATGTATATCTGCTGATCTACGCCTGTCTGTGGTATCGTACCTAACTCCCAAACGGATGAAACGATTCAGTTTTTTGTTCAGGTCGCCCCTGTAATATTTATAAAAACCCAAACCAATAAATACACAAAAAAACGCACATTAGGCGTGTGACCTTAGTTCTTTTACGATCCCATTCGAACCAGTTTTTGGAGAGGAATAAATGTTTGTATGGGACCAATTACACATGAAGAACATAAATACCCAAAAAATTGAGTCAAAGACGGACGTCGCTGGCGGCAGCCGAAACGCTTCATACTAATAGACATAACAGTATGACGTCGCAGTGTGCTATTTGTACTAATCGTTGTATGGAAAATCAAGTAATTTGCTGTTTCGGTCGCGAAATACTACGTTTAGGTCCATAGTTGTTTTAATATTTTTTTTCCATAAAAGTGTTAGGATTCCATTGGTAGTAGCTTTAAATTTACTCTTGGACAAAAATATTTTTTTTCCTATTTTCAAGGTCCGTATCTCTTTATGATTTTAATTAATTTTGTAATTTATACTTTATTACAATAATTTGATGGTTTACTTTCCATTTAACAACACTACGTTATCAATTTTAACATAACGCAACTACTTTGATATTTTAATAACAATGGTGACAACGGCCAAAGTTACGTCAGGGTCGGTTTATGCCTGTATATCCGACAACCAGAAATTGATCTTCAGTGTCCTTAATTTTCAGAAAGAGGTCGATCGACGACTTTAGCTTTGCCGAGTCTGTTGACCTCCATATTAGAATAGAATACTATTGTGACTGAAAGTTTTATTTATGAGTGACTTGGACTTTATACGTGAAGCAAAGTGATATTTTGTACTGGTACTTCTTTGCCCGCAGCCGACTCGACAATGAAGTTGATATCTGCCTGCCAGCGTGGAAATAACTTGTCGGTACAAAGTTTTAGATAGTACCTAAACTGACATGCGTACTGCGCTAAAATGGTTGCGTTATACACTGCCGAGTTTTATGACATTGTTAATGTTTGTTTAAATATATCTAAGAGTCAAGAGCACGGGTACAATTTTTTTACTATAGAAATTTTATAAACACTCACTTGAATTTTAAAAAAAACCGGCCAAGTGCGTGTCGGACCACGCAAAACGAAGGGTTCCGTGCCTATTAAAAAGGTCGTATCGTCACAGAAATTTTACGGCACTTACGTCCTTTTCTTTGAGTAAGGCAGTTTTTCAGCAATATCTAGAAAACCTCTGCACCGATCTTGTTCAAAACAATTTTCGGTGAATGAAATTAATAAGCCCTATGTCCATGAATTTTTTCATATTTTTAAAATACACCGTTCAAAAATTAGAGGGGGGGGGGACAGAATTTTAGTGACTTTCGGGGCGATTATCTCCGACCCTATTCACTTAATCAAAAAAAATGCTAAGAAACCTTATATTTATTTTGAAAGGCCTATCGATTGATGTGCCACACGGGGGGTCACAATGAAAAAAAAAATTTTGACTTTTAGTTTTATGTATGGAGTGCACCCCTAAAAAAATTTTTGTTTGTCATTTTAATTACAAAACTATGTAGCGGCTAACAAAATACACCTATCCTCAAAATTTTATTCAAATACTCCTTATAGTTTTCGAGTAAAATGCCTGTGACATACGGACAGACGGACAGACGGACAGACGGACAGACGGACAGACGGACAGACGGACAGACGGACATGACGAAACTATAAGGGTTCCGTTTTTGCCATTTTGGCTACGGAACCCTAAAAAGGTAGCCTAAATTGCTTTACAATTTTTTTTATTCAAGAAGCCCATATTTTGCTTGGCAACCAAAGTTGTCACAATCAGTTTAATGGTCTGCGAAATTGGCAACTGTGGTTGCCACAAGCAAGTGAGTGGATAAAAACTAGTCCCTTTTAATTTGCTCTTGAGTATATTGGGCTCTTTTCATGTCTACCCTGATCTTTCGGTAGGAACACAAGGTGCTGGTGAGATAAATAACATAAAGTAACGACTATAACATCACGTTGTGTACATATACATAGGTGTAAATTATAACCTAAGGTTTACCTTGTGGCACCTAATCATCACCTAATCATGGTATAATTACGGCATCCAAAGTTTATCTACGCAACGCAATTTCTGTGTAATTGGGAAACGTTTGTCTGCGTTTAATAAGCTACAATATCGTAAGCAATATACTTTTCAATCCAGTTCATCTTTCTTACATCGTAATCGCAACTCAATACGTTCAGTCCGGCTATTACAGGACGCCCATAGACTACCCGTATCTTTCTAATTAGAACGCTTAGAAAGAGACGGATAGTCTTGGTCGCCGCGACACAGCTCGCGGGTGGTCCTGTGATAGCCGCGCTGAACGATCTGGCAGGTTAACTTAGCGTGCGTGGAAGTGTATCCTATATTAAAACTTTCACTGGCAGGAACCCGCCTAGCGGGCACCTACTCCGTAGTCACTTTCCACACATACGGGGAAAACCATGGGATCGGTTAGTTAATGTGTTGAACGAGCAACGTTTGAATGATTATTTATTCGTTTCGTTATAATTAGGTTCTCGAAAACTGCTAGGTTTTTACCTTCCATCCAGTGGATTACGAGGGCGCAAAATCTATTGATTAGGTTTCATTTCTGAAACAAATTGCTTTTTGCGTGTTTTCACAGAGCTGGTACTAGAAATAGGAGCGCCGAATAAAATTCGATTATCTATTATCTCTTGATGATTTCCGTGGATGTCAAATATAAGCGTTTCCCCTTTCCGCACATTTTTCATTTTCTGAATTAGACGGCATTTGCGCCGGTTATCTCCCAATTATCACCCTAAAACCAAGCGGGAGGCTTGGAAAACAAAAAAAGCACGAATTTCCTTCTCTTGTTTGGCAGAAGAATTGTCTTATCTCACACACGCAATTTGCGTTGGCAATTTTCATCACTTCCTGTCATTACCCCGGCGTGATATATTTGCGTGTTTATTACTGCAATTACTTAGAGTAAATCTCACGTCCTTCCTCCCCCCCTTCCCCCCTGGGAGGGTCGCGCCCTCAGCGGGTCTCCCCTCCTTCCGGCCGTCTCTGCCCTTAAGTCTTATGTACCTCGTAAGTTTCTTAGCGGACTTCGTAACCGGATTCAAATCGGGGCGAATTTAGTAGCAATTAATTATGAGCCGAAGAAGTGTTGCCAGTATTGCCCGTGATTGTAATTAATTTGTCGAATGTGTGCTGTACCTACTCGTTAGGACTAGTGTTAAAAAGACAACAGTTTTAACTGGTCACTCTTAGCTGTTGCGTAGTATGGAAATTAGTGTAAAGTTTCTCATCAACATCATAATTCTAGTCGAATGTAATAACAAGGACTATTTCAAGTAGATATGTTTATTTGATGAAATAAAGAATTTTGTATTTGTAAGAGAGGTCAAAAAAGGCGAGTGGGGTGGGTTACGCAAAGGAAGATGCCACGAGCATTTTTGACTTGGTTATAATTATGTACAACGTTCTATAAAAAAACTTTTTGTACGACTCCATACTTTTAAAGTTAAACAAACAAAAAAATATTTACGAAATGTTAATGTTAAAATAGGCGCAGGAAACATGTATGTGAAAAAAAATCTGTCTACGGTTAAATTAGTTTTCAATTGACGTCCACTTACCAGTGCTGATATTAAACAATACTACATATTTCCTAATTTGGCAGTAATGATAAGGCATTGTAAAAAGTTATTTTTAAATAAAAACTGTGTGAAGTCTATATGTTGTTAAGTTGTTAGCAATGTACCTATTTTGTTGTAATTTTGCAAAAAGTGAAGACAAATATTTATCTACTCTACATCCGTCGAAAACTTAATAATATTAAATATCAGCTTTCAAAATTACAACTTTGCTAGTAACAAGCGAAAACTTAACTCAAGGCAATTACTTCCGACTTAAGAAATTTTTCACCCGCCATATAACAGCGTACTTAACTGCGATCGGCACATAGCTCTATATAAGGCAGTACCCTCAGTCGACTTGGCTGTAATTAATTAACGAGCTTAGTTTAAAAGCAGGGCCGTAAGACTTGCCCCCGCCCGCCCCCCGAGGGGCCCGCGCCAAGAAATGGGGGGACGAAGAAATTCAAGGGAAAGTTTATCATATTTAGGCGCAAAATGGCGAATCCAGCGCTCGGATGCTACCGGAGATTAATATCTGGATTTAACTCGCTGCGATGAGTCGCTGAAAGCTGTAACTTTACAGTTTTAAGGCGATGTGGGTCACAAATGCGCAGTGATGTAGTATTATTGTCGTTTTGATGAAGTTTAGCTGTTTTACGAGTTATGCGTTCTTTGACAAAGTAAAGAGCTGAATGCTTCTTTGTTGTAAATAAGTTGAACTGCAAGCTGCTTTATCAACGGAGTCATATTTGTTCAGATCCAAGGAAATGTTTTTAAAATAGCAAACGATGCGTAAAAAAGTATGTTATGTCTACTTGAAATAATTTAAAGTCAACCATACATTAAATATAGAAATATGAATATATTAAAAATCAAGTATAAAAAAAACGAGTGACAAACAAATCCCAACTAACATAAACACTTGTTTTCATTCTCGCATTCGACTCTGTAGAATAATGGCAAGTCTACGCCGTAGCGGTGCTACGGAGCTACGAGCGTCGTAGCAACGCCGGCGGGCGTCTACGCTTAAAATATGAAATCTAGGGAAATTACAGCCCCAGCCTTCGGGCACGCGCCTACGTTTTATTATTTTATTTTGCGCTCTCTTGAACGCAAATGGCGTTAGTACTTTACTTTTTTCACTGGTTCACGAGTTGTTAGGTTTTGTTTTTGATTTAAGTGACATAAATTAAGGTTACGATAATTAATGGGGTTGACGTCTCGTAGCTAGTAGTATTGAGGTAGTATTCATTTACCTATTTATAAACCACAAAATACTGCTGTTTTATATACAAATCCGACATTGTGGGCCTAGCATCGGTGCTTAGCCTTATCCATTTTTTTATATCTGGGTTACTTAAGCACTAGTTTTTGTGTAGAAGTAACAGCCATATGACCTTCTAAAACAACAAGACGGGAAAAAAATAGCCGATGGTTTTCCCCGTATGTAGTGAAAAAATCCAATACGTAGTGCCAGCTAGAAGGGTTCCTGGCAGTGAAAGTTTTAATGTCGATATGTAGCAAAAAGCGTCCGTAGTGCTCTGATGCATGTGTGTGTATAGTAATATGCAAGAGCCTTAACACCTTGAAAATAAGATCGATTCACAGTTTTTCAGATGCATTTGATAGTGAACCTACGTTAAAATGTTTTAGATTAAATTACGAAATTCGTGACAACCCTAGCCAACAAAATACCGTTCGATCTAATTCAAACGATTGTGCGATCATAGTAACCTCGTAAGGCTTCCAATACGTTATTATGTCTATTATCAGCTACGTAAGGCCATTCACGTTACGGGAAATTCGTACACTTAGGAACATATGAAGCATATGCGATAAAATATGGATTCTGTATAGGTACAAAGCTCATAACTACGTTAGGATAGGAGGTCTACCTAAATAAATATCGATAAAGTTGTTGTGACGGTATCACGACCAGCTTCTGTTAGCGCCCACCTAAAGGACAAGGTTTATTTCAACTAAATAACATTTCGACAAGCCTTGCATAATAGACAGTATGACTTTTGTAAACTTTTACAGCTTTGTATAAATAACCTGCTTAAGAAAAACAAGGAAGTATCCTTTCAGTTAACCAACTTATTTAAGTGATCGTAAACTGAAACACTAAATTAGGTGATCGCAAACCGGCACGCTTACTTAAATGGTCGCATACTGGAACCCTAAATTATGTGGTCGCAAACCGGCACACCACATTAGGTGGTCAAAAAAACCGCCACACTAAATTAAGTGGTCGTAAACTGGCACACTATATTTGAACGTCGCAAACTGGTACATTAAATTGGATGGTCGCTAACCTTTTGATTGGATTTCAATGTGTTTCGAGATAGTATAGCGCTTCCTGTCTCACTCGCAATGCGCCAATTAGAAAGAGGAGGGTAGATTTTTGCTTCGCGGTGTCAGTTGTGCTCCACTGATGTCATAGACATGGTCCCCAAATCACTATATTGAGAGTATGATGTGGCCCGGGCCATACTAAAAATAAAACACCAAGTTCCTTGACTATACGAATGTTTAAATAAATAAATAAAATAACTTTATTTGCAAGAAAAGACTTACGACTACTTACACTTTACACCTTTTATAAGGTATTAACAAGTATTAAATGCTAGGTGTAAACAATTACGTATGAAAAACATTTTTGTAATACGAGTAAGCTTCCTCTGTTCTCCGTACTAGTAATTAACACAATTTATTCATAAGTTAACACGTCTTTGCTTTTTCGTCGGAATTATGATTGGAATAAATAATTAAGCCAGCCTTAATGACACGTCACGCAACTTTTAATGAAAGTCTGCGAAGTTGGGAATTAAGGCTTTCAAGGTTCCAAATCAGAGGGGACGTGTGTAGTCGGTGTCTTGGCACTTAATTCGAATCGAATGCGGAATTGCCATTGTTTTTGAAGAATCAAAGAGAAGGAGTTTCAAAGTTAGAATTGATAGCGGTAAAACTGAATTTAAATCGTATTTCGACGATATCCTCGGTACTTACGCGTAACAAAGTATATAACGAGATGGGAAGATGGTGGAGTCCCTAATAAAAAAAAACCGGCCAAGTGCGGGTCGGACCACGCACAACGAAGGGTTCCTTGCCTATTAAAAATATCCTCGTCACAGAAATCTTATGGTACTTACGTCGTTTTCTATAGGGAAGGCAGTTTTTCAGAAATATCTCAAAAACCTTTGAACTGATCTTGTTCAAAATAATTTCCTGTGAAAGAATTTAATAAGCCATATAGGCAAGTCCTTGATATTTTTTAGGGTGTCAAAGCGGACCCCGGAGGAGGATGATGATGTCCATGTTGTTTTTCATATTTTTTAAATACACCGTTCAAAAATTAAAGGGGGAACACAATTTTTGTGACTTTCGGGGCGATTATCTACGGCTCTATTCACTTAATCAAAAAAATGCTGAGAAACCTTATATTTATTTTGAAAGGCCTATCGATTGCTGTGCCCACACGTGGATTTTAGACGGACAGACGGACAGACGAACAGACGGACATACGGACAGACGTACAGACGGACATGACGAAACAATAAGGGTTACGTTATTGCCATTTTGGCTACGGAACCCTAATAAAGTTGTATGGTGTCTTTTAAAAATGTTCGTTAGGCATGTATATACGAGTAAGTAAAATATATTAGCAAATGAGATAAATACATTTTACACGGCAATTAAACTTAAAAAAGAACCCGGTCAAGTGCGAGTCGGACTCGCGCACGAAGGGTTCCGTACCATTATCCCGACTCGCACTAGTCGGTTTTTTTTAATATTTGTTGTTATAGCGGCAACAGAAATACATCATCTGTGAAAATTTCAACTATCTAACTAAATATCACGGTTCATGAGATACAGCCTGGTGACAGACGGACGGACGGACGGACGGACGGACGGACGGGCAGCGGAGTCTTAGTAATAGGGTCCCGTTTTTACCCTTTGGGTACCTACGGAACAGTAAAAAGACTATCGAGCCAAATTCAATTTGATTTTGACGCTTTTTCGTATTTATTTCGACACCACTCTTGCATGTTTCAACGATGATCTCACTAATTTTCAGGGCTGTTATTACGAACGCGCTCATGCGCCTCACCTCACCCGTCACGTGCAGCGAAACTAGACATCAGCCCCACTATTCTACAACTTGTTTTAACCTCACCTCACCGTTCACCAACAAATATATCTTGACGCCGCGATTCGTATGGTAACTAAGGGTAATTAGAGGTCTAGTTTCGTTAGGCGTGACGGGTGAGGTGAGGCGCATAAGCGCGGTCTGAATAACGGCCCTGATTACGCTTAGTTACTACGAATCGCGGCGTCAAGATATATTAGTGGGTGACGTTTGAGTTGAGGTTAAAACAAATTACAAAATAGCGGAGCTGGAGTGTTCATTAGTATTACCTGACCCTAGCAACCAGCACGTCCCCCCCAACAATATCCAATCCGAATCTCGTAAGACGGCGGTATCGCACGCGCGTCTTCCGTTGCGTGCGGGGCCGGACGCCCGGACGCGTCCGGACGGGAGCCGGACGAGGACCGGACGCGGCCGCAGGAAACCTATTACGCCCAAATGAATTCTCCGTCGTTTCCGGACCACGACAAATCCGCCGCGCCCGCTCGCCCACACCTTCAGGCCCTGTCGAGTTTCCAGGGTTGGCTATGAGATTATCTTTGTCTCAAAATTTTCTTCAGGTTTCGCGTAATACTCAATTCTATCTTTTCTTGTTATTATGTTCAATTGTTCTTAATAAATGATTAAATTTATAACTGCAAACCTGTTAGTAAGGTGGTTTGTGATGGTGCCTTGCAATTAATGAAGTTGTACTATTCCACTATTAAATACCACCCCGAAAAAATATTGGTTAATATTGAGAGGTCATTTTTGTATTACTTGTTTGTTCGTTTCCGGTAATATCTTGACACATAAATCTGTACGTGTTTGTCTATAAATACGAACCAAAACTCGTCCATAAAAGTGCAAGAAAACCGCTCAAAATACAACAAGTGAGGAACTTGTATAATGCCCACAAAATTCAAGTTATGTTTGTATGAAAGTACTAAATATCTAGGTGTACTAATTGATCAACGCCTAACATGGCACTTACATACAGAACTGATTATGACCCGACTCAGAAAGCTATCATGGATTTTTAAAAACCTTAGACATATCGCCAGTAAAATACTTCTAAAGCAGATATATCAAGCACTTGTTCAATCAATTCTTACATACTGCATACCGGTGTGGGGAGGAGCAACTAAATCAAAATTTTTAGAACTCGAAAGAGCCCAGAGATTCATATTGAAAGTTATGCATTTCAAGCCTTTTAGATATCCCACTGCAGACCTGTTCTTACTCGCCGACGTTTTATCAGTCAGGAAATTATACGTTTTATTTACTATCCTAAGACAACACAAGTCAATTGTATATTTACCACTCACACAAAACCGAAGACGGAATAAAAATGTAATACCAACCATTTCTATTAATACAACATTTGCCAGTAGACAATTTGTTAGTAGATCTGCCAATTTATATAACACCCTAAATAAGCACTTAAACATTTATCACTTACCTTATTATGAATGCAAAATATATATATATGATTGGTTGAAACCTAAAAGTTATTATGATATAGAAAATTTATTACAAAACATTTTTCAAATATAGATGCATACAAACACATAAATTATACTCGTACCCACATAACCTACCTGTATAGGTACTATAAATTGTAACTTAGGATAAGACATTCTGATTTTGTTAACATATAAGAATGTTCATTTATTTCATTTGAGTTTGTTTTAATTTTAATTACTCTTAAATTATTATTCTCCACATGTCCAATAACAACTATGGAAGAGCGGTGCCTCTTAGCACAGGTATTTTATACTTAAAAAGAGGTACCATAAACTGATTATTGTAAAACCTTTATGTGACTGAATAAATAATTTTATTATTATTATTATTATTATGTAGGGGGTACTTCGTACATAGAATCACTTATTCGATTTCAAAATATCTCTCAGAGCTCATATTGGCTCTGATCTATCTTTTTAATCGGGCTCTGATGACGTATGCTCTATTTTATCCCGCGGCTTTGCCTGCGTTCTTTGCAATAGTAAAGTATATAAAAATACACGAATTATTCCATAAAGTGTAGTAAAACTTTGAATATGCATCTGGCAACCCTAGCAAGAACGCCCTCGGACTTGACGAAGCGGAATTTTAATGAAATTTCTTGAAATCATTTTCCCATCTTTTGTCATTCACACGTAGCTAGTGGCGCTGCACAGTTATACTGTTTGTCCTACTTTACTTATAAATATGTTTTTATTTTGTTTTGAGACAAACTTGTAGTTAAATATTAGTTGGCACTATCTAAACCTATCTATGTAAGATCCTCGATCTCATCGTCACTTATCATCAGGTGAAATAGCGGTCAAATGCCTGGCCATAAAGTAGCAATTACTTCAAAATCAAAATTCCACTTTCTGGCCAGGGAGAGACGTAAAATATTGTACACACCATGGGCGGTAATAAATAACGCCTCAGATCGTATATTTATCGCCCTTGCCTTCGGCTCGGGCGTCAAACACCTGCGATCTGAGACATTCTTTGATTTACCGCCCTAGGTTAGTAATGTACTATTAATTAAAGAAAAAATGTTTTCTGTAAGTAAAATATTAAAAACATTTCGTTCTTATTAGGCATCACGGAGCAGTAAGGAACCATACAAACTTGACTTACATGATATAATATATAACTTACTGAACTTTCAGCTCGTAATTTTATTAACTCCGCGAATAAATTTGCAATAAAATTTAGCCATCGTAGCTCCCAAACGGATGAACCGATTTAATTGCGGTATTTAAATCAAAAGTCTTAACTGTCGAGAGAGTTAATAGGCTATGTTTGATATATGTATACACAGGTAAAAATACAGACAAAAAAATTGTTTATATCGATACAAACGCGAACTTATCCCTGTAAGGGATCTCTTCCAGTTAACCTTTGAGCAATTGAGTGAAAATCAGGAACATAAAGATAGACAAACTAACACGTGTACAGACGTATTTACTAATACGCTACAGTAAATTAATCTTAATTCATATACTGCAAGCAAGTACAAATAAAGTAATAATAATTTACTTTAAAAACAAAGTTCAAACCGACTTCAATTCAGTACTCCGCCAAGCCACATAGGTAGGTATAGGTACATAAAAAAAATCCACATTTCCTTTCCAATTTACCACATGAACTGCTTTCCGAGAGCAAATGCGTTGATTATTACGGAAAACAATCCAAGTCGCTATATGTTTGTTGATAATATTTGAGGAGTTCCGTTGATTCCTCAAGGATCTCAGAATTGACACTGCATTATTTAGTTGCTAAGTTCAACGGAATTATGTCACAATCTTTGACGTACTTTACATCCTTGAGGAGTTCCGTAAGTCATCTGTGGTTTTCATCATCAGTTCCACTTCACCAAAATTGCGATTTTCGAGGGTAAATACACGAGTTATAATAGACCGTTATATGTGCCTATAAAATTTCAAATATATCCATTAACTCCTAACCGTTGAGGAGTTGTACCTTCCATCATCAGCTCACCAACACGAATTGATGACTACCAGACGCAAATACCTGAATAGCTTTAGAAAATATATGAAAATTGTAATACGTGCCTGTAAAATTTTAAGGTTGCCCTCGATTTCCCTAGGATCCCATTATCAGATCCTAACTTGGTGATAATGGGACCATCTCAGGAGTTTACATTTTCGAATAAAAAAAGAATTCTACTAGCCTATATAATGTCCCACTGTTGGGCAAATGATTACACTCTTATACCGTCATATCACTAATAAATATCCAACTCTCGTAATCGCTAAGAAACTTTTACGTGAGATAAGCGTAACATTATTCCTTTAGGTAAAAAAGGGTAAAAAACGCGTTGATACCTTTTCCCCGTTTTCGGTGAAAACTCCAAAAGCGTATTGACCTGTTTAATTTCAGCGACGCAGCCGTGACGTCACCCATTGTCGAGCCACAAATCAAACCCGTTTCCCTTTCGCGGCATCAATCTTGTCGCATGATGTATAGCGCTGCCGGTGAAATATGGACGCCGCTCATTAACTTGCCCGAGGTGGGATTTATCGGGTGTTTATTGAGTTTACTTTTATATTAGCGGAGGTGACAAAGAGGGACGTAGGCATACGGTAGAAACAACTGGTAAATACGTGCGGTTATCACTGAGTTACCGCACTCATTGAGTTATCGGAGGTGGAGTTGATCGGCTAGTTATTGAGTTTACTTTTAAGGGTGGTGACGAAGGGAGAAGTGAATTAAGACAACAATAGATTAGTATATTCATTTACTGCGACATATGTTGTAGTGTTTGCTACCTTTGTTAGTCATACTTATAGAAACATCTAACAGAGTCCGTTGTCTATGTATCCTAGACTAGCTAAGGCTGGATCCCTGCCCACAATCAAGTAACAAGTCGGACACAGGATGTCCGACTTGTTAAATGATTAAATCTACGCATTATACATGACGCCTAAAGCCAGCAGTGCATAATAAAATGAGTAATGTCTAGACACGCGGCAGCGTGTCCAGCCAAGTTCAAAACCAAAAGGAACCGGCGACGCAGCAGCCGTGTGTTACACGAACCATTTGGAGCTACCTTTGACTCCTTAATAACTCAAAATCTATTTAACATAGAAGCATGAAATTTGGTAGATGTATTAAAACTTCTTCGATTAACTAGAACCCGACATTTCATATATACACGATTATTGAGTCTAAAAATCGGCGTTATTATTATTATTTGTTTGTTACCTCAGAACTCCATCATTTATACACCGATTTGAAAAAATCTTTTTTTTCTTGAAAAGGGCTTCCGAAGTAATGGGACTACTGTCATCAGGTCAGGGAAACGAGGGAAATCTTTAAATATTATAGGGGATATTAGAGATTTGGGTATTTTGTATAGTAACTCGTACATTTTGCTCTTGAAAAGCACCATTTAGTGAAGTAGAATTGTCATCAGGATCTGATGATGGAGGACCCCATCGTCCACAGTGGCTCATTTCTGACTTTACAAAAAAACACATTTATTGTAATATCTATAGCTTATTTCAAAAAATGAATAACACTCATGTGAAAAAGATTAAATGTAATATACTCACTCTTAGTTGTTCCGGAGCTATGGTTCTTGGAAAGAAAAGTGACCCACTGTTCAACACATGACCCTAAGGGCTTTGGGTAATTTGTATAATAACTCATAATTCGTGCTTGAGAAACACAATATTTGAACAATAAAAACGTCTTTACAAAAAGTATTGATATATCCCACTAAAAACATAAATGTGACAATGGGAGCCAAGATCAATGTTAAAAACATGCGTGATTGTTAATTTCACCGACAAAAGAATTGAGATGTAAATGGGTGCCAAGTTCAGTAGATAATCCTAGTATAACATTTATTCTTAAGAACACACAATTTCTTATTTTTTCTACTACAACAATATAAAAGTATAACTTCTAGAATTTGAACGCTCGAATTACCTATTTGCATAAAGCTAAACTATCCAAGTCAAATCTTGAGCATCAATTTATCCTAAGTTATCTGCTTTGTGTAAATAATTCGAGTGTTCAAATTTAAGAAGTTAAACTTTTATATAGCAAACATTGTTGTACCTACTAGAAAAAATAAGAAATTGTATGTCCCTAAGAATACATTTTATTTTAGAATTATCTACTGAACTTGGCACCCATTTAGATCTCAATTATTTTGTTGGCGAAGTTGACAACCACATATATATATTCTTAATATTGAACATGGACCCCATTTGCAGAAAACAAAATTGCCTATATACCTTCAAATATTTGGGCATATCGGGGATGACGCGGTTGCCATGGCGACCGGAGGGCCGTATTGCCGGGCTCGTCATACCTACTTAGGGTGGAGATGTTACCATGTTTTCGTACTTTTAACATATTTGCTTGTTCTAAAATGGATTTCAAACAGCTATGAAGCGTGGGGCGGCGAGAAGTGGAAGTGACAGTTGTTATGTATTCAGGGTTTTACTTTTTTAAACATAACTATTTCGTGTAAGTTTAGTCCATCAAAACATTACGTGAACGCATTGTGTGGTAATGATTACATCGCAGTCGATATAGTAAATATTTATTATTATCTACATAGAATTCTTTAAAGAAATATCGGTACCTAAATAAGATATAATCATACTTATTTCTATAATATGTATGAATATATATTTGTAATGAGATTATAATGTTTGTATAGGTACGTTTATTCTTAAACATGTGTGTATGTACATCAAAATAAATATAATATATCAGATTAGCCGGTTATTTCCCCGTAAATAGTGCAAATCAAAATATTAAACATTAATATTAATAAAGTCAAAGCACGCACAAAAAAATGAAGGAAATGTAACAAGCTTATTGGCAATCTTGAATTTTAACACAAAGGCCACGACAGAGCCAGTGACGGGCGCTAATAGGAAAACTTGGAGGTGAAAGCATTTCCATAAGCCCACTCAACACCGATAGACGTCTGACAGAAAAATAATCATAATCCGAATAAACCTACATTTGTAATTTGTTCGTCGAGTGAAAATATCAAATCGAATGAGTGGATACGCCGCGGCGATATTGGATCGAACCTTTTCATGCGGGCAAATTGCTTTTCTTTTTGGGCGAGCTGGCTGGCCTGACGAGGTGGTGACTATTTTTTCCCAACCGTGTTTCCTTTTCGCATCGCTCTCTCGTTTTATGGGTCATACTATGTGAGACTATTTTTAATGGACCGGAGAGGATTTTTCATTTTTCCCCAGTGATAAATTGACTCCACGTACGAGATGGATGATAGTCTTTTTCATGTCGGTCTAGTTGTTTTGTAAGTGTTCTTTAAATTTTTGTTTTAGTGCTTCAAGCTCGTAATTAGGTTTTGTATTTAGCTTCTTCTCTTTTGAATAATAAATATTTATAATTATGTTATGAACAATTAGAATTTTAGATCATCGCTCATTCTTTATCGATGTAGTAGTGTTAAACTGAAAATTAGATGTAATTGCGCCGTTTTATAATTATACAAGAACTAGCTGCCCTCGCAGCGTCGCCCGCCTATTGTAAAGAACGCAGGCAAACTCGCGGGATAAAAGATATTTTATGACCAACCAGAAAGTCCATTCTATGAACAGGTGTTTTTTTATCGGATTGGTAAGTAGTACCGGAGATTAATCTGTGAAATTGTAGCTTTATAACTTATAAGTTTGTAAGTAAGGGGTTACTTACAAACTTATAAAGCTACAATTTCACAGACTTTTTCTCTTTATAATATTACAGGGCATCTCTATAGCATTTAGTTAAGTTGCCGTCGTTTGTTTTGGGATAAATTCGCTTTTATCTTGCTGACTCAATAAGTGTACTGAAGCTAATCGAGACAACAAGATAAATACAAACTTATTTGACAGAGTAGGATAGGGACTTACTGTGGAAGATGACATTTTATGTGTTATTTCTGGAGCTAATAAAATAGTCTTAGACATGCAACACATATCCAATTTTTCCTCACTTGGCATGCAACTCGGCTGCAAGCCGTATGCGCCTGCGTTTCCTTCCGCTTTATTAGTTTAGAGCGAAGTGATTGGACGTTCGAACCACTCGCCCAGCGACGTGACCGAACTAACAACTGAAACAACATGTATGAACACATGCCTGCGTCAATCTAATATCACCCTTATTACCATAGTGTCATGTACTAGTGTGAGTATGAGACTCGTCTCCAAGGACTAGAGGATTTTAGAAAGGTGTCTTAGAGTGAGCGAATTAAGAGGTATACGCTGTAGGACTTTAAAGTTGCCTAATGCCTATATACTATGTAGGTAGTATAGGTAAAACTCTTTGCATGTAGGGGTAACGTGTTCGAATAGGCATTTGTTATGCAAACATACACATGTACGTTTGTGTTAGACAATTTAAATATGTAATGTCTATTCGAATACGAAACTACCACATACAAGAAGGGCTTTACTTAAGTTTTTTTCCTTGTAAAGTTTTTTTAAACTACGACTATCGCAAACAAGCACACAGCCCGTTTGATGGTAAGCAGACAGTGTAGCCTATGGATGCTTGCGAATCTACAAAAATCAAAAGTATTACATTTGAATCATCTATCACAATCGCTCTTGTATATTTGTTTGTTGTAGGTACTGACCTTCTGACACGACAGGCTTTGCATGTCATACTAGAATATACAATATACCACATTGTATTTGTCATGGTGCCAAAAGATGCTGCCCTGAAATTAAATTACATTGGTTTTCAAAAAAAGTTTACACATTCAATTAATTTATTCTTTTTTTGTTTTGTGTATCAATGTACTTAAATTGTGATTTTTAGAAATTAATAAAATAATTTTTACTATGTTTTCAACCAATTTTGCATGCATGATGTAGTAGAAACTCTACGACTATCGATAGCATAACTAGGTAGGTGTCGGCACCAGCTCACTGACCCATTTACTGCCTACACACGCCAGTACACGTCCCCTATACCAATTGTTCGCTATCTCAAGCACCGTGTCCTGCAAATTGATAAGATCAAGACGGGGCCCCGGAGGCCCCCGCTGGTTTATACCGCCATTAGACCAGAAGCATCCGGCTCCGAGATTTGTACGCATTTGCCCTGTCTTACCCACGGCAAACTCCGCTTTATGGCAAATTTATGTCAGGTATTAATTTACGTTAGTTGTCGCCTCCCAAGTTTGTTCCGAGTTACCCGATGGATGTAGGTAAGTTTCGAGACGTGGAAAGTTCCTTTGCTGGGATTAAATATTTATTCGAGTTTCAACAGTAGCTGGAGTTGAGATGTCACTTTAACTTCGCGTTAATAATGTACCAACGGGTTTTTGTGTTTCGCTGTAGACTGGCTCATAATTAAATTTTAAGATACGTCATAGGAGACGAGATCAAAAATGGTTTAATATTATGATGAATAATCAAAAACAATATTTTAAAATAGATGGTATAACATGATATTGATAATTATTTTACAAAATATTCGCTGATGAATATATATTTTTAATCTCTCATACTCTGTAAGTAGGTCATTGTTTATCTGAATAGCGGGTTGAAAGTGAGGCATGTCGCCCTAGGGCTTAAAGTAATTATAAAAAAAACAATGACCAATGGCAGAAACCTAAACAGCCACACTTAGTTAAACTGAATTGTTTTTTTGATGTTTATTGTTAGTTATTACGGTAATGTTATCTAAAACGTTGTAATTTAAGTCAATTAAAGTTATTAAAGCCATTTAGAAAAGTAATAAATACAATTAATGCATTGTTTATATAATGCATTCAACTTATTCAAAAGCGGCGCGGCGCAAAAATGGTCCACACATAAACAAAGTTGTTAGAGTTGGTCTACACTTGTTGAGCAACGGCAAAACCTATAGATACAGCCGCATTTCAATATGTGATCTTGGACTATACTTATAATTTTTTGATGTTGTACTCGTATTTCCTGTGTGTTGTTTATATTCCTATTATTCGAAATGAAAAGTAGAGTGTTTAAATCGGATGAAAGCCACTATTTCAGTCTCGAACTATTGGCGCTCTCACTTCGTTCGAGCGCCAAAATATCTCGACTGAAATGGGTGGCTTTCAACCCTTGGTTAACAATTTATTATTGCTTCTTAGGCTGACGATGCAAAATATTAACTAAAGGAAATACATTTTGCTTATGGAAATACTAAGTAGATATTTGACATAATGTAGCTCAGTATCTGCCAAAAAGTAATTCATGTTGGGGTGCCAATGATAACAATAAATTACAATGTCGGAAAAAGTGGTTTCTGTTTAGATATATCTCCGTTGTAACTTTGCATGTACCTACTTTTAATATTCATCATTTACTTAGGCAAGTAAATTCTATTTCTGTTAATTTTTAGGGTTCCGTACCTCAAAAGGAAAAAGGTATCGACTTGAAATTTAAACCAACATACACATACTCAAGTCTACAGTTCCTTGAAGCTATGAAATAATCAAACTTCTAAATTAACGTAAAAAAAAGGTACGGCCGTTTATGCCACAAAAAACGTTTATTTAGACACTCTCAAGGGAATCAAAATTTATAGGGTACTTTCCGTTGACCTAGAACTATAACATTTGGCAAGTTATATCGTCTTATACTACAAGTACAGGGAAAAATCTGAAAACTATAAATTTTTAATTTTGTACGGAACCCTCGGTGGGCGAGTCTGACTCGCACTTGTCCGGTTTTTTACTGTAAACAAACATCGGCGGCATGAAAGGCTAGTGCTAGCCCATATTAGTAAAATCGATACTTGTAATCTTTATGCAATTCTTCAGGTCTTCGTATTAATTGCTTAAATTTAAGACAGTGAAAGGCGTAAAAAGAAATGTGACGTACGAAATTGCCTAATCTCCAGGTCGCCTCACGTAGCAAGGGATAACCCTCAGGGGTTATTAGCTAAATAAATTTGCTCTCCCAATATGCTGGGTAACTCGATTTAATGGCGATAGAATTGATTCATTCAATTATGAGGAATTTTTAGTGCCCCACCGAGCAGGGGCAACTTTGTTCTAGGGGAACGAGGCGGGGGACAGTTCTCACGCAAAATATATTGCCTTTTTTTTGACTCGTATCGTTATAATTATTTGAACTAGAAAGCAGTTGAACTAGAATTTATTTGAAATAAAATTATTTGCATTTTTTTTATTGGTTATGCAGATACCTAGTACCTACGGTAGTTTTATGAATTAGTGTGTCATTAAATCTTTATGTATTTTTTAACTCTAAATAAAATTTTCACGATCATATCCTTTGAAATCACTGGACACAAAGATAAATAATAAGATAAGTTGTGTTTTATATATTTTTTGTTACTCAAGAATGACACTCAGTCGTACCTATTAAAAGATATTGGATTCCGATCAAACGAATGAACGACCATCCATAAACTCAACTTAAGTAGGCATTTATATTGAATGTTATGCTATGGAACTTTGAAAAATATGCCGTGTACGTTTACTTAGTTCATTCGCCATTAGATGGATTTTTTGAACGTTTTCGGAGATGCTTGTTAAAAGAACAAAAGTACATTCTCAAATAAGTTTAACGAGTCAGACACACAACTACCACAATTTATATTCACCAAACTTGTACTTAAAATCAAACCAGCCCCAAATGCTACCTAAGTCAAACCGCGTCACTACCTCGCCCAAATTTGACGCGAATTTATGTGCAAGCGTCACCGTCCAGGACCATTAGTGCTGCTAATGCCCCCATTACGGGGGGGCAGCATCTGTCGCTTGTTTTAGGTAATTTATGACGTCAACACCGCCCGGGCAAGGTGGGCGAGGATAAGTTGCCTGGAAGCGTTCCGGAACTAATGGAATATGGGAACTTTGGATTTGATTTACGAAATGGCACATGGATTTTGGGCAATCTGTGTGCAATAGTTTAAAGTGTCTGCCTGTTTCAGGAAGTACAGCAGACCTCGCGCAAAATATATTTGTAAGTGTTCTTGGTAGCCTACTTAAATTAAACACCAGTCCAGCGTAGTACCTAGCCATAATTCATCCTTTACTAACAAGTAAGTAGGTAAGTGCCAGAGGGACGAATGCGTTATGTCCGTCAACCTACCTATACTACTAAATTGTACTTTTACTTCTACATTTTGATATATTTACATACGTATATGTCACTTCCGAAGGTTGCGTGTTTACGTGAAATTAAATTAGGAAGCCATTTGCTACCCATTGTCAAGCAACGGTGGGTTGTCTATAGCGTTATGAGAACACTAATTATACCTACTGGAAGAATATGTTTGCAAATAATGCTACTACGGTTAAAAACTCAACGTTTAACTACACTCAAGAGCAGAAGTTTCGGGTCACCCTAAATTAAATAACATCAATAGGTTTTTTTTATATTTCACACTAGTATATACTATACATAATATACTATTCTTTGTAATACCTAAATGTATTAGCAATTTTCGGGATCCTATCATAAAAATATTAACATCCAAAAATGTCGATTTTTGCGATATCTCGCTCCGTTAAAGCTGTTTTTTCATGGGTTTTTACGAGTCATATTTAAATCTGGTAATGTTATTTTTGCAGTTTATATGTAAAATTAAAAAAAGATCATGACAGGATTAAAAAAACTTTACAACCTGTACTATTTTAGGAAATATGACGGTATTTCACCGACCCGAAACTTTTGCTCTTGAGTGTATTAGATTATGCAGTTAACTCAGGCTGTGATGAAATCCCGCTCGAGGGTGCCCGCCTTGTCGGGGGAGGGGTGGAGGGGGGGGGGGGCTTAGTAACCGTGGACTGGTGAAGCTAAGAGGCACCAGCCTAAGCCCGCTTAGGATGCTTTGGGGAGGGACCTCCTTATCTTCTGCGGCCGAGGCAGGATCGCAGGGGGAGAGGCGTGTTGGTATTACGGTGCGCCACTCTCCCTACCCCCTGCGAACTTGGCGGGGCCATTCCGCTGAAACGGCATTGGTGGGACCGCAGAGGAAGAGGAATGCCGGTATTACGGTGCGCCGCTTTCCCTATCCTCCGCGGCCGAGATGTGGTCGGTGGCGGAACCACAGACCTGATCCGCCACCGGGTGCTGGAATTTCCCGCACCCATGATCTCCTCGTAGCGGACTCAGGGGGGTCCGCTACTGAACTGGTGGAGATCGAGGAGGCAGGCGCGCCGAAACATCTGGCGTGCCTCTCGTGGAGGGTTTTCAGACGCCCGCGAAGGAGCCGCTTGTGGGCGGCTGCCGCCGGCGGGATCGCGGATGTGTGCGCAAGCGTTCCCGTAACCTCGTCACAAGGCGGCGTGGCGGCAAGTAGCGCTCTCCTCGAGCCAGCCAGCAGGCCCCACACAGGCCGGCCCTGGGTGCCTCTTAGCTTCGCCGTGGGTTGCAGGCCACGGTTACTAAGCCCCCCCGCCCCGACAAGGCGGGCACCCTCGAGGGGGATGAGGCATTACCTAACTTAACCTATTTCAACCTATTTCACTGGTTAGACTAATATGAACGAAAACAACTTAGTATCCTTTGGACCCAAAATTAAGTACCTAAGTATTGGAAGACTTCGTGGCGCGGATTGAATTATGCACGTCGGTGACACCTCCATTGTTGTAACATTGTGGCTCCTGAACTCTGTGAAATGACTGTAAGTACTTATAAATTTAGATTAAGTCACAGAAGCATACAATTCTTTTTTTAACCAAATAATCTATGCATTTAAATAATTACTGACTTCATAATCTTTGTTCTATTTTATACTTACACATTTAAAAACACAGTTTAAAAAGTTCTTAAAGTTAAACATTTCAATCTTAAAAAAATTCTTGCCAAAGCTTAGGCTTAATTAATAAATAATAAATAAATATTAGAGGACAATCTTACACAAATCGACCTAGTCCCGTAGTAAGCGCTTAATTAATAATGTCGGTCTTGATATATTTTTAAACGTAAGTATATATTTCTTGTTCCATGGCCATCCGTGTTTCCTGATGGTTCACAGATCCCAAAATAGTATCTACAGTGGACAAGGAATCCCAGTGTGGGCCGTCGAGTGTGACGTCGTTTATTTATGCTGCCTAAAAAACTTTTAAACCGAGTTTGCGGATTATAATCTTGTAACCTAAACTGAACACGCAATTGGCATATGCTTAAACAACATCTCGTTAACATTCAATTATCATCTCTACTCCATATACTTAAGAACTATTTGCGAATCATAAGGATGTCCAGTGTTATATGTGGAACGGTGAATACGTGAGCATTCAACTTTGAACCTTATTGCAAAGGATGTAAGGTTGTGTTGAAGGGGCCATTGATACGCACGCGAGGCGCCCAGACGCGGACTCGGGCGTGGGCGGCCATAACTTGTGCGCAACAAGACGCGCGCACGCCGGCCTAACTACCGTCGCCGGGGTATACAGGATGTTTTTTGAGACCATTTCTGGTTTTTAACTTTACAAAGTATACGGACTTGTTACATTTACAGTCACACATCTTGTAGATCTTTTTCTAACTGTAATTTGTAATAATTAATTGCAACAGTTAACAATACTTGCAATATGCTTACAAATGATCAAATCTATTAGAAGGTAAAATATATGTTTTTTAAATTTTATTAGACATAGTACTTAGTAGTAAAAAACTGACTAAGGGTGGGTTGCACCAAACCGTCTGTAGTCGTAAGCGGTGTTCGTTAAAAACTGATTGTATGGAAAGTTTGACCAGTTTCTATGGAATGACAGCTGCCGGTGCCCTGTTTAACGTTGATCGGTCTGTACCTA
Source organism: Epinotia nisella (assembly GCA_932294315.1). Taxonomy (NCBI): domain Eukaryota; kingdom Metazoa; phylum Arthropoda; class Insecta; order Lepidoptera; family Tortricidae; genus Epinotia; species Epinotia nisella. The sequence continues at coordinate 18,009,238 of OW028677.1, read as the reverse complement.
ATCGTAAGTTGGTGCAACCTGCCCTAAGCCCTTTTATGTAACCGGTCATGCAGCTAGGTGTGAATATTGAGTTTTGTATTATACAAAATGTAAACCATGCATTAGGTTCATTTTTATCGTTTTGGCTAATAATAATATATGCAAAGTTATTCTATTCCAAAGGTATGGCTATATATTTTTTATGAAGTGCATATCTATTGAATAAATGCAATCGCAATCTTCCACATCAGCCTGTACAAGGCAGGGCAGTGCAAATCCATGTCATAACTATATCTGTCCACGACAGGTACCGCACGCCACCGGATCAGTCTTTATGGCCTATAAATGTGTAATTCACGCCACTTTAATCCGGCCTGTTGGAATAAATCTGGATTAGCCGGCCCCGTGCGATTGTACACGATTATGCCGTTAACAATTGTAATTGAAAAATAAAATGTTCTAAGTGCGGACCTGGCGTGACGTGGTTTAGGAAGATTTAAGTAGACAGGGTGTGTGTTTAATTAGGTTAGGTGTTACTAACATGTCTTTTTTTGGAAATTTTAACCTATTATTTATTATTTTATTTTATTTATAAAAATAGAATTATCGCTTTTGACCTTCGACTAACCTGATGAAAAGTTAAGACGCCTAAGACGGAACACACTCACCCAGAAAAACTTTATTCAAAATAGTGTCCCACAAAAAATTGTCCGCCTAAGACTTGTCTGTGTTAATATAACCTTTTTGATTAAAAAAAACCTTTTAAACGTAGGTAATAGGCATGATGATTCATGTTAAAATTGATAATGATAACATAGTGTTGCTAAATGGATAGTAAACCATCAAATGATTGCAATAAAGTATACATTAAACATATAATTAATATCATAAAAAGATATGAACCTTGAAAGTTAAGGAAAAAATTGCATTTCTGTTATTGTAAATTAAAAAAAAAAGTTTCACAAACTGTATTGTGTGACATATCAAATGAAAGAAGTTGTTGTAAGCATGTCAGTTTTTTTTTTATAATTTTAATATAAACAGATTTGAAGTAATTTAGGAAAAAATACGAAAATTGACCATTCCCCCCCTTATCTCCGAAACTACTGGGATTAAAATTATGAAAAAAATATGGAAAATAGTTCCTTGCCTAAAGATTACAGGAAAACCTATAAGAAGTTTGAGTATTCAAAAACACATATGAAATTTAGATTATATAAGGAACCCTCACCACACGAGTTGAACTGTCCGGTTTTTATCATGGCATGGAGGCGAGAATAAATATAAAACAATAATTGGGAACCGTGTTCTATTTGAGAGGTGGCAATATTTTTAAAATAATGCCTGGAGCCGTAGCATGGTTCTCCTTATCATGCGACAAGTGACAAAATAAGAGCGTCGTCTCGTTCAATCGAACGGCGTCAGCCAGTGACGCACGCTCTATCCTATCACCTATCGCGTGACAAGGCCAACCATGCTACGGCTCCTGACTGTGTTTGTGCTCCTGTATTTAGTACAGTCAGCATCATGAACATGTATACACTTTTCAACCTTATGTCTAAGTAATAAGGTCATAGAATGTATACATGTTTACGATGCTGACTGTACCTACGAACACGTTTATGGGCTCTGCCTGAAAAAAGGATTTTATTATCAACATTATTTATGTATTTATATCTATTAAATATATCGTCGTCTAGTTCCCATAACACAAGCCTCATTGAGCTTACTATGGGGTTAGTGCGATTTCTGTAAGATTTATTTATTTATTTATTATTAATTCTTAGGTGCCCCTTTTAAAATGCAAGTGATATTGATGTTATATCTTAAAACCGTCTATTATTTGCACAAGTATTTAAAAATATGATCCAAGGTTCTAGATTGCGTTGCACACTTAGTCTTAAATCGCGATTTAATAACGGTCCCCCGACTATAAATAACAGGCAATCTGTTTCGCAAATAAACCACACTCTAAGTGGGGGTAGAGCCCGGATGCGAGTAGGCGCCATTTTGATTTTGCATGAGAAGAACAAGGAAAATGAGTAGCTGTCGTACATACTTATGGTTCACGTAGAAGCTGTCAGGTGAGAGGGGGTGCATTTCGTTACTGTATTATGGTTTACATGAAACAATTGAGACAGTCGATTTAGAGAGGTAAAATATGATCACTTTTGTTAAAAATTTGCAACTTTATGGGAACAAAATTGAGAATATTAAATAATATAATGGTTTCAAATTAATTACTAATAATATTTTGAATTGTAATACACTTATGAGCAAAAGTTTCGGGTACACTTTGTATAGAATTTCAGTACAAACTGTACCTAAAACTTTTGCTCTTGAGTGTATATATTTCTTAGCATAACAATGATCTCTATTGACATTTGCATGTCTTACAGGCAATATAGTTGAGCTAGATTGTATCTGTTGACCATCTTATTGTGTATTATTTACTAAAAGAATGCCCAAGATTTATTATTTTGCTACGTTTTCCTAAATTATTCAGACTAAATCACGACACATGCGCTAGAGCGCATCGTATGGAGTTTATCCAATCGAGGACAAGCAACGTTACGTGTGCTACGCCGTAGCACGTAGCAGCATTTTTCCACTTTGTAGCGGAAATCGTTCGTAGAGGCATGATTCATATGTGAGTCATTGGCCTTGAATGGATTAAGCGTAGCGACGAATGATCGAATATCACAGTTCCCTGACGTCTGCAGAGTAAATAAAGACTAAAACAAATCTACCCCATTTACGTACAAAAAGGCTAGTCACTACTCATTTCCAACAAACGCTACGTAAAGAGCTAAGTGAATCTTATTACCATACCGGTTTGCGGCAGGGACGGAAAATAAAGAAGTAAAAATGACAAGACGTTATTTGCATCCCGCTAATGGGCCCGTAATGCGGGGGTAGGTGAACAAATATTGCTTTATCCAGTCCCGCAATTTATTCCTACTCGGTTTTATTCGCCATTCCGAGCGGGGAAGTCAAAACGGTGGCATTTGGACCTTAAGTGATTCGCAAATCATTCTGCTTAATCGGATGGCCTTATTTGTTTGAGATTTTTCCTTCTTTTTTTCTGTTTGTTTTTCTAGTTACCGCTAATTGGGGAAGGGTAACAAATTATGAGTTCTGAATCTGGTCTAACCTAGTCGTATTTAGTGGAGTTTTCCGGCGTTCAAATTAAGATTTTCATTACATTTTCCGCTTTTCTTAATTTCCATATTTCTTTCGTTTTCAATATATAACGAGCAAAGTTTAGTTAAGACACAGCCGTCCTATAGCCTATCATCGTGACTAAATAATACATAATCTTCAGTTTTATAGAGGTTCGCGAGGCTGTAGCTATAGGGCGGTACTGATTTCTCCGCGGCGGGTGTCAAGTATTTTTGCACAGTTGCTGAAGTGGCTTTATCGCGGGGGAGGCAGGGCTCGAAACACCCTTATCTAAATGGCGTGACCGGCGATACCCGCTCACCTGCTGACTTTATGCCCTTCCCCGGGAAGTCTGGCGCCGCATACAAACGACCGCGGCCACCGTTCCGACCAAACATCGTAAACTCCGCGTCTCCGCGAAAGTTATTGTGCATAATATAGTGTTACAACAAAAGCTTAAAGTATGTGGAAATACCACATTAGAAGCTCCCAATGCAGATAATGAATTTGGTGGTCGTCGCTAATCAAACGAACGAAAATAGTGGACGACAACCTTTATGTACATGTTCTTATTAGGGTTCCGTACCCAAAGGGTAAAACGGTACGCTATCAGTATGACTCCGCTGTTCGTCCGTCTGTACGTCTGTCCGTCTGTCACCAGGCTGTATCTCATGAACCGTGATAGTTAGACAGTTGAAATTTTCACAGATGATGTATTTCTGGATGTAGATCTATAACAACAAATACTAAAAAATAGAATAAAATAAATACTTAAAGGGGGCTCCCATACAACAAACGTGATTTCTTTGCTCGTTTTTATAGATAATGGTACGGAATCCTTCGTGCGCGAGTCCGACTCGCGCTTGGCCGGTTTTTATCACATGTTTAAAAAGGGTTATTAAAATTAGACCATATAAATGTACCGGGAGGCGCGGCGTGGGTGATGGACTGATGACCTGGTAAAGGTCGCGGGAGTCCGCTGGATGCGGGTGGCGCAGGACCGGTCAATTAGGCACTCTCTGGGGGAGGCCTATGTCCAGCAGTGGACGTCTTTCGGCTGATATGATGATGATGATATAAATTAGAGGTAGTAGATTTAAGCTAGCTAAATAACAGCTGCGTATGACGTTTACTATATAGAAATCTGATTCAATATCATTTTCAGTTATATATACATATTTATATGTGGTTAAGTGTGGAAAGGGAAGGAGAGTGGAGGAGAATTGGTTGCACTTTTCTCCGAAATTATGCGAAAAATGCAAATTAAAATAACTCTCGAATCCCAGCCGTGCCGTGTCGGAGCTTAATCCGGGAAGTGACAACGGCATTCTGACGAGGCGCCGGAGTCGGAATTATTAAAACGAACGCCAACTTTTTCACTAAGCCCGGCGCAAAGCCGTTTCAATTGCGCTGCGCTGAAGATAATTCCAACTGACGTCATCTTTTTTCAAATTCACGAGTCGGCTGCGTTCTCTGTGCAGCAATTATAACATTTCCACCGACCAGGGAAACGAAACACGTGGGTGAAAGCGCGTCGAATCGTAGCGTTAGTAATTTAAATTTAGATGGAAATTTAATGATGCGTTCACAAAGGGCGCTCGTAAAGTCGGTTGCGAGATATTTTTTACGAGGATCTCGCGAACTATTGCGCGCTTAACGACTCCGAAGCAAGATCGCCCTCCGCTTTAATGAGCGCCCGATAAACGTGGTAACTGCCTCGACCTTATTTTTACGCCGATGTAATATTGCTGAAAAACGGATTCATTACGCTGATTGTAGCGCTTTGACACGGCATTAAAATGAACTCGAGGAGTAGGTATCATTATGTAAGTAAATGGTACAATGTTAGCTACGGTTGTTTAATCTAGGCAGCAGGTGTACATAAGACGAGTCACGTAAGGCAGGGCAGGCTAAGGCAGACTGCTATGTTTAATATATGAAGGCAGGCGACGCAGCGAGGGTAAACACGGCCCAACCTTCGCCATGTTGCCCAGTGTTTGCCCACCCGTTCTAGTCTCAAGCGAAAATATGTTTGCTTTGCATACCTAACCGCAGCGCGCTGTGGGCCGGGGTACTCCTGTTTTCTTGACATGTTTTCTTAGAAGTTCGGCAAATATCTTCACGTAGGCTTTACAACTTGTATAAAGCTACAATATTGCATTCTATAGAAGTAAAGGAAACGACCTAAACATGATAAAATACCCACTTTTTCTCAATTTTGGTCTAAATGTTTGTAATCTATGGTATTATTATTTCTTAAAAATATTGTTATTTTAGTCCACGTATGTGCGAGTACGTAGCAAATTAGGCATTCAATAAAAATTCAAGAAAAGATAATTTAATTTTATAGAAATGGTTACTTATACTTACTGCCTTTTAATAAATTCAGGGACATTTGAATTACATATTTGACTAAATAACTCACATACGAGAATCTGGCAAGTGTTCTATCGCCGTGTCTCAATTCGTTAAAATTCGATCGATATTTGAAATCATAACCGATGTTTGTTGAAGTGCTGAGCTCCCGGCCATAATCCTCTACAACTCCACTTAACAGACGTATAAATAATATCAAGGCGAGGGAACATATTCGAGGGTAGAGGGTAGTTTGACGGCGTAACGAATCGAAAAACCAAATCATCGAGTGGCACCCCTGCTGCACCGCTACATGATAGTTCGTGGCTGAATCCATGGAGTTGTTATGATTTTTTTTTTAAATATAACAACGTGAAATTATCGAATCGATAGTAAAAGACCGGGAGGTAGTGACACAAGTATGGCGTCCCTTCAGGGATCTAATTACGTAATGACAAAAAGGAAAATGATGATCATAGCGCTGGTACCAGGTCAGTAGATATGTACTAATTATTACTACAGAACATCTGTGGCCATGCAATCCATGCATATGGTTGTCGTAGGAGTATGTTAAGTAATTTGAGTCGTTCCAATTCTGCTCGAGCGAGGGCATTAAGTAGGTACCTACTGTAAGTGAAGGTACAGTCTACACTACAACACAAATAATTCCTAAAATTCTAAAATAGCTTCTCCATGGAAACCGTTGTGCCTGTTAAATCTTTAGGGCTGCCCCTTAGCGGTCTGTGGAGAGCACTCGCAGTTTTTTATATATTTTAATTTTAATTTCATATCGGCGCTAATGGCCGCAGCCCTGCGTGCCGAATCGGCAAATGTATGCACAGCGCAATAAAGTTCAATGTACCGACCGAGTGAACTAATATTGTTTTATTCAATATTTAACTTTCAAATATTTTGAAACGACTTTTTCGATTCATAAATTTTTATTGAATTATTAGCTGACGATAAAATGTGATGATGCGTTTTTGTGCGTGGTACACTGTAGGTACGCATCGAGTGAGCTCATTTTGATTGGTGGCTTTCATGAGTAGGTATGTTTACTAACAAAATTGGTGCTACTACTTTATGAGACCTTTGTTCGTTTATAAAATGAGGTTGTATAGGTTAGTGTTTAATGTTTTCATAGATGTACGGCGTGTTTAGTGTTTCTTTAATAATTTATTATGCATGCAATTACATCAAAATATTATATTCTGTTGTATCTTTGCAGGTAAAATTGAAGACAGTTAGGATAAGGCGACGAAAAGAAAGGAGGATTATTATATAATAACTGACTGTGTCTACAATTTCTACTGGTACCTGCACTGTGAAATCTTGGCTAACACACGTACGGTAATGCCCCTGTAGTTGGCACTTTCAAGCTTAAGTTATGGTAATAAAGATTAATTATTTAAATTATGATGTCAAACATAGGGACGTGTAACCTTACCTAAAGTAAACGATGTCTGTCAACTCGATACAGTATCAAACGACCTTTAGCCCCCTCATGTACCGAGCAAACAGTGAAGTCAAATCAGCGCCAAGTTAATCCGTTTATGTGCGCGAACCCACTTGATTAAGTTTAATTTATTTTAAAAATCAGCGGCGCCGGCGTAGGGTCGGGGTATACATTATTCAGTGTTTTAGAATAATTTTCAAATTCGATTACATAGGGCCGACCCTCGGTAAGTGGGTGGGCCGGGCGGGGTGTATTTAGCCAACACGGGGGTCTCGTGCGATTCTGATTTGAATATGCGCCGCACGCGCGCCGGGACCGCGGCGATCATATTTCAAACGTCACCGGCGATGTCTCACTCAGATACTATCGGCCGATATACCAGATACCACCGACAAGGGTGGAATAGTTCGCTTTGGGAGCTATTTTTTACCCCGCTATTATCGTCTGCAGTTGACACCTAAATATTACTTTTGCAGTCTTGCGCCGTGATCGGCACCTATAGAGGCATTTTGCGGTAAGAGTGCTTCAACTTTATTGGTATGGCTTAGAAATTTTGCTGGATTCCATTAAAGCCGCAATTTTGTATGGTCGCATTTCCAATTTACTGAACTGACTATCCTTGAACAAATGAACATATTCTTATTTCGAATATATCGACACTTTAGTCTTAAGTAGGTACTTTTATTTTTTACAGTTTTGTCAATATTCTGTAGCTTTATAATTTACGATAGGAACTTACTTAGTGCATGTAGACTAACCGTTTAATTTCATAAACTTTATAAGCAAATTCTTAATTCTATCAATTAGGTATGTGTAAATTTACTGATTTGGTATATATTATTCAAAGTGTCGCAGTTTTTACTTCTTTACTGCGGCTATAAGAACTTTAAGGTATTCACGCAAGACTTGAATTATAAAAAAAAACACATTTTTTTCCAGGTTTCGTTTATTTTGTATTTGAATCATAAAGTTCACAGTACAGGATTTAGTATGGAGTTACACATGGGGCTGTAGGAACTGACTTTTGGGACACCTTACATATTATTCAGCAACTCTTGCAACAACACTGCAAGTAGGTACCTACCTATACATAGCTTTGACTGTAGGTAGGTAAATTATAATATATCATATACCTACAAATGCTCAAAAGTCAATCTACTGATTAGCACGTTGACAATAAAGCTATACCCGTATTTAGCCAGCGAATTAGTTGTTGGCGTTTAGTGCCATTTTCTAGGCACTAGAGTGGGTTACGCGTTCGGTTCTCACGTGCTGTTGTCTATAATCGGTGGGAGTGCGCGGCTGCGCGCGCGGCCGCGCGCCACGCGGCGCCGCGTGCGCCGCGCGCGCCACCGGCACTCCATTATTGCCGACCGCCGCGCCGCCTCCCTCGCCCAATGTGACACAACATTTGCAAAGAATAATGAGGAAAAAGCTAACCACTGTGAAACAGAGATTATCGAACGTTGAATAAGATTCTTCTTTTTTCTTTCTATGGACATTTAAGCGTAACGCAGCACTAGATTTGCCTGGACATCAGTACCTAATTTTCTGATATAAATAATGGAGTGGGTAGGTACTTTGGTCTGCGTAGCCAAACGCCGTATTTGAAATACCTACGTGAAATTTTTAGATTAGTGCCAACCCTTAGTATTTCATGATGTGTTCCTTGATTCTGTCCCATGATCTTATTTTATTATGGTGTGTCGCGTTTTCTTATCCTTATATTTTAAAAGCGCGTTTCGAAATTTGGACCCGTTCTTAGCCCACCTTAACGCAGTTTTGACCAATTTATATCCCATTTAAAAAAATTGGAGTTTTCATAAAACTCTTCAGTCCGCATATCCAAAAACACAATCATCACAGATATCAAAATATTTTAAGGCATACCTATATGAGTGTTTAACTCCCGACGCAACGAGCGATCTATGTGTCTGTCTGTGGCAGCGTAGCTCCTAAACAGATGAACCGAAATGAGTGCGTTTTTTTATTCTGAAATCTCGTCTGTATTTAGATGGTTGTTAAATAGCTATGGTTGTAAAATTTTAATTAAATATACTTTTTTTTTCCAGTAACCAGTCTGCGCCGTTATTCTTTGCCACGTGCAGCTTTGACGCGATTGCAGTAGCAAATCGCCGCGTAATCCAACTCTTATCGCCCAATCAAGATGACGGAATTAATTTTGGTCGCATGCCGTCGTAATTGAAAACGAAGACTTGTGTGACAGATGTCAGGGTTGCCAATGATTGCTTTTTAGACTTAGGTTGCTCATAAAGAAGTAAATTATTTTTTGTGATCGATAAATCATAGGCGATCGGTTTCCCAACTATGTAAAAATAGCAGTAAAAACTAAGAAATTACCTAATTAAGACATAACACAATATTGTTTTTTTTTTCACTTTTACAATTTTTGTACCACAACATAAATACGAATATGGCTATCGACACATGCGCTTGTGTTGGTTGTAGACTAATTGTTGCCTGACATAAATATGTTATGGATATAGTCTTATCTGCAATAAAATGCTAAATGTAGCGTTACACAGCTGACGTAACACAAAGGGACGAAATCTTTCCCCGAACTTTGATATAAGATATTTGATCTAGAGACCTGAAAAACAATTTCCTTGACGTTTTACACGGTGTTAAACTGACCACAAGCTTATTTCTTGGCCAGAGCTGTGGATATCAAAGTTATGTTTTTTGATTACTTACTACTGTGTGTTACACAAAAGTCAGATGTGTATGGGAACAGAAATTCAGTTTTTACGTTAATGCATTTTTTATATCGACGGTGGAAAGGAAGAACCCCTTAAGCGACATTTAGTGAATTGTACAGGAGAGTGTTTCAAAGTTTTCTTTTTGAGAAAAAAAAATCATAACTTTTTTCCTATTTGAAATAGGTAAATGAGTTCTTAAGACGATAATCTTATTTAATTTTTCTCTATTTTATGAAATAAACATTTATCCCAAAATCTTACAGGATCCTGAAAATGTTGTCGCTTAATTGAATAGGTCCTCAAAATATTCCCGGAAGAACCATTGAAGCGACATCATCATAGTACTATAAAACTCACTGAAGCCACTTACCTGCTTTAACTTGTCTCTAAGATATTTAATTAAGCAACAGTCGTATTACTCCAGGCAAAATACGGTTTCGAAAAACATTAATTTATAATAGCGTTTTTTTTTGTTTATTTTATTTTAAAACGTTATTCTAAGATGCTTTATTCAAGAATCCAACAAACTTTCCATCCGGAAGTAGTTATATAGATTTAAATTAAGTATTAATTGTCTTTTTTGTTTGATTTATATTTAATATTTTAAAGCAAATATAAATGAACCAAAATAAAGATTAAAACATTTATTAATATTTATCTTTATCTTTTATTACGTCAGTTCATTGCCTGGACTATATTATGGGCAGTTATTACGTGCCAATTTGAAGTGGTATACCAGAAATTTGAAACTAAATCGACACTTTTTTGTGAATTATAACGCTAACTTTAATATTTTTTTAAACTATTTCATATTATTGAAAAATTTAGAGTATATTTGCGGTTAAAAAACGCTATATTGTGCGTTTTTTAAGGAGAAAAATAAAATACTTATACGAAATTAACGTGTATTTTTATTTTAATAAAATAAATCTACTTCTAACAAATAACTCTTAATTAAGTATGCACTTTTTTGAGATCACAATCATTTTGAGTTTATAAATTATTAAGAATAAGTAGCTAGCTTACTTATTTACTTTTTGGTAAGTGTATAAATATACAAATTACAATTATCACAATGTTTTAATAGTAACACTTAGCTTGTTAATAATTAAGTACTCAGGCACTTTTTTGAGATCACAATAGTTTTGTGTTTATAAATTGTTAAGAATACTTAAGTAGCTAGCTTACTTATTTACTTTTTGGTAAGTGTATAAATATACAAATTACAATGATCAACCGCCGCACTCCGGTGTTCGTCGCTGACTGAAGCGACCCACTGCATTCCATTGTATAAGTAAAGCACCATTCGCATGAAATTCGCGCCAAAAATTGTTCACTGTACCGACATCAAATAGATTAGAGCAACACTTTAACCGTTATCATACCATTTTCAATCTCCACTTAACCGACGTATCGCATTTATAAAGTATACTTTAAGCGACAGGTTTGGCCGCGGTAAGGAGTGTCGCTTAAAGCAATTAAATAACAACGTAATTTTTCGTAACATTCATTTAACCGACAATCGTTTTATTAAGCAGTTTTGAAGAACCATTTAAGTACAGAATTCAAGATATATGTGCCCGGAAGAATCAATTAAGGGACATTACATCGGAAACGAACTCTTTTTAAAAATAATTTATACGACTGTGGTAATATTGGAGTAGGTTTTAAGTGACACAGATAATATTTTATTCAAATTGTGTGTCGCCGCATAAGGGGTGGTTTTTCAAATTCAGACCTCATTCGGGAATTACTTTAAGCGACATATAAGTCATCGGATCGCCGTGAAACCCAATTCAAACGACGCAGAAAAAAACGCTGATTCCAATGATATTTATAACTCATAAGTGGTTCTTCCTTTCCACCGTAAAAATATTATTTTTACCAGGTTATAATATAAAACTTTACAAATCCTATTAATCCTATGAGCAAGACTACGTGAAATCATATCTGGAACACTTGTTACTTCAATACTTATGTTTTATAGAATTTTGATGTAGGAGAACATTTCCAATTTAGCAATCTACAATTTTTTTTGCAATTTTAGACGTATATTCATTCATTAATAAAAATGTGTTATTAATGAAGTATTACATTGCGTTTGTATTCTAACCTAATAACATGCTCACTGCAACAAAAATCTAGCTAAAAAAGAAATAAATGTAAACGGATTGTTGTGCACTCTTGCATTAAACCGGCTAAAAAGTTGAAACAAGGTTCCGATTGTGCATGAGCGCATGCGTCCCCTGCGGATGTGCGGGCGAGCGGGCGCACATTATGCATTATGGCATTTATGGCGTAAGTCGCGATTTACGCAGTTTAGCTAAAACGTTTTGTTAGTTTTTGCTATTTCTATGGCAATTTTCTAAAATTATCAAATGCTTATCTAATCTTTTTTCCACAGAAGAAAAACTTATCGTACAGAACAGAAAGCGAGTTTAATGGTATTCTCTACCAGTACCTTACCTACCATTACATAACTTCTTTACAACATATTTACATATGCAGTTAATGTACTTCAAATCTTATCCAGTGTCGGACGTGATGGGAAGATATTGGTTCTAGTAAAATGTAAAGGAAAAATAAATCAAGTCAATTATCATAAATGAAGAAGAATTTTTTGCAAAACGAAACGCTGTTAACGTGATTAATGAAATAAATAAAAGAAAAAGGAGATAAATGAATAAAAAAAACTATACGAACCTTGTTGACTACGGAACCCTAAAAATTACTACATATAACAATAAATATAATGACTGCCGGCGGTATCATGTATACAAGTCCTAAGGTGGTAGGCACAAACATGGACCAAATCGAAATTAAATATGAATAACACTAGTAACGACGATCTGGCTCCTGCTCACAGGTTGAGATTATTAATGTGGCCTACTTTTTATAAAACTGTCATTGGAATTGCAATCTTCTACCTTGGATGGTAGAGTTCTTTTTGAATGGGCTATTTTGATGCAATTCGGCCAACTCAAGTATAACTAAATGGTATGCAGGATACATTATATATTTATCTAACATTACATTTATTTATTATACATTCATCGAACAGAATAGAGGCCCTAAACCAGGGCTGAAATGAATTCGTTCATTATTTTTCCAAGCCCTGATTTAAACTCGGGTGAGTGTTAGCTAAAGGCCAATGTTAAGTTTGATACATTTGCTGTAGCCTAGTTAAGATTATTAAAAGTGCTAATTCGCTCTATTAATCACCATCTATCAATCTGCGTAGATGCTATAGCAAACGTAAAAAAGAAGAAACATTTATGTTAATGCGCACAAACAAATGTAGAAACAACCTCCTACCCTAATCGTTTATAACTTCTCTGTTCCGTCGTGGGTAAAAAGTACCCAACCATTGCAGACTGAAGCTGTATAAACATTTTGTAGATCATGTTACTGTAATTCAATATCTACAAAGCGTAATATTTGCAAATCATCGAAGAACAAAACAACACGTCATGATGAAATATAATTTGGAGAAAACACAATAAAATGAAGAAAGACAAATCAAAAATGCAAAGAAATTCAATAACCGTCCGTTTCTATGGATTGTCACCCCAATATTGAGAATCCATCGAACACTTTTCATTTCAAATTCCTCTTAGATCCATAATCCTTATCGCGATACAGCAAGGTTTAATTTTGAATGGGTATTATTTTAGCGACGGTAAATTCTTTTGTCAACAAATCGTGGAGCGAGATTGAGTGCGGGACACCGGGGCACCGCGGGTTCTCGATTATTACTCGTCTCCGACTCGATAGTAGTCGATACTCCACTCGATGCGTCGCGGGGCGCCTGCATTACACCCGAGAACTAGTGCTCACTGCTATTTGATTCGATGTTGATCGAGTGCACTTAAGGACTAGGTTTTGATTTAATTTTGGAGCGTGATCGTGGATTGTTATTTTGTAGGTCTCATTTTCATGTCGGGATTGTATGTTGTTTTAGAAATACACGAGCAATGCATTTTAATTATTCTAAAATACAGTTGAGATCGGCTTGTTTGCATTATTTATTAAATTGATGTTTAAGTAAATTAATTAACTCTGCTAAACTAGAATAGAGTAAGTGCAAATATATTACATCTACAATGTATTTCACAAACTGCATAAAATGAAGTCCATTGCATTCTAAGGCCTTATTCACTAAACTAAAAAAAGGAGTTTGAGAATAAGTTTCAAATAAAAACTTAGAAAACCATGCTTGTCCTGTTGAATTGACCTTAACAGTTTATAACAGTTAAATTTAACTATTGTAAACCATCATAAAACTGCAACTTTGAATACATTGTGCAAACAATAAGAAAATTCCAACTCAAACTATCATCCCGCTGGTCCCCAGGGTAGTAGATTTGATTTCTGTCTCCAGCCATATGTTGCGCGGATTTATTATTTTATTATGTTTTTATTTAGTAAATATCGGAGTGTTTAAGCTGACGGTCGTGGTTTGGGGTGCTTGATGCGCTATTGTTTCTCCCCTGTGCTTCGATGCAGGGTTTATTAAATCATAGAAATGAGTGACGTACTGTACCTGAAAGGGACGCGTTGCACAATAAATACGCCGTTTATGGAACGATGAAACTAGAAATCTTAGCGCAAATTAAATGAAAAAAGAAAAATAAGAAGCTCGTTCATGATTTTAGCAGTTTGCATAATTTAATAGATAGATCACATGGTTTAACTATCGAAGATGAACAATAAATGAATAGCGTACTAGTTATAAAAAAAATGTATTAGATTTTGAATATCAGACTATGTTATTGATATTCACGAACCTTACTGAACGCGCACGATGTTAATCGATATACCTACGGCCTATCCCATTTACATCTTCGTGTGCAATTACACTTGGCTATGGTAACCCCCCTTTATGTGGATGTGTTTTCATGGTTATTGCTGCACCGAATATCGCACACCGCCGTAGGAAGCGACGCGTCTCTTGAAACATATACATCGATCTATATCGTAGCATATGATATCCTTACCCTTATATAAAGCTACCTACCCTTTGTTTATGTCACCTTTAATAGTAGGTATCTACTTTTTTAAATGCCCCTAAACTCATTAGCAGATTTGCTTTTAATATCACCGGGCTGTCATAAACAAGACGAATGAATATATTCACGGCGTGATTGACACGGCGAGTTACCAGCGGGACGCCAAGGGGTTGAGCATAGAAAAACTACCGCCACCGACCCGACTTGTTTCATAGGAACCTTTATACTTGACGTGGGCTTGGACTGGATAGCTCCTGGCCAGGTGCAAATCGCTAAGTGCGCACGCAAGCTATAATTTATTTGTTTGTTTGTTCTACGTCTGTTGTCTGTACATGAAAGTGGATATACATCTCTATGCTGGGACGTCACATTTTGTCTTATCGAATACTAAAAATCGCTGCAATTCTTCCATGGTTGATTTGAGTAGTGATAAGTTCGCTCTTACTGTCAGGGTACAAGATACTTGCAAGCATTACGCTTCTTTGATTCCAGGATATCATTGACATTTTGCACTGTTATACGCAAAATGTTTTGTATAATAGGTGGTATAACAAAATGTGCCAACTTCTTCAGGTCTATAGTATTGACCTCAGAAATACTAAAACAATGGTTAAAACGGCGTCCTTTATTTTTTTTGTAACCTAGCACCTCTAAAGATTAGAGTCCAATAACTCCAATAAGCAATGAAGAAGATTTCATCAGAGTAAAAGAACATTTAAAAACTGTACGATTGCATCTGTGGATATAGGCCCCGTAACGACTACGACACGATTTGTCGCCAGTTATAAAGGGCCAGAAGTTCGGGTAGCGATCGGGAGGGTCTGCAGATGGAAGTGAAAGATAATGGAACATGTCGTGGGGTCTGAACGAAGCCTTATTTGAATATTGTCCCCGATTGGCGGGGGGCATTCCAAATTAAATCACGGCCTACTGTGCAGGTATAGGTGAATTAGTGGAGGGAATGTGATGCTGGTAATTTAATTAATAGATGTGAAAATAAATGAATAATAGCAATTTTAATAATGGATTGCATAAGAGACACTGAAATTTCAATTTTAGTTTTCATTAATTACTTATACCACGTTCAATATCATTTCAATATCACCACGACTTTTTCTTCATTATTTGAGCGTCCGAAAAAACCCGAGCCACTGTAATTACCGACCCTCCATAACTTTGTTAGATGTTGGTTAACGCTGTTTTATAACTCACCTTCTTTTGTCTTGATATTATTTTTATATATGGAATCCACAGCATTGCCATTGTGAGGCATAAGTTAAATAGTTCGAGAGCAACAGTGTCAGTGATCATTTGAGTCGACTCATATTTCTAATATAAAATAATTTTTACAAGAACAAATATCGATGTTCAGCTTTTGCGAGGAAACTAGCTCTCTATTTCGTTACAGACGAACGGCAAAGCGTTGTTTAAATAAATACACCACCAAAACAATTCACATTTTAGCCATAGAATATACAGCAGTATGAAAAATGAGCCGGCCGCGCCGATAGCGCCGTGCGCGCGCGGCCTAATGAAGCAGAAGGCGATAGCGTGACCCGTGTGCGCGCGGCTTTACGCTGCGAATTAGTTCCATCAGGGGATGAATTTAAAATAGTGGGACTTAGTTAGGGTCCAAATCGAGAGTTGGCGAAGAGGTGGTTTTTGAGTGTATTTATGTACAGTGAAACAATGGGGTGACGGCCAAGAATATATAGCACCGGAACACTTTCTATTCATAACGGGCATAATTTCACTTGTTTTAATGACAACTCGGGTCATGGTGATCATTAAATGATCTGTAAAGTTTTAAGTAAGAAAGAGTTGAATGAAACAATCATTTTTCATTTCGTAATAATCTTAATACCAATATCCTGTGTTGTGTTGTGCTTCTTGGTATCCGTATAGTGTGTTATCGTAAACTTGGCTCTCTGTTAGCATTTGACAATATTTGAGAAGCTATCTTGGTTAGCCATATACTCGTACAGGCTGTAAGCCAAGTCAAGTCTTGAGCATCAATTTATCCTAAGTTACCTATCTGCTTTGTGTAAACAATTCGAGTGTTCAAATTTAAGAAGTTATACCTACTTTTATATAGCAAACATTGTTGTAGTAGAAAAATTTAAGAAATTGTATGTTCTTAAGAATACATTTTATTTTACGATTATCTACTGAACTTGGCACCCATTTAGATCTTAATTCTTTTGTCGGCGAAGTCACGCGAAGTTGACAACCACGAATATTCTTAATATTGAATTTGGCACTGATTATCATTTATGTTTTTGGTGGGATATCATTACTTTTTGTAACGTTTTTTTAAACGCTATACAAATTACCCAAAGCGTAGGCCCCTATTTCACCAAATCGGCAATTGTCGCCTGACAATGACAATTCGAATTACATGGCTGCGTCTACATTTTAAGGTGGTTGCTGGACAGCTTTTTGACCCAGAAATGTACGTGGGATTGTCATTGTCAGGTGAGAATTGTCACGATGGTGAAATAAGACCCTGGTGTGCCTATAATATTTGAAGAGTTCTCTCGATTCCTTCGCGCACACATGACAATTCTACTTCACTAAATGGCCAAATCTCTATAGGTGTCTCTAAAATGTTTGAAGATTTGCCTCGATTTCTCCAGGACCCCATCATCCTGACCCTAATCCTGACCCTGACCCTGAACCTGACCTGATAACAGTAGTCCCATCACTTTGGAAGTCCCTTTCAAAAATAAAAAGATTTTTTCAAATCGGTTCATAAATGATGGAGTTCTGGAGCCGTAGCATGGTTGGCCTTATCACGCGACAAGTGACAAGATAAGAGCGTCGTCTCGTTCTATCGA
This sequence comes from Epinotia nisella, assembly GCA_932294315.1. NCBI lineage: Eukaryota > Metazoa > Arthropoda > Insecta > Lepidoptera > Tortricidae > Epinotia > Epinotia nisella. The sequence goes on along the minus strand of OW028677.1, from coordinate 17,991,720 downwards.
ACGGTGTCAGGCAGTGACGCACGCTCTATCCTATCACCTATCGCGTGACAAGGCCAACCATGCTCATCAGGGCTCCTGAGGTAACAAACATAAATAATAAAAATAAATAATACTTGCAAAGTCCGCGTTTTTTGACATTTTTATTTTGTATACACACAATTACCCAGCTGGACGCCAAATTTCAAACTTTCTATGTCATCTGGAAGTGGGTTAAGTTTTTGATCTCTCCGTCAGCTAATAAGTCAATCAATGGTTCGGTAATAAAAATGACGATTTTTAGACGTTAATATCTCAATAACCATTTTACCTGTATAGTATACCTATATGACATTTCAGGGGTTTTAATAAATATACCAAATTTCATGTTTGTATGTTAAATAGATTTTGAGTTAATCAGGAGTCAAAAGTGGCTCCAAATGGTTCGTGTAATAACACACGGCTGCTGCGTCACCAGTTCCTTTATGCTTTGAACTTGGCTGGACACGCTGTCGCGTGTCTAGATTTCCGCGTCTCTTGTAGTTTCGGATTTTGCCTCACTGCCGCTGCCACGTTTGAATAATATACCCTGTATGTCTCGCGATGTGAATTGTTTTTCATTAAGAACGCTCGAACTTTGTATTGAAATAAAACAACCTGTTTAAGTGATTTTGCCAAAGATTGTATTTCATTTTAAAGGACATTTGTAGAAATTGTATATGGAATATTGATTCAGCCAAATGGTACTCCGCTGTAGGTGGTGTATCCTGGCGGGCCAATTTTGGACTATATTTTTGCATATATTTTTGCAATTTCATGAAGAACGCGAGTTATGTTGGCCTTTAGTGCGGCAAATGGCAGTGGTATGTCTGCATAGACCAGATACTTCACGTAGCCCCATAAATAGTCGAGCGGTGTTAAGTCACACGATCTCGGTGGCCAGTTGATATCGCCACCACGCTATATGACGAAGTCCTTGAACTTCTCATCCAATAAATTTAATGTTTCCTGTGCAGCATGGCTACTGGCACCGTCCTGTTGGAACCACGTGTTTGTGAGATCCATACCATTTATTCTAGGCCTCAAAAATAATGTTAAGTATCATCGTCCGATTATTTCGCCATTGACAGGAAGCACGGCTCCTTGCGCATCCTTGAAGAAATAAGGGCCGATGATACCGCCGGACCCGAAGCCACACCATACAGTGACTTTTTCGGATTGTAAAGGCACTTGATGAAGCTCCCGCGGATTTTGTCGCTGCGGTTGTCTCAAATTTATTCATTAAACGACGAATTGTGGACTCTGCAGGACGGTCAGGAATGCCATAAATTGGACGCGTTAGGCAAACAGAGCACTGATTTTTATCAGAGCATTGATGATGAAATTTTAACAAGTTCTACGCTTTGTAGAAGCGTGTACTGACCTATAGTGAAATGTCATTATGTATTCCCGCCAAATTTGACAACTATGGTTTTATCAAGATGGGCGGTATACGCTGGCAAAGTTCGAGCGTCCCTATTGAAAAACCATTTATAGAATGTATACCGTAGTCTATATATTACCTCTGTTTATTGTTGTTGTTCTTTGTCTGTTTATTTTTATTTTTTAAATTCGTTAACAGTTAAAATCCAACCTATTTGACTAAACTGGATTAGTTACTTAATCTGAGCTTACATCATTTAAATGAAAGGGCAAATCTTGTTGAAAACTCTATTCTAGTTTGGTAGAATAGCACCTAATCGCTTTAATCACTTCTGGTTATGACCAGTCAATGCTTTTTTGTCCAATCTATATGAATGCTATAGGATATTTTACTATTAAATCTCGCAGTGTTCCAAAGTCTCGACCCATCATACATTTTCATTTTTATATGATTATTTGTGTTTACTTTTTTTCATTCGTTATAATAGAAAACAACTAAAGATATAACGAGTGTATGTTTGCTCAAAACTATTTCTAGATACGTACCTACCTTCCGTTCTTTGAATGAAGTTAATACCGATACGTTAGTGTACTTAGGAACGCTCAGGGTTTTCCATCGTACCATTTGAATAGTTGTTGCTTATATCAAACTGGGTTCAATAGAACAGGGTGCAGTATTCATTGGCTGTGTGAAGTCGTAAAATGACCAAAATTCCATTACGGTGAAGTAAATATAACATAAAATCATAGATTAAATGGTTGTAGCACACACGGACATATTTAAATGCCAGATATCCCTGGTCATAAATATCTTTAGCGATATGTAGGTACCTATTACTTAGCGATCAATACGGTTTTGAACAATTTAGATCGAGTCTTGATGCAGTTACAACCGATGCTCTTAATGGACGATCGAGCGAAGCAAAGTCCGTTTTAGCTTGGGCAAAAATTCTTTCGAATGTCTGTCGGATGTTCGGCTGTTCTCCTCTACAGGTCTCATTTCTCAACCGATACTCTGAAATTTTGTGAGCGTTTTGATTATTACCTGTATGACGTTTTTTTGATTCCATTTTTAGGGTTCCGTAGTCAACAAGGAACTCTTATAGTTTCGCCATGTCCGTCCGTCTGTCTGTCTGTCTATCTGTCTGTCCGTCTTCGGCTTAGCTCAGTAACTCTTACAACTAGAAAACTGCATTTCGGCGTGGGTATATAAACCAATCACGCCGACAAAACAGTAGAATAAAATCCTGAAAAATTTTTTTTTAGGGTACCTCCCCTACATGTAAATTGGTGATGTATTTTTTTTTCTCGTTAAACCTATAATGTGGGTGTTGGTTAGCTTGTTCAAACATATTATGGGTTTACTAAAACTATTTTTCAACTTAGTTATGCGTTTGCGAGATAATGGGATTTAAAGCCCTAATTTTGGTTCGAGTCATGTGTAATCCCCCCCTGCCGGCTAAATGGCTACTACTGGGGACGTGAAAAAATTCGTGACACTAGTACATATAATGAATTTAAAAGGAAAACTATCACAGTTAAGTAGACATAACTAGTTAACTGGTAAGAAATACACTTAATTTCGGGTGCATATACATTGTCATTGGAATTTGAACCTTTTACCGTGGACGGTAGAGTTGCTTTTTCACGGTACGGTGCTTCTTGCCTGGGGCGAGCGCGCAAAAGACCTGCCCTGCGACATCCCCCCACCCGTGGCAATGCTAAAACTTAGGCGGACTTACGGCACGGTGCTTCTTGCCCGCGCGGCTAGTTGTGATGCTTGATGCGGTTCGGAGATTTTCATAATTATTTTACGTAAATAACCTGTTGCTGCTAAAAGTTTGCGATCTGCGGTTAGATTAGTTTATGTAGTATCTAATATTTACGAGGGTAAGCTATAATAAAAACCCCAAAAGCCCTTTTTAAGTCCGCATTCTGTGACAGACGGGTAACTACGGAACCCTACCCTGCGCGTGGCCCGACACGCACTTGGCCGCTTTTATTGTAAATTAAAATAAATGTTAACCAATGACAGACTCGCGATTTATACAGCTCTCAGAGCCACTAGTACTGAAAGAATCAGTGCGACGGATAAATCACTGCAATTAGGACCTATAGACCTGCGGAACTAAAATGGGTTACATAATTCCGAAGAGTCGTTTTCCCGAAAGCATATTTTTTCCGAATGTCATAATTCCGAAAAGCATGTTCCGCTGAACGAATTTTATGTTTTTCAGGATATGCCTAATATATACTAGTTTAACCTATTTACATATTCCATTAAATTATCTGCGTCCAAATTTCATTTAGCGGAAAATGGCGTTCGGAATTTTATATTTTCGGAATACTTAATGTTGTTTCTGGGCAAATTACTGTTTGGAATTTTTCTGTGTTTCCAACTAATATAGGGTATATATAATTCCTTATTTCCCTACAAACATCAGAGCGCTTTTGAGGTTTCATAAAAGAAAATGATTTGACTATCAGATCCATCAGTCAACATCTCTATCATGAAGTCTTGGCACTTGAATTGGGATAGATTCTCCTTAACTCTAGCTTTCCGTTGTAATTCACTATAAAACCACATTAGCATTATCAATATGATATATTTTTTCAATAGGACACGTATCGAGGGTGTGCAATGGTGCATTGGCTCGGTCATCGGGCCCACTGATGTGTTGAGTGACGCTCCATCACGTTTCGGTGAACATTAGCCTTTGGGCTGCAATTATATGTCTATTCGTTTATTTCAGTGTAAGTACTTTATGTTACACAATTGAATATTAGAGATATAGAGTATATTTTTTAGTATTTTTCAGGGGGGTCACTTTGACACTTTTCGTGACAGTTTTTATAATCTACAATGAAACTCAACTAAGTACATATATAGATGCTGCAAACTTTGTCCACTTAAAGTAATTCGTCCAGTTAGACATTGTGGCCACGAGTTATAACTACAACTTAGAAAAGTTGAAAAACTCCCGAATTTTTCATTTCAAGATTTTGTTGAAACGTAGCTAAGAACCATCTCGATCACGTCAACTTTCGGACCAAAACAAACCGCATTAAAATCGATCCATTCGCTTAGTAGCTACGATGCCACAGACAGACACACAGATACACAGACACGTCAAATTTATAACACCCCTCTCTTTGCGTCGGGGGTTAATAACTATGTCAGCAAGATAGACGAAAAAAACCGGACAAGTGCGAGTGGGACTCGCCCACCGAGGGTTCCGTACGAAATGACAAATGTCTAGTTTTCAGATTTTTCCCTTCCTCAACAATATTACTTGTTAAATTTCATAGTTCTAAGTCAACGGAAAGTACCCTATACATTTTGATTCCCTTGAGAGTGTCGAAATATACGTTTATTGCGGCATAAAGGCCGTATCATTTTTTTACGTTACCAATGTCAACAATTTCCGACTAAACTATTGTCACAAACTTTTCTCCAACCTATCAAGTTGATTAAGTCGCGAACGTAATTATTTCTTACACAGGGGAGCATAATCCTGATTGGGAGCGTATTCCGACTCGATGGAGTGTGGCCGTGCACGTGGCGACATAGCATTATCTGCGGACACCAAGATCGACACCCTGCGAGGAATTGAAAGTCGTTTATTGTTATCGGAGTTTTGATGTAATTTAATTAAGATAATGGCGTTAAAGTGTTTAATCCTATTATGTTATACTCAAATATACTACGATTATATCTATTATTAACTGCAATTTAACAAAATAAGGAACTTAATTTCAGCAATAACTATATGCCTACTGTGCGTAAGTAACTTAACGAATACCCTGGTTTCAGACTAGATTATCTTAAACTGAAAAACGTTAAAAAAGTTTATTTTAAACTATCAATCTCTTACAAGAAAGTATAAGTATCAATGTACAGACTGTGAACGTTTTTGTTTTTTAGATTTTTCGAAAACATTCTTGGTTAATTCACGATAAATGATCTCAAAACGAAGTTTTAGTATGCGTCTGTCGTTATGACCGAAATACAAAGTCCGTACAAATATATATATATATATACTTTGTACCTACGACTAAATGTATGTTTGCAGGGCCGAAAGGAAGGGATATGTTTTTAGCAGTCTATGTTTGTATTTAGGTATGTTCCACTGTAGCGTTTAAAATACTGAACCGATTTTGATAAATGGGGTGTCAATCGATTCGAAATTATGCTTCGGGTGACTACCTTTTGTATGAAAAAAATAATAAGTGACTGACTGAAAAAAATCTTTTGCTATCATAGCATGTGGAGGATCAAATGAAAGAGGGGAAAATTTCGAGTTCAAATATATAAAAATATTATTAAACTAAAGTATAATAAGCTATGTTTTAATGTTAAGTTTAGTTTTTAATAGTTTTTTTCCTTGTAAATATATGTTTTGTATTAGTTATTTATGTTAATAAATTGTTTCACAATAAAAAAAAAGCTATAGGAAAATAATTCAAGTTTATATCAGCCTATAAGAATATTAGGGGAGAGCGGGGCTGAAAGTTCCGATTTTAATAAAATACAAAATTGAGCTATGAAAATAGTCTATGTATTGTGTGATGAATGATTATTGGAGTTTCTGAATAGTGATATTATTTTGTGCATCGTTAAACAGTTTTCTTATAAAATCATTTTTTATGAGATCGACCGGAACGGTACAACTAACCCCGCCATGGGGCTGGTTGTTCCGTCCTTTTTAAATACAAATGTATCCTTTAAAAATTAAATCTCAGTTCACACACGCTAAAATAATGTTTTGTAGCTCGTCAAAATATGCAACTAAAACGGCACCTGTAACGGTAGTGTCATAACGTTTCGCGACAAACATCATACGAATTGCTTCGTTTTTTACTTGTGTTCCTATTATCATCGGAATAATTTACCCCTGGCACTTTCAGCCCCGCTCTCCCCTACTAGCGCTATCTGACGGCAATTCCGTAAATCATTTTGGTGACAAGTTCACAAAATAATAGGCAGACGTAAGTTTTTAGTTAGTTTTCCATAGTCGGGATATAGTTTTTTGAACATTTTATGCTTGTCACTTTCATTCCAACGCTTCAAAGCGCTCCACACTCACCTTCGGCTGAATTTAATTACCCTCAACACCTAATAGAAAAATCTAGAGCAAATTAAAAATTGGCCAAGTAAAAAGGAATTAAAGTTGTCTGCCGTCCCGTTTAATGCCGAGTGGTGCTCGGCGATAACGTGACAATGCCGTCCACTGCCCGCGGCCCTGCCAGGCTAATTACTACCTAATAGGTAGTCTAGGGAATAGAGTCCATAATGAATAGCAAGGACTAAGCGGTCTTGGTGTATGGATAAAGTAATTGTAGTAGTAGTAGATGTGGAATGTGATTTTGAAAATAGTTCGTCTTGTGTTTAGGGTTTAGGTACCACTAATTATATCGTCAAACATTTCTCATATTTTTAAGTTTTAAGTCATAGAAATTATGTATTAGGTATGGGTATGGTGGTATGGAAAGCATTTTCCTTTGACATAATTAATTATTTTGAATAGGGGTGTGGACTCAAAATGTATTAGGTATTGCTCCAAAAGAAAGAAGACTATAACATATGCCTAGTTACGAAAGTCCCATTCTGATATCTCAAAAAATTACGACGCTACACCGTTTTAATATTGTTTGTTAGAGAGAGAAAACGGTCGGGGATCGTGACATCGCGACACTCACTGTAAATTACAATCGTTTCATGTGAAGTTTATGCGGAAAAGGGACATAATATACCCGCTCTTATAACTTTGGACTTTTTATTACTTTATGATTATTTAATCTCCTGCTTTAATTTTTTTTTCTCCATTTGACCATATTTTTAATCCTTTTTTGAGAAAATTCAAGAATTGGTTATTTGATTTGTTGTCAACACCCCTATCTATAGCTACAAAACAAACCTAACCTGGGTGAATATTCAGCGTTTTTAAGGCCTTTTTTTTCGTCATTGTCGTCGCCAGCAAATACTATTAAAAGAGACGAATACCAGAGTCCAGTTTTGATGAAGACGTAAGACAATACAGGTACTGGGTCTTTTTTGATTAAAGTTTCCACGGTATGTTTTACCTCTGCCGAAATAATCTGGAGCTGACAATGACGTTAGAACCGAGCGGTTCAAACTCTAGGAGATTCACCCACCTACAACCTAATTTCGTTTGGCTTTGATACGATTCTGTTTTCTAAAGTAATGAAAAAATTACGGTTCCGAGGAAGTTGACACCGAAATGGAATACAGGTTTTAGGAAAAAATCCGTTTTCGACATTAGCTTAGTGCGTTACCAATTTAGATATATTATATATACTAGCTTTTGCCCGCGGCTTCGCCCGCGTACTAAGAGTAATGTTAACCGTCTACAAAAAAGGTGCATCTCAGTTTCAGTCTTTTATATATTTAGATCGACTCTACATAGACTCTGCATATCGAACATAGACTAGATATCGAATCTACATATCGACTCTACATATCGACTCTACATATCGACTATAAATATCGAATCTACATATCAACTCTACATATCGACTACATATCGACTCTACATATCGACTCTACATATCGACTCTACATATCGACTCTACATATCGACTCTACATATCGACTCTACATATCGACTCTACATATCGGCTCTACATATCGACTCTACATATCTGGACCCCCATATAAAATTTCACCCCCTCTTTTAAGGGGTTGGGTGCAGATTTCCAAAAAAAAATGATGCACGATTTTTTTGTTAGTCACAAATAGTACGCATACCAATTTTTAGCTTTCTACCTTGAAAATTGCGGAATGCTCCATACAAACTTCCACCCCCCATTTTGGGGAAGTGGGGGGTTAGAAAGAGACAAAAAGTAGCCTATGTCACTCTCCATCCCTTCAACTATCTCCACTTAAAAAATCACGTCAATTCGACGCCCCGTTTTGGCGTGAAAGACGGACAAACAAACAAACACATACACTTTCCCATTTATAATATTAGTATGGATGTTTTGGTTTATCGATTACGGCCAATTTATTAATTCATTCAATGGAATCTCCAGCGTTCACGATTGAGTTCTACTACTTACTTTCGACGTTCCTGGGTGTGGTCGTTCTGACACCTTAGCTCCGCGCATGTGAAGGCGATTAGAGCAAATTGGAATGCCAAATGTACCTATGTCTTAGAATAACTCCCTAATTCACCCGATATCACTGTGACGAGCAGGAAATGTCTGCGTTCTTCTTTGATGTAGTTTATCTTATCTTATCTACTTGAGGGCCCCTTCGAATACACTTCGACCCAGTGGGATCATTTGTGCATTTGCCCTCCCCTTTATAGCTACTCCCAAGCTCGCTCCATCATTTCCAAAAAGCGGATGATACAGCTCAGTGGGAGCACCCTGAATTCCTTTGGTTGCGGGTAGCCGTTACCAAAGAGATTTATTCTTTGTCTGGCAAGGGCATGGCATTCGCATTCGCACAGTAAGTGTTCCATAGTCTCATCCTCCTCGCCACACATTCTACAGTCCGTACTGTTTGATAGTCCCATCTTGGCCAAGAGATCCTTGACGCCGAAGTGACCTGTGAACACCCCAGATATAATCCTGAGTTGCTTCCTGCTGGATTTCCAGAGTTTTTTGGTCCAGCCCGAGTCCACTCCTTCTATGAAGAGCTTTGAGTGCCTTAAACCCGCCTCATTCCTCCACTCTTGATGTTAGTTTACTTGATCACTCTGCAAATACCATATGCCGGAATGAGTTCCCATCCATATCTATTGTTACCCATCGATATAAGTTATGCTATAGAAAAATGTGATACGATGATATCTTACAATATAATCAATTCATAATGTCACACTGTCTTACAACAAATAGGTATCCTCTTTCTCTTATTACTAGTTATCTACCTAGTTTTTAATATAGCTCTCCTGTATAGTGTCGAGTTAAATAGCACAACCCCCTTTCTTCCTGTGGGTATCATAAAAATCGACTACGGGATCGGGTTGAGGTGTGTTGTGGGCGATAGGCTAGCAACCTGCCACTATAATATCATAGTCTTTAAACCCACAATAGCTAGAAGTGACACTAATAGTTATAATAATGTATCATGTAATTACTTATGTACATATCATCATCATAATCATGATCATATGAAGACTGCTGGACGTAGGCCTCCCCCAAAGAGTGCCACAATGACCGGTCCTGCGCCACCCCACATCCAATACCTATACCTAACGTACTTACCTATGTAATAGAGCTCTCAGGTCACCGGTGTCAATGGCACTGAGAACATTTTGATCCAAAGTTTTTATAGCTCTTTACGAAATGGTTACAGGATTAAGCAGGTATTTACTTAACTTTGTAATTGAACTCGAGGCTATACCAAAGAATGGCTACCGTTCCATGCCCTGAGCCTTTATTGAACAATTGTTGACCTTTGTTGTACCTTTAACTCGCCCATTTTGTTGGTTTCGATATTGTTCCCAAGTTTCGGCTAACTCGGCTTCTGAAATATAAACTCAAACTTTAACTCTTAACATCATTCTTAGGCATTGTCTTAAAATGCGTAGGCAAGAATTTTATCATTCGATTAAAATTTGGGGATAATTTGTTCAGCTAAACAGATGAAATAATCTTATTTGAACAGAGACGGTGTGCCACTTACAAAATCACAGTCATTCTCATTTTTAAAGATAGAAAGGTGGCGATATCCGATTGAAATATTTGCCGCGTATCCCTATGAAACAAATGGTCTTTGTATTCATATACAAAGTTTTATCTATAACACAGACAGGGTGGGTGTCTCAGGGACACAACCCTTCTGTGCTCACTCGGGTAAAACGAAATCGATTTATAAACCATCAATAACGATAAGGAGGTTTTGTTTTCTTTGTGTTGCCGCGAATCATTATTTTTTATGTGTGCATATTGCTACATATAATTATACAATATAAGTTACAATCTTAGGTGCTGTCGACTTCTTGTATTCGAATTAAGTAAATATTGTTTTTACTTAATTATAATATATGTGCAAAAATCTATACATATCTTTGAGATCGACTGTCAAGTAGGTATAAGTATAACATATGTTTCATCATTATTATTTGTATATTAAGGTCCAGAAGTGGCAGACCACTTTGAAACATGAATGCTCTTAAAGCTAAAGTAAGTATTCGAAAGTTATTTTCTACACAAGAAGTAACAAAATGTTGAAGAGACGATTGGATTTAATAGACGATTCGATTTTTTTTGCCACATATAGGTTACATGATACATTCTAAATATTATATACTCGCCAAACTATTAAGTTTGATGGCACGACGCGGTCATTTACTCTAACTATTGTAACATAACCTATTTTGCTTTTATTTCTATTACCTAATCTCTTCTCAATTTTTTTGTATAGATGTAGGTATAATGGCAACTAAAATAGCAATAATAATAATACGGTAATTCATATCAGTAAAAAAATCTTCACATTACCAATAAACAGAACTTACAAAAATGCACAGGACACAACCGTTTTCAACTTATTTTAACTTTTTTTTTTAATAGGTAGGAGGGGTGATCAATAAGTTTTGAGAATCGGTATAAAAAACAGAAGTTATTGGTGCCCTATAGTTTTAAATTATTAAATACGCTCTTTCTTATTTTACGTGCATATTTATTATGCAGAAATTATTAATGCTTCGCTTCAAAAAAAAAACTTTTGGTCGTCGTTATGAGGCTTATTTTTTATATCGACACAATTGTACCGATTTCATTGAAGAGTTTTCAAAATCAAAGAATTATAAGTAATAGTTAAAGAGTTGATCTAGATTAAACGGTAGGTAACTAGTTGTATAGACTTCACAAGCCTGAACAGCAGACCTGGTATTTTGCCAACATCGCCCCTAACATGTAACAAAATATCCTCCCATTTAAGTGACCTCAGAATTTGTTCTATACCGTCTTTGTTTAGCTATTTAAAAAAAAACAAATGAATACTAACCTTTTTTTATTTATTCACTGTATTAATGAATAGTGACACAGTATGACCAACAATCACAAATTATCAGAATGAGACTTAATCATGCCGATTCTCAAAAGATCAACCCTCGTAGGTACATAATGTATAATTAACGCTGCTTGACTATATCAACTTATGACTTGTCGAGGAGGAAGTCCTTTAATTTTGATTTTAAAATTAATTTACTTAATTTAGGAGTTTGTCTTAATACACTAATCTGGTTAAAAGTTTTTGGTACTATGAAGTTTGACACTCTTCTTTGCCCATAATAGGCCTAGGTTGTACAAGCTTTTGTTCACTTACACTTCTAGTATTATATGTATTTGTATCACTGAGTTTATACTCATCGGAATAGTTAGTGTTCCAAAGCAATCAAATATTTAGTTTTACTATCTACTGGTAGAATTTTACACAGAGGAAATAGTTTATCATATTCTTTATTACACTTTTCCTTCACATTTTTACCAACTAGGAACTTAGTCAGTCTGTAGTTGTTTAATGTCTTTGATGTAGGTTACAAAAGTTCGTCTATAAACAATGAGCCCGTAAGTCCCGTAACTAATGAGTGAGTCAGCCAGTGCGTAATACACAATCCTTAACGTGTTTTTATTTATTGTTCTATTTAGTTGGTAGAATTTCCCTAACAAAGACCTTAGCCTATTACTAACATTGTTTACATGTGGTTTCCAGTTGAAATTTGTATCAATAGTTAAGCCTAAGTTATTTAAATGTCCCAACATACTCCAATTTGGTACAACTACAGTTGGTTTTATCTGTATGCAAGCAATTGTATGTGTGTCCTATAACTCCTATAGTAGGACATAGGATAACTTAGCTATAATACGACTCCTATAATATCTAAGTTCTCCTTTTTGTCATTTTTTGCTTGATGGTAGGTAATATGGCGAGGTTATATGCATGCATCAACATTTAAAAGTTTAAAATAATTCCATTGTCATGTGCGCACTTATTTATACTTTCAACAATAACAACACAAACAACGTAAAATTAAGGTTTACAGGATCCTATTTAGCATGCTGTAATGAGTTTACAATATAATGTTAAAAAATACTCATTTCAATTCATGGTCCGCCCGCAACAGACTTGTCCTAATAATCACCCCTTTTGCGGTCTAGAGCACTGACGCCCCTGGCCGAATCGAAACCGTCCACGACACCAGTCAAAGCCTGTCGCTACCAATGGAAACTTATTTAAATTAGGAATATAATAACCTCTTTATAGGGTTGCAACATTTTCAATGGGTGTCCTTAGCAGTTGCACGTTTTACCTGTTAAAGTTGTTTGTTATTGTGATTAAATTGGTTACAGTTTTACATATTCGCAGGGCATATCTAACAGCTCCACGTTAGGTTCATGGTAGATAATATTGTGTCCATAGCTTACACAAGCGTAGTATGCAACATTTTCATCTTCATGTACAATTTGCACCCTAAAATCTTAGTGAAATTCATTTTATATTGAATGATCAGTTTTGTAAACATATTACCGTCATTCTAAGTTACAAACTTAAACTTTTTATCACGTTCGTGTATGTAAAACACAAAATAACGTTGTTCGTCTCTAAATCGTGGTTTAGAACATAATATTTATTTATAATTTGTTTATGTAAACTTTATTGCACAAAATACACAAAATGTACAAATGGCGAGCTTAATGCCAAATGCCATGTTATTATGTTCTTTACTGTTTACTACTCCTGCTGCTTTGACTTGTACATAGACCGTGTTTAGACAGACGCTGTGAACAACCTCTCGTTAAAACAACTTGCTGAATTAAAACACAAAGGAGCGCTCCGCGAAATTCAGGTGTAAATTATTTAAAAGTATGCCACGAATAGGATGCATGGTGGAAGAATTTCACGCAACATTATAATGCTAACAAAGCCGGCGCGACGGTGCAAAGAAGTTGCGCCAAACACTGGCTGCAGCGGCATTATGCGCTCCCTGATTTCGCAAACACTGCTTTTATCAGGTAAACTACGAATATAATGGCACCTTTTTATCCCGACGAGAGCTAACTAAATTATACGAACTATTTGCAATCGAAACTACGGACAGGACTCCAATAAAACTGAACGGGCGCTTGGAAACATTTTCTTTCGTTTGTTTCCTTTCACATGATCGTAGAAGGGGATGAGGCGGGCCGGCTCGTACGGGCTTCGCATTTAAAAGCGATATAAAAAAACTTGGGCTTTTATTTCGCAGGATGACCTAAGTGGCCGGCCGGACCGTACAAAAAACCCTCTTGGACTTACCTGTATTTTTCCACTTATTTATCCGACGTTTTTTACATTCGCACTGTTTGTTAGATCTGCGCGCTTTGTCTGCTCGGGAAGATCTGTTTTTAACGAGTACTTAGGGTCTAATTAAAAGGAAATCTCCTGACGGAGAGTGAAGGCCTTTTGAAGCTCACTGTTATTACTTTTCATGTATGAATTTAATTCGACTGGACGGGGATTCGAGTGGTATCCCCACTTTGCTTTGGTATGTTTTGAAATTTGTTATTGAACCTTTTTGCGTGGGAGTTATTTCAGGTATTTTTGAGAGTTTGTTTTACGCTATTCAATCATAATTATCATGACGCTTGTCCGGGGTTTTGCTTTAATATCTATGTTAGTAAGATTGTAGCACTAATTACACTCAGAGTTCCTATACAATCACGTGACTTAAGCCTTATTATAATTAGGTTCAGTCTTGAATGTATTCGTGGTTATCTTAGAAGAAATCATATTTATATCAGACGATATCGTCACGCTGTATTAGACGACAATGTTCGTCGACGTCGGCATTCGCTCAATAAGAGAGAGTTTTAATTACTATGTATGAAACAGTATTTGTTTGTTATTTGTAATTTTCAATGCTAAATTATTTACATCTAAATCAATATTGGGTGATTCTTGAAAGGGTAAATTTTTACAGTCAAATAATTGACCTTACTAATTTTTTTACATTACATGACCACTTAATGTAACTGGAGCACGATTTCTTTCTTTTTTAAGGTAGATAGATATAGCCGAAAAAAAATCAAACACTCAAAATATAATTCCCCTGGTGCGTCCATTCGCAATTTTGTAAACAACCTACCCCAAAAACAAAAAAGTTGTGGATCGAAATCAAGGACTGCATTGGATACAATTATCAGAATACAAGTTATTGGATAGAAATAAAAAATATGGTTCCTATTGTTCTCGTAGTTTTTAATAATCTACTTAAGTTTTGTCCGCAGCAAAGCTATCATTCCCTTGGTGCCTTACTAAGCAACGTGTACCTATATCTCTACTTAAACGTCTTCCAACGCGTTCCAAAACAAAACTACGCGCAAATTGCAATACATTGCAATAAAAAAATCTTTATCTTTTATCACGAATAACTGCACATACTGTTTTAATAGTTATTCCTATATTTAAAATAGTTTTGGAATAATCGACATAGAATTTGTATCATTCCTCTGGCTTTTTCAGTAGGTTAATGATAAAATATTTTTCCTTTGATTTGCATTAGATATGAATGATCCATTTATTTATAAGTGTATTCCATTGATAGCAGGACTGACATTAAGCATTTTAAATTAAATTGAAAATAAATCCACAAATACTATTCGTTGTAAAATAATTGAATGTAGTAATTAGAAAAATCTTTCATAAGATATGTTTCTAATAATACCAGTAAAATATTGGCATTAAATAGTTTTCTTTGTCATTCTCCTGTCAGTTAAAGTTTTAAAGTGATATATTTTTGTACCAATCATCCAAAAGTGGTGCCTATTCGATAAACATGCTTATAATTAAATTAAATGACATATTTTATTGTAACTAGGTCTAAATATGTTAAATTAAAAAAAAACGCCAGGGGAATGAGATGAATAATCCGATTCTCAAGAATGACCTACTACATTATGCTTACGAGTAGCTCAGCTCTTTAGTTGAAAACACTTGTTGATATTTACAGTCATAAATTGTGCGTCAGCTTGGTATGAAAATGTAATTTTCTATAGAAATAATTAGGTTGTCCGTATCCTGCAAAAGGTCAGATTGTAAGTTATAATTTACGCAAGATACGAATGTTAGGTGAGGTCGAAACACTAAACAAACTACAAATTCCAATTTACTCATTTATGAGGTCATTATTGAGGTCTCCGAATTATGACCGCAATAAAATATGGAAATTTGACGAGCAATAAATCGCACTGGGGCGGTAATGAGGAATTACTATCGCTCACAGTCTTAAGGCTCATTTATGATTTAGCTGATGTAGAAACTAGAAATGGAATACAGATTGTCAGCGATAACAATCTATATTCCATTTTTAGTTTCTAGCATAAAATATTTTTGACTTCTGTAGCTAAATGTAACCATAATAAAAAATAATAAAAAAATGTGTCCAAAATAAAAGAGTCGGATCTGCAAAACAGCTACATAACAGGAGCCAAAGATATTGCAAAAAAATTGTATGGAAGAAATTGTTAATTAATGGAATATCGTTGTCAAACTTCGAATGTTTGCTAATTATTAGGTTGTTTATTATTAGCCGTTGAGCATACATGTACCTTTGCAGTCATTTTTTAAATATAAAAAAATCTTATAGGTATTACTTTTTTAACCAGAATAGTTGAAGCATTTGTAGGAAGTGCCAGCCACATACGACATTTTTGTCTGGACTTGGTATACGATATATCGGATGAAAAAATGTTGTAACTGGTAGACCCGAAATTGTTGCACGGAAACTCCCATGTATCAATTTAATACAGAGAAAATTAACTTGCTAACTTAACAGGCTGTAAACTGCATAAAATACAAAAAAGACACGCTATAGTTTTTCATGTAATATAAGTAGCTAGAATGTGGCATATCCGATTGCACTCATTATATATCCCGCGAAAATTTCAGTGCTACGAGTATCACAACCGACGTTCTAAAATCCGTCATTTTTATCTTGTTTTTTTAGAACATATTGAAAAAAAAACGTAAATCTGTAAATGAGGTTTTAAAATTTAGGGCTTGTCCTATTAAACTACGCCATTGAAAACAAAAAAAATACAATTTTGCAAATCCGACTCTTTCATTTGGGACCGCTGATATGTAGTTTTTAAAGAATATTAAGAAACGTAAGTATCTACGTAAAAAAATAACACATCCACACGCAACGACAACCAGTCGTGCACGTGCTAGCTTGACGCGCGACAAAAGTTTTGATTTCAATCCAACACGTATAGTCAGATAAACCCTCCGTTCACTGGGTGCTGGAAAATTCAATCCAATGCACATTATGGATACATTACTGGCGCTTATTGTAAAAGTATGATTGGCCGCTGCGCTGGTCTGCTTGAGCGCGACGGTGCCTTAATAACACTAACGCGCTTCATCGACACTAAACGTCAAGACTGGACGACGCGCGAGCACTACTCCTGCACGAACATTACGTTTTATCTTCGGCATGACATATGGCGCAATAAAATTTATTTATTTAAATCACAAACCCTGGAACTCGAATAATGAGAAAGCACGTGTCTCCCGGTCATTATTGCTGGTCGATTTGGTCCGGGATAGCTCTTTGATTTACTGCCAGACTTTTGAGCGTCTTAAATCATTTTTGTATAGAAGTTGAGAAAACTATTAGCTATTATTGGCGAACTACGAGAGCGCTTTGTGTGGCCCGGCCGCTCGCGATGGATAGACGATACTTTTTTATTGGGACTCCGATTTTTATGATTTGCGTGTGTAAAGATTAACTTTTAAACTTGTTCATCCTGTAATATATGGGCATGCGAATGTTTGATGTCTTTTTTGGAACGTCGTCCGTTGAAATTATTTATGCAATATTTATTTAGGATTTTTCGTCTTTATTAAAGTATATATCTGCATATAGCGGCATTGCAATTTTTTTAAAGCACTTTGATACATATCTTTATTATAATCCAAATGAAGACAGGACATAGGACACAGGATAGGGTACTTAATTAGATTTAATACACATCGTTGGTAAGAGTGAGAACTGTAATATATTTATTTGAATAGGTCACACAACTTATTGGCTTACTTACAAACCTTTAGTTTTTGCAATGCCACAAATATCGTTTTCACTTTTATATTCCGTTCCGAACCTGTGTTACTCAGTATTGTTTCGAGCATGAATGGCCATTTTGTTTTTTCTTTTTTTTTAATGATCGCACAATGGCTTAGTAGGTGCCACGCCGTCTGCCGCGTGAGGTCCGACGTGATCGATCATATACTTTTTATTGCATTCTTTTTAAATTTATATGCCCCATAAAATGGCGTTAAAGGAATTTCGTTAAGCTTATTGTAGATTCTTTGACGATTAATTCGCTGACTTTTGAAATCTTTATTATAAATTTGTTGGAATGTGGCGAGTTCTTTAGCGAATATGTTGAAACTGATATTAATCATTTAAATTAAATAATATGTTATCTTTACATACTTACCACTATTAAAAACTGGACAAGTGCGAGTCGGACACGCCCACCGAGGTTTCCGTACAAAATTACAACTATACCTACTCGATAACAAAGACAGACAGACAGACAGACGGACAACAAGGTGATCCTTTTTTTTCAAATCAAATCAAACAAATCAAACATTTATGCGTAATACAACACAACATACATTATTACAAGACAAAGACACAAGAAAAAAAGTGAATCTTGTGCCGTGTCATGAAATGGGCCCAACTCAGCATGATGCTGGCTTTGCAGCCAGCGCTGATCTTCCATTGAAGTACGGAACCCTAAAAGAGTTGAAGTTTGTGAGTTTATAAGTTTGTATGTCGGGGTTTTCTCCGGAACTATTACAAAGTGTACATAGGTATAGCCGCGGGATAAAACACAGCTTATGTATGGACATAACCTGGACATACTTATAAGCTTTGCTGGTCATAAGTTTTGCTTAGTTTGGGATTACGTCGATTTGTGTAAGATTACTCACAAATATTATTATTTATTATGGACCCTAGGAATGGCCCATTCTGTACACTGGTGACCGATTTTTTGAAATCAGATTAATAATTCCGTAGTTTACCCCCTACGTACAAAGTTACAAAATTACAAAGCTACATACTTACTTACTTTACAGACTCCTCTTTAGTATTAGTAGATTAACATGCGAAGAATCAATCAATGAAGCCAACCTAATATTATTAAAATGAGCCACCCACGAATTTAACAGCATTACAACGCATTATTATAAATACCATTATATTTCAAACTGATCGTATTACAAGCAGTCCAATAAAATCTCACATTATTATTAAAACCCAGTGTACCGCGCTGCATGTTGAAACGAAATTAAAAACAAACCATTAAACGATTTTATACGAGAATCCCTAACAAGGACGCTTCCCTTAACCGGATCGGGAGCACACCTGGGTACTCGAAATTCGCCCTAAAAGGTCCCAAACGACAGACCTAATCAATCACTAAAAGTTACAACTACACTAAACCTCTCATTCAAAAATAAACTTTACCTGCCGTTATTACGATTGCAATTGGTTATTTGTTTAGAGATCACGTTGGGTAGCTATTGGATATAAGTCGTTCCGGAAGCAAGGAGTGTCGAGATGGTAGATTTTAAAAATGGAACGTTTGATTTGCATTTGAATAAGAGCCCCCGGCGGCCCAGGTGCGCCGGTACAGTCGCCCACCAAACTTTTCCATGTTTTTTTAAATATTTTTCGAGTTGGCACGGGTAATAATGGCTGGGCAGTTGTAATTGACGATGTTTGTTTGCAATTAGCATACGAATTGAAATAAGCAGACTATGTTTAAAGTTTTGTTGTTTCATAAATGTTGAGCTAAAGTTTTTGATTCCAATTTAGCTTGATCTTTAAAGCTTTAGTAAAAAGTTCGGAAGAGTTTTTTTTTCTTTTTCTCTAAACTTGTCCTAGACAGTAAACGTTTAAATGTTTATCATTCTGAAAGAGTAGGTAGGTATCATAAAAATTGAGTTTGACCAGTGAACATTTTTGCACGCGATTGTAGCTAGGTAGGTACCTACATGTAAGTCGGCAGCCAGCAATGTGATTTTTTACGCACTTAAGTCTAGTACATACACTTACAAGACTACACGGATAGCAAGTGTATGTACATGTATACGATCTATTTTATTTTAGCGAGTACTTTTACATAATAGAGTTATCTACTAGCGGAAATACAAATTTGCGTTTGTACAAACGCCAACACATTTAACTGACCATCCTGTATTTATATTGAACCTTATTACAATACACATAAAGTGCACGGATGGTCAGTTAACTGTGTTGGCGATGGTAGGTATTCAACATTTCTTATATATAGGACATTCAAGGCTTATTTGTATGAATAAAGGGTACCTGTTTTTGTAAGTGGGCATTTTCGCGAAAAGAGATGCATCTTTAGTGACGTCACCGAGTAAAAGTTACTTATCAAAATTAACAAAAGTATTTGTATGAGAAATAAAAGTTACAAAATGGAACATTTGTAACTTGTACTCGGTGACGTCACTAACGATGCATCTCTTCTCGCGAAAATATCCAAGTATAATGGGAAATAATGAGTATATATGTATGTCCAAGTATATGGAGGATTTAAGTACGGTGCTCGATGGCCTCAGTAAGGCTTCCGAGCAAGTTTTTCTAAGAATGAACATGGATAAGACGAAGATCATGTCAAATGCCCATGTAGTACCAACTCCCATTACAATCTGACACTTTACGCTAAAAATTGTAGTCGATTATGTATACCTAGGACAGACTGTCCAGTTAGGTTGGTCCAACTTCGAGAAAGAGGTCAATCGTCGAATCCGACTCGGCTGGGCAGCGTTCGGGAAGCTATACGGCACATCTTTTGGTCCAATATTCCGCAGTAAGTATCTCAAGACCATCTTTGACCAGTGTGTGTTGCCAGTGATGACATATGGCAGTGAAACGTGGCCGCATTCTATGGGCCTCATAAGAAGGCTCAAAGTCACTCAAAAGGCAATGAAGAGGGCTATGTTGGGAGTATCTCTGCGTGATCGCATCAGAAATGAGGCTGTCCGCAGCAGAACCAAGGTAACCCCGTATAGCACTCCAAATCGCTAAACTTAAGTGGCAGTGGTCGGCACATTGTAAGTAGAACCGATGGCCGTTGGGGCGGAAAGGTTCTCGAGTGGCAACCACGCACCGGAAGGCGCGGCATGGGTAACCCCCCTCCCCTCACAAGGTGAACTGATGACCTGATAAAGGTCTCGGGAGTCCGCTGGTTGCGGGTGGCGCAGGACCGGCCACTTTGGCACTCTTTTGGGGAGGCCTATGACCAGCAGTGGACGACTTTCGGCTGATTCGGCATCATCAGATGATGCTGATGATTTTTTCCTGCTTTTCAGGAGCTATGATAATATTATGTTTGCGATTTATTTAAATGATGATATGTATCCGTTACCACAGAATAAGTAATAGGACTACGTAGAGAAGGTTCTCTGTTAACAAATTCCCTGTTTAGGTACGCCAAACGTGCCTAAATGTGGCCATTTCTTTCTATCGCATGCAACGCGCTCTTTCGGAGGCGGAGCCTTACAGCTAGTAGGGTTACCGCCAGCTCGACCTATTAAATTATAGGTATGTTAGTAAAATAGTATATTTTACTAACGATATTACGAATATTCTTTATTTACTTAGGATCACCCAATTACACAAAAGCTGTGTAATTTGCTTTTAGGTTATGACATCAAAACTGCCTGTTTCTGCAAAATGTAAGACGAAAACACACAACTCTGGGTTACCTATATACATAAACATAATGTAAAGAAAAAATCTTTTTAACCATTATAAATAGACGACGCGGCATATTTATTTTACGAGGCGAATGACGATGTAATGCAAAGCGCGAACGCGTGCGTCCCGTAACAGCGCGCGGCAACCACTGATAGACCGCCTAAAGGCGGCCGGCCGGCATGTTTTGTGCGGCGCGACGAGATAAAAGAGTGAACCGCCCCTGTCGAAGATCGACTCGCCAACCGAAAACAGAATACCTAACCGCGTTTTTTCTCAAAAAAAAAACCCAAGTTACGTAACCACGCATGGGAATGTAATAAGATAAACACGTCCACTTTCAAGTGAGGCGCGCTTGTAGTCCCATTGTCTGAGTTTTTATAATAACCCCGAACAATGCGCGTAAACGGTAGCGCGTTATCGAAGATCAACCTTGTAGTTTTTTTAAGTAATTTAAAAAGGAAAACTGAGACGTATTGTGCGATACGATACGCGGTTTTGATCTCGCGCCATCGAGTGACGAGTTCCTGCCTGCCGTGAGAACTGAGTCTCGATTGTAAATACGAGCAACTTCATTTTATTTTCATACAATATACGCAGCAGAACCAAGGTAACCGATATAGCCCTCCGAATCGCTAAACTTAAGTGGCAGTGGGCGCATATTGCACGTAGAACCGATGGCCGTTGGGGCGGAAAGGTTCTCGAGTGGCGACCACGTACCGGAAGGCGCGGCGTGGGTAGGCCCCCCACAAGGTGGACTGATGACCTGGTAAAGGTCGCGGGAGTCCGCTGGATGCGGGTGGCGTAGGACCGGTCACTTTGGCACTCTTTGGGGAGGCCTATGTCCTGCAGTGGACGATGATGATGATGACAATATACCTAATATAAAGGCGACTAGACAATTCGAAGTTAGATTTATCTAGATGCGCAGAACTAGTTAAATTATTGTGATTTTTATAGGTAGGATACCTTTACTGTAAAGAGACTAAAGAGTGACATTGTTAAATCGATCAAACAAGAATACCTCTACAGTTTGTTTCTTATTCCAATTAGCGAACTTACCGGCTTTATTATGAGCATGATATGGCACTTATAAGTCAACAAAAAGGCTTTGAAAGTAATACAGTATACAGTTGGTAAAGATATAAATGTTCTGCGATGAAACCCAGCAGGGCACTGCAACATGCGTTCCATAAATAAGTACATTAATTAGCCTACTAGTAATTAAATATATAATTTAGGATGTTATAATAAACTACACTTTCTATTTAACTTCTAACACATTTATTTTAACTATTAACAAGTATTTTACCTTAAATTATTTATTTATTTCGGGAACATAATAACAATTTTTTTAGCTTTCAAAGAACTCTTGCAATGAATAAAAACATTTTCTCAAAAATGGCCCGCAAAGTGTACATATAGTTTCAGGTCAGATCATAATTAAAAAATAAAAAACCGGCCAAGTGCGTGTCGGACCACGCAAAACGAAGGGTTCCGTGCCTATTCAAAAGGTCGTATCGTCACAGAAATTTTACGGCACTTACGTCCTTTTCTTTGAGTAAGGCAGTTTTTCAGCAATATCTCGAAAACCTCTGAACCGATCTTGTTCAAAACAATTTTCGGTGAATGAAATTAATAAGCCCTATGTCCATGAATTTTTCCATATTTTTAAAATACACCGTTCAAAAATTAGAGGGGGGGGGACAGAATTTTAATGACTTTCGGGGCGATTATCTCCGACCCTATTCACTTAATCAAAAAAAAATGCTAAGAAACCTTATATTTATTTTGAAAGGCCTATCCATTGATGTGCCACAAGGGGGGTCACAATGAAAAAAAAAATTGACTTTTAGTTTTATGTATGGAGTGCACCTCTAAAAAAAATTTTTTTTGTCATTTTAATTACAAAACTATGTAGCGGCTAACAAAATACACCTATCCTCAAAATTTTATTCAAATACACCGTATAGTTTTCGAGTAAAATGCCTGTGACATACGGACAGACGGACAGACGGACAGACGGACAGACGGACAGACGGACAGACGGACATGACGAAACTATAAGGGTTCCGTTTTTGCCATTTTGGCTACGGAACCCTAAAAACATTGCAGGCCGCCTGCAATGTTACATATAAATTCCTTTATTTGTCGAGTACCAAACTTTTTAAAAAGTTGAAACCGGCATATAAAAGACGGCACAGGTCGTATTCAGCCAATTCAACTCGTATTTTTATGTTGCAAACGCGACGTTTTTCTATGTGTCTCAAATAGTTTGCGTTTTTCGGTGGAAAAATACACTTGCGATTCGGTTTAAAAAGAAAAACGGCGGGAAATCATTAATATTTTCACGTTGTGCAACGATATTTAAAGTTTATTATTCCCCCATTTTTGAGAAAAGCACTATATTAGCCTTAGCCGGAATGGCAATTGCAGGCTTCGTATTATAATTAAACGGACTCGCAAGCTCGTCCGTTTAAACAAATACTCAGCCTGCAATTGCCTCCTTCCCGGCCACGGCAATAATGTACTATTTTTTATTTGTTAAATACTCGGCAATTGTTTTTATTAAATTCCTCTTTATCTTCACTTTTTATATTCTTGGTGAGTTTATTATACACTTTGATACACATTAGATATGGACTAGAGCTATGTAATTTCAAATTAGAATACGGGGTGGGAATTTTGTCTCTAGGACGTAGGTTGGATATTGCGGGATCTTTTGGAGTCGGGAAGAAATGAGGATATTTCCTTAAAAATTTACATAGCTCGAGTACATCTAAGGAAGTTAACGTCATTCATTATCTTAAGTTTTCGGAAATGTGGTCTGCAACTATCTGTTTGTTAGTAAATGAATATGTACCTAATGCAGACATTTTTTACTTCGCCACTGCGTTGCGTTACTGAACTAAGGTTTCAAGAGCCCGATTAGCCATGGATGTTATAGGAATAGGACGATGTGAACGAATTTTCCCGACCCTCCAATTATCAGTGGGACTGGGATCTGACTATAAACAAAACAGGATCGCTAAGAACACAAACGCACAACTTGTTACCGACGCGCCGCCACCCGTGAACGCCGCTCAACCATTGACCTCGTTAGTTCGAACAAAACAAAAACCCCAGCATAAAACGACATAACAACATCATCACCGCAACCACGTAGGACTTTTTAGTTACGTAGGTAGGTACTGTAAAAACATCACCGTCGCGTGTAAAACAACCGCGGCACTTGACGCTTGCCTTTTCCTCTCAAAAATAACTCATCTCTGCTTTCACGAGGTGTCATTAATTCAGGAGTGAGGAGCTGTGTACCGCGCCCGCGCCCGCTCCGCTTGTGCCGTAATGACGAGCCGAGTTGTTTTTTCTACCTCATTAACAAATGGCTGAGTTAATGGCTGCCTTCTGATTATGAGGTGTAGAGATTATCGTGAGACTAGCTTCCGCCCGCGACTTCGTCTGCGTGGACCCGGGATAAAACTATCCTTTATTCTATATTTAAATTTCATCCAAATCGTTTAAGCGTGAGTGAGTAACAAACATCCAAACATCCACACATCCAAACTTTCGCATTTATTATATTAGTAGGATTACGATTACGATTTGCACAGTAGGTACCTACGAGCGATATCCAATAGAAAGTCTCCGTTATTTGACGCTATGGCACAGAATAAGTAATAGTATAAGTGGCTATGGATCGTTATGTTTACTAAACCAAACGATGACTCTAATAATCGGTCCAAATAACCACTGTGGTATTAATGTGAACATTTATATTAAATGCACAAATTGTTTGTTTAACATAAAGACAATAAGCAAAAAGATTATAGGTATGTAATATAGTACCCATGTTATTTAAATAGATTCGAAGTACATAATTACTAATTAGTAATTTAAAGTACATAAACAAACGCCATAAAATAACGAAGGTTCCACCAGATTCCCTCGCCGGGAAAAAAGAAATTGCGTGCACAAATTTGGATTTTCTTTAGGGCAACCCCGTCGACCTCTCTTTAATTACTGGTAGGCGGCGCCTCGAGAAAATATTTAGCCACGCGTCCGCGCCAGCCCGTAATTACTAATGAGCTTAGATGTACCTATTACCGACTATACATATATTATGTGGCTATTATATCCATATTGTACCTACCTGCATATATTCTCTTATTATACGAAGGCACAATTAGAGATTTTGTGAGATTGTTCGGTAGGGGAAATCCCTGAAACTACTCATCCGACTTTTACCTGAAAATGGTAATAAATGAACCTTCAGGTGTGACAAAGGTTATATTTTATACCGCGGCTCCGTCTTCCTTTTTTGTAATTCGCGGGTGGAGCTGCAGACTGCTAGTAAGTATGTATATTGCCACATAGTTTAGAATATACTAGAACAAGCGTGTGGTCACCAAGCGGCCAAAATGTTTTTTAAGGAGGCATGGATGTGTTAACTCTAATTCTTGGCAGGGTTTTTATAATATTAAACAAGGCTTCTGTGACAACATGCACTTACCAATGAGCTTCTGTTAGCCTATAAACGCTGAGTACCTATATTATTATGAGTTATGAGGCCACATTCATTAAAATATCTCTAAGTAAATAGGACTCCAATAGCTGTAACTAGATCCTCATCTTATAAATAAGTACATCTAATATATTCATTATACCATATTTCCCGTAACATTTAACGTATAAAATAAGTTGAATTGTCCTATCCAGATATCATTTTTACGAAAGTATAGCGTTTCATTTCAAGAAGTACGGGTAGGCTGCCGTCTCCGTCGGGGAGGCGACGGAAAAATAAGAGGAAATTCTCCAAGAGCAAATTAGAGGCCGGAGCGTCGTAATAAGAGTGGACCAGGCCTGCGCCCTGATATCAGGGGGCTCACATTGTTGTATTATTTTTTCATCTCTCCGAGGCCGAATGCTTGATGTTTTGCGTTCCTTCCCCGCCCGAGCTCCGCAAAATATTCCGCGATATTGTGCTTAGCGAAAATAGATGGTCATTCGTTTCTACTTTTGAGTTTTGGCAGGTTTTATTGCATTAAAATATTAGTAACATTGTAAAATATTAAAAAAAAATAGTTCTAAAAAATATTACCATTCACCTCGCAGAGAATACAGCCTGTAAATTTCATACGGGCGTATATTTTAACCAGCCATAATTTTCGACCGTACAAATGATATGAGAAAGCAATTTTTTTAAATAGCTTAATTAATAGAGAGTTTATATTTTTTTAAGTACGTCCTAGCAGCAATCTACGGAAAACCAGCGTCAATGTACTCACAAGGTACCTTGACATAAAGCTGAGTGGTTGCCATTTCAATGACGATTTAAAATCTCACTAACTGTAACTTCTGTAATTCTGTTATTGGGTCGTCAAGGTGTCATAAACAAATGATATGGCGTGTATTAAATACATTGCGTGCACAATTATTTTGTATGAAAAATAATGAAGCAGTTGGTTAACGAAATTTATGTAAATGTGTTGTTTAGGACCGCCGCTAATCGTCATCAAAATATACGCCCGTATGAAATGTACACGCTGTATAACATCGCTAAAACAAAAGCGCCGCTTGATGCTATTAATGCGATCTCACGAGAGATTTACCAAAACTATCATATTCTTTATTTTAGTGATTAGAGATAGTGGCCTTAAAAAACGTAATTGCTTTACTTAGTTGTTTACTACTAAGAGAATAGAGAAATTATTCGTCTTTCGGAGTCGAACAAAATTATTATTAGAACAAGAGTTACGTAGTTAAACCTATCAAACTTATGTACTCCACAAAGTTCAACAATCTTCTTACGTGGGTCTCGTATTCAAACAAAACCAATGTTAGTTGCGAAATGAATGAAACTTGGGAACAAAAGTCGGTGATATAATTAGTTATATCGAGAGACCGTAGCTCATCGGTCACATTAATTTCCGAGCAATTATTAAATACGAGCATTTCGACAATTAATTGGTGCAAAAAGAGGGCTCCGGTGCGGAATCGTGGCGGAATCGCGGCGGGATCGCAGTAAATCACGGCGCACAATGCCGGCAGGTGGCGTCGGCGTCGCGCGATAATGCTCGCGTTTAATTACGCGGAATAATTAGTGAACGGAATATTTTCCGGGCCCTAACTATCTCCGCCGTCTTCCGGCGATAACTAGGCGGTAATTGCGGGTTAACCTCGCATTCAGAATTTAATAGGTGCTCGAACGAGTCGAACCCCAATGACGCTATTTGTTTAGTGACGCCGAAGTAATTGTTTACCGGAAAACATTCCGCGCTCGCGGTAATGTGTGACGGGATTATTTGCTTATTAATTCGACATTCCATACGGCATGAGCGCCGTATGGATCGCTGTTATGCAAAACCCGACACGGAGTAGTGCTACTATCAAATACCGGTTTCAATTATATTCATCTATCTGGGATTGTCGAATGTTAATTTAACATGTAGTATTTTTAATTATCCTACTAATCATACTTCCTACTAATCCTACCTACTTCCTACTATATCCTACTAATATTATAAACGTGAAAATTTGGATGGATGGATGGATGTACGTTCCACTTAATCTCAAAAACTACTGGACGAATTTATATGAAGCATTCCAGTTATGTACCTCATATATCAGAATAGGACATTATGCAATGATTTATGTCAAATTTCATTCCTGTGTCCTGACGAAAAAGGGTATAAAACTTTGTATGGAGCTTTGTATTGCTCGTTGCCTTCATCAAAATGTATGGGAAAACTAAAATCCGACTCTCACTTAACCAAATTTCTAATTGATATTATATATATAACCCTCCGAATCCGACGGCCGTTGTGGGTCGCGGGAGTCCGCTGAGTGCGGGTGGCGCAGGACCGGTCTTTGTGGCATTCTTTGGGGGAGGCCTATGTCCAGCATTGGACGTCTTTCGGCTGATATGATGATAATGAGTCATTTTAATTATTGGTTATACTTTGGTGTATTTGTTTAAAAAATGTTAAAATACCATACATCATTTTAGTTTCAGTAACTTATACATCTCGTTGCACACAGGAAGCTTTAACCTGGCACAAGATTTGATCGCAAACCTAGCGATAATGTAAATGTTTTTTAATATCGAAGAGTGAGCTGTATTGTAAAATTCCAATATTTTAAATTCAACGGGTGGCATTGTTTTTAGAGCGAGGAGCACAATATTGCCGACGTCACGGGACACGCGGCGCGAGCCACGTGCTGGCTATATAATTCGCGCTTTATGGCACGTGAATAATTCCAAATAATCCCCCTGTAGGTGGGAACGTCGCCACGACGACGTTTGATCTCTCTAATAGAAGATAAAAAATAATATAAGCGCATTTCGACCTGCGACAATCCGACCTAGGTGTAGTGTGGGGCCCTAGCGGAGCGTGAACTTTTGATATTGGTGCGAATTATTAATTCTCGACGCCAATAATCGACGGGGCGAGCGTAATGTCGGCAAATTAAGCCGAGTGCCTGTTATTATGAATTTTGTTGAACATTTTAATTACGCGAAATTTTCCTCGTATTGGCAGCCGAGGATTTCATCAAAGACGATACTGAACAATTTATTTTAGTACTTTTATTTGATAAAAAAGTATTTCATAAAACTAACTTTTATGACTTAAAATTAAATACTGATGGAATGCAGATTTTTAACCATGTTTTAATTTAAAGTTTTCAAACAACAGATGTTAGGTATTCATTAAGATATGTGACCCTAAAACCATACTAATAAAATTTCCACCATGATTGCATAGCAATTATCGATATTAGTAAGTTGTCGCACGCCAGATGGCGCTAGGGTGATCGTTTAAAAATCACTGCACATTGTTCAGTGCAACTAATTGCAGGCAGGGGAGGACTCAGACTAAATCATTTTCTAATAGGGGAGCCTGATTAATTTTTATTTTGGCCAAAATGTGAGAGGGTACCGTATCGTATTTAACAGTTGATGTGATTTGATTGCTTGCGTACGCGGTTTTGTATATTAAAACATATTCGAGTGTAATAAAATACATCTCGTTAAGTAAATTGTTTATGGCATCTAAGGGTAAGTACGAGAGATTGTTTTAGAGTTTAAGAGGACCGACGTTTACTCGAAAGCTTGCACTTTAAGAATATTTGGCTAGGTTAAAAACATGCGTATTTTAAGTCAATGTCTACGATCTTTTAATTAATCCCCAACTATTTATTTATGTATAAAACTTTATTGCAAAATATAAAAAAAAAGTAGGTTGCCACAATGCCACAAGGCAATACTACTAGTAGGTATGCTGTACAGTAAGGGAAATGTATTCACGTACCTTTTTAGCTCTTGTTACTATGACAATAAGGCATAAAAATGTACGTGCATACATTTCCCTTACTTTACCTACTACTATAGATTTCTGTGCTACCTATTTTCTTATCAAAAAGGTGTCCTATCGTTGTCATTGGATATCAAACTATAGGTGTATTTTATCAAAGTAAATAACAGTTTTCACTTAAAATAACCAACAAAATAACCCTTCGCACTAGTGCAGAAAATATCGAACTGAAACAATTGTCGAGATGGCTGCACCACGTTAAAATACACGAAAACCAATCAACAAATTAAACGGCTCGATAGCGGGTCAAAGTACAATGACAAATGAGCATCGACTGGTAAAAAGGAAATGAATCTGATGCAGGAAGTAGGACATTGATTCAATTGGCGTCCATTGTCGGCATTCAGCCGCCACTGCCAGTTTTAACTATAGTACCTACTTGCATATGAGGATTAATCGATGATTGCACTTGAAATCGATCCTGTTGTGTTATTTCCTTGTCCTTGATTGATGTGATGGCTTGTGTCGCATTTTTATACACACGATTAGTGGGAACGTCATTGTTTACAGGAAACTAATTTAAAAGAAGCATAAAAATAATTAAAAAACTGTATCCAGGCCGGGCAAACAAAAAAAAAAACCGTCAGCATAATTTCAAATCAAAATCAGTTCAGTATCTTAAACGCTACGGTGGAACACACGTAAATACAAACATAGAATGCTGAAATCATATTCCTACCTTTCGGTTCTGCCGTAGTCGGGCAAAAAAATGGATAACGTTAGATTCGAACTGTTTTTATTTTGATAAAAAATAGCCAGCCACAACTATGTAGCGGCTAACAAAATACACCATCAAAATCTTATTCAAATACACCTTATAGTTTTCGAGTAAAATACCTGTGACATACGGACAGACGGATAAACGGACATGATGAAACTATAAGGGTTCCGTTTTTGCCATTTTGGTTACGGAACCCTAAAAAGAGTGTCAGACATATTTGACACGAAAGTCACGAAACGGTTCTATCTCAGTATAATGCTGGCATTACTGCCAGCGCTCATCTTCCGATACTCTTATTGACAAAGTGTTATACCAGGGTGGAAAGTTGAGATGGGGCGTAAGGGCAGCTACTAGACCCCTTGCTGCTACGCGAAGATGGTCTTAGGAGACCTTTAAGTGATGACAATCGACATTCACAGATTTTTGATAAAATGTACCTACAGTCAGCGAGAAAATCGACAGATTTGCGTAATTTTTTTTTAATGCCAATCGGTTCCATTTCCATAAAGGATCTTTGAGACCAACTAAGGTTAGAGTACTAGAACACCCAGAAATCAAAGAAAACTTTTTCCATACAGTTCATAGTATTACACAGTGAAAATTCCTTAGCTTAAAGATGTATGTATGGAGACTAGGTATAATACAATTAGGTTATTAGAAAAGAGAAAAATCTGTATTATGGTAAAAAAAACCGGACAAGTGCGAGTCGGACTTGTGCTTGCTTGAATTGGAAAATTTTCTCCTAGGAACTACTGTTTCAGCAGATATAATTCTCGATACTGGACAATTTCACAAGTTCAAAAATGGAGACTTGACTATCATTGTATTTTGGAACGTGACCTTACTGACGGCACATTTTAGCTATGAGATAAATCTCATCGTTCCACACGATAGGGCACTAAGCGTAAGATAATCTCATGTGTGGATTCCCTCCTCGCTTCCGCGCCATCGCCGTCCGAATGCTTTTTTAGCCAAAAAGCTTTATCACTTCCGTGGGGACATGGGCTACGAGCTTTTGAGTTAAAGTTGTGTTTGCTGGAAAGGACTTTGTAATTTACTACTGAGAACTGAGACCAGCGGTTTATTAAAGAGATGTATATAATCGGAATCAGTTTTGCATTTGTGATGCGTACTCGTTCTGACACGCTAGATTACAGTATGGAAGCACAAATATAAAGCCGTTTCCAATTCAACATGTTTGTCGAATAGACTCTCTTGAAAGTATTAACTAGAACAAAAGATTTTCTATGCTAAATTTCACATTATGATCGAGGGTTTATTGAGTAGGTACCTTTTTTTATAATTGCATAACCTGTTAACATTTAGACGTATAACATATTTAATAAGACTGGTGTGTTTTTGTTGATGCGAAGGTCAGCTAAATGCTATCACACACCGTCAAATAACACTACGGATTCTATTCAAATTCGACTAGAAGACCTCTCACAAACCTCCCCGTCAGACCACGTATGACACCACCGTCATACTATACATAAGTACTTATGTCTCATCCAGTACAACTACGATCTATCTCTTTGTCACTGGCCACCGAGCAACGGTGCAGAATGCAGGCAGTGGATCACTTTTATGGCCGGACGCCGTAAAATAAATGTCGTGGTCCATCGCTGGCCCCGGCTAATGATATCCTACCGACTGTAAACATAGTTGAGACCAGGGGGATAGTAAAACATGTGGCTTGTCCTGTTTACCGCCTTGGATTCCATCCGATTGTCAATTTGTTTGCACCAAAATTGAAGATTGCAATCATTGAACGATATTTCTTTGTTATATTTAAAATCTGCAAATTTACCTCACGAAGGCGGGTTCGTCATAGCTGTCTGTGAAGATGTACGGTCGAGGAAATTGAATGTTTATCACTTTTGGACTCTATGTAATGGTATTAAGGTCCAAAAGTGATAAACATTCAATTTCCTCGACTGTACATGCATATTGTATGTATGTGACACGTATCACTACATTCACTACCAACTGAGCGCTTTGCCGCTTCGATATGCGATTATGTACTGAAAAGGTATACGTGCGGTTTCGCACGGTATATAGCAGCAGAACCTTATTTTTTTTTTTTTAATTTAAGTTGTTTATTGCAATAAAGAAGACTTATTTCTACGTTACATCTATAGTTATAATCTTTTATATTTAAGATTTTTTGAACTATGATGTGATGGGGGAAGCCCCCCATTACATCATAGTTCACCCCCATTACATTATATAAATATTTGTTCTATATAATACTTAGCTATTTATTTTTTCTTAGTTATTTTATGTTCAGTGCTTATGGTAATTCTATTTTCGAGAGTGTTTTCTTAACTATATTTTTGGCTCTATTTGGCTTTTCTAATATAATATCTATGACTTGTCTAAGGAAGCTATTTAGTATATAAGGTAAGTAGTTATTGTATATCCGTTTGCCGTATTCATTATTATTTTTTGGTATCTTAAAGTACGGTTGTTAGGTATAAAGCCATTCGCCTCCGTAAAGGAGTACTTAAAAACAGCAAATTCAAAGGGATCAAATTCGCTAGGCTTCAAGCCCGATTTGACCAAACTGGACTAAAATGTAACGTCAAAATTGTATGGATCTTAGAATAAACTCTACACGTACAGTTTAATACTTGGGGGTTGTATTTGTGTGTAATTTAGAACGACTTTTTTATTCGTCGTTTTACATAAAATGTAATTTATGCTACAAGAATCTATGCCAGGATTTTGCTAACCAGAATGTTTCTTCATTTAAACACAAGCCTATGCGACTGTTTTGAATACACAAATCACAAGCATAAGGCGCCTTATCCAGGGATATTTACGCGGACCGGCGGCGATCGCAATATATTGCCGATTTCCGTCCACCGCGGCGAGTAATACGCATCCGGAACGCCCCGTACGCACCATTCGGACCGTGGACGTGGAAGAAAAATTACGCGTAAACCCGGGGGTTTGGAATTAGCTTGACACTGCCCCTAGTTTGCTTACTTGGCCATTTGGGTTCATGTGGGTGTGCATAAAATGAGGCATTTGATTGAAGCGATCTATTGCAAGTTTTACTCACACTACAATCACACTGCTGAAATGTGTATCTAAATGTGATCTTTAGTGCTCCATTCCAACAGAATCAATTTATTTATTTTTTATACTCGTCGACATTCATAGGTGCATGTAATATGCCTAAATTGAAGAATAAATCACTTTGACTTTGACTTTGACTTTTATGTATGTAAGACACGAAATTCGTACACTAAACTAAAACCACATACATTTTTTCTATGGAGCTCCAAACTCAAATATAATAATTATAAGACAACGCTTTAGATAACTAAAATAAATTCGACCATCACGTGGCGCCTTTACTGAACTGTAATGAATTTGACCAATAGGACGTCGCGTTGATTCCAATACAAAAGACATCAGGGCCTAAACACGGTACACGATTTTAAGAGCCCTTATTGTGCAACGATTATATAAAATAGTATAAACTTTATTGCACAAAATACTACCTTATACGTACAAAATGAGGACTTAATGCCATATGGCATTCTCAGAAGTGGAAAAGATTGTAGTTTATTATAGTATCAATTCATAAAATTGTATTTTAATCCAATTAGATTAGATACCGACCTCTTCTTATACTTATGCATAGGTACAATTTATAAAACACCTTTACTCAGGCATGAAATTTTTCTCTGGTTGGTATTAGGATTCGGATGTCGGCAGAGCCCTAAATAAATACATTCCGCGGTCAATCGTCGGCGGATGAGTTGGGTCCTTATATGATTGTGGTCGCGCTGAAAGAATACATTTATAATACTTTGATACATATCATTTTGGTATGTATAGGAACATGTGCGGAATAGGATCTACTTTCCTCGTTTAGTCGTATATCATGATTTTTTTAACCGACTTCAAAAAGGAGGAGGTTCTCAATTCGACTCTATGTTTTTTTTTGTGTTTGTTACGCGATAACTCGGTAATTTATGACCGATTTGAAAAATTCTTTCTTTGTTTGAAAGCATATACTTCCAGATTGGTCCCGTTGTCACCAGAATCCATCTCTGATGATGGGATCCTGGAGAAATCGAGGGAACTCTTCAAATTTTATAGGCAAACTTGAAGCAATTTGGCTACTGATTTGAAGTCGGTTAAAACTTTGTTTTTAAAGTAAATTATTTACAAAGAAAATTCTTCTAATAAACAAAAAAATACTACACTTTCTTATACACATACCTATATGAGTAGTAT
The DNA here is from genome assembly GCA_932294315.1 of Epinotia nisella. Classification (NCBI taxonomy): domain Eukaryota; kingdom Metazoa; phylum Arthropoda; class Insecta; order Lepidoptera; family Tortricidae; genus Epinotia; species Epinotia nisella. Next base: position 17,957,218 of record OW028677.1, on the reverse strand, counting down.
ATCACGATTAAAAAAATACTTTTATGATTCTTAAGAAAAAATACTACACATTCATGTAAACATACTTATATGATACACAACTGAAAACAAGCACAAACAGTTAAAAAAAAGCTGTAACCAGACTGCGGAAAAGTAACTGAAAAAATGTTTTTTTTTTTTAAACAAAAGTCAGCCAATGTCACCCGGAACATAATTTCGAATCGATTGACCCCTCATTTATTAACATCGATTCAGTATCTTAAACGCTACGTAGTCGGGCAAAAAAGATTCAGATCAAGTCACGTAGGTATATAAGTATATAGTAACGAAAGTTATGCTTTACATAACACAAGTACAAGTGTCACTGCCAATATCTAATTAAATCAAGCATCACACTTCGGCAAAACACCATTATTCCAGGCATTCATTAGGCAAGGCGTTTTTAAATTTTTCACCGGCAACAGATAGGCAACAAACAAAAGAAACCGTCGGGGAAGAAATGATTAATCGCGAGGCGGAAATTGCTGTCAGGTGACGCGGTCACGCTTCGGAGGTACGCCCACCGTGAAAACACTGGATTTCCAATCCGAAAACATAGAAAACCATGTCATACATTGCAAGATGTTAACCATGGAACATGCACACGTAAACATATACTTTTCACTTATCATGCTTACAAAGTTCGCCTTTGTGCTGCATGTATTCTGCACAAAATGCCACTTTTATGCTGTAGTGCACAAGGTAAAATTGTTTTATAGACTAAGATAATCGGACCTACAGCCGTGCACAATAAAACTTCATAGAATAAACTTGTTACCTATTTCATTTGATTTGCTTTAATCAATTTCGCATCCGTTTTTTCTATTACTAAATTAATAAAACTAGATAAAATAGAAGTCAATTATTATTTAATAAATTTAGTGACTTTCGGGGCGATTACCTCCGACTCTATTCACATAATCAAAAAATTGCTGAGAAATCTTATATTTATTTTGAAAGGCCTATCGATTGATGTACCACACGTGGGCGTACAATGAAAAAAAATGTTGACTTTCAGTTTTATGTATAGAGTACATCCCTAAAAAATTTTGTTTAGTCATTTTAATTACAAAACTATGTAGCGGCTAACAAAATACACCTATCCTCAAAATTTTATTCAAATACACCTTATAGTTTTTGAGTAAAATGCCTGTTATACCTATACGGACAGACGGACAGACGGACATGACGAAACTATAAGGGTTCCGTTTTTGCCATTTTGGCTACGGAACCCTAAAAAGTGGCGGGCATGAACTATTATTTTATTAAATTTTGCAAATGTTTGTTATTTTCTCGCAATCGAAGTGCAAAGCAGTGTGTATAACTGGGGCATAAATGAGCCATTCTATCCCTCGACTTAACTATCCACCGAGCCACCAGCGAGGGTGGATATAAGCGACTCGGGTGAAATGGTTCGTCTTATGCACTTGTTGTACCTACAATCCACTATTAAAATAGTAATAAACAGAACTCACAAAAATATTAGGAAAATAATCAGGGTTTAATTTATTTTTGCCATTTAAAAATGGTCGCTGCTTGACCATAAAAAATCGTGTCTTCAGTTGTTTCTATTTTCCTCACAACTTCATACTAGCAGAGCTTTTTTGACGTTTCATAAAGAGTTGCTGATTTGACTATCAGTCAACATCCCTATTCAGCTTATATTTGAGCGTTTTTGAAAAAATGTGTACATGAACTTATTTTTCAGAATTAAATTTTTTAGGTTCTTCTTGCTCAGAATCCTTGATACTATAGATCCTTAAATAAAATAAAGATTGTCCTAAATTTTACTATGTAATTTTTTTTCTTTCAGTGCGTCACGCTACTATAGGTAGGTACATATATATCAAGAAGACGACATATAAAAATGTGACGATCTGGAATGGAATATTTGGGACACCTTTTGCTTGTATGAGGATTGTCAGTATTAACTATTCTGAGTATCAAAAATCGAATAAATTAATAATTAAAAAAAATATATATAAGTAGATACACTTTTTTTTGAAAATGCCCATTTCGGGTCGAGTGTGATTTGGATTTAGAATTTTGAATTTCAAGAATAAGATGTCAAAGAGATTTAAACAACTTGATGCACAATACACCGTAAATTAGAATGTGTTTTTTTTTATTAAATTCATGTGTAACCAGACAGCTAAATATGTCGGGCACTTATTTTATTTTTCACGAGACCTACAAGTAAGTACCTACCAAGTACCTAGGTAGACTGTTCTTCATCCTACAATTCCATAAAATAGTTAAGGGCGCATAAACGATCACCATGTTCAAAATGATGATTTATTCATAAACTTAAAGCTGAGTTCTAAACTAAAAAAAATATTTCACGAAGACCGTACATATATTATAAATTAACAGAAAAAAAAACATTTAATACCTAGGTAGTTTTAGATCACATTCACGCATAACGCAGGGTAAGCAATACGGCACAGGTCGGCAATAATAAAATTATCAGAATGTATTATCTTGATGGATATTAGTTGCATTATTTTGCTACCAGAGCTGTTACAAACATAATGCTTTTATTACGCAATGTTAATCTAATTTAGGTGGCGCGGGGTTGGCACGTGCCTTTGAGGACACTCGGTGGCTACTAATTGGCTTATTGATTAACGATACACGTTTGGCAAATAGTGGTTGGATAGTGGTTTGGTGGAGGTTGGCCAATAATAATCAAATAGGAAACTAGTTTCTGGTCATATTTATACAGGCTGTTTTTTCATGAGTATCCATTTTTTTTCATAAATGTAATGTATAAATGGTGCCTAATCCATTTATAGATTTCATTTATGAAAAAAAAAACAACAAAGTATTTTTTATTTTATTTTATTTTTCAAAAATAATAATGATAATGATTGTAGTGTGGTCACCGAGTCGAATGTAAATAAACTAGAGACACAAAATGTGTTGTGGTGAGGGTAGTTCACATTTACATCAGGCTAGCCGCCCGATCAACAACTTGTGTTACTCGTATCAATTTGACGCGGCGGCGGGGTGCCCGGGCGGGGAGGGCGCCCGTGCGTGACTCACAGTTGTTATGAATGACTGGTGGGGGCACGGGGATCGTGCGCAGCGAACATTGACAAAAAATTTGGTCTTTTATGAGACAACTTACAGATGCCCTCACTCAATATTTTAGTACCGTGGGATACTAAAAGAAAAACACGTAAATTATAATTTCGTTTAAGGACTTCAATTTGGATACTCATAAAAAATCCATCCTGTATTTTTATATAGATAACTTAATGTTTTATACAGATAAATTATTTATCAATGCAAAAAACTACGATTTATTATCTTCTTCTTTTGCTGTTAGAACTCATCATCCTCCTAGCATTATTCCCGGTTGTGCCCCTAAAGTAGCCAGGGGTCCACTTTGACACCTAATCCCTGGATTTGGCATAATAATTAATATTAAATTTAAAAAAATATAATATTGAGCCTTTTAGATTATTTAATATGCTCAGTTTTGAGTTTGGCTTTTTTAAACTTGAAATATATTTAATATATTACAGACACCAGTTTTTGAAGATGAACAAATGTTTGTATAGGAGAACCTACAATTAACGAACATTATTACCCAAAATTTGAGTCAAAGACCTTGCTGGCGGCAGCCGAAACGCTTCATACTGATTGACTTAAAAGTTATGACGTCACACTTTACTATTTGAACTAATCGTTGTATGGGAAATCAAGTAAATTGCTGTTTCGGTCGCGAAATACTGCGTTTAGGTCCATAGTTGTCATACAATGTTGTTTCTATACAAGCGTAAAGATTCTATTGGTAGCTTAAAATTTACTATTGGACAATAAAACAATACTTATTTTTTCTAAACTTACAAGACCGATATCTTTCCATGATTTTAATTATACATATTCGTCTGCTATTGTGAGAATGGATGAATATTGATAAGCGAGTACATAACTCATTAAAGGTTTAAGACTTGTTAATTGTTATTTACGCCCTATTTTCTTCTTAATCACTTGTGTAATTGGTACCTATTAACCGTTCTTGTGAAATAAATAAATAAATATATCTATAATCTATAATAAATACATATTTTGTAATTTATACCGTATTACAATAATTTAAAATAAAGAAAGAAAAGAAGACAATTATTCACTACACAAAAGACACACAGAGATAAAGGGAGTAGACATACAGTCAGCAGCAGAAGTAGCTAAGCGGGCCTAGTGCTCAAATTGATCTGCACACGGACTCTAATGTCAAGAGAATAAGGTTCTGTTCTGAGCATGTTAAAGTGCTTAGCTACTTCTGCTGCTGACTGTACAATACAATTGACACATATTTTTATATATATTTTTACACACGTTACATATAAGTAAAATAAGTATGGTTTGAGCAGGTATGTATATAACACATCACGTAACAATTCGTAACGGACTAAGAACAAAAAATACCGCGGTGTGGCTTACGGTATGATTGATAACATGATAGCGAGCCAACGGAGCGATCCACAAAAACTCGCTTCCTAATGATAGCCTTTTAATTTTAGAATACGAGGATACTCGTCACCTCGGGCTAATGGCGTCGATATGTTACTCTATTCTGCTCACGTCTGTGCCGCGCTATCTAATTAATTATGGTAATTAAACAGCGTTGCCTGTGCTGGTAAAGCTGTGCACACAGTGGATGCACCTAAACGCGGGGGTGTAAAATGTGTGAACAAGGCATGATGTGTGAGTACCCACGCGATATTAACACAGAAGTCTCGGCAACTCATTAATATATTTCAACGACTTGTGACTGCTTGGAAGTCATCGGAGGCTCAATTTCAGAACGCGTGTATATATATATTAGATTGGAGTTTTATTCGTTGGTGCACTGTCGCATGCGCTAGAGCGTAGCCCAATAGTGCACTTAAGAAAGGAAGAAGTCATATGTGTGTCGCAGTAACTTGTTAAATGAACTATTTTATGCCAGCTGTTATTTTTGTGACCATCTATAGATATTAGGGAATGCAGTCTCGAACAATATTCGTACAGATTTTCAATTAAGATTTTTTTTTATGAAACTAATAAGAAATACTACTATACTATAATATACTATAGGTTTGGTCCTATTTTTTTTAGATGCTATTCGAACCAGTTTTTGGAGAGGAACAAATATTTGTATAAGAGCAACTATAATTAATTAATTAAAGAACATACATACCAAAAAAAATGAGTTAAAGATGGATCTCGCTGGCAGCAGCCGAAAATTGTGACGCCTCTATGCCTATTTCTCTACAAACTTCATACCTACTTGAGCGTTTTTGATGTTTCATAAAAAGTTTCTGATCTGACTGTCAGTCAAAATATCGCATTTAACCTTCAGGTCCTGCCATAGACGTACTTACCTAATAAGCAGGGATCGGACGGAGTAGCATCATTGCTTGCAATAATGTGGAACTAATTAATTTCTTGAAATTAGATTTGAATTCCTGGAGATAAGAATTTACACATGCTTTCAAAATAATTACCGTAATATAATATTAATAAAATAAATAGTTGTTGTCGTTGTCGTAGATATTTTTAGGGTTCCGTACCTCAAAAGGAAAAAAAACGGAACCATTATAGGATCACTTTGTTATCCATCCGTCTGTCTGTCTGTCAAGACCCTTTATCTCGGGAACGCTTGGAGCTATCGAGTTGAAAGTAAAACCATATCGATACCCTAGTTCAAAGTCGTACTAATTACATTTCTTTTGTCACTTAAATTGTAACTATATGATTAATTGTGCACTATCGTGCTAATTACACCACTTTTTTCCCCGCAATTAGTACGATTGTGAACTATGGTATCGATATACCTACTCAGGTCTACAGTTCCTTGAAGCTGTGAAAAAATCAAACTTAACGTAAAAAAAAGATACCGCCATTTATGCCAGAAAAAATGTAAATTTTGACACTCAAGGGAATCAAAATTTATAGGGTAAGTAATTCCCGTTGACCTATAACTATGAAATTTGGCAAATAATAACGTTTTATACTACAAGTACCTACAGTGAAAAATCTGAAAACCATACATTTGTAATTTTGTACAAAACCCTATGTGGGCGAGTCCAACTAGCACTTGTCGGTCCGGTTTTACTTCATCATTTTTATTTTCCGGTGTGTACCTACAAGGCTTTGCGGTCGCATGTGCAGATGTCGACCCACACAGGTTTTTATTCAGTGTTTGATGAACCGACTATCACAGTGACCAATTAAACATTTCATCTACTTTAGATATACGTCAGTAGATTCAACTGAAGATAAGTTAATTCTAAATAATAACTTGATGCGTGCTTATTGTTGTACTAAACAGAATGAAGTATACATTTTGAACTCAAAAGAAAATTTAAAAAATTCGTCGCTAATAAAGCGATCGATCTGCTCTGTTGAAATGTTGCAGGTTAGAATCTGGCTAGAAGAGAGATATTTTAAATATTTTCTTTATTTTTTCAAATGAACGAATGTGTATTTAAACTTGGACCTATATCTTCTCAATTTCACGTACCTAGTTGTTTTAAATTGCAAAGGTATAATGTACACAATTGATATTTTAATAGACGATGCACAAAACGTCAGCGGTGAGTTGAAAGCACGTGGGGGTGTTCTGTGGTTGAAAGTAAACCTAACGAAAACTTGCCGTACCTAGTACTTAGTGTGCTTACTCGGTGCTTACATAGAAGGTACACAGCGCGCTTTCTCGCTATGCTGAGTCGCGATCTAGCTCACAGGAGATTTACCATATGCATATTTTTATACAATGGTTTGTTGGATTTATAAAATATAAATCCAACAAAATACATTTTTGCGTGCGTGCGTGTGTATAAACACCTTGCTTTCATATAGTTACGACACCTAGGTGAAAAAGTAAGCGCATAGGTACTTCCCTACCTATTTAATTTTGTATCGATATGATTTCCAAGAACTGTGGGGTTGAATGTATGCTTGCTTTCTATATGTACGCGTTTGTATGAATTTCAATAACAATGGTAATATGCTTATTTCATTCAATATTCATAATTAAATAATTTTATGAAATATTTTGTGATACGTAATGTGGAAGTTTGGATGTTTGTGACTGATTATCATCATATAAAAAGCAACTATCATATAATGCATGATAGTTGCTTTTTATCCCGAAAATCATCCGATAAAGGGATACAATTGGGGATGGAAGTTGACATGGGAATTCAGGTGGATGAAGTCGCGGGACTTGTCATCCTACAAATGCTCTACAAGGATGCTGAATCTCAATTCCGTCTGACCCTCTCGGTCGGTCGATACTCGCCGCGTCTCAAAACTTGCGCCTAGGCACATTCTTGACGAAGAGTGATGCTTTCGGCGGCTCGCGCGAGTAGGTAGTGCTTTGTTCGAGTGATTAAGTGCCTCGGGACGGCGTTCCTAAACCCTTCAGCTAATGAGTCGAGAGCCAGTATTAATCACTGGATGACGAACCGACCGGCTGACGGACTCTCGTGGGTGGTGTCATTGTGGTTTTAAAGTCGAGGCTAAGTTCCAAGTCTGGGAACGGTAATGATCGTTATCTTTGGCGTTCGTCAGAGCTACCAGTTTTTATACAGCAATCTGTTATCAATTTCTTAAATTTGTCTATTCCATCAGCTTCAAGAAATATTTCTGTTATTTTGAAATACAATATAATATTGAATCAAACTCTATAATAATTATACAAAACCACTGACTTCATTCTGTGAAAGACTAAACTTTACCAACCATCCCGTGCCTTATAGACTATAGTAATATTGAAACGCTTTGCTGGGTTATCAATCGTGCGCAAAAATACATTCAAACTCAATATTTTAGTCAAAACGAAACCTAACCCCAGCCGTTACACAACGTATGTAGAACAATGACATTCTGTCGAACGTCAAAGTTACGTGACATACAACTTTCAATACAATGACGCGTCTATGTAGTTAATAGTATAGGTAGGTACCTTACTTTAAACTTAAATTCCATGGAATATGCAAATACCTAGTCGACGCGGACGCTCACCTCGATCACAAGGATCAGAATCAAATCGTCATTAGTTCACGTCTGGGGACGATAATAAATAACTTCAGTAAAGTACGCTTTCAATGACAGGCAACGTGATGGCCGCCACGACACGCGGATGACTGATCCGTCGCGCAAACTAATGTTATTTTTTTAAACCTTTTTATTTTTTAAACCCCACAAAAGCCTAAGACGCATGAGTTATGCCGACTTGTAGTTTTTAATATATAAGTTGGATTAAAAATTGTATGTATATTTTTATTTCTTTTCGTCGCTCTGCGGTACGTGACGGCAGGTGACATTAAAATGACAAATTGGCTAATTATTCTTAATCCGACTGAATGCTTTGATTGTAAGTATTTTATGGAGTGATGTGCCATCAAGTTGACACGTCGTCGCTTACTCTGATTGTGCTGGGACGGTGATTTGCGATAATTTACGTCTCATGTTCATTGTCGTTGGGAAAAGGTAGAGTCTTCGCATTCCAGCTCGTATTTTTTAGTTCTGACTAGGTCTTAATTAGCTTAACTGTGATCTAAAGCGCCTTACGCAAAGAATGGATGTTAATGAGACCAGGAAAAAATCTCGAAAACGCTAGTACATTTTTTTATTAATTTTTTATTTATTTAAACTTTATTGTACAAATAAAACAGTACAAAGGATGGACTAAATGCCTCAAGGCATTCTCTACCGGTCAACCGTTGGGCAAAAATGATTTTCGATGGATGGTTTAAAATCTGGAACACAAACCAGGCGTCTTTCCTGTAGATAGACAATATAATAGTGTAGGTATACATACAAAGTAAAGCCATTTAATCCTTATATTCAAAAGTGTTTGTTAGTTTGTTTATTGGTATGCACCCACTATTTGCAAGATACATCGTAGATAATTTCCTTTTCTAATGTTTAAGCTATATCACTGGAAAATTCGTAAAAATCCGGTCAGTAGTTTTTGCAATTAAGAGGAACATTATTTTCACGGGTATTGGCACAGATTTTCACGTGTATGATATATTAAGATGTACGGTTATGTACCCTATCATACAGCCCAGCACCAAACCTAGGCCTTAACAGTACTAAGCACCTAAGATGTGTCTTCAGGAAAGATAGTAGTAGGCTTATATCTCTCATATAAACCAGCATAATAGATAGGTCAAGAAACTGTCGAAACAGCCGTCAGGAGGCATTAGGCGGTTTGGTTCTATCGAGCATGTATAGGAAAGAAGGAGGTTTCGTATCGAGTGAAAAGGAGTAGACCCTGCCTACTCCTATGGAAAAGAGGCATTATTTTATAAGTGACTCTGGTCATCGAAGTTATCTATAACATCCCAACTCCATTTAGTGCTGACTTTATTCTATAAACCCTTTACAGCCTTTCAAATAATCTGTATTCAGTTTCGTAATCCTTCCGATGTTGGACATTCCATCTTCCCGTAGCTTATGCAGGTAACATATTACATCTGTCCAACGGCTTACATTTTCCAGGCCGAATTATCCCAGGCATAGATCTTGATTTTGTCGAAGCAACTGTTTGCAGTACACATTGAGCAGCATTGAGCTGCTGCGGGGCGGACAAAGCATTGTTCCACCATCTCCTTGTACGGAGTGCGCGCTCAACACCACGTATGTGCTTACAAACGGTCAATCATAATCATCAATGTAACGAGCCTACCAGTATTACCTATATATATATACATATATATATATAGGCTCTGGAATACATGGTCCCTTTGTGTTATTGACCGTTGTAGGCACTTGTGTTGTATAATTAGCGTAGAGCGATTAATTAATAGGTAATGTAGGCGTGCGTGAATTTATGCCCGTCTCTAGTTATAGCCATCTTAACTATTGTTACGCCGCCAATATACGAGTTATGGGTGCTTTGTTAACTCGACCAGTTAATTCATAGCAAAGTGGTGTTAACTGGAGCATTTTGGATGTGTGCTAAATATTTTTACTTAGGTACTTCTTCGTACTAAATTTATCAATAATTATATTGACGATAAGAAATAATTCAAAAAGTACTTATTAAGGAAGTTTAATAAGATCAAAAACTACCTCGATATAGATATGTCAAGTTTTTTTAAAAATAATGACCTATATCTACAAGTAAGTTTCATGTGAGAAAGTGTAAAATCAATTCAGTGTTTTAGATCACTTGACTATATCTGGATTAAACTTAAATGTAGGTATAGTCGACGTCAATGAGATAGTTACACTTTTGCACCTTATTACAAAGCAATAAAGCAACTGTACCTAATACGCAAAACCATTCAATTATTTGTTTTTAAAATTACGCGGAAATAATTTAATGCACAAATCAATAAAAAAGTAATGGAAAGGCTTTTTAAACTCAAACTCTAAAAGCTTTTTAAATTCATCCGTGACAGACAATTACATCATACAGAAAATAAAAGAAATAAAATATATGATATATTTTAAAGTTTCATATGATTATTCTTCTGTTAAAATAATATCCTTCACATTTTACTGTTTATAATAAAGTGATTGTAATTATTTCCTTTCCCCATGTCACTTTTTCGTATGCATGCTAGACGTTCTACTCTATAGTAATACATAGCAAGATATAAAGCGCCATGCACAGTCACTCCATCAGCCATTCAAAACATTATTATGCCGATCTTTAACATTGTCGCAGACACCCAAACAACCACTTCGCAGATCACCTGTTGGCTCAATAGGTCAATGTTACAGCACATGGAGTTTAGAGAAACACACTTTTGTGTCTGAATAGCACGCAGCCATTGTGGCCCGGACAAAGGAACTTATGCGCGATTGAGTCGTTGGATGCTCCGGGTCGAAATTGAGAGTGTGGCGTCGATACGTCTTTTTACGCTGAATGTCGATTTAGTTATAACTACTGATAAAAGTATAACGTACGTGATGATAAACGTAAATATAATCGCTTTTCTTTCAGTTGATTCAATGCTGCTTGTTCTCAAAATAACTAATATCCCAAAAAGGCCATTCGGATATTTAAAAAAAAATAGTTTCTTGCAAATAAGCAGGAACTCGTTTTTAAAGTTGGTGATTTCAATTATCGACTGCTCGATAGGTTGACTTTTGAAGTGGATACTTCTTTGCTCGCGTTGTATAGGGGTGCAGTTCAAAATGTATCACGTAACTTCCAGAATAACTTTTTGTAGAGAAGCCTAATTTAATGTCAAATAATTGTTTGTTACATGTTTTAATTCTTCTTTATTTGCCATTAGTCATTAATCACAAAAAGTTATTTAGTTTATGTGGCGGACAAAAAAATAATGCTGAAATGACCGCAATTTTCAATGTATCGTGAGTCAAATGAGCTACGTCAGTCAATGTTGCCATATATACCGATTTATATGTACTTATACAGATTTTAGTGAATTAATTCAGATATATATTTTATGGTTACAATTGTTCCATAGCCAACAAAGAAGTATCCACTTAAACGGTTGTATCTCCGACACAACCCGCTTCTTTTTCTAATATAACGTGGGTAAACAAAGTGACAAAGTGAGCGTTTTCAAGACTCTGGACTGGAGAAGGCTAGGCATCAACATCAACGGCGAGTACATCACTCACCTTCGGTTTGCTGATGATATAGTAGTCTTGGCTGAGACCACGGAGGTCTTGAGTACTATGCTCGATGACCTCAGTAAAGCCTCCGAGCGAGTTGGTCTAAGGATGAACATGGATAAGACGAAGATTATGTCAAACGTCCACGTAGTAGCAACTCCCATTTCAATCGGACACTTTACGCTCGAAGTTGTAGACGAGTATATATACCTAGGACAGACTATCCAGTTAGGTAGGTCCAACTTCGAGAAAGAGGTCAATCGTCGAATCCAACTCGGCTGGGCAGCATTCGGGAAGCTACGGCACATCTTTTCGTCCAATATTCCGCAGTGTCTCAAGACGAGAGTCTTTGACCAGTGTGTGTTGCCAGTGATGACGTATGGCACGGAAACGTGGTCGCTTACCTACTATGGGCCTCATAAGAAGGCTCAAAGTCACCCAAAGGGCAATGGAGAGGGCTATGCTGGGAGTATCTCTGCGTGATCGCATCAGAAATGAGGCTATCCGCAGCAGAACCAAGGTAACCGATATAGCCCTTCGAATCGCTAAACTTAAGTGGCAGTGGGCGGGGCACATTGCACGTAGAACCGATGGCCATTGGGGCGGAAAGGTTCTCGAGTGGCGACCACGTACCAGAAGGCGCAGCGTGGGTAGGCCCCCTACAAGGTGGACTGATGACCTGGTAAAGGTCGCTGGAGTCCGCTGGATGCGGGTGGCGCAGGACCGGTCATTGTGGCACTCTTTTGGGGAGGCCTATGTCCAGCAGTGGACGTTTTTCGGCTGATATGATGACGATGATGATGAAACAAAGTGAATCAGCGGGAATAATGATATTTATCATCAATGCAGATTCATTACAACGCCAAAAATGGTAATGAGGTATCAGGAACGTACGCAGTCTGGCCCAACGGTGTCAATATTGCTGGAAAAACACATTTGTAATATAAATCGGTTCCTTCTAAAAGATGAATATAAATTCAAGTAACAACAGGCCTTACCGAAAACACACGAGAATCATATCTGTGGCATATTTCAGTAAATATTCTCGGTCCAAGTCAACATTTGCCGAGACACGCTACTGGTTGTCCGAACAAAGGCGCGCTTCCCTCAAAACCACTTAACATGGGGCTGACAGGTTAGTTCAATCACTATTATACACCCCGGGGCAAGCAATTGGAGCTTATTTTCTCAATAATATTTTTTTTCTTGTTGACTTGGACCGTAAATTCGGAGAGCAATTTCTATGAGAATTTCTCACGCTGCCGTGGTGAAATTCGGGCATGCCTGCGGTGTGCGAGGTAAACATATAAAACGCTTTGTTGTCCCAACCCCATGAAATCTAAGTACGTTAAAAAGTTTAAAAGGACTCATATTTTAAAAGAAAATATACACTATTTTGTATCACAAAAGGATAACAACTATGCAGTAGGTAAGGACGATCTGTATCAAGTCGACAGGACTTGTTGCAGGCTACAGCAGTACATCTATTTATTTTCTTCTGCTAAATATATTTCTTTTGTGTCTTAATCCCCACGTAATACTAACCTTCAATTGAATTAAAACTCCAAAAAATCTTGCAACATCTAAAAAAAGCCTTAAAAGACGTGATTAAAATAACTCCTGAAAGTTACGGCATAAAACGTTACGAAAGCCGGCGTCACGGCCGGCTAATCGATCGGCAGAACAATGCCACGTAATAGAGAGCGGGGCCCAGGGGAGAGGGGGACTCGCAGTCCAAATATTTACTCCGGCATATGTTTGGTTTCTTTTCCTTCGCCTCATATATTTTTACTTTGATCGCGTAATGGGGCCGAAGGCGGGCCCGATTTGCCCGAGATTAATTTCGTCCACCCGGACGCTGTAACAATTGCCGGAATAAAATAAATTGTTTACAGAACGAGACCCGACTATAAATATCGAGTTCATTATTTTTAATGCGTTATTATATTATAGCCCTGCCGAGTGGGGCTGAAATTATTGATATTATTATTGTTCGTTTTTAATGATACGTACTATGTTTCTTATTTCTTTTTTGCCAGTGTGTTCGTCGACTGGACTGATAGTCACATGAAATAATATAGCTATACCTACAATTATACAGCTATACAATACACCTATGGGAGTATCTCTACGTGATCGCATCAGAAATGAGGCTATCCGCAGCAGAACCAGGGTAACCGATATAGCCTTCCGAATCGCTAAACTTAAGTGGCAGTGGGCGGGGCACATTGCACGTAGAAACGATGGCCGTTGGGGCGGAAAGGTTCTTGAGTGGCGACCACGTACCGGAAGGCGCAGCGTGGGTAGGCCCCCACAAGGTGGACTGATGACCTGGTAAAGGTCGCTGGAGTCCGCTGGACGCGGGTGGCGCAGGACCGGTCATTGTGGCTCTCTTTGGGGAAGGCCTATGTCCAGCAGTGGACGTCTTTGGGCTGATATGATGATGATGATGACAATACACCCTATAAGTACTATTTCTATGCAATGTATACTATTAACATTTACTAAGTAAGTTCAAAGTAGGTCTAGGTAGCTTGGAAATTGTATGCCTTCGCAAATGCTTTAGCAGTCAGCCAATAGGCGCCGCCAGGTACCAGACCTGGGTATTATCGTATACAAATTAAAGATTGTGAAAATCTTGTTAAAAATACAAATGAGTAATACTTATAACATACTGATATCTGGGTTCTTGTAGATCGACCAATTTCCATGAGTTCGCTACCAAATCCTTGACATCCTATTTCACAAATACAAGACCATGCAGAGAGAAAGATGACTATGTCAAAATTGATTTAACTTTTTTTGAAGCAGCAGTAAAAACGCTGTAAAATGACCCAGCAGCACCCCAACCAACTCCGAATGCTCCTCGCAAAATTGTCCCACGAAAGTGCACCGACGCTACTGCACACAAAGGGGCTTCCACACTTGAATCGCACGGTTAATGAATTGCATTAATATTGCATTAACCCAACTAGCCCCCGGTAAACAATCATTAGGGAACGAATCGGAACAAGTTGTTTGCTAGCTCAGATTTGTTTGCGAATATAAATTGTCATTAAGTTTGACCTTTTCAGAAGGAATGCATGCGATTGCATACTTGCTGAGCAAAATAAACTTATTTAGAACTCAGTGATTGGTTGCAGCTAAACTTTATTTTAGTGTTTATTCTCAGTTGGAAGGTAAAAAAACAATGTAAGTATAGTAAACAATTATAAACAAAAAATATGACCATGTTTTTTTGTATTTTTAACCGACTTCACTGCTATAGGAAAGTAGGTTTTCAATTCGTCTGAATCTTTTTTTTAATGTTCACCAATTAGGTCTTCTTTACACATGTTATTTGATTTTGAGTCTTTTTGTTCGAAAACAGGGAAATGGGAGAAAAGAAGGAAATTCTTAAAATGTGACAGGCTCGCATATAAGTAAAGTGATTTCGATGTTTTGCATTAGTGCTCTCCGAAATCTCAAATTGTTATAGCCACTTGGCTATTTTCTGTGATAACCAACGAAGTATCTCCTGGGAAGCAGGTCATATGGTGAAAGGAAATGTGAAAATGTGCATGTGGCATGACGATGTACAAAATTGAAGTCAGTTTTTTTTGCCTATGTACTTATAAATAATCTCTAAAGGAATGTAGACATGACCTGCAGGTGTGTATTGGTTTGTATACTCATGGCATTTTTTCCTATACTCCAGTGCCTTTGTGATTTCACACGTTCAATATACGTAAAGTCACCTATCAAATTAAATAAATCAAGATTACATAAAAAAATCCGGACAAGTGCGAGTTCAACTCGCGTGGTGAGGGTTCCGTAAAATATTGAGAATTTTCCCGTTACTTTGAATACTCAAACTTATTATAAGTTTTCCTGTAATCTTTAGGCAAGGAACTATTTTCCATATTTTTTTCAAAAATTTAAGCCTAGTAGTTTCGGAGATAAGGGGAGGAATGGTCAAAATTCGTCTTTTTTCCTAAATTACTTCAAATCTGGTTTAGCTAAAATTATAAAAAATATATATCTGAGATGCTTACAACGACCCCTTTCATTTGATATGTCACACAATACAGTTTGCGAAACTATTTTTTTTAGCCCTCAAAAGTGGTTCCCTTGTTCAGAATTCATTAATTTACTTTACGCGTCCATCTTTGCGTCACCAATTGACATATGTGTACCAAATTTCAACTCAATCGGTCTAGTAGTTTCGGAGCAAATCGGCTGTGACAGACGGACAGACAGACGCACGAGTGATCCTATAAGGGTTCCGTTTTTGTCCTTTTGAGGTACGGAACCCTAACAATTAAAAACAAATGCCAGCGCAAATACATCCACTATGCGAATGGTTTTCCGTCGAACTAATACCTCTCCCATCGCCACCGGAAAATTGGACAACGCCGTCTACCCAATCACACGCGACACTCCACGCAGATTAGCTCGTTCGACCACTGCCCAGTCGACCTGCACTACAAAATCACCCGACAACGACAACTCACACTTGCACAAACTCCATTGAACCCCGAATACCAACACACACCTCTCGGCCTTCACAAAAGTGACATTGTACGAAGAATGTCGCCGTATAACGCAATCTAGTATTGAAACTATACACGCCTTTCCCTCCCCGTCTGCTCTGAAATGATATTAGTGAGCATCGACGTATTCTGACTTTCCAATCAGGAGATGAAAGCAAATGCTATGTGGTTATGCGATCAATTTCAATTGACTTATTTAAATCATGTATGTATTTTGTTTTCACCTGGTGCCTACAGCCAATAACAAACATAAGTTAGAATGTATAAAATTTCATTGTTAAATATTTTTGTTTTATTTTAAGTATTTATTTCTTATTGATTTATTTTTATTTATTTATACGTGCATGGAGAGCCAACAGTGTGAAATATTACTATACACTAGTATAAAATTACAGATAGCCAATTACAGGTAGGTAGGTTTAAAGCCATAAAAATACTAATGGGACGAAAGTGCCTAAACCTCAACATGGGAATACTGAAAAACAAATTACTAAGTAAGTTAGGACAATCAATCAACATTGCCTTAAATAATTTAACATTTCATTACTTTAGATAATAAATCCATCCCAAGCTAACGTAGACTTGTATATTTATAATACAAAACAATACAAATAGTACTTACTCTTTATTGCACACCACAATAAAAAGACACACTAGGTATAGAAACGTATGACAGAGGAAAAAAACAGGCGGTCTTATTGCTAAAGAGCGATCTCTCCCAGACAACCTTTTTTGCACTGGGGTTCTAGACAAAGATATAATTATTTAGATCGCTGGGAAATAAAAACTAAAATGCCTGGAAAACGAATAAAAACAGAAACAACGTATTCGTATGTTACTCGAATAACTGCCCTCACCACGATTCGTAACCGGGGACACCAGCTTCATAGGGCAAACAAGGCTAACCAATTGTAAACTTTTAATCAGTGCCTAGATAAATATATATTTTTAAACATATGTCGCGCTTTTCCTAATACAAGCACTTTCCCTTATTCGGCAATTGCTTCAAACGCTCCATGCTAAACTGGGGCTCATTAATCGATTTCTCCAACTGAAAGGAAGTCACACCGACTTTCGACGAAAATATTAAGCAGACGTGACATGCCAATCGGTCTCACGTTCACAAATCGTCGCTCTGCATTCTAATGCAGAGCGCGGCCGTTGACTCGACGACATAATGTTTGCGAAAATCAGCGCCGTACAAACGCCACTTGTAGGCTTTCCTCGTGTAACGGAATACACACAAGGCGTTTCAGTAAGTCTGCTTTTAAATACGTTTTATGCAGTAACATCTCTACCTATTGTGTTCATTGCATTTATTTAGTTAAAGTATTATAAATGCCATTGAAAGTAGGTTGCGCTAGTAGGTTGTTTGATATCATGCGTTAATAGTGGTTGTACCCTAAAGGAGCCCGAGGTCCGCTTGGCACCTGCATTTCTGATTGTTTAATGTAAAACATATTTGTGTTTGTCACTAAAGTTGATTTTATGAATCATGACAAGGACACCGATGATGCGAGGGAGCTAAATCTGTTTATTTCGAACCATTAGAAAGTGCTCTACCCAATATTTTTGACCCACAGTTGTTTCTCTCGGTCCCGTAGTTTAGGTATTCTCATTCAGTATAAATTACAGCGACCGTCGGTTGTATTTACTCCATTACCCGGCGAGGCCGCCCGTATCAGCTATTTATAGTGTTTGAGGCGCTTCATAAATATGCAACGGTAGGCACTCGCCTTGCCGACACCAGCTATTCAGAGCGGCTGAAAGGTTAGCGCGCGGGACAAGCGGAAGCGGGAAGCGGTGTAGCGATTTCATTACTTTAACTATTGTTTTATTGTGTGCAGGTCGCACGGATAGTTTTCAGACCATAATAAGAAAAATATAGTAGGTATCTTTACTAAGTCGTGTGTGGCATAGTCCCAACAGCATTCTAAAGGAAACTACTGACAGGTTTTATTGTCCGATATAAAACATTCTGGTGAGAACAAAGTAAAAGCATAGCGCAAGTTATAATATAGATACGTTGCTGGAGTTTCGTATGTATATTGCGAATTGGCTGTGCATTGCAATGGCTTATGAATAAATACTAACACTAAATAGATTAAGTTATTTGTTTTGTTTACTAACACTCTATGGATACTTTGTATGTCCGAAACAAAGAATTTGAATTAAGTTAAGTTTATTAGGTATTCTTCTAAATACCAAAAATAGAACAGACAAGACAAGTAGGATATTGTACCTGCGACTTCGACGACACAGAACTCATTCATCGCACCCCACACCCTAAAAAGATGATTCGCGGGATAAAAGTATTATATTTGAATCAATTATGTTATGCGTGAAAAGATTACAAACAGGCACTAGTTTCCGCCCACGACTTCGTCCGCGTGTACCCGGAATAAAAACTATCCTATATTTTAGTCCAGGCTATTAACTATCTTCGTGCATAATTTCATTCAAATCCGTTGAGCCGTTTAAGTGTGATTGAGTAACACGCATCCCAACATCTAAACATCTAAACATCCAAACTTTCGCATTTATAATATTAGTAGGATTGCAAGAAATTTTATAAATATTTAAAAAAGATCCAAGAATATTTTTATATTAAAAGATTATGACAATTCAAGTGTGAATTTAGAAAGAGCCTTAAGTAATTCGCTTCATCTTCTTCTTTAACCCAGCCAGTAACGAACAAAAATACCTGCATAAAGCCTCATACATCATAGTCTTTAAAAAACTATACTTCAGCAACGCCCTCCCGCCGCTCGTGGCTTCGCCCGCGTTCCTTAGCTCCACGGTTGGTTAGGTGCAACGCGCCGTGCGTTACCTCACTTTGAACAGAAACTTCGCGATGTACTTTCCGGTGCATTTTTTAGTGTATCCCTTTTGTAGGCCTCGTTGTTTTTCAAACCATACTAGACATAGTTGGAGCTGCATTTTCATTATGCTTTACCTAAATGCGGCATTACTTAAGCCTAATGAAAGAGTTTGAAGAACGGCCACAGACGTGGATAATGGTGAATGATGAGCTAAAATAAACATTTTGCAGTATATTTCGTTTATTGTGTAGTAAATTCTAATGTTTTTTCTCTCTTTTTGGCTTCAACAATGCATTATTATACCATTTTCGTGATCGACGTTATCTATGGGTAGATACAGTCACGAACTTTAATTTGGGACCCACCTACGGGCTAATATTTTAATTGAGTTTGCTATAGACAAATTACGTGTCTAGGGGCAACCGCTCAGTAACGTCAACCGGGCGGAACGAGTCAAACGATCATTTCCGATTTCTTCCGACTAATGTCACTCGTGTTTGTGGCCCTGTCTTCTCTCCGGCCATATTTGCTATTTGCAAATTATAGGTATTTCGTGAAAATGACACTTCAATCAATATTCTTGTCAGTCACTGACACATGTTCGTAATTAGAATGATAGCTTTTGGCAAAGAGATAAGATAAAGATAAAATATAAGATAAGATAAAAAAGATAAAGATTAAACAATATAAAAAAAAGATAAAAAGTAACTTTAGAGCACAAAAAATAAAAATACAGTTTAAAACAAAAGCTGATAAGGTGCATAAGGATTTACAATACAAATGTTCAATTGCCTACGAATACAGACATACTTCTGAAACTTATTCTTCCTTTTGTCGTTGCCGTAGTCATGTTAAACAATTTAGAAGCATTCAATAATTACGTGAAGCATACAAACACAACTATAAGTACCTACAAAAAAATTAAAAGGTCAAATTTATTTTAGGATATACTTACCTTGAATGTTCATGAATCTTTTATAAACCATTGGAATTACATAACCGTTTACTGTGTTCCAACCCCTTTTTCTCGTGTAATGTACGTTCGTCTGTTGTTTCGGTTCTAATTCTACATTTATTTTTACAGGTTTTGGATTCGAGACCTTTTCAATGAGAAATAATAGGTAAGTCAACCCTTAGGTACCTATTGTACTTGTAGTCATTAATTTTATTTTTAACTTTAGTATTTATTCTTGAAACTAATTATTTATGTTTTCTTATATCGACATGCTTCATAATTCTCACGTATAAGATAGGAACTTTAATTTACTTTTCGTTTATATGTACTCGTAGTCTAGCTAAAATTATCCATAACACGCAATTTAAATTTTCAAATCAATAGTAAGTTGTTAATTTTATTGGTCGTTTTCTGTAGGCTGGATCAATTTTCCTGAACTAGTTCCATTGGTGCACATTTTTTAAGTACCTGCCTAACATTAATTTCATTTTTCTGTACCTAATTAAGAATGCTTGTATGTATGCAACAAAGTAGGTAATCAAATCTTGCAAGTTTTCACAGATTTTCATTAGTAGTATCAATTTGAAACATTGCAAGTATCATCAAGTTGATCTGATGTTGAAGCCAGAATGTTTACTCTTCAATAGCTAATGGTACCTACCTGTACCTTGTACCAAAGAATCTTTATTAGAACTTACTATATTTTTTTCATTGGTCGACGTAGGTACGGAAAATATATGTCTTTACGTTTGCATGGACCGATGACGTTTATAATCTCGTGAGATTCCACGTTTCAAAACATGTCCTTACATTTGCGTGGTCCGATGACGTTTATAATCTCGTGAGGTTCCACGTTTCAAAACATGTCCCTACGTTTGCTTGGTCCGATGACGTGTACCTATAATCTCGTGAGGCTCCACGTTTCGGCCTCACGAGCACCATCACGCGTCCGCCACAGAATGGCGGCCACGATTTTTCCTTGTTTGTTTTCGTCACGCGGAAAATTTTACTCGTCTTTGTCGCGTGACGACGAAAGTTTTTTGTACATGAATCCATCACGTGACGTCACGTCTCTCAGACGGATTGGGAAACTCTTGACGTCATTTGTTATTTTTCTTACGAAACAGTAGCATGGCTAAAAATATTTTTGTATATTTCGCTGTAAATTCCGCCTCTTAGTCGTAGTAAAAATTACTGATATGTAATTTTAAAATTTTTGGTGTTATATGTAGCACTGTCTATATGCGCATATACTAAATATCTAATTCTGAATGTGCATTGTAGCCAAGTATAGGTACGATGTTTTGTAATTTTGTAAGCTCAATCAGGATAATTTTTCAAAATTTTATCTCTGTTCCTTTAATATTCATCCTAAAAACAAGGCTCCTTTCATTACGAGTAAACCTGTGTCAACCTATTCATAAAAAATAGTTTACAGGTTTCTTATCGAGTCAACTTACAAGCATTGAACCGCCGCGTCACTCCATTCACAAGCCTGACATCTTACCTGTCAGTAACCTCTGGCTTTTCAACGATAATCATCGAAAACCCATTCACAAACCACCAATTGTTCGACCAAAAGCGCCCCCGATTTTTAAAGGGTTGATAAACATATCAAAAGAGTTTTTTTCCGCGGTTAGTTTAGACACCTGTTTTTTAAATATCGAACAATATGAGTCGCTCTATTGTGGATAATCGAGCACAAATATCGATAATCGACTGTCGATATCGATTGAAAGGTAAGTCGGCGCTGAGCCCTCCCGCGCTGAATGTCACAATGGCGAAGATGACAAGTGTATTGCCGTCGAGTGATTTGAAAGATATCGGGATCACAATAAAGGCTTATATGGTTTTGAATTAACTCGTGAAGGAGTTTCTTTGTAGTCTTGCCTACTGTAGTCGATTTAACTCTGTGAGGTAATGTTCAAATTAAAATAAAAAAATCAAAAAATTGCATTATGTGCAACCTGGCATAAATAATTTTACCCCTATCAAACAAGTTACATAAATCATCATAGTGTAATTGAAAATTGTGTGCATTATGTAGATTACAAACATGAAAAACATATCTTGAAACAAGTGGAATTAAAAGATTTTTCAAAAAACTTAACTGCTTTTTTGCAAATATTATAGCATATGTCACTCCTACGATTAAGAGGAATCCAACGACACCTCATATGTCGAAATCCGTCCAACGGTTTAAGCTGCAGGGCGTGCCAAAGATACATACGTGCATACATACATACGCTTGAAAAACATAACCCTCCTTTCCTTTGGCAGTCGGGTAAAAATAAAGTCCCTCCAATTTTGCTATTTGAGTTGCATTAAAATAATAAACTTCACCATACAAATCTTCTCAGTATAACAATCCAGTAGTACCTAATTCATTTTGTATGGGGGTCGTTCTTCTTTTCGACCGACAATAGCCTGTCCTTCGTCTTACTACGGCATCTCATTTGAGTAATGATATTACGGTTTTATAATGTTCGAAAATGAACGTCCATATTATTTTATTAATTAGTATTATTTAATATTTTAGTTTCTCTAACTAGCATTTTTTTTAAACGTATTTTTATCGTAGAAGTCCGTGACAGAGTGGAAAACCAAAATGTAGTCCCCACTGAAAGAGTCCACTTTGTCACATATTTTTTTTAAAACCAACCGTAAACAAATATGTATATTGGCCGGAAAGGAAACTTTAATTAGTGTTAATGAAGAAACCAATGAATTTTTTTTAAATTGCACTTCAAAATCACAATTTTCGATAGTTCAAAAACCAAAAAAAAAAGGAAAACCTCGGTTCATTGTCGGTAAAAAAGAAGAACGACCCATTGGAAACTACCAAATCTAAAAAACATATCTCGTCTAACAAAAATTAGAAAAACAGGCAGCCAGTTTGCATAAATAAACATTTATGTCAATAATAAATGCTGGCCCATATTTGAGGTTTCCTTTCGTTCCGTAAGATATAATAAAAAGTTGATAAACTTTCCACATTTTCTGGTATTCTGTGTTTATTAAATCTAATTTCAACAGAAACATTGCCTCACGCGAGAGTATTTATAACTTTGTACTTAAACTTACTGCATAACTGGAAAATTTTATGTTTTTGGAAGGGAAATACATTTCGACACATCACTATTCAAATGTCCATATAATCCGGTGTATTAAGTCTCCTATTAAGATTTACTATCCCAGAAATAGCTGTGCTTCAATCTAATTGACTGAACGAAGAAACATAATTAAATGTTATACATAGACAGTCACGTATCGTAAGCCGTGGTATTTTATGAGGCATTGTAGGACTTTTTCGTAATAATATATACTTTTTTAACCGACTTCAAAAAAAAGGAGCAGGTTCTCAATTCGGTTGTATGTTTTTTATTAATTTTTTCATGTTTGTTACCTCAGAACTTCGTCATTTATGAACCGATTATTACAATTTTTTTTTTATTTTAAAATCCTCCAAGGTTGGTCCCATTCAATTGGATGATGGGAACCATGATGTAGTAATTTCGGTATTTTCTATTATAACTAGTGTAGGTAGGTATTTACACCCGGAAATCACAAATTTGGTGAAGTTTAACTGATGATGAAGACCACAGATGACTTATGGAACTCGTGCTTAAAACTGTAAAAGTACGTTACTGATTCTGAAATGACTTACTGATGAAATACAACAACTAATAAAGTCCTAAATGTTAAGTGTGCCAAATCGACGGAACTCCTCAAATATTATCGGCCCACATACAGTGATATGGTTTTCGTCTGTAACAATCAACGTATTTACTCTCAGAAAACAGTACATGTGATAAAGTGGAAAGGAAATGTTCACTTGGCTTGGCGGAGTACTAAATTGAAGTCGGTTAAAACTTTGTTTTTAAAGTAAATGATTTTAATTCGGGGTCACGGTCGCTGGGGAGTTTTTAAAGGGCTTTGTTAATTACAGGCTTAGGTAATATAACTTTTGTCGAAAAAGAATCAGCAAAACAAGACGTCGGAATCTTAAAAATAAGTACGGTTAATGTTGTAGGTAGTATATCCCACCAAAAACATAAATGTAAAAAAGGAGAGCCAAGTTCAATACAAAAATTATGCTTAGCTGAGGGCTTCGCCGCAAAAAGAATGGAGATCTAAATGAGTGCCAAAGTTATGCAAAATCCAAATATGTATTTATAGGAACAAAATAACATTATGAACAAGTATTAAACTCTATTTCTTTGCTTTATTGGATACCTTTAACAATTGCTGTTATTTAAAAATGTGGGATCTTAAAGTAGGTTAGATTTGACTTGACCAGTTTTCATTACATCAGTCATTTTATAAAGTTATTCAACATATATATTATATATATATAATTAATTCTGATAAAACTTTGGAATGATATGTAAAAAAATTATAATGTGCCATATTTTAACACGACACAGCAACTGTATTTTTTTCAAAATGGTTTTGGGTCAAAACTGAAATGTACTTTTGTTTGTGACCGTACGGATACTGTGCTCACAAAATTTTAAGTAGGTAGTTTGGACCAAAATTATCTGACCTTTTGTTCTTAACAATAAAGTCATGTTCACATATTTTTGACCACTTTCTCATTGCATATATTTTCGTACTCGACTGTACTACAAAAGTTTTCTTAAAGTAATCAAAATTTTCCCGCCAGGTAATAAAAATAATTTCACCAAGGATTTTGCAATTCTTTCCAAAATTAACCAACCATTTCGCTGTCATTAAAAATACATACTTAATTACCTATGTACTGCAATGAGGGTTTTTCAGAATACCTACATTATATTTGTCATCAGCTGGCAGCAATGTGGCGAAAGGTCAAATGAATTACATTCAGAAAAATCTAATTTAAAAATTACGAAGAGATCCGTTATATTTTCGTAAGTCTGGCTATAGAGCGGGCCGCTAGTACGATATAAATAAAATTCTAATTAATAATTTTGAATTTGGAACGAGTGCTCCCCTGTCGCGTTGCGGTAGGTAGCTGTTAGCCGCCGCAGCACGTGGCTGCCTGCGCGTGACGTCTGTGACAGAGTGCCGATTAGCCCGATGCCTGTCTGCCTGCCTAATGTAGGCACACTTGTAAAACACATGGCAACGCTCTTAACACGTCCGCTCAAAGGCTATTTTTGTTTGATTCGAGTGTCTGATAACTTGGGGTTTGTGTATGTACAGCACAGCCATCAGCATCATCCTAATTGTTTGTATGTTACTAGTTACTCAACTATTCATACGGCGGTATGTGATAAATTTAGTACATATTATATAAATTTTATTAAGCTTGCTTCTTGCACACTTACATAATGGTGTATTTAAGTCAGCTTTAAAATTTCTGCTGTCATAGGTAGTAGGTACCTATCACATTTTGCCTGCCTGTTATCGAAACCCTTTCGTTTAACAATTAAACTTTAATAATAATAGTGGTCACAGTCTTGCAAAACTGAGTGCCAAAGACGATGTTTAGTGCCACTTAATATAGTTATTTACTATAAAAGTGCAGAAAATAGGAAATTCGCAATGAGTGGCGATAAATTAAAACACGACCGAAGGGAGTATTTTAAATCGACACGAGTTGCGAATTACCTATTCGCACGTGTATCGTACAACGTTTTACAGTACATATGGCTCATTAAAGTTTCGACATATGCACGAAAAGTGCTCATTTCCGCACTCGTGCGGAAAAGTAACACCATGTGTACTGTAAAGTATATTTACATTGATGTCAACGGTGGGATAAATGTTAAGTTGTTCTGCGATAAGTGATAAGTATACCACTTGTCTAATCAAACCCTAAAGTGTGACGACACTATTCATATTTATTCTCGTAAGACGCGGCGGATGTGCAGAAACATCCGATTTTGTTAATCAATGTACCTAATGCCACAACACTCTGAATGTTCACATTTAATGTTGACTTACATTAATGTCTTAAAATACGGTTACAGTGCGGAATCGCAGTGACAAATGTCGTTATTGACATGGAACTTCATACTAGGTAGGCCGTATCCGTACCGTCACCGTTTTTTGAGCACCGGTGTGGCCGGTATACAATATCAATACTATATTTTAATTTACTACATTTCCTCAGAAATAGACTCTAAAATTATTCCTCTCAACATCCACAATTTAACCCATGTAAAAACATGTCTAAAATGTTTGTAAACAAATTACCGCGTTGTAAAAGCGTCCGTATTACGCTGTAATAGCTGCTACGGTGGCAATGGTAAAGCGCTAGTTGAATTGAATGCTGCGGGTGACAGGCGCGATAAAGTGGTGATTAGCCTGTCGCTGCCTCCCGCTCACTTCGCACGGCTTTATGTTTTGGCTACTAGTAAACAATCAGGAAAGATTTCAGGAGATTTATCATGACGCTACTAAATTTCGTATGACGAGCGGTGAATGCCTTGAACTGCCAATACCTACTTAAAATGTTTAAAATAGATATTTTACGTAGAGAAACATTCTATAAGCCATTGAATGCCCCTATTAAAATAAATCGGACCTTTCCTACTACAATACGGAAATAATTATTTAGTAACAAGGAGCTGTATTTTTCAAGATATAAATAAATAATAATAAATAAAGAATTAAATATTAGGGGACAATCTTACACAAATAGAACTAGCCCCGTAGTAGGTAAGGCTTGTGTTAGGGTAGGTACTAGATGACTATATATATATATATATATATATATAGATATATACATAGATAGAAATACATACTTAAATACATAGAAAACATCCAAGACTCGGAAACAAATTTCATTCTCATCACACATATATTTGCCCTTACCGGGATTCGAACCCAGAACCTTCAGCTTCGTAGGCAGCGTCACTATAGGCTAACCGGTCGTCAAAAGCGTAAGAAAATATGTTATACTAATTTAAGTAATTATATCTCAAACTATGTATATCTTATACTTATCTCTGAAACTAGTTAAGTTCGCGCAACACCGACGAACCAATCTAATTTGATAAAATCAAAATTCCGGACGACCAACTCCAAGAGAAACAATTTGCAAACTCTCAAGCCAACTCGCCGAATAGTTTATCTAGGCGAAGCGGCATAAACATAGTCAACGAGCAAAACAAGCAACTCATGACACCTACCTACCGCGCTACACACAGATCCGTATCCTTAAACTGTGTAGCTGCATCTCTCTTGCGCTAAGAAAATGAAACGGACCAATGAGGGGGTGGGGTGACACGCATTTCCGGGCCTGGCTCCAATCAGCTGCTAGAACAAAGGAGTCGCGATAGCTACTCGCTTATAAGTAGCTACAACTGAGGGACTGCTATAAGTATACTGTTTCTAAGTTCACACACGGCCACTCGACACACACAGGGGTAATTTTTTACCTGTGGACGCATTTTTGTGCGCGCGGTTGTGTTTGTGTGGCGACGTCTAGCCGTCGCCGTAGCGGGTGATCACTCGCGAAGTTTGCGATTGCGAGTCGCGAGTAATGGCTGGAATATATCGACGCCGCGACAAGCTCACCCGACGCTCTTGTGCATTTGTGAGTACACTAACTGACGTGAATGAGGAAGTCGCCTGAGTACGTGTTAAGTTCACTGTACCTACTTGAGACCGACGCACTAGTGTGTTAAGTATACGCATATATGTAGAGTAGTACGTATATGGCAAGTCGTTTCGTGATTTCACATGTGAAACTGTATACGCAAAGCAGATTTTATGAGTCTATACATACACTATGTACCTATACACCGTCTACTATTTAACACTGCAACTCAGCAGCATCTCGAGCGCATAATATTTTACGGAACTCATAATTTCTACGGCTGCGTTTTGTACGGACTCTACAATCTTTTAAAAAGAAAATAAAACGAAAGAGGTATTATCCTGAATGACATCCTGTTACGGCTTATTTCTCCTCCCGACTCCCAGAATCCTCACGTCGTTAAAGGTACATTTTTCTTTCGCAGTCCTCATGTGACGTACCTGCCATATCCCAGGGACCCTTCCGCCGCCATTTGTAATGAAAACTGAGTCTTGCGCGGCCGTAACAAAGTTGGGAATGTAATAATTTAAGTGTACACGCCCTGTAAGACTACAATTTGACTATCACGAATTTCCTGCGTCTGTACGCGTCGTCCGAAACGTTTGAAGACGTAGGAGAGTAATAAGCTGAATTGGATCGTGTTAGTTGTTTGCAGGGTTTGTTTTAGTTTGTAGGGTGGCGTTGGCGAGAAACAAATCTGCGTAAGGTACGGGTGTCGAGTAACTCGTGTTCTTACCCTCCTCCTTTGTTCGGGCCGGAAGAGTGCGCTAGAATTACATGCTCGAGTCTGATGTGCGCTTATTTTTTACGGCGCTATATTGTGTTTGCCTCAGTATAGTTATACAGTTCAGCGACTAAAGAAATGACGGGGTGGAGAACTCACTCATTACGTGTGTAAATTGAGTACGTTTACTTACTTTTGAGGGAGTCACAGCTTTCGAGATTAAAATCTCGTTTGTGCCCGTAATAATCAAAATAATTCAAATTACAATAAAAAGTGAAGATTTATTCTTAAAAAATACTGACCTTATTTCTAAAAGTCTACAAATAAGTCCTACAACTAACACTATCGTACCCACTTAACCACCAATTATTAAAAGTACTTCTTATGGTCTTGCCTATGGATATATTTTACACCGCGCTTCTGTACGTACACCTTTTTTCGAGCGTAATAACCTAAATTACATAGTTACTTATATGTGATTTATCCAAACATAATAAATAATACAAGAGTGCTAAGTAAGTGAACCCCAAAAAAACTATCACATACAAGTAAGTATATATTTTTCCTGAGTTTCTACCTAGTCGGCTACAGACAGACATATTTACATTCAGACTAAATAATTCCTTGCGCGCGCGTTTTCCCCGACTCATTGGCTTGCACGCGAGCCGCATACTGATCCCGGATTAAATAACTCCGCCAACTATTTTACACAAAACCAGGGGCCATAATTAAAGTCCAGGCGAAAATGGGGAAAATCAAACGCCTTATCTGACCGGGAGAAATAGCGTTTCTTCACTGAATAGTTCGCTGAGTCGGGTCGGCGGTGAGCGGAATAAATAATTATTGCGCCAATCTAAAGTTGCCGCTTGCCGCTTCTTTGGGAGATAATGAACATAGTTTATATTGGTTGTTCGTATCTGCTTGAACTGGGTTTGCAATGAGATATAATATGTGTTGCTTATTTTAATTTCGATTTTATTTAGTAAATACTTATGAAGTGTGTTGGTGAACACGTTAGAAACATTTATGCTGTACCCTTTTAGACACTTTTACATGATCAAATTTAAACTTTCGTGAGACATGTAGAAAATGCTACTAATAAATCCACGGTTAAACTCTCGTATTAAATGTAACTACAGGCGACTGTTACATGATTCCCGTGACCATGACTGATGAAGTATTTAAAAATGCAATAATTCCAACTCCTGAATGAGAATTTCCATGCAAGGAAAGTAAAACGAAACTCATTCAAGCATATCTCACCCAACCGCCAAACTCACGGCTCGACCCAAAATCAATAATCATAAGGAAATACAATTCACTTTCACGGTGTCTGAAATAAACCATTCTTTGCTCTGAAAGGGGAATAATCTCGCTGTAGCAGCGGGGGCTTAATCAAAATCCGTGAATTGCTTTAAATCGGGGAAAACGCAGGAAATATCCTTTGTGTCGGCAATTTCCCGTGCGTGTAGCTAATGCGTTATCGACGCGTAACGACTTCCTTAATTAATTCGCGATGTTGCCTCGCGCCTCGGGACCATCGTGTCGGCCCGCGTCGCCTACGCTGCTTACAAGGTAAGCGATCCAAGGAGTACACTTAAAACCAGTGAAAGCGGGTACATTACGAGTACCTATTTATGGAAATGTTAAACAAAATCAGGCAGTCCGTGCGAGTTATAGAGAGGTTGTCGGAGACATTAAATTATTACTTAGTTGGGTTTACGAAATCGGTTAGGTATAGCTTCTATCTTTTATACAAAAGGCGACCATTGAGGTCCTACTAATGGTAAATCATATTTCATTTAAATACTTTTAAACAAATACAACTTTTTTCATATTGTTAGCTTAAGTAAAGTTAAGTTTAATTGTAATACTAACATGTATGCTGGGCTCCTTTACCAATCTGAATTTCTGAATTACATATGTATTTTTTTTAAGTTGATCATTTATGATCTCTATAAACCAGGAGTCATTATGTAAACGTAACACACACAGTTTACAGCTACAATATTACAATTTACATAACTTCCTATTTACCTAGTGGTAACTAAGCTCCGATCGGGAGGGCCCGTTGCTAGGCAGTAAGAAGTTATTTTAAGGGGAATATTACGCGGCACCGAGGCTTATCTTTACGGCAGGTGTTCCGACCCTCTTGGGGACAAATTTACGAAATATGTCGAGACTTACGCGGATCACGTCGCTGCAGCGTTACATACGTGAATATTAACCTGGCGTCCTTGTTTGCTTGCTTTGACAACTTAGAGACTAGAGTAACGGTTATGAAACTAAACATACTTGTGTAGTCTGTATTCTCTGGAGTTCGAATATAAACTAACAAGCTTCGAAGCGGTAATATGGCTACGTGTTTTTTTGTAGCTCGGGACATCGCCTTGTGATTTGATATGTAATTTAGACCACCGATCACGAAATACTCCGTGTTGATGCACTTCGATAAAAATGTTTCTCGATGATTTGAGCAAATTCTCCGGTAAGATTGACAAGGTACCTATTCGAAATAAGCCATACGAAAATTCGTATAAACTAATCGAATTGAGTCTTAGAAAAAAATTATGTTTCCATAACATCAATCAAATATATTAATATTGATTTAACTTAGCACAATACCAGCGTATCTGATTTTAGGACTTCGGAATTGTCTCAATACCCAACACCGTCACACTTATGTGCACGCTTAGCTTATACATACATGGGACTAAATACAAACTCGGATCTATCAGAAGTTTGACAAGATCTATTCAATAAGTCCTAATTCTTAATTCTTCAGTGAATATGGCTTGTGCCGTGCCACAAGTAGGTACCTATTACGGTAGGAGACGAATTACGAACGAGAGTCTATTAGAAGCCCGATGCCGACATTCTTACCGTACGTATTGTCGCACACAATGTTTTTCATCACATTTGCGAGGAAACAAATATATTTCAAATGAAATGAATACTAATCACAATAAAAACTGTACCATTTGTTGAATTTGACGTGAGCCGCGTATGGCAAAGACCGACATACAGCCACGATTGAAAGTCTCTGTTAAGGGTCTTCTACTGCAATCGAGGGTCGGGAATGTAAGAGAATTATATAGAAAACGACGTTCAACAACCTTGAAAAAATTCAATAGTTATTTACGATACAAGTGCAGAAAATAGGAAATTCGCAACGAGTGGCGATAAATTAAAACACGACCGAAGGGAGTGTTTTAAGTCGACACGAGTTGCGAATTGCCTATTTGCACGTGTATCGTACAACGTTTTACAGTACATATGGCTCTTTAAAGTTTCAACATATGCACGGAAAGTGCTCATTTCCGCACTCGTGCGGAAAAGTAACACCATGTGTACTGTAAAATATTTAACATGGGAATCGTTTCTATGGTTTATTTTTCAAATCCAACGTGGCTGACGTGAAATACCATCTCCCCTGTTGGGGTGAGCTGGGGTTGAAATGTCTAAATATCAATATGGGTGTCGTTTTTATGGTTTTACGGACGTTATTTCGAAAATGGCATCGATTTTGAAATTTAATATTGTGGACTCCAAATATGTAGAGTCGATATGTGGAGTCGCCATGTAATGTTGATATGTAGTCGATATGTAGAGTCGATATGTAGAGTCGATATGTAGAGTCGATATGTAGAGTCGATATGTAGAGTCGATTTGTAGAGTTGATATGTAGAGTCGTTATCTAGAGTCGATAGGTAGTCGATATGTAGAGCCGATAATTAAAAAAAAGAAGAAACTGGCTGACTGACTGACTGACATATCACCGCACAGCCCAAACCGCTGATTTTTCAAAATTCAATTCATTCCACATAGGGGGTGGGTGAAATGGGGGTCCAAAGTTTGTATGGGGAAACAAATTAAGTAAGAGTATTTCATTCGAAACTTCACAGGAGTATTCCCAGCTATAAATGAGTAAATATATGTTTCAGGTTTTTTGAGAATTCAACCCCTAAAAGGGGGAAATGTGGTGACAATGTCTGAAAATCAACATGGGTATTGTTTCTATGGTTTATCGGATTGCTGGTCGCTGATTACGAAAACAACGATATTAAAATCCAACGTGGCGGACGTGAAATACCATTTTCCCTGTTGGGGTGCGATGGGGTTGAAATGTCTAAATATCAATATGACTGTCGTTTTTATGGTTTTTTGGGACGTCAATTACGAAAATGGCATCAATTTTGAAATTTAACATTGTGGACATGAACATTCTTGAAAGTATTTGTGCCAAATTGCAATTCAATTGGAACATACGTGTCAAACTAAGATGCACCTTTTTTGTAGACGGTTAAAATTACTTTTAATACGCGTAGGAAGCCGCGGGCAAAAGATAGTCTTTAAATAATTCTGTTATTAAATCCGTCATCTACCGCAGACGGGAATGCGGGACGGAAATGTATGTATTCGTGAAAGTCCGGGAGAGGACAGATTGTGTATGTTTAGTGTTTTAACGTTTAAATTTATTTTTCATCACACTTGCTCGTCAATGGCGTTATTACTTGCGAGCGTACAGAGCAGTTATAGCCGTTTTACCTCCCACGGGCTGTTAAGTTTAGTTTTAAAATATAGAACTCTCTGATTGGCTTAAGCAAATCTGGTTGCTCTGTGATTGGTTGAAAAAAAAATCTAGTTGGCCAAGCCGCCCCGCCCCGCAAGAATACTGCTCTGTGATTGGTTGAAATATTGAAGCTTGGCGCTCCACTAGCACTGATCTGGAAGTGAAACAAAGAATGTCTAAGATCGCAATTATATTAAAATTAAAATATATGAGGTTTTTTTTTTTACTACCGCCCGTGATAAGTACAAAGTTTTACGTCTCTCCCTGGCCAGAGAGTGGGATTTCCGCACGCGTAGTGTGCGGTAATTGCTACTTTATCTTATCTTAGGTATGACGTAATAGTACATTACATACCTATAGGGCGGTGAATTCGTGAATGACCCAGATCGAAGGTGTTTGTGACCCGAACCGAAGGTGAGGGCCATAAATATACGATCTAGGGCTTTACGAATTACCGCCCGTGGTTTGTCTAAAGTTTTACGTCTTGCCTTGGCCAGGAAGTAAGATTTTCTACTCGCGTAGCGAGCAGAAAATCCCACTTACGGCCTAGGGTGACGTAAAAATAATTACAAAGAATTTAATTAAGTAAAAGCCAAAGAAGGTAAGTAACTATTTCGTAACATTTGTGGGGTTAAAAGTTAGCCAACTAGAAATAAAATGCAATATCGATACGGTAACAGTTGCTGAAAGTTTCACAGACTTGGATGTGAACGGTTGCCGAGCCAACTTCAGGGAAGCATAACTTAGAAGTTCGTTAGGTGACCCTGAATGCGCTGGAAAACACAATTGCACCTCTACGTGGAAATAATATATAAATATTCTTCATTGCACACCAACCCGATATTCAAAGAAACTATAGAACGTAATAAAGACAACGGGAGAAAAAAGGCAGTCTTATTGTAAACAGGTTTCAGCGTCCAGACAACCTTTCGTACAGATAGAGGGAATACAATACACAAACGATTGCCAATAAAGTACTGTGATATGATATTACATTAAGATCGCTCATATCAAATACATGTATTATTAACTTAATAATAAAAACGATATAGGTAACTACTTAAAGTTATTTTTTTGCACAATATTATGTTTCAAATACATCCCGATGTTACGAACCCTTTCAAGCGCTCCGTGGTCAAGCGGGTAGACTTAATGAATAGGGGGTGTATTTAATACTTCAATACGCGATAAAATCCTTTTAAATCGTTCTATTAAATGAATAATAATGATGGAAACCGGAGACGTTATCTCATATTATTGCTTTATAAACTTTCACACCACTCAATTCATGCAGCATTTTGTTCCCGTAAATGATTTTACATGGGTTACCAAGCCCAACAAATTTGATCCGTGTACTCGCCATGTAACATTTCGTCGGGCGCGTAACATGTCAAATCTCTCCCTCTCCGATCAAAGCGAGCATTAAGTAATACCGCCAATACACGTGTTCTGCTGTCACGATGTTAATAAGCAATTAAATAGATTAATAAAGATATTTACGTCATCCTGCCAAATTGGCGTAGATCTGTAAAGGCCTCTCAATGGCCTTTGATCTCTGAAGTTTGATAGATCGATTCGTAAGCATTGTTTGGCAGTTCTGAGACATCCCGGGCTTTCTGATTGTTGCTGGAGTAAGGCCACTTCCGCATTTAGCGGGGAGATTTGCCGAGTAGTAGTAGTATTACTATACAAATATGCCCAGACTTTCAGTATTACATTCGCGTAGTACCTACTTATTATATTGCGCGGAAGCGGGGCGGTATGCGTAATATGCATTACTGCATCCCGCACTAATCGGCAAGCACTCATTTAACATTCGTTGTTCGCTACGCGCTACGCTCGTAGCCGATCCCGTGGTTTTCCTCGTATGTAGCGGAAAGCGACTACGGCATGTCGGGTTCCCGGCACTGAATGTGTTAAATGTGCTGACTTGACTGACAATTGATACTGACTGACAGCTAACTGATACTGAAGTGCGGAAGTGGCCTAAGGTAGGTATTTCATTATTGTAAGGTAGAATGTAACGAAATACATTGCATCGCGCCTTTATGTTTCAGGAATAGGTATATATAATTCAGGGCATGCCTTGTCATGATTTCATAATGTCATGTAAGAACAAATTTAATTACCTACCAGTTGTCTAAAACAAGTAGTAAGGTAGGTATCTAATCCTCCCACCCATTTCTATAAATTAGCACCTCAGTATACCTATACTTTCAACAAGTTACTGTTTGAATAAATGTCTTTAGTTCAAAAATGGATGGAATAATATTTCCTCGTCACTGTAATGGTTCCGACGAAATAATGATATCACAATTTGCATTGTATCAGTGAACAACACAAAACCTAAATATAGGTAGGCAAACTGTTGCGCACATCAGTTAAATAAAAATTACGCGAGAAAAGTCTCGAGGGAACGGCCTCATTGTGGCTCACAATGAGCGCGCCTGATTGGCGGAAGGATGTTCTCACTAAATAAAAATATCGACGCGTCATTTCGTACAATTTTCGTCGAATTTTCAAACGATAAAACCTGTCATTTCGCTGTTGACGCGCCTATAAAATATTCATGTAGACGGGCGAGAGATGAGCGATTTTTTCTTCGATTTACGCGTCGAAATAAGATGTCATTTTCCGTATCATTAGCGGCGGTTTGGAGCGTCGCGACGCCACTATTTATACGCAAATACGATAAAAATGACGCCCGGCCGATCAACTGCTTGACGCGCCATTGATAAATTGCGCCCTTTTCAAATTCCTTATCTTTTATGACGTTTTTTTATTCATTTTTAAATTCCAGTGGCAGTTTCCTTCGAGTTTCTTTCAATGTCTTGTTGAATTGTGTACAATTTGAGTAATGACGTCGTAATGGTAAGATATTGCGAATTTTGTTTATTGTTGCAAAATTGATGGAACTCTTACGTTTCTGTCGTTAGGTGCGGGTGATTTTGAGAGACGTTAAACTTTTGATGACCATCGTTACCAATAGACTTCGAGAGCTCCAAAGAGGGATTTCCAGTTCCGATCTAAGTGCAGCTATGTTTTTAAGAAGATTACTTTTATAGAGGTTTATTGGCACTCGTATTTCCATGGCGGAGTAAATTCGATTGGAATAAAACTCGTTCCCGATGGCTCAGGGTGCGGCGCCGGCTGTGAGCGCCGAGTTGAGCGCTCTCTTTGCCGAGCGAAATCGCGCGGAGTAGTTTATCTCGCCCGCTCACTTGTGCTATCGTTGCTCGTTTACAAAGGCATCTACTATGATAATCGGGAGATGTACGAGTATCTCGTATCGGCAGCATCGGTGTTCGATTAGAGAGGATATTCTATGCACATTTATTTCAAGCTTTTCTTTTCTTGATTAACCTACCAGTATGTTGGTGCAAATCGGCTTATAGCCAGTATAGAGGGTGTCATATAAAATAATTGCTCGCCGAAACTGCGGTGAAGTTGTCGCGAGAGGCCCGGCTTACTAGCGCCCTCCCGGCCGGGACAATATTGCGCTCCGT
Source organism: Epinotia nisella (assembly GCA_932294315.1). Lineage (NCBI taxonomy): Eukaryota > Metazoa > Arthropoda > Insecta > Lepidoptera > Tortricidae > Epinotia > Epinotia nisella. Next base: position 17,920,956 of record OW028677.1, on the reverse strand, counting down.
GTCCCGACTAATCCCGGGATTCATTTATTTTTGACAACGCAATACGATTTTATCTCACGGCTTCTGATGCTGTTTGCCTTCTGTTATTATACTCCCGCCATATTCGGGCTACTTATTTATTTATTTAGCCACCCTTTATAGGGGCGATTTGGCATTTAATAGACGCCATTTAGTGGTTGATTTGATTTAGCAGAATTTTAAAAATAGAATTTTTAATTGCATGCTTGTTCTTTTTTCTGAATTTTTAAAAACACAACAACATTGTTACATTTTATTTAGAATTATAGTCATTTAATTTTTATAGTCAGTTTTTTTTAATAAACTACCTATCGTACGTATTTATAAATAAATAGAAAAAATATCTCGCCGCCGCCGTGGTGGCCAAGGAAATAGCGGACACTCGGTGTAAGTGGGTCGAACTGTAAGTGACAGCGCCGCACTACGTAGTCTGATTTTAATTAATAATCTAATACCATCTCCATAAACTTGAAATAGTACTAGAACATTTAGTTTAGGTTTTATTTGCGACTTAGTCAGGGATTAGCAAACAGTACTTCAAAAATTCATTGCTGTATATATGAAATGTTGAAGTTAATGCAATAATCCCTCGTGAAATCTGAGATGTTTCTGCATTCATTATTTAGATTTAGATTTATTTATTTTCACTACATACAATTGCGCTTAAAATTACACATAGTCAATTTTTAGGAATTTATATTGTGATCGTCAGATATAAAACAATGTCATAATTATCATAATAATAAACAATACAAGCATTATGTCAACAAATTACAAAATGAGTTATGGAATAAGATCACCTTTCGGGTCGTCAATAAACTAGAAATAAACTACAACAAACAATATTTAAAATATTAGGTACAATTCAGATGTCAGTACTCAAAATAATAAATCTAATTGGTAATGTCATAATACTCATTTATCGAATATAGAGGATTTTCCAATAAAAAGTTTCTCAGTCGACTTTTAAATTTTTCGTCAGATGTATCATTCCTTAAACCCGACTTTTCTATTAATGTAGGAACCTCCTTCGAGGAAGTTCATGTGGTCCCTTAGCAACCAATGTTTTAACATGACTTTGTCACTCGCTCGCAAATTTACTATGTACCTACATCGAAAGTCGTAATACATTTTAGAAATCTCGTTTAATATCCTCTATTATTATTTATACAATACTTCAGTACCCTGAAAGCTTCCTTAGCACGCTCTGCTACCATATTATTTTCAAGTAAATATGAACGAAAAACACGAAAATAAGCAAAAAATACATTACATTTATAAAGTAAGTTGTGTCCCTTTTAAAGTTTTCGGAAGATCTCATTGTTATTTAAAATGAAGTGCAAACCGGGCCTGAACCTGGGATGCTTATCAACACTATGGTTGACGAGCCCAGCTATTAGCATATTTTATTAAAAACCTCGACGACGGAGATAAAAATGAAAATGAGACACGTCAAAGAAAACAACTGCCGAAACGCACCAGACAATGGTTATTTTGGGCGATAGGAAAAAACGAAGTTTTTTGTTATGGAAATTTTTGGGTGGTCACTTTGCATTTTCATTCTTTTTTCTGTTCCTTGGGGTGGAAATCTGTTTTTTTAATTATCTTGTTTGGTAATTAGTTTCGCCAGCGATCGTTTTCTTTTACTTCCTCCTTCGGGCACAACTTGTCTACAGTTAATGATGCAATTAACACTACGTAGTGATTAACGGTGAACGTATTTTCTTTGAAACCTGCTTGCAATAGGATTTACGTTATTTTTTATGGCTCCGCTCAAACCAGTTTTAATGATATAAAAAGGGTTCACAAAATATGCCTGTTTGTTTGAATATCCTACACTTCAAAAAATAGTTTTTATTGAGCTTTACTATAGGGCTTTTAGTTCGATTTGTGTAAGGTTGTCCCCTAATCTTTATTTATTGTTTATATTTATATGTAGCAATTACAGCCGTCCCGTATGATCAACCTGAGGATAGAATAAGTATCTGTCATAAATGATTTTTTTGGTACAAACTTTAATTGAAAGAAAGAAAGAAAAGAAAAGAAAGAAATTACATTTATTTAACGTCACAAATTACACAATTAAACAAATAAAACAAGGAAAAGAAAAAAAACTAAATGCGAGGACGTTAAACAGGATAGTTTACTCAGCATAAAGCCACAGAAAGACACAGCAAGCCGAAGCGCTGATTTTCGGTGGGGACCCAATTTAAAACTATCATAAGTGGCGACACAAACGCCAGCAACTGGTATTCACTATCAAAAAATTTAATAATATTAAATAAATCTAAACAATTAACATAAGTAACAAAAAATTCAAATGAAATGATACAATTTGGTGTGATGTGATGTGCTTCTGATTATGCATAATTGCATATGAAGGTATAATATAGTGCAGAAGGTAAAACAAAAGTAAGTAAATTATTAAAAATGACTATGTTATACATTGCATTTGCAAAAAATATGCATGGCACTTAAATTTGAACGTTGAAATTGTTTTAACAGCGCGGATCGGAGGAGGCAGATTGTTCCAGCACTTCGTGGCAGCGTAACGAAAACTACCACGCAATGCCGCCGACAGCTCCTTGGAAGTTAGACCTAGCGGATTTAACCTCCAAGGACCTTGCGTTATGCGCCTGGGTCAGCTTATTGTAAAGGTACGAGGGCAACTGGCGGTTTACTACACTAACAGAAGCTAGATGTAGTTTTTGACGGGATGACATTTTCATAACTTCATTTTGATTTAGGTAAGGTGTCACATGAGCGCGTCGAGAAATGTTAAAACAATAACGCATGCAAGCATTTTGTACTCTCTGGATCAATCTCTGTGTTCTTGCCAGGAGGTTCATAATACTGTATCACAATAGTTGAACCGCGATAGTACAAGATCATCACATAACCTAAGTCTATAAAAGCAATTCCTATTATGATTGCTGACTGTACTTTTTTCAAACTCGTCAACTACTCGTTGATAGGGTTCCATGAGCTAAAACACGACTACGGGTTAGTCTTGTGTAATTTAGGAGTTGTGGTGCGGTGGTGCTATAGTCACACGGTCTACTTGCAACCAAGTATATTGTGACACATCCGATACGTCGAGTAACCTCAAATAGGTTAATAAATGAAAAAGCTCACTATAATGAGCATTTTCCATCATCAGTATGGCAAGACTAAAAATAAATTGAATACAGGCGATTAGGAGTTATGTCTATAAATGTAGGTACGATGTACGATGCAAAAAAGCGATTGAAGTGGCCAAACAAATTACGGGGACACTTGGTAGGATTCGGGCTTTATTTCCACAAATGACACACGGGGGGCGCTAGCCGCTGGATTATATCGATTGAAGCCAAACGTACGAGCGACGAGCGTATAAAACAGTGGAATTAACGCAAAAACTTTTATTTTCGTATATTAGGTAGGTAAGTTTTATAACTTGAGATGGTTATCAGTAGATACAACGGGCTACAGTAAGGAATTAATATGTAATTTCTGTGGTTGCGATTATTTACTACCCACAATTTGCATCTATGCAGAAAGTTTGGCGTTTTCAATGCCTGAAATCAGGCTGGAATGTCCTTTGGAGGAACATTTTTTGGGTTATTTACTAAATTCTGGATTCTACGGTATGTTTAGTTACAATAGAGTGATTGTTCATTTTCGTGTGCATCTCTCATTATACAGTGGGTAAAGTAAGCCAAGAATGTGGTCTACTACTTCGACTCTATTATTTATATATGAATTCAAACGTGATTGACCATTTTTTTGGCTGACTGTACAGTCAGCATCGTATAGTTACTAGTAGTGAAATATTTGACTACTTTGGCTGCTACTAACTACCTATATGATGCTGACTGTACAGTCGACGAAATGACATGCATGCATACATTTGTCACAATTTTACCTACTGGGGATGCGAAAAAGGTATAAAAGCGTACACCATACCAATATGCAATTTTATATCACGCGAAAATTCAATTGCGGAGAGCCTGTTAATTGTGTCGGTTCAAGTCTATACTTGGGCCTATAGCTTATATACTTAGGGCCTATAGGTGAACTCGACTATTCGAGTTCGCTTCTATTAGTCTGATATTAGCACATTTGAAGACGATGGAACCACACCAATCGTCGCTCAGTTTCGCAATTAGGCTACAGGTCCCTCAACACTTAAAGATATCCCTAACCGCTAACCGCCAGATCCATCGCATCTGTAACTCGAGCACCAAATCAATGTAAACGACACGCGGTCAGGGCCCTCAGTTCCCTCTGTTTTTTAGCCCCTCTAATCCGAGTCTCTAATGCGAAGTAATTTCGTGACCCCGACATTCCTGTTTACAGCCTCTTACAGACTTAATGTGTTCCTGTATGGCCTCTAAAATGTCTCTTTTGGACGCATTTATGCTGACAGTTTTCATATTTTGCTGTGCGACATTAGCTGACTATTAAAAGTTCTAGGTACAGTATTGTTAGAAAAAATTGTAGCGCAAACACTCGGATAATTTACTGTTAAGACCTCAATTAAAGTTGGTTGTATGTAATTACACTTTTAAAACGTATCTAATTACCTACAGTCACTTATTTCAAAACAGTATTATATCAAAGTATGCTTACTTTAAGGTTTACAGATACATTGAATTTCTAGATTATAATCTCGAAAATAACTTCGCCCTTAACGTTAAATGCTAATGAAACTGTGTCGAGTCAAGGAAATTAAAAATCTCAAACAGGGGCAGTTACAGCAAATCCCAGCACTAAAACTTGTATATATCTCAGAGCGTTGTAAAAAATCATTGCCTTCGTCTACCCTTGGCCCTCAGCGAGGGGAAAAATCTAATCTGTGCATTTTTTGCGGGACCACGATGCCACAAAGAATTTCATTTCCCAGTGTTCATCTATCTCTATTTCACTGACGGCCCTTGTTCTTGGGCTCCCTCTCGCGCCCCACCCCTCGCTTCTCGGCCGTTTTTTAGTCTTCCTCGATCGGAGATAAGGTTAAGCGAGCTCTTCTTATTAGTGGTTTGTACGCGACATTCGCAGCCTCATTTTAATTTATTACGGCTGCATCGCCTCCTCGTTTGTCTCGCATCCCTTCGTATACTGATTAAATTTCCAATGCGTATTTTACCACGGCACATTAACAAACTATTAACTAACTACTCGGAACGCACGGTAGCCGATAGCCGCAACGGAAAACCGACTCGGATGCTCAATTGTTACACAATGGCTGAACGGTGTGTTTATCATAATAATGAACACGACAAAGAAATCGGATGAGCGAAAGTCAACTTATAATTGTATTACTGGCGTCACAATCAAAATGAGCCTCCACAAAAACAGAATTACACAATTGTACACAATTGACATTCAAATCCGTGGACATCGTCGCATTGTGCGTTTATTGCCTCTTATTGAGGCGTAATTGTCAATAAATTCCTACGGGATCGGAGTTTAATGTGGGTTTGGGTGAAAAAAGTTATGTTATATTAATATTTTTACGAGAGCGTTTAGGTTGGACGATAAGATCTGCGTTTGGGAAGTTTTTTCTTTCAATTTCCGTTTAGATTTGTAGGCTCATTATTGATGGGGGCGATAGGGGCAGTGCACAGAGGCGGTCGCACGCTCGGCGATCGTATCGAGGCGAGCGCTGCACTGCACTTCAGCTTTCGGCACCCGCGTGCCCCTCCAGCAGGCACTTGTGGAACACGATTTCAATGACGCTAGTCGACGTTATGATTTATTTTCGGGGAAATGTATTACCTAAGTAACAAGTGACTATTGCGCTAATTATAAGACAAATCGTGACCCGCGCAGCAGTGATGAATTGTTCGTGTGGGTGAAAGTCAAATCTGAATTAGGTAGGTACACTTTAATATGTAGCATATTATACGTAATACCTACCTAGTGGCGGAGAAGTAGCCACTATACTACGTAAATTTGATTCTTAGAACTATTTCTCGCTATCGATTGTGGTCAGAGGAACAGAAAGTTAGACGGCTCTATTTAGTGCTTGGATTCGAGCATGGAGTACAAGTTGGTCTGGTAGGTTATGGACAAATTACTTGTAGATCGAAAGACAGTAACACAATTTTTCCGGTCATTTGTAACAAGTATGGCGACTCTTCAGGGGTCTAATTACGTAATGACGAAAAGGAAAATTATGGTCATAGCGCTGGTACCGGCGGCCCGTCGCGTGGGCGTCGAACGTGTCGGATAAATTACGAAAGTTGAACGATTTCTTGCACAACATTCTTATTTTTCCGATAGTCGATGAAGTCACTATGTTATAGAACAGGTAATTATTTCGAGCATACGACGTCAGCTGCGAAGCATTTTTGTGTTCCTTCCCTTCATAACCGGAGACAGTGTTTAGATGTGATGTTCTTGTTTAAAATACTTAAATGTGTGATACACTGTCCAAACCTCTTGGAATTGGTTACATTTAATCGCCCGCATCATCCCTTACGTCCAAGATCTCTATTTAATATCAGCTTTGCCCGTAAAAATTACTGTCGGCTTACATTTTTCAGGAGAGTCCCTAGTTAGTTTAATACGAATATCTGATTGATATTGATCCTTTTCATAAATATTTGTTTAGTCTCAAAATGTTACTTAAATGTAAGTTATTATTGTAAATGTTACTTTCCTTTCTCTTTAAATTCATACCATGTACCTACTCATACTTAACACAAACAATTACATGTGATTGTGTCTTTACTCATGCACTGATATTGCGTCGTGGACCGGTATAAATAATTTTCTTTTAAGCTTTTTGCCTTTTATGTCTTATTATTAGGTTGTTTTGTTAACATACCAAGTAGGCGGTAGCGTAATGCCATACTTCTCCGGTGTAACTTACAGCCCGCCATACCGACAAGAACACATTTTTTTTTTAAACCGGCCGAGTGCGTGTCGGACCACGCACAACGAAGGGTTCCGTGCCTATTAAAAAGGTCGTATCATCACACAAATCTTACGGCAATTACGTCCTTTCAAAGTCAAAGTCAAAGTCAAAGTGATTTATTCTTCAATTTAGGCATATTACATGCACCTATGAATGTCGATAAACTACCACCGGTTCGGAAAGTAAACCTCTGCCTCGAGAAGAACCGGCGTAATAAACTCGGCGAGGTGTCATTTTTTCAAAATAGTATACAATATATCATATCAGTATCAGAGTATTATAAAATTTTAAAATAACATTGCTACAGTAGAAAGCCTATTTATTTTACGACAGGTTTCTAGTGCAGGATTTTATCGCTGCCAAATATCCCTATCCATGATGTAGTCGTTTATCTTATAATATGCTTTTGAAATGAGTGTCCGTTTTACGACAGATTTGAATTTAGAGTCAGTAAGTTCGGTAATGTGTTTTGGAATTTTATTGTAGAATTTTATACAATTTCCCAAGAACGACTTTTTCGCTTTTACTAGCCTGTAAAAAGTTGTTTTGAGCTTCCCTGCGCTTCTGGTAACCTTGGGCCTATCAGTGTTTGTTTGGTAGTTGTATAAATTCTTCCTAACATATATTATTATTTCAAATACGTATAGCGACGGCAGTGTTAGAATATCTGTTTCCTTGAAAAATTCTCTTAATGACTCACGCGGCCCGAGGTTGTAAATTGCTCTAACAGCCCTTTTTTTGTAAAATAAATACAGTCTCAATATCTGCCGCTGATCCCCATAAAATAAGACCATAAGTAATTATACTGTTAAAGTAAGCGAAGTAAACTAACCGTGCCGTTGCTACATTGGTAAGCTGCCTTATTCTCCTGACTGCAAAAGCAGCGGAGCTCAACCTACTTCCTATCGCAGTTATGTGGGAACCCCACTGCAGTTTAGAGTCTAACGTAATACTTTTCTATAGGGAAGGCAGTTTTTCAGCAATATCTCGAAAACCTTTGAACTAATCTTATTCAAAATAAGTTTCAGTGAAAGCCAATTTTTAAATACACCGTTCAAAAATTAGATTATTTATCATCGTCCAGTAGCAATTCACGAAAATCACCATGCCATACTTTTGCGACGGTTCCAAATGGCCGCGATACCACCCCGCAAATGAGTTTTTTTTTTGCTTTTATCTTAGACAAATAAACATGTGAGTAAATAGTGAGGATAGGCAGCACCTTACATAGCTAGGTGGGGTGTACATAGTACGCTAGTCTCGTGGGGATTAATTCCCGTCACGTAGCCCGATAACTGATCTCGGGCCCCGGGTTGCTTAATATGACATTATTATTTTCTCCCGCTAACTTAAAACAGCGTGCTGTAAATAACAGAAGATGAAATTCTTGGTTTTTTAAATTTTAAATAATAAATCGACTCGATGCTCTAACAGAAATGGAACTAGCCCTATAAAAATAAACTAAAAATCATTTATTTCGGTCCACACAAAATCCAACTAAGCTGAATAAGGCTTGTTTCTTGACGGCGATATATTTAATACAAATTTTATATAAATATTAAATACATATGTAGAAAATATCAAATACTCAGAAACAAATCCCTAATAGGGGTGTTGACTCTAAATTTATTATTACTTCAAAAGAAAGAAGCCAAAAAGATATGCCTAATGGCGAAAATCCCATTAAAATATCTCAAAATTACTAAGCTACAACCGTTTTAATGTTGCCTGTTAGAGAGAGAAAACGTAGTAAATGACCTTCGTTACATATGAAGGTGCGTTTTGCGGAAAAGGGACAGAATATACCCCTCTTAAAACTTTGGACACGTATTCCTTTGTGATTATTTAACCTCTTGCGTTGCTTTTTTCTCCATTTGACAATATTTTAAATCCTCTACACCCCTATTGTGCTCACACAAACGCCCTTACCAGGATTTGAACCAAGGACCGTCACCTTCGGTGGCAGGGTCACTACTAAGGTCTTTTTCATCAAAGAAAACGAATACAGTTCACATGTAAACCCTCTACATTGGTCAGTACATCTTTGACTAGCACAGTACTGGGACGAGTGGCGTACTCAAAGAGAGACCTATCTACAGTAGACGATACAAGCTGAGCATGGTGATGATGATATCATTGACTAGTAAAGGTTTTGTATTTAAATTAAGTACATGTAACTCAAAAAAACCTCTCTATAATTGATAAATGTCACATTGGAAATTATTTTATTTTCGGAAGGCACTTATCACGTATAAATCTTAGGTATATCGTCGTACAAACACACCGTTTTCGCATTTTAGAACCGACTTAGAATATAAACCAGATTGCGTAACCAATAATTACTCAAACAAACATAATATAAATTGCGCTGTATACAGTACATGCGTTTGCGGTAGGGACAGAACAAGATAACGCTTATTAAAACACGTCACTGTTGACAGTATCTACCCTCAATCAACCGCGCACCGCGCTAGTGGAAAAATGTTCAAACGTACACTTGTTCTTATCATTATCGAAATATGATGTCGAGATACAGTGAAAGGTTAGGGAAGATTTGTCATATTGATTTGATTTCAAAGGGGACGTGGTTGGAACACAGCTTCAGAGTTGACATATAACTGGTCTATTTAGACGACGGTCTGTTATAATTTTTTTGTTATTTTGTATAGAAAACGTACAGCTCAAAAAACCCAACTGCCAAAGAATAAGACATACACACATACATACATAGATACATACATACGCTCGAAAAACATAACCCTCCTTTCCTTCGTAATCGACTAAAAAAGGATTAAAACTACATGAAACGTGTCGTATTTAGTTTGAAAAATGTTGAGCGATAAGTATTCGACGTGAGTGACCCCTTTCATTATATTTTAATACATTTTTGTGTAGATAAATTTAAAAGACGTGCATACTCTTAACAAGTTGACGTGATGGGTCCTACCAATTGTTACTAGAAATGAATGTCGTAATCAGGCATTACATTCGAAAATTAAAGACATTATGTTTATTTGCCTTCAAAAATACTCGTTACATTAAATGCTTTGATTTTTCCGATTTTTTCCTTCATTTTACTTGACACTTAATTTTCTAAAACCTTTACTTCAAAAGTTTATCAAAATGTCCCTCCAAAAACTCCGTTTATTTGGCTCGGCAGGAGCGCCGGGTTTGGGCAGCGAGCGACATCAAAAAGTCCGCTCCGCACAGGGTTTTTAGCAATCATCAAATTGATCTGTCCGCGCGCCATCTGGCCCGTAACTAAAACGCTTTCGGATCCATCAGCCGAGGAATTAATTCATATAAAACATACTACGCAGGGGATTCGAGTAGATACAGCCTATTAGCGGTATTAAAATATCCATATACAGGACACAAGTAACAGGTGCTCTTCTCATAGGAAACTATGCAACGGTATGGCGAGTTTCACTTTCAGAATACTTTTGAGGTACCTATAGGCACTGAGATTGGTACTGGACGAAGTTACTGACACGCAGTTTTAATACAATAAGTCTTGCAATATTGTTACGTAGGTTCATAACTTTGCGTATCTGTTTCAACAACAACTAAAAGCTGAAATAACAACTCAAACTATACTTGAAAAGTCATCGTGCGTGAAAACGTTAGTTTTTAGCAAAACATGTTTTCAGCGGCGAGTTACAAAACATTTTCATATTCTACCTGAAAATTGTTACGTTTTTCCCGGGATCGGGCGGCGCGGAGCGGCCGGGTGTGCACGTGCGCTCATCAACTAATGGGCCGTGCGCGGCATTTGAACCGAGCCTACACTCGGCACAAAACAACCGCCTGCCTAGTCGCAAGCCTGCTTTCGGCACAAAATTATAACGTGTAAAACACGGTCGCTCCTTGCATTCCGCGCACGGGGTTTTTTGAATGGTACGATTATTATTCGCATTTTAAACTCGAATGCGGAGCTATTCTCCGCGAGACGTATAGCAATATTCATAACGAGTTTTCTCAACGATGCTACCTAATTTTTGCGTCGAGTTTGGAAGCGGACGGCGACTAGAGTAGCTACTATGTATTGGGCTGATGTAGTGCTGGCTGGAGTCCACTTGTCGCCGGGAGCGGGGTAAGCGTCGCGATTGTGGACTGTTCGAATCGAATGCGATTGCAAATTTATTAGCGGGCGGACGTCGGCGGTCCGCGGGCGAACGTACACGCAGTTGTTTTTACTCGCCGTGTATTTTTTTTCTCAACGAGCCTCGGCTCTCCCCTTTTGTTCTCAAGTGGACCAGCTGTCATTATACGCCATGTTACTGTTTTTTTTTCGACGTTTTTATAGAGTTTTGCGTCGGGAGGCGTTCGGTTCGGAAAAATGTTCGTTTTGCGTGCGTCCTGGAGTTTGCGTGTCGAGTGATGTCGACGCCGCCAATTGAAAATGAGTTATGGAATTTTATTTCAGTTTTCTCTTGCGCATTTCACTTTGAGTGGGTTTTGTTTTCAATTACAATGCTTTATGAAAACGAGGCGAATGTGTATTGATACAAATATCAATTAAGTGCTTCAGGTATATGTGGAATTAAAGTTATAAGCTCTCGCCTCTATTAGAGAAGAAAATCGATACGCAATGTAAAACAATGCGGTTTATATATCAACATATATAAATGCCCGCATACACAGAATGAAAGCTAAAATGTTAACATGTGTCATTGCAGTTTTCAAGTGGCTTCTGTTTGATAATCTATGCGAACCCTTTCAGAGGGTGCTACGAGGGCGTAATCAATGGAAGACGTAGTTTCTCTGTATGTATATAAGTGTATTGATCCCGATTCGTGCCACTGCTGGGGCTTCGTTCGGTGCCTTGTTTTCGAGTCATTAAGGTGTAGTCCAATTGTTTATTAGTTCGTTGGTGGAATTTACGTCAGTGCTACGCCGTAGCTCGTAGATGTCACGAACACTTTAAAAAGTAGTTGCCTTGGAAAAATTATCATAATAGTTTTCATGGTTATCGTTTATTAGATATGCGTTTTGAACGCAGTATACTAATGCAAAACGTTTTAATGATGATTGATATGCAAATAAAACGTAAAGGAAAGGTAAACAACAGGCGATCTTGTCACTAATGAACGACAAATTAATCAAAGATACAAATTATAAAACAAACGTTTTATGTAAATATGTCATTGTTTCTTCTTCATTTAAACAGGATGATAGTGCTCTCATGACTGTTGTTCAAAAATAATGCCATAACTTTGCTAGATTTCTACGTGAATTAAAATCTAGTTCTGACCTGAACCTAGATAGTTCCCGAGCGCGCGCGTCCATATTTTAACAAGCGTCCTTATTTGCGATGTTTTTGCCGACGATCGGGATGAGCGCTCGAGTGGCCGGAGTCTGCCGCGATATTGCCGACCAGCTACTTACACGAACAATGCCAAGATCGAGATCTGGCCGTTATTAAAATAGTGAACTAGAAGATGTTATGCATTTTCCCTATGTACAGTTAAACCTATGTTGATAAGGTATGCATTCAGTAGATGTCGCTTCTAGTGTTTCAAAAAAGTACAAAAGAGTATCAACTATATCTCGTCATTAGCAAAGAACGCCGGTAGAACTTGTATCGAATTTGCATACAGATTGCTCCGTTTTCATTGCACGAGATGGATTAGGTGGTTTTAGACGAAATCGCACAATTACGCTTAAAATCCAATACAATCATGAAGCACTATTTGATAACATTCATAAATGTCAGATTTAGATGTAAGGTGTTCATTTACGTACATTCCTTTCATATCTGCTCATACTTACATATTTGCACGAATGAGCAATAATAACATCGCACCTGACAAATAAATGTAGGTACTTACTATACTGTTTCTTTTCTAAATCGCTTAAGGCCGAATCATAATACTCGTAGAAATGCCGTCACGCAATGTCTTTAATGTATAATTTATTTCGTGAAATACATTTGCGTGACTACATTAGAACCTAAGTAACAACTCTCATAAATATGAAATCACTCCACTAGTATTCCTTTCGGCATTCGAACCGACCCAGTTACTGTAATAAACTAAATTGTCGTTGCCCTGTGAAACTACTCAAATAAATCAAGGGTCTGTCCCATCTCAATCCAGTGCATTTTAGGAAATTATTCCTCCATCACATTACGTATTGGTGCTCTCCGGACCGCGCCCTTTCTCGGTGCGTGAGCCTGGCGACCCTCCCTGCCTCCTCAGTTCAGTCGCTCCCAAATTCGCTATATAATATATAAGTAGTACTCTCTCTGTTAAAAATACTGAAGTGATCATATTAGTTTCAGAAGAATAGGTAAGTAGGTAGGTACTTAAGTTTTCGAACACGCACGTTGGTTTACACATACCCAACGAATGATTTGGATATCACATATGCAACATAACTAAATGCCTATCCTGATAACTGGTGTATAATCAAAGGTTTGAAATTCTATATAGGTGGGCTTGTAATTAATATTATATTTGAGAACCATTGGGTACGAAAAGCATAACTTCGTTCGATTTTATTAAGGCAGATAGAGGTGAGCAAATATAAGTGATTTCATTTATGAGTTTTAACTTAATTCGTATTATTGGTTTTCATACTGTGATGCGCTCGTTTACAGAAATACGGTTATTCAATGAGAAACCACGTAGAAATGTGTTAATTTCCAATTAAATTTTTAACCTCAGAAATCAATACCTAGTCAATATGACAGTCAAACATCAACTAATTCATATTCGATAGTTTATATTATATTTAGATAACATTTTGGTAGCCGCAATTGATTGTTCAGTTGTGTACAGTCGACTACAAAAAGACGTATCCATTTTTTACCTTATTGCCATAATTATAAGGTGGAAATATGAATACATCTTTGTATTCGACTGTGCGCGAACGATCTATAGCCATAAAACATACAATACAACTCAATATAATGCTAATTGTTTATTACTTGTAAACAATTACCATTTCTAGCTGCCTACTAAGCAATATCAGGGTTTGAATTTTGACGACATGTATACTACAATGAACTAATGTCCTAAGTAACCCAGTGAATCAAGTTGTTGTCTACAGGTGATGTATTAGTGCTTGACACTGTACCATTAGTTAGCAGTTTTAATCTTAATTTAAAGATGGAAAATGGGGCGTTGACTATTGCAACTAGGTACCTTATTCTGCAATCATTCTTGACCTAAAAAAAGTGTTTTAATGTACTCTATTGTACTTAACTTTATAGTTTTGTTAGTAAAGTTGGTCATACAATGTACTATTTCAAGGCCGATATCTTTACACGATGAAATGAATAAAATTATCAACAATTTTTAATGTGTGATATTTTCTCTGAACGCACGATGATTTAGATGGCACTGTTACAATACCTAATGTTCAATTCAAATTCTAAACAATGTACCATAAAATTAAACATACTAACACTCTTGTGCACTGACCCGTGCAGTAATGGTACACCTCCCAACTAGGGCTAGTCCATTTGCAGAGATCAGATGCCTCTGGAGGCCAATTTTAGATCGCCACTTCGCATCTTGTTTTAATGTGTCTCATGCACTAGTTTTGACACGCATCAACCAGTAGTCAACCGTGTAAAACGAGCACGCAAAATATTTAGATATCAAATTGTGTTCAAAAATGGCCCCAAAATGATACTTACAACTATTAAGGTAAACGTCCGAGTGCTCGACGGTGAACTAGTGAATGACATGGGCACCTTATGTCAAAGCAATATGGGTTGAATTCGAACTAAGAGGATTTTTCTTCATTCGAATTTAAGCCATGTCACTTTGACATAGAGTGCCCATGCCATACACTAGTGCACCGTCGAGCACTCGCACGTTTACCTTATTTGATAACACATTATTTTAATCATTGAAAGCACGGGATATTTTTCTTTTATAAAACTTCATTTTTACAGAAGTCATCGATCGAGCGAGCGAAGCAAACGAATTTATATGTTTCAGCTTGGGCCGAAAATCGTTATTCTGTCCGGTGTCCGACGTCTGTCCGGCTGTTCTCCTTTACAGGTCGCATTTCTCAACCGATTGTCGTGAAATTTTGTGAGCAGGTTCGTTAATATTTTTTTTATGACGAGACAATTTTGCGAAATTCTATTAAAAAAAGACAGGCTCGCGAGTTTTACAGCTCACAGAGTCACAACAGTAGAATTTCTCACACTTCGTACCTCTACGTAGTGTGAGAAAGCCTTTAATAATATCGTTATCAACAGCACTGGGTCAAACTATGGCCACGTTTGTGCATTTTTACCTGTCAGATTAGTTCGCCTAATTGTGGATTCTATTTTAGTTATAGTACGGGTGACTAATAGAGAATGCCTTGAGGCATGAATGTAGCGGAAAGTTCTACCCACCTTGCGAACTGATAAGCGGCTGAAAAATTTATAATGCGAAATGTAACTGTCAGCTCGATTCCAAGGGGCCTCTGATTTCAGCACGAGCAGCAATTCTGCTTTAAAATAGGTACAACCGAACGGTTCGATTTATACACGGCCATGTATTATATAAACATTAGACTTTGAAATAGGTACCATTGTGTGTCAGATTTTGTCCACACGCTTGAGGAGGGCTGGGTAGATATATTAATTACTCGTATTTGTTGTAGGTATAATATTATATTTTTCTTGTGAATACTATTAATTGGTAAGTTTTGATTTATAATAAGATTTTTTTGTTGGATTGCTAAAACAAGTGTATGTGAGTAAGATAAATAAATATTATTATTATAAGTAAAAATACAAACATCTGCCGAAACCTCCTAGTAGGTACCTTGTATTCCATCTGTGATAGTACCACGTGTAAATCTATTTCGTAAACATAATCTCACACGATGGAGGCCTACTTTACATCTCTAGCTATGCTGCCTATCCGACTGAATACTATCTCAGGGGCTACGCTACATGGATCGATCCCACCAAAAACATAAATGTAAAAAAGGAGAGCCAAGTTCAATACAAAAATTATGCTTGGCTGTGGGCTTCGCCACAAAAAAAATGGAGATCTAAATGAGTGCCAAGTTATGCAAAATCCAAATATGTATTTATAGGAACAAAATAACATTATGAACAAGTATTAAACTCTATTTCTTTACTTTATTGGATACCTATAACAATTGCTGTTATTTAAAAATGTGAAATCTTAAAGTATAACCTACTTATTTTTATTTTTTAACATTTTCCTACCTATTTTTAACTTTTTTTTATTTTTAGAATTTTTCCTACGTTTACACACAATTACCGAGCTGGATTCCAAATTTCATCCTTCTAGGTCATCTGGAAGTAGGTTAGGTTTAGGTACTATATGTCAGTCAATACTAAAATTTACGACTTTTTGACCTTCATATCTTTATAACCGTTTGAGCTAGCTTCATGAAATTTGGGCTTCTACATGTCCTTATGGATATAATTAAACACACGTAGTTTTATGTGTTTACGTTAAAGAGGTTTTGAGTTATAGAAGGGTCAAAAGTGGCACCAAGTGGTTCGTGTAATATTACACTCGGCGCTGGCTAGCCAGTTCCTTTGCTTGAACTTGGCTTGACACGCTGCCGCGTGTCTAGATATGGAACATGTAGACGCTGGTCAAGAGGCGGCTCACGGCTGTCTTGATACGATTACGATGAGCCCTTGCCGACGTGACGGAGGCCCATGCTATACGTATGCTTGACTAGGTATACAGTTTCACAAATTATAAGTGGATTGGCGTACTTAGTCTGGCTATTAGAGATTATTTGAAATGTTTAAAATGTTCTTTGTTAGTAATACTAATATCATACAAAAAATGTTTTCCTGCAGGACAACCGCAGGTAAGTGTAACTTTAACTTTATTGACTTTTTAACTGTCTATTACAGTCGAATTTAAACTTTCGTGCGACAAGTTTAAAATCGTGCTAATAATTAAACGGTTAAACTCGCGTATAAAATGTCACTACTGGCGACATGTTTCGAACTCTTCGGGGGTTCTTCTTCAATGTGAGTGTTTTCGCGGCGGCGGTGCTGCTTGAAGAAACATGGTGAGTTCGAAACATGTCGCCCGTAGTGACATTTAATACGTGAGTTCTGTGTAATAGGGGTGTAGACTAAGATTTTTTTACGATGCCATTTAGTTCATTTTCAGTTCATTCATTCAGCCAAATCAGCAACTTTCTATGAAACGTCAAAAACGCTGAAATGAAGTTGGTTGGGGAATAGCAAAAAGTGACGTCACGATTTTCCGTGGTAATACACCGATAATTTTTTGATCTTTACGTATTTAAAAATCTTTAAAATAGCTGTTTTGGTAGTTTTGTTGTTTGATAACCCTACCGTAACCCTCTTGATCTTGCGTAAATATATAGTTTATTATGCTTTTATAAGTCTTAAAAAGCTTTGTCATAACTTATTGGTATATGAAAATATTTTCATCTGTTTAAATATAAAAATATCCTAATGCTGATATATTAGGAAAAAATTAAAACAATTCCAAAAAATATTCGGTTTCAACGATGAGAAACATCGTTTCCCCGATACTGTATCATTGCCATGTGTTCTGTCCGTTACGAATTACTCAGACACGAAACTGTCATCTCGTCTAACACGAGACACCTCCCCGCGAGCTTCCGTCTAGACCTTATCCTTTTAACATAAGGGCTAGAATTGAATGACCAAGATGGCAGTGAGGATTGTCGGGAGGCGTAAGTGGAATATTATTCGAGACGTCCGTGATCTGTGCAGCGTCCTCTTGCATACAGATGATATGTGAGTCACGTTTTTCACGCGTCACTAACTACTAATTTATGTTAATTGTGCCCCGAGAAATAAGTCATAACTATGTAAGGCACGTAGGTATTTAGTTAAGTTTGCCTCGAGTTTGAGACGTGCTCAGCTCAATGACGGTGAGAAAAATTGGGCTGGCTTAGCGGCCATCTTGCGCGGAGCCCGATTAAGATTCTTTACAGAAGATAAAACGGTAAGGGAAATCTACATCTTCCGAATATAATTGTAATTTGAGTTATTTGCTTTAAAAATAATACAAAAAGAAGGTTCTAAGCCACTTCGGCATTGAGCGGTGTAAGTATCAGTAATTTCGGTGCAACAAAAGCAAAGATGTGTCAGTGTCAAATCAGTACCCATTTTTTACTGCATGCCTACATTTCATGAGTGCTTCCTGATGAATGCCGCATCCCGCGCGCGATATCTAGGCGGAACGTATGCAATACTGCATACATACCGCCCCGATGCCGCGCAATGTACTATCGCCCAAGGGTACGGGTTCACACCTCTAGGATCATTTTCGAGCGTTCGCCATGCATGTGCAGACGATTTTGAACAGAAAGTGTGAACCCGTACCCTTGGGCGATAGTACCTAATACCACTGTTTAAGTTCATATCAAGTTTGTAAAATTAGGCTACAGCAGTAAGCTTTGGTAAGACATTTCCGGTGTCAGCTGTTAGTGTCAATTGTCAGTCAAGTAAGCACAGATTATTTACTGCGCGACAAACAGTATATACTGGCAAGTAAGGAAATATCATGGTAATGTTCAAAATACCTATACATCGCATACCGATTCCACTCAGGCAAATGCGGAAAAAGGTAAGTACAACGAATAGTTTAAAACAACGTTGTCGCGAAAATACGAGTAAGTGCCTTCCCTGAATAGGTAGCCAATCTATAGGGTAATTGCGGAACTCTTCGAACGAGCGTTAGGACATATGTAGGTCAATAGTTACCTATATTTTCAGCTTCAAAAACTTACAGTTGATTCATCCTAACCCGTGTACGAAATGTTACACGATTACACTGCTGATAATTAGTAGACGTCTGAAGCAACAATTAATATCAAAACATCAGAACATAAAACCTAAGACTAGAAGCATAAGATCTGAGCGAAGAACTTATGTATAAATACATATAAACAAGTAAGCAAAAACCTGTAGTCAAAAATTTTCAAAAATAGAGAAATAAAATTAAATAGGTGAAGTAATGAATATACAAAATGATTTTCACTTAAATAAAAATTAGGCCAAACAATTTTAGTTTTGAATAGAATTAGGCAAATCGAAATTAGGCAAAAAGTTGTTAGGCCAAACATAGGTAACACGTCTAATGTCATGTGTCTATCAACTGGTGTGAATGTGATCCATAGGGATCACATGTGTCACACCCTACTACATAAGTCATAGAAAAATATGAAGAGTACCCTACCAAAGGACAGAACAAAGTGCGCATCTACAGCAAATGATACAATGCCTACATGAAGCTAGTATCAAAGTCGGCTTAAAACTTTCAAAAAACAAAATTAATGATTAATATCACGTATAAACCATAACAGTAGACAACGCGTTGCTAGACTTTATATATAGCTATATATATTTATCTAGGCAAGCAAATTTCATTCAACACAACGAACATGAAGTGGACAGACGAGTAAAAATAGCCTGGAACAAGTTCTGGCGTCTGAAGGAAGTCCTGAAAAGCAAAATTAATATAAAACTCAGGAAACAAGTTATGGATACATGTATCCTGCTGCCTTCGCTTACATATGCTAGTCAAACTTGGCTGTTCACCAATAAGATAAAAACTAAATTAACCCCTTGCCAGAGAGCAATGGAAAGAAGTCTGACAAATATTAGGAAAACGCAGAAAATACCCACATACGAGTACACAGACTGCCTGATTCTCGCTGGACTGTTCAAGCCCCTCTCTGATCTCTGAAGTCCCTTTCTGATTTGGACTCCGACTTTATATCATCGACAAGGGTAGGTATTGTATTCCTGCACTATGGCTAAGACACCTTTAGCTTTAATCAACTGCAAGAGTCTGTGCAGTTGGCAGTGAATATCCAACCTATTACCCATATCCTTCCAACCTTACATCTGTAACCCGTAGGTCCCATGGTACAGACATCCTTCTTATTTATATATGTATAATATGTTAAATCTATGCTAGGGCTAGGGAATTAAGGCTCTAGGGTTGTTTAGGGCAGTAGGAGTTAGGATTGTTAGGTAACATCTCCCCATAGATTATTTTAGTAAAATCCCCTCAGGATTTTACATTTGGAAGGTCTACAGGAAAACGACAAAGGGGGAAGATTTTCCAAACAGTCTAGAATCTAGATGTCTATAATATTAGGAGCAATTCGTGTCCCAGTTATCAAAATCGTTATCCCTTCATTAACATCAACCCCGATACGGTGACATAACATTGCCGGCAACATTTAGGGCTGCGATTTTCCACATCTCAGACACTGTAATGTCAGTTATACAATGGAGCATTCCCCGTCGAGTGGGCTCTTATCGATCTACAGGGACGTCATCGGGCGATAGCGGGACGCAAAAAGCGTGTCGTGGTGTCACTGTGGCGTTCACAAAGCCTTTGTGGCGGGACCGGACGCCGCTCGCCGCCGCCGCTACCTTTGTTTGATGTTTAGTACTCACTAGACACTAAAAGTGGCGATTTTAGTGTCTGCACTTTGTTAGCTGGAGACTATGGAGCTCTAATGGCGTTAATGCTAACGGTAGTTGCGTGTAAACTGTTAGCTTATTTATGAGTTAATTATCTGGTGCTAGGTAGGTGTTAGTGTGTGAATGATGTCAATGTTTAACCATCAAATGTTATAATTCAATATCAGTTGGCTATTAATGTTGTCGAGCGTTTTTCAAAAAATGTGTACATGAACCTTTTTTTTCTGAATTCGATTTTTTTGGGTTTGTCTTATTAGGTAAGTTATTTCTTCCAGTGCGTCACGACCATATAAATAAAAAGACTGCATACAAAATGTGATTATCTGGAATGGAGTATTTGGGACACGTTTTTTCTTGTATGAGGATCGACAGTATCAACGATTTTGAGTGAGAGAACCCCAAAAAAATCGAATCCTGAAAAACGCCCTGTCACATGTCGCTGTCGCCCCTGTATTCCCCTTATAAGCCACAATACATAACACACTACGTAATTGCCGCATTTTTATGGACTCTGTACAAATCATATTTTATAGATTTAAAAAGCCAAAGATGAAATTAAAAATATTTTAATAACAGGGAAACCTATCTTAGTGAGTACCTAGGTAACGGTTGAAGTTATTTTCACAAAATGCTTAATTTTAAATTTCAGTGTAGCGTTAACGCCAAAACCATATTAACAACGACTAAACAAACAAAACTCGTAGCAAAACCTAATTGCGAGTGTCTTAAATAAATATATTACGTAAGTGTTTATCGTCCCTCGACCAAGTTGCGGGAGGCGACGAAACTCCGCGATGTTTTCTCTCAAAATAATACGAGTAAGTTCCAAGTCAATTTTTTGCAAAACTCGGTGTAATGGATTGTTGAGAAGTTCAATAACTTTCGGAAGTCACTCTTCGATTTTATTTTGCTAAGGAATTTTTTAGCCAATTTCTCTTCGATGAAGTTAGAAATCTTCCAGTCACCCTCCATCGGACGCCGAAAACCTATATAAATATTAGGGTTCGAGATTATCATTTATTGCGCATTTTCTCATTTACTTCGCAGCCAATTTTAAAGATAAGACCACCTGTTGTTATTACTTTCAGGATTTAAAATGGGATTTGATGAAAAGGTGAATGTTTTTTTGTAATTTGTTGTACCTCTGTTTTAAATATACCTGTATAGGTAGGCCCAAGGGTACGGGTATACACCTCTAGGGTCATTTTCGAGCGTTCGCTATGCATGTGCAGACCATTTTGAACAGAAAGTGTGAACCCGTACCCTTGGGCGATAGTACTTCATTTATATCATTTCACTATTCAAATAATTAGAAAACGTATGAACTAACTAACATTCTGCTATATTTCAGTTTTCAAAGTTGATATTGGGCACGGCTTGCCATCAGGCAGGCCATAAACCTGTCAATAACCGTTGTAGTATTACAAAAAGATAACTAAAAGATCGTTTTAATTTTTCACTCTCACGAAGTAAGTCATCTTCTAGAGAATCTAGATACTTATTCAATAACGTCACAATCATATACTTCATTTCTACTCTCGGATTTTGTCCTTCTTAAAACATGCGAGTAGTAGGTAGGTACCTATGTATTTCGTACCGCCTAAACCCCAATATAGGCGACAAAGATTAAACCAAGACGGCAGGGTTGCCCCCACAATTTCTGCTTCTAGCACTTTGATGGCGCGTAAAACAAATACTATAACACTCCATCCGTCACGGGCGGGGCGAAAGTTAATAAAATTCATGTATCGGAAACTTATAGGCGTGAAATATTGTTTGTGCGGTAAGTGAAAAGGGTGCAGCCCTCAGATTTGTTTAAGAAAGTCGCTTCAAGATTTCTGCTTTTATAGACAAGTTATTGTGTTTCGCGGTTTGCGGCTAATATATTTATTTTGAGGGTAGACACAGTTTACATCAATAGTTTTATTCTTACCTCAACATTGTTAAATCTTACATAATTGTTAATGTGGGCAATCTATGCACAAATCAGATGCACCTTTCACATTTTAATGTTTTGTTTGGTAATTATAAAATGTTCAATTATGTTTTATGCTAATGACCTTTCAATCAAAAAATCAGACAAAAATATCTGACACACCCTAACAGCCCTAGAATAGAATCGTGTTGATATTTATGCTCGCTTTGCTAATATGAACGCTGGTGACAATTCTATTTCACTTTTAGCATGCGTAGGATGAACTCACAACATCCAACTAAAATAACACTTCTAGCTATTCAAAATCAAAATGTGATTCTGCAAATAGGCTACGAGGGCATTTTTACAAGTCAATAGGTATATCTATTGATTCTAAATTATGCATCATTCATAAGAAAATAAACTACATGTATTATAATCAATGTTTCACATGGGAACAAAACTACGTAGTTTAAATTAGTGAAAAGAGAAACATTCATAATTCATTGTTCTTAGAGATGTATAAGGTCTCTGAGCGTTAAAATATAAATAATAAATTTATATACTCCAATGAAAATATTAAAAGTGATAATACTGTAAACCCATTTGCGACCACACATCGTTAACCCGTTCAAGGCCCGTGACGACACGTATGCGTCACTACGCCGTAGTCACTTTCCGCTACATACGAGGAAAACCACGGGATCGGCTACGAGCGTAGCGCGTAGCGATTCTGGGCACTGAATGTGAATGTGTTAAGTATGCTACGCCGTAGCGCGTAGCAGTGTTTTTCTGTTTAGTAGCGTAAATCGCTCGTAGAGGCATGACTCATATATGAGCCATTGGCTTTAAATAGGTAGATTTTTTGAAATATTTCAGTGAAAGGTAGCTAGGCCATCCAAACACAAAAAAAACACGTTGCGTTTGAGGAAGGAGGAAGAAATGGGCTAGGTGCTGTTCTAACCCGACACCACGGGACTTCTTAGAATGAATTTGGACTACTTTCTCATGACCACTTCCCTCACATCAAGCTAATAGCCACAAAAACTGGCAGGATTTGTGCATATTAGTCCCGAGACGCAGTGGCACCGGCAGTATCAGCATTAAAATAAAAATAAGTGTGCCCATAAATAGCGGGCACAAAGACAAGATATACGGTTATAGTGGACGCTGGCCGTTCGTGCACGAACTTAGCTTGTACTAGTCACGGAGTTTTTTTATTTAACCCATATGTACGAGTATATAATATTATAGTATTTAAAAGTCATATACACTTATATAGTTTCCCTAAAGTAACCAAAAAATTTTGTATGAGCAATGTTGTAAGTAAAAATATGAAAGAAGAAAAGAAAGAAAGAAAAGGTCGTGTAAAAATTTTATCTCATAGATACAAAAATTTACCATATTTAATGCATAGTTTATTTATAATAGTAGATATCATTTTATGTATAAACGCTTTTCATTTTTCAGGAAATTGAATGTTTAGCACTTTTGAACTCTATTTAAATGACGTTAAGGTCCAAAAGTGCGAAACATTCAATCCTCTACCGTATACTTACAAGCTTGTGAGTATCACTTTAACAATAAAGCGTAAAAATTGGACTACATTTGCATCGATTTACCTCAATAACACCCGATCATTTACCTCACCTCAAGTAGGTGCGAAAAAGTCCATAACGAAATTGAAAATCCTCCATCACCTGTAACCAACTTCCCTTTACCTGTCCTATCGGTCATCGTGACCCATGCGTCCCCACTCTCCCCTTCGGAAAGGTCATTCTTCCCAGTATTTTCGACGCCAAGAGGGCAAGGAATAAAATAAGAAAGGCTTCAATCGCGTCGACCCCGGTCTACCCTTTTAAAGTTAGATGATAGATGAACGCTGTTAGTAGCGGTGACGCAAAATAAATTAACGGTGACACTGCATGCGTTTGGTTTTTTCCTTTGGAAAAATGTTTGTGTTCCCATTTTTTGTAAATATTTAATACCCGACGAAAACAGGGTGTTATAAGTTTATTAACATGCGTAGCTGTGTGTCTGTCTGTGACATCGTAGCTCCCTAGCGGATATACTAATTTGAGTGCGTTTTTAGGGTTCCGTACCTCAAAAGGAAAAAAAAACGGAACCCTTATAGGATCACTCGTCCGTCTGTCACAGCCGATTTGCTCCGAAACTACTCCACCGATTGAGTTGAAATTTGGTAAACATATGTAAATTGGTGACCCAATGATGGACGCGTAAAGTAAATTAATGAATTCTGAACAAGGGGCCACTTTTGGGGGTTAAACTGGAAAATTGAATAAAAAAGTTTCACAACTGTATTGTGTGACATATCAAATGAAAGGGATTGTTGTAAGCGTCTCAGATATATATTTTTTATAATTTTAGCAAAAACAGATTTGAAGTAATTTAGGAAAAAAGTCGAAAATTGACCATCCCCCCACCTCTTATCTCCGAAACTACTAGGCTTAAAATTCTAAACAAAATATGAAAAGTAGTTCCTTGCCTAAAGATTACAGGAAAACCTATAAGAAGTTGAGAGCCTATAAGAGTATTCAAAGTAACTAGAAAATTCTCAATATTTTTGTGTATTATATATGGAACCCTCACCACGCAGGTTGAACTCGCACTTGTCCGGTTTTTTTTATCATAAGTTTTGTTTATCGAGAAGTTTGTTGTGTACTTATTTTAATAAGCATTATTAAATAGTTACATATAAATATGTTTACTCTCAGAGAATCCGGGAAAAATTTATTTAAACATGTTTTATATTTTAAATATTTGTTGTATTGTACCTAATAATTAATTGTAACGTTTGCTATGCCCTAACGGAGTCCTGTACATTGCCTAGCTTTAAGTTGCATGTGTTAAGTGTACAAGGTTGCAAATAAATAAATTGAAATTGAAATTGAACGTTAAATATGGCGCCGGTAGCTGTGGATGGTGGAATGCCATAGAGACTTTTCCGTACATTCAAATTTTAGCGAACACTGCTTACGTTACAGATGGTTTGATGCAACCCACCCTTAGTGTGCTAGTTAATATACTTATGCAGAATTTGAAACTACACTCAATACTCTCGTAAACATTTTAACTGCATTCACACCCCTTTATGTGTCGGCGGTAAAATAAGTAATGGATAAGTCGTGTTGCGTGAGCGGACTTCCGAAGTGATCGGACGTCGTGCAGGGGACAGGCATGCGTTCAAAAAACGATCAAGAATGAACAGTTTTTAAAGCGTACTTCAAAAGGAAGGAGACGAATTGTAAAGTCACGAATGCATGTTAGTTTTTCTGCCCGTATGTCACTCAGAGGAAGAGCAAAACAAGTGCACTAGGTACGGTCGACTCCAAAAATACGTTTACACTATTTGCCTTATTGCAATGGAATAAGGTGCAAAAGTGTAAACGTATTTTTGGCGTCGACTGTACATGTACGTAAATATTTCTTGTTTCGTGGGAAAACATCTTCGAGATCGAATTCCTTCGACTCTTTCTTCTTCTCGACTTCGAAAACTATTTATATAGACACTCATAGTCATATTTATACTCAGTGTTTATTGATAATAAAAAATTACAAGTCAATATACAAATTTGACCCTCGGTGCGCGTGTTCGAATCGCATCTGACCACTTTTATGATAATCTTAAGCCCTGCTTATGTATTCTCATCAGACAAAAGATTATCCGAAGCCTTAGCTGACTCACCTTGCATCGTATGAACCCTATTTCAGGTTTGGATTTCGAAACACCACATATATGAAAAACTGTGGATCTGTAACATTGTATAGCCTGTGTAGTTTATATTAACCACACATATCAGGAGCCGTAGCATGGTTGGCCTTATCACGCGACAAGTGACAAGATAAGAGCATCGTCTTGTTCTATCGAACGGTGTCAGCCAGTGACGCACGCTCTATCCTATCATCTATCGCGTGACAAGGCCAACCATGCTACGGGGCCTGATATGTTATTGAAGGTTGAATTGAGAATGTAAATAGTCTCAATACTATAAAATTATACTGGACAGAGACATTTCCACAACGCTACTAACTAAACAAGGAATTAATTTAAATTACCGTAAACCAGGGTACGTTAACTTTGATCAATTTTAAGGTTTGTCACAATATTTTGGCGATGCTAATTTACGAAAAAATATGAATTTAAAATATAATAACCGGAGAGGAGGCATGTGCCCAAAAGTGGGACGTATATAGGCTGATAGTGATGATGAACCGGTTTTTGCTGTTTTTTCTGCTTACCAAACATGGATTTATAGTTTCTTCAGAAAAAAATACATACTATACTGGACTAAGAGACCCGGCTTTCTCGCTGAGTCCAAGCCGATAGAATTCTTGCAGCGGCCACTCGGCTGCAATCACCAGCTAAATGGCTACTTTTAGCCGAACAATGATAATTTTAGTTGGAGCGACTGCGCCGATAATGGAACAATTTCCGACTATTAACCGAGCGGTGGCCGTTTTTGCAGGACACTTGTAAAAATGGCCTTAATCACGGTGCGGAGAGGACTAGTTGCGGTAATCGTCTTAGTTCTTTTTGTGGGGTGATTTAGAGTGTTATATTTATAAATAAATACGCACGAGAATTTTATTTTATTACACGGTTTCACCAACTATACTCAGGAATCGAAAAAATGTGTACTGAATTGAAAATACTTAATATCACAATTGTAGGTAATCTCAATTTTACGAGTTTTACGTCCTTTCAATATTACACTAATAACCAACTTTACGATTGGTGCCAGAAGTTGCAGACATTTTTGTAGAAAATATTAAGTACTTGGCGCTTTGCGGGTTTGCTGTGACGTCAAATTACCAATCATTACTAAAAAAAATTGTTCCTTTATTAGCATCTGGGTGGTAGGTTTGTTCAGTAAAACTGTTTGGATAGATACACGAATAGGTACCTCATTAACAACTAGGGCCTCATCTCGAATTAAAACTCCTCGATGAGTAATGAACGCGAGAAACTTAAAAATACCCAGCAGTTGACGTTACCCTCAGTCCTTGGAGCCCTTGGCTTCCGGTTATCGCAGCACAAAGAGGACCGGCCCTCCCCTCCCGGAACCGGAAATACTACCCTTCTATCGCGAGACCAACCCGCACCCGCGTCACGGTATTTAAAAAAGAATTTTCTGCCCAAGGTCTTGAAATGACAAATTGTTGAGGACTCCTGATTCACTAATGTTCTCTTGAAGATACACGCTTAGGATCCTGCTGGTAAACTACTCGTATGCTGGCAAGAGTGATTTTTGTACCTAATGTTAAGTTCCAAAAACTCAAACTGTCCACGATTTTGCTATCTACAAAATAAAATTTGGTTTTACGAATAATTTATGAATACAGTGAGAAAACATACGTCATATCAAAGTACGTATAGCTTTGAACAAATGTAATATTTCTCTCGACCTGTGTAAAAAAGGTTTATCAACTAAGTAGGTACACAATCTTTTTGCAAGTTGGTTGTCTGTTTTTTTTTATCAAACTTTAAAAAATAATAGTTACACACCATTCGTTGCCACGCGGAAACTGGGAAAAAGTCACGTGTAGGTATGGGTATAAAAAGCGGGAGGGGCCCGGAAGCGACGCTAATGCATCCCGAATGCACCCGGAGTACGCCACCCCTGCACGCGATCAATTCATTAGCTATGTATTGTTGTCAGTCTCCAGCTAAAATTATTGTCTATGCCAATTAAAGGTTGCTAATCTCTGCGTATACTCTATATAGGCACTAGTGTCTATTTTAATAAAGTTATCAGCTTGCTCCTGAATGTACATTATAATTTACACTTGCAAATCAATTTAAAGTCTCGTGAAAGTTCATAATCTTGAATAACTACTTGACTACTTGTACTTACTGATTTTAATTCACCCAATGGGGATTTTTCCTTGCAAAAAAAAGGTGGAGAGAAAGATGTTTTGATTTATATCGGTGGGGTATGTTGAGGTCAAGAAAAAATGCAAGTTTCCGACTACAGAATACAGATATTTATTGGTAAAAAAATACATTCAAATACTTCAGACGGTTTGCACGTTAGTTTAGTTTAGTTTATTTATTTCATTGTACAATTTTCATAGAACATTTTGACTTACATTATATTACTTATCGTACAGCGATCGTCAAGGTATGCAATAATAACATTTATGTTTATAATAATGTGTAGATATTACACAATACATTTGTATACAAACAATTAAAATGAAAATAATATAAAATATGTTAGCAACCATTTTCGTTTGAATGGACCATTTTTTGGTGGTTTTCAAATAGCACTTTAGCAATTATGTCGATGACAAAGGTGTGTATGGCAAATTTAAAGATGAATTTATAATTTAAAAAAAATACTTGCATTTTTTTTGGGCGCTAGTATTATCATGAAAAACTATATAACAAACGACTTTATCACGAATAGACTTAAAGTTTAATTATATATATATATGATCTTTTCGTGATAAAGTCGTTCGTGAAAAAGTTTTCTTAAAAAAGTTATTCGTGATTTAGTACTGCCACGAGTTTTTTATCATATATACATTATCTATGACAAGCTCGTGAGGTCAGATTTAGCCTTAATTTATTTAAAATTAGGCCTCAGAAACCATAAAAATGCAAATCATGGAAACTTCCACCGGTTTCACGAGACGTTTTATGTTTTAATTGATTATTTATTTACGTAAACATTATGTAAATAATAAATAGTAGGGAACAAATTACAAATCTGGCCCTACTTTAAGCGCAACTAGGCTTGCGTTTTGAGTAGGTATTAGACGACGATATACATACATATATTATTTATGTAATTATATATATAAATAGAGACTTAAATATATAGAAAACATCCAAGACAGAGGACCATACTCATACTCGTACCTACTCACCCAAAAAATAATTGCCCTTATTAGGATTTGAACCCAGCATCACCGCTTCGTACGCAGGCAACTGAAAAATTGGAACTGTAAACCCCGCCATCTAGCGAAATTCGGCAACAGTATAGTCTTAACCAATCTCTAACACAACTAACTAGGTATTTAAATTTCTTATATAAAAGAGCTTGTTGAAATTAAATTAGGAAAGATTGAAAACCGAAGCAAGTTTTACAACGTTCAAGCATGTCGCACAGAGATTTGTGTAAATATTTTCATAAGTTCGGGCGGGCCGCGACCCGCGCTGTAAAACAAAATGTCCGCCGGCGTACAAGTTGTCTCTAGGGATGTGACGTGCTTATGTCGATACAATTAAATTGTAAAGAAATATATGGGAACTAATTGTTCAAAAACGATCGTTTATTCTAATTACCATTCCTTGTAATCCTGAATAAATTTTATTATTACATTTCATTTACTGAAATCTAGTTAAAAAACTCGTATTTGGAAATTCGCGTAATATCACAGTATTACATTATAGTGTTTGAATTATTGTCAATATAAGTTTTGGTTGTACGGGGGTCGGCCTTCTTATATTTACTACATATTAGAACGCGTACTTACAAGTATCATCAAGACCATTATTAGCAGAATACAAAAAAAATCAGAAATTCATTTAAACTTTGGTTGATGAAACAGACACAGGTTTGCAGTTAGTGGAATTAATAGGTATCGAGTATTACAAAAAGTATTACTTATTTCCAAGCAGGGTACACCCGCAAGTTATTTTAATGACGATCTACCTCTTTCTCAAACTTTCTATAAGTACCTAAAAGATATCGGCGTGGTGTTCGCTCATGAACTCACGTTTCATGTTTATTTTTTCAATTTTCAATTTATTTAATACGCTCTCTAGTTGGTGAAGCTTTCAAGCGTCTGGGTTTTGTCTTCCGTAACTGCAAAGACTTCACACATGTTTGTGTCATCAAGTTACTTTATTCGACACTTGTAATATCCAAATTAGAGGCAAGTTCGTGTGTTTGTAATCCACGAGTCAACCTATGTACTTATCCTTGAAAAAGTACAGAATTGTTTCCTGCGCTATATTTTTAAAAAGTTGTACGGTTATTAGTTATTACCACTTTCATTTACCCTACTGCTTATCTTCAGGACACCCTTTGGATACAACTCGCTGGCAACGCGTAGATTGTTTGACCGCTGATCACAACTCTTCGCATACAGCGTGGTCGTCTCGATTGTCCCAGCTTGCTCAGTGAGGCCTGTCGCCTGTTTGTAACTGATGGACGTGGGCGTTTTCGAGCAGATCGGCTGCGGCTCTTCACTGTCCCTTTCTCTCTTACGGTAGCGCATAGTAACTCTCCCGCTCCCTGCATGCGCTCAATAAGCTAGACGCGATGCGACTCTCCTGTGATTTGTTTGCGAATGGCTGGACAATTAATTGTTGAAAGAGAGTGCTTGAAATTGTGTGATATGTTTTTTTAGTATTTAATATTAGGTATTGTTTTTATTTTTAATGTGTCTTAATTTTCCCATGATTAAAGAAATGTAATGACTTACAATACCGTATTTCCTGTAATATTACATTTTTTAAGCTATTGCATAGCTTCTATCGCGGGCCTTGAGCGCGGGGACCGAATCTAGAAATTCCGTAACGAAAAAACCTCACGCTCCCCACTCCGATGGGCAAGGAGGTGTGGCTTGAAGGCCGTGCATCGTCTAACGTCGTTTCAGTTCGGCAGTCTTCGACACGGCGTTGTGTGCGATTAGACGTATTGTACGACTCTACGAAACTCGCACGAATCGAGACGAGCTGCTCCGAAATCGGACGAATACATATGTTTATGAGAAAGTATATAGGTATTTATGTACAACAGTGAATAGCTGTACTTGTTTTATTTATTTAATAATAGAAAAAAATTGTTTTCTTATCGGTCACCACGCTCAAAAAGTGTAACTTGAATTAATATCAAAGAAAAAGAAATACTGCATGAATAAAATAAATAAAAAATTATAATTGCATAAGTTGATACAAAATGCTATGCAATAGCTTTACCGCGGCAGTCCCCGAGTGCCACACGTCTTTTTGTTACATTTCGTATCTATAAATAAATTATTTCAATCATCGAATTTCGTCACGCTTCGACATCGGTCCGAGCATCCCTCGGCCCGCATCAGAAGCGGGGCCGCGTTTTGATAAATATTTGCGATTTATTTTATTCCTGGAGCCATTTTTTTGAGAACGCGTCCGTAAAGGCGAAATGGCATTGCGCGCCAAACCACCCGAGCAGCGCTGAAGTTTCGGCGGGAAAATAAAAACGCGTTTAACTTTGTGTTAATATTATATTGTGCCATTATTGAGCCATTTATTAGAATCCTCGCGGAAGGGATGGGGTTGAACTGAGTTTAATGGACGTTTTGTTTGGTGGAATATAATTTTTAACCAGTCTAACGATTTTGGGGTAAACCTTTCGGAAGAGTAATCATTTTTCAGCGAATATTTTACGCTTTGTAATGAATGAGTATTTTTGGTCGGACGCAGTGCCTACCTAATGCTAATACCGATAACAGACATTTGCATTTAAAATGAGCGTGATGTTTTAATTTTGGTGTTTTTGCTTGTATATGTTTACCTACACTCAATAAAAAGTTTACATCCTACTTCCTACTAATATTATAAATGCGAAAGTTTGGATGTTTAGATTTTTATTACTCAATCGCACTTAAACGACTCCAACCGATTTGGAAGAAATTTTGCACGAAGATAACTTATAGCCTGGATTAAGGGATAATAAAGGATAGTTTTTATCCCGGGTCCACGCAGACAAAGTCGCGGTGGAAGCTAGTGGAGAATAAATGAGAGTACTTAATGTCAATTAATTAGTAAGCAGCAATCAGAATGATAATGATGTTCTTGATTTGTTTTTTAATTAGGTAAGCAAAAGTATATATTGTACGTATGTCAACCACTATTTCACTGCCATTTCCCAATTACGTCGCGATTCAATAATAAAAACTAAACAACCGGCCAAGTGCGTGTCGGACCACGCAAAACGAAGGGTTCCGTGCCTATTAAAAAGGTCGTATCGTCACAGAAATTTTACGGCACTTACGTCCTTTTCTTTGACGAAGGCAGTTTTTCAGCAATATCTCGAAAACCTCTGAACCGATCTTGTTCAAAACAATTTTCGGTGAATGAACTTAATAAGCGCTGTGTCCATGAATTTTTTCATATTTATAAAATACACCGTTCAAAAATTAGAGGGGGGGGGACAGAATTTTAGTGACTTTCGGGGCGATTATCTCCAACCCTATTCACTTAATCAAAAAAAATGCTAAGAAACCTTATATTTATTTTGAAAGGCCTATCGATTGATGTGCCACACGGGGGGTCACAATGAAAATTTTTTTTTTGACTTTTAGTTTTATGTATGGAGTGCACCCCTAAAAAAAAATTTTTTTGTCTTTTTAATTACAAAACCATGTAGCGGCTAACAAAATACACCTATTCTCAAAATTTTATTCAAATACACCTTATAGTTTTCGAGTAAAATGCCTGTGACATACGGACAGACGGACAGACGGACAGACGGACATGACGAAACTATAAGGGTTCCGTTTTTGCCATTTTGGCTACGGAACCCTAAAAAGGGATTGACAACCAAAATATTTAACCCGGAACTTGTACCTATGTTTCGTTTAATTAACTAATATGTGAATGTGACTCTCGGCAAACGACTGACAATTCCCTTTTTAGTCGTTTAATTATTCTAAAAGCTTAAGTCAAGTGTAAAAATACGAGTATTTTTACACTTGACTTAAGCTTTTAGAATAATACGAGTATTTTTACACTTGACTTAAGCTTTTAGAATAATTAAAACTTAACCATAAATATGTCCCATCGCTCTTATGTCAGCGGATTAAGATTTCGGTACATATTTATGAGAGGATTAAACCGGTATATATTTTTGCACTTGACTGTACTTACCTATTGGGCCATTATCAAGAATAGGTTCGATGGCATCGAATCGAATCGATGCCTTAGAAAATTAATAAATACAAAGAAAGAAATCTCTTCATTACCAGGTTGTTTTTATTATACGATATCTAATTGGTAATTCAGCCATGTTGACAAAGTTGAAACTGAAAATAGCA
The DNA here is from genome assembly GCA_932294315.1 of Epinotia nisella. Classification (NCBI taxonomy): domain Eukaryota; kingdom Metazoa; phylum Arthropoda; class Insecta; order Lepidoptera; family Tortricidae; genus Epinotia; species Epinotia nisella. Next base: position 17,887,623 of record OW028677.1, on the reverse strand, counting down.
GGAAAACCAAGCCTTCGTAATTAACAAAATAACCCATTCTATTGATTCTCTCAATGGCCACTCCTGAACTGAACCAATCATTAATTATAAAACTACCCCACGCGCCCCGGGACAGTCATTACGGCTAGAGTGGACCGCGAGTATAAGGGTTTAAACAACCCTTTAAAACTGCTAGTGATTCTTGCAAGCAGGTTCAAATGCATACGTAGGTACAGTAAGGGAAATGTATTAACGTACCTTTTTCGCTCTTCTTACTATGACAATAAAGCATAAAAAGGTACGTGAATACATTTCCCTTATACTTTACCAATAGCACAATTGGTTCGTACACTTTTAATACCTATCGTGTTATTTATAGCAACTGAGATTAATTTTGCAATTCTGATAATGTGATGGATATAAATAAATTGTATGAACCATTTTTATAAAGATTTTTGGCTACGGTAATTGGCGGTTGGTAGAGTATTTAGGTTATTTATATAGCTAAACATTGATAAACACATTGTTTGGTATCGTAAACGTTTTTATCAATAAATAAATAATGAAGTATAATGATAAGTAGTATTTAATTCTTGTATCTCACTTGTATCACAATATTCACAATGTGCTATTACCGTGCTATTACTAGCTATCCGGAGGTATTATAGGCCAGTAAAGGCCTCCGCACACCGGCGACACTGACACGTCTAGCTGTCGTGGATGGCACTCATGCGCCACTTGAACTCGCCGAGGCGAGGGCCATCGCGGCTACACGGTGGTTTCTAGTTTACCTAACTATAATACTGCCAATATACTGACTTCCATGACTTACGCCATTGTTCATAAATGTCTCTTAAACAATTTCTAGTTAAAATGGGGATAGAAAGGTACTTATCCGTCTTTCGATTTGCTTGCACACCATGCATGTAGGTACTAAAAGTTAAAAAATCTTTCTCAATAACTAATAGGTCTTTTATAAACAAATGTAAAGTTTCTCAGCAAGGCAGTACCTACTCGTATACCTATTATTAAAATTTCCATTTCAATTTTCAAATTCTTATTTCTTTGAATGGTCCGGCTAACCATAGACAAAACTTGCCAGTCCGTCTCCGTCCCGTGCCATAAGCAAGACAGTGTCGATGTCAGTTGAAAAACACAATAATAACGGCCGTCTGCCACCAACGTGTCGCTGCTAAGCTAATTGATTGTGGGGCTACTGAGGCCGTGATAGGTGTTGCCAATATCATGTTCCTAAATTGTGTAATAATTCCTTTCTGTTCCGATTATGAAGCGACAAAGTACCTACATACCTATAGCTAACTATAATATAAAATCTTAATCAATAAATTAGTAATCATTTATAATTATGAAATACATCTCTATCCTGAATATTATTAATTCTGAAAGATATAGGTATCAGTAACGCCTTTTATAAACAACGGGGTTTTGTGTTGTTAATTTTCAAATAATGCTGCACTATAGAAACCAAAATTAAATACCTACCTAACCGAAATGGTAATGCAGACTGACTTTCCCATAAATCTGTTCGTAAGAACCTAAACAAAAGTACCTACTCACACCTAGCTTTAACAATCAAACATTCTTAACTAAAAACCATAGTTCGCAAAAACCCCGAATCTCCCGTTTATTCAACACTGGCAACACTGTTTGCTAGAGCGGGCGTTGATAAAGGATGCCCCCCGACCCCCCTCCTGCCACCTGGAGTCTTTAATTGAATAATCCCAGTCATTAATCATAGCACCCGTCTGCAGGCGAACTTGAATTATTTTGAGCAGGACAGTTCTGAATCGACGGCCGATAGATTAGGCAATGGCGTGACCTTTCTCTATTATTTTAATTTTTAAGTGACTTAAATGGTAGGTATTCTGAGTAAGAACTCGTTAAGTTTAAGTTTGTTATCTGAATTAATAAAAAAAATCGGCTGTGACAGACGGATAGACAGACAACCGAGTGATCCTATAAGGGTTACGTTTTTTCCTTTTGAGGTATCGGAACCCTAAAAATAAGATAGCTATTGGGTAATATTAATGGAATAGCTTATATTGAACATAATCTGATTCCATGATGCATTGATGATACAGTAAACAAAGTAGTTTATGATGTAGATAAATAAATCCTTCACATATTTCACGCAATTTCTTACAAGTGAACACGGCAAAAATAAACAGTCCACTCCATCTCACATAGGTAGACAGGATATAAGGGCCGCACCTACATCAAAATCAAGACCCCGTGCACGTTCGCAGCTACCCACATGACCCCGGCCCACGCCTTACCTCCGCTATATACCTACATCTACAACATACCTAACACAACACAGGAAGCCCCAGCTCCTTAACGCACACAGACAAACAGCGTAAGCTAAACTAAATTACACTCACACACGCACATCCCCCTTTGTCTTAGCTAAGTGTCAACCAATAAAAACAAAGGATTCGAAAATGGAACAAAAAGAGCCGGCCAATCGCGAGGGACGTCACGCGTGCTGACGCACGGCTATTGGCTTGAAAAAAATCCGTTTGGCTCCGATGACGACGGCTAGACGATGAGATTGATGCGGACTTTATTTCTTACCTTGCCTTCTTTACCTAAGTGGATGCATTTTCTAATCAGTAAATTCTTAGCAGTAACTCACCAAACACAAGCATTCGTTAAATCTTAATGCAAAGGTAGAGAGAATACTTTTTAAGCTACTGTATTAATAATTTATGTAGTAGATCAAATGCCTAAATGACTGGCTTATAAAAACGGTCAGGTACTTACACTTGTATCATGATTTCCAAGTTTTTATTCGAGCCACTAACCTATCTATTCTTCTTTCATTCCCCAAAACTATCAACGGGTTCCCAAATGTCAGTCACAATCAATATTCGTCGCGAGTTTTCTTCTAAAAACTGTTATAACTTCTCGGCATTTACGGCGAAGCTTAAGTAGACATTCAGTGAGGAGCATATCTCACGGTGCTCACGTGTGAGCGGGGTGGGGACCGTGGGAGGGGGCGGCGAGGGTCATTTATCATTCATATCATCTTCGCTCCACTTCGCTCGCCGCACCGCCGTAAATAAATAAGAACAGACTCATCTTTTACAGCCGTTTTAGAACGCCGCATGCAAATTACCCCTCTATGGCCCGGAGATAAAGACCTTTATCACACTGTGGTAATTCAGACGTTTACACCGTTTTCGGACTAGTGTAGGTAAGCGTGTGTAGGTACTGCCCATGTGTCTTAGATGGGAATAGATAATAGATGCTACTACCTATATAATATTTAATGGCTAAGTATAGGAGCATTATATTAGTTTAAAAGTTGGGTCACGTGCTTGATGCATGATGAAGTTTGTTGTGATCTACATTGATATCAGTGCACGATTTAAGTTAGAACAGGGTTAGACTCTGGAATTATAGAACGCAGGATTAAAATGTTCAAAGGGAGATCGTAAACTACGTACAGTCGACGCCAAAAATACGTTTACACTTTTGCACCTTATTCCATTGCAATAAGGCGAATAGTGTAAACGTTTTTTTGGCGTCGACCGTACATCTGATATGTTATTATTGCAATGCCTATTATTTGGCTCAACGTTTACTTTGGCGGAGAAAGTTTTCTCGTGTTTATCCTCGTCTTAAGTTTTTAGAAGTTCTATTATTTTTTCCTGGCTAGTTTTAAAGGTTATAAGCGCTCCAAAGGTGGCACACTAAAATTGAATCAATTGCACCAACTTGCCTCAGTTTCGAGTTCGAGTTGTCAATGGAAACGTGTAAACGTGTCTTAGCTGTTAGATTTGGTGGCCATTTTTAAACACGGAATTTCGTAAGTATAGACAGCATATCTATCTCTTTTTTTATATTAAGTAGGTACATCTTAGATTTTAAATATCAAATTAATAAAACTGAATAGGTATTTTAACGACTTAAAAAAACGCATAATTTAAAATCACGTACGTTAATTTTTTTTGGAGGATTATCTACATGTCCAAAGTAGAGTCAAACATTAAAATTTTCAGTTTACATTTAATATGAACCGTGAGCTGAGTTTCAGTGGTGTGAAAAAGAAAGTACCTACTTTATCTCTGACCTGAAATAGTTAATAGGCAGATTAATGTGGTTCTCTTCTTATCAACAAAAGTATATTACAGAAAATAAATTGTCATGTAGGTCCTAAAAAAGTGAGTTTTCTCGTATTTTAGTTGCAATAACTAGTTTAAACAACTTTAATATTTTTCTGAATGGTTTAATGGTACATTAAAAACAACTTTTATAGTAAAGCACCTAAAGAAGGTATGTAGATGTAGAGTCAACTACACAAACGTAAAAAACATCACCTTTTATTACATCGAAATTAGGAAAAAAAAATGTATACATCTTTTTGTGGTCGATTATTTATACAGTCGATTGTAAGTCACAACTCATTTGAATAAAATATAAGATACAATGCCAAAAAGATTAATCAAGGTACTAATATTAGGTAGGTAATATGAATATGTTTAGATATCAATTAGAGTGCTCATCACGATGAACATGGACGACAATGATTATCGAAGTAATACAATATCCTAGCTCGAACTACCCTACAATCGCGAAACCGTTTATTATCTAAGCATACCTATTGCGCTCTTAGATTCCAAATAATTCCGCTCGCCCGCTAAGAAGATTAAGAACGATTGGATGTTCGGAGAAGGTCGCAATCCGGACCTAATGCGAGGCAGGCTTAGAGAATGGCCATCAATCGGGCGGCCATATCGATCACTGGCTGACCAGGCCTGGTTGCTAAAAGGACATGCCAAGCAAATATTATAAGACCCACCCGTTGTGCTTGGAAACTTGCCATTCTGTGAAACATTTTCTTTAAAAATTCAGAACTTTCTACATTATTTCATGAAATAGTTACGGTGAAAATACACTTAGAAGAACACGTTTATTAAAAACAACATGCTCCTTTTTCGGTATCGGTTAATAAAAAATAAAAGAATCCTTTTGCTAGAAAAAAGGTAGGTGCAAGTACTCCGTAGGTAGTTTTTTTGTACGGAATATATACATTAAATAAACCGTGTAAACATAACTAGGTACCTACTGAATAATTTAATGAAGCCTTCCTAACAAATTTGATCCATAAATACCAGATCCAGACCAGATTATATAACAGATCTCAAATTAGACGATAAACAAGCAATTTGCGTGTCAATAAACTCGAAAAAGTGTGTACCTAAATGCTGGAGCTCCGTTTGTTTAGTCCGTCATAATTGCTCGACTGCACCTCCGAGCTGACGAGCCGAGGACAAAACCTCCTAAATCCAGTTCATTAGGGCTCTATTCACATCTCACCCCTGGATGGAGATACGCGGTGATTACTGCAACCGCTCCCGACGGCTCACGAATAAAGACTGCATCATAATTTCACCAGATACACCCTCGTTAACGGCTTAAGCGAATAATGATTCTAATACCAAGCTTTAAAGTTGTATTTCGAAACGCATTCGTTCACGTCACTTGCACAATGACATGTAAAAATAATGAACAAACTTGTAGGTCAGTCGGAGAAAACTAAGTCTTATCAGAATGTGAGACGTTTTATATTCGCGTGGGTTGGTCGGCCAGAGATGTTTGTAAATTAATAGAAGGAAAAGTTTCGCGGGACGTCGCACCGGCAAGGTTGTCGCAGTTGTGATTCAATTTGGACGCTAATTTAATGATGTTGTCGTGGATGCAAACAAATTGATATTCATATGGGACCTGCGGGGCTGTACTTACATTTACCAAATTATGGGAACAGTCATAACAAGTGTGTAAGTGTATTCAATTTCTTGAGTTACAAATATAAAATAATTGAAAGTAAAAAGTTCGTACCTACAGTAAATAATACAGTACTCGTATATCACTACCGAAAATAAATTAGTGGAACTATGTTATTTAATCTAAAACATCTGTTAGAGAACAAAAAGTGTTCACGGTCCTGCACCGTTAATTTTTTTTTTAAGTTTTTAGGATTCCGTAGCTTTAATTACTTAAAACGGAACCCTTATAGTTTCGCCATATGTCCGCCTGTCCGTATGTCACAGGCAGTTTACTCGAAAACTATAAGATGTATTTAAATACAAAATTTAGGATAGTTGTATTTTGTTAGCCGCTACATAGTTCTGTAATGAAATTACTAAAAGAATATTTTTTTAGGGGTTCACTCCATAATGTAATGTAAGTCAGTCCTCGTAATTGTAAGTCCACGTGTGTCGATAGGCCAATCAAAATTAATATGAGGTTTCTCAGCAATTTTTGATTAAGTGAATAGAGTCGGAGATAATCGCCCCGAAAGTCATAACAATTGTGTGTCCATCTAATTTTTGAACACAAAGCATGGACATCATAGGACTTATTAAATTCTATCCCCGAAAATTATTTTGAACAATGTTGGTTCAAAGGTTTTCGGGATATTGCTGAAGAACTGCCTTCGCTATAGAAAAGGATGTAAGTGTCGTAAGATTTCTGTGACGATACGACTTTTTTAACAAGCTTTTATTAGGTCGACCTGTATGTAACTAACTAACTAGGTATGTAATGAAATCTTGCAGGTTAAATTTGACCAACTTCCAGGAGTCCAATCAAGTTGAAATTTTGTACAATTATGTAAGTCGGATGACAATGCAATAATATGGTACCATAAACCTGGTCTGATGATGGAGACGGAAGGTGGCCGTAGGAACTCCGTAATTACAGAGGATATTTAAACCCGTCGTGTTTGGGCTCGTTACAATCCTCTCAATGAGCAGTTGATGAGTGTGCAAAAAAAAAGTACAGTCGGAAAAAAAATCCAACATGGCGGAACACCAGAGTCGAGCGTGGTGATAGTCAATCGGTACGTGCGTAATGAACAAAATGTATCAATACTTGGTTATTTATCATTGTAACTACACCAAAAATATCTTAATTTTTGGGGAGCTTATAAAATAGTAATTTTTCTCAAACATGCAATGAAATGTCGTCCTTACGTGCGTTATAACAGGCTTCAAAGTATCACGTTTCGGGCGGAACAACTCGAGAGAACTGTAAAGGAATTTCATACAAAATTGAAGGCCTAGGCCGGGAAGTAATTTTTTTTTTTTTAATGTTAACATGGCGTCTGTGTTCATCAACAGGCTAAACAGCTGAATTCTATTTTTTTATTTTTTCTATGGTTATCGGACCAAAAATATCCGCGTTAATGCCTATTACACACGAACCTTTATTAAGAATACAAATCTGTATGATTCAGTGTGTTTGATGAATAAATTAAAAATATTATCTATACGTAAGTCACCAGAGGCCATAGACAATATTTAAAATCATCTGCATTTATTTTATTCATTATAGAAATTAAGATTCTTATTATCAGGTCATGTATAATGGCCCTAATAGGATCTATTCGAACGCTACACACGCGAAATACGGACGACTTTCGTAAAAAAATATTAATGTACTATTTTGAGTGGTGTACCTATTGTTTTATTTCATTGCATATGTTTGAGAAAAGCACTATACATGCCTCGCCGTGAAAAGGGCTTGCCGGCTTCGTATCACTATCCGGCCTCCCTACGGTCGGCCGTCTATTACTCACCCGGCAAGCCTTCTTTCCCGGCGTCTGCAGTAATGTACTATTAATTGCGCTGAAGTTATTATGTATTGAGTGCGTGCTTTATCAGTACTTATGCAAACATTTCGAAAACTGTTGATTCAGTCATAGAGTTTAAATAAACAATTATAGTACGTTTAATATGCTTTCAAATGCTTCCTCACACAAACCTATCAGTAAATCAGAACCCGAGATTTGAACAAAAATCGATGACCGTTGGCTGCCATCTTTATGAAGTCATAGCTATGTCTGTCCCACTCTGTCTCTTTTAACTAAGACCGGTAGATTCGTGCTCTGGAAACAACAAAGAACACATCCATACCAGTTTTAGGTATATAGAAGACGTGTCGACGAAAATCGTGAAGGACACGACTTTTTGCGATATTGCCTAGATATAGACTATGAGTGTTATGACTAAAACTTTGCCAAAAATTGATAACTGCCGTCCCATATTTGAGCGTAAGCATCTAGTGCCATCCAATTGGTCTAAGTATTCGCGCACCCCGTTCCCAGCGTGCGCGCATCCGCCGCGTGATCTGACTATTGTTCTCTCATACTGCTACAAAACATCATATGTGCATATAATTCAAATTATTTGAGGTGTCCGACGACTTATAACAACAGTCATTACAATTTCATACTTCTACCTATAAAGTTAAAGTCGCATTTTGAACGGATTATTTTGTCACAAGTCTGCCACCTCAGACAAGTCCGCCTAGTGGTCATACGTCTTCCTTTAGTACGAGGGCTTTGCTGGTGTCGTTACACCCTCGTTATTCAATTCACAGAGACGATTGTTTCGTTAAGATCGAGGCTAATCTCAGGATGGTAACACGAGAGTTAAGATGGCGGTATCGCTCGTGCATGTGGAATCTAGCAATACTCTCCGAAGAAGTGCAAATTCTGTTAAACTTTGCTCGTTGGATATAACCCTGAATATTACATTCTTTGTCAATTTTAAATTCGTAACATAATGTATCTCTAACGTAAAGGGTATCTCCTAGATTGCCTCGGCCGGGTATGGAAAAAGACGTGTGAGGCAAATCCAATCTAAAGACGAATGAGTTAAACAGGAATGTATCCTATACTCTTAAACGAGCAATAAGTATTTGTATATATATATATATATATATATATATATATATGTATATATATATTTGCAATGAAGTTCTCGGAAAGGGCTCTAACGATATCGATGAAATTTGGAATATAGGGGTTTACGGGGACAAGAAATCGATCTAGCTAGGTCTCATGTCAGGGAAAATTCGTTTTCGCCGTACCTGTTTTCTCTAGGGACTATATGTTTTATACCATTAAACGAGCAATATTTGTCTATATATATATTTGCAATCACGTTCTCGGAAACGGCTCTAACGATTTCAATGATATTTGGAATATAGGGGTTTACGGAGGCGAGAAATCGATCTACTCGTATACTATTAAACGAGCAATATTTGCAGTCACGTTCTCGGAAACAGCTCTAACGATTTCGATTAAATTATGAATGGGTTTACAGGGACGAGAAATTGATCTAGCTGGGTCTCATGTCTGGGAAAATTCGTTTTCTCTGTATTTTCTCTATTTTCACCAGAGCAGAGCTCGGTCGCCCAGGGACTGTGTTTAAATCTGAATTCAGGTACATATGTTCTTATCTACTGCTGAAAATAGACTCGCAAAAATCACACCTATACAGACTCCTTGACCACGATTCCAGATGTCTTAGTGACAGCAGGGGACGTCTCTAGGACATCGCTTTTCTTTACTCTGTCATTGTGTTGATCATTGAAGATACATCATCAGACTCGTTATTTCTGTAGTCTCCCATTCTCAAAAAAAATATATATCATGGGTAGTGGCACATTCGCAGCGACTCTAGGTAGGTACATATTTCTCAAGAGATCGTTTGCCCTTACCTCTTGTTTTTAATCCGAAGTCTACCTTTGTAGCTATAAAAAAATGTTAGTGATCAAAATAAGTTTTACAGTTTTGCAGGGCTTTTGTTTTGAGTGTAACTTTGTCGATAGAAAGGGTGGAGTGCAAAAAAAAGGTACATAGTTAAAGGCCTTAATCTAATCTATGCTTTAACTTTTTTCCTCTGTCCCGAAAGTTACCCACATAAAATGTATCGCGTTACATAATGGAAAAAAATTAAAGCGGAGATTAGATTAAGGTTCTTAACTATGTAAAAATTTGTTGCAATCCACCCACAAAACAAAAAGAATTGTTTGGGTAGGATGGCCGTCCAATATTATTTTAGAACAAATATTTGTTTTCTCAAACGGTGGTTTGAAACGGACCTGAAAATTTTCATTGACAATTTTTTTCTTTTTCTACAGTTAATAACAAACAAACTTGTATAATGTATACCTAAATCCTAAATATTACGATAATAAATTAATTTCGTCTAATGAGTTTGTAAGGAGTTTGATTATGTGTCGATATTGGACACCAACATAATTATATATTACTTACTATAAATGTATGAACTCTCACTGCCCATTAACTTTTAATTAAAATGGGCTAACATACGATAATTTATATTCCATATTCTACCGATTGTTACCAATTTGCAACTACGGAACTGTTTATGAATGTTTCACAAATCTGATTCATTTATTAAGTTTAAATGAAATCCATCAAATGATGAGCGTACAGATGTATAAATATAGGTGTCATCAACCCGCCGGATTTAAATTCAATTTCATATCGTCGTTGGCATATTGAGTTGTTACATAGAGTATAATCGCGTTACCCAGTCCACTAGTGGGGATTACGCTCTTTTTAATAAAGTTGCCGGTAGGGGGCGACATTGGGGACATTTTTACACAAAAGAGGATTACTCCGGCGAGTTTATCGCCACCTTACAGCAGGGCTTAGCCTCCTAAATACTCTCCCGGTGGATGCACGCGAGTTTTACAGGTACCTATATGTACCAAGTTATAAGAGCTACCTAAGTACTTGTATTAGAAATTGCGCCTCGTGAGGGGATTATCATGGAGAGAAAATTTTAGAACTAAACCTAAAATTGACATTCGTCAATGTTAATATTTGACTAAAGTACTTACGTGCCCGGAAACTGCCAAAGAAGTAAGTGATTAACATTATAGCCGTGTTCAGTTAACGTCTTTCTACTCGTATTCGTACCTATAAGATGCATCAAAAAGTGAGTTCTCTGTGTAATTGCGAGAGGAAAACTTGCAGCCTGACTGATAATTCGCGTTCAGTGTTTTTTTTTGGTAAGTGCTTAAGACTACGAATATAGGTACGCGTCCATCACACCACTATGCCAAAAGTAACATCATCATATTAATAATATCTTCTGACATTTCTACCATGTGTCCATTTTAGTGAAAAGACGAACTAAGCGAAGAAAGTAAAAGTGAAAATGGACAATTTTGGTGATAATGAAAATGTCAGCCGGTTATATTGTCGCCCGCCATGTTATAAACTGTCCTAAGAACTTGTCAAAAGGCCCTGCTTTCTTATCTCAGGTGCCATTGTTTCAACTCAATATTTTTACGATTACCCTACTGTTCAGAAACGTTTAAATACTAATATATTTAATCCTCATTCTTGAGCATAATACCTATTGTATCAATTTAAATTCATATTAAAAGTTTAATTATTTCAATTCTACGTAATAAAAACCACTAATAATGACTCCAATTTAATTGCATATTTTTTAAATAAAATATTCAATGTATAATATAAAATTTATAATCAGTCGCATTATCTATACACAATTTTCATATGGCAATGTTTAAGCATTCAAAATGGACTTACGTTAAATTTACCGTTGCGCAGCGATTCCCAGCGACTGTAACACATTTCACATTCCTGTATTTTTCTATTTTGGATTATAGCAGCCCTAATTCAACAGTCCACTCTTTTATTTAACATCTAATACGGACCTGAGAAGATTTTACACCTACCTACAATCCTAATCAGAACTTAAAGTCAGGTAAGTAATTGATACTTGATCCATCTCTACCAGACCTTGCTAGTCAGCAGCAAAAGTAGCTACGCAGGTCATGTGCTCAAAATTATATACACACGACTCTAATGTCAAGAGGATCAGGACTGTCGAGATCATTTTGAGCGTGTTGTTTTGCGTAACTACTTCTGCTGCTGACTGTACTTATCCCAATTCACATCAATACAATATTCCTCCAGCTCATGAATTTAGGTATAACCTTCGAAACACATACAGTCGGGAGCGCGGCAACAGAAGTTGTCTTGTCAGTGCCCGTATCTTGACACCCCGACAGCCAGGAAACGAGAGAGGCTCACTTCATTACTCGCACATCAAACAATCGCTCCGCCATCTTCCCGGAAGTGACGTCACTGACGTGTTCCCGCAATCGCTTTGATCCTTCGCAAAAATAACGCCGGCGTCGGGCAAGTTTTCGCGGCAAATGTAATTGCTTTTCGTGATGACGCCGGCTTGTTGGTGTATGAGTATTTGACGCCTCTAAAATGTTTACAGCATTGGAGTACTTTTAAAATTGTTTGATGGTGGCAAACAAGCATACGGCATGATGGTAAACTTACACCATAGCCTACTGACGCTTACGACTCCCGACGAGTCTCAAGCCTTTTTTAGACACTCTATCTTTGACCGCTAGAGCAAGTTAAATGCAAGTCCCTCACCTCAACCCAGTGCATCCTCGAGAGCTATGGCAATGCACCCAATGTTAGTAATGTGTTAGCTATGGGTGGCAGCCATTTTCGAAAAACGAATGCCTATAGACACAAATTTCTGGGATTAGGTAGCCAAACCCCTGGGAGTCCTTTGGATGCAACTGAAATAACGCCAAGATATGGTGAGCTAGCACAGCATGGCTTGGCAGCAGCCAAAGTCACGTCGCGAGAGTCTCAGTGACTCTTGTCCGGTCTCAATTTTTCGTGCTTTGATGTACTTTGATCCTAAACAGTAATAAGTTCATAAGAAGGTGATTAACCTGACGACATTTCACGAAAATGCCCTTAACCTGAAATAGGTTTTGTGATATGGGCGCAAATAAATCTATTTAAGTCACACAGTTTGAAACATTTCGAAACTTTTACGCAAACATTTCACCGTCTTCCAACTTCCAAGAACTTAAAGTTTAATGTTTTAGTTAATTCTAGTAACTCAATATAAATGAAATAAAAAGATTGTACTGGCTAGAATCCAATTAGAAAGGAAGGTGTATCTGTCATCTTTAAAATAAAGATTTCATTCATAGTTCTTTACCACCGAAACACGAGATTTTAAAAACGGTGTGAAAAAACATGCGGGTTGTAACTATACAAAAACTGATTCATTCAAATTCAATTTATTCATTAAACTAGAACTTTTTCTCAAAGGCTCATATCGTATTAAATATTCAACACCCATGATACAATAAATCGCCAAAACAACAAAACACATCACCCTAAATCATGTGACTATTCAAAACAGTGACTTCTTTAGAGAGAAAAAATTGGTAAAAAAAGTGTGGCATCTCATGTCACAAGACAAAGGATGACCCTTAATTGTCGGTAAAAAGGCCTGAAGAGCACAAAGGCGCTAGATGTCATGCCTTATCAACGGAATTAAGGGCATATTATGTGCGTTGAAAGGATTACACAGGTGCCCGGGTGTCGGCGTTACAAGGAGAAAAAACGGCTGTGTCCGCGGGGGTGGAAAGCGGGCCTTGTTGCTTAGCATAGCCATACTAACCATATTGTAAAGTTTTGAAAATAAACACAATCGGTCGGTGATAGTTATGGGCTATTTCCGTACACAGTGTTAAATGCGGACCATTGCGTGATGTAGATGAAGGCTAAAAATAGGGGTGTGGACTCAAAATGTACCTATTATTACTTCAAAACAAAGAAGGCAAAAAAATATGCCCAGTGACGAAAATCCCATCAAATATCTCAAAAAAATACAAAGCTACAACCGTTTTAATGTTCAAGAGGTCAATCGTCGAATCCGACTCGGCTGGGCAGCTTTCGGGAAGCTGCCCAGCCGAGCCGCAGTGTCTCAAGACGAGATTCTTTGACCAGTGTGTGTTGCCAGTGATGACATATGGCACTGAAACGTGGTCGCTTACTAGGGCCTCATTAGAAGGCTCAAAGTCACCCAAAGGGCAATGGAGAGGGCTATGTTGGGAGCTGTTCTGCGTGATCGTGTCAGAAATGAGGCTATCCGAAGCAGAACCAAGGTAACTGATATAGCCTTCTGAATCGCTAAACTTAAGTGGCAGTGGGCGGGGCATATTGCACGTAGAACCGATGGCCATTGGGGCGGAAAGGTTCTCGAGTGGCGACCACGTACCGGAAGGCGTGGCGAGGGTAGGCAACAAGGTGGACTGATGACCTGGTAAAGGTCGCGGGAGTCCGCTGGATGCGGGTGGCGCAGGATCGGTCAATTTGGCACTCTTTAGGGGAGGCCTATGTCCAGCAGTGGACATCTTTCGACTGATATGGTGATGATGATGTTGATGATGAAGTAAATATTCGGGATCTTACAGGCAAATTAAAAAAGAAATATAGATTTGCCGAACAATTTTTGTCAAAATGGAAAACAATTTCAGTGTGTATCTGTGTGCCTGTTTGTGGCATCGTAGCTCCTAAACAAATGGACCGATTTTAATGCGATTTTTTTAATCCGAAAGTCTTTGTTACGTTTCAACAAAATTGGTTCAGCCAGTTTTGAGATATTTAACTTTGAAATGAAAATGTGGGGGGTTTTTTAATTTTTCTAAGATGTCTTTCAACTTTCAAGCGAGTACCTACCTATATGCCAAAAGAGGGTTGAAGTTATACTTAAGTACCTACCTATAATCCTGCTCATTTCTACATACAATAAAAGTACCTAACAACAACAATAAGTAGTATTTTAGGTTATTAGTTACTATATATTACTCATAATTGAGAAGGGTATGTTAAGGTGGTTTGGGCATGTAGAGAGGATGGATGAGAGAAGATTAACGAAGAGAGTGTATATAAAAGGAGTGGAAGGGCAAGTTGGAAGGGGAAGACCTAGGCGAACTTTCTCTGATCAAATTGGAGAAATGTTACAAAAAGGCCAGGTCAAAAGTACCCTAAACCGACGAGCATGTATGAGAAATGTTATGAAGGTGAGTGAAGCGAAAGTGGTTTGTCAGGATCGTAGCAAATGGAGATCCGTGATCTCTGCGTACCCCTCTGGGAAAGAGGCGTGATTATATGTATGTATGTATGTATGTATGTATGTATGTATGTATTACTCAGACTAAATACTTTTACCTACCAAGTTTGATTTCTACGAAAAGAAATACTGTAAATATTCTGGTATTTATTGGAAAAAAGTCTCCGTTACCATACGTACCTACCCATATATTTGTTGTTTATATGCCTCGACATACATCTCAATTTATTTACAGACATTATTTATTAGACACAATCATTAATGACATTAGCATAAGGTTGAATTTCCCCTGTTCTATGGAAAAGCTTTTTCACTATACACAACAATGTTGTTCTTCACAAAAGTGTTAGCAGATTCTGATATTTCCTACATATAAATGAGTAAGCCTTATAACAAAAGTTTTGACCAAGTTACATGCACTGACAAGTAAACTAACAAATTACCATGGGATACAGCTGACTACCATCTGAAAATCACAAACACTCCTTCAACCGTTTCGTGTCAACGGGCGTCGAACGTACCTACGCCATTAACCCCCGTCAAGGAAACTCATTCACGAATGTCATCCGCGATGCACTTTGTCTCGAGTCTCACGTTACCTGTCAGGGCGCAGCCATTAATGTCGTGACCCCCGACTTACCCTCCCGGGGAAAGTTTCCGAACCCACGTCTTGGCCGAATGCCAACTTCACGAAACACCTTAGTTTCATTCCCGTCGACTAAGCGCCTAATCGATAAGGTTTCGATTCGTGGGCGATTCGATTTGGCCTCGCATAGAGTTATTTTTGCCCGGGACCCAAAACTTCTCATTTACTGTGTGATTACTCGCCTCATAGCGGAGTACTGACATGCGACAGCGGTTATTATTGGCGTGTCGGTTTCAGTCATCACACTGCATGTGTTGGTATTTTGTATCGATGTGATTGATGTTGCTAAAACAAATGTACCTACGTATCACGAAAGTTACTGGGTATTTTTGTAGCAAGAGACAATTTTTTAATAAAACAACCTATGACGCAATGTAGACACAATGGTGCGAAAGAGCGTAATTTTATTTAACACCTCCAGCGCCGCCTATTATTAAATCTGCTGTGAGAAATCGTTGTGAAAGTGTCGAAAATATAGTACCTAAATTCCTTTGCGCGACACGGGTTGCAGCGATCAGAGTATTCCGCGCCTTTATGTCTCGTTTGCCGCAGGAAATGATAATTATTTTTGGTCCAATCCTTAAGGGCGGAGAGAATGGGTCTTTCACACGCGCAAAATACCTTGAAGCCCTTTGTATGCGCGGACACGACAAGACATGAGACAAAAAAATACCCATTCACAAATATAGGTTAGTCGCGAAATCTATATGCGAAGCTGAATCTCGTAGGGGCGTAAGATGGGTGGTATAAAGATTATCAAAACGCGCCTTATGGGTAAGGTCTTAGAACTTAAATTGCAGGAAGTGGGTTATTTTGATGTCATTTATTTTGAATCATGTTACAACGATTCATTCATAAAAGTTGACATTTCGATGTAATTTCTAAAGGAATGGATGCGGAGTGACATGCACGCGGATAAACCCGAAACACCTGTGGCCAAACCAGTATCGAATTTCGTTTTCATACCACTTAATTTTACTATGTTTATTTTTGGTTAGGTATATGATAATTGAAAATATAGTGAAAACATTGCACGTAGAACCGATGGCCGTTGGGGCGGAAAGGTTCTCGAGTGGTGACCACGTACCGGAAGGCGCGGCGTGGGTATGCACCCAGATGGTGGACTGATGACCTGGTAATGGTCGCGGGAGTCCGTGGATGCGGGTGGCGCAGTACCGGTCAATTTGGCACTCTTTGGGGGAGGCCTATGTCCAGCAGTGGACGTGTTTCGGCTGATATGATGATATCATAATTATAATGAACCCACGTAATAATGATTACGTAGTATATAATGAGGCAGCAGACGTGTTATTAGAGGCCGGTATGGCGCGCGGAGCGATGGAAGTAAAAAATCCGTGTGAAGGAACAATGCCAGGCTGTCTGGCCGGACAGGTATATGACGGGGCGCATTTTATTGGTTTTCCGAAACATTCCCTGGCCTATTAATAAATGAGTGGCGGGAAAAAAAGTCGTAGAATCCATTTGTCAGGAGCCTGGTGATTTATGAGCGAGGACTTTGGTGTTCCTAGAAGAGGGGCCAGTTTTGTTCTATTTGCTTACCTGTCAGATTGATTTAGAAGGGTAGCTTATATTTTTCGGCATTAGCTTTGAAACTATGTACTTTAATTCTGAAATAATACACACATCGAAACACATATATAATTATCTTACATTTTATTTTAAGTCTATTTAATACATATATAATATGCATATTATGCATGTGTAGGTATTATTCAAATTACTGGTGCCTATGTTGACACCACTTATTGTTATTTTTCGAGTAAGGCAGGGGCTAGTCATTAAACTTAGTGCCTTGACATTTCAAAACCGCAACGTCACGTGTCAAAATACAGAAATGTTAAGCCACAGTCTATTAGTGGATTACTAAAACATGTACGGAAGATAATGTACTAAAATTATATAAAATCGATGTTTACCATTTTCAGACTATTACCTACCTGCTTTTTCTCACGTCTGGCCATAAATTACTCCACAAATTATTGACTGAACGATTTCTAAAATTCCCAGGTAGCACGTGTTAAAAAAAATATCGTCCGAAATAGTTGAAATACTTTTGATCGATGGTGACTCATCGGAAACCATTAATGACTCCGCCATTCTTGTTAAAAATGCATATGAAACTATTAGTCATTAGTTCAGTTACTTTCTTGGTTATGTTTGTTGCATATACCTACATGGATTTCCATTTTAAATATGAAATGTATTCTAACATTCTCGAAGGTAACATTCTCGTTGATGGTTGATTATTGACTTACGTCTGAGAGATTGCATTGTCTCTCAGACGTAAGTCTTAGAGCAAAGCCCTAACGGTTTGGTTTGATGTTAGCCTTTTTACAGCATGGTGATTTTCGTGTTTTTGTCATTTAATAAAAAAAATGAGTGAGTAATCTGAAATCTTTATTGATAACATGGTTACAGGTCAGTTTTTACATAATATTAATTTGAAGATTTCATATAGGTACACAACATTAAATAAATTTTTATTATATTAAGTGATCATTTATCTCTTTCTCCGATACCCAAAGGTTGTCTGGAAGAGATCGCTCTTAAGCGATAAAACCACCTGTTGTCTACCTCTACGAATGAACGTCCATATTATTTTATTAATTAGTGATATTTAATATTTAATTTTCTCTATCTAGCATTTTTTTTTTTTATGTTTTTTTTTCGTAGAATGCCGTGACAGAGTGGTAAAATAAAATGTTGTCCCCACTGAAAGAGTCCACTTTGTCACATGTTTTTTCTTAGAAACCAACCGTAAATAAATATTTATATTGGCCAGAAAGGAAACTTTAATTAGTTCTAATGAAGAAACCTATGTTTTTTTTTTAAATCGCACTTCAAAAACACAATTTTCGATAGTTCAAAAACCAAAAAAACAAAAAAACCTCGGTTCATTGTCGGTAAAAAAGAAGAACGACCCGATTGATAGTTCGCCATTAAAATTTCAAAGTACGAGTAGACCCCCAAAAAAGACACGTTCGAAAACGTATAATTAATTGGTTTCTAAACGTAGTTATAATTATAATAATTAGCACTTGTTTTAAAGGGTTGTTTTAGATAAGAAAATAATTAAATTAACAAAACATCACGAAATTCGTTCTGCAGAAAAAAACATGTAAGTATTTTAGGGATCATGTTGATTACCTAATAGTCCTAGTTTTGACAACTAAAATTTTTGTAAACGTATACCACAGATGCAGTAACCAAACGCCTTCTGACCCTTTAAAAAAATAGCGCGTTTTTAAATTGTTTTAGATTTGCTTTCTTCTTGCACAAATAGGTAACTATTGTTAGTCAAATATTATTTAAGCTTACATATAAACGAGCATTCTGATATTTAAAGTCGCTTAAGGTCACTAAGCAAACGATTATAAATTATGAGACCTATGTATATATCACACACTGTTCCGATTTTTGAGTTTGAGCCTATTTAGTAAGAGATTTTCGTAAAGCGTAAAATGGCAAAGCAAGCTTTTCCTAGTCTTTTACAAAGATCATCTATTTTACATTCCACTTTAATCCAGAGCCAATGGTGAATCCAAGATATTCGGCATTATTTACTAGAGCAACATCGTATCATTAAGCCCTATTTCTATGTTTTTATTCTGGTAGACCCATAAGATTTTCTTGACTTATATCGGTTTTTTCAATGTTTTATATCATGACGAAGAGAATTAATTTTACACTGCAATTCAGAAAATGTTTTACCTGATACTATAAAAGCACTATCGTCTGCATAAGCAACTAACTTACCATGCCGTGTACATGACGATAGATCATTCACTAACGTGATGAAAAGTTAGTTGCCAATAACGGATCCTTGCGGTACAGAAATGGAATCTAGTGATTGATAGTTTGATTTCCCTTTAGTTCCATATACATCAACTTCACAACACGGTTTTTTGTAAATAATCTAAATATATTTGAAAAGGTTCCACGTATACCATAGTAATATAACTTTTTTAGGATTAGTTCATGGTCTACCAAGTCGAATGCTTTTGACAGGTCACTAAGGACCACTGCAACTTTATGCCCCATTTCTTGATAGTCAACAACACTTTTTATTAGTTCCCTAGCTGCATTGATTGTTGACTTTTGGGTTTGATACGCGTGTTGCTCTTTAGCCAGTATATCCTTACTCGAGAGATGGCACATTAGTCGATTGGCAAGACCTAACTCAAAAAAAAAATGCTGGAATAATTGATATGGGCCGATAGTTTTCATACATCATCTATCAATGTCAGTATCCCTCCCTTACTGACATTGATGATTCCCTCTTCTAGTTCCTGACTCTCTTTCTCTCTTACTAGCTGGATTAATCACCTGATATACCTGTACAAATACCTAGCCAAAACCCTTTTCCAACAGTATGCACTGAACTTAAAATTAAATTTTACATTTAAGTGCCTATGATGCCCTTACTACTAAGCTTGATATCCTAGTTTATATTACAAAAAAAAACTAAAGCAGAGGTAGTGACACATTAAATATAAAGCAGCATTCCGACTCTCGGACAGTTCATGGACTTCAAATTACCGATATCGCCCCGTCATCGCGATACGATCAATGCGTCGGCGTCGCGGTATCACACCGCGATCGCCCCGCGAAAGTGCTGAGCTCACGTGGGTGTGAGTCGATAGTCGATCGGAACACATAGCACCTTTTAAACACTAAAGGTTTAACTTGAAAACTACATCCTTGGTAATTTTACCCTTAAAACGTCTGTCATTAGGTTCTAATTGTAGTTGATGTTAGTCTGCTTTTATAGTGTTTTGTTTTTAAATAACAAAATCCGTAAAGGCATTTTGATTGAAGCGCGTATTAACTAAATTAGAGCTAGTTGGCGATTAAGTACTTACATATTATTATTTTTTGTATTTCAATGCAGCAAGTATGGTGTATGAAAATCACGTTTTTTATCTACCCTAACTGTTGGATATACAGACACAAAAAGAAACAATAACCTAATTCAGAAGTGTTGCACATGTACTTACGATACGAGGTAAGTAGGTACCTCAATCACATTGATCAATGGCTAAAAAGCTGTCGCTCCGGTCGATCTCAATTCTCAGGCATACGTTTAAGTTCATTATTTGAACCTCCCGTCTTTGAATTAACAGTAAAATATTATCCACCCGTATTTGGAAAGAAGCGACTAAAATTCACTTGTATGCTTTGTTTGCAATCTTAAGATCATATCTTCAAAATTTTGCAAAAAGCGTTAATAAGCTACTGAGAACCGTTTGACTTTATCATTTGTTATGCTAAGAACAGAACAAAGTGTTAAGTTCAGTTACTGCAGATTCAAGATTTACTTTGGGGTCTTAATCGTAAAAGAACAGATCTTTCCCATTGATACAGTTTGAAGGATATCCATGTGACATAATAGATTAGGTGACGCGCAACTTCATATTTCCCAAGAAAACTTGATCTGCGCTGATCCTCGCGCAATCTCAGGGTCCCGGTAACCCATTGTTCGCCAATATATCGAATCGCGCCAAATCTCTACTTAAATCGATGTTTCAAATTTAACGACAAAAAACGCAAACTAATCCAACGCGGCTTCTTTGACTTCACTGCGGAGAGAAATTGAAATATATTTGTTTCTTCACGTATATAGTTAAAAAAGCTTGGGATTATTGATTTCTGGGTAAAGTCGTTGGGCCGTGAGGATAATGTTCCCTTACGGGACGGGAACGAATTACTCGTTGAGGGATAAACTCACCTCTAATTTCGGCAGAAATATCGAAATCTCGCGTTCGGTAATCCGAGAAAAGATTACCTGAGTAGGTACTCTGTTTTTGTTCTGTTTAAGCAGGAAAGAACCTTTCCAATGAAGTGGCCTCTCGATTGGGCCGCTTTTTGTAATACGTTATATGCGGTGCCAATATTATTTTGTTGATTAAGGCTGGATTCGACCATACAGGAATAATGATCACGTCTGAGGTTAAACGTCAAGATTGTAAGGGCTAATGTCAGAATTAACTCTATTTTGGTATGTTTGATTTGACACTTATAGGCATCACAAATTAATCTTTCAAACAACATAAAACACATATTGAGTAAAAGAGTTGAACCAAATATTCTAACCAGCAGCCTGCGCTGTGCTCTGTGTGACTACAGTTTTTTGTCCCAAATCTTGGTGCTCATGCTTCGTAGGGATGTTCAACGCACGTGAACAATCTTGCCTTGTAATAGGTACCTAAGATTTCAGTACTTGACTGACAAACAAAAAGAAACCGACCTTTCAATTCCTTAAAGTCATAAATACTACTTAACCAGAACTATAACTCGAGCAATACTGAATTACTGATGAACTTACCTATACACAGCAACGAATGAGCTCGGTTTATTATGAACAAACTATTAATTAAAGGCAGTATTAGCGATTTTTTGCGACATCAATATGATTTAGCCGGTTAAAAGATCACATCTTTATATCATTGGATTCCTTTACTTTACCTTCGCTCAGCTTTAATTGAATCAGAAATCTATTGCATCATACTCGTAGTCAAACTTAAACGTAACCCCCTGAATTCACGAAGTAGGTATTTTTAGTTTCAAATGATCTCGCATCCAATCTCGAGCGATCATTAGCCGGCAATCATTTACAAACTGCACAACTGACGGCCAATGGAAACCCTTAATGAAATAAGACGATGATCGATCAAAATAATAATTAATAATAGAGCCCGCCGCACTTAGTCATCGAGTCATCGTGTTTAATTAAAACAGCTAAATTAACGGGTACATGATATTTTGTACTATGTAGTCATTAACTCGGTGTTACAACATGAGTACATACGTATAATGCGTGTTATCTACGCTTTGATACATTAGGTAGATACATAGCCAGCGGCGGCGGTTTATTCAGTTTACGTCAAGGTTTGGTTTTGTTGGTATTTTGAGGTTTCAAATAGGGAATTAATTCAAATGAGTCTCTAATTTGAAGAAAATGAGTCAGAATTTATTTACAAGACTATTTTTGTTTCAGGCATTTTCTTTGCGTACATTTGTTTCGTTTGGGTGCAATATTCGACGTTTTTTGAGTGCTCGTTACGTAGGTACAACATTTTGTAATATCAAAGTGATGTCACTATGTTTTTCATATTCCTACTTCAGATTCTTCTATAATTTGTATATTACAATATGAATATAACAATTAGCCATTAAACTTCCGCCACGGGTAGGTACTTTTATGTAATGCGTACGGACGTTTACTTAAATAAACTTACTACATATCTGCCATAAAAAAAAAACGTATTTCTCAAGTTCCATGACAGAAACCAGAATTGCCTTGCAATTAGGTACAACTTAAAATTCATACGATATAACTGTGAAAACGTGTGTTAAAACAAGCGTAGTAACTTTCATGAAACGGGCACTAGATACGAGAGTTGAACACATGTTGTGCTGGTACAGGCGTGATTATACTACCTATGTGTATTCAACGTGGCCTGTGGCAATTCACATATTTACTTCCTTGTAATTTTTAGCTAAAAGCAATTTTACGTAAGAGTTTTTATATTTATGTCAGCTGACAGCAAAGCACAATACATTTTAAAAATCTAATAGACATAAGTTTATGAACCTATTAAAAACAATACTAACAAAAGTATTAAGAATATATTATTTTAATGTTTTTTTAAGCTTATTCGACGGTTCCCACGGCCTGTCGGTCTGGCCTGGCGCGGAATCAGGCCGTGGTTGCCTATTATAAGGGTTACAATTAGACATAGCATAAGTACTTACTTAGATTTTTTTTCATGTAAAATTTCACATTGTAAAACCAGTTGGCAATCGTTAAATAAATAAATAAAGAATATAATTAGAGCCAAAAACTTCAAGAGATTTTGTACCAAAATTGGGTGACAAGAAATTGTAATTGACACGATACTTCAAGCATCTGACAATTGTTTAATGCAAAAAACACCTAAGTGCAAGGCTAAACTAGGTACCTACTGCATCTAAGTTACCTAATAGGAAAAACTTTCATGCCAACATAGCCTGAGATATAAAAATGAGCTTAGGTAAGCTCGAGTGAGAGAAAATGGCAACCTATTCGCATTACACCACAATTAATTTGCTATGGGCACGAGGATTGATTGTTTTCTTAATTAATAAAAGTCTAGACGTCTGGGGACGACTGGGTAGCTCCGTGTTCGTTTTACGAGTAAGGTCCGAATTGATAGTTTCATCGGTTTACATAACCTAACCTAACTATTTAATTTTGCGGTGTGTGTATCAATTGCAAATTCTATGGCAAAAAATATCAGTTTGTAACTTTGATGAAACCAGAAAATATTGTTCTGGTCTGGACATACCTAGATAGATTTGATCAACGAAACGTAATGTAAGAAATAAAAGTATCTAAATAAAATTGCGTTAGAACCGTGTAAAGTATCTTTTAAAGATACAAAGCGCGAGAGTTTAAAATATATATATTTTTAGTGAGTTTAAGGTTAAAATTGTAGATTGGGAAGTGACCTCGCTCTCACCTATATTTTTCCCATCATCCATCTACTACAAGTTTGGTTGTAACATAATTGTCAATGCTATCACCTCGTTATTAATTTCTCAATTACTGTTGAAAGACAAATGTTCGTTACATAATTAGATTAGGCTATGGCGATAGCAAATTGCGCGCGCGTCGATTGATGGACGGGCGCTGCGGGGCGCACATACACGTCGGACCGAAACGTGGGTGTGACTATTGAC
Source organism: Epinotia nisella (assembly GCA_932294315.1). Lineage (NCBI taxonomy): Eukaryota > Metazoa > Arthropoda > Insecta > Lepidoptera > Tortricidae > Epinotia > Epinotia nisella. Next base: position 17,863,476 of record OW028677.1, on the reverse strand, counting down.
TTATATTGTGTTTTAACTAACATTTTTAAATTTAATATTTCGGTAGAAGCAAAATTTACCTGTCACCATACTACCCAATGTCTTCTTCTTCTAGGATCCTTTAAGTCATTAAAGCAGAAAGCATATCTAAGGTCTCAAGTTGAGACCTTAGGTTAGGCCGCGCTAGTTGAGACTCTAGCGCGGCCTCGGCGACAATATCCAGCCTTCTATTTACGAGAGAAGCGTATATACAGCGTGTGATATCCATTAGAACATACATTTTAAGCAAAGATTAGCTTTAAGTACTGTGAACCGAAAAAAACATAACAATTACCTTTTATAATGGAGAGTTATTGATTTTTTAAATTTTCTGGAGCAGCAATGTACTGCTAACATTTATTTGACGCTTCAGAGAATCAGGAGCCGTAGCATGGTTGGCCTTATCACGCGACAAGTGACATGATAGGAGCGTCGTCTCGTTCTATCGAACGGTGTCAGCCTGTGACGCACGCCCTTTCCTATCACCTATCGCGTAACAAGGCCAACCATGCTACGGGGCCAGAGCTAGTTTCAAATGTTACTGTCCTTTGTTACCAATACATTGCGTGCCAAACTAATTTGTATGAAAATAAAACAGTTTTTTTTAAACTAGAAATACCAATTTACGTTTATTAGGGCTTATACTTTCAGCCCTTAAAATATATGTGTTTATGGAAGACATATTTATTGCCAAGGTCTCCTATGCAAATGTACATTAACAATAAAATGTAAAATTTAGAGATCCTAGGATACATTCCTAAGGAGGATCAATTTAATTGTGAAGCGCGTAAAAAAAAATATTTCAATCGAGTAGGTAACGGTCTTGATAACTCAGTTTGTTAAGAACTATCGGGCCGGTCTGGCGAAAGGTCGCTGGTTCGACTCTAGGTCGAGGCAATAAATAAAAAAGATTTACACTAAAATAAAAAATATATATGTTATAAATTATAAATCGTAGGACGTAGGTCTGTATTGGCGTCCTCATCGTTTTTCAGTAAAAGACATTGAAAATACTACACCAATTGGAATTTATACAAAGTCGAACTTCCCAATTTTAACCTTTTGACAGCAAGAGTGCAAAACAAAACAATGAATAAAATGAAACTTCTGATATACCTATATTTATAAATATTTTCATGTCAAAATTAATGTACGTATCATGAACTATTAAAAAAAATGCGTCAAGTTACTTGTAAAGCTTTTTATTACATAAAATTAACGAAAATGCGCAAAGGGCACGCGCGGCTGTGGCCGTCTTTAGCTGTCAAAGGGTTAAGTGGTTAAGGATTATTTAGACTTTGATTTGATTATTTAAACGTTACACCTTTTTTTTGCTTTTGAATCTTAAAAATATTACAATGATATTAGATACCACATTTCAACCTTCAACAAAAATATCAAATATTGCAGAGTTATTACAACGTTAATTCTAAACTAGTTTTTATTGGTATATCCACAATAAGATAGCACGCCAAGGCAATCTACGGGCCGGCGGGAGGTGTACCTGATCGAACGAACGATAGCAACGATCGGCAGATTATTACATTACCTCAGATGTTTTATCATCAGAGAGCACCGCCGTCCAAACTTCACACCTTCATCTGCCAAAAACTCAGCTTTAATAAACGACGATCGTCAATTTTACCCGTTTTGTATTGTTTTTGTTATAAACTTGGATTCCGCGCAGCGTTGTTAGTTGATAGTGGGTTTGAAAGTTGATTAGCGCTCGAGACTGGGCCGTGAATGGACGAGGGCCGACAAAGGCCCACGTACGCCATCCGCAGACGATCCGCCGAGTATCGATCTCCCGCGACCCTTCGAACGAACGCCGAGCCTAGCACAATGCCGCAGCTCTTTATTATAGCATCTCACATTGTTGTCATTGTTATTATTATGATTCTTTACCGCTTTCCATTGTCGGTCGGCGTTGCGGCGGTGCTTTTTCACGGCCCGCGTTTAGTCTGGGCATTGGGAGCGCGACGCTCGCACGTTACTCGCGGAAAACGACTGTTTTCCGCGGAAATTTTGTCAGTTTTGAGTTTAACTCGCGCCCCGCGAGTTTGAAAGCGCGCGCGCCGTCCGCCCCGAGATCGATTCCGTGACGTGAGACTGTGCTATACGTACCGACCCGTACTTTTAAGTTATATCTATAATTATGTATACGAGTGGAGGTAGTAGGTACGCCTCATAGTGTATCGGACGCGGCTTAGTGACGCTGTGTGAAAAGAATAAATAATTCAACATCTGTAATCTGTATAGGTATAAGTATGTGTAATATGCTTCACCTACGCAAATTGTAACTTTCATGTACATGTTCGCTTTGATGTACCTATATATGATGCTGTACATAGGTATATTGACGGCAGGTAAAGGTATTTTAGTGTTGCAATCCTAATCTTAACGAGCTTTTAGTAATGAGAGTCGATTTATTTCACGTTAATCTTGTACGAGGATAGAGGAGACGTTTACTCAAATAGTGTATTTCTAATAAGAATATGTATTTTGCTAATTATAAAAAATTATCTTATAAGAGCCTTATATACCTACTTGTAAATGTCAATGATGAACGGATGGTTGGTCCGTGTATTTTTTGTAAGCAAGTATAATTACGTCCAATCTGCTTTAAAAACGAATAATCTTATACAAATTTTAGGTAGCGATCAGGCGGTTTTCAAACATCAAATAAGTATATATGTGTAACAATTTTACCTAAGAGATGAGGTATGTTTACAAATGCAAACCAAGTAAGTATTTAACATTAAAATGACACTAGAACATGACACAATTATAAGCAAAGGCCTTACTTGTAACATACTTAATGTTGCCAACATAGAACTAAATGTCAAATTGTTTGATAGAGATACAAACCCAATTGCAATATGACCTGTTGATAATCTTATCAATAACCCTGAACAATGCTTGTAATTGGCTAAAGTCAGAGGTCCCTTGCAACTTGTTAGAAGCTTTCTTTTCTTTTCAAATAGTAAATTACTTTAGCTACTTATTAAAATAAGACATCAATATCGGCACATCATTATGTAAATGTTAAAAACGAATGACGAAGTTACAAGCAGTTGGTAAATATTTTTCTGGAAATTACAATGCGTTGTTTTTCACATTTCAATTAGATATCTATTTATGTTACTTTTGAATGAAGAATGATTATAAATATCATTTAACGACTTGATAAGCGAGTTCTTGATTTTATACAAAGCGGTGTTATTTTCAAATTTAGGCAGAATTTGTTTGGGTTTATATATGAAGGTGTAAATTTAACATATGGTAAAGCATGAGTCTTTAAGTATTAAAAAGGTATAGATTGAAATATGTCAGTAAATTTAGCATTCAATAATGGCTACTTTAATATTAATTATGTAATGGATTTAAAAATCGTATTCACAGACAAAATGATTTCTACTAGTGTTAGATAGGTATACCGGCTCGCATTGCTCGGCAAATAAGTTGGTGGAACAGCACATTAAAGACTATCAAGGTATACATTTTGAATTTATAAACGGACGTCTCACTGCTGATCCACAACCACTCAGTATATAGTTGAATTATCATATTTATTAAACATTAGGATACAGTTCTAATATAATTACGTTCTATCTCACGTGTAACCTCTAGCCTGTTACCCATTTACCTACTAATGTATTCCAAGGTAACCCCAAAACCAGCCGCTATCCTACACGCTATATATAATATAATATCCACACGGTCGGCCGCATGTTATTTAATTTGCAGCCTCCAAGATAGGCATGATGAGACGGAGACAGCGGCCGGAAGAGCCTCCCTCACCCCCACTAGGCCTATCCGACTGTGACTGGCCGGTATTAAAATGGACTTTTGTTGTGTATATTTTGTTTTTATTGTGCGGAGTTTGAATTAGGAATAGAAAAAGGATTCATTTTCTTTTGTTTTCTTGGGAATTAATTGTGAGGTATTGTTGCTGTAACCAAGAAAAGTTATTAAATACTTACAGTTAGTTCTTGTTGAGTTTTAGTTTTAATAATTTGATTTCATAAGTCTTCATGTTGTGTTGGTTGGAAAATGTTTTTTGCCCGAATTCTACGGCAGCCAGATTGATTGCTTTATTTAGCTGGTCATCTTATCTGGTGGCGGGAGGACTCCTACTTGTGAGCCTCCCGACGAACTAAATTGTTAATGTTTGAGATTATTTTATTTTAACAAAATCCCCCGTCCGTGATTGTAAGAAAATACTCGCGATGATCTCTGAAAATACTGTACCGAGTTTGATGTTCTGACAGTAAATGCCGTTCTTTTCTTGGGAATGTTCTGTACCTCTATGATACCTACATTTGATGACTGTAAGGAAGGATGAAAAAATCACTTTAGTCATATTAGTTTTACATGTTTGACCAAGAAATATGAATTAATCAGATTCCGAAATCCATTACGATTACAAATCATTTCAGACGTTACCCAGCCCGATCCCATCGATTCTCACGTCCCGGAGACGTACAAAGGGGGGTGGCCCCCTGTAAGGAGAGATGATGATAGCTTGCTCTTACGTGTGGTCTTGTTTGTGTCCACTGGAGTCCTGTCCCGCCTAATATTGGGCTTTCATTATGATGCACTGTCCCTGTGATTTCCGACTTGTGATATATCTATGCTAGGTCTGCATCAAATTAGTAGGTACCTAGATTCTGTATTGTTTGCCTGATAATGTAGTTTGTATATGTGTGCCGTACTAATAAGCGTGTTAATACGTTATTGTGGAGCACGTGGTTGGGAAGAGGATTACCTATTTTGGTTCCACAATACCACAGTGCATTAGAAATATAATTTAACTACGATACCTACTTACATGTGTTCTCGACTATTATGTGATATATTTTATTATTATCAGACTTCAATGCTCCCTCGTTATAATACTAAGCCTTCAATTTTAATTTGTTGACATACTTATGCATTATTCAATAATTTGTTTTACAATTTCTTTATTTTGTCTTATTCTAATTGACATGTTCTAGACTTGTGTGTCTAAATTTAATAATTATTTTAGATTTAAGAGTGTAATTGTGTTTTAAATATTTGTATTGGCAAATTATATCCGTCATCTACATTGTAATTTCCATGATTCAGGCAAATAAAAAGACTATGACTATGACTGGCACACCTTACTACGAGTACTATAGGTACTTGTTATATCCCAAAACTCAAATTTGATTGTGTGTGGTTATCTTGCTCCTCGTTCTTTATTCTTGCACTACCTGTTCCTAATTTTTATTCGTCATTTCCTGCCACCCAAAGGTTGTCTGGAAGAGATCGCTTTATAGCGATAAGACCGCCTGTTCCTACCTGTTATACCTGCTTACATCTAATATTGTTCTGCGTTTGTTCGTTTTAGTAAAATAAAGAATATTATTATTATTAACCTACTTATATGCGCGTGTAGCCTGCGTAAATTACTAGGAAATGCAATCTCGATCTCGCGAGATCTCGTACATATTTTACGAGATTGAGTCTCGTACAATTGTCGTATGAGATCTCGCGAGATTGAACTTTCCATATATAGGTAAAACACGGCAAAACAGTAGTTTCATCTGACTGATGATGATTAAAACATCCTATTAGGTATTTGATTAAAATTATATTAGGTACTTTCAATTCTATCAAAACTTGATGGTTAAATAAAAAAATATTCGAAAATATTTTTTATTTAAATACTTATTGAAATAAAACGGATATTTTAAAACAATACATGTACCTAGTGTGCTAGTGTCTATTAATCTTTAATTTCACAAGTTGTTCATTAATCATTAAATGGAATTCTTAGCTTATTTTTTGTGAAAAACGCCAACGCCAAGTCTCGCGAGATTAGATTCCCTAGTATAGGTACAAATTTTTAATTCAAATCACCCGGCTTAGTCCAGTTTATTCCAGTCCCGATTTTTGTCATCAAATCTTGCAAATTAAATTTGTTTGGTAACCGATTGAGCTGAAATTTTGCATACATGTGTAAAACGCGTGACAATGCAATATTATGATGACATGGTGCTGATCTGATGGTGGAGCTGGAAGGTGGCCGTAGGACCTTCGCAATGAAACGACACAACCTCATCGAGTTTGGGCTCATTAGAACCGTCTGAATTTGTAGTTGATGACGGTATATAGAAAAGTACAGTCGGCAATAAAAGCTTGTCCCAAAAATTTTATTTTTGACAGAAACTTATTACCTCTCTCATTTAATTCTACTAAAACCTCATTTCGTCAAGTCAATTCTTAGTACTGCACTGCAATGCAACCGAAACAACGATTGTCGTTTATAATTATAAATTAGGTAGGTACTAGGTAGGCTAACCTACAAACTAAGCAGCTGGATTGGTCACGCTCATCTTTATTATACACATCAATGTTACCTACTAAATTGCTTTGGATTATGTGCTTTGGATAAAACCCGACTATCGTACTCGGATTGATATAAAACAGATGGAATGGTAGTGAAATGACTTGAACTCGATATCTACTTACCTTAGATAATAATATTGTCTAATGTAATAGGTAAGTACTTACGAGTACGAAAAACCAAACTTTTAAGTAGCACTGGCTACAACAAACATTGAAGATTCTGTGGAAGATTCGCTCCCGCGCCAACAATGTGGCGGCCATATTGCAGCGCTGCGTCACCTCAGTGTTGCCAGGCGCGATAATTAATAATTTGCAGCGCTACGGCGCGCCACTCGCGCTGTCATTAGCGACACCTCGCGCCAATTAGAGCTTCGGAGTGTTGATGCGCGCTTTTTATTTAACGCAAGCATTACGAAACCGCCAACTTATCCCTGTTCCAAACTAAGCGATAATAGACTTTTTCCCTATGTAATAAAAACATTAATATGTCGCAGATAAGTTGGTGGCATACAACCCGACAATTATTGAATGGCTCGCGACGTTATGCCTCTAGTGCTTTGGTTGTATGGAAGTGTCAAATATGATTTTCAGTGAGGGGTTTTCGCTTTGTGATTTTTCAATGGGAAAAGTTGTATGTTTCACGAAGCTAATTTTGTAACTGCATGAAATTTTACAGGGATTAATATTTTATCATACTGGGATTATTATTGAATTGGAAATGGAATAAGAATATCTAAAACTATTGTTTTAAGTAGAACAATTTAATTATGTAAGTACAGTCAAGTGCAAAAATATGGGTGCATACAACTTACACGTCCCATCGCTCTTATGTCAGTGGATTAAGGTTGTGGTACATATTTATGAGCGGATTAAATCGATACATATTTTTTCACTTGACTGTACCTAGGTACTACTTATTACACCTAGACTGTGAGATTGTCATCGCACCATTCGAATTATTGAATTTTGTCAGATCGACCATATTTATAAAATGACGTCGATTCCCATTGGTCAGGCATCACCTTAAAAGAATACCGTGTTGTTTTGCCAACCAACATACCTACATGATCTTTCCCTATAGATAATTTGAATGTGGAGTTCAGAGGTCAAAATATGCGGACGTAGGAACTTAGATGCACACATCTAGATGCACACAAGGCAAAAATAAATTTGGTAAAATGGAATATTGTAATAACGGTACTACGTTACTGAATGTGGAAACTTCTGTGAACAGTTATCTACTTATACAGTATTAATAATACTAAGTAAGTATTTAGGTAGGTAGTTTAGTATCACATTTGAATCGCTGCGTAGTTTATTTGATGCAAAGACTTGTTTACATCGTTATATAACCTCTAGTGTATTACAATGTTATTCTCAGCTACAATAGCCCACATTTTGCATTGTTTTAACAATATCCGTAACACCTTCGTCCGCCAAACATTCGCCAATTCAGCCCGTTACCCGGTTCATTCCGGTTAAGCATCACAAAGATTATCCATGGCATCAAGGGACCGCATTTAACGCCGAGTATAACTCGGGATTCATTAAATTGAAACTAGAGCGCAGTGGCGCCGGCGCGCCGCGCCAGCCAGCGCGAAACCGTTTCACGCTCTGACAGTTTTGCAGTCTGCGAGCGGAATAGACCTAACCTATCTGTTATCTGATATGAAGTCTATTCAATCCTTTTTTGGTCTTGATTGGTGGACGTTACATGTAATACTTGGATATTGTAAAACTTTTCTATGGGTGCGTCAGGAAGCCACTTGGTATTGCCTTAACCCGGCGCGCATGAGGCAGGGTATCTCATACCCTGGTAGTATTAAAAAGTATTGGTATTTTCTAAATCTTCGACTGACGACACTAGCTCGCTCAGTAGCTGGAGGCAGGGGTGTGCGAAAGGGGATAATGGCGTGATCAGTGTGGCGTGACACACTGGCCGGAATATTCGTGCACAAACCTGTCTCGGGTATGTCATACCCTGCCTCATTTTTGACGTATTTATTTTAAGTATACATTTTTAATAATCTTATTAAGTTTTTTTATTATTCTTAATTCTTTTTTATGATTTTATTGTATAGGTTTGAGACGCGTTTATTTATTTTAGTTAATATTGTTTTATTATTTATGAATACTTAAATTCAAGAAAATCAACAAAATATTATTCAAAGCTATATCCGCAGGCAAATGGAAAAATAACTGGGCGAGCCTTCACCTAGACATGTAAATGTATCTGGACGGTATGTTGGATACCAGGACTGTCCATACATAAGGATATAAAAACCAAACATTCCTGCAACGCTTGCGGCAAGCCCATGATGTTTGTAGCATGCAAAATTGAAAATTTTCCGGATCTCAATGATAGTAATTAGTCATATTTTTTACTTAAAAATTTTAGTTACACTATTTTAAGAAGAAAATCTCAATATATTTCAGTTTAAAGTTGATTCATATTATAAAAAGTTATTTTTATTGTTTTATTGTTGATATTTTTAAACCCCTAAATTTTTGTTCCTATAATTACATAGTATAAGAAAAACATGAATAAATAAAAATAATTTCATAATTAAAACTTTTTTTCAATTTAAATCCATTAAATAATTAATTATTTAACTATACATTATCAAGAAAATAAAATAACATTAATAACACCTTTATTATGGGGCATTAAATTTTGGGTATGTCATACCCTGCCACATGCTTGATGTAACTTTTTTTCACATCATGCTCGCCGGGTTAATGCCTTTAGTACACCTACGCGTTCGCATGCGAAACACTGCCATACAACCTACAGTTTTGGCAGCATTTCGCATGCGAACGCGTAGGTGTACTAACGCCATAAATTACATACCTTAGAGTGATGTATGTATCTAAATACCTAATTACGACCACTTTGGCCTAGTTGGTAGCGACCCTGTCTACCAAGTTGGCAATCCCGGGGAGGAATACCGGTAGGTACCTATTGCCATTTATTTGTGTGATGAGCATGCATATTTTGTTTCCGAGTCTGAAATGTTTTCTATGTATTTAAGATACAGTACCTACTTATTACCTTCAAGCTTTGTGTAGTTTGGGACTAGGTCGATTCTTGTTTTGAGATTGTCCCTAAATATTAGTTATTTACTTAACGGTTAAAGTTATAAACTTTTGTAAGGAGCTCATGCGTAATTCAATATTATGCCAATGTTATAAAGAACAATGTGAAAGCATACCTCACTTTCTGTTCTTATGTTAGGTAATTTTTTTTAATTTATTTGGGACAAAAACAGTATGTAACACATGGTTTCGGGCTTAAAATATACCTACAAAAAAAAATTTAAAAGTATGAGAGCAACAACATTGTCCACATATTACTAGATTAATGTATGTTTGTTAAAATCTAGACACGTTTCAATGTTGTAGCTATTAAATAACAGTTGTGTATTAAAATAGCATTAAATATAATAGAGTGCCTACATGCAATCGCTTTTTGTGGTTAATATCTTCCCTTGTTAATACCAGGTAAGTTTTCACCTCCTGTTCCAGTTTTTCTGTAAAACGTGTTTGCTTAATAGGGTATTTTCATAAATCAAAATTAAATTATTAAAGTATTATTGAATAGTTTTTACCATAAGAAACACGAATATAGTTATTACTATTTTGTTATAAAAACATAAGATTTCTTTTTAATTTGAAAATTAAAATAACTTTTTTAAGTAGGTATAATATGTATGCCACGTGACCAAAAACGCCGACCGCCATTTTTTCTCGTGAGTGACGTCTGTATAACAACAAGTTTTCGTTTCGTTGTAAAGGATATGCACATTTGACGTCACGAATGTTTAGAGGACATTCTGCTCTTATGACGTCACGATATGGCGACTGCCTTTTTGGCGCGATTAAATATCGTTCAAATTTTAACCAATTTTTCTTTGCATCAGCCGATATTATTTTCAGGAAATAAAAATACTTATATTTAAAAATTGTGGAATTGCCTATTGCAAATAAATGCTTTTACAAATATCTGTATTTTTCTTTATTTGTAGTTCCTGTCCCGATCTTAATTTAAGTATCTACTTATCATCATCATCATCATCACCATCATCATCATCATAATCATCATCATCATACATTTAAGAGCTAGGCTAGTTATTTTCAACTTCTACATTATGCATGTTCCTTTATTTCTCTATAACAGTGTTTCTTAACCTGTGGTCCGCGGACCCCTGGGGGCCTACGAGTAAGTAGTTATAGGTAGGTATGTACGAGCAGAATTTGGGTCTACAGGGGAGAGATAACAACATCTTCCATTCCATGTTGAAGATAAAATAGAAACAATGCTAAAAATACCGGACAAGTGCGAGTCAGATTCGCCCATCGAGGTTCCGTAGAAAATTATAAATAAAGGGTCTTGACAGATAGACAGACGGATAACAAAGTGACCCTATAAGGGTTCCGTTTTTTTATTCCTTTTGAGGTAAGGAACCCTAAAAAGTTTGAACTTTGGACTAATCGTATAATTCAATCGTACTAAATCACTGGATTGACAACGGTACATAGAAATATCATGTCGGCTTTGAAACGTAATTGGGTCGTTCTTCTTTTTTACCGACAATGAATCGAGGTTTTTCTGTTTTTTTGGTTTTTGAACTATCGAAAATTGTGGTTTTGAAGTGCGATTTAAAAAAAATGCATAGGTTTCTTCATTAAAACTAATTAAAGTTTCCTTTCTGGCCAATATAAATATTTATTTACGGTTGGTTTCTAAAAAAAAACATGTGACAAAGTGGACTCTTTCAGTGGGGACCACATTTTGGTTTACCACTCTGTCACGGCATTCTACGAAAAAAAAAACATTTAAAAAAATGCTAGTTAGAGAACGTGAAATATTAAATATCACTAATTAATAAAATAATATGGACGTTCATTCGAACATTATAAAACCGTAAACATCATTACTCAAATGAGATGCCGTAATAAGACGAAGGACAGGCTATTGTCGGTCGAAAAGAAGAACGACCCAATTTCAAAGAATCCTAGAAAAGATTATAAGGAAAAATCAGATCAAGCACTGAAACAGGCAATCTCTACTCTTGTACCTACTAATATGTTAAAAACAAATATAGAAACAGATTGCAAGTGGAATCCGATTTGAGATTGCAACTTAGTATAGTAACATCAGCCCAAATAACTAACTTAGTTGCGAAACTTTCGAAGAAGCAGCACCAACCTTTACATTAGCGTATTTTTTTTGTCTTGTTTATTTTTTACTAAGGGGTCCTTGGACTTGTGCTTGATTTCCTAGGGGTCCGTGGACGGAAAAAGGTTATAAACCGCTGCTCTATAATATGATTTTTTTTTTTTGCTTTCAGTTGAGCGTTTATAAATGTACTTTTTTCAGATTTCGATTTTTTTTGGTTTTTCTTACTCAGAATCGTTGATACTATCGATCCTCAACAAGAAAAAAAGTGTCCAAAATATTCCATTCCAGATCGTCACATTTTTGTATGCAGTCTTTTTTCATTTTTATGGTCGTGATCGTGACGCACTGGAAAATAAAACTGAAATAGTAAAATCTGGGACACTTTTTTTCTTGTATTAGGATCGATAGTATCAACGATTCTGAGTAAGAAAAACCCAAAAAAAACGAAATCTGAAAAAAGTTAATGTACAGTTTTTTTTGAAAAACGCTCAGTTCTCCTCGGTCTGCCCCTTTTCCTTTTTCCTTCTATTTCTATGTAGGTATATTCATTAAAAATAACACTAAAACGCATCCAAAGTAGTTAACAAAGAACACAAGAACTTTCTAGTTACGAGTAAGTTCTTATTTCTTAAGTAGGTACCAGTTGCATTTCATTATACATTGTAAACACAATTTTTGCAATCAGACTATCAAACAATTTCAAGAACACACATCGCCGCTATAGTGTGCTATTTCGCTAGACGCTCCTACCTACTTAGGCCTAGATAAAAACGCAACAACTGAGCACTACCCATCTCTCTCCCGCGCACGTGTTCGCAGTACAATAGACGACACAGGTCGTATCGTATCTTTGTTATTATAATTCTGCACTGAATAACTAATAGATGTTTTGAATCAAAACTTTTGTTATTTAATTGCAATTGAATTGAATTTTCACATCAACAAGGTGTTGTTGTTTGTGCAGCGTTGTGACGTTTCGCTTAGAATAATATAGGGTTTGCACAGTTGGCAACTTGATTGGTTTATTACTTTGTAAAGTTGGTATCAAGGATACGTTCGAATGCTGATGGATGTGATAGTTAGCAGATTGCTTGATTAGGTAGTAGATATCATTTTTATATCTCAGGTACCTACCTATCTACCTTCCCTCATTAGGTTGGGGTAAGTAGGATTAAAATCAATAGGTAGGTATAATGTGAAATACAAATATTACAGGTAGAACATAAAGTGTTGAAGCCTGAAGGGCACACGCATAATTTCCACAGCCATTTCAACAAATGTTTATCATTTTGAAAATATTATTGTCTTAGCGCATAATACCTACTTACCTAAGCAAACTTTGTGTGACTCCTGTCCAGCTAGCACGACCGGTTTTATCTTCATGTTTTACGTCCCAAATGTACTGTAACGTCACGTAAATCAGCACGAAAAAACGTATCATGCTACTGTGCCTGTTAGGTACCTACTTACATACCTATGTAGGCTTCTTATGTGGGCCTATGTCTAAATCAGTCTAACGAACTAGAACACTCCAAAATTCCCCAAATCAACAACGGTTTGACATAAGTAGGTATATATAAGAAGGCGCACCTACGTTAGCAGCGGTGAAGTATAAAATAACAACTCTACGTTGGTAACCTGAGGGGTAATCACGTGACGTTTTGAACGCGCGTCGGGTAGATCCAACTGTAATTTTTCCGTACAAACAGATCTACCTGACGCGCGTACAATGCGTTACGTGATCGACCAGCTGTCCCTAAGTAAGTATACGCGGTAAATCACCATACCGGGACCTAATATCAATTACATAATATAGACGACGGACTCAAGACGGAATAAAGGTCCGGCCACACCGGTGCTCAAAAAACGGTGACGGTGTACGGAATACGGATACGGCCTACCTAGTATGAAGTTCCATGTCAATAACGTCATATATCACTGCGATTCCGTACCGTAACCTAACCGTATTTTGAGCACCGGTGTGGCCGGACTTTACAACAGGAAAAAGCCAATCGACCCAGGTACCAAGGTTTTTCGCTAATTACCTGTAGGTACCTATGTTTGTAGTAAGATAATAAATATCACTTAAATTAACAGTTACGTACAATGATGTAATGTAAAAAAGAGGTAGATAGATTACAAGCGCTCCAAAAGCGGCACACTAAAATTGAGTCAATTGCACTAACTTGCCACAGTTTCGAGTCGTCAATGGAAACATTTGGTGGGCATTTTTAAACACGGAATTTCGTGTTAGACAACATACCTACTACCTCTTTTTTATATTACATCATTGGTTACGTACATACCAAATGAATACGCCATGTCCCTAGCAACCTCAGTTTATCTTACCACTGCGGGCGTAGCATGCTATAATATATAGCATGGTTGCTATTTCATCAATTATCGCTGTGGATAAGACACCCGTCACGTTCCGACAAGTAAGCGAGTGCGAGAAGGACGGATGTCTTAACGACAACGATAAGTGATATAATTTACTTTAAAAACAAAGTTTAAACCGACTTCAATTCAGTACTCCGCCAAGCCACGTAGGTACTTAAAAAATTCCACATTTCCATTCCAATTTACCACATGAACTGCTTTCCGAGAGCAAATGCGTTGATTATTACAGGAAAAACCAAGTCGCTATATGTGGGCTGACAATATTTGAGGAGTTCCGTTGATTCCTCAAGGATCTCAGAATTGACACTTCATTATTTGCTACTTCAAAGGAATCATGTCAGAATCTTTGACGTAGGTACTTTACATCCTTGAGGAGTTGCATAAGTCATCTATGGTCTTCATCATCAGTTCCACTTCACCAAAATTGCGATTTCCGAGGGTAAATACACGAGTTATAATAGAAAATACCGAAATCACTACACGCGTGCCTATAAAATTTGAGGGTTGCCCTCAATTCCCCTGGGATCCCGTCATCAGATCCTGACTTGTGCTCACCCAAATAACTTGAAAGAATACGGTTAAAGGTATATATGTACTTATAAAATTTCAAAAAATATCCTCCAACTCCTAACCGTTGAGGAGTTGTACCTTCCATCATCAGCTCACAAACATGAAGTGATGACTTCCAGACGCAAATACCTGAATAGCTTTAGAAAATACATTTAACATGTAGGACGTGCCTGTAAAATTTGAGGGTTGCCCTCGATTTCTCTAGGATCCCATCATCAGATCCTAACTTGGAGAAAATGGGACCATCTCAGGAGTATACATTTTCGAATAAAAAAAGAATTTTTAAAATCGGTCCACAATTGACGGAGAAATCGGCGAACATACATAAAAAAAAAAAAAAATATTCGGTGAAACATATAACCTCCTCCTTTTTTGAAGTCGGTTAAAAATGGCAACCATGCTAAGCCCGCAGATACAGTGAGAAAAGTTTTTCCTCGTTAAAGCATTTAAATATTGTCAATCTGAGGTCAAATTTGTTTCGATATATTATTTAAAAAAAAAATGTTTATTTAAAAGAAACAGAACACATCTTAAGTTATAGCCCATGGTCCCACACTAGGCTTAGGCTGTGTCGTGGTGACCGTTTGAAAAACACAAACACGGTTGGTACATAATTTGTTCGGGTAGGTATTCTCTATTATTATTATAAAATAAAATGGAAATGTTGTATGTAAACTTCTTCAGTTTGAAAATAATTTCATGCAGGTAGAGGAAAGTTTTGAGGGAGAAACTTCAAATTAAAAATCGAATAAAATGCTTTGAGTAAATAAGCGTCCCCCTGTGGGCAGCAGCAGTATCAGTATTGGCAAAAGACTGAAGAAGAGGGTTATGGTAGAATAATTTTTAGGGTTCCGTAGCCAAAATGGCAAAAACGGAACCCTTATAGTTTCGTCATGTCCGTCTGTCCGTCTGTCCGTCTGTCCGTCTGTCCGTCTGTCCGTCTGTCCGTCTGTCCGTATGTCACAGGCATTTTACTCGAAAACTATAAGGTCTATTTGAATAAAATTTTGAGGATAAGTGTATTTTGTTAGCCGCTACATAGTTTTGTAATTAAAATGACAAAAAAATTTTTTTTTAGTGGTGCACTCCATACATAAAACTAAAAGTCAAATTTTTTTTTTTCATTGTGACCCCCCGTGTGGCACATCAATCGATAGGCCTTTCAAAATAAATATAAGGTTTCTTAGCATTTTTTTTGATTAAGTGAATAGGGTCGGTGATAATCGCCCCGAAAGTCACTAAAATTCTGTCCCCCCCCCTCTAATTTTTGAACGGTGTATTTTAAAAATATGGAAAAATTCATGGACATAGGGCTTATTAATTTCATTCACCGAAAATTGTTTTGAACAAGATCGGTTCAGAGGTTTTCGAGATATTGCTGAAAAACTGCCTTCATCAAAGAAAAGGACGTAAGTGCCGTAAAATTTCTGTGGCGATACGACCTTTTTAATAGGCACGGAACCCTTCGTTTTGCGTGGTCCGACACGCACTTGGCCGGTTTTTATTTACTAAGCATTGAGGAGCAGGACAGTGACTCTTGAACTGCGCTGCAGAAAGTACCTAACGTGAACCTACTGATGTACTTAGGTACTATCGCCCAAGGGTACGGGGTCACACTTTCTGTTCAAAATCGTCTGCAAATGCATAGCGAACGCTCGAAAATGACCCTAGAGCTGTCTACCCGTACCCTTGGGCGATAGTACATCCCTCCAATCTTGTAGCTGTGATACGAGAGCTACACCGACATGAGTCTAGCTCTGAAGCTTATGATGGGGTGAATCTTGAAATAACTCTATTTTTGTTTGGTCGAATCGACATTAAAGTGGGTCTCATTAAGGTCACTGGCAAATAAATAGTCAATCCTGGCGTTGTAGGTACCTACAGGTCGATCACGTAACGCTTGCCTAGTTAGGTAGATCTAAGGCCGGCCACAGACGGGCTGCTTAGAGCAGTCAATGCCAACAGCTTCAAGCGGCCGCCGTTGGGTGATCTGCAGTTTCAATACAAAATTGTCATTCGATACACGAACCGCTTAAGCAGTTGCTACCGCTTCGGGCGGTTGGCAGCACGGTGAAACTTCATCATGCGGTCAAGCAGCTCTGAGGGCCTACCGCGAAACGATATTCGTTTTCGTTCGTGCATCTCCGTCTCTGTCGCGCTTGCTAGTTCGAGATACACGAACGATAACGAATATCGTTTCGCGGTAGGCCCTCTGCTCTGACTGCAAGAGCGGTCCGTGTATGTTGATCACTGGGTAACTGCTCGAGCAGTCCGAGTATGGCGGCTCTCAATGTGAATTTTTATATGGAAAAACTAGCTCCCGCCCGCGGCTTCCTCTGTGTGGACTCAGGATAAAATCTCTAAACGAATCCAGGCTAAAAATTATCTTCGTGCAAAATTTCATCCAAATCGGTCGAGCCGTTTAAGCGTGATCGAGTAACAAACATCTAAACATCCAAATAATCCAAACTTTTGCATTTATAATATTAGTAGGATAGAAGGATTAGTAGGAACTAGGATTAAATGAAAAAAAATACCGTTGTATTGTCCTAACGCGCGTTCGAAACGTTACGTGATTACCCCTCGGATTCAATACATTTCTAAACCTAAAAGAGATTCATAGGTTATGCAAGAATTGAATTCCGAAGACCGTAGGTATTTTGTAAAGACCTAAGCAAGTATAGATAGATAAGTGATCATACCCAATTGTGAGGGTAGGTAATTGCATTTCCAAAATTCCAAACAATACATATTATTGTCTCTGAATAGTCCGGATTTTAAATACGAAAAAGGAGTGAATGCGATCAGGAATAAGCACATTAATAGTTAGGTACAGTAAACCAATTTGAATCCTAGGCCACTGTAGAACCTTTTTACAGTAAACGTCAAAGTGATTTCTATGGCTAATACATAAATAAATAGCAGGGTGTCAAGAAGACAGGGTTCTAGAGTGGCCTAGGATTCAAATTGGTTGACCGTAAGTACAGTCAGCAGCAGAAGTAGCTAAGCGGGCCGGGTGTTCAAAATAACCTACACACGCTCTTAATTTCTTAAGAATAAAGTCGTATGCAGGTCATTTTGAACACCCGGCCCGATTAGCTACTTATGCTGCTGACTGTAGGTACCTACTTAAACATTAAAAATATTCTACAACAGAGTAAGTAGCAGGGACAACGAACTTTTCAAAATCTTGGGTACCAGCGCTATGCCAACATTGATAGCTTAAGTAACTATGTTTAATTTTGTAAACCTTATTATTCCTAAGTACATGAAGATAGCTGTTAGGTACAAGTAATTCAGTCCATACTATAATTAATAATATAGGCACTTAACAACACTCGAAAAGGGTTCAGTTTTAGGCTTTCTACTCAAAATGTGCCAGTTTTCATTGCTATGTTTGTATAATAGGAGACAGTAATATTAGGTTCCTATAATACCTATCTTACTTGCGTACTTGATAAAACAGAAAGAAAAATATGCATATTAATAAGTAGGTAAATGCCTGTTACTTCTAATTTTTTTTTTACAAAAAAAAAAAAAAATCATATTAGTTATTAACAGTTGTTAATAACTTATACTGTTTTTTTTACATTAGGTACATATTAAAGAAAGCATAAAATATAAATAGACTTAACGTGGTTTTAATTTAATTGACTTAATGTAAATTATATACCTGCTTGTAATATAAATTTGGCGAGATCCAACATGTATTCTATAGGAGTGAGAGGTCATCCTACGTTCAGAAACTTATGGTGTTACGGTTATGCTAATAATTCGATAAATATTATTTTGATAAAATTAAATTAATAATACTTATTTTCTTCATAAGTCTAATTATTAATTACATCATCATCATCATCATCACATATTATTAATAATTAATTACTGACAAAAGATACCTACAATACAAACAAATAAATTTCAAACGTTGGGCACATTTCTTTTTCAAAAAATTTCGCTTCGTGCAAATTTGGAATTTGGAACGCACCGTTTAAAAAGTTAATTTAAGAAAAAACTCATACGCGCTTATTCATGTTTTTTTTCTAAAGCCACAGTAAAATCAAAATACTTAATGGAAGTTATTTATAGATTTAAGTGCAGAAAATATATCAATTTGAATGACTACCAAGTAAGTGGAAAAAGTAAAATATGCGTATTTGAGTCTTAGTTGACTCGTGAGTATCGATTACCCAGCAATACCTACTTTGACTTTTTAATGTGAGCGTGGTCTATTTAAAGACGCAAAAAATGTTTATGTTACATTTCATAAGTGTAAAATGCTTTGATTTTGATAAGATTTAGACAAACCTTTATTGAAAATGAGTATAAGGTCCAAATGACTCATTAAATTTACAATTTTCCTCGCGGTAGTAAAGTGAAAAGTTGTGTGTTTCGCTCGGCAGCAAAGTTGTTTGGCGTCTCGTGCCTTGAAAGCCTCGCTATGCTCAGGATTGTACATTTGAATCTTACAATCCTTCGCTAGCTCGGCTTTCAATACAAGCACTTGCGCAAACAACTTTGCAGCCTTGCATAACGAATCTATCATCTCAATAACTAGTAGAAGAAAAAAAATGAGGTAAATAGGTATTTCTTACACAACAACAGAATTTAAAGTAAAAAGGTAGATCTAGGTTGTCTATTGTTTTATTTTACGTAAGTAACTATTGCAATTGTAGTTTACCGGTGAGAGATCTATTAATAATTAATACTTATAATAAAGAGTGTCATAACATATCCCATTGATAGTGTTGCTTGGAGCCAATTGTGGTAGGCTCAACAAAGAACGGGAGCATCATTGAGACCAGCGACAGCCGCATTGTCGCGAGCCTTGAACTTAGCGCAAATACGCGCCAGCTGCGCAAACGGGGCCCGTGTAGTACCTACCCGCAGCCGGCGTATGGTGATTTTGAGGTTAGGAATAAGAAAAACCTAACTAGTAAGGTAATGAAGTGATTCGACCCAGGTGAACTACAGTTTATTTCAAACTGTGGCAACTAAGGCAATATTAATGAATAGCAGGAGTTTTGTTTACGACATAAGCGGATGCCAAGTGGGTGCACACCGTCGGCAAACAAAATTCAGATTTGCATGAGGCAGCGGCGCGGCACGCTCGCCTCGTTCGCCGCGCGATTAAAAATGCAGGCCGCGCGGGTGGGAGGGTGCGGGCGGGGCGGGGCTGCGTTCCGGCGCGTGATTGGAGGACGCTTGGGGCAGGCGGGGCCGCGCGGGGCGCGGGGGCAGGCGGCGCGGGCTGCCGCCGCCGCCCGGAGCCAGCCGCCTCACAACGCACGTAGCCTTCGCGCCGTACGGTATCGCGAGACACCTCGCTGCGCCCGCCGCGAGTCCATGTGAACGACCGACAGTTCTCTCGTTGTGTAAGGTGAACGAAGTTCAGCAAGCTGTACGCGCCGCAGGAAGACGACATGCTGACGATGGAGACGGACCTGAAGGGTGGCAGTCTGCACGCCACCGTGCCGCCGCACCACGCGCTCCAGCACGGCTACGGCTCGCTGGGCGCGCTCGGTGGCATGATGCTGCCGCAACAGCAGCCGCTAGCCCAGCACCAGTCGCTGCAGCACCAACACCACCAGTCGCTTGCGCAGCACCACCAGCCGCAGCCGCAGCACCACCAGACCCCCAACAATAACAACAACAACACCAGCAAAAACTCCAACTCGGATCGCGTTAAACGCCCCATGAACGCCTTCATGGTTTGGTCCCGCGGCCAACGCAGGAAGATGGCCTCTGACAATCCAAAAATGCACAATTCGGAAATATCAAAACGCCTCGGTGCACAGTGGAAAGACCTCTCGGAATCCGAGAAGCGACCGTTCATCGACGAGGCGAAGAGACTTCGCGCTGTTCACATGAAGGAACACCCGGATTATAAATACAGGCCACGGAGGAAGACGAAGACGCTCGCGAAGAAACAAGAGAAGTACCCTCTAGGGGGAGGAGCTCTATTAGGGGCTAGTGAAGCGCAACGCGCGTCCGCGCCTTCAGGCCAACAGCCGCGGGACATGTACCAGATGACGCCTAACGGGTACATGCCCAACGGATACATGATGCACGACCCTAGTGCGTACCAACAGCAAGCCTACGGGTACCCACGGTACGATGTGTCTCAGATGCAACAAGGCGGGTACGGCGGAGGCTACTACGGAGGCGGGCAAGGGTCGCCGTATCTGCCGCAGCCGCCGTCGCCGTCCGGGTACGTGCTGGGGCCGGGCTCGCCGGGCGGCTACGCGCTGCCGCCGTCGTGCGCGTCGCACTCGCCGAGCGGCTCGTCCGCCAAGTCGGAGCCGGTGTCGCCGGGCCCGCCGGGCATGAAGCGCGAGTTCGTGCCGCACGAGCCGGCGCAGCTCAAGCGCGAGTTCGGCCACCACGCGCACCACGAGATGGCCATGAAGCGCGAGTACGGCCAGCAGGACCTCTCGCAGATCATCAGCATGTACCACGTGCCGGACGAGCAGCGGTACGCCGCGGCGAACGAGCGCGCCATGCCGCTCATCTGAGAATCGCCCTTCGCGTGCGACATCGATATCCCGCCGCTCTGAGCGGGCTCGCACGCCAGTGACTTTGTTCCCAATCGGTTCTCCTAAGGACAGTGATCGTTACTGCACATACTGCTAGGTATGTCCATTTATTTGTTTTGTAAGGACGCTGTTAGTGTTGCGCGTTGCCGACCGCCGTCGCTCGAGCGGCCGCGGCCGGGAGTTCAATTAAATGTTGTTGATGACCTGTATTATATTACAATTATTGTATTTTTTCATGGTTTTAAGTTAAATATTTTAAGATGTGATGTGCGGACGGATGGAAGGTCGCGTGTGAGGATGAGAGACGACAAGAGTGTTTGTGGTAAATTGAATACCAAAAAAATTGAACAATTTGTAAATATAGTGATAAAGGCTAGATAGAGTTAACGTTGGAGTTAGTCGTAAAGCGTAGGTAGCCAGTAAGCCGTGCCACGACGCCACTCGTACGCCCGTCGTGCTTTGTACAAATATTTGTTATATGGAAACGAACGTTATAAAGCCTCGAAAGACTAAAATATTGTAATACGAAAATGTACAGTGAGTGTTATATAGTCAGTGGACACAAAAGTATATTGAAGAAAAGATGAAGTTATCAATAAACGACGCGTTAAAATGACATGATGTTTTGTTCCTCCCCAGCCCCGCAATCACCTACGTTCTCGAAATACTTGTACAAGGTAAAAATTGAACTTTATTAGAGAGACTCATTTTTTACCGCAATTATACAGTTATATCTATTTAAGTATGTATTTATCTATATAAGTATGTCTATCTGTTGTCTAGTACCCATAGTACAGGCTTTGCCTAGTTTGGGACTAGATCAATTGGTTTGAATTGTCCCACGATATTTATTATTTATATTCTGAGGCTGTACCTCAATCTTGTCACATTTAGCGCATGCAGAAGTAAATTTAAACTTTGATGAGTCATATTTGAAATATACTAATAATTATGTGTTACATTCACGAATTATCGCCCGTAGTGGTGATTACTACGTGAGTTATATACCCCACAATAATTAAAACAATTTCTTCAGTGTTTAAAACGCCACTGCGAGTAACTTATTTTTTTATACCTAGGTAGGTACCTATTCATTTGTCAAAAATAGTCTTTTTTGTTTAATATTTTTTTAAACTCTGATATTTTGTTATACTAATTAGCAAAAGTAACTCGAACTATGACAGCGATATTTTTGAAATGTTTCAAAGAAGCCTAGAAAAAGACTTCAACGAGCGCTATCGTCACTTTCATAATTAGTAAGTATCTACATAGGTATTTGAATAAGTAGTTTTTGTTTCGAATTCTTTCGGGTTATTTTTATTAATTTATTTTGTATAAGATATCACAAACTGCTAAATCGGTTAAAACATTTTATGCACGAACAGGAGGTCATGCGGAGATTGAACACTGAAAAGATCACTTAATTTCAGTAACTATCAAAGTCTATAAAATATAACTCAGTAACTAAAAAATATAAGTACATACCTACCAATAGAGACCTAGATAAAACAACATGTGATCTTATCACGAAAGAGCTATCTCTTCCACACAAACTTTGAGGGCTAGAGCTAATACAATACATGCTTTGAGTTCTCTAAATATACCTAGGTACCCCATATTGGCACTCTTTCTTCTGATATGATGATGATAATGTACCTATACCCAAAGGAAACTATTCCTTTGATTACAGATTAATACCCTCGTAAAGTCAACCATGAAATTATTTTATAGCACAAGTTGTAAAGAGTATTGCAACGGTACTCCATTAATTGTGGAATCGTATTGCCGATCGGGCAATCTACGATTTAACTGTACCGAGTTTTTTGATATGATGTATAGGTACTATATCCATATAAGATTGCGAAAAGGCTCTACCTAAGCTTAGTTACTACGAATCGCGGCGTCAAGATATATTTGTGGGTGAGCGTTGTGGTGAGCTCACAACAAGTTACAGAATAGGGCAGCAGCCAGACATGTCGCGGCGACATGACTGGTTTCTATGTATGTATTTCTATGAAGGCTACGTCCAACCACGACGTGTCGCTAGCTACGAATGCTCTTTCATAGAAAATCATAGAAACCAGTCGTGTCGTCGCGACACGTCTGCTGCTGCTGTCTGCGGTCGGGTTTCAACTTGTACGATCAAGGACTTTAATTGTTGAGCTGTTTATGTGTCAACGTCAACTAATTTTGGTTTTCTATGAAGCTATGAAGTGTCCAGTGTAAAGTGAGCTCTAAATGGCTCAACAATTAAAGTCCGTGGTATAAATCAGTCTGACAGCAGTTCATACCAACAGAAGGATCTATTATTACAATATGCAATGATATCGACAAAGCTTTACCTTTACACTTACAAATTATTTTCCGTCGTAACGAATTTTAGGCTACCTTATATAGGTGTAATGACGAAGATATTGTGGAACAGCAATGGCGCTATAAGGTCATCGTCTAGTGCAACATTTTCACGTGGTTATTCCCACCATCGAGTAGGTACTTTAGTGATAAAAGATGGGAAAATTATTCCCATTAGTTCCTACTGGTAAAAGATGGGGAAAAAATCCCAGCTGTTACCACTGGCAGCAGGTGGAAATAACCTTTTTCACGCCATGTATTTATCTTTTAAGTACTGCTGAATACCAGTACCTACTTACATATAACATTTGTACTTAACTTTTTTAAATCGGCCTCCGCTCGCGATCCACACCTCACCTACAGCCAATCGAAAGAAACTTACAAATCAATCTATTACTGTCAACATAAGGGGTGAACTTTTAATCAAATCCCGCCGTCAGAATTCCCCCCGGGATTTTCCCTGGGGACGGTCTTAATCCCGAAAAACGCCCCAGTGTTTAAGCTATTCATTTAAACACTATTTTCACTTAGCACGCGTTGTAGCGGGATAAGTTATTATGGGGTTCAAGTTACGAATGTTCCGATAAACCCAGACATGTCCCCATGGACCGAAGCATGTTGCCAAAGGTTGACTTGCATCAAAATTTATAAAAAAATTATACCTAGATTATAAAAAAACAAGGACTAGGACTCTGGTATAAAGTAGATAAATAAATATGCTATGAATACGGCATATCTATCTAGGAAACTTATAATTAAATGAATAAGTAATTAACTTAGGTTCTTACAGCTATTTAACCGACAAAGCGTAACAGATCTTAGATTTCTTATTAAAAAAAAAATGTGTTCCCAAGTAAGATATTCGACGAAGAACTGTAAATCAATATTGTAGGTATCGTAAGTTTTGTAAGGTTACAGGAAATTCAAAAGTCAAGTACCTATTTAATAAGTAAGTATGAAGAAGAAACAACTATATTTAAAAACACTCGCCGGTCTGGTATGTATGTATTACACGCGTAAAGTAAATTAATGAATTCTGAACAATTATAATGAAGTAATTAAGGAAAAAGACGAAAATTGACCATCCCCCCCCTTATCTCCGAAACTACGAGGCTTAAAATTCTGAAAAAAAATATGGAAAATAGTTCCTTGCCTAAGATTACAGGAAAACCTAAAAGAAGTTTGAGTAATCAAAGTAACGGGAAAATTCTTAATATTTTACGGAACCCTCACCACGCGAGTTGAACTTTTTGACACTATATAAATATAGTTACACGTTACACGCAGTTTACTGATTTTTGTACTTATTTGTTTGACATTGACAGACAAAGTGTCATCTGAGCTGCCTAATAGTCTCTTAGCGGTCAGTACGAGTAAGTAATTAGGTTTTCCACCCAGATGAGGTTCATTTATTGTAACTTAAGTGCTAAATTATTGAGTTTATTGATTTTTGTCTTCCTAAAAATTTCTCGCCCATAATTATCCATCATTACATTACAATGCAACTAGGGCATCAAAAACTTTTGATCGACTTTGATGAGTTTAATGTTTTGGCCACTGATTGTAGTAGGGTTGCCAACCGTACTATATTATATAGTACTAGCTTCCGCCCGCGACTTCGTCTGCGTGAACCCGGGATAAAAATTATCCTATATTTTAATCCAGGCTATAAACTATTTTCGTGCAAAATTTCATCCAAATCGTTTGAGCCGTTTAAGCGTGATTGAGTAACAAACACACAAATATCCAAACATTCGCATTTATAATATTATTAGTAGAATTGTACTATATTTGACTCTTTGTACTATATACTGTTGAGGAAATATATATATAGTATGCGAAAATACTATATTTTAGGGACCTTACGAAGTGCTTCAAACTGCCGAGGTTTATACTAAATAGCAACATTGCCCAGCCAAGTAGGTAGGTACTATTTTTTTTACAGTGTACTATATTTTTGACATTTTTTTTTGGTACATACTATATATCTTCCAAAAATAGTTGGCAACCCTAGATGGTAGGTAAAGATATACTATTAAATCAAAATTTACTGCAGGGCATAATACATCTACCTATTGTAACCGCAAGTGCCTATGACCCTAAATCAGGGCAGCATTGGCCACCAAAATTTCCATTTCAAGTTGATCCGTACGTCAAACACAACTTGCTGCCAAGTTGCGACGCACGGGACCCGGCTACTCCTGTCTCAATCGCACAGCAAATTAGAAAGAGGAGGGTAGTTTTTCTCGTATCGTGGCGTCAATTGTGTTAGCCCTGCAAGGCGTCTCGCTTACACACATTAGCCGCACGCTTAACGCAAGGGAGATTAGAAACAATAGAATCACATATAACTTCAATGCGTCAAAGATGCTGTATAAAATCTCGGACATAAATATAATATGTCCGACAAAACGTGATCATGCTAGCTAGACTGGGTCCACATTCTCTCTCGCTTCCTAGCTGTATATCCCACGATTCCCACGTAGTGGTGGGCAGCTTTCCTTATCTCCTCCACTTCGATGTCGTCCATATCTCAGATATTACACTGACATGTCTCCACAGCTCAACCCGGTTCCACATTATAATCGAATATCAAAACTAGTCCGGATGTGCTACCCTACCGTTCCGCAACGCGGCCCGGTCACGACCCGGGCTCGAACCCGCGAGGGTGCAATCACGGGCTCCCACGCGATTGTCTCACGGTTCGCGACATGTCATTCCGATGATTGCTAGACTTTCTAATCATATGTGTGCGGACGGTTTTCGTGGGGAATGTGGTGTTATAATAAGACTGGTGGTCGTGGTCGTATTATATACCTCAAGGCAGCATTCAACAACACACAAAACTATAAATTCGTTCATAATTACGGTCAACTACAAAACTTACTGCGCAACTCAATGACATCTCCCTTGGACGACCGGTTTAGCCTAGTGGGTTGTGAGTTTGTGAGTTAGTGACCCTGCCTACAAAGCTGACGGTCCTAGGTTCAAATCCCGGTAAGAGCTATAATATTCGTGTGATGAGCATGAATATTTGTTTAATAAGTCTTGGATGTTTTCTATGTATTTCAGTATTTATATAGGTACTATTAAATATGTCGACGTCTTGTACTCATAACATAATACAAGCGTTACTGAGCTTACTACGGGACTATTTCGATTTGAATAAGATTGTCCCTTGTATATAATGTAGGTATGTAAATAAGACTTGATCCAGATCCCGTTATTTTTCCTTGGATAAGAAGAAGGAAAACACAAACTATTAAGGATTGGTTACAGTGGATGATCTGTGTCCTGTCAGACAATCTAAAGCTCGAAGCACGTGTGGTCATTCGACAATAACGTGTTATACTTGTGCGATAATCGTTTTTTTTACAGCTCAAGACATCGCACATCTAGTCACATGGCCACAAACGTTGCCATATCTCCACTTCAACTTTCTATGACTTTTTTTCTAAGCCGGTAGGTAAAGTGTCCCACATCTGGGCAAATTCCTTCCCCTTGACTTCTACTGTCCATTTATGGAGCATTTTTTGCCTTCAATGACTACAATATTAAAATGTTTCTGTTTACCGTTGAAATCGCTAGTTTGATATTATGGTGGCCATATCATGAGATATATCATTAATACGCGTGGAATCTCACCCCAAGACTCAGCACGTGACCAGTGACAGCCGCTACGTCTCGCTGCACAATATACTTCAAATATAGGTTCAAAATATACTTGGGTGAATAAACTTTTTAGAGTCCTCCCCGTTTCTTCTATTAAGGGAGAAAGGAGATTACAAGAAAATAAGATGTCTGCTGTGTTCATTGTTGCTGTATTCCTTACCTACTCAATAATTAAAGCGTGAAACCACATGACATGACAACTGTATTAATTCGTTTACCCTCAATTTCACCGGTTGCTCAGTGGACGTAAAATGTCCCCCAATTTGTATGGAAATAGTGGTTTGCCCCTGGACAACCATGTCTTCTGCTAGAATACGTTTTTTGCGAGATGTAACATATATGTATGTTCAAACAGACTGTTTATCTGGCTAGAACTTATAGATTGTATGTTGTGGTAACTGATAATGAAGAAAAAACTAAGGGACAAGATAATGTTGCTTGACCCCTTTACTAATGACGAAATGTTGCATGGAAACTATTAATTAAATATCATAAATTGATCATACGACGTTTGACTTACCTACTCGTTTTTTTATGAGTAAATATAAACGTTAACATAAGTACCTCGACCATAAATTTGATACGCTAGAATCCAAATATTTATTTAACAGTAATTTATTAATGATCTTTTTTTTTAATTGCCAGCCGTGAGTTATAAAACACTTGTGAATAACAACAATATTTACTGTTCATATTCATAATATGCATAGTGTAAAGATGCAGGCAACGGGCGTGCATGGAATAGAAATATAATATAGCATACATTAAGTCGATCACGATTGTTTTAATTCCGTAACTAAAGTTAAAACTTAATTGACAATGATCAAAAAATACCTGCAATAAGAAATTGTATATAAGTTGGAAGTATCCATGCGAAATTAAATCGTCTGTCTATTACCTTTTCACGGCCAATTTACTGAACCAATTACGATGAGATTTGGCATGTAGGTACTTTGTACAAATACACATAGCTGTGTAGGTATAGACATTAGACATAGGGCTGGTACTTAAGACAGTAATCAGAACATGCAATGATGTTACTGGATTCATTAGTGTCCCGATACTTACCGTAATAACTATACAGTGCCGGTAAATAAAGAAAGAAAGCACCAAGAAACTAAAAAACTGTCCATTAACGCAGGCATACCAGTACCTTACTTCAATAGGTAACCTTTAATTTTCATTGGCCCTAGACGAGTATATTCCCACAGAAATGGGGGTAGTACGTTTTTTGTTTAGCATCGATATAATTTCGCTCGGTGGGACAAAGCAAACAGCGGTACGAACTAAAGTTGTCACGTAATTCGTTCGTCAAACACACTTGTTTGTTCTCGAGATTGACACCGGACCGCCCCTGCGGCCGGGCCCTTTGTTTTTATCTCGCTGTCAATATTTGGCCTCATTTGTCAATAAGTCGCTTTTAAACAGCGATTCGTTGGCGATACGCTCGGCGGAAAGTGGGTGGCACTGTCTTTATCAATTTCAAAACGAAAACGCCGTATGCGCAAGTTCTGTAGCATGACTTATGACATTAAGATACTCAAGATA
The DNA here is from genome assembly GCA_932294315.1 of Epinotia nisella. Classification (NCBI taxonomy): domain Eukaryota; kingdom Metazoa; phylum Arthropoda; class Insecta; order Lepidoptera; family Tortricidae; genus Epinotia; species Epinotia nisella. The sequence continues at coordinate 17,834,823 of OW028677.1, read as the reverse complement.
GCATTTACATATAAGCATGGAACGTTTGACACATTCGCCCTTTGATTTATGAATAGATAGGAGAGGTAAGTCTTTGGTTATATTCTTTGACATGATGTCGTTTGAATTTGAATAAAGATTTTAGATTGAAGTGATATTTTTTAGTTGTAAACACTGATAAACATCGAAAACGGGTAGGTGAACATACATATTATTCTTAATAAGTAGGTACCTAACAAAGACTGTTCAAGTACTCTTCATACCTATCTGAACGACATCAGTGTATGAAACCTAGAATGGCAACAAACAAGGAGTATTTTTAATTAGCACTAAGTATCTAGTTTCTAAGCTACTTTGGTTCCTAAACATCTCAATCAGTGGTTTGTAGTAGTTTGTATGTAATTCTAACTATTTCAGTAGATAGTGACCGCAATGAGTACATGATCGATTATGTAAGAATTGAATCCCGCTACAACTTTATTTTATTGCTAAAAGAAAACGTTCTTCAAACTTCAGAAACGATATTATTAGCTTCCCTTGTTTCTGAGAAAGTAAATGCCCATGCAGTTAGGGATTGCAGAACCGGTACTGTTCTCAAGAACCGGGATTTTCGGTATCAGTCAAAAATGTAACCGGGACCGCTGTATAAAATTCAATAAATCAGATGGAATTGGAGAAAGATCATCGTTCGAAATATTTTGCTCATTTAGAAAGTCCTTGCAAAAAAGTGATTAGCGACAGCCAACAAATTAAAAAACGAAAGACTTTAAATGAGTGTTTACTTGGCAAGGAACGGGAGTCACTGTATGGTACATAATGCTGGTAATATACCTACTGAATATTGCTCAAAATTATGAGTAACGTCCTAAATATATCTGGATTACACTTCACTTTACATTGTGTGTCTCCTTTTCTGTATTTTATCTAAGTACATTGCAGGAAATATAACTGCAAAATGATTACCCTAAAGTCCCGAAAGTGCCCGGATTGTTATTTTTCAGTCCTGGCTCTTTGGTCGGTTTCAAAAACCGGGAAATCTTTCGGTTCCGGTATTTCCCGGGAGCAACAAGCCTTGGTCAGGCGTCCAAACGAGTGACGGGAGCAAAAAATTTAAACGGAATTTTTACTTTTAACTTCAGTTTAGTGCGCATGACCTTCTCAGAATCGTTAGTTGCCGTAACGGGACTTGTCCAGGTACTCGCTACTTTGACAAATCCTATTTTACAGTTTGTGTAGTTGTTTGTCTAATATATTAAAATGTCTGCTTTCAGCTTATTAAAGCGAAAATTAATCAAGTAGACATTTAATAAACTCAGGAGAAATAAAATAAATATCTACGTATTTTTTTAAAACAAAAGAGCGAAGCTAAGTGGTTAATATTATAACAGCAAATATTTTGACAAGAGCTTTTGTCAAATTAAGCTGCAATATGCAGGTAAAACAAATCGTAACAACAACAACCCTGACCAATAGAAGTTTCACCTAGTTTAGTTACGCGCCATTCATTTATTACGTAAGACGATTTTAACCACTTTCTGACCCCCTAGCGTAAGAAAAACTTATATGACTTTGATGAACATTTTCCTTGTAACGTAAGACATTCGTGTATTCGATATTTATCCGGGTACTAGTTTTTACTTAATTACGACTCTATAGTCCCGGAAAAATATTGAAAATCCGGAATTCAAGAAAACTAACAATGTTATATCCTCTTACGAAGAATAGGTATTTTGGCTCGCCTAATTCCGATCACTGGTTATAATATTCACAAAATATAATGATCTAATAAATATATAGGTACCTACCTTTTTTATTTTTATTTCGCTTCCTGATTACTTACTTCCTGACTAGACTAATCCCTTGGACTGTTTATACGACATATACCTAAGTAAAAAAAACTGACCAAGTTCGAGTCTCGCGCACGAAGGGGTTCCGTACCATTATCTATAAAAACGGCAAAAAATCACGTTTGTTGTACCCCCCCGCGTGGTTGGACCACCCCGCGTGGTCGTGCCGGAGGCTACTCTCCAACCATGCAGTTCGACAGCTATATTGGGTCCGTCCTATTATAGCAACAGTCAGGTTCAAAGAAAAAAACCTTTGTTGTATAGGAGCCCCCTTAAATAAAAATAAAAAACTGTTTTGTAGTATTTGTTGTTATATGTAGCAGCAACAGCATCTGTGAAAATTTCAACTGTCTACTATCACGGTTCATAAGATACAGCCTGGTGGCAGACGGACAGACAGACGGACGGATAGCGAAGTCTTAGTCCCTTAGTAATAGGGTCCCGTTTTACCCTTTGGGTACGGAACCCTAAAAATGTGCGGTTCTGTCTGGCGCTTCGCCGACCGCTACGGCGGCACACTCGCTTCGCTCGCTCGGCTGGCGCGCTGTATGGTCGCAATTCTTCCTAACATAAAAAAATAGTTATTCTGGTTATATCTAACGTTTATTATATGTAGTCGTCGTTAGTAACATGAAATTATCATGAGTTGTTATATGTTATAGGACGCACCCGATTCAGTTTTTCGAAATTAAAAAGAAATATTTAAAAAAGACAGGCTCGCGTGTTCTACAGCTCACAGAACCAATGTTTATTTATAAATGACGTACGAAAATAGCTGTCTTTGATTTACAGTGCCTAATGATAAACAATAGTTATTTGTTATACAAGGGTGCAAAGTTATATTTTAACCGCGAGTGTGGAATTGAAACACGAGCCAGCGAATGGATTCTAGGGTTGAACCACGAGCTAGCGAATGGATTCTATGGTTGAACCACGAGCGAAGCGAGTGGTTCGAAAATAGAATCCTGAGCGTAGCGAGTGGTTCAAAAATAGAATCCTGAGCAAAGCGAGTGTTGCAACACACGAGACGTCAAAATAAATTGCACCCGTGTGTAACACAAATCTTTTCACCTCACTAAACTGAGGAAAGTACTACATAAGAAAAACAACTGAAATATGTATAATCAGTAAATATTACATAGACTCTACATATCGACTCTACATATCGACTATACATATCGACTCTACATATTGACTCTACAAATGGACTCTACACATCGACTCTACATAGACTCTACATATTGACTCTACATAGACTCTACATATCGACTCTACATATTGACTACATATCGACTCTACATATTGACTCTACAAATGGACTCTACATATCGACTCTACATAGACTCTACATATCGATTCTACATATTGACTCTACCTATCTGGACCCCCATATAAAACTTCACCCCCTCTTTTAAGAGGTTAGGTGCAGTCTTCCAAAAAAAAATGATGCACGATTTTTTTTGTTAGTCATAAATAGTCCACATACCAATTTTTAGCTTTCTACCTTGAAAATTGCGGAATGCTCCATACAAACTTCCACCCGCCATTTTAGGGAAGTGGGGGGCATTAGAAAGAGATAAGAAGTAGCCTATGTCACTCTTCATCCCTTCAACTATCTCCACTTAAAAAATCACGACAATTCGTCGCCCCGTTTTGCCGTGAAACTAATAACACGTCCGGATTTCAAATATTCTTTGCACACATGTGGATAAAATGCAGTTTTGCTATCTGTTTTTAAAGAATAAAAAAGGTCTTTCCGAGCTAGTGAGGTGAAAAATACTTAACTAGGTAGGTACCTACTTTACGCTGAGACGGTAGGTAAATAGTAAATACTTTGTCGTTTCTACATCGTGATGGTTGAATTCCCCTTAGATCAACTTCTCCCTATTACAAATCATTCTGCCCACGGATGAGAAATTGGCGACCAGCACGGCTATCACAAGACGGCGCGCGAGCTATCTCGATTTTTCTCGCACTATACCTCTCTTTCTAAGTTGTCTAATAAGAGAGAGACAGATAGTGCTCGAGAGAGCTCGCGCGCCGTCTTGTGATGTGATAGCCGTGCAGAGAGAATTGCAGAACCAATGATAGGCAAGTACCTACCTAGTACCTACTTTACTCACCTAGGGCGGTAAAACGAAGAGATTCTCAGACCGACCGCAGCCCAGGTATTTGAATAATAAATAAATTTAAATTAAAATTCATTTATTTCGGACTGGATCCATAAATTGTTAGTAACAATATATTTATATTTATTTAATATATTTATAATATAATAAGATAAGAAGATTAAGATACCTAATTTAATAATTGTAATATTTTGACCTATAATATCTTTTACTAGTATCAATAAATGAGCATGAGTAGGTAGGTACATATGCGATCTGAGACTTCCTACATTATCGCCCGTTGACTACATTTTTCCGCACGTGTAGCAGGCGGGATTGACACTTTATGGCCAGTACGGCTATCACAGGACGGCCCGCAAGCTGTATCGCGGCGACATTGACTATATCCGTATCTTTCTAGACGTACTAATTAGAAAGAGACGGATAGTCTATCTCGCCGCGACACAACTTTGACGGCACGTCACGTGATAACAGTGCTGGGGGGCTAGCGCAACTGACGCCGCACCGCGACGCGAGTCGAGAAAGCTCTACCCCCCTTTTTCTAATTTGTACGGTGCGAGTGAGATAGGGGACGCTTAGTCGCGCGCGAAGGGACTGAGCAGCAAGTTGTGCTAGACGTACTGGTGTGACGTAAAAGCTTGTACTTAAGTAAGGATCGTACAGAAACCTACCAGTACCTACATCCTAACATGCGACCGTGCTAAAAATTATCTGAACACATTGACAATATAGTCGTTTATAGTACATATATTGTTTAACGAGGGGCGTAAGTGGAATATTGCTAACGAGAGTCTATCAGAAGCCCGACGCCGAAGGCGGAGGGCTTTTGATGACTCGAGTTTGCAATATTCTTACGCCCGTGTTATACACAATGTTTTTCATCACATTTGCGAGCAAATAAATAACTACAAAAGACAGAAAAATCTAAGTTTCATACAGCCGAACCAATTAAAAATTGACAATTTCACTTCCAGATCAGTGCTAGTGGAGCGCGCAGCTTCAATATTTCAACCAATCACAGAGCAGTATTCTTGCGGGGCGGCGCGGCTTTGCCAACTAGATTTTTTTTTCAACAAATCACAGAGCAACCAGATTTGCATATGCCAATCAGAGGGTTCTATGTTTTAAAACTAAGCTTAACAGCCTGTGGGAGGTAAAACGGCTATAACTGCTCTGTACGCTCGCAAGTAAATTGACGAGCAAGTGTGATGAAAAATATTTTGTAGGCACCATGATGTGTATGGTAAGTATGGTAGGTAGGTAACTGTACAAAACATACATGGGTAACGGACGCGTATCATATATGCCTGTTCTGACTCATAGGTCAGTAGCAAATGTGTCGCAACCCGTCCATCCAAACTCGACGGCCGTCTACGTGTCTAATTTCGGTAAAACGATTTTGATACCCGTAATCTGTATTTTTACTTTCAACCTTATGCAGACGCAATAACGCTGACAGATCCGAAATGCCACTTAGCGTAAGTAGAATTTGACTGATTGACTTATTGGCAATCCTATCGAACATTGAAACCGTTTTGAAATAAATATATATAGTAAATGAACGTTTTTGATTACAGCATTCATTTTTTCAATCTAGAGTCTGGACTAGTATATTTGAATGTATCAGAAAATATTTAAATAAATGTGTTCATGAGCTTAGGAATGTTAGCACTACATACGTTGCCTGTTGATTAATGTTATGCCAAAATTATAATTGACTTAGGCATTCTTATTAAAGTCATGCCGAGATACATTTTTAATACATACTTACTCCCTTCCCTTATCATTACTGAGGTTATTTTGCCTAAATATTCATGCCGACATTCACGAATAATTACACGACGTGTTTCCCAAATAATTGTGATGCCATAAGACATTGCAGATATGCAATTGATGCACTGATAAGTGGCGATAATCACCTACTTACCTAGAAATGATATTTTCGTAAAATGTAGTCACAAACAGTTCCGTATTACGACTGATCTGTAAAATGAAGTAATATGAACTAGTAAAATCAAAAACAATAAAATTCGGTTCCCCAATGTAGGTAATATACGTCAGAAAAAAGGGGTACGATTATAAAATATTATTTCTAGAAAGTTTTATTGCTTTGAGCTCGAGCCGTATTTGCTTGCGGTAAAGGGGTACACCGCTATTCGGCATAAACGGACGTAAGTACCAAGATATGGTAAACTAGTTACTACATTTTTAGTGGACTGGTGTGTAGACAGATGGGGTATGACAGTAAAACGATTAAATAGCCCCTTCGTCGTAAAATTACCGCCAAAGTGATATTTTGGACCTAACTGTAAATATATACGCAGACATGATTACCCATTATATACTGAGATAAGTTTGTCGAAGTATCACGCAGTAATGACTCCAAAGGATTAAGAAACTGATTATCACGGAAAAAGCACGGTAGGGTTGTCATATCTTCCACAATTTAGGTAGTCTAATTAGAGTGCAGTGTAATTCTTGTACTTAATTTCATATAATTTTAATAGACGTATGACGAAACAGTGTCCTACGTCTTTACCCATCGCTATTATCACCTTCACTAAAGCTCACGCTCCACCTGCCATGTGACAGCCAGTATATTCTGACCCCAAGAGTCTCAAGACGCGTAACATGTTTTTAATTTGATAAAATATAGACTTTATACTTCATTACATGCTAATCTATAGTAATTCTAATACTTCTTTTCTCCTTTATTACTTTTATATAACTATTTAAGTTATAAGCTATACAAGCTAGCTACATGCCTGGTGCAAAACCTTCAAGGTGCTAGAAAACCTTCTCCGTTTCTTATGACATTAAGCATGATACAGGTACTTATATTGAGAAAACCTTTTCCACAGGCCGGATAAAATACGTCAATGGCATAAAGACTTTGGCAGGGGAAATCTTTTCTCACTTGATCTGTGTCTTGATGACGTGCTACGACGTAGCGCAGCAATGCGCAGGAGATCGATTTTGTTTGTCATTTCGCATCCCAATGTGAGTTCAATGTGATGCACGCACTCTGACATGTAGGTAAGTTCGGCGTGCATATTAGAAGGAACATATTGAAATCATATTGCAAAGAAAGGTAACACTGAAGGATTCTTATTTTTCACTGGAGGAATGTGCCTCGTGATAAGCTTCTTATTGAATCAGTTTGATTAATATTATTGATTTAAATAATTTCGTATTTACTTTCTTATCACACACACTTAAAAAAATATTTATGTTTTCTTAGATCTAGCAATAAGTTTTAAAATTTCAAATAATAGTACTACTTCTGCTTACGTTCAAAGGGATCGGATACCGATATTTTAACCATACAAAAATACCGGTTTTATTTCGTTCAATTTCGTTCTTTGGTTTATAATATTATTTTTGATCAGGCTGTCTAATAAATAATACGAAAATGTTACCTAAATACATGATAGAGTCCTACATTAAGAGCCTAAAATAATTCAAAATATTAGACTACTTCGGGGACTTTTGAAAAAACCGGTTCCGATCCCTGGAAACTGGGTGAACCACTGTGAACCCTGATTGCATATTTCTAAATGCAAATCGGTAACACCATAACTCCTAATGTTATCTAGAACAGGTAGAAGTATGACTAAAGCACTTAGAATTTACTAAGCCTTATTTCGGCTGTTATAACAAAAAGGCTTATGTGCGCGAGAGAAACCCGGTGGTTAGAACACTTAGAACGTTCTTCACAAAAGGTTAATGATAAGCTTAGTGCACAAGTATTTCTTATCGACGATAACGGACTTGGTGGTCTTTTATGTTGACGCAGAACAATAGCTGATTATGTTTCGTGTTTAATAATAATTTCATAGCTTACGGATGAGTACTTGTCATTTTCGTAGGGGAGTTAAATAGCTTGACACGGATTCACAATGACGAGATATTGCAACTATCTGTAACAAAACATCAACTTCAAAAGTATAGATTTGCTACTATGTAAAAAAAATAATTACCGTGTAGGTAAATTCACAATTATCTTACTTGGTGGCATTAGCCAACCTCATTAGAGCTCATTAGAGCAACAAAAATCGGCAAGGCTTAAATTTGGGAGAAGGTTGTAGAAGGAAGTATTATCACTAAAAAAGACCACCAGCTAGATTGGCTTAACTGCAGTTTAACTGTGTAATGCTTTTAAGTATCGTAAAAAGGAAATTTGGTTAATTGTAATTTCCGTGCTCTTTACTGCAACCTTTGTTTACAAACAAATACTTGCGTATTTTTTAGAATACTGGCAGATTTTTTATCCTTGAAGTAGTACACAGGGTTACATCCATTGCAACGAGCTTCTAATATTTAACTTCTTTCAAATTAAATTCCGCTAATGCTACTTATCCCATTAATTTCATCTCTCTCGATCGCTCGTCTCTATTTAATAGAAAAAAGTGATAGCTTGAACAATTTCTTGAGTTGATATGGCTAGATAAATCTCCGACCTATTAGAATGTTAGATCCGCCCTTAATCAACCATTTAAACGGCCCCGAACTAAAACACACGTTTCCAAAACCAATCAAGAAGGTGGGCACAAATAAAACCAAATCATACAGCCCAGTGGTTCCACTTGCGTGAGGAACTGGATACAGTAAGTAACGACAAACAATGGTATTTTTCATATACGACGTCGAAGGAATCATAGTTAACTATACTCAAATTTGAAATTTGAACGTAATTATTGAATTTTATCCAAAACTTATTACAAATATTTCTTATAATATAAAATTATAAGAAATATTTGTATATACCTAATAACCTAACCTACATATGTAGATTTGAAATCACGTTCTCGAAAACGGCTCCAACGATTTCAATGAAATTTGAAATACAGGGGTTTACGAGGGCGAAAAACCGATTAGATGTGTCTCATGTCTGGGAAAAATCGTTTTCTCCGTATTTTCTCTCGGTCACTCAGGGACTCAATTTATAAGAATAAAATCTTTTTTTAGAAGTGTCCAAAAAAAGTAAAGTGAAACTGTTCCAAACCAATTTTCATTTTTTATATGGTAAACTAATTGTTAACCACGTTATAACGTCACGTAACATTTACCTACGCCCGGTTTTATAAAGATCCGTTAGACCTAGTTTAAGATAAAATTTTAGAAACTCAGTATATATTCTGACAGTGGGTACCGACATCAGGTTTAACGAGTGTTTATAAAATAAATAAATAAATATTTGTGAACAATCTTACACAAATCGATCTAGTCCCAAACTAAGCAAAGCTTGTACTATGGGTACTAGACGACGATAAACATACATATATTGAATAAATTAATACTTAAGTACATAAAAAAACATCCTGACTCAGGAACAAATATTTGTGCTCATCACACAAATAAATGCCCTTACCTGGAGCCGTATGGTTGGCCTTATCACGCGACAAGTGACAAGATAAGAGCGTCGTCTCGTTCTATCGAACGGTGTCAACCAGTGACGCACGCTCTATCCTATCACCTGCTACGTGCTACGGCTCCTGGATTCGAACCCAAGACCTCTAGCTTCGTAGGCAGGGTCAACTAGGCTAAACAGATCGTCACCAACTAGGCTAAACCGGTCATCTATTAATTTAAGAATTTATTCATTAAATAAATAATTTCAACATTATTTATTTAAAAATAATTATTTCTACAATCCATTAAGGTTATTAGAGCTCATCACTTGATTTGTTATTCTAAATAATGCCTACATAACTTTGCACATAAAATTAGGAAGGGAAAACCACCGGGCAAGAATCACAAGGTAAAAACAAAAAACCACGGTAGCCATAAATCGCCACGATAGAGTCATTAGCCAGGGGCGGACTCGCCGCTGAATAATTAAAAACAAATAAAGTCGACACGGATTACGCTATCTGCGATCGTATTTGTTTCAGTTGTTAGTTGTGGAACCGACGTGGGTCGGCCGGAATGAATTTGATTTGTATTGTTGACATTACTTTTTATTAATGTCATTAGTGGTTAATTTGAGCATTAACGATATTTTTGACGGAAAAATATGATTACTTATGGTTAGGTAAGGATGAGAAATATAAAAGTTGAGTTTTTTAAAAGCACGATTTATTGTGTAACTTGAAATTATACACCGTGTTTTTTTGGATACCGGATCTTTCCGAGGACGCATTCCTGAGATAAAGCAAAGTAAACTTCTCTAAGACACTAGTATCCTAATTCGTACTATTTCGAATATATTCATGAAATCATTTTCGTTAAAAAAAGTGTAAAGGGTTGAACCCGGGCTCGCTAACTCAATAAACAAAACGACAACTACTGCACCAAATCGTCGTCTATCTGTCATTCACTGCCGTGTTGTATGTGTGCGTGTGATTTTCTTGACGTGCGTGTCATTCTAATATTGTCATACTTGACGCTAACTTTTACTTAAATCTTAAGGTCCTTCCTTGTACATTAACAGTTTGTAATATAATTAATTATTTATTATGAAAAAAAAACGTTTTTTTACTTCTGAAAAACTAAATACCTACGCTACGTTGATTCTGTGAGTGTACACGGCTATATGCCTGTTATCGGAAACGAAGGAATATACCCTGTATACCTACCAGTATATGTTACCTGTGCATATTTTAAATAAATATAAAAATCTTTTAAAGATTTTTATCACCTATTAAAGTTAATGTAAAAAAAACTTTACATTTTATTGTTCAAGTTTACTGCAATTGATATGTAAGTATAATAATAATAATAAGAAAGTTAATTTTGACCAAGAATATTTAGTAGAAAATAGGTAGAAGAAATAAAATGTAAACAATTTGTCAACCCCTTCACTGTCATTTGGACACTATTGTATAACCTACGTAGTTATGGATATAATTGACATTTACAAATCTTACACACGGACACACGGACAGTCATTATACTATCGCGTAGTTACTTATTCATGTCCCTCGACACAACCCTTACCGAGCTACAAATGACATAATTATCATTTGTCTTGTATGGGAATCATTCAACATTTTGACCTCATTTATGTGAGTCAGTTCAGTCAGTCAATAGATTTTTTAAACTTTTATTTGTTTTGGTCATTCACACACCGAAAATAAATTGCCTCCATTCCTGACATTACAGACTAATTTCGTTCTTCGAAATTGATCCGCAATATCTATTGCCTCGAAGGTACAGTCGAGGCTTCATAGAGTACGTAGTTTTCGAACAAAACTTGAATTTCTTACGATTGGAGTACTTTTTCAAGATAGTGGCCGTTCTACAAGGTTCTGACCCTGACCCGGGGACTTTTGGGAGTCGAAAACAGGGCTTCCAACGAACATTCGTACCAAATTTCATTAAACTTAGACAAAAAAATTAGACAATCTCGACTGTACTAGTAGTTTTGTTCTGTGTATTAAAATTGTGTCTATTTTGTATTCGAAGTCGGTATGTAAGACCCGTTTACTTATATTGGGTTACTGTTGTGCAATGAACTGGAACTGCGTATTTTATTCCCAGGCTCCACACGCGTTTTTTTGTAATAAGTGAGCAGAATCGCGCGGGCAGTTTGTGTCTAATATTTTACTATTGCACAGTTTTAATTGAACAAGCGAGAGAAGCGGTAGGTACCAATTAGATTTTTAGTTCTGTGAGTGTATAGAGTTTTCATACAAATCTTTAACTTTACTCGATACTCACGTAGCGTATCCCGACTCACAGTAAACTCAGACTAGTGCTACAGCTCACAGAGTCACTGTATGGTAACTTTAGTGCCCACTACCCGCAGAAGCTCAACAATACCGCGGCAGTTTGAATATGTCAAATTAGTAAAAGTGAAAAGGTACTAAAACCGACGTTGGGCTGACGATGATGTTTTTGTACAACAATGAAAAAGCACCCGCCAAGTTGAATGCGTGCGAAAGTCATGCACATACTGCAGCTCGGTTCTTCATAAAGTAACTATAAATAAATAAAAAATAAAAAATCGTTTATGTTTTGACTTAATAACCATGTTAGTACCTAGGTTGCACAGAAAATACTATAAAATAAAAATAAATATAAACACACACGCCAAAGACGTCCCGCGATTGGTCGCGGCCTCATTCTATTTGGCCCTGCCGATGGCTACCGCATACGAAAATGATGACCCGGGGCCATATAATATCATCATCATCATATCAGCCGAAAGACGTCCACTGCTGGACATAGGCCTCCCCCAAAGAGTGCCAAAGTGACCGGTCCTGCGCCACCCGCATCCAGCGGACTCCCGGGACCTTTACCGCTTACCAGGTCATCAGTCCACCTTGTGCGGGGCTTACCAACGCCGCGCCTTCCGGTACATGGTTGCCACACCGTTGGGGCGGAAAAGTTCTCGACTTTTCCGCCCCAACGGCCATAGGTTCTACGTGCTATGTCCCCCGCTCACTGCCACTTAAGTTTAGCGATTCGGAGGGCTATGTCGGTTACTTTGGTTCTGCTGCTGTTCATAAAATATGCGCGACATACTTCGAAGGGCTATAAACATATGAATAACATACGTATAACTTTGGATGAGTGTGCGTAAAAAGTACCTAGTCCAAATAGTGTCTACTTTGTTTGTGTACACTGTTGACACATTTTTTACCCATTAGTATAGGATAAACATATGTATTACATACATATAACTTGTGTATGAGGTTGTAAGTCCAAAGATTGGGCGTAAAAATTAATGGGCCTAAATAGTGACCACTTTGTTGATACACTGTTGACACATTTTTTACCTATTAGTATAGGATAAACATATGTATTACATACATATAACTGTGTATGAGGTTGTAAGTCCAAAGAGTGGGCGTAAAAATTAATGGGCCTAAATAGTGACTACTTTGTTGATACACTGTTGACACATTTTTTACCTATTCGTATAGGATAGACATATGTATTACATACATATAACTGTGTATGAGGTTGTAAGTCCAAAGAGTGGGCGTAAAAATTAATGGGCCTAAATAGTGACTACTTTGTTGATACACTGTTGACACATTTTTTACCTATTAGAATAGGATAAAGATATATTCATATCTTTATAACTGTGGATGAGTGTGCGTAAAAATTTAGTTCCTACCCCAAATTGCGTCTACTTTGTTGATATGCTTCTGACACATTTATCCAGGATATCATATACATATATTTAACATACATATAACTGTGGATGAGGTTGTGAATCCGAAGGGAGTGCGTAAAAATTAAGTGGCCCAAATAGTGCCTACTTTGTTGATACACTGTTGTCACGTTTACCAAGGATAGGATATACATATAACATACATATAACTGTGGATGAGGTTGTGAGTCCTAATAGAGTCGTAAAAATGAAGTGGCTCAAATAGTGCCTACTTTGTTGATACACTTTTGACACATTTACCTAGGATGAGATATACATATAACATACATATAACACTTTAAACTCTCGCGCTTTTTGCACATATTTAAATTATTGATTTTCACGGGTCTAACGCGATATTTATTTACCTTTATTTCTGACGTTCCGACACGGGTTGCAGGTCAGTCAGAAATAAAGGTACCTACATCATACATATACATCGCGTTAGACCCACGAAAAATAATAATTTAAACACACATATAACTGTGTATGAGGTTGTGAGTCTAAAGAGTATGTGTAAAAATTAAATGGCTCAAATAGTGTGTCCTTGGTTGATACACTGTTGACAGTTATCTAGGATAGGATATACAGTGCCCACTCCTCTTAAATAAGCATAATGAACTTACCATAAACAAAAACTTACAAAATTATTTGGATGACCTACAAAATGAAAGGAGACCGCGATGGGCACGCACGAAGTGTTTGTTCAATCGTGGAGGGCTCTCGAGAGCTGAGACGCGCTGGCGCCTCAACCAGGATGCCTCTAACTCGTATCTGATGTTCTAGTACATATGCCTCCTTAACACGAGAAACAATAACTTGTTCTGACATCTTGATGGCAGCTAATAAGCATACGACCTACCTGAGGATAAACGGAAACCGTAACCTAATATGGACGGTTGCCAACTTGCCAAGTTGCCACTGTAGAAAAGTCTTTGCTCAGCCGTGATTCCAGCAATCTTAATCACAAGGCCGATTTTTAAAGTGGATATGAAAGGGGATGTCCCTATGACATTCCGGGAATACGTACAAATTTTCGACATTCTAAAGAGAAAAGGAAACACTTCACCTTTTTAAAAATCCCTCCATGATGAAAATATACTGTCATATGTCAGGAGTGTCAGGTAAGCCCATAATATAGGTTATAGGTATGTTAACATGACATTTTAGTTTCAAGTTTTTCGGCATAATTCATTTACCAATCCGAGAATAAATATCAGCCGTTTCACATTACTGCGCTAAAACATATTCCCAACTAAACTCATTAACATAATAGCAATTTCGTCCGCGAGCCGAGTCCGTGACAAAGTACGGCACAAACTACGCGCCAACGGCGCCATCTGTGTTCTAGCTTCAACCTTGGGTACCAAATTAATTTATTGAACGGTCCAGCTAACGGTACGTCTGAAGACTCTTCTGCCAGTCACACACAATCGACTCACGAGCCATCACCACAATACTAAAGTATATCATAACTCTCACGCATTATTCCACTTAAACTTCCTACTATTAAGATACTTTTTTCAGCTCGATTCTATTTCCTCTTAAGCTTTTTGTTCACGGAGTACCCAGCGGTAAATAAACAGTTGATACCGACTACACATCATTACATCAAAGAGATGTAAAGGCATTGTGACAGGACATTGCACTCTAGCTTGGTATGAATAGATGACAGAATCACATGTCAGCGACGAGTTTCTTATCGCACAGTAGGTTAGTGGGCGCGAGCGGAGCCGGGTCAAATGGTTAGCAAACAATCACGCGCGGATTCGTCTCGGTTTATATTCGCAACACCGTGTAATAGCTGGAAAACTCCCAGTCCTTAAATTTTACGAGTGTTCGTTGCACTGAAAATGGCTGTGCAGTTTCGTTTAGGAATTTCCCATTTAGTCGGGAAAGCGACTAGAACGCACAGAGGATCCGCGGGAAATTATTTATGTGCTTTAATGCGCATATTTCGCGTAGCTACCTGCCTGCCTGGCAGCGCCGGCTGTGTTGTTTGCGGCACAGCCGCGCGAGCGATCCATGTGTCGTTTGGCGGAAAATAAAAATGCTTTTCTATATTTTTCAATGCAACGCGTCACGATTGTCTAGGTATTTTTTCACATCAGCCGCATTGGTTATTCATTATACCGTCCGATATCCAAATGGAACGGCTACCTACGCTTATTAACGAAGTAAAGCTATCATTTCTCAAAACAACTCGGAAGCATAGATCAAACCCAAAAAATAATCGCCCATCAATCAACCGTTCAAATCTATACAAAAAATCCTTTGTAACCGCACCGCTGTAATTGGGGGGGACGAAAAAACAAAAGTGGAAATTTCTAACGAGACGAAACTCGCAAATCATTCTGTTTAGTGCGAAATTATAGAGTTTTAAACGGGCGTTTAGGTGATTTGTACGTCGGTAATGGATGGGTATTACGTAAGTGGTGCGCCTTGGGACGGAAAAGTGCGCCGCAATCTATTAGCTGAACAAAAACCGAGCTTAATTTCACACCTGTTTACCTTTAATTCTATAATAGCGGGAGCGAGCTTCGCACGAGAGCTATCACTTATTTGTATATCATATCGGATGGGGAATTGGCGAACGTGCAAGGATATCAACGAACGCTCGCCTTTCAAGTTGAAATAATTAACGTGAGTAATTTGTTTCGGAATACGTACGCGCTTAACGATGTGCAGTGTTTTCAGGGATATTTATTAATTTAGTTGCGTACTGAGCTTTATGCAACATATTACATTATATAACTTCATTGAGATTCAGTCTTAAACATAATTTATATGAAAATATTTGAATGAATTAGTCAGAGAGCGCCAAAAATACTTGAATGATAGGTCAGAATTATTACTATCAACTACATTTAAATTACTTTGGAGTTAACAAACTAAGTAAAACAAATGAATGCTGAACCAGAAATTGTACGTATTGTACCTACGCAGTAGTAACCTAAATAAATGATTCACGGCATCGCTCCTCAAGAACCTGTGCCCTAACCTGACCTGGTTCGTTTCACCTGGCCTTCCCTCCAGCTGGGGGTGGGGGTGTGACGTCACGTCGTGGGTGCAGACACGCAGCCGTCACGCTCCACAAACGTCGAGGTTAGCGCAGCCTTGCCGCAGTCGCCCTACATTGCGCAGCGAGCTGCTTTTTCATCTAAATACTCCAATAGCTATAAACAATTGCCGTATCTTCCGGGCATCGACAATAGGAGCCCGCGGAGCTATCTGCGAGGTCGGCATGCATGCTTTAGACCTTGCACCTTGAGTCGCTAATACCTAATCGAAACCCGGTATATAGGTATTAAACAACTGTTACGCCCTTCTGGGGCCCGTATGAAACTAAATGTACCTACTACCTAATGGTTAAGATCTGTACAAACTATGGTTGCAATAAAGCGTAAAATGACGTACCTATACCTAACACATTTTCTTCTACAGTTTGACACTTCTCATAGTCATAGTCATTTATTTTATAAAGCCAATTTACATGTCAAAAATATCATTTAGAACATGAATTATACATAAAGTAATAAGAATAATCATAATTTCATAAATAATTATAACAAATATCATAGATAATAGAAACAAAATAATCCAAGTGTAACATAAGTTATAAATGTTACAGTTAACTGGGGGATCGATCAAAAACTTTGTATTCGCATTCCAATCGTACTGACACGTTAGATTGGTGCCTGTGTTCGCTTCGCTAAAACACATTTATATCAAATTGAAATGCCAAGTGTAGGTACATTTCAAGTCGAGCACCTTGTTATGCCTGGTGAATTGTGATTCGTTCACATTATGAACTGTGCAGCTAAAACTTAGTACCTTGCATCATTAACTTTTCAATTAAGCCGTTTTTGTAAGATAAAGCAGACGTGTTTTGTTTCCGCACGTCAACATCCAATAAATCAGAACTATAAATTAGTTCCTCGAACTATCCTCACCATATAAATTGGCAAAGTATCTCTGTATTTAACCCCCGACGTCCCGTGGCTCTCCATGGCCAATCAGCCGCTCGAGACAATAAGCGCGAAAGGTCCATAAAACTACGGAGTAAAACCCTGTCCAAAATATTTACAACGCGTGACAAAACAGCCGTCTTTGTCTCGATGGATCGTCTCGACGATTAGTTGCGGGCAATCTGAGCGACGCATGCGGGCGACTTATGGATGCTTGACACGGCGACGTGTGATGTTTCCATGACTGAATCTGGCCATGAAAAATTACGCTAAACGTGGCGATACACCGTCTGCAATAAACGTAATGCGCCAAAAATGTTCCTATTCTAGCGAAGTTCCTGTGAAAAATAGCACTTAGTGAGATAAATGTTGGATGTGAGACAAAAATCTATGTTAAAGCTTTGAATATTCGTAAAAATGTACATAAGAAAAAACTGTCTACAAATTGTATGGAAATTCAATGCAAAGTGTACCCATTTTTTGCTCTTGAATGTATATTGTATATATAATTATAAATACTTGTCAGCGATAAGAGAAGCAACAGGTATAAACAATGTCATTAAAAGCTTTTGATGAAAACAGCCATTTACGACGTAATCGTTGTATTAGCCCGAGCTGTTCCAAAAAAATGTCGAAAGTAAGGCCAGTCAGATGAAAAGAATCGATAGCACGTGCCGAGTAGATGTAATTCTTATGATATCATAGTGAGATCTCGGGCACCAGCCGTTCTGTAACAAAAGAATATAAGTTCTTGACAATCCTGGGCAGAGATAAGTCTTTTTTTGTCTAGAACCAGCGTGGGCATCCCAAATAGAACAAAAAAACCCTTATTTCTGTCGCCGCGCTGAGAAGAAGCCGAATGACTGTGAAAGTTCACACAACAATTTAAAATTTTAACACCATGCCGCCATTCTCCGACTCTCATTAAGCCGCATGGTTGCTGACAATACGCTAATCATTTTGTTTACCAGCCTTCTCAATTTATAAGTACAATTTTATTTCGATTCAAAGTGTTCGGGAATGCTTGGTTATTTTGAGCTGTTTTGAATTTTCAAGATTGACACGATTAGAAAGGTAACATTTAAAAAAATAACACTAAAATAATACACCTACTCTTTATATACAACATTCACAGCTTTTTTGTCATTAGTCAATACAAACATGCTGTTTTGTTAAGAATTGTACAGTACCAGCATTGCACCCGTGTGAAGCCGGGGCAGGTCACTAGTTACCAACATTACCTCAAAATTTCTATCCTTATAGAATTTCCTGCCGTGTTTTTCCCGATTTCTCGAGTCCCCGTGTTCTTCAAAAGTGTACCGCCTTTTAAAGTGTCGGCAATGAGTATACGAGTCCTCTGGAGTAGCAGGCCGTACGCTTATTTGACACTGACGTGGAATGGAATTAACAAAGTAATTATCATTAAACTTTGGCGTATTGACTTCAGCTTGGTTACTACAAACTTAGGTTCTACAAACATAGGACATCTAATTTGTTACGAGTAATAACTGCAGGAATATTATACGATGTGTTTACATTGCTTGCATATAAACGAGTAGTAGGTACCTATAATTAGAAGTCCGTTTCATTCGACATTAGGTGTAGTAGTAGGACAGTAGAGTAGGAATTTTCCAATAGTAATAGACAAGGTAGAGCAGAGGGCGATCGCAACCAACCGCAATAAGGTTGCTGGTCACAGGTTGGCCGATACGATAAGCTTAAGCTTTAACAAAAACGATACAAAATTAAAAAAATTGGGTATGTATAGGCTTATTGCGGTTGGTTGCGATCGCCCACTATTATATTTTGTTGCTGTTTCCGTGAATCATGCTAAAAATTACAAACGGTGGTATAAATTCTGGAAAAAAGATAGCTTTGCATAACGTCCTATAACCCTCCCGTGCTTTGCTTGGCTACACCGCAATTACTCGCACATTGACATTTAACATTATCATCAAAAAATTCAATCCCACAGTGATTCTGGCGACCAAAGACTTACCAGTGACAATAAATTCTTCTCGTACAGTTGGAGGAAAAAACGACCTCCATCTCGAATGTCATTTGCACGGCGTGCCGTTGAAAAAGCAATTATTTCAATATCTGGCCCGCGCGGCACCCAGCGGTCGGCAAAAAGTGGCCGGCGCACGCGCTCGTGACTCCAAGCGGTAAGAAAGTTGAGGTGCGCTCACGCCGCCCACGTCCTAGGCCTGTGAGCGACCAAAATTATAGGGCTCATTTTCGCTCATTGTGGCCTTTTCACGAACCCACAAGTTACAATTTCACAAGTCCAAACTGGCAACACCGAGGCTATTGATTGATAACGACTGGCCATTTGACAAGTGTTAAGTTTAGACTGGTAAAATTGTAAAATTAGTCAAACGGGCCCCAGATAGCGCGAGCTCCCTGCTTGCGGGCTGTAACCAACAGTGAAAATAAGCTCTGGCCCCGTAGCATGGTTGGCCTTGTCACGCGATAGGTGATAGGATAGAGCGTGCGTCACTGGCTGACACCGTTCGATAGAACGAGACGACGCTGTTATCTTGTCACTTGTCGCGTGATAAGGCCAACCATGCTACGGCTCCAGGCTGCTAGTTATTTGTACGTATGAATGTGACACAAACACAAGTGCTCTTAAAAGTAGAATTATTTAGATAAATATCATAAACAGTCAATATATAAAGTAGGTACCGATATTCCACATTCGTATATTTGTCGGTTGCTACGAAATTTCAAAGTGGGATAATTCTTCAGATCAGATTTTTGCTAACCCTCCTTTTTGTTATTTCTATGCCAGGGCAGATATTTCATCCCTTGGCAACTAATTTCCGGAATCCAATGCTTACATGCCGCAAAAAATCAAGCTATTTATTTGTTACCACAATTTATAAACCGATAATAATGCTACAACATCAATAGAAATTAAAAGCAAGAGTATTACGTACACTTCAAATCAATACTAGGCGAGATTGCAAAAAAAATGACAAAATTTACTTTTGATGTATTTTTTGGAGACCGCTCTCCGATACACATAACTGACCGGCACAGCTCCCAGGCTTTACCTAGGGGGAGTAAAAATGGCGTCTAACACTTGAGTATAGATTCGTACTGCTGTCATAGTTTGCCTTTAAAATCATTTGTTACGTTCATCCCGTGTTACTTTTATATCTAGTCTCCCCTACTTACATATATCTATGTAATCTTTTGAGAAACCTTCAATTTAATTACTATATAAAAGAGTAAGTAGGTACAGGCTTTTTTAAATAAAAGATTGTTCAGAGTTTTCTCAGTAGTTTTATTGCACCGTCATCATTGTAATTTCGAGCTTTAATCGGAGGCAGTGTAAGCAAGCCAGCGCCATACTATCAAGTCACCCAGCGCTCGTACCTACAGAACCAATTTATACTTTACTGCGATGCCCCTCGACGTTTACAATGGTAAAATTAACACGAGTTTCTTTATCCCTTAGCATCTTCAGATGACAAATATCAATATACTCATAGATAATAATATATAGGTACCTTGCAAATAAAGGCGAGTAATTTTTCACCCCACAAATTGTACTTAACTCTGGTTTCTGATGGTGATATAAGTATACCTAGATATTTTTCTAGCACGAACGACTTATTGTCAGTGATTGACAAAATAAAAACATCGACAGTCCTGTTATCGATAAGTACCACTTCAACGTCATAGAGGTAAATAAATACAAATATGCAGCAACCTTTTTGGCCACTGTACCTGTCGCTATATGCGACCTCACAGTACCATCAGACGTTCTGCCATATGATTAAATAAATAAATAAATACAAATATATATATAGGGTAATAGGGTGCGTTAAAAAATAGATAATAATAACAAAACTATCAATTTATTTATATTTTACATACTTCAGAAAACAATTTGCAATACTTTCGTAACTTGCTTTCTTCGTGTCACTGAATTAATTATCACCTACTTTACTCCATAACACACACACACACACACACACACCGAAATTGTCTTTAAAATCGACGCAGAATGTCACAACATGTAGTTTTTCCCAAACCCATTTTTGGCCCAAAAAAAAATCTGTGTCTCTGTATATGGTTACAGTGTAGGTGCACGCGGCGTCTAGGTAGATAGCCAATATATGTCTGTGGTTGTATGTTCGTATTGTCGTTGAAGTAGTATGTACTTATCGATAACAGGATTGTCGATATTTTTATTGTGGCAAGCACTAAACAAATGTTGTTCCTGCTAGAAAAATATCTAGGTATACTTATATGAGTTATGACTTGTGCCAAAATTATTGGACACCTCAAAACGTCTAATATCTCTTGAAACTCTAATAATAGGGTCACATTCAAGATGCATCATGTTTATGATTGAAATTGGACATTTTGTCTACACATAATAAGATACCCAATCGTGTGTCATGTGTGTTCAATATCAGACTTTATATGGACTGCTATGAACTAGGCAGTTTTCTTTTAAAAGAAAAGTACTGCTTTAAACAAATGCGTTTTTCGACCAGTTATAATATGAACTTTGAAGCTGAACACTATGGGTCATACACATATAGATTTCAGTTCGCGTCTTTTCTGAGGATATAGACAAAGTTAAGGACTAGGTATAGTTATGGTATATCACTAATTTTTCACGCATTATCGGCGTCTCATATTTTACAAATATGTGTGACCATAAATTACATGTACGCTGTTAACTATTGATTACAGCAAATATGACTTTTGTTTTTTCTCAATGTACCTGTTATCAAAATTCAATAAAAGACTGATACCAAAATAATTATTGTTGACCGCAGCAGCTTTCCCATATCTCTCATACCGACGAGTTTTAAATAAACAAGAAAATTGCATCGAATTGGTTCCGTCGAGTAATTATGTTTTTATCAGAGTCAGTGAGCCATTGAGCACGTTCGATGATAACGCAAAGTAATAAGCTCCCGACCGCAAGCCTTGCGATGATTGTTGTAACCTTAGCCTATATTTTACTTCCTTACGTCTGCAATCATAATCCTAAACCAAATAAACTTTGCGTAGTTTTTCTGACTAATAACATTCTAAGAGCTCTGTAATCTTCAACAAACCTAGTTTTTTTTTTTTAATACAGTTGCTCAATAAGTGGTACTTTTTGTGGCTGCGTAGCGTGCGAGAAGCTCAATTTCTCGAACTAGTGCTTTTTACTTTTTAGTTCCAAACTATACTTTCGAAACGCAGTAATTTTATATTAGATTTTTTACTTGGAAATTATGAAATTAAAAACGCTTACGAATACTAGGAGTATTTATTTAAAGTATTCATTAATATATAAATGACGAAAAAATATTAAGAATTTGCATTTTATAGCCTACTCTGTCTTAGGTATCTATGTATGAAATATTTACTTTCCTAAAAATCGTTCTTTGATTTGGCTGAATGATACAAGCATATGCCTAGAAAAAAAAAGTTTAAAAGCAAATCAGCCCGCCCTTTTGAAATAACGTCTAACATTATTTAAACACATTAACGCATATAAATATATAATTTGGTACGAGAAGTTATAAAAATTATCCTTATGAATACTGTCAGTGTCAACTGCCTAGTGTCAATTTAGTTTCTCAACTCGAGGCCGATGGCGCTGATTCCAATAGTATGTTGTCACTGTCAGTGTCATTTGTAAAGTATGGGTTCGTTCAAAAATAACTTCGAAGCAAGCATATTTTATCGCAATGATATATTAATTTATTATTTTTTCGCAATTGTATTAAAAAACGTCGTTTACAACACGTGTGAAATGTCTTTTTACCACTCGTACCGAGTCTTGCCACTCGCTTTCAGCTCGTGGCAAGATACCTCGGTACTACTGGTAAAAAGACATTCTTTTCACACTAGTTGTAAAATGTACTATTTTCGCCAATTGATCGGTGTTGGTAAAATGTATTTATGTTCATGATGCTTGATTGTACCTGCCATAAAAGCATTGCATGATAAAGAAATATTAAAAATAGGAAAAGTCTATGAGGTTTGTATGTACGAGGTAATATCCGAAACTACATCCGATTTCAAAAAATCTTTCACCGGTGTATAGAATGGACCTTCAAGATGGACATTTGCCTAAGTAATATGATGTCACATTTGTATGTAAATGTTCATATATTAAATAGGAATTTAAAACTGCCTTTGTACCCTTTGGCGTCGAGACCCTCGGTCCGTGGGGTCCCAGTGCGCATAAGTTATTTGCAGAAATCGCGAAACGTCTGGTCGATGTAACTGGTGACCGAAGAGCTGGCGGCTTTCTCGCGCAACGCATCAGCATTGCAATTCAGCGAGGAAATGCCGCCAGCATCCTCGGTACAATGCCTGGAGGGCCTTTTTAGGGTTCCGTAGCCAAAATGGCAAAAACAGAACCCTTATAGTTTCGTCATGTCCGTCTGTCCGTCTGTCCGTCTGTCCGTCTGTCCATCTGTCCGTATGTCACAGGCATTTTACTCGAAAACGATAAGGTGTATTTGAATAAAATTTTGAGGATAGATGTATTTTGTTAGCCGCTACATAGTTTTGTAATTAAAATGACAAAAATAAAATTTTTTAGGGGTGCACTCCATACATAAAACTAAAAGTCAAAAAAAAAAACTTAATTGTGACCCCCCGTGTGGCACATTAATCGATAGGCCTTTCAAAATAAATATAAGGTTTCTTAGCATTTTTTTTTGATTAAGTGAATAGAGTCGGAGATAATCGCCCCGAAAGTCACTAAAATTCTGTCCCCCGCCTCTAATTTTTGTCCGGTGTATTTTAAAAATATGGAAAAATTTATGGACATAGGGCTTAATAATTTCATTCACCGAAAATTGTTTTGAACAAGATCGGTTCAGAGGTTTTCGAGATTTTGCTGAAAAACTGCCTTCCTCAAAGAAAAGAACGTAAGTGCCGTAAAATTTCTATGACGATACGACCTTTTTAATAGGCACGGAACCCTTCGTTTTGCGTGGTCTGACACGCACTTGGCCGGTTTTTTAGATTTAACTTAGTTTTAATTTAATTTAATCATCATCTTGTATTTACTTTAGAAAATAAATGATAAAAACACAAAAAAAATTGGAATTTCCTACGATGAATCCGAGCCTGATTTTGTGAAATAATTTGACTTATCTAACTAATTACTGGGATCAAATGTTATATGAAGAGTATAAAACTGGCTTCTGTCCGCGACTTAATACACACACAATTTAAATAGTGTAATTAGAAGTGATTTTAATGTATAAACTAGGTATAATAATTATTACAGGAAAGTAAAAAAACTCGTTAAATAGTTTTAACTTGTCAGAGTACCTAACAAACATCCTTACAAACTTTCGCGTTAATAATATCAGTAGACACATAGAAAAGTATATAAATACATATTTCTACATACAGCATTTCGCCAAGTGACGCTAACGGTATCGGCAAGTGTGTCGGCCGCCAATCACAGTAAAATGTCGTCAACCCGTGAGTTACGTGCGTGCTTTAGAAAGTACGCTGACCACTCCATTGTGTGGAACAAGAGCAGCTCGTCATTACCGCCGACCAATAGGGCACTTCCGAACTGCACTGTTATGCGTGATTAACATAGTTATAAATCAGCCTATATACGTCCCACTGCCCGGCACAGGCCTCCTGTCATGGATGAGAGGGAACGGGCAGTAGTCCCCACGCTGGCCCACTGCGGGTTGGGGACTTCACATACACCTTTGAATTTCTTCACAGATGTGTGCAGGTTTCCTCTCGCGATGTTTTTCCTTCACCAAAAAACTAACGGTAAATATCAAATGGCGTTCGTATACATCCATATCCATACTAATATTATAAATGCTTAAGTTTGTCTGTCTGTCTGTATATGTGTTACCTTTTCACGCTTAAACCGCTGAACCGATAGAGATTAGGTATGCAGATGGTGTTAATACCGGGGAAGAACATAGGATACTTTTTCTTCCAAAAGTCACCCCCTAAGGGGAAGAAACGAAGTCGCGTGCAAAAGCTAGTTCACGATAAAAGATAAAAGCCAAGCCCTGCATTCATTAAGTAAACTGAGTAGATACTTAACTACGTAAACATGTTTCAAGGAAGTTTTTCCACATGAGCCTATGTGTTTCAGAGAATAACCGACGTCCTTGAGCAATACAAAAGGCTTAAGTACAATTAAATAGCGCATTGTCATTTAACTTCATAAATATGCAGGTACTGGTTGACCCAATTTAAATGCCTAATTTCTAAAAGTGGTCGTACTTATTTTACAAAAATTAAAAGAGTCAACACAATGTTGTTGAAAGAACGAAGTGAAGAACCAATAATCTGTAATGAAATTTTTGACAGTAAGTTAGTGATGAAAATTAACTGACAGCCATTAATACCTTCAAAAAGCTATTTTCAATAAAATAACCATACCTAATCACACTTCATGATTATTTTAAAATACTACTTCTAAAAAAGGGGTTTTCAAAAATAATTGTCTGCATTTTCATGAATAGATTAGATTCAAATAAAGTGAACAAATGTGGACACTCGTTGCAGAATATAACTTAACAACACGATAATACAATACCTGTATATAGTAGCTTCTAAGATAAAATGGTAACTATTTATTAAAGTACACCAACATACAATACAACTCCCGCAATAAAGGCCGTAACTAGGTACTCCAAAATGACATTGCATTATGAGATACGACAGATCTGTAAGTCACAGTAGGTTAATATTCACAATAAATTCCTCGTGAAGTTAACGCGCCTGTCACACTGGCAGGGAAAACGTCAGAGACGTCGAACGCGCGTAAAATATGATAAATGTTACTTGTAGCCTTATGGTACGGTGTCAATAAACACAGATCGTGGTGCAGCTGGAAACGACTAACGAGGCATAACTGTATACAACTGTATGTAAAATATTACAAATTAGTTAACTCTATACTGAACTATGATCATCAGTAATCATCACACAGACAAACTGCTCCGACAGTTTTGTGAGACCCTAATAATTATTATGTTTTTATACTCTATTTATTAAATAAATAAATAATAATTACAGGAATGATATGGTGCGGGTTCTTTTTCTAGGCCGAATTCACATCTCTTTGTGCCTAGTAAACAAAGTGTGTCTTTTATTGTTAAGTGTAACCGCTAATTGACACTGTAAAATAAACGTGCTCCTAGTACCTAAACATTAACGCTTTGTCAACCAAAAGGCGGCTTTATGTCTACAAAAATTACTAGGTACATGGCAATGTTGAACATTTTGTATCTAAAACAATAGACTAGTTTAACAATAAAGTCACTATTCGAATAATTAATAATGAAACATGGCCTTTTCATTTCGAAGGGTTTGGGCACGTGGCTATTCTGGCTAAACAATTACTTTGTTGGACCAATGGGTCTTAAGATAAGATCCGGACTGGATTTATCTGTATTTTAATCATGGTATACCATGATTAAAATACAGATAACTATATTTGGCACCTCGCACGCTTGATAGCTTGGTTCACCCTAATGCACGGTTCACATTATTCCAGTAGCAATCCAGTCCAGCGACCCAAACCAGTGCTGGAATGCTACTGGAATAATGTGAACTGACACTGGAATGCACTGGAATGTACCCATTCCAGTGAGCAATCCAGTCCAGTGACTGGAGAGGACGGCTACTTTTTCATTCCAGTCACGTTGAACAGTGAATACGTTGTTGTTTTTGGGGACAAGCTCCATAATTTAATTCATAATGAAGTTGAATGAGGGCCAAACATCATTTTGTCTCTTTATACAGAGAACATGCATGTCCAAGGGACATCACGTGGTAATTTTATAAAAAAACCGATATATGCGCCAATCCGCCCTCCAAATAATTCGCAAAGACATGCAAATAGAATAGAAGTTATACAGTAGATGTCGAAAATAAAATAAAAAGTATGCGATTTTTGAGTTCAATCACAATAGTGTTACCACTCCGACAACTCTTAAATGACTGGAATAATGTACCATTTATTTACTCCCTTACCAAGAATCAAGGCACAACACTTCTAAAGCTTTTGGAAAATAGTAATAGGAGGTTTTTCCTCTATATACTGATTCAACCACTGTGTCAGAATGAGAGCGCACAACACCAATATCATATTGAGTTAAATCTAGGAATAGTAATAGGAATGTCTCTTCCAGTAGGCAAGTTTCCTCGGCGATGCCAATCAGGCGCGGGCCGATGCAGGTCTGACAGCGAGGTTAGAGCTTGCCGATTCCTTAATTGCCGAGACGTTTTGGTGCCACATTCCTGCTTGGGCCGCTACTTGAGGTAGGTACTAGTAGGTCTAGTAGCGTGTAAACGCCACACACGAAATATCAATCGGGTCAGGATGAGTTTGATTTTTTTGTTCGCTACTATGAAGAACGAGATGTAGAATAGCTTTTTTTTGAAGATTGAATTTTTTTGAAGCGTGTTCAGATTTTGATTCTTAGATATGTGTCGGACTATGCATCATAGAAACGTCGCTTTCGCTGGTTCTCGACTAATTTTGATCCTGATGATTGATCCAAATACAAGATACGCAGGAAACTCTGCGATGCATTAAGTACTTACTAAATCTGGCCATAATACAATAAACTTCAGTTTAAAGTTTAATGATAGGTACTACTACATTCGAGTGTTTTTAATTTAGTGTCAATTCGACATCATTTTATTCGAAGATTAGGCTATAGAATTTTGGCATTTAACCCCAGATTAAGCTTTTAAAATTCCTGTTTGGTAGATTCCGGTTGTAGAAGTAACCATTGGAATCAATTACATATCATGTATAAAAGCGACATTTTAACTTAGGTACAGACTAACTCTCGGTTAACCCTATTTAATTGCATCCCAGGTCCTCGTCTTCTTTTGTCTTAAGTACTGAACGGCCAAGTAGATACAACATGGCGCTTGCAGTTTTGAGTCCCTAATTATGGTCGAACACTCGCCTCAGAGGTTGGTCACACCAGCGTCCAAACCTAGTTGACGAATCTCCAGGATAACGACCTAAAACAAAAAAAAGGGAGAGTGACAGGTACCAATCGTAATTTATGACACAAACCTTAAGCCTTAAGCTAGCTTTGCTAAAACAGCGAAGGCGATGAAGTCGAATCATGAATAAAACAATGTACGCGGAACGCGTGTCCGTAACTGATTTCACCTCCGCGGCCACGCTTGCTTACGCATTAATGGAAAGTGTACCTAAAGCCTGTTTATGTCAGCTAAGGTCCCTTACAGGGCCTATTGTGCCTAACGAAACATGTAAATCTGTATTTTACCGTTGTTTTGATAGATAAATAGGCTCGATGGCCTTGTCTTAAACATTTCTATCAGGCAACCTAATTAGAGTTGACGTAGACAATCCGACGTGAATGGTTACCTAAATCAAATTCCTAACCGTTTCATTGGGTCGTTAGCGTCGTCTAAATATTTATCTTAAAGTGAACCTCTAAAAAGGCTTCACAAATAAATTACGTCAAAAATCTATAACAGAACGGTGTTCAGAGCTAAATTATTTTGAAAAGGATGTTCATTCACGTATTAGTGACGCTACTCGGGCGAGGTAATTATTAAAAAGTTACGTTCTGATTCCGGTCGTATTCTTTTTTTTAATCTTTTTGGTTTGTTGTTATTTTAAATTTGGAGTGTCGTGAGCGTTAAGTAGTATTTATGCGGTCCCCAGCGGCGCGGAGGCGTTGGCGAATCAAAGTGTATATGACTAAGGCAGAGGGATGAGGACGTAACTCACATTTGTTTTTTTTTAGGAAATAGCGTCTAAAGTTCATTCAACTTTTAATGACACTATTATATTTTTCTCCCAACGTTAGCTTTTTTGCATCATCATCATAATCATATCAGCCGAAAGACGTCCACTGCTGGACATAGGCCTCCCCCAAAGAGTGCCAAAGTGACCGGTCCTGCGCCACCCGTATCCAGCGGACTCCCGCGACCTTTACCAGGTCATCACTCCAGCTTTTTGCATAACAATTAAAAATTATCTTTGCTATTACCGTCATAACTTGTATATATATAATGCACTGCATATCTACAGAAACCGTTAAAAGTCTATAAGAATACCTACCCTGTATTCTTGTATACACTGTTCCATATCTGATATACTTAAGATTAGAAAAACCGTGCGTTATTGGTCAGTCAAGGAAAACCATTGATAAGGTTAAAAGAATGGGTTGTTATGTTTGAAAAGCACTAAATAATCGAAATAAGTAAAATTAGTAGGTATAATATTTCCCTTTGATATCCTAGATAAACGAAGAAACGCAGACGAATTTGTCCGTTAAAAATCTAATGTTATCTGGAATGAGGTATAGTAAACTACACACTTTACTATAGCTGGTTAACTATTTGTATTGTAGTCTTTATTGTACGATATTGAACCTATCGTTTCAATTTGTCTCCATAGTTTCCTTGCAAACACACTGTATTTTATAAAAACCTTTACTTACGTACTTTCGTTCGCACCTTCCCCGGAATAAATTTCTCAGTGGACACTCGGGAGCGGATCGCCAAAGCTAATTCTGTTGTGATTAATGCTCCTCGCGCATTTCCACCACTAGCCTCAAAGACCAACTTAAACTACTACCCACTAACCAAAAAAACATGCAAAATAGCCTCAATGCTTATAGATTTAAAAGTCATTGTCAAATTTAGTAGCAACAAAGTTAAATTTGTTGAACATGGTGTACTTAAAAGTTACTTGCTACTGGCTTCGCGTTTCTCACGCGACAACTAACGATTAAATAAGGAATAAGGGACCTGTGATATAAATTAACACGGCCTAAGAATTATTTATGACGTATCGTAATTTGAAGAACAATAAATTTATTTTTTATATTCGTACCCGCTGGGTGCAATTTTTTAACTTAATTGAGATTAACGTGTAAAAGTTACAGTGCAAAAACCATTATATGCAAATTAAATCATACCTAATAATAAATCAACTGTTCATTAACACGTGTAGGTAATTTAGTTTTTCTTTTTGAATACTAAATCAACTCCCATTTAATAAAATAAAAAAAAAAACAAATGAACGATGGCATGGTTTCTCGCCACTAAAAGATACGCCAGCAACACCATAAATTCTTCGTTTCATTCAACCCCTTTAATTTGTTCGCTCCGAACGGAACGATCAGTATAATAAAATCAATGAACTTCACAAAAAAATGAACCGAATAAATGCTTCCCTAACAAACCACTTTACACCTGTAAGGGAAGTGTATTTGCATAAGGAAATTATAGCGCAGCGCACTTTTGGCCCAGTTCTGCCCACTGATGGATAGATAAGCCAGACCCTAAATCCGACCCAAAGAATAATGACGTAACTCTGCTGTTTCAACTACCAAAATATGTATTTTTGTGCCGAGGGCACAAACACGGGGGGAGTAATGAAATTATTAGTGGCTTTTTGTTTTATTAATCACTGGCAAATTACATTTTTATGTCATTGTTATTGCTCTAATTGTGGTTTGCTCGATGTAGAAGTAACTGATGATTACTCGTAATAACTAAGTTTGTAATTGCCTTTTGACACGAATAAAAACTGTAATTCACTACTATTAACTCAGTTTACTCACTAACCTATCACCCTAAATCATTAGATTTGTTAGCATAAAGGAATTTGGCAAGCGTACTCACAGAATATTGCTTAAGCCATTTGCAATTTCTTGTAAACATATATCATTTGCACCGCTCGTATGATGACTATTGTCAAAGGTTTTATTTATCGCTTGTCGAGCCAACTCTAATAACCATAAAGATGGCAGTTGGCGGCAGTTTCCGAGCTCGTACCTCACATACTCATAATTATAGTAAGTGACCGTCTTTGGAAAATGACAGTTGTACCTATTGAAATTCATCTCTTTACTGCGTAAATTCCTGTTCCCTTATGCATCGGTGGCGGTGCTGGTATTACGCATGCTCCGAACGAATGCCTTGAAGGATGGCATACTAAATTAAATGAGCGAATTGAATAATGAGAGAATGATTGAAATTAGCAATCGTCTATGTCTATATTGCATCGAATAAGTGATGTCAATGTAATTAAAATAAAAGGAGGACTCTTAGAAAATCGCAAAAAGAAGACGATTGTACGCGATAAATTTCGAGCATACAGAAGTTGAAGTAGGAAATGTCCTGGAAAGGGTTGATGTTCAAATAAAAAAATAAACACATAGAGATCTTTTAAATGTCAGTAAAGAATTGTGTTCAAACTTGAATATAACAATCCCGGTAGTTCGAGTGTCGAACCAAGTGGAATTCAACGGTCTTCGTGGTTTGACCATCGGACCAAGAGGATTTTTAAATATCCTCATGGTTCGAGCGTCGAAACAAGTGGAATTTAAAAAATCATCTAGGTCCGATAGTCGAACTAAGTGGAATATAAAATTCCTGATAGTCCGTACGACATGTCAGACAGCAAGGAATTAAAACACCTCATCGTCCGACATCTCGAACAGCGTCGAACCACGTGGCCGTAGGGTATTTATTGCACAAGTTCCAGTCTGTCTTCAACTGAGACAAGATCAAGAAAAAAAATTGGAAGGACATAATAAATCGACTGTTCAAATTTTTATCAATATTAAATTGAAAATCGAATTCAAACTTTCGTGAGACTTGTTGAAACAATACTAATAATTACACGGTTAAACTCTCGTATTCAATTAAGGATGGCTTTTGGATAGCTATAGGCCCTTTTCCTAATGTCTTCGGGAACCCTACCGCGATTTGGTATACATCATCTCCTGCTGCTAAGGATGCTACATTCCTAAAGTAGATTTCCGTGTAGAATCTAAACAGTCTTTTCCCCCATACAATTGAATAGTAATCGTAATCGAGTTCACCAAATGTGTAATCAGTAAAACGATTAACCGAACATCCCATGGACGTGCTGTTAAACGTACAACACCACCCACGAGGGGAAAAATGGGAAATAAAATAAAACGTTACGCTAGGAAAAGCCCGGAACATGCGAATCAGGCATTAGGCGTCACCTCTAATTTCCCTTTTGATTTTAAGTAATCTATATGAAATTACCAGAAACAGACCGGGAACCGAGGGCTTTATGATAAATGTTCGTTTTCTATTCGATTAGGCAGATAAATGCGACTGATATGTATCGATGAATGATCGACTGCGTAATAATCACCTAGGGAATGATATCGCAGCGCGCATCGGCTTGAATATTTCAGTCAGCGCTTAGCGTCATTATAACGGGAATGATTAGTAGGTATAACCGGGGATAATTATTTCATACAAAATGTAGGTTAGACCCTAATAGAAAAATCTAATATTTTGGACTAAGTAATGTATTTATGACTAGCCCAGAACCTATGCGATTGGCGCACTTACTCGAAAAGAAGAATAGGCTTCTCATGTTCAACAGTGGGTGATTTCAAAAGACCTTAGATGTTGGTACTTCTAGCGTCCATAGGGTTGAACCTCCTGGATCAACAATAATTTCATAGACTTCTTATGCAAAACATCCTAGCTGCTCAAATCTTTGGTAAAAATTAAATCGAGACACTCACTGTCACGCCCCGAGCTCTCTAGAGATCGTCTAAGTATTAAAATTCCGTTAAGATAATTACATTAGCTGGGCGCACGCGCCGCTGTCAATCATGCGCGGCCATGCGCAGAACGCTGTTATTAGACAAGTATTGGAAATTTGACTACACTTTGATTTGAAGTGTTATAAATCAAATAGAAACTATAGGAATGTAAATGAATGGAGTCAAATGTTAGCGCGGGGAGTTAATGTGGTAAAAAATAACGGATTTCGATACGTGGTCGGTCTGATATTTGGGCAATCGCTAAAGGCTTTTAAATTTTACCTGTAACTTTCCACTCGATTCTGTTTTTGACCCTGAAACGTATTTTTTGCATTAATGTTTAGATATCTCAAGGTAAAGCTTAAGTTTTTTAGGACTTATATGGGATGTTTATGCCTGCAATAAAACATTATTATTATTATTATAATTGAGGAGGAATGCAAGCCATGAGACACAAATAAATGCTCTATTTATTTTTCGACCATACCAATAATAACTAATCGCGTTTTGATGGCTTATTTGCCATTCATAAACGCATACATAGAAAAATTCATTCACAACTAACGGTACCCATTAAACCAATTTCAAACCACCACGCTAATTTTGACACAAATTCATAATAATTATATCGAACAACATTATTGTTATTCTTTCCATCCTCGCCGTTAACGGTAAAATGAATTTTATATTTATACCTTTACGGTTTATTTTCGTTTTTAGGCAGGTAGGGCGGTATGTAGGGTTGGTGCTACCTGGTGGTGTACCTTCCTAGAACGCAGTGGGTAATAGCGAAATCTGTAATCCCTTTGTACAGGATGCCGTGATGCAGCCATGATAATTTAAAACTTAGGGTTGTCACTCACTCTCTTCTATTTTGGTATCATTATTGTTAAATCCCACCAACTGATGTTAGAACCGATTCTAATGATAGGTACTTGTAACGCTTTAACACGCGTTTTGTACACATGTTTAAATGGATAAATTATTTACGGGTCAGGGTCAAATATTTATGAATGTTTTTTTATAATACTCATCACGTAATATTAATCTCACTTTCATAAATGTAATGTGAAGTTGTTTATATGGTGTATCATCATTTGTCCCATTTTTACTATCCATTATCAGGCAGAGCCACAGGATAAAGCCTTAGGTTCACCCCCAAAATCCATCTTATATTACTGGTGAAATAAGGGTGAGTAGTTTCGGGAATTACCCCTACATAGGTACAAGCTAACAAAGCTACATTACGTACTGTTCACAGAACCACTTTATCATAGAAGATAATCGTCTCGTCTAGTGCCCAAATAAATATGTACATTGTACAAGCCTAATGAAACTCAATTCGGCTTGTTTTTTCAAAAGCTAGTACCAGTCCCATAGTAAGTTACTATATTTATTTATTTGTTTTTCTATCACCAAACTGGCAACCCTGCGCACACCTGAGGTACCTACTCCGAACGATTAGCGATTTCACCGACGCGGCGTCACAAAGTCTCCGAAAGCCGAAATTGGGCCCGGAAAGGATTATTCTTTTTGCCGATTATCCGGGTCTATTTACCCGAAACATTAGACATAGATATGTGCAAACATTATGTGCATTATGAAGCTGTAGGTACAGCTACATTCGAAATAGTAAAAAAATTATATCAACATTTTATTGTAAAAGTGTAGAACTGAATTCTACTGTATTAAAGATTATAACTAGATATTAACACATTCAGTGCTTAGAAACGCTACGCACTATGCTCGTAGTCAAGAAAGCGACTACGGCGTAGGGACGCATACGTGTCGTCACGGGCCGGGAATGGGTTAAGTATGTCATTATTTTCCTTGTTTTGACCATGATATAAATTATTATAAATAATCTGCACATTGCAGGTAGGTCCTTAATTTCGTATCATGATATAAATAGTCTAATCTATTTACCCAGAGGTGTATTTTTATATGTCATTCCATTTTAATCATATTTAAATGACGCGCTCGATGGCGACGGTGGCGCC
This sequence comes from Epinotia nisella, assembly GCA_932294315.1. Taxonomy (NCBI): domain Eukaryota; kingdom Metazoa; phylum Arthropoda; class Insecta; order Lepidoptera; family Tortricidae; genus Epinotia; species Epinotia nisella. Next base: position 17,800,231 of record OW028677.1, on the reverse strand, counting down.
GAGCTAAGATGTCTGAAAGGTCACACATTGGAATACGATTCAGATCTGAAAGAGATCAACTGAATCGAGGCACAAGGCACAACTGGCAGTAAAAAATTTACGGCATCAAACATGTCGTATGAAATAAAAGTGACATAGAGTCTGGCCAGTAAAAGATGAGCCAGAGATTTTTTTAAACCTTTATGGCAACGGTATATTATCATTGTCAAATGTGTCAAACGGCTTAAATTTGTATGATGTCCTAATCTTGATACTTGATATGCCAATTAAAAAAGTAACTGTTCCATTACACATTGGAAGGTTTTTGCTTTTTAAGAGACTTAAAGAGTGACTTACAGCTAATATTATTCACATTGTAGAATATCATAAAAAGATCAATTATTATGTCTAGCCCAAATAAAAATTTCGGAGAGTGATTTTGATTATTCTACTTAAATATAAAGTAGAATGTAGAATATAAAGTCAAAGAGTCTTATTTCATAGAACTTTACTTCCTTCTGTTTGATCAGTTGCATTGTGTGAATTGAAGAAAAATTGTTCAAGTATCATTATTATTTTATCGCGTTATAAACGATATAAGATCTCGCGAGATCTCGAGCGAATTTTCGAGATTCAATCTCGGTGCCAGGAAATATCGGTATTGAAAATCTCGATCGAGATCTCAACTGATATAATCGAGTTCTCGAACGAGATTTCAGTACCTACGCAGTGTATGTTAATAATTCGTGTCGGACAAAGCAGTACTAAAATTGGCAGGTACTAAATGCTTAAAAAGAAATTATTTTCAAAATCACAGTTAGTGTTGACGCCGTATGTGCACATTTTTTACGTTTTAGTTGTGCCAAAAAATTCCGATTCCTTTTCTGTCAACAATTTTTTTTTAGTGCATATTTTATATTATGTGGTGTTTCAAGTTCAAAATATAGTAGCAATGCCTTAAATCGGTATTATTAATCAAATTCAGTCAGTTTTGACCAAACTAAGGCAAGATTTAAAAAAATGGGAAGTCTTGATATTTTAGAGATTAATCGAGATCTCGTCGATTTAGCTGACGAGATCTCGAATCACTAATCTCGACATCAGAATTTTAACGCGAAATCTCGAATTACTAATCTTGGCTTGAGATTGCATTCCCTAGTTCACTGTTTTTTATTTTTATTTGTCGCTCTTTCTAGGCTCATCTTTTACTTGGTAGACTAGTATCTGCAGTGCTGAAACCATGTACTTAAGTTACGTCATGGCGGTTAAATCGGCTATATTCTCTAGGTACGTAGGCACTGATACCACTTGTCAGTTTGTAAATATTGGCACAATTGTTCCAACGACAAACACTGACAACTGTACTAGATGGAAATTGTATGAATAGGTAGCATAGAATCTTATGTATTTTGATTAAGCATGCTTTTATGTATCTTAGCCAAAAAAAGTGTTATTAAATGATATTAAGATCCCTTTTATGAATTTAAAAGTTTCTCAAATAAGTTTAGAAATTTTGTTGCAATCCCAAAAAAACATATCATATTCGATTTGTGTGTTTATTTCACAATTTCAGCAAGGGCTAAATTTTAATCTTGTATCTTAAATCTGATCGTAGACTTAATGGCAGCGTCGAAAGACCTGATATCATCAGAGAATAACCATCACTGGGGGCCGTACGCAGAAGGTAAGTAATTTTTGAGACGGCAAAACACTTCTGTATTATTATTCATTATTTTGAGGCGCTCACTGGCGAGCAAAAGAAGACTGTAAGAGATTTTAGGATTAAAATAATGTAACAAAGTAACTGAATATTTCCTTGTCCTCTTGTATTTATGTATAAATGTGCAAAAAAATGGAAATCACGTCTCACTCGCCAAGAAAGATTTAAACATTTTTTTGCTCTAGCTTTCGTCCTTTTAGAGAGCACTTAATCTACCTTGTAGTTTTTGGTGCAGGTCTTCTTGCAAGCGTCAAAGGTTAATGACTAATTCATAAATTATAATATCCATGCACAGTAACATGGAATGTCAATATTTTTTGTTACTGGGAGGTGTGTTGTATGTACCCGATTAGACTCGGTGTTAAACACGTCATTATTTCACATAACTGTTTACTTATACCTTATACTGTGTGGAAACAAAGGCGAGAACATATGGACGAAACGTTATGTGTGTGTGTAATAGGGTATGCCCTATAATGTTAAGAATATGATACCTACATTTTCCTATTCCGGATTGGCCTGATATGATCGGCTTGATCTCGAAAAGTAAACGATTAGGTACAACAAGTACAAATTTCAGTTTTAAGAGCTGTCCCCATAAGGATCAGAGGCACAAGAAGACAAGTCAGACCATTTGAATGCGAAGATAGAGCTGGCATCTTGTGAAGATCAGTCTGTCATAGTTGCCAATCATCATCACAACTGTAATACCAGTCTCGTTTGTATTTGCTCGTTTTTGACCCTTGAACATATTCCATCTGTCTGTCGTCTGTTCATTTCTATTGTTTTATTTAAATAAAGACTGTTTTAAATGATCACAACTCATAACGATTTTTTTTAACTAACAACCGAAAAATATTCCGAAATGAATGTAGTATTTGAAATCGATTAATAAAGATACATTAATAAACCGAAATAAATATAAAAAGTACGAGTACAGCAGAACAAGGACAGGAATATAACCGTCTACAGACTAATAAATAAGATACCTACCTAAATATATGAATATTTAATGATGATATCGATTATATGGATTATTTATATTGCCTTTTAATGGTAAATTTATACCAACTTACTCGTATATTAAAACGTTAAACAAGCGTGTGCGTCCAGAGTCCAGATCCAGAATATTGGTCGATAAATAGCTATATTCGATATACAATATCTATTTGCATGGAGACCAAGCAGAACCACAGAACTATTTCGACAAGGTCCAAAAGAAAATAATGAAATTACAAATGACACGTAACCAACCAATTACTGGGCTCGTCCAGTTGTTTATCAGCCGAGCTTACTCATCTTAGCGGTCAATTCACACCATCGACTCGCAAGTATCGGACGTCGTCGTTTTTTACCATACCGCCTCTAAGTAACAGGCTCTTAGCGGGGGCGTTGGGATATGAAATGTTTTAGAACAATAAAGGTGATGCATTTGGAAGTTAAAACAGTTGTAAAAAGGTTGAATGTCGTATTCAACCTTTTTACAACTGTTTTTGTTACTTTACGAGTTGACGTTCAATTATTTAATTAAGAAGTTCTACAAATTGTGGTGTTGTCGGGTGAAATTCAACAAGCTCAAAATTTGGCTAATTTTGATTTTGGTGTTATTTTTTATTTTGATAGTCTAGCTAACCAAAATATGCTAATATCTACCAAAATTGCATGTTATCACCAACATTAGATTATGAAGCCACCTGAATTGTGTGTATCCACCAGAGTTAGGGTATGTTAATATTTGGGGTCAAGATGAAGAAGTAGATTAGGTATCATAAAAAAATAGAACATTCAAATGTAACAAGTCCTCAGTCCAATTATTACCACCTCCGCGCAAAAATCGCCCTGGTATTTTCACCCAGGCACTTCGAGTGTCGTCGATGTCCCGCTGCGAGTCGCAGCCTGCGACACGGTCTATAAAAAAAACTTCACCGGGGAAATTCCAACATGAGTTTAAATGTTCAAAGGGCTCAACATATCGGTCACTTAGTATGAGTTTATTGTATTGTTTATGATCAATGATGTAATATAAAAAAGAGGTTATAAGCGCTCGAAAAATGGCACACTAAAATTGAGTCAATTGGCACAACTTGCCTCAGTTTCGAGTCGTCAATGGAAACATTAGGTGTCAGATTTGGTGGCCATTTTTAAACACGGAATTTCGTATAGACAACATATATATCTGCCTTTTTTTTATATTACATCATTGTTTATGATCTGGTTTTAATTTTCGTAATAATAACATGCTCTGACACAAACTTAAATGATTGCTAATGCTAACCAAAGAGGTATAAAATAATGAACCTGGCTTAATAAACTCAAAATAATTATTTGTTTTAAGCTGCACTTTTTAGCTCTATATATCAGGATGATGATGACCTGCTGACCGATTTCAGCCACAGTGACTGTGTTTTCAAGCTTAGGTTTCAACGATTATCTGTGTCACTGTACCAATGTGACTGAAGTGTTGTTGTTATATAGTGCATTCAGCTACCTCCGAAAGTCGGGTTATTCCAAAAATTTGTTATTTCTATCAAACTATGATCAAACCAAGCAATGTTTTTTCCTATGTCAACTTTTAGCACGTGGATAACACGGCGGGGCGTGGTAAAAATTGACAGAGTGAAAAAATATTGCTTGGTTTGATAGAAATTAGAAATAATCGGAATAACCCAATTTTCGGAGTTAGCCGAATGCACACTACATATTATACCTTGTGTTGAACACTACAAGTAAAATGTATAATACGAGTATGTCTGCTTACTTTTTATGATTGCTTTTACGTGGGACGTACTCCTTTACTAGTGCGAGAGAGACGAATATTTTATGTCAGACGTAAACACGATCATGCTAGGTATCAATACTATTTTTTTTTCAAAATTCGAAAATATTGCGAATTAAGTGTCTAAAGAAGTATGTTGAGAATGAAAAAAAAACTGATCGCAAGGGACAGTATATGTTTTTTTTACAGGATGTAGTCATTTTACACCATATTTATCAAGGATTCCTCCCATACCTTAGGCCGTCCTGCCCAGGTGATAGCTTGGTTGTCGTTTTGTCGGCTATCGGCCGATGGCGATGGCGGCGCGCATCAAAGTGCGCCCGCGACGGTGACGCTGCGTTTTCGTAGCGATGTTAAGGTTTTCCTTATCCTTGGAGGTTGAATACTTGAATAAAATATGTCGGTATGAGTGTTTGGATCAATAATTATATGAAGATTTTTCGTAATAAATAGTGCAGCATTGTTTACAGATAGCTTCATTTTAATACATATGTTCTAATGAAATATGTCATTATTTTATCCTTTTGCAGTTAAATATATTATTATTATTAATAATCTTTTATTTCGGACATCAACAATCCATGGTGTTCGTTACAAATTCCTTATCACTATGTTAATTAAATATTTATTTTGGATATTCATATACTACTGGCACATGAGTTGAGACCCAGTGCTGATAAAAGGGACTATCAAGCCTCTCCCCTATGTCGACAAGAAAACTGTTGGAGCTGTTTCTCACTCGGCACATCTGGGAAAAGATACGTTTTCGCATCATTGCATGGAAGTCATCCATACGAGCCTCCGCAAACCTCCTAGATGTACTGCAAAATCGAGGTAGCCCCATTTAGCATTCTATACCCGTTATTATACTGGACGCGCAAAGCACTGTAAGCTCGTTTTGTATATTTGATCCACAGGCTGCACGTATAAAATGTTTGGCAATATGACCTGAACAGCGTTCGTTTCACCTCAGCCGTACTGCGTGGAAACCTGCGGACCAACATATTCGTCCTTACTGCCAGCGCCCTGCGTTCCCTCTCAATATCGGCATCGTCTATATTAAGATCCTCGTTTACTATATGCCCCACGAGAACATTTGTTCGTCAACCCTCAAATTATGTTATTGTTGTACTTGTTTTAGTGTTAGTATAAAATGTAATGTATGTATGTATGTGTGTGTATGTGTAATTGTTAATTGTTAATGCTAAAAGTGAATTTACTACTAATAAATTTACAATTGTTATTGTATGTATAGATCAACCTTGTAAATTTGATAAAATTATGTTAAAATAGTATTACTTAACTAACAGATGTCGTAAACTTTCAAAGGTGTTTAAGCCTGATAAAGTATTTATACAATTTATTATTACTTGTAAATAACTGATAATTGTTACAGTTAATTACCTTGTAAAATTATATGCGTATTTGAAATAAAGATCATTTGAAAACGAAACGAACTATATGCCCCAGATATTTAAAATGAGTTACCCTATTCAAGGCAAGCCCTCCAAGAGTCACTTGTGGCACTACCGAAGGACTCTTGCGTCCTGCCCGAAATATGAGTAACTCACTCTTCTTGGTGTTATAGCAGAGTCCTTGAGACTCCGCATAAGCCTCACTCACTCGCAACAGCTTATTCTACTGCCTATGGAACAGCCGACCATGGTATCACTGAGCTCAACAATCAACTGATTGACGTACATGTTAAATAGTAACGGGGACGTTAACCCCCCTTGCCGTACTCCACATTCAGCCTTGTAACCATCAGAGTACTCATCTGCCCATCTGACGTGATTGACTTGGTTTCGTACCAAAAACTAAACAAACTAATGTGCTCTGCCGGGACCAGCTATTTTTAGCTTTTCGCAAAGCTTTTCGTAAAACACCAAATCAAATGCTTTGGACAGTTCAAGGAAAGCAGCATAAACGGGCGTATTCCTGTCGGCATAGTACCGAACGGTGTGCTTGAGGACCAGAACTGCACTCAGACCTGACCGAAACCCGAATTGATAATCTTGTAAATCGGCACATCCCCTGAGGTGTCGCTCAAGCACCCCATCCAGTACCTTTGCCACGATAGTAGCCAGCGATATTGGCCTATAGTTATTCACCTCCGAAACATCTCCTGTCTTATTTTTAACAATAGGAACCATAATTGTTTTTTATGGGATTATCCTGTAAATACGAGTGTCCAATTCCGAAGGTGAATAACATGGCCAATAGTCAATGTATATGCCGGCGTACTGCAGGTGCTCGATGCTGAGCCCATCATGCCCTGGAGATTTACCCCTTGTCATGTGTTTTATTATCGTCGCAACCTCTTTAGCTGCAACAAGTACCGGCTCTCCAGCATAACGGCACTCAGCATCCTGCCCGCTCATACGCTCGACCATCCTCGCCTTGACTTGGAAATGACATTTAAATAGGTTGGCATTTTGCTTAAAGTCATCTACACCTTCTATCGACACTGGAAGGCTCGCCTTAGGGTTCAATTTATTAGTCTATTCCCAAAACTTACTGAAGTTCTTTTCTTTGTGCAGAGCAGCAAGGGTGTCCATTTTTGTTTGTTCTTTGTTGTTCTGCCAAAGCTTCAATTTGCCCTTGAAAACCTTTTTAGACCTCACCATGTCCTCAAAAAGATTACCAGAGTATGGCTTTCTGGCTCCAACCCAATTTAGAAAAATAATGCGAGCCTTTCTGTGCACTTCCGTGACTAGCTTATTCCACACAGTTTTATACTTGCATAATATAGCATCTGAACTATTAAGCAAGAACCATTTATGGTACAATTTATTATTTATTTGTTGGTAAATTTCTTGAAACTAACTTTTTAGATAAGATTTACAAAGAGATGAGATTTAGGTAATAGGAGTTTGGCAAAACATCGATCTAACTATACCGGGGCCGGGGTACATAACTATTTTTTTTTTACTCTACAGTGGTGGAAAGTTCCTAAGCTAGTCACACAAACACATAAAACAATATTTTTTTCAGTCATTTCCTCTCTACTGAAATGTGGTCAGATGATAGTTTCGCGTATTTACATTTTAAATGCATCTGATTTGGTTACCCACGACATATATATGCGATGGATGCACCCGGTCTGGCTCCTGCGTTACAAACTTCAGGGCATCAGCTGACGAGTTTTCCACCGCGATAGAAGTAGCTGACGCATTTATTTGTTTATAATTAGCAATTAAACTGTCATCTGACAAAATTTCAGTTAAGGGAAAATTACTGTTTCATTACGTGTTCGTATCACCAGTTGACGGACTTTCTACCACTGCACAGTCAGCTGACTATTTTTTTCGTCTTGAATTGGATTAACTATCATTTGACGATAAGATTAATCGGAGGAAATGGCAATTTTTTGTATTATTTTTTACGTGCTGTTGCTGGTCAACCCACCGACGGAGCTGCAGCTGACGTCCACGGGCTTCATGATACAACATTCTGAAGCTTCTCATAAGTTATCGCACGGGGGTTGATTCGTCACGAAAATCTGTTGGTGGCTCGCGGGCTAGTGAGTGTTTATTCCATTCATCAAAAAAGTGTTTTTAGTTAAACTTAAGCTGAAATAAACACCCTAAACATATAATTGAATTAACCGAATGCCAATCTTAAAAATAAATAAGAACTATTTATGAACTGACTGAGATCCGTTTGCATGCATCGTATACGTAATCTACAAATTACTCTTAATAATTTTACAAGGACGTTTAACCGTCGAGTTTGTGTCGTTTATATATCGTTTCTTGATAGAATGAAACCAAATACGTCTACCTGGTTTGATCACATCCGTTCTTTAATCCTAACAAAATAATCGTTTACTTCCTACATAATTGAAAAGGGATGGGTCAAAAAACGTTAACTCTTATTAAAGCGAGGTTATACCCTGGATCGAGTTGAGCACCGACTTCCGTGGGATTGTGAACCCCTTTTACTTACACTCGTTCAAAAGATATTTTACTAGTTTTCTAAAGTGGGCACTTAAACCACATAGTTATGATTTAGGTCTAGGGGTTGGTTGCGTGACAATTATCCTTTGATTTGGGTGCCTAATAAATGATCACTGTGTTATTTTAACTTAAATATTGTTATTATGCTGTTTACTTTTCAAATATTAGGTACGTAGGTACTTTAATAATATCTTAAAAAGACAGTTGGCAAACATCTAAGGAATGGAAGAATGAAAACGTGTACAATATCTACCTATAGAATTTCAACGCAAAGTGCACTCTTGAGTATCGCTCTTGAGTGTATAATTGCTATAATTTTTACCATATAGATACCAGCCTACTTACCTAGGCAATCGTCACCCAACTCAAGCCAACACTTAGGTATTTACTCGTCCCCAGCACATCGACTTACATTATTTACGCTACGGCAGCCATCTTGCGTGACGTCACTTGCACGTGCAGCCGGTGTAGACTTTCAGTAATCGGAGCCGCCCCGCCCCTCGCTGAAGCAAAAAACCCGAAACACCCGGCCAAGTATATAACGGAACGGATACGAGTACATGCCAGAAGTCCGTTTGGCTACCGTTTTGGGGTATTAAGATTAACCTTGCGTTAAATAATATGACTGATTCAATAAAATAGCTAATTTGTTATCATTAATTACGTATCCGTTAAGTATTTTAATAGTACTGCGACGGTGACAAACAAGCATACTGCCTGTCTGATGATAAGCGGACACCGTAGCCTATGGAAGCTTGCGCGTGCTTTATTAATTTGAGATTTTGTTTTTTTGATAGCTAATAGAGACAATTGCAGGTCCTCTCAACACAGCGCATGCTCCGAAGCTCTGGCAACCTTAGTCACCGCCACTAGGAACCCAAAACCCCTATAAACTTTGTTCGCCACCATAATGTCTGCTTTGTAGTACAAAGCAGACATTATGGTGGCGATCTTATGTAAAGTGGTCAAATGGTAAGATATCAGTTGTGCTCAGATCTCAACGTTTTGTTTTGAGGATTTCTACGTAATTACCAGACAATTGGAGTATTATGGTTCCTACTTAAGCTTTTATTATTTTATAATCATGTCATAGTGTATATCGATCTAGAGTTTTTTGTGCCATTGGATCTAAGAATAGCTATCGTGAGCAAAATCCCTTTAATAGGGTACGCTGGAACAATAAACGGTACTTACCTGAAGTAATAAATCAAAGCAACAAGCTTCATTAATGAGACGTTAATTCCCTAGTAGGTAATTAATGAAATCAATCTACAAAAGCTTCACAAAAGGATTATATCAATAAACGGTAAGGTCAGCACGAGTAAACATACCGCATTGTTTAAACTCAAGACCGTGTCAATTACAACATAATTATGTTTCATTGTACCACTGACCGAATGTTTCGCTCATAATTACATTAATCTGTTAATAGACAAAAGTATTTCGCGTACAAAAAGTTTGCGACTATTGATATTATAACAATATCGCGCTTTAAGATCCTAACCACTTAAATAAGACCTTTGTCGCCGCACCAACTCGCTACAATGGAGGGGAAATCATTACAAGCTACACAGCTCAAGAGAAATTGGACGTTTCATAAAGAACTATCGCTTGAATTGTACACTTGTACAACATGCTTTGTTGAAACGGCGCCTGTCTTTGTATACAAACAATACAACATGCAAGAAGCGTTTTTTAGGAATCCTCCATTCATAAAACTATTAGATCGTACGGTTTTGTGGCAAACGCCGTGATAATGTAACCTGTTGCGATTCCATTCAGTGATCGAGGAATGTTTTTAGCCAGTCATTGAATGAATGAAATGAATGGCAGTCGTTTGCATTCCGTTTCAAAAACACTAGGTTTTAATTGTTAATCTGGCATTGTGTTGGTATGTGTTAGTTGTTTGATAATCATATGAATTGTTCATATTTTGTAGGCGTTTCAACTAAATATTGTGGTTTATTCGTGTAGTTCTCTATTCTTATCTGTATTCCTAGTATAAGCTAGGAAGCATAAGCAAGTTATAGTTGCACACAATTGAGACGTATCGCTAATGCGTTTGTGTGATTAGACAGTACCGAAATCAAGCTTTATTAAATACAGACCCTTACCGCCTAGGCACGTTCATCTTCATATCTTGGAACCTAAATGGTCACGCACAGTAGTACCGTTTCAGAGAAACATCCGCACGCAAACGTTCCGGCTGTAGAGTAAGCTTAAAGAGTAGACAAGATTCATGTGTCAACCCTGAGAACATCAACAGGCCGCTTACCACAAGCCGCGTATATTATAACTGTAATTTTTCAGAATGTAATAGTTCCACCGATATAGAAATAGGTTTTGAAATGTGTTTACCTAATAAATGATTAAAGTCTTAGGCGGATTAGGTGTCATGGTTCTAAGAAAGACTTTGACAACAAATGGTCTATTAACGATTCGTAATGCAAAAATATCGCAGCGACATTTTAAAACTGAGTTCAGCAGAGTATTTACGTAACTTTTCGAACGAGTCATATCAACTATCATTATCACCTTAAAAAACACAGCCCTAACGCGCTTCAAAATGTTTCAAGATTACCCTGCTGATTTGTTCCAAGACACTTTTACATATTGCTCCTAAAAGTCTTATTTTGATTAAAAACTTCAATTTCATCTGCCGTAAAAATGCCGAAATCATGAAAATTATCATTCGCTTGCCATTATCCCATTTTGGTACTTGAGGTCGGCGCCGCATTTCTTTTTCTTCTATATATACTTCTCTGTCAGCCGTCATCCACGGTGTTTTCACTTTAGAACCTTCTGTAGAATTGCTTTTCTTTTGTTTCTTTTCCTTTATTCGGATAATATTTATTCTCTCGGCTATAGATGTCACTAAAGTCAAATTTGTACTTAGGTCCGGTGCAAACCCATCGGCACACGTCAGGTGGCGGGAACCGACCAGTTCCGGTAACGGTCCGGTAGCGTGCGCCAGCACTAACCTTGTATAATTAATTTATTTTTTTGCAGTAGCAACATTCATGGAAAATTAACTTTGTGGTTATTTTCACGCAGCTTTCTTCTTAATTAAACTATATTATTGAAATAATTTTATTAATCGCAATAATATTACTACTAAATAAATAGGAAAGCAAAAAATAATCATAAGCAAATTTTACTTATCCATAAAAAATCTACACGGGCCTTCTCAATAGTTCTGGGAAATGAAATGGTATCTGTCAAGTGTCATTTATGATGTTTAGATAAATTTCAAATTTGTTTTATTTGAATTGAGTCCGTGAATGCGATTTGAATGGAATTCACGATTATTACTGTATTTATGGAATTCTTGACTCGTAGTTTGCTTATTTCTCTGGACCCCCTGCTTTGTGTTATCGTAATTGCAATCGGAAGACATCAAATTATTAAATCTGAACATGTAATCGCGAAAATGCAATAAGTGTGTCGATTGCGATGAAATTTGTAAGTACTTACATATTTTCGCTTATTTAGGCATTTCATACAAGTTTTGAATCCGTATTTGGCCGATATAGCTAAAAACTTACTGCACTCTAATAGCTCGGCAATAATAGCCTGTATTTACCAAAAAAATATTGTTGACAGAAACTTGTTATATAGATTTGTTGCCTCGATGCCAAATGAATACACCTAACAATATAATCTTAATTTCACAGAAACAAATAACTACCAAAAGATAATGAGGAAGCACTGGAAACAGATAATATGATAACATTCAGAATTTATAAAATCGGGATCCTTTATGGGTTGATGTAGGTAACCTGAAGAAAAGATAAATATAAAGTATTGAAAAAAATATAGGAACAGGAAATGGAAATAAAGGAAATTTGTAGGTAGACTATATTTGGCTAATGTTCATTTTGATTGAGTACAGACCTACAAATATGAATGTAAAATAAAGAAGTATAAGTAAATATATTATTTTCAAATTAGTTTTTTATTTCTGATTTCTAATAGAGTATTAATCCATTATTTCGGAAACTACCAGAGTAAACTTATATAACAAACCTGCTCTGGTAGGATTTCGAAATGATGGATACAAATTGTTTCCATTAATTCAAATTCTCCTCACACATATAGACATGTGTTTGAGGTATTTTGAAGTGTATGTATTCTTGCGACTCTAGATGGCGCTACTGCCGAAAATGTTGAGTGACAACTCTACTATATATATTCAATATTCTCTTTGGCCGTCATCACGTCACTCACCTCCTTCCTTCCGTCATCCTCTCTAAAAGCCCACCTTTTCCTGGTCCTACCTAGTCTTTTACATCTCTCCACATTCATACCTTCTCTATTGGTCACAAGACTTCTCCGCATTACATGCCGCGAGCTCTCAACTCATGATAATCACGATAAGACTCGATATCGACCGAAATCATGAAAATCGCAGGGATGGTATGCTTGAAAAATCTCAGCTATAAACTGCAATCATGAAAACACGGCACATAAGCGGCGCGCGCACATAGCACACATGCGCACTGCGCAGGCCGAGGAAGCTGCGCGTGAGATTCGCTCGCAGCTGCGCGGCCAGGTGCGCGCTCCCCTCCGCGTGCGAAGTACAGCCGCGCGCAGCACCCACCGACACTTAGATTAAAATTTTGGTTGTTTTTTTTTGTTCAAAATCATGATATTCTGCTTTTTGTTCAAAATTATGATTTTGAAGAGCAGTCGCCCTGGCAAGGCAAGATGTTGACGTGAATCTGGCCGGCTAAGCCGAAAAATTGGCATGTAGGTAGGCATATTTTTTATTGATGCACTGCAAGTAAAATGGCAAGATGCGACTAGAAATTATTTTTTTAGCTGGAATATGTAATTGCCTCAGTAGCCCAAAGTACAAATATGCCAGCAATGGCTGAAAAGAATAATGATTCCATGTAAGGGTACCTACCTACTAACAAAAACTGAAAATCTCTAAAAATCTTTTACCTATTTTAATATGTGTATTGTAACTAATTCTAATGACAGCTACACAGAAATAGGCGATGTTAATGGTTTATTCATAATGTAACCGCAATTACATCGTATGTACCTATGAGTAGATACATAGTGTGCCTGTAATGAACGAACCTAAATAATTAATTACGTAACCTCATTTAGTGACTACCACGAAAAAATACTTGTTGGCCGGGCAACAAAATTAATTTCATTTCCCCGCAATGTTTAACACTTTAAAATTCCATTATGCTCACATTAATATTTAAGTATCTACTCGTCAAATTAGGCCGCATTTTCGGCCAAAGCCGAATTAAATTTCGTTCTTGACTGTACTCGTGCGCTACCCCATCCAAATCTGTGAATGCTTGCACAAACTCGCTTCCATGACACAAGCAGCCCGCCAAGTATCGTGTTTATTCCCCTTTAAGTATTGGTGGTACACTGTGTACTTTATGGGTGCGGCCCTCATGGGGACTGCTCCCCGCCAGTAATTATCCTACATGTTTTTATATCTGATTTTTATTCACGGTTTCGGACAGCTCTGACGGAATTTGTTCGTTGAAGAGTAATGCGCAATTAATTTGGTACCTTAGGTATTTTTGCGATTAATGGGATGCTAAACGGATCGCGCGGTTCATGCAAAAAGGACAAAATTGAGGTTCTCTGTTCGTTCAAAAATTTCAATCGATTTTAACCGTTTATCATATAATTATAAAAGAATAACAAGTTTGTCTGTGTCTGTTTTGCCGTACCTACGTAACTTATACCTTGGTGTTTTACGATTCTGATACTATGCTAACTAAAGGTTTTATTTATTTATTCGTGATATTTATGGATTGACAATAAATGATGAATACGAAAATAAATATATCACTCCTTCCCAACGAATTTCTTGGTGACATCGACCCACCCACGTGGTATCTGCCGCGCCTGCCACGGCAATAAACTGGAATTGTTCATGGCGTTCATAAGTTATTCTCTTAATAGGTAGCAAAATGACTGACCAGCGGGCGTGGAGTGGAAAGGTGACGAAGTAACAAAGCGATCGTGCGCCGGCGACGCGTGAGCACACTTTCCCAACCTCCTCCACTCCCCTCTTCACCCTTCACCGCGGAGAAATGGCTTTTCACGACTGTCAATTGTCAAAGCTTTCTGGGAAAAGAAATTGGTGCTTTAAATCTGCGTGCTGATTTTTTATTTTCAGATGAGCTGTGCGATTTTGATATTTAGCTTGTGTTATTAGGAATGGTGACGTTGATTGAAATTTTGAAGTTTCTCGATGGTTTGAATGGATAGGCTCCTTCCCTGTTTAATTTTATTCACAAATATTTCATTATTTCAAACTTATTTCATTTCTGTAAATTATCACGATTGTCAAAAAAAAATGCAAACCTAACGTAAAACATACCTAACGTGTGAACTTAAAAATCCTCAAAAGTTTATATTTAGAAAATAAGTAAATTTGGGCACGTGAATAAATTTATAAACTTTACAAAAACTAGTTATTATTTTCGCATGAAATATAACAGGTAACATAATATGAATGGTTATTAGTTCAGACGATACCGGTAATAAAAATATACCTCCTTTGAGCTGCAAGTTCGGTAACTTAACGCAACGTCTTCACCTAATATCTTTCCAACTTTTTGGTCAACTTTCCTTTACCATAATGCATTTTCACTATCCCCCGCCCACACCTACCATACGTAGCATAAAGGACTTGCGTGCATTCAGATTTCTAAAACACATATGTTGCTTTAACAACGCAACGGTCTCATTCTACCGTCCCTAACTAAAAAGCCATAATTCACTTTAAATACTGAATGGACATAAGACGTTTTGGTTTTATTAAGCGGCATTAGCAGCGGTAATTGTCGCAGAACTCCGGCGCATCTCCTTAATTCCCTCTTCGATTAGGAGCGTGCGAGTGGACACATCGAGTGTTAACGACCTTTTACACTTCACGGTTTGCTCAATTTTGTGGCGACAAAGGCTTTTTAATATGCATGCATTACTGAAACTGCAGAAACGGTGTGACTAATGGTTTATATGTCTGTAGTATGTAGATATTGAAGAAAAGTCGTTGTCGAGAATATGCCAACAACCTTCGGTTTACGGGGTCAGTAAAGAAATAGATTAAATAAAAAAAGAGTGAAGGAAGAGATCGAATGATTTTAGTTCATAACTTCTTTATAATTACACAAGCTGCCTGCCGGCTTTGCAAGCGTATTGCAGAGAACGCATGCAAACCCGCGGGAGAAAATATAGCCTACGTCCGTCCAGGAAGTCAACTTTATACACAAGATACAGGCTCAGCCTAGTTTGGCGTCTGACGGACATAACGTTTATAATATTAAGTGTATTTTTGGTAAATGATTTTTTTTTTTTTTTAATGAAAGAATGTTTGAAATCGGATATGTGATTCCTACATAAAAAACTTGCAAAGCTACAATCTCACATGCTTTTCCTATTTTTATTTTTATTCGATTTGTGTAAGAATGTCCCATAATATTTATTTATTTATATATATAGCATATATCATCGTCTAGTACCTATAACACAAGCCTTATTGAGCTTACTATAGGCCTAGTTCGATTTGTGTAAGAATGTCCCCTAATATTTATTTATTTATAATGTAAGTAAGTATCCCACTAAAAACATTAGAAGTAAAGTGACTGCCAAGACTCCCTAGCTCATATAGCTTTCAGCGTTAAAAAGATATCTTAGCCAAGATATATCATTTGTAGAGCGTGGCTGGTAGAGTTAAGCCTCGTGGAGTAGGAAGCTTGGCGCTACTTGCGATCTGATATATTTTTAGCGCTGAAAGCTATATGAGCTAGGGAGTCTTGGCAATCACTTTACATGTAATGATTTAGTGCGATCTCATTCCTTTTTGTAAGGCAATTTATTAAAGGATTTAATAAAGGAGTGTATGGGAAAACCTATACAAACTTCCATCCCCTAATTTAAAGGGTGGAGGGGTGATTTACAAAGAATCCTGAAAGTCCCTGCATCAATTTTCAGACCTCGAGTATCAAAATTTGCTTAAGACTCATACAAAATTCCATCCCCTAGTTTATGGGACTGGAGGGTCAAAGTTCCAATTTTTAGGACTTTTTTTGTTCTTTGTGTACTAATACTAGCTTAGATACCAAATTTCAGCTTTCTAGGACTTCAGGAAGTACCCTAAGGATTTTGATGATCAACGTGAGTGAGTGGCGTTTTTTAGATATCAATAAAATATAAAGTATAGAGCTATGAAATTGAAACTTTATATGTTTAATAATGCAACAGTGCCTATCTGTATTAATATTAATTTTGATATAGGTGCTAAATTGTGTAATTTTAAACTTTTACTGTATGAGTCTTGTGTAACTCGAAATAAATGCTTTCATTCATTCATTCATTCATAAGTCCACTATTGACATCATATCCCTAGAATTTTGTTTATCTGGGTACAATAGGCACGATTCTTCATGTTAAAATTGATAACGTAGTTCCTAAATGGATAGTAAACCATCAAATTATTATTATAAAGTATAAATTATAAAATATAATTAAAATCATAAAAAGAAAGTTAAGAAGAAAATGCATTTTTTGTCCAACAGTAAATTTAAAGCTACCAATAGAATTCTCACGCTTTTATAGAAAAAAGATTGTATGACAACTATGTATGTATTTCGCGACCGATACAGCAATTTACTTGATTTTCCATACAACGATTAGTACAAATAGAAAGCTGTGACCTGTGTGCCAATTAGTATGAAGTGTTTCGGCTGCCGGCAGCAAGATGAATCTTTGTTTCAAATTTTTGGGTATTTATATTCTTTAATTGTAGTTGCTCCCATACAAACATTTGTACCTCTACAAAAACTGGTTCGAATGGCATCGTAAAAAATCTTAGTTGAGCCTATTCAAACACAAGTTATGAGAGTTCAAAAAAACGACGAAGCACTTTGAGAAAAGGTGCCCATGCGCTTAGCTTGGCTCGTCTTGGCGGAGGCACTGCCGTACCCCCGCCATAGAGATAGAATAGTATATATGGGATCTTACAGAGCATGCCACTGAGATTTCCACACGGATATTAAGAAACTGTATTCTAGTAGGTAATAACCTACACAACTAGTCAAGTAATTTTCTTAGTAGGTATAGGCATGATAGCTAATAAAATAAGTTCGTGAAACGGCACCTAACGAAGTGCATGCATGTTAATGAAAACTTACCTTATCAGTTTTTTTTGTTAAGTTTATATAGTAAAAAATGGTTATAAAATGGCCCTCTCTGTCAACATTACCATTTCCTACTACCGTTGTTTCGAAGAATCGCTAGCTGTAAAGGGCCCCGTCCGTAAAGCACAGGAGACGCGCGCACGGCGATTTGCCGGATTACACGGCCCGGCGGTGGGTCACGCCGCGGGGTCACGTCGTAATGTCACGCCGACGGAACGAAAGTACGGTCACTAGTGTCGGGTCAAACTAGACTGTCATCTGTTTCATCCCGTTTACGTTCACAGATTACTTTTTCGAAAGAGAATTTTTCTTCATCCATTCTCACTTCTTAGCAGCTAACACTCACTACGAGTACCAGCAATGTGATAAACGAAAGAGCAATAGGTAACATAAACAGCACTGGTCAGCTGTCCTAACGCTGGTTCGCAAAGTTACACAATCATCCCTCTGATTGTGCACTGTTTTGAGTTGTGCTTGTATCCATTGCGTAAATAGATGTGGGGTGCGTCGTCATGGGTTTGACGATTTATAACACCTAAGTATAATAACCTACCCTCTTTTGATTAGTACTCGTACCTATCCCCATATCTAGTACATACACCCAACTTAACACTCAATTAACCCAACCCGGTGATCTAACGGTGGCCATGTTTCCAGCGCACCCGTGACTTCCGCTTCCGGCCGCGCCCGCGCAGCATCCGCGCGCACCAGACCAGACACATAATGTGAGTATGTCGCGCCAAATTATATATCCTACTTATAACTACTAAGGCCGCGTTTACGGATAAGCGGACCGTTTGATAGCCGTATGACGCCCAATCATAAACATGTATGGTGTTGTAGCATTTTCGGTGCCAGGAATCCGTTGGGCGGGTGCTCAGTTCGCAGGCGCTTTCCTCTACAAACAAAAAAACGTTATCGGCTACGAGCGTAGCGCTACGAAATCTTTGGCACTGAATGTCTTAAGAGTATGTATCCTACTACTATCCCACTAATCCTACTCCTACTAATAATATAAATGCAAAAGTTTGGATGTTTGTTACTCAATCATGCTTAAACGGCTCAACCGCTTTGGATGTAATTTTGCACGAAGTTTATAGCCTGGATTAAAATATAGGATAGTTTTTATCCCGGGTGTACGCAGTCGAAGTCGCGGGCGGAAGCTTGTGTGTACATATGTATTTATAAAAGTATGTACTAAAGTGTGTATCTATTGACGTTAAATTTAGATGTGTTATTACGCTCTTTTAGTTGTATTCCCGCACTGCCTGTTTACAATTCTTGTAAAAAATTCCTGCTACCCAAAGATTGTCTGGAAGAGATATAGTTGATTTTTAGGGTTCCGTAGCCAAAATGGCAAAAACGGAACCCTTATAGTTTCGTCATGTCCGTCTGTCCGTCTGTCCGTATGTCACAGGCATTTTACTCGAAAACTATAGGGTGTATTTGAATAAAATTTTGAGGATAGGTGTATTTTGTTAGCCGCTACATAGTTTTGTAATTAAAATGACAAAAAAAATTTTTTTTAGGGGTGCACTCCATACATAAAACTAAAAGTCAAAAAAATTTTTTTCGTTGTGACCCCCCGTGTGGCACATTAATCGATAGGCCTTTCAAAATTAATATAAGGTTTCTTAGCATTTTTTTTGATTAAGTGAATAGGGTCGGAGATAATCGCCCCGAAAGTCACTAAAATTCTGTCCCCCCCCCTCTAATTTTTGAACCGTGTATTTTAAAAATATGGAAAAATTCATGGACATAGGGCTTATTAATTTCATTCACCGAAAATTGTTTTCAACAAGATCGGTTCAGAGGTTTTCGAGATATTGCTGAAAAACTGCCTTCCTCAAAGAAAAGGACGTAAGTGCCGTAAAATTTCTATGACGATACGACCTTTTTAATAGGCACGGAACCCTTCGTTTTGCGTGGTCCGACACGCACTTGGCCGGTTTTTATGTTTTAATTGAGTTTTGTTATTGTTTAGAACGAGAGTCACGGATTTGGGAAACATGGCCATAGTTGCGGGGTTTACTTTAGATTTCTTAATTTTATATAGCCTATTGGTATGTGTTTATGTTTGGTATTTGTTTTTGTTTCATACCATTAGCTGTATTTCGAGGTGTTCGCAAGGAGCGCGGGTCCGCTCGGGGCCCGGTATTTATTTTAGACCAATTGCATTTATGACAAATATGCTAACTAAACGCCTCTAGCAGGTAGCTGTAAATATACACTTGGACAAAAAAAAACTTTCAAGAACTTTTTATGATTTTAATTATATTTCGTAATTTATAATTTATTACAATAATTTGATGGTTAACTATCCATATAGCTACACTATGTTATCAATTTCATGAGGTCACAAGACTATACTCGATTGAAATAGAGAGATAGAATATGAAACAGGAAGAAGGGAGAAGTACGGAATCAATGGAGAATTGAAGACGTAGTTGCTCAAATTGAAAAAAATCGTATGGGTTTGGCACTGACAGAAAAATGACAAACGGAAATTCTACTGCATTATTAGTTTTAAAAATGACTCAGGTACTATCAAAAGTTCCTGCGATAAAATTATGGATGGTGTGAGACAACCTGTCAGTGATTTAACTGATTTATCATCTCATGTCCTGATACGTAGAACAGAAGTAATCCTCAACATAACAAACTTAAGTACCTCTTCCTCTCTTACACTCACATTAGAAACAGTTTGAAACTATGACGAATCCATAGCAATTATACACCGCAATATCAAACATGATTACCTTAGATTTCACATAAATAAATTATCATCCCGCTACTACTTAACCTCTCAGGTTATATAAATGTCCTCAAGCCTTCGTTACACAACGCCAGAGATGCGTCAAAACTGCAAGTGCGTCACCGCGACGCTCCCGGCGTGCGTCACGTGTCGGAAGCGTCACAGTGACACATCCGGCAGTGACGGAAGGCAAAAACAATGCACTAATTATGTAATGGTGGATCATATCTGTTTTTACTATTTTACTTGATGCTGAATCACATGGTTGTTATCATTTTATCTCAACTGACTGAAAAAAAAATTGAGGAAAAGGCTAGTTGAATTTATGATATCTTAACGTAGAATTAAACTGCTAGATTTCTTTCGGGAATAATTTATTATATTTTGAATAGGTATGTTTTATTCTGTTATAATAATTTAGTTATTTACGACATATATGGTATTTATTAAAAGTGAATACAAGATTACAATTAACATTAACTAAGATAAATTAAAACTAAGTTAAATCTAAAAAAGGCCCTCGAGGCATTGTACCGAGGATGCTGGCGGCATTTCCTCGCTGAATTGCAATGCTGATGCGTTGCGCGAGAAAGCCGCCAGCTCTTCGGTCACCAGTTACATCGACCAGACGTAATCTGTCAATCAAAACTGTGTTTTTTTGTCATTGTCAGTTTTGCTCTTGTCATTCGTCTAAAAATGTACTGAAACGTCACGTAAAATGACGATAAAACGTATCGTGCTAGGGCCTCAGGATCACAAATCACAATAGAACAGCAATATTCGTTGCAAATTTTAATTGTTTCAAACCGAGTAATTATTTGTGCGGGACAGTGGGACATCCGCTTCTTTTAGAACTGACGAATGTCAAAACAATTCGAATCCAAGTCGTATCTCGTTAATCATGTAAAGGTTTATGCATGAGTGAGATTAATAGTCGCGTATATGTCGTTTAAGCCTGTGGATAAAATGTACGTCACGATCTAACAAGTATGTACAGTCGAAATGAAAAGTCGATAAACACCTTGATACCTTGTCGCCTTCACCCGTTTGACAACTTCGTATTATGGCAGTTTAAACATGACGTCAAAGCGACACGGTTCAAGTGTTTTCAGCCCCTTGTGACGTGCGAGAGTGACAGATGCTTTATAACAGAGAGCGATAAAAGACATAAGCTTGACATCATGATATACCTATATACTACTAATACTGTAAATGAGAAAGTTTGGGTGTTTGGATGTTTGGACTCCAATCACGCTTAAACGGCTCAACCGATTTGGATGAATTTTTGCACGAAGATAGTTCATAGCCTGGATTAAAATGTAAAATAGTTTATCACGGGTCCAAGCAGACGAAGTCGCGGGCAGAAGCTAGTTCTACATATTCATGAATTATTTGATATATAGATACGACTGTCTGTTCTGGCTATAGTACCTATAATTAATTGTGTGATAGAGAGACATTAAATACCTACCATTACCTCATATAACTCAGCCTTTTCACAAGAGTCAAGTTAAACTATGTTTTTATAGAAATCGGGCCATCTAAGATATGAAACTACAAGCTAAGAACTACTTTTATGGAAACTCTATCAGTTTACCTTTGCTGGCAAATCAGCTTTAATCTCTCACTCGCATTTGCTCTCCTGTCAGGGAGGATGTGTTACACGTAGGTATGTCGATAAACACACCGTTCGCTACGAGTAGGTATAACATGACACGGCTAGATGTCATTGCTCGCGCTAGAAAGGTCACGTGCTCAACGTGAGCGCGACAAACGCCCCAACAGCCTACGGCTCCCTTATGTAGTTACTACGTTCTCGCTCTAACGGGTGGCGTGTATCGGCTGTCCGCGCCGCATCCTGCGCGAGATGAGACGCGCCTTCCTGCGCAAGCGCGGTTGCACGCGCTGTCGAGCGCGACAGGGAACCGCGGCAGAAATGGTGCCTAAATTAATTCATGTGGGAAGGAAAAAGTGGGGGGAGACCTTTGCCCAGCAGCGGGACACTACAGGCTCACAATAATACATACATAACAAATAACGTATTTAATTTTGGTAGTAATATGTCCGCTTTTCCAACTAAGTAAGGGTTGCACGACCATATGTTAACTGACTGTTTACAAAATAAATAGTTGTTTTTTTAAGATTAGAGATGGAGTTAATATCTGCCTAGTTTTATTGACGATGATACTTTTATTGATGATTTGTTGTGATGTGCACAATTGAAAAAAAATGGATACATGAAATTAATTACATAGTTAATGTATATTTTTGGCAATTCATCCTTAATTGTCATTTAAATTACCATCATACTGCGTCATCTTTCCCCAGCCTCCCCGTCGTGTGCGTACGGTATAGCGTTACGTTGAGGCCGGACATCGCGCGGTGATCACACCGATTAATTCCAACCATATGTCACTGAAAACAATTAAAATAAACGGGGCAAAAGTTATGACTTTTATAATACTTATTAAGCAATATCTTGCTTTACCGTAAAAAGTACACACGCATTTAGCTAGATCCCTCGTCTGATGCTATATATGTGTTTTTTCGATAATTATAGTTGGTAAATTCCCACAATTTGTACAGCCAAAAATAAGTCAAAGTAAGCGAAAGTAAAACTGTGTCTGTCTAATCAACCAGAAACTTTAAGTATTGAACCAGTATATTTTGTTTGACTGTGTGTCAATGTGATATTTTACTTTCATATACCATTAAGATATCATGTCCCGGCACGGCATAATGATATATGGAAATATCCACCTACTATGAAGAGTGAATGAATGTCTCTATCTTTCAAACTCAGAATGACAGAGACATGAAACAAAAGTGGTATCCTAGAGGCCCTCTGACAATATGTCACGTTCTCAATGTCAGAGGTTTATTTATCAGTTAGTGACTAATTAATGAAAATGAAAATGAAAATAAAAAAAGAAGAATTACACGTGTAGACAGATATATACAGACGATTTAGTAACATAGAGTGTTTTAAACATTTAACGCAACATAATTATTACTATAAAAACATTTTTTAAGGTAGATACATAAAGATAAAGATAGACAATATTATATTATTTGTATGTGTGTGATGCGTGCGTGCGTGCGTGCGCGTGTGTGTGTGTGTGTGTGTGTGTGTGTGTGTGTGTGTGTGTGTGTGTGTGTGTGTGTATGTATGTGTGTGTGTGTGTGTGTTTGTGTGTGTAAACCTACTTGTACAAGAATTATAACAAGTAGCCTGTTTTGGAATATGATAAAGTTAACACCAGGAAAGACGACCCGTTGATGTCTTTTTGTAAGTGAAGCTCTCTCCCAAATTAGATGCGCCTGCGATTATTACGATTGAAGTTAGGTATTATTCTAGACTTAATTGAACGAGTGAGCGAAGCGAATGAAGTTTTCCGTGTCAGTCTGGGCAAAAATTTGTTCGTATCCGGCTGTTCTCCTCCACAGGTAGCATTTCTCAACCGATTGTCGTGAAATTTTGTAAATTGTTTTTTTTTCGATTCAGTTTTTCCGATTTATTTTAATTTTATAAAAGACTTGAATACGAGTTCTACAGCTCACAGAACTACTAGTTATATTATTAGTCCAATAGAGAATATAATTCGGCTTTCATTAAGAATCCAATTGAATTACCATGTATACACAGGTTATAAGGTTTAACCTCTATGTGCATACGGGTTAACCTACTACCATCACAGTCAACCTATTTAAGCTGAGACCAATAAAATATCGTCACCATTTATAAGGATTACGGTGACTTATTTCAACACAAGAATAGCTTTTGTCAACTATTACAACATACAATCGATCGTAACACTCATCGATTACAATATCAATGCGGCACTCAATATCTTATATCAATAAGTGATAAAAATAAATTAAGGCTTATGTAAATTACTAAGGCACGAGCGGCCCTCGTATCGGCACCGGCTCATTCAAGTCAATCGCTCTTGAGTCGTTTACACATTAATATGACAATTCCAATAGATATGCAAAAAATTTATTGCACCTGACGCCATTCATATGTACCATCATCGTTTTATAATAGCGGTCGACGAACTTTGTAGTTCTGTACAGGCGGGCACAAAGGTGTTGGGACATTCATGATATTCAAATTGTGGTATAATTTCCGTTTATTCTGATCATGATGAACATGTTATTGTAATTTAACCTTTAATCCTTTTAAAAATAGAGATAGCTTTGGAACGGTGTATTGGAATGGAACCAAATACGAAGTCGGAAAAGATGTTTGAATGATTTGCTTTGTAATGCAAGTTTTATGCGAATTAAAATGATAATGACTGGTGATAAAAGTTTGGATTCCGGGGCTTTTGTGGATGTTTAGTTTAGGGTGGTTTTCATTGAAATGTCATTTCCTGAATGGTATTGAAATTGAATATCAATACAGTAATGATGAATGGATCAACGCGTGCCTGCTTTTAAGTCGTTTAAAGAAATTTCAATAATCAGATATGTTTTTCTTCCAGTTTATCAAACACCTCATACTGTACACTTAAACTCTAATACATTTATTCGTTAAATTACATTTAATTACTTATAAAAGATTTTATGTTTGCTATGTTTTCATATTACACGTATAATTTAACTCGTACTTGCAGGAAACTAAAGGTCTGTTTTTCTGTTTCTTTTATTTTACTCAAGGTTTATGTATGACTGTTTGTTTCTTAATAAATTAAAATAATAATAATAATAAGATTAAGAGTAAATATGAATAAAGGAAATAATAAGATTGTACTTCTAGAATATTGTATGTCAACGTTGATACTCAAGCTAAACTGTATTAACAAGTTTGTATAATTTCTGCATGAATGTATATTTACGTTTGCGTGTTAAACAAATTCATTAAATTGCGTACATTTTTACATGTAATCGCAACAATGTTTAGCTGCAACATTAAGCGTTCTACAGTTCGAAAGTACAATAGATTGTGCCATAAAGTGTATGTAAATAGACAATACGATTACGGTTGCTGTAGCCAATTAAATCATCACAAACTATTATCAAAGGTTCATTGACACAAAAACACTTGCGCGCGCGTTTGTACATAAAACAGAGTCTTTTCAAACAACCATTGTAAAAACACCGTCATTGTAGCGCTGGAAACTGAGGCCAAATACAATATGGCTCTATTATGGCTGATTATCATAAGACAGTGATACTCAGATATTGATATTGTCATTTTGCTATGGTATTGTCATATTGGTTCTGTAAGTGATTGTTGGTTAATTGAAAATTAGTGGCAATGGGCGTTGTTTATTGAATGACTTTTTGTATGACTTTGTTTTTGATTGTTCGGTAATGGGTTTTCATACCTATTGATGTGTTTTAGCTACCGTTATTATGAGTGTTTACGTAATTCATTTCTTATAAAATATTGTAACGATAACCAAATTAATCAGTTATTCGTTGCACTACGCTTTGTGAATTATAATTGTATTGCATTTATAAATAGGGATGGACAAATAAGGAAGCAAATAAAATTGATTATTGAAGGAGATTACTAATACGATCAAGTAAAGTGCGGCTAGACGAAGGTAAACTCGAAAAGCCAGGATGCGACAAGTAT
Organism: Epinotia nisella; assembly: GCA_932294315.1. Classification (NCBI taxonomy): domain Eukaryota; kingdom Metazoa; phylum Arthropoda; class Insecta; order Lepidoptera; family Tortricidae; genus Epinotia; species Epinotia nisella. The sequence continues at coordinate 17,774,270 of OW028677.1, read as the reverse complement.
ACAGTCTTCAGAACTTTGTAGGTATATAATCACCCGAGAGCTCTATGTGTGAGAGATGTAGTCCTCAATAACTCGAAGTCTGTTTATCCCACCAAAAATATATAAAACCGGTAGTTTACAAAGCCATTCACACTCGCGCAGGTAAATAAAACCACAGGTCGTTCAACATTTAATTGGCACATTTAAAACGGTTCTATAGATCACATAAATCCTTGGGGCAAATTTAATGTTAAAAAACACGTGCACGCATTGCGAATTCGCGACCAGCCGAATAAATAAATTCCGCCGTAGTGCCCTGTATAATTTTATACGCATTTTAAAACCTTTAGAAAACGAACGTGGGATTTATGCGATGGAACCCGTTCGAGGGGTGGTCCCGGCTGAAGGGGATTTTCTTACATTTTTTTTTATGTCTTGACAAACCCCAGCTGTCGTAAATGTTATAAATAAAATCGCGATTTTGACCCGTCACGCTTATAAGGGATGCTCAGGATTGGCATTTAACGTCTATGAGTTGCCTGTTTGGCATAAAACACTGCTTATGGCCCTTGTGATAGAGTTTGGTTTCGCTTGACAGTTGGTTGGGTAACTGTACAGTTATAATAGTTGTTGTACGCACGATTCGATGCAGGACGTCCTGTCTGTTTTGCAGCAATTATTATTATACCGAACCGGAACCGTTTGAATTCGTTAAAATAGTAAGTAGAGATTTCATTGCACGGGGCTATATATTTCCAATTTTAATCAGGCAATGTACTTCGAGGATCAACTAACATTGTGAAATAATTTCGCGATACTGTAAATTTATATCAATCATATTTTGAATAAATCGAATTTACTTCCACATGTTACAACATACTTCTTATAAAAACGTGATACCTCAACGTGCGGAAAGGAAATAAAGGAATAGTTTTGAATTATGCAGTTGACAGTTCACTAAATAGTACTATTCACATCTGGAGAGATTGTCATCATCATCGTCATCATATCAGCCGAAAGACGTCCACTGCTGCACACAGGCCTCCCCCAAAGAGTGCCAAAGTGACCGGTCCTGCGCCACCCGCATCCAGCATCCGCATCGAGATTGTACTAGTAGATAATTATCTCAAGCAATAAAGCATTTCAAAGAAAAGAGAAAGGTATGCCTTTCTTACTCTGTATAGAATATAATTAGCGAAATACTTCAATAGGTGCTCGTATTTTTAAATATTCCAGATTAGAGCAAAACATAAGATTTCTCCAATTTTGACCTAAATAAACGGCAATAATTGTTTTAAGAAACGGGAATCATTCCAACGGCTGAGACTCCATTTGGAATTAACAATTTCATTCCAATCCCAACGCAATATCAGTGCGTCGCACCCACACCCTTGGCCATGCGCTTACGCAAAAGGGAGCACACGAACACAAACAAATCACATATCATGTCAGTAGGTACCTCAAAATCGCGTTCGGAAATTTGGCCCCTTGCCAATCGGCAACTTCAGTAACTCGACCGTGGGAAGTTTCTCCCCCAGCACCCCGGCGCCGGCGCCGATCGCGTGACCACCAGTGTGCAGGCATGTTAATATTCACTATTATATTTAATTATTTTGCTTTATAGCGTTGCATTGGTAATTTGACTATTTTAAAATTATTTGATCCAACTGACTCCGGAAAAGGAAATTTCCCGAAAATTTGACGACAGCTAAGATCGAACCTACCAACAAACAAAAAAATATCTATACAAATGTTAATCTTATCAACGAGGTCCCCTGATGAAACCTGTAGTGATACGGGAGGATCCTGCGCTTCTGGTCGGAGTTAGGCTGGCTGGATTCCCTAACTGTCATTTACGTCCCGCACAATGGTCAGACTTCAGTTCAGTCCATCATTCTGGTCAGACTGACGAGACAATTATTGTGTAACCCTCGGACTGACGGACTGATGGTCAGTCTGCTGTCAGTTTTCTGTCATTCATAAGGGTTACACTTATGTGTAACCCTTATGAATGACAGAAAACCCCCCCCTGTGTGTGTGTTCTCTAGTCAGTCTGACCAGAATGATGGACTGAAGTGAAGCCAGAATTAGCGTGTAACGTGTAACCGATGTCTTACGGACTAAGTGCGGAAGGAAAGAGGAGTCCATAACCTCACATCAAATCCTGACAACACTCATTTATTTATATTTCACAGACATTAATCTAGACCACATTTACACTCAATCATGGCGTAATCGAACGCCGTCACACTATCAATACATCCTATTCTTACTCAAAACCAAACCGAGCGTGAAATCACATTCCTAATAATAAACTTACATAACTAACGCCGTAATAACGAGTTATACCGTCTCAAGGAAAAATACAGTAAAATACATGAGAATTATATAAACTTACTGCTTTTTTCGTCGTAACGGTAGCGTAGAATCCGTTACAAAACAAATAAGGAATCGATCGCAACTTCGCAACGGATCTCCGATCCAGGAAGTGATGTGCTCTTACACAAAAACTTCAAAAAGCGTGACGCGATCTGTCGACTAACTATGAATTAGTTCGTTGCTGTTTTCTTTTTCGTCACGAGAGTTTGAATTTCGAAACGTAAAGTACCAGTCACCACAAAGTGGCAAATTAGGTGTTATTCTTTTCTTTAGGCCTAAAAGATGCGCGAAGGTTACAATTAGAATCTTGATATGCGGCATTTGTAGCTGCTGTTTTATATATGCTACACTAGAAATAAGTTTTTACGGAACAAATAATTAACTGAAGCACAAAGTAAAATGAAACGTAGTGTCATTTTGAGATAACTCTACACTGGTAAAGGAGTTGAATCACTCGCACCGTTTAGTTTCTGTTTAGTGTAAAAATATAATTTGGAGTTAAGAAACGGAATTTTTAATCCTCAATACTTGTCCCAGAACAAGGCCTCACCCCTTACCTTAAACTCGAATGGCGGCTTCCTAAAGAATTATTGTAATTTAATAACCTAGTCCGGTACCTTTAAAGAACCATTCAGTCGCGAAAATAACACAATCGGTCACTTGTCAACTACTTTTCTTTGTCAATCCTGAGCGTATGCAAATTTTGAACGGTGTTTTGGATCGTAAATTCAGAAGTAGAATGGTCGAAGAATGGTGGTAGAATGGTCGCAGATTGTAGATTGCGATCGTATGTTATATGGCCATTTAATTTCTCAGATACAAGATAACGGTAATAGCTTGTCTTGTAAGTTGTTTAACTTGTTAATCGCTACGAGTTAGATAAAAATCGCCCCTAATTTTCTATCGCCCGTATTAAGTGTCGTATACTTATGTTAAAGGTATCAGGTGTATTTCGTTGTACTTTTATTGTAATGAATGAATCTTGAACGAACATCATTATTAATCAGTACAATTAATTGAACACCTCAAACGCCAACGACGACATTAAATTTCGAGAAGAGAGACATAGAGTCTCCTCTTGTGATAGGTACTGATGTAAGATGAAAAACTAAAGAGGAACGTTCCTTGAATGTCATAGGGATATTCCTACTTTCATGTCTCCTTCTTTTAAAATTAAAATGACAGAGATATGAAAGATATGCGATATATTAAGGACGTTCCCTTGTTATTGAGACAATTACAATCGCGGCCCAATTACAGTACAAAAAAAGCATACCAAGATACTAACATGTCACTAACTGAAAGTACTGAAACACTTCTGTTACTAGCCGAAATTATAGTACACCACAAGCGACCTTGAGTCGCCGAAGCTATAAAGGTTCTTTTACACTGCAACTGTTACTGAAGAGTAGTGAGAGGACACGGCGCCCACATGCCGACTAACAGGTGCTGCATTGTTGTATGCAAATTAACTCTCGCTTTCATACTAAAGCATTTTTAGGGAACGCAGTTGATAGTCAGCAGACTGATATTATGAGCAATATCTTTTAGCTATCAATTGTTGTGTAGTTTTCATAGACCCTGTTCGCCTCGGGTTATATACCCTGTCATCGAGTTTGTTAAAGAGAGTTGGTACCAAATACATTTGTGATCAGAAATAATTGGATCGGTACCACAGATTTTCTTGTGATACCTACAGCATATTTGGTTCCAAAACACAAAACTAAAATGAACATAATTTCGGACCAACCTAATGTGCAACGTTAGCTACCCAATAAACCAGTTTGCCAACCCTGCACGTCTAGCACAACTTGCTGCTCAGTCGCTTCTCGCGCGACTAAGCGTCCCCTATCTCACTCGCACCGTACAAATTAGAAAAAGGGGGTTGAGCTTTCTCGACTCGCGTCGCGGTGCGGCGTCAGTTGCGCTAGCCCCGCTGGCTCATAGATCACGGAAACCAGTATGAGCTCGAATCAAAAGTCAAAACTAGTCGCGCGAGCATGACAAACGACTTGTTAATAGTCTTTGTTGCAAGCTCTAATGCCTTGTTCAGCCAAAAGTATCGACTTAAGGACAGTAGATTCGCATGCGACTAGGGTCATCGCTTAAATAACTCCTTCTATTTTCAACCTAGAAGGTCAGTTTTAACGGTCATTGTGTGTCGGGCGGACAAAAGTGTCACTTTTTGTCGGTCAAACCGCTAGCTCGCGATTACCGTGAGAATAGGGTAAGGCATCCAAGTTAGTGTAGATATACAGACCACCTTTTCTCGTCTCTAGTTAATTGAACGAGCCAGAAAAAGTCGACGCAAAAAACTAATCTTAGCTGTTTTGGTTTGTGACGTAATCAAATGTATAAATACGTGCACATAATAAGAACATGGTGAATCATGTTACACAAATTTAATCGAATCTGTCAATAAACTCTCCGAATGGCGTTACAAAAAACAAAAGATTGATTTGAAGATGGAATTCAATATACTCGTATGTAATAGGTATTGGAAATGATTTGACTATATAATAGAAAGCCAGTTAAGGCACTTATTATGTTATAAGTTTAGCAATCTTTACATTTCACAATTGATCTTCCAGGGAACTTTTATACTGAAGAACCAAGTTTCATTTCAAATGACAATCTACTTTAAACAGTTTAAATAAATATCTAACCGATGCTTGAACGTCCTCCAAGCCAAGTGACGTCGGTTAGCACAGGTGCGTTCCAGATACGTATTTGTCCGCACTCGCTACGTTCCACTCCACGTCTCGTTGATCAGGTCAGGCTTGATCACTTTATCCAAATGAAATTAATTTTAATCACTACTATGATGGTTTAGGTACTTCGTTTTGGTTTCACTGACTATTAAGAGTATAAAACTATTTTTTGCCATTGACATTTCCTAATGAAGGTATCTATTTACTAATTTATGAATAAAATTAAATCGAAAAGGAATTTAGAGCATTTATCGGGTGTTTCGAAAGGGCATCAGGTACTGAAGTATTCGCAGATCCGCCCATCACAAAATAAATATTCTCTCACATTATAATGACTGACGCAGGTATCAATTTCACCAACACCGAAACATTTTTTGGTATTAATTAACACAACTGCAAAGTCATTGTTCTACAGCGTTTTTTAACATAAAATTTCTCTTACGTCAATTAATATTAATAGACACCTAAATCGAAATGCAGTTTATAAAAAACCGCGCGATCGAAGACTCGACGTTTGTTTTTATATTTCTTTTTTGGTCGGGAGGTCACAGACGCGGTCGAATACTCGAAATAAATTAAAAATGCTCACTCATCATCAATCAAACTGGCTCGATTCCATCAATATAATTTACTTTTTGTAGTTTTTACCCTAAAGCGCCCTCAGTGACTCGCAGGTTGTTGCGCCAGGCACGGCCTTCGTGAGTCTGTGCCGATCGAAAAGGCATTACAAATTTAACTAGCATAGACACATTTACTACTCTTTTCTCCTGGACAACTATGTACTCTTCATTACATTAGCTACCTTAGACAAGCTATACAATTTATATAACTGTAATTTACATATGAGTCAGTTTATTTTGGCCAAGTTCGAACGCCATTATTGAAATTGATAGGTACCTACTGCATAAATAGTTAAAGTAGGTACGCATAAATGTTTTAATATACCGCTAGAGAATAATGTTTGCGAACATAAGGTGAAGGTCACGGGTGTCTAGACGAACTAGCCTTTGGTATCCTTGTAATAAATGGACCAAAAGTGACTAGCCAGTACTGGAGGTTTAAAGTATTAACAGATTTATACCCAACATATAAGCCGAATACAAAATATTGAGAATCATTATGTTACAAAATTAAATAGACAGACTTTGGGACATATGTATGTATGTATGCTGTATTAGTACGTGAAGTGGAATAATCTGAATATATTATTTTAAAGTCTGATATGATTTTTTTATTTAGTAAAATACAGCACAATATACGTCGACTTTATATCGAAATATGTATGGTTAGTGCTAAGCTGTTAAGTAGACTCCAGTGTTCTTAACTTTCAGGAACGAGAATGTTTGTCTACTTGCAAAATGTAATGTATCCGTCGTCGTTATAGGGATATCCCTTATATTAATTAAGACGAATGGAATTGCGGCCATGTTTCGCATACACGATGCCATAATAGTACCCTGTTCGAGACATGGTTGATCAAATGTTTTCAAAACTAGTTTTCCCGTTGATGACATGTCGAAATGGTCGGTGGTGCTGGCAGTGCCACAGTAATCGGTTTTCTCCAATAAACGGCGATTAGACGCGCCGGCGTCAGCCCGCTACGGGAACGACCCTGTACACTCATGAAGATAATAGGCTTGTGTCCTAAGATTTTTTTACGATGCCATGCGAACCACTTTTTGGAGAGGACCAAAGGTTTGTATGGGAACAACTACAATTAACGAACATAAATACCCAAAAGTTTGAGTCAAAGACAGAATTCGCTGGCGGTGACGTCACACTTTGTTATTTGAACTGGTGTTGTATGGAAAATCAAGTAAATTGCTGTTAGGTACCTACCTACTGCGTTTAGGTCCATAGTTGTCATACAATTTTGTTTCAATAAAAGCGTAAGGATTCTACTAGTAGCTTTAATTGTATAGTCTTGGACTATGAAATAGTTATTTACGATACAAGTGCAGAAAATAGGAAATTCGCAACGAGTGGCGATAAATTAAAACACGACCGAAGGGAGTGTTTTAAATCGACACGAGTTGCGAATTACCTATTCGCACGTGTATCATAAAACGTTTTACAGTACATATGACTCTTTAAAGTTTCAACATATGCACGGAAAGTGCTCATTTGCGCACTAGTGCGGGAAAGTAACACCATGTGTACTGTAAAAATCTTTACAGTACACGTACACGCTGCCTACGAGGCTGAAGGTCCTGGGTTCGAATCCCAATAAGGGCAAATATTTGAGTGATGTTTTCTATGTATTTATATCTATTAAATACGTCGTCTAGTACCCATAACACAAGCCTTATTGAGCTTACAATTGGGCTAGTTCGATTTGTGTAGGTAACATTGTCCCTTAGTATTTATTATTATTATTATTCTTTATTTATATAGGTAGAATGCGCGGATCTTTTTGTGTGTAATTAATTACTATCTTGAAATACTATATATTACCCCGTAGTTTTTAAATAATTATTTTGAAAAGTAATTAATATAATGTAATTCTAGGGACATTTACAAGGCTCAATCATCACTTTTTGTTTACCTGCTTATCAACTCGCGATACAATCATGTTGTTCAATTCACACTCATGTTGGTTACCTGCAGGACAGGCCTCGCCTAGTGCAAGAACCATTGCAATATACTTCTGGCAAGTACATATACTGTTGTAATAAGTATCTTTTAATAACTGTACTTACTTGTGTGGAAATAAACTTTTACTTTACTTTATTGGACAACAATAAGTATGAAGTAATTTAGGTCTAAGTAGTTGCACTGTTGTTCAGTAGGTTCCAGTTTTCTTCACAACCTATCTCCATTAAACTTTTAAATTTTTTTGTGTTCCTGTTATTTCCAATATCCTCTTAGATTTAAGTCAAATTAGAGTTACCTCTTCGTTTTAAGAATGACAACTTCGAAATCTACTGTAATAACAACCGATAACATCGAAAACGTCAGTAGTACAACAGACTAATTGAAAGTATTGAAACGAGGACTGTGCCAAAGTGTAATGTCCCATTGTAGAGCAATCACAGAAGCGCTCGTACCCGTGACTGCGCGACTGTACCCGGTTCGGTCGTGACCAGACGGCGATTTCAATTATTATCTAGAAGTCGTTCCACGAACTACACCACCCTTTTAATCATTACTGTTACTATTACCTACTACTTATAATAAATAACAATAATTCAGATCGGCCACGTGCCGGACTAATGGTAAACCTAGCATTATAAATTGTAACGCAAATAAGCATTAAAACAATTGTACTATTTATTAAAAACAATTGACAGTGATTCCTGATCAACTGCTTTAACCTATCGTTTGCTTAAGCACGGATCCGTGTCAAGGTCATCTTTTGATAAACCAATTTTCTCTTCCGCGTACGAAGGGTGCAATATTTTAGCTATAGAAACATATAGATCGATCGTTCAATCCACAAAGAAGCGCCCTCCTACCAACGCCTCACTAACTCTACCTATACCTTAAAACTTAATCTAAATTCCGTAAAGACATTGCAGATTACAACCTCAAATGGTACCGTTCTTTGTACTTGTAATGAACACACTTACCCGGCACTTACTTATAGCACTTACATTTAAAATAATACCTACTCACAAAACCGTTGGACACACGTTGTTTACATACTTTATTAAAAATAAGAGATTATTTCTACTTTACACCTCATCTTGGAGTAAAAAACACATTCCATCTGTCTTCTCTAAGCCTTCCAAAACGATAAATAAACACTAGTCGAAGTCTCGTATGGAGTAACGTTTTGGTGAGATATTGCCAGAGCGTTCGATATTTTGTCGAGCGCGGTCGTTTTTATTAAAGGTTACAGCTATGGGAATCATGTACAGGCAACATTTCAGCTCAAAGCATAGACCTGGGGAATAATGGGTAATTTTATTATTGAAAGAACAAGTTGTTTTGTTTCTGGCATATTAAATTATATTACGTTGATCGTTTTAAATTTAGAACAATAGCTTTTCATTAAATGTTCTCCAAAGAAATTGTTAAGAACTTACGTATTTAGTCCGGCCCAGTTTCGATAGGTATGCATATTCAAAACTATTTTCTGAGTTGCTAAGCGGACTGACAGCTACACTGCCGGTATAGTCACTATAGTCAGTCGCTAATAATGTCGCACGCTTCGGTAATAGTCTCCCCACGTCGCACCGAAGTGTATGGATAGCGAAGCAGTCGGCCCGAGGTGACGGCGCACCTCAAAGCTTCGACAGCCGTCCAGCGCTCATAATTAAGAACGGTGACTGTTGAAAAATGGACGCCGCCCCCGGCCGCCGTGAATAATCGCCGTAATTACGATTCGGAATAATTTCCAGCCAGTCATAGCGATGCTATCGGGAGGTGTTGACGAGCGCTCGTTACGCGCACGCTAGTTGAGGAAATCGCGTTTCCAGCGAGGGAAATCTGTCGATTCCTCTCCTTAATCCACGGTTAGCACAAGACCGCGCACGACCTGTCACGCGCGCGTAATTGACTATCTGTCTCTTTCTAAGTCATCTAAGGAGGGCTACCGTTTTTGAGCTCACCATGTTGGCGCCACTGGCGTGTCGGGTCCAGAAATATGTATAGCTATTAAAGTTTGTTATTACTGGCGTACAACCGAAATATACATTTAAATCATGCTTAAAAGAGTAAATCAATAATTTAAAATAATAATACTTAGGTATCATTATTACCTCCGATTTATTTTTGCACGCGTTTGTTTTTCTTAGATTCGCTTTTAAAGCACTGAGATTCATTAACCCGTAATACATATTCACAACATTATTAGGAATTATGAAAAAACCCGCAAAATCCGCTCACAATCTATGGCATTTGACATTTTGAAGCCCCGACGCGCCACTAGAGCCTCTAGCGGCGAATTCACTCGCGGTAGCCTTCATTAGAAAGAAACGGCTAGTCTATCTCGAGCGAACACAAGTTCTGGAGGTCTATTTTTGTTCGCCGCTTCGCATCCGTTTTGTGGGCTTGCTTCTACGCGCGCCCAGCACGGTTAGCATAAGGCAAAGGCAACTCCCGCGCCGTCTTGTGCTGCTAACCGTGCGTAACGTGTCAGAACTCAGAACGAGCGCGTGAAACACGACAAATGCAAAAGCGGTAAATAGAATAGGCCCTTTTTTGGTATGCTTGACGAAAGGTAACGGACTTTGTTCTAGAAATTAAGGCAATTTAGGCTATGAATGCGAATAGCAAAATTCCCCGAACTACTGGATTTTATTAATTGCCATTAGAAGTGATATATGTTTTTAAATAAACCTATTTACTGTTTAGAAAATCCCACCCGTCCTAGAATTCAATGTCAATAGGTTTTTCTACACTCTTTGTTACACGAACGCTAAACGTGAGCAAATCGCGACTGTCTATATCCCTAGTGTGAAGTCTAGTTCACGTAATTGGTATATAATAATAATAATAATGGCGTAGGGATGTGACGGCCGCATCGCCCACCAGATTTCTGGTGCAATCAGTCTACGTAAGGCAGCTTGTGGCGGGCTGTTAGTGTGTAGCAACCCTACTTACCTGAGTGCTCCTGGGTGGATGATTGGACAGGCTCCCCACCTCTGGCTTGCCTTAACCGGCCGTCCAGAGTGGAGTCGCAAAAGCTGTTGGTCGAGGGTAGACGTGGACACCTAAGTGGCGAGATGGCTAAATGTTTAAAGTCCAGTGCCACCTCTCTAACCTCTCAGCACTCTGACCGATGTTGCCCTTAGACCATTTTTTAATGTGGCTATTAATAGGGGTCCATCTAGCAGTTGGCGAGTCACCGCCTGCCAGAGATAAAAAGTGAAATAGTTTTATTAGGCAGGCGTCCGATGTTTCATTCAATAGCCCAGCCACTAGTCCATAATTTTCACCCAATATAACCCGTTTTATTTAGATTCCATCAACCAGTAATACTCCCTATACACCCCAGCTGGATGACACGGGCAGGGACAGCATCCGCTCGGTGTACTCCTTGCATTCCATTAAATTGTCAAAAGGGCCTCTACGTGTTGTCTCAGTTGGTACTTCGTAGGTACCTAGCCCCACGCACGCCTCCCAAAGGTCCGGGACATCATGTCCCGTGAGCGGGAAAGACATACAATAATAAAAATATTTATTATACATAAGGTAGTGGTTTACATAAATGAGGCTTAGACTATTAGGGTTTTTACAAATAGGTCAGTATAAATAACTTGACAAAGTCCCCTAAACTAGGTGTGAACCTGTGTCTTCGGGGTATATGTGCATTTTACGGGTGCAAGTCATGTTTTCTTGCAGAGATATCTTTTGTAACATATGTTGCTGGTCTTATGCTATCACTACTACATATAATAAGTATGTCCTTGACGTACCCTATTCACTACCTATATTTATTTTCCTGTGCGTATTTAAAAAGCTATATGCCAAAAGTATTTATTTTAAGCACCACAAAATCACTATTTCGCAGAGTATACTGTACTCATGATTATAAACTGTCCGGTCCGATCATAGCAGCAACTGTAGCAAATTTCTGGAACCATTCTTTCACAGGAATGAGACCTATTTCTTTGATACTTACAACTAAATGACGTATATCAACAAGTATCAAAGGTGGTCTCTCCAGCTGAGTATCAAAACAATTCACTAACGAGAGCCTTGCCCTTATGAACTTTGCTGCCGTACAAACCGACTGTGGCAAATACCCGGTTGTTTTGATTTTATCAACGCTGTAAAATAAATTTTCCATTCAGACACCATCTCTTGTTTACCAGAAAAACTCCGTCAGCCAGCTGAGCTAAAGTTTTTTGACTAAACATTCACTGCCAAACATTTTGTAACTCTTCGCCCGTAACATGGAAAAACCGTTTGTTTGGGAAAGGACGCAAGTTAAACGTCCCTGTGCTCGTCACTGTCCTTAGTAATACAGGACACTTTCATGTCAAAACAATAGAGGTGAACAATATGTGTCATCTATTAGGCATTAAGGTGTCGAGCATTGGGACATTTATCTTACGGGCAGAGCGCCCCGCCCCGCCCGTCTGGCGGGTTCCTGACATTGATAGTGCTAAAGGACCCATTGATAGAGTCTGTCAAGCGAGTCTTGTCCCTGGAAAACGGCGGCAAATTAAAAAAACGCATGCTGGTAACACGAGATGTATGGTGGTGTAATAGGTACTTATAACTGACAATTTATTTTATAGGTAAAATTGTTGCCATATAAAGAATTTGATAAAAATGCTGTGGACACGACTCGCTTAACAGACTATCACTAGTTTGCTCAACACATGGAAATTAGAGCACGTTCACATTTTAACACGCTATGAGAGCTTGCATGAGATTTCTCATTTCATGAGAGGAATGCCTCCTCTCATGAAATGTGAAATCTCATTGTGCCTAGCAGTGGGACGTAAATACCTAGGCTGTTTTTTTAAGAGAGCTCGGGGTCAATTTACGGTTCGCATTCCAATTAGATTTCCATGTTTTTCACGCGCTTGCACATTTGTACGCGCCAAGGTCAAAACGAGCGCGCGAACCACATTGAAATCTTGTAAGTCGAAATGTAGGTATCTCTCATATCGACCGCCTGAGCTTTTCCCGTGTAGCTTTATGGAAACCGTATCGACAAGGATTATTGTCAAACGGCGTTATCTACGGCAAAGCTAGATAATCTAAAAAGCTGGAGGCGTGACGGTTGCGCCACGGCGTGGGTAGATTTAATTATGCTTTTTTCGCGGTTGCCTCACCGCGGCCTCGCCGGCGCCACGCGTACAACCGTTTTACACAACACGCCACGACGGCTGAAGACGCAGAAGGGTTAGGACAAGGAAGAACTCAATGTCACGCGATATTTGTATACTTCTATTGAGTGCCTACAGTGCGAGTCGACGAATGGTTAACTCGAAATGAATAGCCAAATGCATAATAAATTTCAGATAGGTACTATTGGCAGCGATAGCGACCTCAGTAACTATAAAAATGTAAAAAATATATAATAACTGACTTTATGGAACCACCAGAAGACAAACAAAATTTAAAAAACTTTGTTCGAAAATAATACAAATTAATTTAGAACCTCTTTTTGGAACAGAGTTGAAGACATCGTATTTTAGCCAAGCCGAAGATAGCCAAAATTCAAGTCATCTGCGATCAAGTACACCGTATTCAAAGAAAACGTTGTCTATCGTGGATCGTAGTCTACTCGTCTCATAGGTCAGTCGGAACGTGTAAGAAGCTCTCTCACATTTCACTTAGGTTCGGCAAAAGATAATTAGTTTGTAATAGGTACCTACACACAAGTATCGCATCCAATGCTCGAGGAGTTAATGACCTGAAAGTGTTATTGAGATTATCCTCCCACGTATCGTGTTAATTAAAGTAGTATAGTAATTATATAATTACGCTAGTTAAATATGTTAAATATATCTCCATGGACTTTGGCTGCAATCACGAGTATGATAGATCGAAATGAAACGGAAGGTGCCTAGAACCATTTTACAATGAAAATTCATTATTGGCCATCATCAGGAAGCATAAAACTATGTTTAACTGTCAAAAGGTCAACAACTCTGTTGGTATACCTACATACTTTGGAATCAACTACGAAACAAAAAAAACTGCTGTTCGCCCGTGTGTATTGCTGATTACCCGTACTAAAATATTATATACATGCCTAGTCATCTCAATACAAAAGTTTCGCGTTCCAAAATAGAATAACTATCTACTCATAAACTCAAGAGCAAAGAACAGTTATACAAACAGTACTTATGTACCTAAGTATAGCACAGTAAGTAACACACCTAATCGTCATGTAGCACAAATACAACTTGTCTCTAGAATCTCAGTAGCAATTATGAAGTAAAGTCACACTGCTAACACAAACCTGATGAAGACGGAGAGAATGATGTATGTCCTGCCGACAGCCACGTTATTGACGATATTTCATTATTTACCTGTGCCTTGTTACAGCTCTCATAATCGGTGCTATTATACTTTATATACGACGTAATATTGTGCTGGAACAGACAGGTGTACATTAACCCATGTCACAGATTATATAATAGTTCTGCCCATGTTAAATACTACTGAACACACCCGCGACGAACTAACGCTGAATGCGTTAAATACTGTAATACTGCTGGTATAAGTAGGTATTCAAAATTGAAATCCTGCCAATTTACAACACATAGTTGAATACAAATGTAATTAATGTCCAATCTGTTTATAAATGCGTCTCGCCCATAACCATAAGTTTCACGGGAGTTCGACTATCGTTACTTATACTATTTCATATTTTTGTGTAGGTATCCCTATTAAGTACAAGTCACATATTTAGGTGGAACTACATTTATAAAAAGTCTCTTTTTTTGTTGGTATTTAAAAGTACCATTTCAGAATTAAGTAAGTCACAATTCGATTCATTTGTTTATAATCCTATATTACTGTCCTGTCCAAGTTTGAAATGGCATTAGGTATGTTTACGATATTATTTTCAAACAAATACGATAATTGTATGACAAGGACCGCTTAACCGCTATCTATTATTTCCCCCAAAACCGTGCCTCTTCCAGCTAACTGACGCATCAGGTAGTCAGGCTTGCGTGTTATTAAGATGGTAATTTAAAATGGGCTCTTGTTTTAATTGAGTTATGGGTACTGTTATGGCTATTAGGGAAGGCAATAATTTTTGTGTTAAACCGTTTTAGTGTCGGAATAGTTTAGCACGAAGTTCTCGAAAGGGAATTAGGGCACTTAACAATTTTTTGTGATTGATTTTTGCGGGCGTTTGCGCTTTCATTAGAATTTGACGACCTTTTAGCCTAGTGGGTGACGCTACCTACGAAGGTGAAATGGCTGGGTTTGAATCCCGGTAAGGGCAAATATTTGTGTGATGAGCATTAATATTTGTTTCTGAGTTTTGGATGTTTTCTATGTTTTTGAGTATTTATTATATATATTTTTATTTAGTTACTTTAATTAACACTGTTTTTCTTATTGTTTATATCTACCTACTTATTAAATATATCGTCGACTAGGACCCATGACACAAGCCTTATTGAGCTTACTATGTGGGACTAGTTCGATTTGTGTAAGATTTTACCCTAATAATATTTATTTATTTATTAGAATTAGAGATTTCTTATCAAACAAATTCAAGCGGGTCATTACTTTGATTGTACCTATACTAATTTGATGACGTAGTTAATTGGAGATTTTGTCTGAGGCTGGCAGACAGGCTTCTTTTCTTACATTACCTAAATCTGATATCAATTAAGTCAGATAATAAGTTTCTGTCAAAAATTTCATTTTTGGTAGGTATCTACATGCTTTTATTGCCGACTGTACTTTTCTGTATACCGTCATCAACTACTCATTGTGACGATTCTACTCAGTCCAAACTTGATGAGGTTGTTTCGTTTCATTGCGAATTTCTTATAGCCACCTTCCAGGTCCATCATCAGATCAGCCCCATGTCATCATAATATGGCATTGTCACGCGTTTTACACATGTATGCAAAATTTCAGCTCTATCGGTTACCGGGAAGTGGATCAAATTTAATTTGCAAGATTTGATGACCAACACCGGGACAGGTGAAACTAAGTAAAAGCGTATAAAAAGAGTATTTTTTTTCTCTGTCAAAGTCTTTACAGCATTAATATAAGACACAATTTCACCTGGCCTGGGTGAAGGTTTTTTTCACCTTCCATATCCATAACCTATTTTTCCTAAAACAGATAGTGTCGTAAATTAAAAGTATGATACCTAATATAATTTCAAAATATCTGTATATGTTACAAAACACCTGATATCTCAAATCTTTGAACACCAAGCCGACCAAAGCACACGATTTGTGTTGTTATAAAAACCCTCAATTACTATTCGCTTAAGACAGCTTAATAAACAGTCTTGGGACAGTTCGGCATTTGCACAATTAAATTATACTGGCCAGTATTTTTACTCGATACAAACGATCTAATTGCATTAACAAGCGCAATTTCACTCTAAGCGCACTGGAACACCAACCCCAACCACTGATCACTGCACCATGCTCATACACATTAGAATAATGATACCGCACGCTTACCAACCTGATTCACCATTTTTGCTAGTAAACAAAACGTTTGAAAAAGAATACATTCAAATATCGTTTGAGTCAATTGCGTACCCACATTCGAAGCATTAATAAACCAACTTGAAATGAACAGCCTCTTTCATAAATATAATTATCACACGTCGATCGATCGATTTTTAATTTTAATGGCTACTATCCAGTGGGACAATTATGCCAGTGTCAAGGTTGGAGGCTACACGAAAGTCTTGAAAAAAACAGTCCAAAAGATGTACATTTGATCGGTTGAAAAATCTAAAAAACCGGCCAAGTGCGTGTCGGACCACGCAAAACGAAGGGTTCCGTGCCTATTAAAAAGGTCGTATCGTCACAGAAATTTTACGGCACTTACGTCCTTTTCTTTGAGGAAGGCAGTTTTTCAGCAATATCTCGAAAACCTCTGAACCGATCTTGTTCAAAACAATTTTCGGTGAATGAAATTAATAAGCCCTATGTTCATGAATTTTTCCATATTTTTAAAATACACCGTTCAAAAATTAGAGGGGGGGGGACAGAATTTTAGTGACTTTCGGGGCGATTATCTCCGACCCTATTCACTTAATCAAAAAAAATGCTAAGAAACCTTATATTTATTTTGAAAGGCCTATCGATTGATGTGCCACACGGGGGGTCACAATGAAAAAAAAAATATTGACTTTTAGTTTTATGTATGGAGTGCACCCCTAAACAAATTTTTTTTTGTCATTTTAATTACAAAACTATGTAGCGGCTAACAAAATACACCTATCCTCAAAATTTTATTCAAATACACTTTATAGTTTTCGAGTAAAATGCCTGTGACATACGGACAGACGGACAGACGGACAGACGGACAGACGGACATGACGAAACTATAAGGGTTCCGTTTTTGCCATTTTGGCTACGGAACCCTAAAAAACCATAACTAAGTATGACATGTTATTTTTGGGGACGGCTGAGAGTATAGAGTTATCTTAAATTATTATAATATGTAGGTTAGAAATTTTGATACAAGTCTCTAGAATCTGTGTGGTAATAATACAGTCGACGCCAAAAATACGTTTACACTTTTGCACCTTATTCCATTGCAATAAGGCGAATAGTGTAAACGTAAGTTTGGCGTCGACCGTACATTCCTGCAGAGACCAGTAAGTAAGCCATCCTGGTCGAGTATGATTTAGCTGGCCAAGCCGAAGGCGAGGTCCGCCTATAATACGAGGCCGGGATGGCACTTAAGGTCGAAGCATGTGCTGCGCGGGGCTCCGTCGATTCTTTCGAACTACGAACAAAATGGCGAAAGGGGCATGCCGGTAATGTAACTTAGTTATGTATGGAGAACAAGGGTAAACAATGGGACTAACTATGTCTAGGAAAAATATATAAAATGGCAAATTATGCGAGTGGTTAGTTAGTTTTACTGGGCATTATCCGCAAATCGACATCCAACGTGCCTATTTTGCGTGAAAGGATTATACCGGTTTCCTCACGATGTTTTCCTTCACCGAAAAGCTAACGATAAATATTTCGTATATAAGTTCCGAAAAACTCATTGGTACGAATTATGCGAAATTATGCGAGATACACCCGTCAGGAAAGTAAGCTATTGAAAAAAATATATAGTGGGAAATTATGCGTATGGTTAGAAAACCCACAGAAAACCCATCAGGAAAATAAGCTATTGAGAAAAAATAAAGTGGTAAGAATTGCGAATGCCAGAAATCGCAACTTGGAAATAAACGATTTCCGGAAAATAGAGTACATGTTTTATCTCTTTCTCCGATACCCAAAGGTTGTCTGGAAGAGATCGCTCTTCAGCGATAAGACCGCATGTTGTCTACCTCTACCTACATGTTATTGTATTGTTTCTCTCTGTAACTGCTTTGTTTGTGTGAGGTATGCAATAAAGAGTATTTGTATTGTATTGTATTGTACATGACTTAGGTATAATTTTTAACTGAATATAAGTTGTACATAAATGTTCATGTTATTCATTAACCGAAATGTTTATCCTGCTAACCCGTGTGCTCATAATCATGATTTTTTTCTGACTCACACTATAAATGCGCAGTACTTAACTAATATTATCGTAAAAAACCGGCCAAGTGCGTGTCGGACCACGCAAAACGAAGGGTTCCGTGCCTATTAAAAAGGTCGTATCGTCACAGAAATTTTACGGCACTTACGTCCTTTTCTTTGAGGAAGGCAGTTTTTCAGCAATATCTCGAAAACCTCTGAACCGATCTTGTTCAAAACAATTTTCGATGAATGAAATTAATAAGCCCTATGTCCATGAATTTTTCCATATTTTTAAAATACACCGTTCAAAAATTAGAGGGGGGGGACAGAATTTTAGTGACTTTCGGGGCGATTATCTCCGACTCTATTCACTTAATCAAAAAAAATGCTAAGAAACCTTATATTTATTTTGAAAGGCCTATCGATTGATGTGCCACACGGGGGGTCACAATGTTTTTTTTTTTTTTGACTTTTAGTTTTATGTATGGATTGCACCCCTAAAAAAATTTTTTTTTTGTCATTTTAATTACAAAACTATGTAGCGGCTAACAAAATACACCTGTCCTCAAAATTTTATTCAAATACACCGTATAGTTTTTGAGTAAAATGCCTGTGACATACGGACAGACGGACAGACGGACAGACGGACAGACGGACAGACGGACATGACGAAACTATAAGGGTTCCGTTTTTGCCATTTTGGCTACGGAACCCTAAAAAAGAGACAACACAATGTTAGACAAACTACAACATAATATTTTTTTTCTCTCTTTTTTAATAACAATAAACCCACAGAGTTGACTAAGTTCAAAAATTAGATTAAAGGTAATTATAGTTTAATATCCAACTTATAAATACGAGTAGCTATAACATATACAAAGGACGTTTTATTAACAAAAGAGACTAAGGTTAGCAAGACGACGAATGTGGTCTGGAAGGATCATATAAGCAAGATGAAGTTTTAGGACAGTTGAAAAAAATATGGTCTGCTGTGACCTCTTTCTGGCCACATTCACATAAAAAATGGTCACTACCTCTGATTTTAGGAAGAAAGGATGGGGAGCAAGATGTGGCCCAGTCATAGCCGGATTATGGTCGAACTCTTGCTAGCTTTCTGGATAAAAAAAACAAAGTCTTACAGGAAGGTTTGGCTGAATTCCACCATAATGCCTTCCCTTGGAAAGGCGAGGAATAATCACAAGTCTTTCTGAACAATAATTTTAAGTTAAAGTACTGCCATTTGATAATAATTTAACCGTAAATTGACGTTTGTCTTACAAATACACCCTGATTACATGACATGGTAAACAGCCCACGTATATTTTGGCGGTGCGTAATAATGTATCATCATATTGTGGTGCCTGTGTGTCAATGGAAAGTGTTCCCACGGCACGCTGACAGCGGGATTAAACTATAAATGCGCAGTACTTAACTAATATTATCGTAAAAAACCGGCCAAGTGCGTGTCGGACCACGCAAAACGAAGGGTTCCGTGCCTATTAAAAAGGTCGTATCGTCACAGAAATTTTACGGCACTTACGTCCTTTTCTTTGAGGAAGGCAGTTTTTCAGCAATATCTCGAAAACCTCTGAACCGATCTTGTTCAAAACAATTTTCGATGAATGAAATTAATAAGCCCTATGTCCATGAATTTTTCCATATTTTTAAAATACACCGTTCAAAAATTAGAGGGGGGGGACAGAATTTTAGTGACTTTCGGGGCGATTATCTCCGACTCTATTCACTTAATCAAAAAAAATGCTAAGAAACCTTATATTTATTTTGAAAGGCCTATCGATTGATGTGCCACACGGGGGGTCACAATGTTTTTTTTTTTTTTGACTTTTAGTTTTATGTATGGATTGCACCCCTAAAAAAATTTTTTTTTTGTCATTTTAATTACAAAACTATGTAGCGGCTAACAAAATACACCTGTCCTCAAAATTTTATTCAAATACACCGTATAGTTTTTGAGTAAAATGCCTGTGACATACGGACAGACGGACAGACGGACAGACGGACAGACGGACAGACGGACATGACGAAACTATAAGGGTTCCGTTTTTGCCATTTTGGCTACGGAACCCTAAAAAAGAGACAACACAATGTTAGACAAACTACAACATAATATTTTTTTTCTCTCTTTTTTAATAACAATAAACCCACAGAGTTGACTAAGTTCAAAAATTAGATTAAAGGTAATTATAGTTTAATATCCAACTTATAAATACGAGTAGCTATAACATATACAAAGGACGTTTTATTAACAAAAGAGACTAAGGTTAGCAAGACGACGAATGTGGTCTGGAAGGATCATATAAGCAAGATGAAGTTTTAGGACAGTTGAAAAAAATATGGTCTGCTGTGACCTCTTTCTGGCCACATTCACATAAAAAATGGTCACTACCTCTGATTTTAGGAAGAAAGGATGGGGAGCAAGATGTGGCCCAGTCATAGCCGGATTATGGTCGAACTCTTGCTAGCTTTCTGGATAAAAAAAACAAAGTCTTACAGGAAGGTTTGGCTGAATTCCACCATAATGCCTTCCCTTGGAAAGGCGAGGAATAATCACAAGTCTTTCTGAACAATAATTTTAAGTTAAAGTACTGCCATTTGATAATAATTTAACCGTAAATTGACGTTTGTCTTACAAATACACCCTGATTACATGACATGGTAAACAGCCCACGTATATTTTGGCGGTGCGTAATAATGTATCATCATATTGTGGTGCCTGTGTGTCAATGGAAAGTGTTCCCACGGCACGCTGACAGCGGGATTAAAGTTTGTTAGTTGTGAAAATACTGGCCGGCAATATATAAACTACAATATCATAAGCATGTATGGATGTACTTTCTTTTTCCTTACACTATGGACATAATAATTGATGATTGATTGATTAAAATTTTATTCATTCCAACAACATACATGACATTGATACAATACAAAATTAAAAAAAAACCGGCCAAGTGCGTGTCGGACCACGCAAAACGAAGGGTTCCGTGCCTATTAAAAAGATCGTATCGTCACAGAAATTTTACGGCACTTACGTCCTTTTCTTTGAGTAAGGCAGTTTTTCAGCAATATCTCGAAAACCTCTGAACCGATCTTGTTCAAAACAATTTTCGGTGAATGAAATTAATAAGCCCTATGTCCATGAATTTTTCCATATTTTTAAAATACACCGTTCAAAAATTAGAGGGGGGGGACAGAATTTTAGTGACTTTCGGGGCGATTATCTCCGACCCTATTCACTTAATCAAAAAAAATGCTAAGAAACCTTATATTTATTTTGAAAGGCCTATCCATTGATGTGCCACACGGGGGGTCACAATGAAAAAAAAATTGACTTTTAGTTTTATGTATGGAGTGCACCCCTAAAAAAATTTTTTTTTGTCTTTTTAATTACTAAACTATGTAGCGGCTAACAAAATACACCTATCCTCAAAATTTTATTTAAATACACCGTATAGTTTTCGAGTAAAATGCCTGTGACATACGGACAGACGGACAGACGGACAGACGGACAGACGGACATGACGAAACTATAAGGGTTCCGTTTTTGCCATTTTGGCTACGGAACCCTAAAAAGGACCTTGCATTACAAAATTAAAACGAACAAACAAAACCGTGCATAGCTCATCAAATTAAAAGAACAAGAATTATGCAAGCTTATGTGCGTAACGTAAGTGACTGTGTGTTATCTGTGGGTGTGTGTGTGCAGAGAGTGAATCATAATAATAACACAAATAAAAAAATACAAAAATGTCTTATTTCAAAAAAATAAAACATACAATTTGACTTCGTTCCATCAGAGACCAAACTAGGCTGAGCCTGTATCTTGGCCTTCTGCCAGTGCGGTAAACAGCAATAACATTACTTCAATGATTAGGTACATACATACATCCAGAAGTTGTTAAAAATATTAAGAATAAACTTCCGTAATTTAGAAAAAACTAACACTACTGCCTCTACAATTGTATACTTATTCGCTACTTAGTCTGTGTTGTTGTCTCGTGTGTGTGTGTGTGCGCGTACGTGTGCGCGTGCGTGTGCGTGTGTGTGTGTGTGTGCGTGTGTGTGTGTGTGTGTGTGTGTGTGTGTGTGTGTGGTATTTAATTTGTCTGGGTGGAAAACATGATTATTAATCTATTAAAGTTGTGGGGGATCATAATTAGGAATTCTCGGTTTAAAAGGCTTGTTATGGCTATTTAGTAAATGTAGGCGGTACTTAAATTTGAATGCTGGTTTGCTTTATATAATAGTATGTAATGTAATCAAGTGGGACATGTTCTCATGGATCGATCTGCAAATAAATAAATTAGTTAGCCCGAGGTTGTAGACAAATCCTAGTCCATGCGGAAACAGTGCAGTTTAAAGCTACTAAGAAAAGTAATTTGCACGATATTCGAATTGTACGCAAACACTTATCTATATGTAGGCACACCTGTATTTTCTGTTACTCTCTTTATTGGACTAGTACAAACCCCAACGCCTGAAACAATAATTCCTATTCAAAACCCTTTGTGCAAAACTTAATAAATCACAAGTTGAAATATTGGTTGATAGTGGAGTGGCGACCCCGCTTCCGAAAGCCATCGCGGCGACAGCACAGAAACAAAAAGTCGCTGTCGCCGGTTCACTTCCGATTGCGTCGCCAGCGCTGAAAAATCGCAGCGACAAATGAGTAAATTACGAGTGAAATTGGACGATGTTTTGGTGTTTTTATTACCGTTTACATATCGCTGCGCTTATAGCAGTGTACCTACATACATAATACATAATTTATCTAGGTACTTACATATGTTATGTAAATAACTGTGTTGTATTTATGTGTGGAGGCTGGCGAAATCTGCATATGTCCATGGACCTCACAACGCAACTCACTTGTCACCAGCAGGGTAAACGCGTAAATAATCGAACGCGCGTTGGAACCTATTCACTTTTTTTTAATGGCAGTCGTAATGCTCTTTCGAAATGTCACGCAATTACCCTGCAGGTAAATTATTTGCTTTTTTGACTACTTTATATCATTATATCATTTTATAATCACGTCACGTCTTTGATTATTCCAATATATAGGGAGAGGGTGTTGTAAAAGGTAAGCTTTCGGGTTTTGCGCAGTCTGAGGTGTAGTGTTATCCTACTGAACTCACCAGTAAGTTTAACTGTCAATTAGGGCAGGGGTTGTACCCCGTTCCCCGGGAGAGTAATTTTAACAGTGTATTATATCCTGAGGCCTTAAAGAGTAAAAAAAGTCATATAAAGTAAGCCGAGTTCGGCTTACTTTTTTTATTTTCATATATAACTGGTCAAAAATTAGGTCTCCCCTAAAGAGTGCCAAATTGACCGGTCCTGCGCCACCCGCATCCAGTGGACTCCCGCGACCTTTACCAGTTCATCAAAAAATGTGTTATGTATGTAAATGAAATAAAATGTGAGTCGAACTCGGCTTTCTATATACGATTTTTTTTCTTAGGGCCTCAGGGCCTCAGAAACACCCGTTTAAGATAATATGGAATCCTCACGGGACACCGGTCACATATAACGAAAAACAGTTCTTGCTCCATTTCATATAAACACATTAATAATTTGTAATCTGTATGTAAGTCACCTCTAGAAGTAAATACTATCGCCCAAGGGTACGGGTTCACACCTCTAGCGTTCGCCATGCATGTGCAGACGATTTTGAACAGAAAGTACCCTTACCCGTACCCTTGGGCGATAGTACATGCAAACTTCAAAAAAGGAGCAAAGACTGCTCTTAATTCGTAAGCTTTTGTAAGGGGCAATAACACAGACCGCATGCATTTTTGTTTGACAAGAAAAGTTATTACAAGGTTATGTCAAGTATAATGTCGTAATTATTCAATGAAGGTAATAATTCCCCGTCAACCCAAAACTGTACTTTAAGCCTAATGAGCGTTCTCATCACAAACCTTTTTGCCATAGTAGCACCTTATTTTTAGGGGTCCTTAAGAAAATAACAAGTCATGATTGATCCAGAAGTTAATATTGTCTATCATGGAAAAGAGGAGTCCCCCTGTCCCTTCCTCCTGTTGCTGTTGATGTCAGGGGGAAAAGTTATTAGTTATTTGTAGATATGAATATAATTGTAATATTGAATGATACACACCTGACAAGTATCGATCGGCTATCCGCAGCAGAACCAAGGTAACCGATGTATATAGCCCTCCGAATCGCTAAACTTAAGTGGCAGTGGGCGGGGCACATTGCACGTAGAACCGATGGCCGTTGGGGCGGGAAGGTTCTCGAGTGGCGACCACGTCGGTACGTGGTCGCCACTCGAGAAGGCGCAGCGTGGGTAGGCCCCCCACAATTAAGGTGGACTGATGACAAGATCGTGGGTGTCCGCTGGATGCGGGTGGCGCAGGACCGGTCATTGTGACACTCTTTGGGGGAGGCATATGTCCAGCAGTGGATGTCTTTCGGCTGATATGATGAAGTATCAATATTAATAATAAAAATAGAAAATATAAAATCACTAAGTTTGCATAGTAGTGTACAGTCTACAAAATAACGTTGTGTTATAAAAATTCAACCCAGCCCTGCTAGCATAACTTGACTCAACTCTACTCGCGCGCGAGATAGACTGTCCGTTACTTTCTGATTAATGCTGTCAAAAAGTGACAGATAGTCTATCACGCGCGCGAGTAGAGTAGAGAGTCAAGTTATGCTAGCAGGCCAGGAAACTATAAAAACATATACAAGTGCTCTTACTAATTTGACAAACTCACTCTTGACCAAATTTTTTCACCGACTCTGCTCACCGTGGTCGTCCTTCGACCTTCCGAGAAGTCATGCATGACGCATGACGGATTTGTCAAAAAAGTCGACAATTACAACTTTGTTGCCGTAATGTCCAAACGTTGGCCAAATCTGGGACTTTCTTTTGTTTCTGCTGGAGCCCGAAGCGAGCCAAATCAACTTGGCGACGTTTTGTTTGTTGTTGTTACTGACGTTTTGTTCTGTTTGACAAAGTTTTTCCAGCGGTTTTTACAGCAGTCATAATTCAGCTTTTTCTGTTCTTCTTGTTGATTATTTATGGTTGGTTGAGTTAATTAATTTTGGTGTTTTAGTAAATATGTCGCACCAAACGACTAGGCCGGGGCCGCACTGGTGGGGCGATTGGCGGACGCGACTGCGATTTCAGTAGAACTTGGGCGACTTGGGCGTCGCTAATCGCTCTACCAGTGCGGCCCCGGCCTTAGACTTCGTGCGAAGTGGAGGTGAAAATGTCGGAAAGCGGATATCAGACTTTAAAGCAGTAGTAAGGATGCAACAGTGATTAACCGTAATGTCAAATATTTTATTATGTGTTAGTTATGCGCTCATTTGCTTCACAATGAGCGCATAACATAACACAAAATCTTCTTTTTGCCATTGATCATTAAATCAATTAGTTTCCAGCATAATATTATGCATCGTTACTGAGCTCGTAAGTAATGTTGTTATGTTGACCTCCATAAAGCCTGCAATTGGACCGAGCTGCCCCTCTATTCTCTAGCTTGTTTCAAGCTCACCTCAACCCTCAACGTTCACCCACAAATATATATTGACGCCGCGATTTGTAGTAACGTCTAGTTTCGTTAGGCGTGATGGGTGAGGTGAAGCGCACCGAATAGCAGCCCTGAGCATCTTCACTAGACCAATCAATAAAGCCGTTCAGTTTGAAATTATTATTCAAGAAATTCTGTAAAAAAAGCAATTAATTTATTATATTAAAGATACTTACTCTAAGTGAACAGGGAAGGAAGAATTGGGAATGGATGAAAATTTTAGAAATGCCTGATAATTTTTTTGGTAATAGGAATAACCTTCCTCAGCACCAGAAAAAAGTTTCAGGTGTTTCAGCTGCGTCAATTATTTTTGAAAAATATAAACAGTTTCCTCATTTACGTTTTGGGTCAGTTACGGTAAATAGACACTTTCCTTGATCTGTCTCATATTACAAAAAACTATCTTAAATATCTGTGGTGAACTGACACTGGTAATGACCAATATAGCTGCTGCAAGTGTCAATATCATTGCCAGTGTCAGTTTACCACACATATTTAGTATATTTTTTTGTAATATGAGACCGATCGAGGAAGGTGCCGTAACTGACCCAAAACGTAAGTGAGGAAACTGTTTATATTTTTCAAAAAAAATTGACGCAGCTGAAAAACGTGAAACTTTTTTCTGGTGCTAAGGAAGGTTATTCCTATCACCAAAAAAATAATCAGGCATTTCTAAAATTTTCATCCATTCCCAATTATTGTCTATATATAGCGTTAGCATAAACCTCGCTCATCAGGGTACCAGTAAAACATACATATTCGCAGTCACGGACAATGTAGCAAATGTCTGCGACTAATGCCGACGCTAAAACATTTAACAGTCTGCTATAACAGGGCTGGATATTTTTAATGCCTTCCAATTACAGACTTGGAGTTAACGATTTCGCTGAGCTTTAACTATTACAATTTTATGTTTGCGCCCGAACGACCTACCTGGAGTCAGCATTTCTTATTTAATTATTGGTGGTTTGGAATGCACGTACGTGTACGACGTACGTACCTACCTAAAGTTATTTAACAATTTGTTATTGTATTATTTGCATAAAAAAATAAAGATCGAAAGTTTAGGACACCATGAAAGCGGCTTATCTCTTCAAAGCAAACAGTGAAACTCAGAATGATCCGGCCCTTATTTGCCAACTTTGAAAATGCCACCTGTCTGTCAATCTTCTTATACATTTCGGAGTTAACAAGTAAAAACTTAACAACTACCAAAGCAGCTATTTATTAATTTTCAACTCAAAAATGTACAGTGATGACAATCATCAAGCTAGTGAAATAGGGGATACAAGCAAAACCTTTCGAACACGCATTTGCACATATCAACCATTATTTCTCCCAAAAAAGATACAGTTGAGCTGTCGTAACGCGCGTTCAAATAGTACAGTTGTCCTGTCCTGCCTGACCAAACACGCGTTCAAAAACGCAATTGCCTTGCTTGCTTGGAAGTGTATTGTAATGATAATACACTCAAGAGCAAAAGTTGCGGGTGCACTTTGTACAGAATTTCAGTACAAACTGTACCCGAAACTTATGCTCTTGACTTTAGTTACACCGATCAATTGAAATACGTGGACTACATTCTGTATATAGCTCATAGAAACTGGAGATACTAGCAAGCAACTCATACATTATCGCTGAATATACAACACCTTACAAGAAAAAGTCTGCGCTGGTTCACCAGAATAGGCGTAATGCGACGCAAAGTAGCCACAAGTCCTCAGGATTAATTCCGAATCCAAAATAGGTCGAGGCTCACGGCTCCCAGTTCGCACTTTTGTCTCTTTCTTGGTGACTTACGAATTTTATTATCTATGGCTTAAGATGATATATGGCCGCTCTTAACTGGAGAATCATAAAATATTTTCTGTTTGTGAAATATTTCTGTAGCAATAAAGCAATAATTCACTACGGGGAAGACGGCCAGCTTTATTTGCTGTCATAAACGGTGCGTTTATGGAGTACTTTTTGCAGTGCGTCCGTCTGGGCGAGCGGGCTTGACCTAATGCAGTGTCAAGCAACTATGCTCTTGGATAACTATGTGACATTACCTACTTACTACTGTAGCTGTTAGTAGTCAAATTCATTATAACTACTCAGTGTTATAAGCCAGGCGGCATCAATTGTTCTCCCGCCTGGTTAGGCGTAGATACCTATAGGTTAATTATGTCCCATGTGGTCCGGTCAAACAGGAGATTTTTAAAGGCATTAGCTTCGACGAAACCCTATTTCTCTACCGATTTTCTCAAATTTCCGTGCGCGGACGATGAGTAAGTAAAGTATATCGAGCTAACATTAGCATCAAGTAAAATAAATCTCGAGGGGAGCATTAACAAAATAACAGCCTACATATGCGAGGACCGGGACGCACCACACTCATTTTCATTACTTACTAGTAGGTATGTGGAATATCAATGGCGTAGGTTGGAGTGGGGCAGGACTTCGTCGATTGAACAATCTATATATGTATATAGGTAAACTCTCCTTCGTATAAAACAAATATTTCACTAACTAACCCGAAACTCAAACCAAAATATAAGCCACAGACTGCATCGACGTTCTTCAACAAGAGAAATCATCCGTCCTCGTCATTCCAAATCAAGAGGGCGTTTCACACGGAGGAGTGTGAAACTTTGAGTGACGACGGGGGGCTCCATTAGTCAGCGTGATTAGTTCTCGAGTTAATGTTTCAATGAGATGAATAATCGCCGGCAACAGTGACAAATGCCCTGCGCTGCGCGAGCGCACCGCACCTGTACCACTCGTATTCAGAACGCTTAACAAAGAAACCAGTTGAAATCTGACCTACTACTACACATACTTGTTGGGAAACTCGAGGTCAAGTAATGCTGGTGAGTGGTGAGCTGAAAGACGGGTCGTGAATCCTATAACAGCACAAACGCGCCGCGCCATCAGTCAGCGGAGGTGTTATGTACCAGATGAAGAGATTTATATTTATTAATGCTAGTGTGTGCATATCTCGCTCGTCTCTGCTCAGGATTTAAAAAATATGAATATGTTTCTTTTGTTGCTCAATTTTTTCCGCTGTTTCAAATTATAAATTCTTTTTAGGATATCTCTAATGTATGATAAATATTTAAGTTTGTCCAGAAATGTGTGTTAAAAGTGTCTCAAAAAGGTCGAAACCGGGCCGATGGTCACCCTGATTATTGATAAATGACTCGGCTTACGTATTCGGAGTCAAGGGTTAACCGACGATCTAGTGTCGGGATCTTTTTCAAATTATCAACTCACGATATTTTTCAAACTCGTCAAAATGCGGAGAGCACATCGATACGCGTCACTTCGCTATGATTTAACATTGATTAGTTCCTTTGAGATCGCCGCGTCAAGATTTACAGCTGGAAGTATCGCTACCGGCGACTGGGCGATATATGCAAGTGCTACAAGCACTTTTCCGGGAAGTCTCAGCGTTATAAGACAACATTATATGGTAGGCTTAGCCCGGGAACCACTCCAGGAACCTAGGCAATTTGTGTTCGACGTTTAACTATCTAGACTTCCTCTATAGCCTGTATTATGCAAACACCTCAGTACAAATTAGTAATATGCTTTACTACTTTGATTATCTGTAATCTGTAAGATAGAGCCTTTTATAAATAGTGAAGCACAGGTATAGTTAGCTACGAAAATGTCTTCTTCATTAATTTCTTAAGCGCTTATATAAGCCTCAACACAGACTTGATTTTATTTTTAATTATTAGTTATGAGAAAGTATTTTTGAGCACATTATTACTAAAGAAATTTAAAATCAGCCGCATAAGTTAACTCGCTTGTGCGTGATTTTGTTGCTAATAGAACAAATAATTGTGCAAATCTGCTGCTTGACTGTATGAGCTAGTTTTTCCCGATATTTCTTATTTCACTTCGTCTTATAGTCTCTCTTACATTGAAACAAAGATTCCCTTTTTCGATTATTACACATTAAGCTTAAGGGAATCCCACTTCGTTTTCTGCAATTGTAAGTAGGTAGGTACTTCAGTTCATACTCAGGCGAATCTTTGTTTTGTTAGATGACGTTGAATAGTGTTGTATGACACGTTTTATATAACACGGTATATAATATGAATAACATTGTCTAGGACACAACGGGATACTGAAAAGCAGTCCAGAAAAATCCACACGTTATGAATTATATCTTTGAATGACTTATTAGATATGATCAGCAACAATGATAAAGTAATCAAGCAATGCAGCCAATGAGTTTTAGACAAATCCGACCTTTTTTGTGTCCGAATTCGACCCACAACGCAGCAAATTTTTATTTACCTCTAAATTCATCTTGTATCCTTGACGAGTACCGGCGACCACAAACAAACCCCGTAAGTCGAGCTTACACCGAAGCTCGCCATAAAAAGTCGTAAAACGTATTTTAACATCCATCCGATAATCAATCTAACACGTCATAACTTTGACATCCAGTATGCCTGGACCTTACTTGTACTTTAACCAGGTAACATTCAAAAATACACCTTAGTATGTTGATAGTGAGTTCAGATTGGGTCGGCGCCTTGGGAATGCAAAAAGAAATGCCCGGAGAAGACCGCTGACCAAATGAGTCTCAATATAAACATGTTAATTCATAATAAAAATGTGGTTTTTCGATGCATCGAAAATATGATGTTTACGTACAAATTGGTAGGCTGCGTCTAACCGTATTAACAGTATGTTAAGAGTTAGGAGATAAATTTTAAGGTAAACATTTTTTGTCCTCAGGTTTACTCAAAGGTTTTTATTTCATTTTAATATCTAACCACGTTAGCTTAGGTTGTATGGTAATTTCATACGTTATTAGTCTGTTTGTAGTGAATTTACACATATCACATCTTATAACACGTTTGATACTTGAAGGAAAAAATCTCTGCCCCGCTTATTATTCTACTTGCGTTTTCACTATGTTACGGTTCGACTTCAAGATGAAGCTAATAGATTTAAGTAACAAATGATGTGTTTTGCGCAGGATTGTTGATCATTCAAATATACTCTCAAATATACAATCGTACAGTGCTTGTCAATAAAATTAGGCTCTCGATGCAAGAAGCATATATGCAGGCAATATGGTTTGAAATCGAAAACAGAATAATATTTAAATGACTATCAAGATTAAACGCCTCGTCATCCTGTGTGGCGGCCGCAGACCGCAGCCGCTCTGAATTACGAAACTAACGTTCGCTTAGAAAGTAATTAAATTTGAATGGTGCTACATTTTGGTACGACTACACCAAAGTAGTGAAATCAAATACTTTCATGCTTATTGTTTATCGAACTATGTACTAGTTACACTACGTCCTCGAAAATATCGTCAATTAGATATTCAAAAAAATATGTTGGCCATGATATCAGTCAGATTACATACCTAATACTTACATACAAGTTCCTACTCAACGTCTACTTGGTGATCAAACACAAAAAAAATCAGATGATTGAGATTACCAAAATACATGTCTAAGTTTATAACTAAATGAGAATATAGATAATAAACTTATGTAGGGCCCCTCGCGCATGTAGTTGTGAACTGTCCGAATAGGTGAAGATTTGTTTTGTTTGTGGTTAGGTAATAGGATTTTCTCAAGTTTTTTACCTTTATTATACTTCATTTCGTCCACCAAAAGGTTGATAGCCTATGCTAGCACTGTTCTGATTGAAGCACGCACAATCACGTCGACAAGGTCGGCCGGAGTTAGTCACTGGAAGATTGACAGCTTTGAGTGGTCAAACTACTTGGTTTGGAAGGCACGTCCAATTCAGATTCTGGTTGTTACTATAACAACAGTTGCTAAGCTTGGCTTGAGTGCACCTAATGTTCAAGTTACTTACTCACTTGACAAAATCTAATCCCATTTGGTTGGGAGGTAAAATGGCGGCCCTTTCCTTCAAAACTACAGTGCTTAGGCCAATAGCTTGGGATCTGCGAAACAACACAGATAAATCAGAGTCAAGCTGTGGAAGTTCGCTAAAGGACAAAAACTGGCTAAAGCCTTAATCAATGGGCTCAATAATAAACTTTCTAAAGAGCTATTACAACTCAAAAGGCAAAAAACCTGCGCAGTGACGAGAAGCCTGACAGGACATTGCAAATTGAACAAACACCTGTTTCAAATGGGTATGAAACAGGACGCAACTTGCAGGTTCTGCCAGGAGACATAGGAAACAGCAATGCACATTTTCTGCTCCTGCGGACCACTCACGCACAAAAGAAGTACCTACCCACCTAAGCCAGCACATAATGCACCCAGAAGAGGTACAACACGTCACCGCCCAAAGAATCTGGAATTTCCTGGAGGCAACGGAAGGCCCGTTGCCTCCAGTTAAGGTGAACTTTAAAAACCGGCCAAGTGCGTGTCGGACCACGCAAAACGAAGGGTTCCGTGCCTATTAAAAAGGTCGTATCGTCATAGAAATCTTACGGCACTTACGTCTTTTTCTTTGAGGAAGGCAGTTTTTCAGCAATATCTCGGAAACCTTTCATCCGATCTTGTTCAAAACAATTTTCGGCGAATGAACTTAATAAGCGCTGTGTCCATGAATTTTTTCATATTTTTAAAATACACCGTTCAAAAATTAGAGGGGGGGGGACAGAATTTTAGTGACTTTCGGGGCGATTATCTCCGACCCTATTCACTTAATCAAAAAAAATGTTAAGAAACCTTATATTTATTTTGAAAGGCCTATCGATTGATGTGCCACACGGGGGGTCACAATGAAAAAAAAATTTTTGACTTTTTGTTTTATGTATGGAGTGCACCCCTAAAAAAATTTTTTTTAGTAATTTTAATTACAAAACTTTGTAGCGGCTAACAAAATACACCTATCCTCAAAATTTTATTCAAATACACCTTATAGTTTTCGAGTAAAATGCCTGTGACATACGGACAGACGGACAGACGGACAGACGGACAGACGGACAGACGGACAGACGGACAGACGGACATGACGAAACTATAAGGGTTCCGTTTTTGCCATTTTGGCTACGGAACCCTAAAAATGGGCTGCCACAATAGATCACTTTCTGGTCGAAGCGGCATTTTAAGGCCCACAAATCAATAATAATAATAAAAAAATAGCTTGGGATGGGGTAGCTGACTCCGATGTAGGAACAACTTCATGCTAGAAGGATGATGACTAAACCTTAAACTCTAGATCCTAATAGTGGTAGCGAAGAAATGCCATAAGAAGCCATGATTCCTGGAACAAGCTACCCTACATACCTATAGCAGGGAGATATATACGTTGCTTTCATCTGTACTTATAGGTCACGCTTTTTCCTCTTATTTAAGCAGGTACAATGTAACTAGAGAAGTGGGTCACAGGCTACCATCATTCCCCTGTGTCACATGTCACGTGCCTGTCACTACCGGAACAATTATGAGAGGTCAACGCACGTGACGATCGGCGAGCCGTGACGACGGAACATCAGGTGTATCCCGTAGGTGGAAACATGATCGCGTAGCTACTGAAATGAGTTGGTCCAAAATAGCAGAAAAAGGTAACTTCTGAAACTATGAACAAAATTCTATAGTATATTTTAGATATATTCATGTTGGTGTTTAGGATGATCTTGATGATGATGTGACTGTCATTTCAAAGAATATATCCAGCCAATATAATTTTCCTTTTTGAACAGAGAAGCTGTCGGTAATCAAGACTCCGCGTCATAGGAGCCAAATAGACGAAGAGTTTAGGAAACTTAAAAGGGATCTTGTTTGTATATCTATTTCTATAGGTACTTCTTTGTGAATTGTATTTATACAAGTTAATTTTTGAGTTATTTTCGACGGAAATTTTCAATTAGATACTTGAGTTATGCTGTAATCGGTTATTTTAGTCAGTGTGTACTTTAGTTTGAGTTTTATCCATAGCGTTGGATTCTCTCAGATCTCCTGGAGCTCTTCCCCATGGATTGAACGGGAACCAGGGACAATCCCAATGACTAGGTATTCGAGACGTGCCTTTAGCGCCACACTTCAATGTCCTTGGCACATCTTCAACAAAGCTACAAGGACGCGTCACGCGCGACGGAACCAGCAAATTGCAGGTCCAGCAAGTGTGGCCAGCGAGTGTGTCAGATCGGAAGCGGAAGCTGCGCCCGCGCGCGGGTTCCGCCGCCCGCGCATGACGGGAACACGTTAATTGTGTGCGCGGTTTAAATATTGGGTAATGTTGGTATAGCTTTTAGGGGGCTCGGGAAATGTGCCTTGCAGCATGAAACATAAAAATTTGGTTATTTCTAATGATATGGCAAATCCACTCACTTTCAATTTAAATATCTGACTAGTAGAATGTATGAGGGTCGTTCTTCTTTTTTACCGACAATGATGCGAGGTTTTTCTGTTTTTTTGGTTTTTGAACTATCGAAAATTGTGGTTTTGAAGTGCGATTTAAAAAAAAATTGCATAGGTTTCTTCATTAGAACTAATTAAAGTTTCCTTTCTGGCCAATATAAATATTTATTTACGGTTGGTTTATAAAAAAAACATGTGACAAAGTGGACTCTTTCAGTGGGGACAACATTTTGGTTTACCACTCTGTCACGGCATTCTACGAAAAAAAAAAAACATTTAAAAAAATGCTAGTTCGAGAAAGTGAAATATTAAACATCACTAATGAATAAAATAATATGGACGTTTATTCGAACATTATAAAACCGTAAACATCATTACTCAAATGAGATGCCGTAATAAGACGAGGGACAGGCTATTGTCGGTCGAAAAGAAGAACGACCCATGAAGATTTAAATTCCATACTCAAAAAAGATTTTATAGTCTGAAAAGTGAGCCGTGCCACAAAATTGATTGATATCAGGTATAGGGCAGTATTTCTATAGAAACCTAAATTAAGCTTCGTTTCCACTACGTACAGTCAACTTAAAAAGTAAGTGAACAAAGTGAATATTTCAAAACATGTTCTAGTATGACGCCCCATACTCGTATATACTTAACAAATTATACCAAAGTATGATTTTAACTGAACATAATTATAATTTGTCAAAAGATAATACCGGGGCACAGAAACTAAAGGGTCTGCTAGACGGTTGCCAACAAGCCCCTCCGACCGAGTGACCTTGGTCGGCACCGACCGTTGTATAGTATGAAAATTTGCTGCAAACAACAACTGTCTACACGGTCGGTGCCGATGCCGACCAAGGTCGCTCGGTCGGAGAGGCTTGTTGGCGACCGTCTAGCAGACCCTTAAATGACAAATCAGTATGTCAAAGTGAATTAATAATGCACGATGTCATAACTATATCTGTACAAGATACTGCAATAAATTACACATTTTTACATAAGTGACGAACAAAAGAAAGTCAAAATTTCAAATTGTCGACGTGAAAACTCTGCATTAAAAAAGGATTTATTTAAAATATTGAAACACTCAATAATGACTAACTGTTTGGCATGTCACTTAGTTTTCAAGATTCGAAATTAACGTGAACTTGCCTACTTATGATACATTACGAGTTAATTTACTTCGGATAAACTGCAGTAACATTTGACTTAATTTATTGCATATAATATTTTGGGACCCTATTTCATCAGTTTCTTTTGATGTTGATTACTTCTAGCCTATCTGGTAGCAATGCGCACTTACTTAGTATGTATATGTATGCTCATTCTGTGGTGATAAAGAATAAATTACGGCAAAACAGTGGTATTTGGTCTGTCTCTACTCTCTACCAATAGTACCTATACTATCCGCAAAACTAAGTGGCGAGTCAGGTTATAAAAGTAACAATGAAACCTTTTCGTGTGCATAATGATGACCTGACTCGCCACTTAGTTTTGCGGATAGTATAACAGGACATAGGCGGGCTGACGCGCGAATTTACTTCATATATTCCCCCTTAAGTTCGCAGGTTAGGAAAACTAGGTTGAAATTCGGTGCTAAAATTGCCCTCATTTAAAAGTCTACTTATCATTCGCTATGCCAAAATAATAATCCAATTTTGTTGTAACTGATTTAAAAATGACCACCATGTCACTTCCGGGCCCACCCCAATTGACTCAGGTAACGGTACATTCTTCGTCATCATTACTGGGTTCAATCGTTTTCATTTTATAGACATGGTGGGTTATAAAGTGGTTGCTCATACTATTTGCATTTGATTTAGCATAACGTAGGCATCACTAGAATTATAGGTATATGTATTTATACATTTTCGAGTATAGTCGGAGCAGAAACGTGAACGCATACAAACTTCTGAGGAGGGGGTCAGGTTTCTCTGGAGCTAACTGTACCTACATACAGTGGTCTTTAAAACATACTCGAAAGGATACAGTTAATTTCAAAGTCGGGTCAACAAATCAAGTTAGGAACTTTTTTACCGAAGAGTAATTATTTCGTCATAGGACATCCCACGCTTACTTTCTGCGGCCCATATCCAGCACAATCAAACGCCATTGTTTATGTAATTACCCGTGACGTGTGTCCGTTCGTCTACGCCAACACGCACATCCATCTCCGAAATCACACCAATTCATTCCAAACCCTTTTCTGCTAATTTGTACATATAAGTACCTACATTACTTTGTAATTTAGTACTCCATAATTTCTTTCCTCGTTATCTTCAAAGTCAAAACTTTATGCCTCTCGAAGCGAACTTCTCACGTAAACTTTGCAAATTTAAATGCCACGAATTATGGTAATAAGCTATGCATTAGCAATTGTACGATGCTCACCTCGGATCAGTTAAGGAGTCATGTAAAGTTACGGCTGCTTTAACTTTTTTTCGGTGAAATTGCTCGCGTTTTGGGCGATGAGCCGAACAGCCGTATTAGTGCCAAATGGCGCACGGTCGGCGCGATTCGTGAAGGAAATCAAATTACAATAATGATGCACGCTAGCCGCTACCGATACTTAAATAACGGGTTATGTCTATTCTGTAACAGGTAAATTGGTGGATGCCCCGCGCGTGGTCGAATTAGAGATGTGTCATTAGACGTCCCAGGCCAGGCATTATGTTTGGTAAAGTTTGTTCACTCCATGATTACGTACTAGTCTGTTCCGGTTCAGCGGTACACGATAATTTGGGGGTTCGTCGATAGTATTTTATTTTACAATTGATACTCTTCATTATGATCGTTGGTTGTTTTAACAAGTGGTATTAAAACTACGAGAATCAACAATATCCACGTGGTTAATTGCAATGATGTAATATAAAAAAGAGGTAGATAGGTTATAAGCGCTCGAAAAATGGCACACTAAAATTGAGTCAATTGGCACAACTTGCCTCAGTTTCGAGTCGTCAATGGATGAATGGAAACGTTAGCTGTCAGATTTGGTGGCCATTTCTACGGAACGGCCATTTTACGGAATTTCGTATAGACAACATATCTCTTTTTTATATTACATCAGTGGTTAAATGTATGAAATTTCTTGCTACACTTATTTTTTATTTATTTATTTGTGTCCTCCTTCATCTTTTTTTCTCAGTTATGGTCGTTAATATAAAGCACGTCCAACAATTTAGTGTCAATTGACCCTAGCTATTGCCTTTCTGGCGCAGGTGTTGAGGGATATGTTAGTTGGTGTTTTCACGACGATCAATTTAAAGGTATACCAAACCATTAACTCTTCCATAGGCGACATTTTTTCAATGGCGTCTTCTAGTGTGGGCGTTTGGTGAAAAACCTTACTTTTTTTGATAAAAGTATGAAACTTGGCACAGTTATTCCTTGTGCCAAAATAAGCCGATTAAGATCGGTAGCCCTCAGGAGCCCCCCCTCTGGGGCCGGGGAGGGGGGGTTAAAGTCCCGCTCCGCCCGGCTTCATACTAAAAATTCTAACCGTCCATGGCTAGCTAATATGTCGTGTTTGGTATCAATTTCGGATAAATCAATAACGTAGAATTCATTTCTGGTATAAAAAAATGTTATTTGTCTTGAAATTAAAAAATAAAACATAAAAATAAAGATTTTCAACTCCATTTTTTTATTTTCAGCATTCGTAAATATTAAACGGCCAGCTATTTCGGTATATAAAAAATATGTTTATAAAGCCAATTTATTTTAAATTTGAAAATATATAACTTTTAACTACCTTTGCTAACAATAAATAGTGTAAAAAAAAAGATTAAGTAGCGCGCGGTAGAAAATACCGCTCCGCCCGGCTCCATCCTAAAAATTTTAACCATCCATAGCTAGCTAATAGGTCGTGTTTGGTATCAATTTCAGATAAATCAATAACGTTAAATTGATTTTTAGAATAAAAAATGTAATTTGTTAAGCAATTAAAAAATAATATATAAAAATTCAACTTCAATTTTTAATTTTGAGCTTTCATAAATATTAAACGGACAGTTATTTCTGTATACAAAAAATATACAAATAAAGACAATTTATTGAAAATTTGAAAAAATATAACTTTTTAATACCATTGCTAACAATAAGTATTGTAAATTTTTTTTTTGTAGCGCGCTTTAGAAAACACCGCTCCGCCCGGCTTCATTTAAAAATTCTAACTGTCCATGTTTAGCTAATAGGTGGTATTTAGTATCAATTTCGGATAAATCAATAACGTAAAAATCATTTCTGGTATATAAATGTAATTTAACAAGCAATAAAAATATTTTACTAGAACATATTTTTATTAAGAGCCTTCGTAAATGTTAAACGACTAGTTAGTTGCGTATGCAAAAAATACTTAAACAAAGCCAGTTTAATGTAGATTTGAACAATATAACTTTTTGCTACATTTGCTAATAATAAATAGTGTATTTTTTAAGTCGCGTGCTGGTGCTCAATTTTTACCGCCTGTTCAACCTAAGTGCACATTCTGGAGACCGAATGTGCTATATTCGTTCTTGTGATCATAAAAATTATGAAAGATTAAGAAATATTTGTAACACAATTTTAATTTGCACAGTAGTGGCGTTCCCTTAGAGAAGGGACCTTAGAAGTGTCACGAGGCCTCATGTTTGTATTAGGTGAGAGCGTCACTATTAACGCCAATGTCACTAAGATCCCTTTTTCAAAGTCATATTGTACGAGTATAACCGGAAAAGGCACATTATTACGTATAATTTACTACACGTCTCGAGAGTCAACGCAGTTTCCTCCACTGAGACATAACTGGGTACATTTCAAATCCCTCTTCAGTTGCATTGCGTTTTGCAACCAGCTTTGCATTTACATCTTGTTTAGTTTAAACAGATGCTGACCACACCAGGGTTGTCAGACCAGTGTGGAATCCATTGGCCAGCATTTTGCTTCCATGTCTAAGCAGAGAGACTGGGTAAGTTTTGATGACGAACAAACGCCTAGTCCGAAACATGTAGGCACCTACCCCTTGGTAAACTGCCCGTTATGTGTGCTGGTATAGAGCAGTTTCCTCTAATTGCTGGTTGTTTATCGGGTTATCGTACTCTTCGCATCGCTTTATTTTCATCAACCTCTAGTACAAGACGTAGTACTATTACTTGTTCTGTGGTACAAGTTATATCTAAATGTTGAGATATAAGTACTAAAAATATAGCAATAATAATAAATATTAGGGGACATTCTTACACAAATCGAATTAGCCCTATAGTAAGTTCAATTAGGCTTGTGTTATAGGTACTAGACGACGATATATATAATAGATATAAATACTTAAATACATAAAAAACATCCAAGACTCAGAAACAAATAGTCATGCTCATTACACAAATATTTGCCCTTACCGGGATTCGATTCCAGGACCTTCAGCTTCAAAAATATTTGTTTACTAGAAAGAACCGGCTATTGGAGGACATGCCTCAGACGGAAAGTGCCCTATACCAGCACACATAACGGGCCGTTTACCAAGGGTTAGGTACGTTTTTGGCTGTGTTAGATCGTCATCAAAGCTAACCCAGTCCCTCTGCTTGGACATGGAAGCAAGGTGCTGGCCAATGGATTCCACACTGGTCTGACAACACTGCTGGGGCCAGCATCTGCTTAAAATAAACAAGGTGTAGTGTAGATGCAAAGCTGGTTGCGAAACGTGATGCAAAAATTATGAAGAGGGATTTGAAATGCACCCAGTTACGTCTCAGTGGAGGAAACTGCGTTGACTCTCGAGACGTGTAGTTAATTATACGTAATATTGTGCCTTTTCTGCTTATACTCGTACAATATGACGACAATACGACTCGTACAAAACGGATCTTAGTGACATTGGCGTTGTGACGCTCTCACCTAATACAAACATGAGGCCTCGCGACACTCCTAAGGTCCCTTCTCTAAGGGGACGCCACTGCTGTGCAAATTAAAATTGTATTACAAATATTTGTTAATCTTTCATAATTTTTATGATCACAAGAACGAATATAGCACAGTCGGTCTCCAGAATGTGCACTTAGGTTGAACAGGCGGTAAAAATTGAGCACCGGCACGCGACTTAAAAAATACACTATTTATTATTAGCAAAGGTAGCAAAAAGTTATATCGTTCAAATTTACATTAAACTGGCTTTGTTTAAGTATTTTTTGCATACGGAACTAACTAGTCGTTTAACATTTACGAAGGCTCATAATAAAAATATGTTCTACAAAAATATTTTTTATTGCTTGTTAAATTACATTTTTTTATACCAGAAATGATTTTTACGTTATTGATTTATCCGAAATTGATACTAAATACCACCTATTAGCCCAACATGGACAGTTAGAATTTTTAAATGAAGTCGGGCGGAGCGGTATTTTCTAAAGCGCGCTACAAAATTATTTTTTTACATTACTTATTATTAGCAATGGTATTAAAAAGTTATATTTTTTCAAATTTTCAATAAATTGGCTTTATTTATATAATTTTTGTATACAGAAATAGCTGTCTGTTTAATATTTACGAAGGCTCAAAATAAAAAATTGGAGTTGTAAAATTCAATTTTTATATATTCTTTTTTAATTGCTTAACAAATTCCATTTTTTTTATCCTAAAAATAAATTCTATGTTATTGATTAATCCGAAATTGATACCAAGCATGACCTATTAGCTAGCCATAGACGGTTAGAATTTTTAGGATGAAGCCTAAAAATTCTACCGCGCCTATTTTCTACCGCGCGCTACTTAATCTTTTTTTTACACTATTTATTGTTAGCAAAGGTAGTTAAAAGTTATATATTTTCAAATCTTCAATAAATTGGCTTTATTAACATATTTTTTGTATACAGAAATAGCTGGCCGTTTAATATTTACGAATGCTCAAAATAAAAAAAATGGAGTTGAAAATCTTTATTTTTATGTTTTCTTTTTTAATTTCAAGACAAATAACATTTTTATACCAGAAATAAATTCTACGTTATTGATTTATCCGAAATTGATACCAAACAACCCATATTAGCTAGCCATAGACGGTTAGAATTTTTAGAATGAAGCCGGGCGGAGCGGGAATTTAACCCCCCCTCCCCGGCCCCAGAGGGGGGGCTCCCGAGGGCTACCGATCTTAATCGGCTTATTTTGGCACAAGGAATAACTGTGCCAAGTTTCATACTTTTATCAAAAAAAGTAAGGTTTGGCCATTTTATGTCGCTAAGGATCCCCACTATTCTCCACACCAGTTAATTTGAGAATACGAGATCATCGAACTACATGGATGAGAGAGTCTCTCGGTCTCGTTCAATTTTCTTTCATTAATGCCTTCTCTTTGTTAATCGTTTTAACTTACGCCTCCTGTAACAAAGTAATCCTATAAGGATGTAATGTCCATAGTCGACGTAATGAAACCGGTCATCCCAGTGTTGTCATTCATTTCTGGGAAATATTGGCGCAAGGCGACATGGCGGCGAGGCGGCAAGTGGGGGGGGTTTAGTGGGTATACCGTGTGTCTCATCAGCTTGTACGGCAGTCCCACATAACCACTCGGGTCACCCCCTGCACCCGGGTGGTATGCGTAACGCATTCCCCCCCCCCCCCCCCCCCCTTGTTAGTATAAAACCAAGTTCCTAGACAGTGTCTGCCCACATGTCCAGGCAGGCATGCAAGGACCCACCATGAAGGTACCCGCCTCAAGTTACCTACCAATGCTGCCTTGTTATTATGAAACTAAACGCTCCTACACACTCTACACAGTCTGTCTGTCTGTGGGGCATGAAAGGTGGGCCCATACTTGCGGCGATACCAGCTGAATTCTAGGTTAGATTAGGTTATGCTACCTTGTTAGTATGAAACAAAGTTCCTAGACAGTGTGTCTGCCCAAATGTCCAGGTAGGCATGAATGGCCGGCGCCCCGCTGGCCGTGAGTTATGCCGGCCCCCGCGGCGCGCGCGCTGCCTTCACACCTCCGCCCGCGTGTGGTCCGCGGTTTACGATGCTGCTGCGCGCGCTGGATCGCTTCATGGCACATCTAACAATGCACTTACAGAAACGATGTAAAAATAATACCCTTCTTAGCATTTTTCATTGCTGAAAGTGGTGCCCGTTTGAGAGGTTTCCTCCGTTTGCTACTTTCTTGATCACGGCCTTCTATTCGGTTCTATTTTCAATTTTACGTAGAACAGTAAATAGTGACCGATATACCCGTAAAAGTTGTCCCGATCTCTCCGCACTATAAAGTAGGTCTGACCAATCAAGCCAGGATTCTCGGGAACGATATATGAAAAGAAATCCCGTCCTCATAGGTACATCCTTGTACCTACCATATTTTCTTACGAAAAAGGCACAGGTTTAACGGCTGAATTTTTTAATGTCTCCGATTTTGATGATTTTGAGATGTATTAATATATTGAATCTCAAAAGCATAAATTTAAAATCAGAATACACAGAACATAAATTTAAAAAAAGGTGGACTGATGACCTGGTAAGGGTCGCGGGACTCGCGGGAGTCCGCTGGGTGCGGGTGGCGCAGGACCGGTCAATTTGGAACTCTCTGGGGGAGGCCTATGTCCAGCAGTGGACGTCTTTCGGCTGATATGATGATGAAGATGATAAAAATCAGAATCAAAATCCATCATGTACTTGAAAAAAAAACTGATGCCGTATGGCATCGCTTAGCCTTCTACC
Source organism: Epinotia nisella (assembly GCA_932294315.1). Taxonomy (NCBI): domain Eukaryota; kingdom Metazoa; phylum Arthropoda; class Insecta; order Lepidoptera; family Tortricidae; genus Epinotia; species Epinotia nisella. The sequence continues at coordinate 17,731,554 of OW028677.1, read as the reverse complement.
TTGTCAAAAAGCTTTTAATGAACATGTAATTTATGATTACAAAGAGCACAAAATCCGACGAAACGCTTGCATTATTGCAATCTGGATTGTATTTTACACTGTTCTAAAGCATATTTACGACGCACACCCTTAGTACATGGTATCAAATAATGAGCAATACCATCGTACCTACTGAATATCAACGGCAACTCGGTGACCAGTCTGAGATTGTCGCAATGCTTGAGGGTAACCAGCAGCTCGAGGTATGTTAAGGAAACGCAGCAAATATTGTCTGAGAAGTAGTAGCATTGCTTTTGCGGTCAGGAACAACATTCAACGGTTAAGGTGATGTTTCTAGTGGAGGCGATGTACTACGGTCGGCGTGTAGAGAGAGATCTCCGTAAGGTAGGTTCTTACTAATGAAGATGGCAAGATCACTCACATCTTGCGTTAAACTCGCGATCATTAGGATTATTCACCAAGGCCCCACCGTCTTCCCAGTCTTCGTCAGATTGTATATTCGGTTCAGGAGTATGACTTTTAAGGAAGTATAGTATGGCTTCATAATCGGAGTCCTGTTCTAAAATTGCTAGTCATGCAAAGTGCAGTTTCTAATAACCAAAACAAACCTTGCTTAAATAATCAAGCACAAAAATAAGAAAATATTTTCTACAAATACACATTAAAAGTTAGAAGACACAGAAATCGTAGGTAATTTCTAAATACACGGTATTACGCTAGTGGTGCCGTACGGCATCAGCAAAAAAGATTGAATTGTAAAATAATCACATTATTTCTGTCGAATATGGTTCTGTAATATTTATTGATTCCATTAAACACAAAAACAATAGCATTCAGACACAAATAACAAAAATCATTAACACTTAATTGAAAGCGACATCCATTTTTGGCCATTGTGTCGCACACTAATGTTTACCACGACTTCACTCGCCAATCATGCACTGTGATTGACTATGCACTCGAAAGACACGTACCTCCCTACCTATACGCATACCTATTTGACGTATAAAATTTCAACGAATCACAGTTGGCGCGAAATTTGGCGCAGAAGTTGAAAAGTCTGAAAGGTGATGCCATATGGCATTGCTAATAGCCGCTAATGGGTAGTGTAATAAACATAGCCTATGCGACATTTCAGTATGCGCCTGAGGTCGTAATTTCTTTTGTTTTATGATCGGTTTATCGGTATCCTTTTCTCTCAGGAACGAGTCAAGTTGAAATTAAGTAATATCAAATACTCTGGTATGCAATTCCTAAGAAGTGTGACAAAAACAACGTCCTGAGTCAACGCAATCATAAGATACGGCCGTTTATGTTGTATAATTTGATACGTGAAAAGGAATCAAAACCTGTAGGATGCTTCCCTTCATGAAATTTGGCCAGAAGCTATAGCTTGTAGTTATAATTATTATATTAATAAATCCAAAACTTTTTTTTTGCGATTATCAACTTATTTGCAGTTGGTAGAATGATCGTGACCTATGTGAGTGTACGGGCACAATAGTTTTCCAATGGCAAAAATAAGTTTGACTCTTAATTAAGTCAGAAAATCTTCGAAACACGATTCCTGAGAAGAAGGAACTACATACCCACACAGTAGAACGGAACCCTCGCCGCGAGTCCGACTGGCACGTGAGCGTTCTTTTATTTATTAATCTTCATCTACTACAAAACAACACTTGATGATATTTAAGATTATAATTTCTTGGTTACATTCTGCATTGAAAAACCCGAACCGCACTTAAATCTTCCGGCGTTGCTAGTAGATATCCTGGACCCGAGATATTATAATATTAGTCACATTAGTGTGTGTATTTTACCCGAGAATTATTTTATTTGTCAAACTTATGACCTACCGGCTTCCTGCGCCCGCGCCGCCGGTTTATTGGACAGGAAGGAAATTCTAACATTTCTAACGTTGAAATATATTCAAAGTAAAATGTTCGGTCGTTACTGGTGGGCCGGGCTTAGGTTTCATTGGCTTTTTTATTGCTATTACATAAGGTATAAAGATGTAATTACCTTATATTATCGTGGTACAGTATCCTATTCTGAATTATTTCTATTGTTTATCATAAGAAATTGCCGTCAAGCGTGACTATTGCGTCTTGTAATGAGATAATTATTTTTTAATACAGTTGCTCAAAAAGTGTTACTTTACGTAGCTGTTTAGCGTGCGGAAAGTTGGATTTCGCGCACAAGTGCTTTTCACTTTTCCTTGTACAAATTGTACCATTAATTATTATGACAATAAAAATAAATAAGATGGAACTGTATTAAATTGTATTTAAACTGTATTAAACTTCATTTTTTTAACTGTATTACAATGATGTTACACAATGAATAGGTAATATAAAAGTTTCGAATTCCTTACTTGTTGTTTTTCATATTTTTTCGCAACTGTATTAAAAAACGTCGTTCGATACACGTGCGGAAATGTCATTCTTCACTCGTCCCGATTACTCGGTTCTCGTGACGTGATAACATGCTTTCCGCACTAGCATCGAATGTACTATTCATTCATGGTTGACATAGCGAAAACCTTATTTCTTAACATTATTACACACCCTCTGCCATGTTCTCTTGCACTCAATTAACAGCAATTAAAATAATGTTGTACCTGAGTAGGTAGGTAGAGTCACCAGAATCAATATTATGACGGAACAAAGGCCACAAAAATATCTGATACAACTCTATTCCTATAAAGCCGTTAGAGCGTGTCAGATATTTTTGCGGCTTTTGATCCATCATATATTGATGCCGGTGACTGTACATGTTGAATATTAATATTTTTTAATCCCCCGACATAAACAAGGACAATAGTTATTTGTTATACAAGAGTGCAAAGTTATATTTTAACCGCGAGTGTGCAATTGAAACACGAGCCAGCGAATGGATTCTAGGGTTGAACCACGAGCTAGCGAATGGATTCTATGGTTGAACCACGAGCGAAGCGAGTGGTTCGAAAATAGAATCCTGAGCGTAGCGAGTGGTTCAAAAATAGAATCCTGAGCAAAGCGAGTGCTGCAACACACGAGACGTCAAAATAACTTGCACCCGTGTGTAACACAAATCTTTTCACCTCACTAAACTGAGGAAAGTACTAGATAAGAAAAACAATGAAATATGTATAATCAGCCTTTATTTTAACTAGTAAATATTACACAGACTCTACATATCGACTCTACATATCGACTATACATATCGACTCTACATATTGACTCTACATATCGACTCTACATATCGACTCTACAAATGGACTCTACATAATCGACTCTACATATCGACTCTACACATCGACTCTACATATCGACTCTACATAGACTCTACATAGACTCTACATAGACTCTACATATCGACTCTACATATCGACTCTACATATCGACTATACATATCGACTCTACATATTGACTCTACATATCGACTCTACATATTGACTCTACAAATGAACTCTACATATCGACTCTACATATCGACTCTACATAGTCTCTACATATCGACTCTACATAGACTCTACATATCGACTCTACATATCGATTCTACATATCGACTCTACATATGGACTCTACATATCGATTCTACATGTTGACTCTACCTATCTGGACCCCCATATAAAACTTCACCCCCTCTTTTAAGGGGTTAGGTGCAGTCTTCCAAAAAAAATGATGCACGATTTTTTTTGTTTGTCATAAATAGTCCGCATACCAATTTTTAGCTTTCTACCTTAAAAATTGCAGAATGCTCCATACAAACTTCCACCCGCCATTTTAGGGAAGTGGGGGGTTAGAAAGAGATAAAAAGTAGCCTATGTCACTCTTCATCCCTTCAACTATCTCCACTTAAAAAATCACGTCAATTCGTCGCCCCGTTTTGCCGTGAAAGACGGACAAACAAAGGTAACTAGTAACACGTTCGGATTTCAAATATTCTTTGCACACATGTGGATAAAATGCAGTTTTGCTATCTGTTTTTAAAGAATAAAAAAGGTCTTTCCGAGCTAGTGAGGTGAAAATAAGTTTAACATATGTATCCATCTGTGTATCTGTGACTCTATCTGTGGCTTCGTAGCTCCCTAGCTAATGAACCAATAGGGTAGTTTCCACATGTTAAAATTGATAACGCAGTGTTGCTAAATTGATAGTAAACCATGAAATAAATGTAATTAAGTATAAATTAAGAAATATAATTAAAATTATAAAAAGATATGAAAGTGAAAGTTTAGAATAAATATACATTTTTTTTTATTCTCCAAAAGTAAATTTAAAGCTACCAATAGAATCCTTATGCTTTTATAGAAACAAAATTGTATGACAACTATGGTCCTAAACGCGGTATTTCACGACTGAAACACCAATTTACTTGATTTTCAATACAACGATTAGTACAAATATCACCCTGTGACGTCACAATTCAATGTTAATCAGTATGAAACGTTTTCGGCTGCCGCCAGCGAGGTCCGTCTTTAACTCAATTTTTTGGCTATTTATGTTTTTTAATTGTAGTTGCTCCCATACAAACATTTGTTCCTCTCCAAAAACTGGTTCGAATGGCATCGTAAAAAAATTTAAGGACACAACCCAATTTGAGCGCGGACAACGAGCAAAGTCATAAAACATTTAAAGTTATATAAAAATTGAAGCATAGTATCTCGAGCGAGGTCGAGAATTGGCCTATATTACAAACACTACGCTACTCTATCGCTATCACCTTTTTTCTCAAATTTAATTGAAATTATGTAGGTAGGTAGGTACTGTGATTTAGCGATGAAAATAAAGAAGCAACATAACTCATAAGCAGTATCCACTTATAATTTATGGTTTTATCACTGACACAAAAAGAGAATGCAATCTTGATATCTCGCGAGATCTCGAAATCACGACATCTCGAGCGAATTTTCGAGATTCAATTTCAGTGGCAGGAAATCTCTTGAGTTAAAATCTCGGTCGAGATCTCAACTGAAATAATCGAGATCTCCAAAGAGATTTCAGAATGCAAAGCACGTTAATAATTCATGTTGGACAGTCCTTGGCAAGTGCTAAATGCTTCAAAAGAAAATATTTCAAGAAAACTTAATATTGGTGTGCGTTAGCACATTTTATACGTTTGTGTTGTACAGTCAACATCAACAATAACTACGCAATCGAAGATGTCAAACAAAAGCTCTTATTCCCTTTTAGTAAACACTTTTGAAGTCTTCGTTTGCGTAGCTACTTTTGGTGCTGACTGTACCTATACCTACCTACAAATCGTAAGTACTTAATAATTTCTTTGTCAACGAAAAATATTTGTTCAGTATTCCGTAGATGTGTTTTAAACTCAAAATAATAGCAATATCATGTAAGTATTGTTTTAATCGAATGCGGGCAACTTTGACCAAAATAAAGCTATGCTGTATTAAAAAAAAAAGTGGAATCTCGATATTGTCGAGATTAATCGAGATCTCGTTGATTTAGCTGACGATGACGAGATCTCAAATCGCTAATCTCGACATGAGAATTTTAACTCGAGATCTCGAATTACCAATCTCGGCTCGAGATTGCATTCTCTAGACACAACCCTCCGCGTTTTTTATAACACCGTCGTCACAAACATATAACATCTCAGGTATAAATTAGGCTTAGCACCTTAAGCTAACCATGTATGAAGTATCAAAAAATCTACTATAAGTCCATAATCAACCGATGCCTTACGCGAATTCATTTGTTTCATGGTTACAGAACTTATAAACTTATAACTCGTAAGTATAACCAAACGAAATATCGCCACCACAAGTATGAACCTCGTGTCTCCCGCCGGCATTTCAATTAAAGATATACTTTATTGGTACAGCAAAGGGTTGCTAATGCGACTGTATCATTAAATCTGTTACGAGATTGAAAGAGTAAGTGCTCGAAATAAATATATGCAGTTACGAAGCCTTAGCACGCCGGTAGCCGGTTAAGCCTCGTTATTTATCGTCGGCCCACTGCCGGAGGAGATTTATATTGTGCCAGCGACGCTTTTTATTGTACCCAGCAATAGTAAATGAGACCGAATTCACGGCGGAAAGTAACATTTTTGTCTGTCATATAGTAACAGGTTCGTTAATAAAATCATTTTGCAGAACTTTTGGTCGAAGGCATCCTGAATGGATGTTGCTATGGCCAAATTTCACTGAAGTCGGTAAACAGAGTTATCCAAAATAATACACTATATAAAATGTACGAGCGTGTGTTAAATGATCTCGCCGGAAGACCAGGAGCCGTAGCATGGTTGGCCTTGTCACGCGATAGGATAGAGCGTGCGTCACTGGCTGACACCATTCGATAGAACGAGACGACGCTCTTATCTTGTCACTTGTCGCGTGATAAGGCCATTATACTGAGGCGAGACCATTTCGTGACAAACTGCTTAGAATATAGTTTATATATCTAGTATTTTAAGTTGTAATTGCATGATTAAGCTTTGTCACGAATAAATTATTTCATTTCAAACTCCTATACCTACCTAATTCCATATAACATTAGAATTTTAACGGATAAATTCGTCTACGTTTCTTATATCTAAGGGAAATATTGAACTAGTTTTACTTATTTCGATCATTGAGTGCTTTTCAAACATAACAATTAAATTAGGGCTACTAACGTTTCTGCGTTTCAAAAATTTTATTTTTATCATATTTTTATTTTAAAATGGATACCCTTGAAATCGCATGACGATTATCGCACGATTTTTATAATCTTATATTGAATAGGGTATAGCTATTAACTCTAACTTGATAAAAGAATATAAAACTAAAAGATAATTTTAATTTAAACCACGGAACCCTACAAACCCGACTGATTTTATACGTATGATATGCATACCTACAAACCTTTTTCTAGTCACCTTTTAAAACTCTTCGCTTTGATAACAGTTCAGTTGGTTTGAAGAAAACTTTCTTTGTCGTATCATATCTGGGGGCACGGCAGTGCCCCCGCCAAGATGAGCCAAGCGATGTACAAGGGCAGGCACTTATTATATACCTATCTTTTCTCGAAGCGCTTCGTCGTTTTTTGGAACCCTAATAACTTATGTTTGGATTATACAAGATAAACAAAATTCTCAGGATATGACGTCAATAGTAGACGTATTAAATAAATAAAATTTCAATTGCATAGCTCTTATACTTTAGATTTTATTGATATCTAAAAAACGCCGATTTCGTCACTCACTCACTCGCGTTGATCATCAAAACCCTTAGGGTACTTCCTGAAGTGCTAGAAAGCTGAAATTTAAGTATGTTATTTGGTATGTAAGCTAGTATTAGTACACAAAGAGAAAAATACAAAAAATTTGAACTTTTACCTCCCAACCACTTAAACTAGGCATTACAGGCAGAGATTACCGCAAAATTTGATGCTAGAGGTCTGAAAATTTATATAGAGACTCCTTGTTACAAATAATAAAATATAATATTTCAGGATTTTAAGTAAATCACATTTAAATTAAGAGATGGAAGTTTGTATGGGTTTTCCCATACACTTCTTTAGAAAGTACCTTACAAAAAGGAATGAGATTCCACTAAAAACATTACATGTAAAGCGATAGCCAAGACTCCCTAGCTCATATAGCTTTCAGCGTTTTTAGTGAAATACTTCATACAATATGGCACGTCATATCCACCATTTTGACTCTTTTATGACATCACATCACCTATCTAGTAGGTATAGGTATACACTTGGGTCGCCGAGATGAAACCAACGACGACGAACGTAATGAACAATTGTATAAGTAAAAAGTTCCCCATTCTAATAAAAACTCAACATAACAGCAGGAACTTCGAGAAAAATATTCCGCGCTTGTATAACGAATATTACGTGTAATTACATAATGTTACCGAAAATACCGCAATTCGCTAAAAACTTCCTAATGAACTTATTTACGAGTAGGTCACCAAAAAAACACCGGGGGATACCAAAACAGAAGTTCTGTAATTAAATGGTCTAAAATATGTTTCATGATGTTGTACAATATTTTTAGCAACTTATTTTCGTTATGATTCTGTTGCGTAAGTGATTATGGGTTACGGCAATTTTGTTTAACAAGTTTTCAATTAACTGCTTTTCTATGTACCTCACCTACCTATTTATTTGTAGGGGAAACTGGGACTTATTAATATGTTTCGTGAATTTCGTGATGTTGTATAATACGTATTTTTAGCAACTTATTTTGGTTATGATTCTGTTGCGTAAGTGATTATAAGTTACGGAACTTCTGTTTACAAGTTTTGATTGAACTGGTTCTGTCTTCTGTAGTGGGGGAATTTGTGGGAGCAATGTATAGAGCAGTCTGCACTTTTGTCTCAGGCGACGCCGCTTGGCACGATTGTTCCTTGGGTCAAGCTATTAAGCTGATTTAGCGTCCTAGCCACGCGATCAACCTCTGGCTAGTACCAAAAAGAGGGGGGAAAGGGCCACCTCCCGAGGTCCGGTCTCTGCTATATTGCTGCCTAGCTAGGCCTGCCTACCTACCTATTTCTGCCTGCCTAACTGTACCCATCAGTTATTTGTACTTAATTCTAAATTAGTCATCAACATCAAATTGTAAACTGTCTGTAAGTAATTACAAAACTTGTTTTGATTTATAAAAGTATTTAAAAATATAATATATAATTTCGTCGTCAATATAAATGGCAATATACGATACTATCAACGTTATATTGCTTTATACATAACAAAGAGATCTCGAATCGCAATAGGCAAGTAGTCTCCAACAGTCCAAACTGAATCATCATGCCTACTAATTTTCATCGATTGATCAACGTACTTCAAATGATAATAGCGAGAAATGAAAAGAAATTATACACTTACATGGGGTTATTTAGCGTAATAAGTCTACTTAAACTTTATTGATAGCGTAGTTTCCGACGCCTTTGTGAAGAAGTATAAGTACATGATACGCTACAGCACACAATTTTATATCAAGTACTGATGTGATGTTAGAGAAGTAGGTAAGTATTGATATTATATGTGTAGTCCAGTACCTAGTTGGTATTAATAATAGTTTATAAGGTAGTTACTACTGCAATATCTATTCTTATAGTTCCCGACTAGCATGCCAACGCGAAAATGATGCGCTATATTGTGGAAGAGAAAAATATTTGCGTGTACAAGTAAACACACAGAAAATAAGGAAAATTCAAGCAAATACTCTATCATTTAGTATAAGACAACGTAATCAACCACACACAATGCAGCACTAAAGAAAACAAAAACCACGCGAAAAACGCCACTAACTCAAGCTCGCCAAGATTAAACTTCCATTCGTAGTAGATTTCATTTGCAGATTCATTCTCTTAGATTAAGTTACTGCGACCACTGCCTCATTGTTGCGTTTTCACGAGAACTTTATTAAAGTCCTTCCACACATACAGTCCTCGTATTTCAAGCCCACGCCGTGTGAGGATGCCTTAACTACGCCACGAGTTTTCTGTCAAGCGAATAAACTGCGATTATTATGTCTGGGAGCTATCTTGTATTTTAAATATTTCGAGAAATGCTACACCCACCTGATTAAGTTGATTTGCGAAGGTGTTTCTTGTTTTGACACTCGAATGTACCTTTGCAACATATTAATGTTCAATTTCACATATGTTTAATTCTTCAAAAGAAGTTTTATTCCTTACAAGGTAATATATACCTACTTCCTATTTTACAAATTCGCGTACTTTGGTTACCTACATATATAGGATGCCTTGATTTTGCTACTTCTTAAAATTGCTGGTATTTTTAATACCTAGATAGAGTTGTGTTGTTTGGGTATTAAGTGACATAGATAAGATTAATCGATCGCTACGACGCATTGCTCGATTCGCACTAAGTATATCCAGTCCTAGATCGCGTGGCTACTTTTTATTCCCGCGACACAAGCCTCCCAGCAAACAGGTTCTACGTAACCGCGGTAGGCACGGATAACGTATCATGTTTAAGACATTAAGCTACCGCGAGCGAAACAAAGTGTTTATATTGTGCGCAGGCGACGAGATCGGATCGCGACGCGTACAAATCGCGGCATAAACCGTACGCCGATTGAGTTATAGTATCTTCCTGTTGGGCTACTTGTTTTTGTGGCTCCCGTGTGTTTTTATTAATTGTACCCTATAAATAATAAATATTTTATGTGTAATGCGATATAGGTACTGCGATGTTGGCCCCGATACGACCCGCTCCGACGGATAGTTATTAGTCAGGAACGACTTTTTATTGTTTCTCGGCGATATTTATGACCGTCGAACACTCGTTTTGAGTTGAGCTCGGTAAAAGGTTAATGGTAATGTACTTTCTTGGCTTATCTCATGCTCCTGTATAAAAAATTATGAGCAGTTTACAAGGAAATCCTATCCGTGTCTTCAGGTGTATGCACTAGGTGTACTACTAATGTCATTTTATGAAATATTTTTTATAAATAATGGATTAAGTAAGCAGCGTGAAAAAGACACATCTTGATAACCCTAGACTAGACAGGTGCTATGACTGGCTTTCCAGAGTACAAAAACTATACCTCGTAAAATTGTTTCTCTCGCATGTTTAATTTCGCCATCCTTAATAGCGCGCCCGGCAAACCGGGGTTCGGATGACGCAGCGGATTCCTCGCTGCGCCTGCATGCAGTCCAAGGTGCATCAATTTATCCGTAACTCCGTAAGTAGCTGGCTGGAAACAAAAGATTGTTGGTTTATTCGATTCGATTTTGGAATTCTGAACAAATGAAGTTTTGAAAATGATTCACGCTAAGTACCTTGTTTCGGCTTCGGGTCCCATGGAAACGAGTTTTAGAACGGACCTAGTAGATAAGTGTCAATTCAGATTTAAATACCAGACTAATTTGGATAAATTATCCTTGACCTATAAGTTTTCTTTCCGATAGTACTAACTATCACAATCATTACGTATGTATGGTCCGTGCCCTTTCCAAATCAAGGTAGAACGTTTCATATCAAACTATTTTCATGTTATTGCAATTTACTTATTACATAAATCACGCTAGTGATGAGATTACAAACTGCAACTTATGGAATCCTTTCCTTTGAATCTCATAAATATTGCCAACATACATCCCATAATATTTCAGTTCTCTGTCAATAAAACCGATAGCCATGACCGTGACCTTTTCCCGATCGGAACGCGTATATTTAATAATGCTTATAATAAAAATAAATCAAACCATTGAATTCCAAGACTGAGCAGACAGTGTGGCGTGGGTCGCGACCAACGTAATGTGAACTTTGTACGCTCGTTATTGGGTGCTGGAAATAATTGTGCCTATTTTTCATGACACTTGTTCGTAAAGGGTGTCATAAAACAGTAGGATACAGAGCAGCAAAAGCCCATGGGCGAAATGGTATTTTTCTTAAATGGTAGGTATATCTGTCACTATATAATACGTCAGTTACAAAGCAAGGGATGTTTTAACTCCTAGGTGTTTTAAAATATTTTCTTATTAAGAGTCCGCAGGACGCCCGCCTCTCCATACAAACATAGTTTGGTTCTCATTTTAAAATGACATGCTGGAATAACAATGAGGCTTTGTAGGTATACACAATAGGATCCACCATATCTAATTTCTGTTGCTAGGTCGGAAACTAATTTCTGTTGCTAGAAATTACTTTTTTTTTAAATTAGACATAAATAGTTTTTCATATGAAACTTGTTTTCTGTCATTTTTAGGGTTCCGTACCTTAAAAGGAAAGACGGAACATTTTTGTGTATTTTGTATGGAGAACCTGATGCTTAGAGCATAGCAATTTTACGGAATCCTCACCACGCGAGTTGAGCCCGCACTTGTCCGGTTTTTTTGTTAGAAAGAACTGCGACCCTACTGCGCGCGAGCCGACTGAGCGAAGAAGCGAGCGTGCCGCGGTAGCGGTCGGCGAAGCGCCAGACATAACCGAACATTTTTAGGGTTCCGTACCCAAAGGGTAAAACGGGACCCTATTACTAAGACTTCGCTGTCCGTCCATCTGTCTGTGTGTCTGTCCGTCTGTCACCAGGCACCAGGCACCAGGTTCTCATGAACCGTGATAGTTAGACAGTTGAAATTTTCACAGATAATGTATTTCTGTTGCCGCTATAACAACAAATACTAAAAAACAGAATAAAATAAATATTCAAGGGGGCTCCCAAACGTGATTTTTGCCGTTTTTATAGATCATGGTACGGAACCCTTCGTGCGCGAGACCGACTCGCACTTGGCCGGTTTTTTTTATCAAATGAAGAATTTCTAGTACTAAAGGCTTATTCATCACGTCCGTTATGCATAAAGCAACATTTACATAAATAATTTTAACTATGTTAATTAATAATCAATAACTATACTTATGTGAATACTTTCAACCGTAGTTAATAATGCATTCCAATAACAACCTTTATCCTTCCAGAAAGTTAGGAAGCTTCACAATTTTCACATGTAAAATACCACAGTGAAACTAACCTTAAGTACATCCTTATCCTAAGTCAAAAGGTCTAATCTTCGTGAGTATTCCAATCTCACATATGTCCTTTTAAGTTTTAACATTAAGAATTCTCCTTGTTACGAGACGTGACTAGGCACTGCAAGGGTTCATTACAAGTGATGTTTGACCAGAAAAGGGACCTTATTGACCCTGTCACTTAATATCGTCATTTTCTATTTTAACGGTGCGTAGAAAACTTAAGCGACGCAAAAGATAGGTACCTGCTGCTAGTGATCATGGCATGGCGTCACAAGGTTCGTACTTCGTAATTGGTTAGTGCCGTTAGTGCTAGTGCATGGAAATGGAGAGAAGGGATGGTCAAAAAAATTGTTATCGATTAAACTAAACTATGTAAAATGAGTGTTTTTCAAAAAAAGTGTACATGAACTTATTTTCAGAATTCGATTTTTTTGGGTTTATCTTACTCAGAATTGTTGATACTATCGATCCTACCACAAATTGAAATGTCTGTCTTCATCTCATGTGTACCCGCCCTGAGCAAGCATTTTTTTTAATACCACGCCGGTGGCAAACAATCATACCGTCTGGTACGTAAAACGTGTCTGTGTGTGAGCGAGCGAAATACATAAAATTCGACATTAATCGACGGCGGTTATAAAACAAAAACAATAATTAAGTACCAAAAATTAAACATTCTTGTTTCCAGATACCAATATCCAGATAGTTCGATTAAAAGGCAATTCCATGGTGGGTTTTGTCTTCATGGAACCGTCTAATCGAACTCTCTGGTAAGCACTATTCGTCTGAACCAATTGCAGTTTCTCAGAACCTCGCTACACTGTAGCAAATGAATGATGATGAATGTAAATAACTTACAAAATTAAGAAATTTTTTGGACGAGAATTTAAGGCACGGAGACACCGGAGGCATCCCGCCGCAAACAATCGTGTAATATGCCGATTATTTATTATCATTATGCGTCATTACCACCGCTAATAGTCCACGCCATCGCTACGGAAATGACACGCGTCAAAAATAATTTGTCGAAATGAATTTTCATTTTAAGTGTCAGTTATTTCAAAAATGCGGACGCTCGGTATTGTTGTCGCCGTTAAGTAAAACGTGAAGCGCTAATAAGAGGTAGTGAGCCGGCATTCCATCTGCAATATTTGATGGAAAGACATATTTTGATGTCTTGATCGTATAAATTTATTGCAATTTGCTTGTGACAAACAGTCGTAGAAAAACGTTTGACTTTTCGTAGAACTTGTAGAACGACGCTGGTGTTCCATTTATAGAGCAGCCAATAAATACATGGAAGCTACACGGTAGCCTTCAAACATGCGGCTGTCAATGGGCGGTCGAATCCAGACAGATTCCAATAAGTTTTTCGGTACATTATTTGATTTACCATTAGCTTTTCGGTGAAGGAAAACGTTGTGAGGAAATCTGTGTGTGCAGTGAAGTTTGCAACTTGCACTGACCCAGCTTGGGGTAGACCCATCATTGAGCCGTACGGCCAAGGAGCTTAATTGTTGAGCCATTTAGGTGTCAACAAATTTTGGTCGTTTAATAGTTAAGCTATTGTCCAGTATAAACTGAGCTCTAAATGGCTCAACAATTGAAGTCCGTGACTGTACCTATATATAGGCTGATGATGAAATGATATATGATAAATTTCTAATTTAGTCCATATTTTCCAATCTTGGTTCTTATCATTAAAATGAATCTCTACTCAATAATTACCTCGAGGGTTTCTTCATTAAGCATAAGGGATGTAGGATTTAGGACGGAAAGGACCATGTTTCCGTGTACGTCGATTTCAATCGGCCGATTAACGATTAATCCTACGTGGTTTCCATTACGGCTTGCAGCAACATGGGCCTTTGTGCCGACAGCTCCTTTGATGGGTCCTTCCTGTAGTGAGCGTTTACTATCCGAAATTATGAACACGCTGAAGGTAGGACCGATTTAATTTACGTAGCGTAGACTAGACAGAGTTTGTAAATTTGATTCGTATTTACGAATACCACATCATTTTAGTATAGTACTATGTTGTTTTATGATAATTACTATACTTAAATTTCAGTTCAATCCTATGTAAACTCTTGCAATGTCTTGCTTGTTTTGGCCGTGTGTGGTCGAACGACATAACGCTCGACTGATATTCACAATGCAACGCGTATCGAGACCTTCACCGAGCCGATCCAATGTAACTCTCATCTTCAATTACACGTAGTTGTTACGGTCGTCGGTGTCAAGATATACGAGCAATGAGGTTTTGAATAACATGCATAGTACTTATACAATGTAATCACGCCCGTTTCCTGGCGGTGTAGGCAGACACCACGACTTCCATTTGCTACGAGCCCAACAAACTTCGTTCGCTTTTTAGATACCACGATGTTGGCAAACAAGTATACGGCTTACCTGATGTCAAGGAGACAAATGGACGCTATTGACTCCAAATGTGTCACAAGCACGTCACTGACACTTTATTGATTTCTTGTGTCGACAGACAAATTCAATTCAAATAATTTATTGCGGAAACATGTCCATAGCTGTTAGTGTAATACATATGAAAAAAAGTAATTCTAGTGTTAGTAGGTAGATACCTAAAATATAATAATAAAAATTAAAACGTTAGTAAAATAAACAATGAATATCGATCCAGTGCTTTTGGATACGGCCTTCAAATCTGTCAACAAACCCCGAATTCTACGCACCAAGGACGCTACCCTTTTGCGCATTATAGCGATAAAACCGTCAACATGCGCATCAGCGAACATCCCTGACGCGCTACAGAAACGAGGCAGCCCCAACAGTATCCTGAAACCATTGTTGTACTGTACTCTTAGAGCACTGATATAGATAAAGCGACCTCACTCTCAGCAAAACGCATCCTCGGAAGCTCTGGCGGCCTTACTCACCACCAGGAACTCAGAACCACATATAGAACAAACTGTGGTGTTATTACGACTGCAGTCTTCTCTAAGATAGAGGTGCTTGCCCGGTTGGGCTGCTCTAAATATGGGGAGATGATATTCCACTGTGTCCTACTCCTACCTCTCGCTTCATACACTTTCATGAAATATTTCCTACATGCTCGTCTCGTATGAATAACCCAGCTGATCGCGAATAAGGATGCCGTACGTCTCGCGAGGTCGCGCCCGCGCCTCGCCCAAAGCGCGAAGGAGCGCATTCGTCTCGCGCTCGCCTTTTGTCTCAGCCTGCCAAATCGCGCCGTCACCCTTTTTTGTCAGCCATATCACGCAGAGAAATGACGTAAAAACAAAATATTACTTTTCGTCACGCCTGTCGACATATCTATTTATTTTGAGGAAGGTAATAAATTAGCTCGCTAGAGTGGGAAACTTTAAACGACGATTCCGTGTCTAATTCGGCCCACAAAAACAATTTAATGCTAACACGAACCCTTGTTTCGAATTATTAATTGAAATCCTGGGTCCTAGTGTTATTCTTTGTCAGGAATGAACCGAATACGTATTACTAGTTTACATATCTGTTGTATCGCGCGAGTAATTTAATAATGAATTGTAATTATGCATAATTTTGCCACTGTAAAGCTGTCCTTAGCCATGATTAAGAAGTAGGTAAAGAAACTATCAAACCACAAGACACATGTTGCGACGTCTCCGCACAAAAGGAGTCTAATTAAGAGGGCGTTGAACGAAACACGGCTTTAATTACACATAACACACACTTTGTACCATTTTACCTAGGTAGGTACCTACTTATATTTTAAAAGTAAAGTGAAGTGTTACAATTTTCATCATATGTCATTTTCGGGCAAAAGCTATTTTGTCTGTTGTGAATAACCTGTTGTCTGCTGGGATCTCGCCGTCGATCGTCAACCGACATAGCCGAAACATTTCCCTGGGAACGACACATATAAAGGTACGATTGTAATGTGTTTTTTATTACATTACACTATTAGATACTCTAACATATACTTCACTTAAATTACCCTAACTCTAATTGACCAATATACTTCAACGCCTTAAAGTGGCAGTGGCAGAACCGAAGGTTCCACGATCCCAGGGCGGCATCGCGTGCGAGGGTGCCTCCGACATATGGGCATGACCGCTGTCAGGTGCCCGACACCTGTCAATTTCGATCCGAACTTGACGTTCGACTTGCTTCTAGTTTTCTTATCTACTACCACATACTAGTTACTGTTGGACTTTTATTTTAGTTTGTCGGTAAATCAACTAAATTATTAATAAGGGGTTCATCTTTATCAGATCGCACCAACCATCGGAGGCCTGTGACTGCCACAATAAACAATAAAATCCTACTAGATAATCCTACTAATATTATAAATGTGAAAGTTTGGATGTTTGTTACTCAATCACGCTTAAACAGCTCAACCGATTTGGATGAAATTTAGCACGAAGATAGTTTATAGCCTCCACATTTCTCCGTTGCTGGGTGACAGAGATGAACCGACTCGTGTAGATACTGTCTACTTTCTCGTGATCTTTAGGTACGTGTATGTAATTTTTGAGATATGAATGAGGCGAACAGCAGTTTTGATTTGATAAAACTTTTTTTGACGAATATGTTTTTGTTATCATTCAAGGCATCTTAGGAACTGGTTTATCTTCGAATAACATACTTACTTCAAGAATCGTTCACTCCACTCTTTTCAAAGCTTTTTTACGTTCTCATGACATTTATCAACCCGTACCTAAGCTCCTTGTTCGTCTTTAATTTCACATAAACATCCCACTCAGCATACGTCCACTCCCTACTCTCAAACTTGCGGTGGACAGGCGAAGATAACCACAGCTGTCGCATTATTCAATTGTCGCCAACGAATTCATTTCACAAAACTCATCTTGCGGCGATGACAAGCGTAAGCGGCCACAGAAATCTAACCAAAACTTTGCTCTTACTGTCCATTAGACTTGACATTACCAAGTTAACTTTGCCATTAAATAACACGTCACTAGATTGTCACTCTTTTAATTCCGTTCGTTTTAGTGTATATGTCTGTTTCGTTCTTGTTTGTACAATCGGAAAATAGTGTGGTTAGATAGCCCTCTCTTTAAACTACGTATCATTTAGTGTGCCCTAATGTCGCTTGGTTTACAATTTTCTTGACCTCTAAGTGATTCTAAAATTATCGAAATGGGTTAGCCAAGCAAAATATCTGACCAGTCTTTCTCATTCCGGCAATTTGCTGTTTTATTGTTAAATGTCCTCATCATTGCAACCGCGTGCCAATTATTTTTTTGAAAAAACACAAAATGTCAGCAAACAAATTAGGCATTACATTAGTTTTAACTGTCCTATCGTCTCTTGCGTTATGTTAAATTACTGAAAAATGATGTGGACATGTGGCGATGTCACGATGCGACTCGCCTTAATTTCGCTGCAATTAGACTACAAATTGGAACGAAATTAAGAAATATGAGCTGTTTTAGTTCATAATCCTACTAATCCTACTAATATTATAAATGGGAAGTTTGGATGTTTAGATGTTTGGATGTTTGTTACTCAATCACGCTTAAACTGCTCAATCGATTTGGACGAAATTTTGCACGAAGATAGTTTATAGCCGGGATTAAAATATAGGATAGTTTTCATCCCGGGTCCACGCAGAAAAAGTCGCGGGCGGTGCCAAGTATTCGCGATTTAAACTGCGCTTGTTGTATCTACCACTCTGCGCTCATAAACCTTCTAGAGCTCGTACATCAAGGAAGGCGGCGGCCCCGACGCACGGCCGGACGCGTCATGCCCGCATGAAGACCGGAAATGGGCAGGATGACCGGATCCTATCTCCGCTCCTGCCTACCTGCCGGCCATGTTGTGACGTCACACAATGCCAGATTGTAAATAGATTTCGGTGTTAGTTGAGGAAATGTTTTTATTTATAGCTGGATGTCAGGAGCAGGTTATTACGAATATGTACGTGACATACCGTGACATCTGGTTAGGGCGACAAAAGCTTGTAAGTATACTTACTAAGTAAGTAAACATTTTAGAGATGTTGTGTGTTACCAGTGTGTTATTGTTTCTACAAGTTTTCACAGCGGTACCTATCTGGCTTTGAGAAACAGTGAGACGATGGCATCCCTTATATTATGCAACAAAATAAGGTTTCAGAGGCATATTTAGAGACGTACGAGACAGCTTTATGCGACTAAGTGCTTAAAATCCCAACTAAAACCCCGCAGCGGCCTGATATCTCCGTTTTCAGGCGGTTTCCGAAGCTGTAGCAGCATCCACCGGTTATCATTCTGAAAGTATATAATTGTTGGCAATTTCGCGTTTCCATTCAGAGCATGAATGGCAACCATTAGCCGGGCTCTTGGCGTACTCCGCGGCTAATAAGTGCTTTTCTACAGGACTCCTTAGTGCCTGCTAGTTTTTTAAAAATGGCCGTTACTGCACGCGAGTTGCAAGCTGCCATTGTTTGTTAAGTCGTTATTAAATCGTTAAGCTTAATTAATGAAGAGGTTAATTGTTACTGGTGTTAAGTCTAGACTCCGTTTAGCGTAAGTTACAATTAGTCATAATTTCATAAATGTCACGTTCTCATTTTATTTAGATAGAAAAGCAAATAAAATTATTACAATTTTATTTGCTTTTCTATGCTTTATTATTACAATGGGGAATACGAAAATACCAGATTTAAGCTTTTAGACGATTCGTTTATCAAATGTTTTACGCAAGCATTCTCCGTTCTATGCCCGTATTCGACAAACTATTAAATGGTTGTTTTTCACCATTACGATAAAAAAATGTCGGCTACCTATAATTCTATAACGGCAACTAATCGTTATTTTAGAAAAAAAACCTGGATAACGCCATCCCTGCAATTACATGGCACGAATATAACGCCTCACGACTTTGGCAAACTGTAGATTTTAGACTTTGTCTCGGAGCCCTACCTCGTTGGCCTTCGGTCCTTACAAAACCACCAGTCCAGGGCTCCGCCCCCAGTTTGTGGTTTCCAGGCTTCTCATCGCCCACCAGCTGCTGTTAAAGCGCTATCCGCCATATTTACCGTAAAACATAGCAAATTAAAATAATGAACCCCTTTAAAATATCGAACTATTAATGGGCTGATAATATAGATACGCTTTTTTAAAAATATATAATAAGTAAGTTTAGCTAATGAAACAATAATTTGTTTTTTTGTTCGTTAATTCACATTAAATATACAGTATTAGCAAAGTTAGAGGTTCTAAGTTCAAATCCCACTAAGGGCAAATACCTATGTGCGTGATAGGTACCTACTTTTGATTTTAAGTCTAATATTATAATATTACAGTCTAATATTTTCTACATACTATGTTTAAGTGTATAAGTAGGTGCGTATGTCATTTCATTTTTAACTGTCCTCTAACACCTATTACATTAAGCCTAAAGGTTAGTTCGTTACTAGTTTGACTAGAGGTAATCATCGGGGGATGACTGGGTTATGTGGTATTTATATCCGCTAAAAACTCCAAGGGGTCGGCATCTGCACTCTCATGCGAAAGACTCCAAGATCTCATTCTGAACGAACTGGAGCCCCCCTAGCGCCTCGCCACATTTGGCTCGTCCTATTATCCTATCCTCGTCATCTTTTCCTAATAGTTATTTGTGTCTCAAGGGAGCAAAATGATGTATTTACAGCGAGGGCGGTACATTAAATCCAGAGCGAAGCGAAGAATTCTACGATAGAATACTGACGTAGCGTAGCGAAGGATTCAAGCGTTAACGCCCATGACGAAAATAATTTTGCTCCTGAGTGACACATTAGTACATACACTCGGGACGAGTGAAGAATGACATTTCCGCACGTGTATCGAACAGTTGCGAAAAACTAAGAAAAACAACAAGTAAGGAATTCGAAACATCATTTTAATACAGTTGAAAAAAAAATGAAGTTTAATACAGTTTATATACACTTTAATACAGTTCTTTATGATTTATTTTTTATTGACTTAATAATTCATGGTACAATTTGTACAAGGAAAAGGAAAAAGCACTAGTGCACGAAAACCAACTTTCCGCACGCTAAACAGCTACGTAAAGTAGCACTTTTTGAGCAACTGTATTAAAAACAATTTTTCACACCGACTATGAGGAAAATATAACAGTCATCAATAGTTTTGTTTTTTTTTAATATTACGAAAAATTCATAAATTTTCATATAACGTTGTTAAAGTTAAAACTTGAAATATGTTAGTTTTAATCGATTACGATAAATTACAGTCGATTATTATTAAGATCTGTGTTCAATTGGCACATTGCGTAAATGCTACATGCCAATTAATAAATTAAAAAAGTAGCTTGAACAGGAAAGTATAATTTTGATCCCTCTCGTCGTGGAGCAAAACTTACTTTTCCGAATGAAAGGTGTGAAAAGATGTTTGTCGCTTTCCCTGGGGTTTTTAAGCGAGTGCCCCGGCCCCCGCCAGAAACACTGCGACCCAGATGACCCCCTTTAGTCGCTTTCTACGACAGGCGGGGGATACCGTAGACCTATTGTTGTCCGAGGTGTTAGGACCTAGACAGGCAATATTTATACTATATAGGTACAGTCGACGCCAAAAATACGTTTACACTTTTGCACCTTATTCCATTGCAATAAGGCGAATAGTGTAAACGTATTTTTGGCGTCGACCGTACAAGTAGCTACCGTCTGTGTTACCAAATCAATGTTCCAAACTATGGCAATAGGTAAGAACATTACCTAATTTACTTCCCTTCTTGTCCGAATTACGTAACCGGGGCTTGCATAAGGAACAGTTTCACCTTAGTAGGTGCTTTGCATGGTACTCCGGTATTTTAATATATGTTCATTATTCATTGTTACCATGAAAAATATTATTATCCCTGACAATACTGTGCAGAGAGTAAGTCACGACGCGCTGTCCCGCAGGCGTGCACCTGTGCTTCCCACGAATTAAAAAAAAAACTTTACATTTTTTAAATTCGCCATTACCGAGGATCGTGAGCTGCCGAAAAAGCGGCAGCTTTTGAAAGCCTTTTATGTTGCGCGTAATATTGATATTAAAATGCATTTCAACTAATTAGTCCAATTTTACTAATAAATATACGAGTTAACCAAGACTTGTGATGCGGTACGTTATCAAGTTGTTACAAATGAGGTCAGGAATTTGTGCAGTTTGAACGGAGCGGTTCAAAAAAGGAGGGGGTTCTCAATTCGCTTGTATTTGGGCATTTTAAAAAAGTGTACTTTAACTTTTGACGACCGAATAGCCTAGTGGTTAGAGAACCTGACTATGAAGCTTGAGGTCCCGGGTTCGATTCCTGGTCAGGGCAGATATTTGTATGATGAATACGAATGTTTGTTCTTGAGTCTTGGATGTTTAATATCTATTTAAGTATGTATTTATCTATATAAGTATGTTTATCCGTTGTCTAGTACCCATAGTACAGGCTTTGCCTAGTTTGGGACTGGATCAATTGGTGTGAATTGTCCCACTATATTTATTTATTTTTCAGAATTCTATGTTTTTGGGTGTTTGCTTACCTACTCAGATTCGTTGATAGCTATTAGCGATCCTTAAACAAGAAAAAAATTGTCCCAGATTTTACTACGTAAGTTTTTTCATCAAATTCAAACTCATTTATTCAAAATAAATTCTTAGAAAACACTTTTTGAAAGTCAGAGGTTAACAATATTACACATTTACGGTCTGCTTAGGTTTAGCGATGGCCTTTGACCATATGTCTTTTTCGTCTATGTATTCGCTGAATTTACAATACCTATATTTCCTGTATGAGGATCGATAGTATCAAATCAACGATTCTGAGTAAGAAAAACCCAAAAAAATCGAATTCATAAAAAAAGGTTTATGTACCTACACTTTTTTGAAATCGCTCATTTTTTTATGTGTGTTAGCAGTTTTGAGAATTTTGAGATGGAGGTAAAAAAAAAAAAAAAAATTAAAAATTTGAACTGTTTATTTCATTAAAAATATATATAATAATTACAATCTTAACTTCGTGTGGTGTTTTTTGCTTCTCCGTACTATTCTCATTTAAACGTCGCTGCCTCATACGAGTAGCGCGTTTTGTAGGTTTACCCATTGTAACGCTGTTTAGTCAATAAAATATTGAACTATTTACTAAAAATTAAGAAAAAAAAACCACGGTTAAGTACATTCTTACATACACTTTACCTTGGCTGACACCGACTACAAAAATAACAATATTTAATTGTACATTTTAGTGGGTAGGTATACCTACCTTCTCGTGTGGTAAATGAAAAAATCATATATTGAGTAGAAAAAAATAGGTTGATTGTAAGTTGTAGAAACAAAAATACCCAATGTATTTTTTGCTTTTTAGTGCATTTTTTATTTGAAGTCGGTTTTTTTTTCTTTAGGCATCTTTCATACCGTCCGTGTAATAATGTAATGTTACGCGAAGTCTTCGTAAATGGTTAACTGTTTTTTTAGTTTTCATGTTTCCGAGGTTATTTTAATTAATTTACGTAGGTACGAGTAGGTATGTACCTACGTGGTTCAATTATGTTGCTACGGATGAATACATTTCCAAAATTACTTTAAAAAACCATAATATATAAAAATTATACTAAAGTCTCAGTATCAGGAACATCGATCGTTTCTTCATTGGACCGTATCGGGTTGTACAGTTTGGTCTCAAGCCTGATCACCTCACTCCTTACTAGCACTATCACGTAGCATTGCAACACTGAAACCAAAATAATATGGGTAAGGTAAACGTACTAGTCCTCCACGTACTAGTGGCACTTTATGTCAAAGCAATATGGGTTAAATTCGAACTAAGAGGATTTTGCTTCTTTCTGATTTAAGCCATGTCGTCGTGAGCAGGATGCAGCTATGTAAACGAATGAGATCGAATATAGCCCTCTCCCTCTAACGCATACCACGTAACTTAACGTAATAACTAACGTAACCTAACGTACTTATCCGGCTCACACGCCAACGTTGGCCCAATGTGTACAGCCGACTTAAGATTGTCCCCAAGTATTTATTTATTTTATGGAAAGTCGATCGTCCTAGCGACCCTTAAGAGGTATACCTATAGCGATGAAGGCGGCCCAGCATTCGATAAACTGTTGTCTAAAGAGCAGTATCAGCGCCGGTACCAGCATGGCGAACGTGGTGGCCAGGGCGAAGTAGTTGTACAGCCGGAGCATAGGGATGTCCTTCTGCAAATGACCAAGTCAATCAGTCATTAAGTGATGAAATACATTATTTCTGCGCGTCTTATTCAGTGGTGTGAAGGGTGATAAATAGCTGATGTTATAGAGTGCAATCTCCTTCCTATACCTTGGGAAATTTCTGATATCACCGTTCGTCTTGAAAAGGTAGGTATCAGCGTGGCCCAGGCTCTATAAATGTGTCCCAGGCTTACGGCCCGTCAAATATTGACCTAGATTATAAACATAACCGTCCACTTACTCAATTGATACGCTCTGAAAAACCGTAAGTAAAGTATTGCATTTTTATGATGAATCAAGAATCTGTTGAATATATTTTATTAACATGGAACCGATAGTTCTACGTGTAATCTCCAGAATCACTCTTTGTCATGCTACTTTACTTGAATACCAGCAACAAGTAGCATAGCGTTCAAAAGCACGCTCATCCCCAGAATGCAGAACAGAACCGTGGATGTAACGGCCTCTATCGACGCGTCGTTGGTCACAGTTTTCTTCTTCAACTCCACGGTGACCACGAGACATGCCAGTGCGAATAACGAGAACGCCTGGAAACAAATGACAATCATTACGTTGATGCATAAAGTTGGCAAGTAAAGCTCACAAACAGGCACGTTGAGTTAATGGGGACAAAAGGGAACCTAGCTACCTTCCATTCATTGACAATTTTATTGCTACCTACCTCACTTGTAGCAGAACTGTCTTATAATCCAGACAAGTAGCATCGCAAGGTTGGATTAAGAGAACGTAGTTGTCAGTGGTGCCAAAACTCCTGAAGATTCATTGTTTTTAGAGGGAATGGATCCTTTAGTGTATATAGATTAGATTAGATTAGATGATTTATTTCATGATAAAAAATTACATTAGCATACATGTCAAAAAAATAAGATTTTTTTATCACGAACGTCAAACTTAATGAAAAATAAATATACAATAATAGGATGGTGTCAATAAATGTGTACACAATATTTAATAAGAAATAGAAAAGTAAAACAAAACCACAAAGCAAATATATCAACCACTTAGGTATCGTCAATAATCATACGTAGCGTTATGCGCCGGTGTGGTCGCTGCGTAGTCGTGGAATCTTATAAATACTTAGGTAATCAACACAACGAATCCTCATTCAAATTAAATGGTCGACAACCGACTTTGAGGTTGCAAGCGTCCTTTAGTATAGGTAACCGTATTTAAGGCGGTTGGCGGTACCTACTTGCTACAAATTTTTCTTGTTGCGTTTTGTTTTCAATGTTATAGTACCCTGTTATAGTATCTGCAAAATATTTTATTTTTTATTTTAGGTATTTCAATATTTATATACTATATTTTGTTACATAAGTTAATTGTCTGGGTTTATTTTATTTTATTATTTTCATGGTTAATACCAGTTGTTGGCGTTTATCAGCGCCTCAGCTTGCTGTGGTTTTATGCTGAGTGATCCTGTTGAACGTCCTCGTATTAACTTTTTTGTTTTGCTTGGTTTATTTTATTGTGTATTTTGTGACGTTAAATAAATATTTTTTCTTTTTTTCTTTTGTAATTACCAATCACTTACAGGTGGGCCAAAATTGTATGACAATGATTTGGTTTCGTTGTCATCCACCTGGTATGGGTACAAACCAGGCTAGAACAAGTGTTACGACTCAAATCAAAAATCAACGAATGATAATAAATAGGTAAATACACTGTTAAAATTAAAAAGTTGCAGAAACTTACAATATTGATGTATCCGCACAATATGACGCCCGGTCGCAGAGGAATGCAGAAGCAGCATTTCCTAATTTCTGGCACTTTTACATGCATCTTGGCAGTGTTAGTATACCTACGTGACTTGCAACTACAATTGACGAATAAAATAAAACTATAGTGTTTATTAAGGTGGTTATTAATAAAAGGCCAAGTATCTAAAAGTTCGTCCAATGCAGACGAGTGGTTAAATTAAAAACATCGATAAGTTTGCTCAATGCTTGTTGCAATGTTGTGCAATGTTTTTTTTTTACTTTTTAGGGTTCCGTATCTCAAAAGGAAGAAACGGAACGGAACCCTTATAGGATCACTTTGTTGTTCGTATGTCTGTCTGTCAAGACCCTTTATCTGGGGTACGCGTGGAGGTATCGAGTTGAAATTAAAACCATATACTTAGGTATTCAGGTCTACAATACCTTGAACCTGTGAAAAAACAAATTTCTAAGTTAACGTATAAAAAAAAGTATGTATATTTCGACACTCTCAAGGGAATCAAAATTTGTAGGGTACCTACTTTCCGTTGACCTATAAATATGAAATTTGGCAAGTACCTGATATCGTTTTATCCTACAAATACAGGGAAAAACCTGAAATCTATTTTTACGGAACCCTCGGTGGGCGTTCCTTACGCTGACTAATTTTGGAAAACTAGGAAATTTATTTTACAGTACACATGATGTTACTTTCCCACACTAGTGCGGAAATGAGCACTTTCCGTGCATATGTTGAAACTTTAAAGAGCCATATGTATTGTAAAACGTTGTACGATACACGTGCGAATAGGTAATTCGCAACTCGTGTCGATTTAAAACACTCCCTTCGGTCGTGTTTTAATTTATCGCCACTCGTTGCGAATTTCCTATTTTCTGCACTTGTATCGTAAATAACTATTTCACTTCTCATGCTCGAAAAGTGTGTTATATTAGGCTTAATAAGCGGGGCTAAAGTAGTACATTTAGCCCCTAGGGAAAATATGTATACATATTTATGATTTTTAACACATTTAATTTGACCAATCAAAACACTTCACCATATTAAATCCAGCAATCACAACTTTCAAAAAACATTTATCTTTGCTATCAACCAACCAGAATACAGCTATATTAAAATCGACCAATCAAACATCAGGTGTTTTTAGTCCCTAATTCCAAATCATTAAAAAAGAAAACGCCTCTGACCGTTAATAGCGCGTCCAAATGCTAAATTGAACAATCTCTTCGCAGTGAAATTTGTTATTGATTGTGGATGGATAATCTTTGTTTTACTATTTTCACGCAATCGAAGTGAAAAGTAGAGTGTATAACTCGGGTCTAAAAGCCATATATCCACCTCGTGGTAATATGGCTCATTTTAGCCCCTTGTCATACAATCTACTATATACCTAGTCTGACTACTTCGGTCATTTCGAAAAAACAAGAGACAATTTTATGGCTCTTACAAACGCATTCAAACGGCAAAGCAGATAATAAAACTGCTGTAGGGTAATTAAAACACCCTTTTGAGTCTCCTGCCCTAGACTAAACTAGCTGCTTCCTTTTCATAAAGTTCGTAGATTCGCTAACCTAGGGATAAAGAATGGTGGAAAAGTGGAAAGGTATATTGTAGGTTGTCCCCTAAGGTCGGAGCTGACTTATTATAATCAAATTACCGAAATACTTATTGACGGTAGTGGACGCCAAAGATATGTATAGGTACTTATAATTGTCGCCTTATTACAATAGAATAAGGCAAAAAGGTTTAAATATAACTTTGATAACTTTGACAGCGAAACACCGCTAGCTGACTGGCTAGTATGATCGTGTACCTAAAAGCCTACATGTTAGACAAGCGTTTACCCCCACTAGCAAGTAAGTAAGCCTATAGAACCTGTTCACACCAATTCGTTACTGTCGGTGTCGGATGAATTAACGATATCGGAGGGCAAGTAAACGTATGGAAAACATGCTTGTTCACACTGCCCAGTCCGATATCGGAGCATGCTCCAAACAAAATGTGTCGCTGTCGGATCCGATACCATCACCGACAGCTACGGATTGGTGTGAACACTGTGAACAGGCTCCAAGTGGGACGAATGCTTGATTTCGGACACAACCTGACGCCATTCTCCGTATTCATGGCTGCATCTAATTACCGTGCCACCCAGAACGTGTAGGTACCTACATATTTTTTAAATGGCAGAAACGCGATCGTACTAGGTACCTCGTTCCTTAAAGGTAACATTAGAATTTTAACGGACAAGTTCGTCTACGTTTCTTTGTTTATCTAGGATATCAAAGAGAAATGTTGTAGGTACCTACTAGTTTTACTTATTTCGATATATAATTATTTTGAATCAGGTTAATGAAATTTCTTTAGGTTTCATAATTGTTTTCCTTGAAACTGCATGACGATTAGGTAACGTACGATTTTTTTAATCTTATATGGAACTAGCTGCCCGCGCGGCTTCGCCCGTGTATTGCAAAGAACTCGGGCATGCCCGCGTGATAAAATATAGCCTGTAACCATCTAGAAAGTCCACTCTACACGCAGGTGAAAGAGTTTTTGAAATCGCAAAAGCGGTTCCGGGGATTACCCAAAACATACAAACTTACCTACAACACAAGGTATAGTCCGTTTTAGTTCATCATCAGCCTATATACTCGTACGTCCCACTGCTGGGCACAGGTCTCCTCTCATGAATGAGAGGGCGTCGGGTATAGTAACTAGGTACTATATGTAGGTATACAAAATAAACGCTCGTCTGCACAACCGCGTAATTATTTCTCCGTTATCACCCGGGTTACATAAATAAGGTGGATGCGCCCGCGTCACTAGAGGACATTGTCGAACAATGTCGGTCGGTTCGTTCACACTGCGCGTATCTAACGCAGCGATACCTAGTTACCGATTCGGATATTTTGACAAGACAACAAAGTAATTTAACCTACCTACAAATTTAATAATCTAACATCACAAAACGCTCAAAATATCTGGCAGCATAATAATGCCACTACTTGCTCTGTGTGTAATATTAAAAAAACACTGACGGCTCTTACAAATAGAGTCGAATCGTGTCAGATATTTTGGGGTATCTTGCCCTGTCAGATATTATTGCAGGTGTCTGTACTATGCTAAGTATTGTAATTAAATATATATTTTCATCTCTCATACTCTAAAAGTAGGTCATTGTTTATCTGAACAGCGGGTTGAAAGTGAGGCATGTCGCACCTAGGGCTGAAAAGTAATAAGCCTAAACAGCCAGACTTCGTTAATCTGAATTGTTTTTTCTCGTCTCGAACTATTGGCGCCAAAATATCTCGACTGCTATCGGTGGCTCTCAACCCTTGGTTAACAATGTACTATAGTATCTCATTATTCTCATTGACCTTTATACGTTACTTTACAGTTGTGTTGTAAGAATCAATTTTTGTGCCCATCAGAGGCCCTAGCACAATAGGTTTTATCGTCACGTTTTACGGCGAAATTGTACTGAGACGTCACGTAAAACAACGATAAAACGTATCGTGTTAGCTGGGCAGCAATGTGCGCTTAGCGCTTAGCTGCCGTAGGTACCTAAAGTGTAGCAGCTTTTCAGCGATTTATACTTCATTCTCACACTGCCTATATTTCCAAAACGGTTACAATACCATTGGCTCGTTACAGTTGACAGACTTATTTTAAGTACCTACGCAATCTACCGGGAACGATTTGCTCTAATGGGAGTTATTGCATAATTGCGCCACCCAGGCCGACCCCCAGCACGCCGGTTATCCCTCATTGCTAGTTTGTTTGTTTGTTTTTAACTCAAGTACCGTCTGAGTCTATTCGATTTAACGATTGTATTGGAATTGGTTAGATACGTGTCACGCGCACTTGTTCTGCCACATTAGGCTTGGCACCTGGCGACGAGGAATGCGGAGAAAATCCGAGCGCGCTAAAAAGAAATGCAAAACCAATACCTGGTAACCGTAAGGCAAATAATTTATAATGGGATGCATTTTAATCTCAATATCGACAATGTATGGTTACCGGCTTTCCATGCTAACTACCAAGTTTCTGACCTTTCGTAAAAACATCAGGTTCGAAGGACCATATTTCTCTGAATTCATTTTTCTACTGAAGCCGTTTAGTACTTATAAAAGTCAAAGTCAAAGTCAAAGTGATTTATTCTTCAATTTAGACATATTACATGCACCTATGAATGTCGATAAACTACCACCGGTTCGGAAAGTAAACCTCTGCCTCGAGAAGAACCGGCGTAAAAAACTCGGCATAAAAATAAAACATTGCATCGTTTCTGATCTAAGTATACTGCGGAGCTTGCCTCTATGTTTTATAATTATATTCACTTTATTCACTACGTTTCCGAGTAAACTTCTCAATTGACAAGATTCTAATGACTGAAATGAAAAAAAAAAGAATTTCTCTCTAGTCTGTGGTTTGTTTCGTCGGCCTGCCTTGCGAAAAAGTTGTGCAAGACATTTGAGGTTTTTACTGTTATTTTCATATTAATACAAGTATTTGACTGATAGGATTACAAAATTATAAGTTTACAAAATAAAATAAAGTGAGTTAAAGTGATTGATTATATTAAAACTGTTTGTGTAATTTTGTCACCAATTTAGAGGTTATGCGCGAGTGTTGAGATATTATCAATATTCTTAAGTTTATTCCAGTAAAAAGACTGAATTGTAACATTGATTACATAAATTTGTTACCGAAACCAATAGTTTATGCCGCTATTCAGTAATACATGCGATTGTGTGAAATTTTGTGTCTGATTCAATAAGCAATAAAGGTGCCCCAATAATAAGCAAGCCCGTATTAGATATATGAATAGGAGTGACTTCTGCTAACGAATTGCAACCGATCTTTCCAGATATGGCTGCTCAACTATTCAACCGAATTGGCCAAGTAGGCCTTGGCATGGCGCTAGTTGGCGGAGTGGTCAACTCTGCACTATACAATGGTATGTACTAAAAACCTTTCTTCATCTCTGTCAATTTGAAAGCATTGTGCATAATAATAAACATTTGACTCTTAATTTACCCACTACTCATTAACAGACACATTCAATCAAATGTGAAACATTCACTTAACTTCGTTACATTGATTTTCTGTATAGGTACTTGACTTCATTCCATTCCGGGAAATTTTAAAGTATCCCTAATTAATTACTAAAGCATTCAAGTGAAGGTGACGGTAGATAATATGGTTAAGACAGCTGGTAAAACATGGACTAAACTGGCATGGAAGAGAGAAGATTGGAACGTCTTGGGGGTGGCCTTTGCCAAATGGCACACAGAATAAGAGAAACAAATTAGTAATAAAGTGTATACTCTGTATTCTCAAATAAAGCTATGTTTTTTTATACTTCCAAACACAATGTTGTTACTGAAATAAAATTAACATCAAATAAAATGCGAGTGGAACAGCCATTATTACAATATTATTTATGTATAAAATACAAAAATAGTTATTTATGTTACGATACAAGTGCAGAAAATAGGAAATTCGCAACGAGTGGCGATAAATTAAAACACGACCGAAGGGAGTGTTTTAAATCGACACGAGTTGCGAATTACCTATTCGCACGTGTATTGTACAATGTTTTACAGTACATATGGCTCTTTAAAGTTTCAACATATGTGCGAACGGAAAGTGCTCATTTGCGCACTAGTGCGGGAAAGTAACACCATTGTGTACTGTAAAAAATATTAAGCTATTTATAAGATGTATAAAAACATTTTTATTGTAATTTAATTGTATAATATTGTTTTAAACTTTCAGTTGATGGTGGGAACAGAGCAGTGATCTTCGACAGATTCGCAGGAGTCAAAAACTTGGTGGTCGGCGAGGGCACTCACTTCTTCATTCCTTGGGTACAGAGGCCTATCATCTTTGACATCAGATCAAGACCCAGAAATGTACCCACAGTTACTGGGAGCAAAGGTGAGTTTATCTACATCTACAACCAATAATAAAGAAAATTCAGAATATGATGTAATATATTAAAGCACTAAGATGGACCAATACTAGTTATACAGCATGATATAATAAAATATAATGAAACAGGTCACTCTCACGTCTTTAAGGTCAAATATCGCTCAACATGTTTCGAACCAATATGTGGTTCTTATTTGTGAGCACTGGACAGCCAAATTTCCATGCATAGAAAATGGCATGCATACTACAACCATAGAAAAGAAAGCTGCGTGAAAAAAGATGTTGCTTTATAAACAGGTTGTTGAGTTGAACTAATTATTTTATATTTGCAGGTTAATGGTAATGACAACATTAGATAAGTGAAACTAAATTATATAAGATTTGAGAATCATCATCATATTTTTACTAATACAATGTCAAATTTTTCCAGATCTTCAGAATGTAAACATCACGCTCCGTATCCTGTTCAGGCCGCAGCCCGACCAGCTGCCCAAGATCTACACCATCCTGGGAGTAGACTACGATGAGAGGGTGCTGCCCTCCATCACCGGTGAGGTCCTCAAGGCGGTTGTCGCGCAGTTCGATGCTGGAGAACTCATCACACAGAGAGAGGTGAGAATGCAGCTAATGAATACTACTACTGATTGACTGTGATTTACTTTAAAAACAAAGTTTTAACAGACTTCAAATCAGTGCACAAACCGCTTCAAGTGTGCCTATAAAATTTGAAGAGTTCCTTCGATTTCTCCAGGATCCCATCATCAGATCCTGACCTGGTGACCATGAGACCACCTGGAAAGGATACCCTTTGTAACAAAAAAAGAATTTTCCAAATTGGTTCAGGCATTTTCGAGTAATTGTGGAACATACATAAAAAGTCTCCGACGAATTGAGAACCTCCTCCTTTTTTGAAGTTGGTTAAAAGGTATGTACGAATTTGAGCATCCTCAGATTGAGGCACGCACGGCTCATCTATATTGCTCAAATTCGTACGCGAGCAGCGCGCGAAGAGTCCCCCAGAGTCGGTCTTTTGACCGTGCTCAAAGGCGCCTCAGTCTGCGTGCGTCGTCAGTCACGTGGCGGGTTGGAATCCCAGCTTGTATCAATGAGTTTGACACAACACTATAGAGGTGCGTAGCGTAGTGTACATGGCTGTTATTCTTTACGCGCTCATGCGCCTCACCCCACCCGTCACACCTAACGAAACTAGACCTCTACCTACGCTTAGTTACTACGAATCGCAGCGTCAAGATGTATTTGTGGGTGAGCTTTGAGATGAGCGCGTGTGTACGTATATGAATACCCCTGACTGTACAAAAATCTTGTATCTTACGAATAACAGAAAATTTAATAAAAAGTGTTTGCGTAAGTTATTAAAATATGTGTGAAATTAATGACTTGTTATCAGTATTTCATGAAAGTAACATGAACTTATTTGATCACTCACAATAATTTACAGGATGTTTTTTGTTCCTCCTAGACTCCTGACAATTTTCAGATACAAGAAGTAGTGACAATATGATGATGATGAAGTTTAGATCATCAACTAGTATGTAAATGTTGTTTTTTTTTTAATTCCAGATTGTCTCACAAAAAGTGAGCGAAGGTTTAAACGAAAGAGCGGGCCAGTTTGGTATTATCCTAGACGACATTTCAATCACCCACCTTACCTTCGGCAAGGAGTTCACGCAGGCTGTGGAGCTGAAGCAGGTCGCCCAGCAAGACGCGGAGAAGGCGCGCTTCCTCGTGGAGAAGGCTGAACAGCAGAAAAAGGTAATGGCCATTCGGAGGAGACATCAACTGATAGTTCCGTTCCAAAAGGCAATTCATATATCTTCAATAAAAATGTACCGCGAATTTGCATTACAGTTTATAACTAAAATAGAATCCACAATTAGGCGAACTTCACTAACAGGTGAAAATGGACAAATATGGCATAGTATGGCCTGTGCTGTTCATATCAATATTATTATAGACTTTCTCACACTATGTGGATTCTACTTTAGTGGCTCTGAGCTGTAGAATTCAAGCCTTTCATTTTTCAAAAAAAAAAATTATTTTCTAATAAGTGATTTTTAACTGCTTACAAAATTTCACGAGAATCAATTGAGAAATGCTACATGTAGAGGAGAACAGACGGACATCGTGACAGCTGGATATACAAACTATTTTCGGCCCAAGCTGAAGCATAGAACTTCGTTTGCTTTGCTCCCTCGTTCGATAAGCTACCCAATCGGTATGGGCAAGGACTTTAATTGTTGAGTATAAAATAAAGTAAGTCTCAACAATTAAAATCCGTGATTTTACAAAGACGTATATATGAAACAATTCAAAAAAAATGCTTACACTATGCTTATAGAAAAATGTTTTTACTCATTAGTTGAATATTTTAATCATGAATTTGACTTAGCTTAAATATTTACCATATATGTAATCCACTGTCTTTGCATGCTGTATGAACAGTAGTACATGTTGCACTTGAATAACTATACCTAAGAGTACATTATAATGTATACCTTAGAGCATACATAACTGAAGTAGCCTTTCAATAACTTACCCCTCTGTAGAAAACCTTGCACATTGCACAATGTGTAAAAAATCATACAAAGACAATTTCACAATCGATTAATGGTCATTCACAAAATCGCCTCGCAAGAGAACACTGATCATAAAAATGCCCGCATGTTGCTGTAAGCAGTTGATATTAATAAACGTTCAACCACTTCAAGCTTTCTGTATGTTGGTACTGTTACACATGCTCTTTAGTGGCACTAAAGCATGCTACTTTCAAGCCAATAGCATGTGTATCTGGAAAGTTGCTAGTAAGAAGTATGTTATTTGCATACATAATAATTGAGCATGCTACTACAGAGCATGTGGTGTGTGTAGCTTATAATTAATTCAATATTTAAGATGCAGACATTTTTGTACGCAAATACGACATAAGACTACTCCAGTTATGTATGCTCTAAGAAGTCTAAGATGTATAGACATGTTCAGCAATGTAATAAATTTACACTTTTAATTTTGAAGGCGGCTGTCATCGCGGCCGAGGGTGACGCGCAAGCGGCCATCCTACTGGCCAAGTCCTTCGGCACGGCGGGCGAGGGTCTGGTCGAGCTCCGACGTATCGAGGCAGCCGAGGACATCGCCTATCAACTATCCAAATCCCGCAATGTCACCTATCTACCACACGGACAGAATGTCCTCCTCAATCTGCCGACGCAGAATTAAAGTGTGTGTTAGTGCCATACGTTCTGTTCCAAATTCGATCGATTCCATGTGCAGCCTCATTTGTGAACGCGCGTAGCATCGTGCGCGGTGACACGCGTGGATTGCGCGCGCCCAATATGTTTGCGGGTGCGCGCTCCGGCGTGTACCGCCCCGCGCAACGCCTTGCTACTCTATAAATGAGGCCGTAGGCGGTGAAGGGCTCTTCCAATACCGACATTCAATGTTTTAACTATTTTATGCGACTGAAATTGATTTATTCTATCGAATTTGGAATGAAACTCGATGATATTCAATTAGTGCAACTGTTGATAATAATGTACAGGATTTCTGGGACTCTGTTCTGGTGCAATTGCATTTGTATTTTACACACAAATATTTGTAAGGATATGCATTTGGAAGAGACAAGAATGCTTTATTTCCGCCAATAGATGTAGTCACGTTTTAGTTATATGAAAACTTAATTACGCATTAAACTATACTTGTTGATATACATCGTTTTTATTGAACACTTTCCTTGATTATAAAAGTTGTTTCATTATAGACTTTAACTCATTCTTGTAAGGTTTAATTCATGAATCCCAAATCACTATAGATTATACTATCCATTTCATGATACACTCACCCACGTAACACGTAATTCAACAGCAATCAAACCAATCACACGAAACTAAAACTTCCTATTAGACGTAGATATTATACACACACACAAACTTTCCAAACATTGACACCATAGTGAGATAACGATAAATGGTCTGTGACCTTGGTTAGCTAACATGGTGTGAATCATAATGACACCGAAGTCAGTCTTCAGTCAGACTAGGTGTAGTTCAGACACTACTTACAAATAAAGTGAGAAAAATTTTCCTCTTAATGACGTTGATATAAGATTGAATTTCGCTTGGCCTGTGGAAAAGGTTTTTTCACTAAACCTAAGTTTGGAACAGGTGTCAAGTTGATTGATCATGTAAACAAAAGACGAACTTAGCTGATATCAAACCTTAATTAACATCTAGCGAGGAATTGTGAACAGTGCTTTGTTGAAATACTTCGTTTTGCAATGACGGGAAATATTTTCAATCGTCTAAGCCAGGTTGGATTGGGCATGGCCCTCATTGGCGGCACCGTTAATTCGGCGTTGTTCAATGGTAAGTACTCATTACTCTTCTATACTATATTATTAAGAGGAAAAGATTGTAAGTTTTTATGTAGGGGGTATCTCCGAATCTACTCATCCGAATATAAAATTGATTTCACCAGTAGCTACTATAGTGGTATATATAGAATGAACCTTCGGGATGGTCATAGCCTATATCTAAAAAAAATGGGACGAACCCATTCGGCCGCAGATATCACTAGACGCGCGTTTTATTTCAAGAAAGCCGTTATTGTGTGCTGCCGATAGTTTGAATACACCTATACAGCTTTTCCATATTGTTTAATGCACTTAAACACAAAACACGAGTAGCTAACGTGTAATTTCAGTTGACGGCGGTGAGAGAGCGGTGATAATGGACAAGTTCACCGGCGTCCAGAAACACGTCGTGGGAGAGGGCACCCACTTCATCATTCCGTGGGTGCAGACGCCATACATTTTTGATGTAAAGTCACGGCCAAAGAACGTCCCAACACTTACAGGAAGCAAAGGTGCCTACTTGATACATATTTTCTCTGTGAAAGATCCGTATAAGTAAAGCCTTTTCATGAGAGGTAGCTCAGGTAGCCCAACAGAGCGGAATGTCATCTCGCCCATATTTGGGAACCAGGGGCGGCTTTACCTATAGTGCAAGGGGTGCGATGCACCTGGGCGCACGGTCCTAAGGGGCGCCGAGCGACATTTCACGGGGCGCCACTCGCTCGCGGTGCTAGATAGTGCTAGAGGGCGTTAGCTTAATGATTGCACCAGGACGCTACATGGCCTAGAGACGCCTCTGAGCCCAACTGGGGTACTTGGGTATCTCCACCTTACAAAGGACAGCAGCCATAATAACGCCAACGGGGCATTTTCGCGAGAAGAGATGCATCGTTAGTGACGTCACCGAGTAAAAGTTAAAAATGTTGAATTTTGTAACCAAAATTAACAATACTATTTGTATGAAAAATATAAGTTACGAAATGGAACATTTTCAACTTTTACTCGGTGACATCACTGACGATGAATCTCTTCTCGCGAAAATGCCCCACTACTTGCTCTGTCTAGTGTTCAAGCATGCGGCTGTTAAACGGCGGTCCTGGCGAATTCGAATCCCGGCTCGTACCAATAAGTTTTTCGAAACTTATGTACGGATTATCATTTGATATTTACCGTTAGCTTTTCGGTGAAGGAAAAACATCGTGAGTAAACCTGCATACATCTGAGAAGAAATTCAAAGACGTACGTGAAGTCCCAATCCGCTGTGGGCCAGCGTGGGGACTACTGCCCGTTCCCTCTCATTCATGAGAGGAGGCCTGTGCCCAGTAGTGGGACGTGTATAGGCTGACGATGATGATGATGATGATTACTTGCTCTGTAGGTATACAGGGTGGAAATAGATTTTGGGTCAGTGAGGGCAGCTACCAGATCCCGTGTTGCTAGGCGAAAATGGTCTGAGGAGACTTTCCTTCGATTTCAAATTAATGAAGATTGGCGTTTACAGATTTAGTAAAAAACATACAGGGTGCGAGGAAATGGTAATTTTTGACGAACTTTTTTTTTGATGCCAATCGATTGCATTCCTGTCCAGGATCAAAAGCTTATACAGGACCAAAAAGAAATTTTCAGCTAGAAAACCCATAAATCGAGAAAAACTTTCCCCATACAATTTGTATGAGAATGAAAAAAGTTTTTTTTACATGTATTTTTTTGTCAATCGATTCCATTTCTATCCAGTATCAATAGTTTAAAAATCTATTTCCACCCTGTATAGTCTAGTTCCTGGTTGTGATCGTCTAGCTATAAACACAACGAATTTACTTATTTATTTATTTATTAATACATGGAAAACCAACAGCGCATCATGTTCATATACACAATATTAAAACCATATACAAGCATATACAATTACAGGTTCTCACATACCTATAGAAACAAACTAATACGAAGAAATCTATAGCCTTAAACTTAGCGTACATTACGCACAGTAACTTATCGCGCACTAATAGCATATACAAGTACAAGGTAGTTAACAAATTAAGAAATATAAAGTCTAGTAACCCGAGCCCACACCTGAAGTATCTGGCTGCGCCAATACACATTAATATTAATTTTAACTCATTTATACGATTTATTTTATATATATTCAACCATACACTTTGAACGCATCCTATTACATACCATACCTGGCAACCTTTCCTCTACCCCTAACGTCAGTGCACAAAAAATACCCGCCGCGCGCGCGCTCTCACTCAAAAACTATTAAAAAACTCGAAATACGATAAGTATGCATACAAAAAACCGCAGTAAATTCCAAAAGAACAAGTGTTTACTGTGAAACAAGAAAATTCATTCGTATGTGCCGAAACACGAACTCAATACTGGATTGCCGACTGACGCCGCTTCAAAGGTTTGTCCCGCCGATCCAGTATCATACATGAAGAATCTTATCAGTTTAGTTTTTATTGCTTGTATTCTATCAAAAAATATGTCTATATCTAAATTAACTACAACTTTGTTTAAACTCCTGCCTGCTCTGCACAAAAAACTTCCTTCTATAATTCTCAAATCAATAAAGGGTCGCATCGCGCTTGGGATTCTTTTGAAATCGCAAGCGTTCTCGGGCTACGGTACGGTACGGTGCTTACTATCCGGCAGTGGCGTCCATAGGGTTTTTAGTTAGGGTAGGCAGTTTTTTTTCTGAGGAGACTTATGTGGGGACGAACAAGTTGTTAAATCGACCAATTCTAAGTAATTGCCTTTATTCAGAGATGACATCGATTCATTGTGACCGCGGAAAGCTAATTCTTGCTTGCCTAAAAAGCAAACTATATCAATCAATCTTTGAAATATATGCCTATTCCGTTCTACTTTGGCGTTATGCCGTTCTATGTCAAGTTTCAACTGACTGTTTAAGCTCATCTCAATTCGATCTCGACCGAAGGTTGCAAGTTTAACAGAAGCCTCCAAATGCTTTTCAGATCGCTCGTGCTTTCTAGCAGACGTGTGAAAGTTTTTTAAATCGACATACCCCGTGTCATTCCATACATTTGGAGAATTTCCGAATAAAATGCACGGAAAACAAAATAATTTCTGTGTGTGTATGCAACCAGTCAACCAGCTAAAATTTTCGTAATACTTTACATGAAATTGACGAGTAATATTACCCCGAGTTTGATCTAATTGCAACTGCGGCATACACCTACCTTTATTAACTACCTTTACCTTATTATTGAACGTTAATTTACTAAATTCGCCGAAAGTTAACTTCCGCAAACACACTAGGTCAATACACCGGTCACAGCTAAAACACATATTTAAGGTTTATTACACAAATATAGAACACGCCAATAAACAGAAACACACGGGAAATTCAATAGAAAACGTAAGAAAATCGCTCCGAACCAAACTATGTATCGCAACTATTTATACAAGAATTTTTCTTTCACAATACAACTTAGTCGTAACAAAAAAATCACGTTAATGGCTTCCGAATCGAATAGCAAATTCAAAACAAATTTTCGTAAACAAAAACAAACAACCTTGACAAATTAGAACGCCCCACATTACGAGGAAAAATCACAGCAACTGGGACTTCTTTCATTTGCCGCATGAAACTTTGTTTGCACGATCTTTTAATAAGGCGAATCTTGAAGTTGCAATGCGCTATGCGCTGATTGGCTGAAATGCGGGGGCAGGTCAGTGGTTGGTCACAATACTCTGAGGGGCTAACGCGAAACGAAAACGAACTTCGTTCGCGTATCTCCCTCTCTGTCGCACTTGCTAGTTCGAGCGACAGACGAACGAAGTACGTTTTCGTTTCGCGGTAGCCCCTCTGTCCGGCGGCCGGACTTGGAAGCATGTGTGCGTGTGATTTGCTTATATGTTTGTGCACTGAGCAAATCCGTACATAGTTCACGGACGATATTTACACAAGCGCACTGTGAGAGTGTGTGCCGTGGCTTAGGCACCGCTCCGCCTTGCCTGCTGCCTGCCTTGCGCTGAGCGAGCCTGGTTCGCGCGCAAATTTAAATTGCAGCGCGTCCCGTAATGTGAGTAAAGAAGTAGATTGTTTTAAAAACTATTATAGTATTATCATAGAGAAGAAAAATATATGTTGTGGAGTTATTTTGCAAGGTAGGCACTGCCTATGTGCCTATATGGTAAGCACGCCACTGCTATCCGGCAGACCGTATGCTTATTGCCACCGTCGAAGTAAAAAAATGCACATTGGTGACAGAATAATTCGTTCAAAAATCGAGCTTATTGTTTAAGTAAGAAAGTTCAAATTCATAGTCTGACATTTTCCTTCATTTTTTGTACTACTTTCACCAACTCCTACTTACTATAAGGGGCTCCCAGCTCCCAATGACCTTCGATCTGTAACAGTCCGTTTTTTCGTTTTTTATGGCTTATCGCATTATCAACAACGAGGTTTACCGAAATAGTATCCCATATTTAGGTACAATAAACTTAGCGAACTTCAGCGGACAAGGCAGTGCACCTGCGCCATCACCATGTAGAATTGGTTTTCATTGGAGCTCAGGTCTAATAAGGTCTTAAGAGACTCTAGTTGAGATACTGCTTCTTTTTGTCAGTACTCCATACAAAAGGTTAATGATTATAATATAACACGACTTATTGAAGAAAAATAAAACTTCTTACCCTTCAACAGGTGTCAAACTACTCTTAATAAGTTTTATGTAGAATACACAATCTCCTTTAGGTTTGATCCTAGGTGGGACTCCAAGCTCTCCATACATCACTTTATATGATAGAAGAAACACAGAGCCTTCCCCAACTAACATAGATTTGACAGCTGTATGAAGGCCCGGCAGTAAAATCATTATCCTTTAGGTCCACTATCTGTAAATAGATAATATTGCAAATTATACAAAAGGTGGTAAGAGAGCTTAAAAAGATATTGGTTACTTAATTATACCTACAAAGGATTGTTACCAAGTAACATCCTATTATCAACCATTTTTTTTTTCAAAGTAGCCTTTGAATCTACTATGCAAGTTTTATATAATAGCAACCAGTCGCTTGGTACAGTTCGTACACATGGATAACAGAACATTTGTTTGAAGCATGTATACATTAAAACCATC
Source organism: Epinotia nisella (assembly GCA_932294315.1). Lineage (NCBI taxonomy): Eukaryota > Metazoa > Arthropoda > Insecta > Lepidoptera > Tortricidae > Epinotia > Epinotia nisella. The sequence continues at coordinate 17,690,781 of OW028677.1, read as the reverse complement.
CATGCGAATAAAGCTACCTAAAATGGGCTCAGTCATATCTGAGTTTATTGGGACATAGATACAACCAACTTTGCCTTATAATAGTAACAAATGTGACGCTAGAAGTAGTAGTAGTAGCAAGCCCTTCTTCAGAAAAAACCAGAAAAAACCATTGGAAATAAAATTACAAATAAATGATCAGTATATTGAAGAAGTTAGTGAATGTAAGTTACTAGGGATAGGAATTGATACTAGTATTAACTGGAAGAGCCATATCCAGGATGTACAATCAAAATTGTCGAGGTTTGTATACGCGCTTAGTATCCTAAAAAGAAATACAAACCTTGAGTCTGCACTAACAGCATACTATGCATATGCCCACGCGTGGCTCCGCTATGGTGTGGTCTTGTGGTTCTCCAGCACTGATGTACATGATATGTTCGTCATGCAAAAGAAGTGTGTCCGCATCCTGACAAACACGCATGTGCCAAACAGCTGCCGTCCGCACTTTGTTAAACTTAAGCTACTTACATTGCCTTGTATATACATCCTAGAAGCAGCATTGTTTGTCAGGAAGCACACGGAACTATTCAAAACTAAGAGAGAAGTTTATAACAGTAATTTTAATAGTAGATCAATAAACCAGCTAGCTATACCAAACACGATGTTAACTATGTGCAAAAAGGGCCCTCACTACCGATGTATTATAATAACCAACAAACTTCCCAATCGCATCAAACTAGAGCCTAATGATAAGAAATTTAAAACTATTATAAAAACACTCCTGCTCGACAAAGCATACTACTCGGTAGATGAGTTCCTAAATGACAAATCACTTATATAATTCACCCTATTTATTGACATACATTCTCCCTCTAGTGATAATATTGTAAACATTAAAATCCAGTCAATAATCTCTTCCATTAATTAATTGATAGATTAATAATGTATATTATGTTGTAAATTTTAATGAAATCTACCTGACATCCTCATGCAATTCTAATCAAAATTCTTATTATGTTAATGTTATTTTCTAGGGCTAATACGTGAATTAGTTAGGTAATTTATTAATTTAATATGTTTTAATCTTCACACACATTTAATTATATTATGAATCTAGATGTAAGAACCACAAATATTGAGTGCCCTTTACAGGGTGTCATGTACCTACTACCCTATACTTGTAACACCTCAATGTACTATGAACATGACTACAATATAATAAAGAAAGAAAGAATAAAGAAGAATATAAAATATGAAATATTAACTCTAGCGTCACTACATACTGAAACTCTGTACATGTTGTCTGTTGAATAAGAAAGCACCAAGATTGACAACAGTCCGTTTTTTCGTCCGTATAGCGTTTAGTCGCCGGTCGCCCAGACGACTCGCTGCGTAGCGGCGACACACAATATGGGTTTCATTGGAAGCGTTTACACTGCGAGCAACTGTGGAGACGACCGGACATCGCGCACAAAAATGGATACAGAACAATTTATATTGGAAATACAATCACGAAAAGCTATTGGGGATAGCACTTTTCTGCACGAATAAATAAATAAATAATAATACCGTAAAATGGGGCTAATTAAGACCTGCGAGGCTATTTGGAAAAAAAATTATAAGTTTTGAGTCCATATATTTTTTGTCATGGCAATGGTAGAAACGTAGATCTTCGTCTGGAAACCGTAAGTCTTATGTGAAGTTGGTTAGTGGTCGCAGTGTCGCTGAGGACTTAGCACGAGTGCTTAAAAAAATCTTGATTGTGTCGCTGGAAAATCAGTGCAATTGAACACCGTCCTACTTCTCTTCAAATGTTGGCTGGCTGTGGGGTAAGCTTTTTTTTAGTATACATACCTAAAAGTACATATTGTCGGGAGTTTTTTAAGCTATATCACATAATTTTAGCTGTTTATTTTGAATTAGATTTTAACGGTTTTTTTAAATGAGGCTATTTGAGACGGCTTTTGGGGTTATTTGGTTACTAGTACCAAATATCCCCCTTACTGTAAAGGTAGGTTGACCATCTTTTTTTTCAACAGGATAATGGTGCGAATTTCAACCCTACATTACACGTCATATACTCAAGAAGCATTGGCTAATGCTATGGCTGACGTGGCAGCTGGCTATGTCTTTGGCAGAAGCTGGCGAGAAACATAATTTACCCAAGAGTCGCTATCGCGGAAATGTAAGGGGTTTAATAATACACAAGATAAAGCAGGAGACCCAACTCTATTCACGCCTGCTGAGGAGAAAGCCTGCATTCAGTACGTGAAGGTGATTGGGGCTTTCCGTTTCATATGGACTTAAGAATTTTTGCCTTAGAAGTTGACTTAGAAGTTATAATTTTTTAAATATATAATATGTAGTTGATTTACTGTTGTCATGGACGTTTATTTTATGTTTATATTAAAGAGCACATTTTGGGTTAATATAAATGTAACTACGGTTCCTTAAATGTGTGTTACAGGTAAAACAAGATTTTAATAAAACTTGACTTTGTTAGTACCACTTTGTGATTTTTTTTGTCCCGATTTTTTTGTTGAAAATATGGTTACACCGCTTTTAATACCTTCGGCGGTCGTTCCTAAAGCGTCCCAAATAGCACTTGTTATGTTTTAAATAACACAAGCTTCAAAATTCAGCTAAAACCAGTTCGAAACCCGTCGATTCCCAAAAAGCCACAAACACGAGGTTATTTGGAACACCTCTTTAAAAAAATAATACTCATCCTGTGTTAACAATAAAGACACGTGCAGTACATAGAATGACGGAGCATAATGCGTTTTATCTATTAAAAATATTATACGTTTGATAAACATATAAAACATGGATTTATTGATGTTTTAGTCAAAAAATTGTGCCAAATAGCCCCATTTTACGGTAATAAATAAATATCGTGGGACAATTCACACCAATTGATCTAGTCCCAAACTAGGCAAAGCCTGTACTATGGGTACTAGTCAACGGATAAACATACTTATATAGATAAATACATACTTAAATAGATATTAAACATCCAAGACTCGAGAACAAACATTCGTATTCATCATACAAATATCTGCCCCGACCGGGGATCGAACCCGGGACCTTAAGCTTCATAGTCAGGTTCTTTAACCACTAGGCTATTCGGTCGTCTCTAAATGTACAAGAAACACTACGCTCGGTTTGGTCTCCCAGGCCCTAGTTGCCTACGTTTTGGTCGCCGAGAGACCAAGTCGCCGGCGACTAATCGACAGTGCGTAACGGCTCTAAAACCTCGTCATATCGGCTTGATATTTTCAGATCTACAAAACGTGAACATAAACCTGCGTATTATATTTAGACCCGTACCGGACGAGCTGCCCAGGATCTTCACAGTACTGGGGGTCGATTACGAAGACAGGGTCTTGCCTTCAATCACCTCGGAAGTGCTCAAGGCAGTCGTGGCACAGTACAACGCTGAAGAGCTTATCACGCAAAGAGAAGTAAGGCAATATTATTAAGATAATATTATTTCCTTCGATAAGTAATATTTGATTAACTCATTTATATTTCGATATGTTTCTAGATTGTCTCCCAGAAGATAAACGACAGCCTGACTGAAAGAGCGAAGCAATTCGGTCTCATACTAGACGACATCTCAATCACACACCTCACTTTCGGCAAAGAGTTCACTCGGGCCGTCGAACTCAAGCAAGTCGCGCAACAGGACGCAGAGAGAGCTCGATTCCTCGTCGAGAAAGAGGAACAGAAAAAAAAGGCAGCGGTCATCATGGCGGAGGGCGATGCCCAAGCGGCCATTTTGTTAGCCAAGTCGTTTGGTAAAGCCGGTGAGGGGCTGGTAGAACTCCGACGCATAGAGGCGGCAGAGGACATAGCGTATCAACTGTCGAAATCCCCCAATGTCACGTATCTGCCTGAGGGGCAGAGTGTACTGCTAAATAAGGGTGTAAAGTAATTGAAGAAAGCTATGTTGTGACGTGTTTATTATTCTTGATAAGGATAACAAATATAAATTCTCGAAGGCACTGAATTAACCAAACTAGTAATATTTTAAACATATCATTTGTGTATTTTGTTGAATGAAATCAAATTAAAGTTAGGTAATGTGTGTTCTAATCCCCGTTCGTGTGTAAATGGAGTATTTGCTGATACACCCTATACCTAAACATATTATGTATGCAGTGTATGCTTACAATGGCACAATATAAAATAATATAATCAAAGTAATCTTTTGAATTCTCGTAATAAAATCAATCTAGAAACTAGAAGCACAGAAGGCAGGCCTCCATCATTAAATCCGTCATACTGGTCACCGTTCTATACGTGCGTTCATCGCGCGATGTACAAAGCACTTTCAGCTCTACTCTGTGTAATTAACGCTCATAATTGCTTGCCATCGGAAACAGTACAACAGTAATACTTTTCACCTTTCCAATCAAAAATATTTTTGATAACGTGGGATTTGTAATTTTTGTAAGAAATTGCCGTGCTTTAACCACGAAATTCGAAGTGCGGGTATGACAATCTCTATGGCACTTACGATACTTGAGCGATAGAGATGCAGATATTACGAACATCGACATTTGATTTTCGTGGTAGCGCCGCTGCTGTTGTCGGCGGTCAAGCTTGTGGGCGCTATTCTTAGGGTTCCGGACCAAAAAGGTAAAAACGGAACCCTCATGGTGCGACTCCGTCCACGTCTGTCTGTCACAAAGTCAAATATCTCAGGACCTACTAATGCTATCAATTTGAAATTTGGAATAGTTGTAAACAAAGCTAATCCACGTGTATGGAAAATGAAAAATTTTAATATATAATTTTAATTTCTATAAAAAAGGACGGATAAGAGGAGGGCAAAAATTCAAAGTGTAGTTAGTAGGCCAAGTGGGGTATCATATGAAAGGGCTTGAATTGCACGTTCTAAAACAGTTTTTCTTTATTTTTCTAGTGGTAAAATTTTGATTTATAAAGAAAAATGTTGAAAAAAATACCATTCCATCCACATTAAGCGTTGTTAAGATTTTTCCAAAATTAATGGGCGGGGCAAGACGGGTATGTTGTGTGTAATTTATAATTTTGTCGGTGCACGAGTCCGACTCGCACCGGACTAGATTTTTTAAAGGGTCTAGCCGCATTCCTATAGTGAAACTGCCCCTGGCTGAAATGTATACCTTTCTTAGAAGCGTTAATTGGTCTTATTATAAGATATCATTTTACAATATTTCAAGCCTGGAATCCCCTTGGTTTGGATAAAAATAAAAAAAAATAAAAAATCTTTTTTAATTTTTCTAAGCTAAACTAATGGTTAGATTTCTTTGAAATTCGGATTATACATGGCACTAATAGCAATACATTTTCAAAAAAAAAATCAAGGTTCTAACTTATTTACAAAGGCCTAAAAAAAGTTTTTTTTGTTTTAAATTTTTTTTTTTTTTTATTTACAAGAGGGCGACAACCTCCATTTTTTGGTATTAAATGCACAATATAATATTGTATGAAATATATTTTTTTCATAAAAATCCATTTGTGGCAACAAGGTAAAAATGTCTTACTAATGCAGGCCTTTCGTCTTAAGGCGTTTGTAGGTTACACATATACACATTGGGCCAACGTACTTGGCTCATTGTGTACTTCCGCCTTTACAACCATTTAGTAGGTATAAACGAGCAGCAGCTAGTTGAGCAGAAAAATTGTGTACACTAAGTTTTTTTTTTAATGCAGTATTGCGTATTTCATAATAGTAATGTTTAGGTAGTAGTTGTTTACGTACAGCAATAGTAGATACAGATACATTCTCGGCACATCTCTAAGAAGGTATATAGATGCTTCATAAAGTATGATGGCGAAAAGAGGGGAGTAGAAGCAATCGATCAATATTGTTGTGAATGTGCGAACGGGTTAAGAACAGTAGGTTGTTGTTCACATGTAGCCGCAATTATATATTACTTGTCGTATGGCAGATTTCTATCCAGAATTCCGCGGCCTAGCCATAAACTCTGTGCACTGTTCAAGACCGAAGGTATAAATGTTAGTACTAATACAGATAGTGACGAGGATGAGTAATTATAAGTGTTATGTTTAGGTGTAAATTGTAGGATTTTAATCAAATGTGCTTAACTTTTTTAGTTTCTTTTGATACGTAATTTTTTTTAAGGCAGTATTGCGTATGTCATAATAGACCTCAGCTTCGCTTCGGCCGATAATTACATGTGTTCTGAGACATTTCTTATTTTATTGGCTTCGGTATGTAATCTACTATTGCTGTACGTAAACAACTACTACCTAAACATTACTATTATGAAATACGCAATACTGCATTAAAAAAAAAACTTAGTGTACACAATTTTTCTGCTCAACTAGCTGCTGCTCGTTTATACCTACTAAATGGTTGTAAAGGCGGAAGTACACAATGAGCCAAGTACGTTGGCCCAATGTGTATATGTGTAACCTACAAACGCCTTAAGACGAAAGGCCTGCATTAGTAAGACATTTTTACCTTGTTGCCACAAATGGATTTTTATGAAAAAAATATATTTCATACAATATTATATTGTGCATTTAATACCAAAAAATTGAGGTTGTCGCCCTCTTGTAAATAAAAAAAAAAAAAAATTTAAAACAAAAAAAACTTTTTTTAGGCCTTTGTAAATAAGTTAGAACCTTGATTTTTTTTTTGAAAATGTATTGCTATTAGTGCCATGTATAATCCGAATTTCAAAGAAATCTAACCATTAGTTTAGCTTAGAAAAATTAAAAAAGATTTTTTATTTTTTTTTATTTTTATCCAAACCAAGGGGATTCCAGGCTTGAAATATTGTAAAATGATATCTTATAATAAGACCAATTAACGCTTCTAAGAAAGGTATACATTTCAGCCAGGGGCAGTTTCACTATAGGAATGCGGCTAGACCCTTTACATATTTAGAATTGATGTCCTTATAAAAAAACCGGACAATCGCGAGTCCGTCTCGCCCACCGAGGTTTCCGTACAAAATGACAAATGTATACTCGTAGTTTTCAGATTTTTCCCTGTACTTACAAGTAAGACGATATTACTTGCTAAAATTCATAGTTCTAGGTCAACGGAAATACATACATTACACCCTATACATTTTGATTCCCTTGAGAGTGTCGAAATATTTTAAGTTAATTTAGAAGTTTTTTTTTACAGGTTTTATTTAAGGGACTGTAGACCTGAGTATATGGTTTTAATTTCAACTCGATAGCTCCACGCGTTCCCGAGATAAAGGATCTTGACAGACAGACAGACAACAAAGTCTTGTTTGTAAGGGAGCATCCCGAATACTTCGAGGCACATAGCAGACACTTTCCTAGCGGATGATTTATATCTACCAAGGGCTAATTTGAGTGTCTACAAGAACAACGCATTTTGTATGGCTATTCGCATATTTAATAAATTGCCAAGTGAAGTGACAGAGTGCCATCCACAACAATTTAGAGGAACGCTCAATAAATGGCTTCTGTCTAAGTGCTTTTACTCCATCAATGAATATTTAAGTAGATAATCATCATCATATCAGCCGAAAGACGTCCACTGCTGGACATAGGCCTCCCCCAGAGAGTTCCAAATTGACCGGTCCTGCGCCACCCGCATCCAGCGGACTCCCGGAGTAGATAATTAACATACCATATTTCTTTTTTGTATTTTATTTTAAGTGGGTGCATGAATTAAACTTAATTTTGAATGAAATTTGACATTTATTACGTATAAGATGTAGAATGTAATGTAAATTTAATGAAACATATTGACAATTTAAATTATAATGTAATCCTATTGTTTATTTTTATTTGTGCATGCCTACTTGGCACAACATAAGCACCTTAAATGTAAGATCAGTGTATCACTTGTGTTTTGCAAATAAATAAAAATCTTGAATCTTAAAGAAATGTAAAAAAATATCACATTACTAAATTAAATAGAATATTGCATGCCCAATGCTGGTAGAACATAAGTACTCTATACCTTATCACATTAAGATCTATTTTTATAACTATGTTCTGGCAATAAATACTTTTGAATTTGAAAAAAAAAAGTGATCCTACAAGGGTTCCGTTTTTTCCTTTTGAGGTACGGAACCCTAAAAATGGAGAATCTGGTACAAATCTGTTTAGGAATGTAGTTACACTAGTACGTGACTTACCTAAGTGCTATGCTATCTGGGCAAACGGATAAATCTTGCGATCCTTCACTTTCTTGGGGACTGTCCTTCTCATCAGTCTTGTCTAAAGCAAATTCCTTATCGATCCTACTATAAAATAAATTCTCTCTTATGCACGCCTCCTTTATATATTTCATTTCTTCGATATTCAAGCCACCAGGTAGTGTCAATTTACGCAAATTTACATTTTCTTTGAAATTCTTTATTAAAGTATCCACTTCTTTCTTAAAATCGTCACTTAACAACTCTAAGGAAGGGCCAACGAAATTCTTAGCGATCAATCTGTTTTGATCGCAGACCCTTCGAGTTTTTTCAAGCAACATTAATTCCTCTTTGATTTCATTATTATCCGGACGTAACTTCTGGGCCCTTAAAAGTTTTTTCTCTGCTGCGTCAAACTGGCCAATCATTCGTAGAGCTTTGGCACCCTGAAGAAGCGCTTTACTGTTGTTCCAAAGGTTGTCCAGTCTGTTAAGCTCATTGCAAGCAATGCAAGCTTTCAATGGCTGTTCTAAGGCATTTGAACAAATAGCTAGATTTAAATATAACTTTCTCAGCATTCTCTCTTGTATTCTTTCTTCTGCTTCGTCTGCTAATCTGCATTTGTGTAGCATGTCTATAGATTTCCTGAATAGATGTACCGCAGCCATAGTGTTTTTGGTTTTGTGTAAGGTCACACCTGAACTATAGAGTTTAGTTACTTGGTTGAATACCCGCTGGAACATGTTGGGCACTGTGTAGTTTATATCCCTGAAATTACAACATTTTTTATTTCACTTCCTTTCTTCACTGTCCCGATAGGCTAGCCAGAATCTAGAATTTATTTTTTTCGGTTAGAAGGATAAATTGAGGGATCTGGTTGCAAAGTGGATTAACCTTTCGTAGATATATTAGGACACTGTTTGTGCTGAAGGAATTTATCGTTTTAGTTACAGACTAAATTTTCGATGGCAAAACAAATCCGTACAAAGGTTCGATTTGACGCACTTACATAGACTCGCGTCGCTACAATAAACTTAAGCGAACTTCAGCAGACAAGGCAGTGCATCAGACACCTGCGTCATGTACAATAAACTTAAGCGAACTTCATTAGACAAGGCAGTGCATCAGACACCTGCGTCATGTACAATAAACTTAAGCGAACTTCAGCAGACAAGGCAGTGCATCAGACACCTGCGTCATGTACAATAAACTTAAGCGAACTTCAGCAGACAAGGCAGTGCATCAGACACCTGCGCCATGTACAATAAACTTAAGCGAACTTCAGCAGACAAGGCAGTGCATCAGACACCTGCGTCATGTACAATAAACTTAAACGAACTTCAGCAGACAAGGCAGTGCATCAGACACCTGCGTCATGTACAATAAACTTAAGCGAACTTCAGCAGACAAGGCAGTGCATCAGACACCTGCGCCATGTACAATAAACTTAAGCGAACTTCAGCAGACAAGGCAGTGCATCAGACACCTGCGTCATGTACAATAAACTTAAGCGAACTTCAGCAGACAAGGCAGTGCATCAGACACCTGCGTCATGTACAATAAACTTAAGCGAACTTCAGCAGACAAGGCAGTGCATCAGACACCTGCGTCATGTACAATAAACTTAAGCGAACTTCAGCAGACAAGGCAGTGCATCAGACACCTGCGCCATGTACAATAAACTTAAGCGAACTTCAGCAGACAAGGCAGTGCATCAGACACCTGCGCCATGTACAATAAACTTAAGCGAACTTCAGCAGACAAGGCAGTGCATCAGACACCTGCGTCATGTACAATAAACTTAAGCGAACTTCAGCAGACAAGGCAGTGCATCAGACACGTGCGCCATGTATAATAAAGTTAAGCGAACTTCAGCAGACAAGGCAGTGCATTAGACACCTGCGCCATGTACAATAAACTTAAGCGAACTTCAGCAGACAATGCAGTGCATCAGACACCTGCGCCATGTACAATAAACTTAAGCGAACTTCAGCAGACAAGGCAGTGCATCAGACACCTGCGCCATGTGGACCCATCAACTATTTTTTGTTGCTCATTACCATAGTTACGTCTCCTGTGTTACTATTTAAAAGTATGATTTTATGGGGCTTATCCACTAAACACGTATTTTTGTTACATTGGTAAACCCATCCCATGGTGGGGCAACTCCTTACCATGATTGGAGCCCAATTTATAGTATTTTTTCTAAGAAACTCTGTCACTGTTGTCTCTTGGCTTACCGGACAGAATAACAAAAAGAAAAAGTTGATTCACCCATGTACAATAAACTTAGCGAACTTCAGCGGACAAGGCAGTGCACCTGCGCCATCACCATGTAGTTTTCATTGGAGCTCAGGTATAATAAGGTCGAGACTCTAGTTGAGATACTGTTTTTTTTTGTCAGTACTCCATACAAAAGGTTAATGATTATAATATAATATAATATAACAATTGACTTATTGAAGATAAATAAAACTTACCCTTCAACAGGTGTCAAAATACTCTTAATAAGTTTTATGTAGAATACACAATCTCCTTTAGGTTTGATCCTAGGTGGGACTCCAAGCTCTCCATACATCACTTTATATGATAGAAGAAACACAGATTCTTCCCCTACTAACATAGATTTGACAGCTGTTTGAAGGCCCGGCAGCAAATCATTATCCTTTAGGTCCACTATCTGTAAATAGATAATATTGCAAATTATACAAAAGGTGGTAAGAGAGCTTAAAAAGATATTGGTTACTTAATTATACCTACAAAGGATTGTTACCAAGTAACATCCTATTATCAACCATTTCTTTTTTCAAAGTAACCTTTGAATCTACTATGCAAGTTTTATATAATAGCAACCAGTCGCTTGGTACCTACAGTTCGTACACATGGATTAGAACATTTGTTTGAACCATGTATACATTAAAACCATCCATGCGAATAAAGCTACCTAAAATGGGCTCAGTCATATCTGAGTTTATTGGGACATAGATACAACCAACTTTGCCTTATAATAGTAACAAATGTGACGCTAGAAGTAGTAGTAGCAAACCCTTCTTTATAAAATATGAAATATTAACTCTAGCATCAATACATACTGAAACAATGTACATTTATAAGAAAGCACCAAGATCTATTTACAAAATTAATTGACAAACCGGACCCTTCTAAACTAGATTTTAAAACAATTTAGCCTTGCACCAGACTTCAAAATTAAACGTCATGGCAGTAATAGGCTAGGGCGGTGAATTTGTGAATGCCCCAGATGCAGGTGTTCATGGCCGAAACCGAAGGTGAGCCATAAATATGCGATCTGGGGCTTTACGAATTACCGCCCGTGGTTTGTCTAGTTTTAAGTCTTGCCTTGGCCTGGAAGTGAGAATTTCTCCTCGCGTAGCGGGCAGTAAATCCCACTTACGTCCTAGGGTGACGTAAAAATATAGAATCATCTTAGAGACAACATAAAAGCTGAAATTACAGAAAAGCAGTTTTAGAATAGTTTAATCAATTTCCTAGGCAGAAATAGCTTTTATACATTGGACGAATTTTTTGATGACAAAGCCACCTCCTAACTTATTAACTATGAATTATTATGATCTAGAACTTATATTAAAAAAAAATCATTTTTATCAATTATCAACAGTGATGATAGAATATTAGTTAAATATAAATAAGCAGTGTAATTGGAATAATGAAACAATTGAATATATTTGTTAAAATTATTAATTATAATTTTGAACCAATTATTGTAAATTAGGTACAAATGAATTGATCGTGATTTGAGAATTATAAAGCTGTTACAAGATTTAAAACTAGCTATTTATTATACTTTTTATTTTGATATACCTATTAAAAAATAAAAAGTATAATAAACGAAGGGTATAGCAAAATAAAAAGTATAACACATGTACTGAACCATGGTTGCAATAAATGAATTATGAAAATGAAGGGTAACACAAGAGCAACCAATACATATGAATGACAATTGATATATGAGTAAATTAAGCAAAAGCTGATGTGAAATGTAGCTAGTGCCAATCCATGTCATCTGCTTATCCTCCAGGAAATGCTGAAAGTCCCAATCCAACTGCCACCACTGGTTTTTTCTACTTTATACAAAATCCAAGCCCTCACGATTAACATTGCAATTTAGCTCCCAGTATAGAGGTACATTAATAAAGGCTATTTTTATTTTATTTTTTATTATAGAGGTACACTCAGCGTCAAATACTCTGTAGCAGTCAAAGTGGCCAAATAGTTCGGTACACCATACTAAATATATGATGTACCGTTGACTACTTTGGTTGCTACAAAGTGTTTGATGCTTCTTTAAAGGTGGCCTCTTTAAAGGTGACCAGCAACCGGCGTAAAAAACTCAGCGAGGTGTCATTTTTTCCAAATAGTATACAATATATCATTTCAGTATCAGAGTATTATAAAATTTTAAAATTACATTGCTACAGTAGAAAGCCGATTTATTTTGCGATAGATTTCTAGTGCAGGATTTTGACGCTGCCAAATATCCCTATCCATGATGAAATAATATGCTTTCAAACAAGTCAAACAGAGAAGATTTTTTTTCTTGACAATCGGCATAAAAATGTCGCGTTTTTTTTTACAATAATATACACTATTTAACAACATTGATTAATAAAAACATATCACTTCACAGTTTTGATATCAGTAAAAGGTTCAAAAACATTGAACCGAGGGCAGTGAAACCACAGGCCCAGCGGCGACTGTATGAAGTTTCAATGAAAAGAAACTGCTGACATTAACTAAGTAACTGGTAGCCTGTCTCTATTCTATGATCTCGCATTATAACATGTTAGAAGAGTGTAGAACCAGTTTTAGGCACTCAAATTCACGTCTAAACAGATTACCTAAGCATTGTTCTGCAGGGGGAGACTGCCAGATGTGGTGTTTTTTTTTCCTGGCAGCAGCGGGAATTTGCCACATGAGCAGAAATGTGCTAAATGGCGGCTGCCACATGAAGGGATATTGTAATCACAATATTATGTTATAGTTTTAATTTCTCAATACAAGTGAATTCTTAAATTTTTAATGAGAATAAAATAACTAACAATGTAACACTATGTACCAGTGATCGAAATAGGCAGAGTATAAATACCTAAACTTGGACTTAGAACAGAGTCGTGGAGTGGAGACTCCCTTGCGATAATTTTTTTTGCCGGGACTTCCCGGAGTGACAAATATAGTAATATAAAAAATATACCACAATTTTTCAAATGTAATTTTGATAATAATAAATAATATTGACTCTGTATAGTTATAGTAGTATGATTGTGAATATGAATTAAAATAATGATAATAATAAATAATGCTGACCCTGTATAGTTTTGTACTTTTAGACTAAGTTGTGAGATTATTTGTATGTATGCATAGTATTGCATACTATAAAGAATGTTACAAAAAATAAATACTTATAAAAGATTCCGTTTATATTATTGGTTGTTTTATTTTGTGTTGAAGTGGAATGCATTGTTTTTTTATACTATTTCAACCATATTAATTACTTAGTACATTGCCGGGATTATTTAGTCACGAAAAAATTTAGTTGTAAGGAAGTCTCCGCTTTTTTGTCTCTGTTCTACAATGTTTAGGTATTTATACTCTGCCTATTTTGATCACTGCTATGTACACAAGCTTTCCTTACCAAAGGTTTATGCATCTTTCGAACATCGAAAGGTTCATCTTCATCTTCCCAGAACCCACTAAAGGCTATATTGACCGTGCAGCCTTCATGCAAAGGGAAGCCTCCTCCTTGTTCAATAATCTTCTTTTTCACATAACCATCTTCGTCCACAGGCGTCATGTGCTTCTCTAAGGTTTTGAGGCATTTTACAGGTTGTCCAATGTGGTCGAAAGTCCTTGCATCCTCTTTCTCCGTATCTAAACCATGAATCTCCTCTGAATCGTCATTTATGTGGAGAATGGACCCTGTTGTGCAAAGTTGTCTGAAAGTTCAATTACAAATGAATAATACTTAGGTACTCAAAACAACATTTTATTATTCAAACTCAAAATAAAATAATACAGACCTCAAATCTAATCCATTTTCTAAAGAAACACTTGGCATAGAAGTTTTTGAAGACATTTTAACGATAAATCAATGAAGAAACCAACTCGGCTACGGAAGGATCCCCAGAAAAAGTTCAATTGTGGGTGGATGAGTAATTGGGTATGCAACTAACGATTTTTGATCTAACGAAATAATATTTCGTTCGTACAATGCATGCAACCGAAAACCACCCTAAAACCGATTCGAGTTGACGTGACGTTTGACTTGACGTATTATGCCGCGTTTACACATGGACCTATGATATTCAGGCCAAGCTATAGCTATGGTAATAATTAAATGCGGTAAAAATAATAAAATAAACTTTTCCTTTAAAACTTAAAAGTTTTAAAGGAAAAGTTTATAGTAAACTATCAACTTATAACATCATAACACAATTTATATATGATATAAAAGCTTGTCGCGAGATTTAGGTGCCTACTCGTATATAGGTACTCAGCACGCTATCACAAGACGGCGCGCGAACTCTCTCGATTTTTCTCGCACTATCCGTCTCTCTTATTAGAAAACTTAGAAAGAGAGGTATAGTGCGAGAAAAATCAAGACAGCTCGCGCGCCGTCTTGTGATATGCTGGTAAATCTCGCGACAAGCTTTTATATCATCTAAAATGTGTCATGACGTTATAAGTTGATAGTAAAAGTTTTAAAGGAAAAGTTTATTTTATTATTTTTAGCGCATTTATATATATATATATAAAAGCTTGTTTTTAAAAAAGTTTTTTTACTTTATCCTCCCAAGGCCCAAGGTCCTACATGTAGGAATAATTAACATCGTAATTCAGACCCAGCTTCTTCAACAGTTGTGTATTCATAGTGTACCACGGTCCTACCAGTAGTACTTATTAAAAATCCCGACATTTTGTTTTCAAATTTCGCGCTAATCTGTACTAACGTATTTGAATTTCTAAACGAGTGTGAAACGAGTATTGGGTTTGTTTGAGAACCACTTGAGAACGCACAAATGAGTTCGTAAAAAAAACTAAGTGTCAAACTGACAAGTACAAGTCGGTGACATGGGAGGTCCTCGCGATAGTCGCGATAGAGGTTAGGAAATCCAAAATTATTTGGGAAATCTCGTTTTTTTTATTATGTATTTGTTTTCATATCATCTTTATTTTTATTAGATATGTCATGAAATGACGTAATAATTTTATTGTTTTTTCTGATATTTAAAAAGACTCTTGGTTTGAAAATATTAAGTCCTAAGATTAGTACCGCGGGTTTTGACTTAATAAAACAAAATTGTGATTTACAAGGCCGTCTACTTACTCATCGAATAGCCACCATACTTATTATAATTTACTTTAAAAACAAAGTTTTAACCGACTTCAAATCAGTAGCAAAATTGCTTCTAGTTTGCCTATAAAATTTGAAGAGTTCCCTCGATCTCTCCAGGATCCCATCATCAGAACTGGATTTTGGTGACAACGGAACCAATCTGGAAGTATATGCTTTCAAACAAATAGGTAAAGATTTTTTTTAAGTCTGTACATAAATTACCGAGTTAGGTACCGCGTAACAAACATTCAAAAAAATACAATTGAATTGAAAACATTCTTCTTTTTTTGAAGTCGGTTAAAAAAACTACAAAATAAATAAAAAATCTGGTTATTTTAATTTCCTCATGTTGAAATGTAATTAAATTAATCATGACATATATAAAGCCCAAAGTCCTTCCTGTGGTACAAACTGTCCAAAAAGATTTCAAATACCGATAATATACATGCCCAAAAACTATTGATGTCATACAAGTACAGTAACATAAGAAAAAAATGTCCTAAGTAGGTACATGGGTCTGAACGAATATAAAATAATAGTACTACTAGTAGGACCATGGTTTCAGTGACAGCAAAATTTTGCGTTTGGCCTTAGGAGGTTAAATTTAATTATTTTTTACTTTTTAGTCATCGCTGGACAGGTTTCTCAGCATATTGTCCGCCATATTGGATTTAGACTGATGTCACTTTATTTTTCGAGTTATTCTCAGCAAGCCCTTTCATATGATACCCATATTGTGGGAGTGCATTAAAAATAACTAGCCCGCCATCTTGGGTGTTCCGCCATGTTGGATTTCTTTGCCAACTGTACTTTTTTTGCACACTCATGACGTGATCATTGAGAGGATTGTAACCACAGACTAATATTTAAGAGATACTACGTATTGTAACGAGCCCAAACACGATGGGTTTATCCTGTGTAGGTAATTAAGGAGTTCCTACGGCCACCTTCCGTCTCCATCATCAGACCAGGTTTATGGTACCATAGTATTGCATTGTCATCCGACTTACATAATTGTACAAAATTTCAACTTGATTGGACCCCGGAAAGTTGGTCAAATTTAACCTACAAGATTCCACCCGAATAAACATAAGTTACATACATATGCATACATAGTTACATACATTGCATGTTAAATAAAAGCTTGTAAAAAATACCACGTCTGAGCGAGATAGTAGCATACAAATCTCTATAAGTGTGACAGAAAGAACAGGGAAAAAAGTCGTCAGCTGACTAAACAGTGGTGAAAAGACCAACAGCTGGTCACACGAAATTTTGTCAGATGGCAGTTTATATGCAATTAAAATAAACGCGTCAGCTGGTTCCATCCGCGGTGGAAGATTAGCCTTGCACGAAAGTTAATATATTTAATTATTTTTTCTTGCATGTTTTCAATCCAGCCCTGCTAGCATAACTTGACTTTCGACTAGGTATACTCGCGCGCGGGATAGACTGTCCGTCACTTTCTCATTAATGCTGTCAAAAAGTGACAGATAGTCTATCACGCGCGCGAGTAGAGTAGAGAATCAAGTTATGCTAGCTGGGCTGGGCTCTGGGCTGTTATTCGCTACGCGCAAATGCGGCTCACCCCGCCGGTCACCCGTTACGAAACTAGACCTCTACCTACGCTTAGTTAATACGCATCGCGGTGTCAAGGTATAATTGTGGGTGATCGTTGAGGTGAGCTTAAAACAAGTTACAGAATAGGGGGGGCTGTATTTATGAGTGATGTATTGAGGCGACCAGACAGGGCTGGCATATTCGAGTATGATGCGTATGTACGCACAGTAGATTGTTTTGATACATGAAAGATCAGCTATGGGGCGACAAGCCCTGAAAACAAATCCGCGACTTTTATAAGCTTTGCTAACGATAATGTCTATGTGTTCTCTCATGGTTAGGTTGTCATCTACGAGTAAGTGGACCCCCTGGTCTCTAATACTGTACCCTTTCTATGGGAGACCCTTGGATCGTGTACGGGAACGTCGGGAACATTATGATATCACGCTTACGTTTAAATGACACGACTTGCCACTTCTTCACGATAAACAGTCTAAGTCAATCTGAAGATTTTGACACTGTGACGGTGTCCGGCCAGCCATCTAAAAATATGTTGGTGTCTACAGCATACATCAGAAATTGTGAATGGGTGAAGAATGTGTAGATATTGTACAAAAGGGGATCTAAATGAGATCCTTGGGGTAGGCCCAGAGGTGATATCTACAAAATCGGAACGAAAGCCTCCGACTACAACCGCCTGGAACCGTTTAGACAGATACGCATCTATCCACGGAATGTTTAAAATTTTGTTTTAACAAAATAAATATTCCCCAATAATTGGGTTGATTTCAAAAAAATTGTACATAGTTAAGAGCCTTAATCTAATCTACGCTTTAACTTTTTCCATTGTGTAACGGCAATTACCCATAAATTTTATATGGGTAACTTTATCTGCTAATATTATTCCGCAGCTACCCATATAATAGTATTTAGGTATATAGATCGTGTCTCAAGGGAGCAAAATCATATATTTACAGCGAGGGCAATATATTGAATCCTGAGTGCAGCGACTGATTCTACAATAGAATCCTGAGCGTAGCGAAGGATTCTAAGGTTGAATCTTGAGTATAGCGAGGGATTCAAGTGTTTACCTACGCCCAAGGTGGAAATAATTTTGCTATCGAATGGCACATACTGTTTTTTCACATCTTCTACGAGGATGTTGTCTCCCTCCTTGACACTGCTTGTATAGTCTGTAATAGACTCAAAGGCCATTGATGATAATGATGATGACGAGAGGAAAAGTGAAATCCCTCATTTGACTCTTTTTTGAATAGCAGTACATCCTTGATCCTTCGTTTGAGGGCAACAGTAACTCTTTCCTTTCTGAATAGCGGGTGTGAAAAACATAATATATACAGAGATAAAGTTGCGTTCGGTGGCGTTTTACGGCATTCTGTTAATATAAGGTCGGCCAAATCTATATTACAAACATTGAAATCAACTTATGGGGTGATATTGAAAATGATGAATCGATAAATTATTACATTGTAGTCTGACTAGCAACAGTTAAACCAAATAAACCGCGTTACCTCTCCGCCAAAATGCGAAAAAAGGTATGTTTGATTTTGATACCACTTAATTTTATATCCTTATTCGCTTCAACTTTCGGAACCCAGACTACAAACGATTTATTACGATATTTTATCTTATTTACAATATTACTATTCATTGCTTTTGCTTCAATGACTTCCGTAGAACAGCAATATAAGAAGAAATCAAGTCGTCCATTTTGTATCCCAAAGAGGTTTCGCACAGGATCTTTGTCCCTCGCAGGAAGTTGCCCATAGTCATGTGGAAGAAGGTATTTCCGGAAGACCAGTTCGAAAGTTGTGAGAACGGATGAGTCACCAGTATATCCTAAAACCAAAAAAAGATATACAATCAGGGGTATTAATAATATACGTACATAAATATCTGTACAGGACTCTATTGTCAATGTCATAAAGTCGTGTACAGATATTTGTCCTTATTTATGTATGTATATGAATACCCCTGACTGTACATTAGCTACGTTGGCCTAGTGGTTTAGGCATGCGGCTGTCAAACGGCAGTTGTGGGTTCGAATCCCAGCTACCAGCGTACCAATGAGTTTTTCGGAACTTGTGTACGGAATATCATTTGATGTTAGCTTTTCGGTGAAGGAAAATATCGTGAGGAAACCTGCATTCATCTAAGAAGAAATTCAAAGAGTTATGTGAAGTCCCCAATCCGCACAGGGCCAGCGTGGAGACTACTGCCCGTTCCCTCTCATTTATGAAAGGAGGTCTGTGCCTATAACAAGTGAGACGTATATAAGCTGACGATGTACATTAGACATCATATGTGTTGTATTTTGCATACTTTAAAAACAATTGAATCTTGATTATACTTACTCGACTTTGAGGGTGAATAACACTGACGCCGTTTTTATTGATTCCAATAATAACCAATTCAGGATAAGACGGATCTGAAGTCTGCTTGACTTCAAAGAACGCAGTTCCGAATGTTGGCAACTGATTGATTTTCTTCAAGAACTGTTCTTTGGCTTCGTTTTCAGTCATAATCCCGTGTTTCAGGTACGCGGCACTGATACTCGACTTCCATGCAGATGCCGATTGAATCCGGATCATGTCGGGAGGAATCAAATCTTCCAGCATTTGACTAATCTGAGAGAGTAAAGTTTGGTCGCTTCCAAACCTTGTTCTGTAAATGAAGCCGGCTAATTCAACAAGATCCTGTTTGGAGGTTTTGTGGTACCCTCGCAAGTATTTAGGCAGTTCTTGAGGGAAATAGAATATTTGATCAGCGTTCTTATCTCTGCCGGGAACTGTATTGATCCAGAGCTTCTTCATGAAGAATATCTGGTAATTGAGTTGTAATTGGGAGCCCGCTGGAAAAGAAAAAGAATTAATGGCATGAGAAAGAAGTAAATAATTAGAGAATCAGAAATGAACTTCGGGTTGAAGTAAACTTACCGCTCCGAACAGGACGCGATGCCTTCATCCACTCAACAAGTTCGTGCACGAAATCGAAGAAGTAATAATTTTCGGGCACAGAGAATACTTTGTCAGTTATTTTGACGAACAGGCTGAAGCCATCGCTATTCTTTATGTTTAGTCGTCCAGCGATCTGCTCGCAAAGGTCTTTGGCTTTAGTAGACGAGTCTACTTCGAATGCTTCATCTGTGTCATCTGGGAAGTACACTTTGTGGTATATTTGCATACTTCTGTGCTGTATCGCTTCAACTTCTACGACATATGGAGCATACATTCTGGGGCCACTTTTTTGTATTCTAAATACTCGTTTCAGGCATTCCTTGGCTATAGGATGAGGTCTAGTCTTCAGGAATTCTACCAGTTCTTTTATCAAGGACTGCCCAGGAGCAAAGACGCCGGTAACGAGCCACATGAGTTCCCAACCCCGTTCCTCACTCAGCTGTATTCTGTTGTTCGTCAATTGTTTCATGATATGGCAATAAGCTTCATCTCGCAAGCCAATATCGTTTCCACCAGATCTGAATATTTCATCTGTGTATTCAGTAACAGTTCTCGCTTTCGGTGCTGGCATGTCTCCCATGTATTTGAGGATACCGATGAACATGGCAACTGCACATTTTTCAACTTTTTCATCTCCTAATAATTTCTTCAACAATGGCTTTCGAATAGGGTCACGAGTGTGGGCCCACAAGTCACCGGCAACTGCTTTCTTGGCTGTAGTCAATGTTGACGCATGTGTAATTGTCGCATTTATATCATAGTTCTCCCTGAAGTTCTCTTTAGCGTATTTTTCCAAGGTGTACATACGTTTCCTTTGAATAGTATTATACTTTGATGCTTTTTTGTCCGGGTTGATATTACCCTTTTTGAAGATTTCTAATATAGTGCTTGATGGTGCTGTCATGGTTGGTAAAATATACACTTGCTCAGTTGGGAATAGACCTTCCTGTCCGTTGCACGCACCGTGTCCCCACGTGGCGTTCATAAGCGTTTCTCCAGTACAGTCCTGCAAAAGCGTAATAAGGTCACCTTTCTTATATAGCAAGAAGGATGAAGCATCGCTGTACCCCTGCGCATCACTTTGAGCGACAACATAAATGGATCGTCTCTTCAAACCGTCAATTAGGTAGATGATTAGTGAACTCATCTCACTAGCGTCAACACTTTGGAATACCAATTCTTCCTGTCGTATCGTTCTTAATGTTATAGTTCCCACGTTGTCGTAATTTTTATCTGCGTTGTACGCAACGTAGGTCACTTCAGCAAATGACATTTCGAGAAGAATGTGCTCTAGTTGATCGACAACGTAGATTCCAGTCCAGTTTACAGCAATTATTACGACGTCCTTGTTTATCATTTCTCCTTTAATTTTGATCGCCTCAAAGAATCTGGAGAACAGCATAGGCCACTTTAATTTAGCAAATAGAACTATGTCCTCTTTGCATCGCAATGGATCTATCTTCGACTGTATGCTTTGTGAGGATTCAAATGCTTTAGTAACAAGGTGTTCCCATTTCGTTAAAGCTACGTCATTCGACTGAATGAAATGATTCGGTATGTAGTTGACTATAACTTTTCTCAGAATATTTGGATCGATACGAGGTCCGTATTCAACATAGTGCTGCTGGGCGGCTATTATAGCCAAATCTCTTTCCGCGTCACATCTATATTCGCCAAACTTTACACCTTTAGCGATCTGGTGGTAAATTAGGTTGGTAGCCACAGTATCATCGGCAGGATTGTGCCACGGAGTGAAGACTTCCTTTCTGAAAAACAGTCTCCACGGGGCACTCTTCTCCGGGGTACCCTGCTCTTTAGCAAATTGTTCGCATTGCGAAATCGCATCCATAAGGTGTTCTCCTTCACTGCCCAACGAAAGCACTTTGTCATAAAGCGTGATATACAACGAGAACCCAAACATGTCATTCAAGTTAATGTTTTCTGCAATCTGCTGGCATACTTCCTCAGATGTTGTCGCTGAATCTGATTGCACAGCCTTGGTGGATTCGTCCATTAAAGTGACCGTTAGAAGGATGGGTTTCTTAGTTTTCGTTGCCTGCAACTCCAACCAGCTGGGTGGTTGAGCCCGGGGACCGTTTTTAAACGTTCGTACGAGCCTACCTTCGCAATACGGAGCGTAACCTGGAGGACCGCTGCGGATAAAGGATCGGAGGTACTTGACGAATCTTTCGGACGGTGGGAAACAACCAACGCACAAGGAGAGTAAGATCCAACCTCTCGCGTGTGATGCTTTAGATGGGTTATTAGTAAGCTGTTTGCACAGTTGGCAGAATATTTCATCTCTGAAACAAACACTGTTTATAATTTCTGAACCACACTCCCATTGATCAAGAGTGAGAATATATTATTACACATTAGGTACCTACCTTAGTTCTTTCCTGATAATGCCATGTCCAATTATGAAGTGTAGCTTTTCCAAATTGGTACTTCTTCGAGCGTTCAACCAAGTACTGTACATATCGTTGCTCATTTCATCTTTCATCAAATTCATCATCAACTCGTCGTTGAATTTGTTCTGTCGTTTCAGTGTCTTTTGAATCAGTTTGTTTCTGTTGCCATTGCTGTTGCTACTCTCTTTCATCATGAGTTCCTGAAAATAATTACAGTTCGACATTTATTGTACAATAGGTATACAATAGGCACGCAGTAAAATGGAACCATTTTTTACTTGATATAAAAACTTACTTCAAACTCTTTACTCTTCTGAAATGCTCGACCAAGGGTGTCGGACAGTTTGGTCATAACAGGTACATTATCAATTTTATCATCCACATATTTAGGCTCAGCCATGTCACCCATAAATCTCAATATTGTGATCCACAAAGCATGAGACGCCAATTTGTCCATTGGAGATGGAAGTTCCAGTAATGATTGCTTCAGAGGCTTTCTTGAATACTGATGACTGGTGTTGCCCAAAAAGTAGGTGGCTGCGAATTTCCTGAAGTTGAATTCATCAAATGCCTCTTCATCCTCTTGCTCTTGTGGCATAGGAATCACGCTTGATACTACAGGTTTGGAAGTCTAAAAATTTGAAAATGCCTTTTTAAATATATGATATTGAAGTAACAGTTATGCAGTTTAAATTATTAAAAAACACTTACTATTCCGTATCTTGGTACACGCACAGTACCAGCCGGCGTCGCGGTATCCTTCAAGAATCCAAAAACATCATCAACGTATCTGTCGTCAATAACCGCCGTGCTATGTGTTTGGTTCTCAACCAGAACGTCCTTGACGATCCAAATGGATCTCATGAGCTCTGTCACCTTCCTTTCATATTCGTCCTCGGCACCTTTAGTGTCAGCCATACCAGACCGCTCGAGTTCCTCCTTCTCTTTCTTGAATTGAGTTAAACTGGCTCTAATGACGTGACTTTTATCTTTTAGGAGTTTCCTAATAAGGTAACCTCTGCTGTGTGCTTGGAGTTTTCTGAAGAACTTCCTCAAGTTTATGAAGGTCTTCCTGAGTTCCCTCGATCTGATTACAGCCTGTACTCGCAGATAGCCTCTCCTCATTGCCAAGTACCTGGTCCTATAACCTCGAGAACGGAAGTGCTTCTGCAGCGTGATAGCAGCCTGCCGCATCTTTAGGTATCTCGTTCTGTAAATGAATCTTCTAGCATTGGCTTGTACTTTGATTACAGCATTTATTAACACTTTGTGCCTCAACTCTTCTAGTATCGCATCGTGCATGTCTTTGAGGAAAACTTTCGTGTGTCCAAGACGGAACTCTTGGTCTTTCAGTATTTCCATGCAAATCTTCTTTGTCGCATTTTTGCAGTCTGTTTTTTCGGCCGGAGGTATGTCTGGTACGATTAACCGGTATCGGTGTACGAATTCTGAGTAAGAATATCGAATTGGGAATCCAGCTTGTCTTATTTTAGCGGTTTCCATTAAGCCAGCATAACGCAATTGGCGTACACATAGCGCTCGATCAAATACCTGTGAAAAAGAAAGGAATACGTAAAGAATGGTACAGGACAAAACACGAGCTTTACAAGAAACGGATGTATTCGCAAAGAGATACATACTCGTGGTTTTTTGAATTCATTGGGTTTGATACACCTCACGAAGAAGGGATGGCAGGCGTACAGAGTTTTC
Organism: Epinotia nisella; assembly: GCA_932294315.1. Lineage (NCBI taxonomy): Eukaryota > Metazoa > Arthropoda > Insecta > Lepidoptera > Tortricidae > Epinotia > Epinotia nisella. Next base: position 17,666,624 of record OW028677.1, on the reverse strand, counting down.
ATCAAAGCGTCAAGGGATGTTTTGAATTTGTGGCTTAGTGAGACCGTTTTCCGACTGCCGCTTTGGGTCGCCACGACGTCATTACCAAACAAACTTTTCAAGAATGCGTTACTAGAATCCAGAACCATCTCTTTAACGTCAGCTGTCAGCAAATCTCTATTTTTATCCAGGAAGCCTAGAACAAATATTATAGACAAGTAACTTTTGCAAATATACTTGGGCAACTAATACAGAGGAAAATTGCAAAAACATATATACCTTTTACTTGGTAAGTCACATCTCCAGCAAAATGTTTGACACCGAAGCTGTGCTCATGAGTTGACTTAGGAGTAATAAAGCAACTTTTGTTGCTGTGATTGCTACTAAGCTTTGATAAAAGTGTCACATCTGTCCCCTTCGGAAATTTTGATTCTTCGTCGATGAGTGACAGCAAATTCATTGGCCTAAGCCCAATCATATCCAGATTCTCCTGATTGTCCTTGTAGTTAATGTCGTTCCAAGTAATGCCCTCTTTTTCGTACTGTTCCTGTTCAAGCTTGAAAATATGCCTCACAAAGAACTGTTGCAAGTTTTCGTTGGCATAGTTGATGCACAGCTGCTCAAAACTATTGTTATCAAAATTTTCGAACCCAAAAATATCCAATATACCAACGGAATTGCTGGAGAGCTGTTGGTCTTTGTGTAATGTTCTGTTGATAACTTCAACTATGTATTCGAACATGTGGCCATAGATAGCTTTAACGAGGGCATCTCTGCCTTCCCCGGCCGCAGCCACTGTTAAAGTGGAAACCACTTTGTCGCCATGCGCGACAAAAGTTTTCCTCGTCAAAGCATCGCAAAGCTTCGTCTTGTTTACCCCTAAAAGTGCTGCTATTCTATTCGCGTTTATCGCATCAGAAACTTCCGACGACTCGATGTTGTTGAAATTAAAAGATTTAAATTTCATATTTCCCAGGTGCAAGATTGCTGCTAGAAGGCTAAAGATTCCCCACACTTCATTGTCAGGAAAATTGAGTACTTTGAACGCCGATCTAATGTCGGCGAATTCTAAGCCGTCGTTACGACCGTCAGCTGTCAGCATGCTGCCAGAGTTCAAATAGTTGTACTCTGCTGCCTGCCCCAGCTCTAGTTTCTTTTTCTCGTCAGCCGCTAGTCCAGTCACAAGGGAATAAAATATGTGGTAATTCCGTTCACCTTTGCTTTGAGAAACTATACGGGTTTTTTCCAGCAGATATTGTTCTATGTTTGCTCCTTCAATTACTCCTTTATTACTGAAGTATATGTTGATGTATTTGCCGAATCTAGACGAATTGTCATTCCTCACGGTTTTGGCGTTTCCGAAAGCCTCAAGAATTGGATTTGTTTCTTGGATTTGCTGCTCAATCCACGAGTGCTTTCCGCTAGCGGCAGCTAGATATTGCAATAATAGTTTTGTACTCTCCGTTTTCCCAGCACCACTTTCACCACTGAAAAAGGAGATTTTATGTAAATTGGGAGTTTCATAGTGCACCTATTTTCATTGTTCCTAAATGTTGTTATTTAAATACCTACTCAATTCAAATATTATAAACTGGTAAAGTTGTTACTCATCCGATAAAATAAAATAAACTAGTATTCCTTCTAGATGGGATTGACATATATTTACCTACGGCTTCGCCCGTGTTCTTTGTAAATTACGGGCGGAGCTATTACGGAGACACAGTTAAACCCCCTGTATTGTAGGACCTGTGGAGTCAGTATTGTAGTTTAGGAATCCCCTAATCGAAATCGTCTACATACTCTTTACATACCTAAGTACCTAGGTACTTACTTTCATATAAAGGTAATTTAATCGGTAATATCAATATAAATTACTACTATACTACATACCTATGATATCTGCCTATCTTATCAGCTCGTTGGATGAGTAATAAATACCACAATGCTTAATCAAGCTCATTTCTTAAACGCATTAAAATGACGTGGAATATTGTAGTTATGATTGTTAAGAGGGCGTTACAGTGCACACTAGCGCCACTGGTAAATACTTGTGATCATTTAAATTTAACGATAGATATTTAAAAAAGAAGGCCCCTACTCCCTGTATTTTGTATTTAAGTAAGTACCTTGTGAATATATCAAACTAGTTTATATGTTGCTGGATTCATCGATCTATGAACTCAAAAGGAAAACGGCCGTTTTTACTTTGGATTTTATCAATTGTTATTATTATCTACCGTGCATATTTAAATGATGGTTGAATTTTTAAGGTTCGAACAGGGTCAGATGAAGGTGAAGATGTTTCCCTGTCATTCTTTATGACATTGATAGAAGATATACTGCCAGTCCTTCTACACGTGCAGCCTGTGGAGTAGTTTTACTTAAGCAGCGGGCGTACAGCGACCTACGGGTACAATATAATAACGCTTTCAGGATGCTTAATAGGGCTGTCTCGTCACTGCAGTGCCTCGGGGTTGTTTGCGGAGGCACAGGTTGATGGCTTTGCGGCCATCATGCATAAACAGCGTAAACGGTGTGCCTCACTACTAAACCGCTGGCGGGGCAGCGCCAACGGCATCCTGGCAGCGTTAGCGGATAGATAGGACTCCTCTCTTGTACAGAGATGGACCGAGCTCCATACTTGAATAGGTACTTACATAAATACTACTCTACTTTAATTTTTAGGTAACAACCAACACTAGAATATAAATGTGTAAGTAACTCATAACTATTATATATTATATATTATTAAAATTAAAACGTCCAAATTGGTCAGAATTCGCGGCATTACACAATTATGATTGTACAGGTGACAGATACCTGATGACGATGCACTGGTTGGACGCTGTATCTAGTAACTCCCTATACGAGTTGTCACCGATAGCGAAGATGTGCGGCGGAATATCGCTCATGCCTCTCTCCTGGTAGAAATGTATCTGGTCCGTGGTGTATATCGGCAGGATTTCGTACGGATTGATTGCTATCAACATCGATCCGGTATATGTCTAGAATGTTTAAGTAAGTATATTATTTTTAGGTTACAATATTAATTATAATCTAATAAATGTGTGGGTAACCCCTTGGCTTTATGACAGGGTTTTGGTGGGTATTGTAGAATAGCTATAGATATATCTGATTGAATCAGTATCTCCGGGCTATTAACACTAGTACTTGTAACTTGTACATGTAGGTACCTATTGGGATAATAACACCACCACTTGCTCTGTAGGTACAGTCGACATCATAGATATGTATAGGTTCACTTTTGAACCTTATTCAATTGTAATAAGGCATAAAGTGTAAACATATCTTTGACGTCGACTATACCTATGTGGTGTTTCGTTCCTGGTGGTGAGTATGGTCGCCAGAGCTTCCTAGGATAAGCTGTCGGCAACACAACAAAACAATAAAGGGTCGACAACACAACAAAACAATAAAATGTCGGCAACACGCTCGTGATACTTCTGCAGTCGCACGCGTCCATAGGTTACGGTATCGGCTTAACATGAAGCTAGCCGTATGCTCGTCTGCCACCGTCATAGTATTTAAAAAAATCCATCAAGCAGCGTTCAGTTATTACTTGATTAGTATAATATGATGATGATGATCATGATGATGAATCAGTCTTATTCATACCCTAGTAGCCCATGTCACTAATTTATAACCATCTGAATGCCATGGACGAATACTTCCACGCTTCAACATCATAGATAGATAAATCCATTAGGGATTGTAGAGCATTACTCCAAGAAGAATACGGTTTTGAAAAACATTAATTTATAATAGCATTTTTCATTTTTAAACGTTGTTCTAAGAATACAAACTTTCCACCCGGAAGTAGTTATATATAGATTTAAATGTAGCATATATTTTTGTATTATTTATCTTGAATATTATAGAGCAAATGTAAATGAACCAAAATAAAGATAAAAACATTTATTAATATATTTTGACTTTTCAGTAGTTATATTATTTTTAAAAAATGTCTGAAATATTGTTGGTTTTGTTTTCTAGATAACTATTTAATTGATAATGTATCCGTTTATTAGAAAAAAATCAGCTATAATAAATTATTCCCAAAATGGTCATTTTTTTCTATACAAGTTATAAGTTCATTGCCTAGACTATGTACGAGTAGGTACTAGATATAAGGTTCATTAACGCTTGACATATCAGGCTGTGATGAAGACTCTACATTAGGGGTCGGCAACCTTTTAGAAACCAAGGGACACATAGAGCTATCAAAAATTACACGGACCGCACTTCTTAATTATTTGTGATCATGCAATTACAAAATTCTGGATTCAACCATCTTTACATACAAAACAGCCAGGGAAGCTCGCGGGCCGCAAGCAAGGGTCTCGTGGGCCGCCAGTTGCCGACCGCTGCTCTACATGATGGCATTCAAAAGGTAATTACTAATTAGAGTCTGTCAAGCGAGTCGTCCCTGAAAAATGGCGTCAAATTAAAAAAAACGCTTACTGGTAACGTGCTGGTAACACGAAATGTATGGTGGCGCGTGGCGCAAGCATAATAGGTACTTATAACTGGCAGCATATTTCATAGGTAAAATTGGTGCCATATAAAGAATTTGCAAAATTTCCAGGGACACGACTCGCTTGACAGTCTAGCTAGAAAGTGGTGAATACATTATCGGTCTGGTATTGGCATCGAAAAACAAAAGAGGATCATAATTTTACTTACATAGATCAGCTGTTTATTATATCGCACATGAAGATTTCTCAGGATCGTGTGTTCCTGTAGCTCTCCAAGAGTGATCATGTCTTCTACCCCGGTGATGGAGGTGGCGTGAAGCGGCTTGATGACGTTGTGCACCGAGGTGGAGAATACTTTGCCGTCGTCATCTCGTACTTGGATGCGGTCGCCGGAACTGTTCAGTATCTTTACGGCTAATGGGATGTCGAACTCTGTGGCGTTTTCTGGCTTTAGCCAAACCAGATCCTGGAATAAATTATGACTTATACTTTCTTTCTGTATTAAGGGACAATATTACAGAAACGAACTATACCTAGTCCCATTAGTAAGTAGGTATCTAAGCTCAATAAGGCTTGTTTTATGGGTAGGTACTAGACGATTATATTTTTAATAGTTATTATTATACTTATATGTATAGATAGAGATGAAAAATAACCACAATGAAGTTTCCGTTCTCTGTGACTCCGATTGCGAAGAGAACATACAGAAATTAAAATAATTGGCATAATTTGGAGGAGGCTTTTACCGCAGAACGGCTCTTACACCTAACAAATAAAGATAAAACAAATAATTTTAAGAAACATACTATCATATGTAAATTAAGTACCTACGTAAAATCATTATATATTTTTTTCTATTGTTAATAAAGTTTATTTATTTTTATTTATTTATGTATAGGTACATAGAAAACATCCAAGACTCAGAAACAAATATTCATGCTCATCACACAAATATTTGCCCTTACCGAGATTCGAAACCAGGACCTTCAGCTTCGTAGGCAGCGTCACTATCCACTAGGCTAACCGGTCGTCGATCTGTAGCTAAGAATTCGAATTGGAATATCATTACAACTTTGTACTTATGTGCTTCCATTTCCATGCAATATGATGTGAGTATTATCTCATTTTGCTCTGAGACCTAATTAAGATTTGTGGATTGTAATGCCGCCTATAAAGGGTGGCACAATATAATTTCATCGCACCGATTTGGAGTTACCAAACGCAGAAGGTACCTTATCTGAAGTAAAAATCGAATTTAGTAAAAAAAGTTGCCAGAGCTCTCACTACCTTCTTACCAACAAGTCCTACATCAAAGAACCCTCATAAATATATACTTTTATAGGGAAAGCATTCATAGGCTATGGTCATGGGCCATACACTTTTTTGCCTCCTTCTTAGTACCTCAGTACCTACTGTAACGTTTAAAAGTTCTTAAAAACATGCATTTAATAAAATATCCGGAAATGAAATCAAGGTCCTACTAGTAAGTTTTGAATCGAATGATATAATTCCACGGGACCATTTTTAGTGTTAAAAAATAAATGAATCGTAAAAAACCGAAACAAGTTATTTAACTTACTTACCGATAATTGGATCCTATGCGCCATTTTACCGTTCCTTTGAGATTCTCCTCATAAAAACTATAATTCCATCACTACATTACCTGTATTAGGTTTGCTTCAAGACTGTCCACTTATCAATATTTCACTGTTATCACACCATCACACCGATAAAATGGTGCTTATCATATTATTGAGATATGTTAACACTTGACTATCATTTGTTATACATTTCGAATGACTTATGATACTTAGTTTTTAATTAATTTGAACTGGAAGTTAATCATTTATTAAAGAAAAACAGTGAAAATATTACAAACAATAGGTACCTAAAAGTAAAATGTATTACTAAGTAAGCTAAACTTAAAACTAAGTATCACCCGCACCGCGTCACTCCAGGTGCAAAGGTGCCCATCGAGGTTATCTGTGCGCTAGCATAATATCAATAAATTATTATTAATAATTAATTTGAATGCATGTCTTGATCATAATGAGATTGAATCATTCTAAGATCATAATCTGAAACAACGAAAATAAATAATTGTACAAGGTGGTAAGTAAATAGCCTATTATCGGCCAAACCACTAAAATTGCCCACTTCTCAAAAGTAAAATAAAAAGCACTTCTGATAAAAATAACTGTAGGTACCGTGAAGGTAAGTAGCTTATCGATGGCCACCTTTCCAACAAAATTAAAACATTTGTCGGCAATTCCGCACTGAAATCCAAAAAATGAGATCCAGAGAACTGGTAACTAGCATCGTTAAAAAGTATTTTCCATCACACTTGCTCGTCAATGACGTTATTACTTGCGAGCGTACAGAGCAGTTATAGCCGTTTCACCTCCCACGGGCTGTTAAGTTTAGTTTTAAAATATAGAACCCTCTGATTGGCTTAAGCAAATCTGGTTGATCTGTGATTGGTTGAAAAAAAAATCTAGTTGCCAAGCCCCCCGCAAGAATACTGCTCTGTGATTGGTTGAAATATTGAAGCAGCGCGGTCCACTAGCACTGATCTGGAAGTGAAGTTGTCCATTTTTGATTGGTGCGGCTCTATGAAACTTAGATTTTTCTTTCTTTTGTAGTTATTTATTTCCTCGCAAATGTGATGAAAAACATTGTGTATAACACGGGCGTAAGAATATTGCAAACTCTCCTCCGCCTTCGGCGTCGGGCTTCTGATAGACTCTCGTTAGCAATATTCCACTTACTCCCCTCGTTAAACAATGCTTTAGCTTGCGCGCTCAGTGGAGACGTGTCTCAGGCGAGGCGTGGGGGCTGAGTGTGCGTTTGGTGTAGACATGGCTAGTGACTATAAAATAAACACCTCTGAAATTAGTAAATACAATTTATTTTAAAATAATTAAGCATTACAAACAACTTAATCTAGCACTCATTCTAAATTACTTCTTTTTTTCATCTTTTTTATCAACTTTCGCTTTGTCTTCTGTTTTCTTCTCATCTTTCTCTTCTTTATCTTTTTTCTCCTTCTTTGCCTCTTCTTTCTTGCCTTCTTCAGCATCCCTATTAGTGATCTTATTATTGATAAGGTTGTGTAGTGCAATGATGGATCTTACCAGAGCAGCGAGATACACAACAAGAGACTGATCATTAGTCTTAATGTAAAGATTGTCAATGAAATTGTCATTGGCAATATCAGGGAGCAGGTTGAATATGTCCTGCAACTGATAGATGATTTGATGGTTCATGGGTAAGGAGCCTTGGCCAACTTGGAGTAAGTAGTCTCTAATTTCAGTAAGTTGCGAGTGGAGACCTCTTAAGCCAAGGAGTTGATTAGTGATCCTTTGAGAGAGACTTCCTACTGTGGTGTCCTTGATGTCTCTCAATAAATGCTCGACACCAACCTCCTCTGCCTCTTCAGCACCAATTTCGCTCGGGACATGTTCAAAGGTGCGAGTTGTTGGACTTCCATCATCATGAACCTCTTCCACAGCCCGGTATGCTTCGGTGGGCAGCCCAAGGTCTTTTGGCTTAGCATCAATGATGACTAGAACCGAGTTGGGGCAGTAACGCCTAATCAGCTCATTGATAGCTACATCATTTTGATGTAGTTTAGGACCAGTGTGGTACCAGCCCACTACCTTCTCCCTAGCATTAACTTTCTTGAACATACCATACATGTTCTCCAGGTAGTCATGGTCAAGGAACCAAACAGACTTGTCTTTGTCGTCTTCATCAAATGGAACTGAAATAGAGAGAAAAACCTTATTAAACAAAACAGTTCATCAATGTCATAAGTGAAGGTTGTGCTAAATACTGCACAAATTACAGATGACTATTATTTTCCATGACCTTAGCTTGCTTGACAGCCTAGTATCACTATTATGGATAAACCTTACAGGTACCATGAATAGACTTATTCCACAGGCCAGGTGAAATTCAATGTCATATTGAGGACAGGGAAATGTTTTCTTACTTTATCTATAGCATATGTATCTCTCGTGGACAGGCAGCCTTGTGCAATTTACTGATGCTGAGCCCGACACAATAGAAATAAAAAAATGGTCTGAGTTGCACAATGTGTCAATTGTATTGTATGTCTACTCCCTTTATATCTGTGTGTCTTTTGTGTAGTGAATAAATGTCTTCTTTTCTTTTCTTTTCTTTTTTTTTTTCAGTAGTTTCCATCAATGTGTTAAATGCCTGTGCACCAGTGTTTTTAGATGGTATATTTCTTCGTGCAAAATTAAGCGATGCCTGCCAGAAACGCCAAAATGCTCTTTAATGACCAACATAGTGATTATAACACACTGAAATTTATAACTATCACTGAAGACGGAAGTGTAAATATTAAGTATGTCAAGTCATTGTATGGTTACGAAAAGCATTCCTTGACATCGTAAGGACTGGAAAGAAAAGAGACTGCAGAGAAAGGTTACTAACCTGCAAAACTGTTCGAGACGTCCAGGACTCCCTTAGCTCGCCAACACCCAAGGAGGACACCTACGACACGCTTTTGGTTACCAATTTTACCCATTCGGTTAAAATGATCCACGACACTAAGTAAAACTAGCGGATGAACAACCACTTTCGTGGTCACTACTTCTTGGCTAGGCATCTTTAAAATAAGTTTATTAGTTACTTTATCAACTAATTATATTGGAGAGGGCCAGAAACCCCGGCAAGTAGCAATATAGCAAACAAAATCACAATAAATAATTCTCCAACAACGACGCCAGATTCGCTAGTCGCTAGTCAAAACTGAAATTTGACAGTCATCGCTTCATTGTCTATGCTGGAAAAAAAAAACGAAAAGAAAGATTTGTCGAGACACTGTAAAAACAACACAAACTTCAGCACGGCTATCACAAGACGGCGCGTGAGCTCTCTCGATTTTTCTCGCACTATCCGTCTCTCTCTTATTAGAATACTTAGAAAGAGAGGTATAGTGCAAGAAAAATCGAGAGCTCGCGCGCCGTCTTGTGATAGCCGTGCTGAGGCCCTACCGCGACATAAAAACGAAGTTCGGTCGTAGGTACATCTTGCTCTCCTCTCTGTCGCTGGAATGCACAAGTGCGACAGAGAACGAGACACACTAATAAACTTTGTTTTCGTTTCGTAGCACTCTTAAGCACACTACTAACTTATTAACACACAAAGAGAAAGGAATACATATCTTTCACGCGTCTACTGCGCCCATGGACCTATATATATTCAGGACAAGCTATACGTGATGCCACAATGAAGGACGGAAACGCTTCTATGCAGCTAAATTAAGAACATGGTCTTAAAATACCTGATGGCTTATCATAACAACCTACTTAATTTGGGCGGGTAGTGGTTTTTTTTTTTGCCAACACTTCATACTAAATCAGTTGCGGCAAATAAATTGCGTGCAAAGGCAAAAGTGTATGGGCCGGCCGCCCATGACTGCGCTATGTTTTAGTGGTTTATAAACGAGAAAAATAATTAAGAAAATCTTCTTACAATATTTGTTTGCTAAAATTTACGGATAACATGTTTGATGTTTAAAAACATCGATAACACTGGCACAGCGGACGCGGCATAAGTGTAATGTAATGTTTTATTATATGCACTGAACGGTTCGAAATAAATGAATATTTAATTTAATTAGGCCCACAGATTAATACTTAGTTACAGGCCTTTTAAGGCTGGCGTTCGCTAGGCTCGCCGAGGCGAGTCGAATCGAATCGAAAATACGTCGATTGACGTAGAGCCGCGGCGCGCCGAATCTATGGACGCACTTTCATAGTGAATCTATGAAGGCGAACTATTTTCGATTCGATTCGACTCGCCTCGGCGAGCCTAGTGGACGCCAGCCTTTACAGACTGGCGCGGATCGTAAACCTGTCATTAGCTGTTACGTTTACCGACCGCCACCGCAGGCCGCGCCAGTGTGATGTAGGATATAGGCCAAACTCTAGTTGTGTAAGACCTCTCACAGACTGGCGCGGCCTGAGGGGCTACCGCGAAACGAAATTCGTTTTCGTTCGTGTATCTCCGTCTCTGTCGCACTTGCTAGTTCGAGCGACAGAGAGGGAGATACACGAACGAAGTTCGTTTTCGTTTCCCGGTAGCCCCTCAGAGGGCCTACCGCGAAACGATTTTCGTTTTCGTTCGTGTATCTCCGTCTCTGTCGTACTTGCTTGTTTGAGCGACAGAGACGGAGATACACGAACGAAAACGAAAATCGTTTCGCGGTAGGCCCTCTGCTCGTGGCGGACAATAGTAAACTTGTCATTAGCTGTCAAATTTACTATAGACCGCCACCACTGGCTGCGCCAGTGTGGTGTCATGTCAGGCCTGAGCCCAGGGGCCCTACCGCCAAATGGACCAACGAAAACGAAAACGAAAACGAAGTACGAACGAAAGAAGAAAATGGCGCTTACCGCCAAGTAGTTTCGGATCGTAGGCTTTCGTTTCGTTTCCATAGACAACTTGCGGATTTGCTATCGTGAATGGAAAGAACGATGAAGTGGTAAAGTGGTTTCACACGCAGCGATAAAAAACCGGTAAATGGATATTTAGCTAAAAATTAGCTTGAAATAGTGATAAACAATATTTATATCGTATCTAAAACGTGTAGCGGCATTAGAAAGTGCTGCTGAACTAGTTTTAATGCTAGATTTTAAGATTTTTCTTTAAAATTTAAAAATGTCAAATCAGCGACTGCGTCTTGGCGGGAATTCAAATAAAGCGCACCGCCTTACGTATTGTTGCTTTATATATTAAACATTTTCAAGATTTTATTTGTTTGTCTACCTGTTTTTTGTTCTTAACATTAGACCTGTTTGTTAATTACTTAATCATATTCAATCACGTGAACATTTAAAACAAAGATAAATGTGTGGTGTAAAGTGATCAATTGCTTCACGTGATGATGATTAACTTTGCCCTTTCCCCTTACGAGGTACATTTTCATGCAAGGAATAGGCAAATTTCTGCTTTCTGCTTTTTTTGCTAGTAGGTAGATCCATGCTTATTTAACCTTTGTAAAATAGTGCCATGTCAATTATTGGAATTTGGTATACGAGCAGAGCCCTGTATCCTTAAAGTATCCCAGTTATATTACATGTAACTGGGAAACTACTAAGATCAAGTTACTGTAGGGGCAATATTTTATTTATTTGCTGTCTTCGTCGTCAAGTGTGTCTCATTTCACCGTGCTGGCGATAGATGGGCGTGGGACCAAGAACGAAAAATAGAGTTAGGCATAGTAATTCAGTAAGGTGCGTTGTCTCCTACTGGTTCTAATATCTCTTCCATGAATAGATATGAATCATTTAGCAAAGTTTCATTTGTTTAAATTGTTCTCCGAGATAGTGTGTCCAGAATAAAATGCCTTTGCATGGACAAATGAAACTTTGGACAACGACTTACTTAGGGAAACAATTCTAAACACTAATATGGTCATATAGCATTGAGGGCACACTTTAAATTAAACAATTGTTGTAAGCCTACAAATATCATTTATTTTTACAAAAATAAATAAATTACACTATATTTTAATTGTATAGTAATAGCTAGGTTAGGTATCAATAATTAAAATGTCTTGCAAACGGCATTGTAAGTCTATGGGTTTGCGTGCGTAGATTTTTACCAATTCAAGTTAAAGTACATTATGCGGTCGTTCCTTCTGTCCCAGCTCAGCAGAGGCATCTGTAATACTTAAAGGGAAGAAGTACAGAATAAGTGCAATGTGCATCCTGCACAACGTTACTTTTCTATATCAATACTAATATTATAAAGCAGAAAAGTCTGTGAGATTGTTGCTTTGCAAGTTTTTATGTAATGGGTAATCTCCGGAACCACTTATCCGATTTCAAAAATTCTTTCATCTGCGTGTAGAATCGACTTTCTGGATGAAGGCGAAGCCGCGCGGACAGCTAGTTATCTACAAAGAGGTAATATGTTGACTTTTATAAGTTTGTATACTTTCTATGTTATTGGTAAACACTGGAACGAACTATTCGATTTAAAAAAATCTTTTGTTGGTTCATAGAATGGACATTCAGGAAGGACAAGTCGTATATGTTTTTAAATGCCTAATTATTTACCTACGACTACGACGTCTAGTTCCCATAGCAAAGGTCAGCCTGTGTAAGGTATTCCACTGTCCAAGATCTTTGTCCAATGTGCATTGCGTCTCACATTATTTTAAGCAAAATGTGAGACGCAAATTCACAGTGGATTTAGATTGTCTCTAACATATGAAAATGAAATTTGGACTAAGTTCAATGTCGTATTAAATAAAAAAATACATGGTTGTTTTTATAAAAATTCATATTGTATTTAACAAAGTTCAATGCAAGATTTTTTTAGTATAATGCGAGATAATTTACGACAGTTTTGTGTTGTACTTTATCTATCGTCGTCACATTTGAATTTCATCCATTTGCCCAAAATGTTTCACTAACATCGGTTTCGGCCATAGGGAATGTGTACTGTAGAAATTACATACAGTTTCGCTACGTCGTTTTTCTCGATTTAAATACCATTATTTCAAGAGAATCAATCCAATGCCCATGAAACTAGCCAGATCGATGGACAGAAATATAGACGTTAAATTAACCGTAAGATAGTACAATTACAGTCTCGATTTTTGAAAGAATTGTACATTCGAAAATTTAAAATGTTCTCATACTTCAAAATACTATAAAAAAATAAGTATTGAAGTAAAATGTATTCCAGATATGATTTCACGTAATTTTGTTCATAGTTTAATAGAATTAGTACAGTTTTAAATCATAACATTGATAAAAATATTTAAAAAATGCATTGACGGAAAAATTTAATTTCTTCTCCCATACAAATTTCATCTGACTTGTGTAACGCACAGTATTGCAGTATTAAAAAAATCGTAACTTTTTTTTTATATAAATTTAAAAAGCTCTGGCCAAGAAATTAGCTTGTTGTATGTTCAACACCATGTAAAACATCAATGAAATTGTTTGTCAGGTCTCTAGAACAAATATTTTATATCAATATCTTGTATCAAATTTCAGGGAAAGGATTTCGTTCCTTTGTGTTACGTCAGCTGTGTAACGCTACATTTTGCGTTTTATTGCAGATAAGACTGCATGCGCATGTGTCGATAGCCATATTCGTTTTTATATTGTGGTACGAAGATTGAAAAAGTATATTTAAGAAACAATTTTGTGTTGTCTTAATTAGGTAATTTTTTGTTTTTTACTGCTGTTTTTACATAGTTGGATGGTGAAATAAATAGGTAATCGGCTAGGCATATTCGAATATTAAAATTCCTTACGGTATTTTTTTTATTTGCTTATCAACCCCAATTTTGCTTCGTTTGTGTGTGACGTTTTTGTGTCATTTGTGTGACGTTTTGGTGTTACACAATTTAAAAAAAAATCCCATACAAATTACCATCCAATTGTTTACTTTGTGTAACATTTTTGTGAATATTCCTTTGCGTTACGTACATTTTTTTGCAATCCACCCTAAAACATGTTTTATATTCAAAACTTCGTCCAAATTGTATTCCGCATACGTTAAATAGCCTAAACTCTTTAATTATTAATGAATGTTATCATTATCACGTTAAAATAACTATTAATTTTGTTAGAAAATTAATTGTCTCTTCAGGAAGTTGATTCTATACGCAGGGAAAATATTATTTCATTCGGATGGTTGGTTCCTGAGAATACCCGTTACATACAAAATCAAAATATTTATTTTGCAAATAGGACAAAGGGCCTCTTTTACGAGTTTATTAATAGGTACATCTATTGTTCATTCTAAATTTATACATCATAAGAAAAAACAATTGTAAAAATAACAATTCCTGATTCTTAGAGATGTAAAAGGTCTCTGAGAATCAAAATTTATATAATAAAAAAATGATAACAGAGTGAAGTCTCTCATGTCAATTCCACTGAACACTGTAATGAACATACATCGGGGTTTTCGGAGCGGGAACGTTTGACATTAGCCAAAGAGTAGGTATTTACTTAAAAACAGATCGTACCCTAGTAGGTTTCTACCGAATGAATAATTGATTGAAAAATAAATAAAGATTAATCATACATATAGGTACATATTTTATATTGGTCATTCATTATCAACCTCTTCAGTTAAGTCTATTCATTTATAAGAAAATGCTTCATAGATATCGAGCGTCAAGATTGACATTGTATTAGACACCTATTGTCAACCGTTACCCTTGCTTGTCTAGTAGATAAACTTATATGCAATTGTATTTTAAAAAAAATTAAATATGCACCTATTACAACTGTCGACGTGGAAAGATCATTTAGCTCCTTGAAATGGATATTTACAGCAAGACGCCGTAGATTAACTGTCCCAAATATAGAAAAAATATTAAGTTTATTCTGAAAATCGTGTCAACTATTCAATTTACAGCAGGTAATTAATTAAAGTTATTTTAATTGTTACCTTATAAGTTATAAGACTTTTACGGAAATTAAAATAAAACTTTGTCACAGATTGTATACAACTCACAGAGAGGTAGTTATTCATTAGGCATAATAAGATATTTTCTTAGACTAACATATCTGTTTATCTCTACTCTTTCTCAAATCATTCCCGCTCCGAAAACCCCGATGTATGGTAATGAAGTAGTAACTTTATTAGTGTTCAGTGAAATGACATGAGAGACTTCACTCTGTTCTCATTTGATTATATAAATTTATTATTTAAATTAGAAACTTATGTAACACTTTAAACTCTCGAGATTTGTACACATATTTAAATTATGAAGGTAAATAAATATCGCGTTAGACCCGTATAAAATAATCATTTAAATATAAATCTATGTATAGTTCATGTTTGCAAGGACGATAAGTAATGTCGTACTTGCAAACATGAACTATACATAAGCTTCTGTCAAAACTTATATTTATTGCCAACTGCTCTTTTCTGTACGCCGTCATCAAATACTCACTGAGACGATTCTAACGAGTCCAAACTCAACAGGGTTGCGGTCGGTTAAATACTGAATTTCCATGGCCACTTTCTCAGCTCGATGGTACCATAATATTGAATTGTCATCCAAACTATACTTATACCCAACATTTCAGCTCAATCGGTTTAACCCTTTTCCAGGCCGGCAATTGGAAAATGA
Source organism: Epinotia nisella (assembly GCA_932294315.1). Taxonomy (NCBI): domain Eukaryota; kingdom Metazoa; phylum Arthropoda; class Insecta; order Lepidoptera; family Tortricidae; genus Epinotia; species Epinotia nisella. Next base: position 17,651,006 of record OW028677.1, on the reverse strand, counting down.
CATTAAGATATTATGTTTGACAAGCAATATGTGGTCGATATAACGCCTCTGCCTGGAAAAGGGTTAAGGTTAACTGGTTCATAATTCAGTTCCAAGATTTGTCTACGTCCATGTAAAAAACTGTAAGCGTGATAAGGTAACAGACAGACAAGAGTTTCGCATTTATAATATTAGTATGGATGTCCATCTTGAAAGCCCATTCCTCCTAAGGCCCATGGTATGATGGTATTATTTAAATCATTTTCAATCGGAACAGAGTTGCATTTGTTTTGTTTTGTCTTTGTTTTGGAACAAAAGAAAATTTCAATAACATTTTGTTTTGTATGGTGGGCCTTAGGAGGTAGGCCTATACACAGGTGAAAGAATATTTGAAATCGGATTAGTGGTTTCGGAGATCACCTCCTACATAACAAAGTTACAATCTCTTTCCACTTTATAATACTAGATAGTACTAACGTAGTAATGGCAAATCTTATCGACCCGCTAAGTATGTTTCTAGACCACATCTGCTCGAATTGCCTGCGTTTCCTCTTCGGTTCCTGTGTGTGCATAATCCGGAACTGTTCATATAAGTACTGTACACAACCCTGAAATCACAAAAAAAGATCTTTAACAAGGCACTGAGGTTTTAATCAGAGCATACATAAAGTGGCACCTACAAAACGAGTGAGCAGAGAACATAAAATGTGACAGACACTAGGCTTTTATGGATATTTTCATAATTTTTAGTTAATTTGTTACCTAAAAACATGACACATTAATTTCCTAATTTAAACCCTAAGGCCCTTGTTTTTTCCTTCTGGGCTTTTATAAAACTAGTGCCTATGCTAAATCTTGGGATTAGGTGTCAAAGCGGACCCCGGGCTCCTTTAGGGCATAGCCATTTCTGCCAAGAAATGAATTTTTGGTACAAGCTTTTATTGCCGTCTGTATTTTTCTGTATAACGTCACCAACTACTCATTGAGACAAATCTAACGAGATCAAACTGAACGGGGTTAGGTCAGTTAAGCTTTGAATTTCCATGGCCACCTTCTGTCTCCATCATGAGATCAGTTCGATGGTACCATAATATTGAGTTGTCATCCAAACTATACTAATATCCGAAATTTCAGTTCAATCGGTTGAAGATATCTGCTTCAAAATTGAGGTCCAATTGCAAGTTAAATATAAGCTTGTAATGATATTCGGTATGATGATGACGATAAATAGTTCCCCAAGGCTTCCGTTTAGGTACCTACATATAATTTGTAGACTATGGTACACAAAATGGCACCGATGGATATTTGTATGACCAGGTATCCAAATTTCTATGACGCACAGACAGGCGGATAAATTCCGCCGCCAAATTTGCCTGTCTGTGGTATACTCGTACATTTTGTAGCTGCGGTTGGAATCAGCCCGACGGAATTCAGTCTGTATGTGGCTAGCCTAAAAGTTGCATTTATGATACCCATAAATTAAAAATATTAAAAAGAAGAGCTCCCGCGGATGTGCTGTGTTGAGTGAGGGGGCATGTATTTGTCTCTTATCTAGCCTTCAATGCTTGTGATTCTTCCATAGTCGCAAGGCTACAGTGGCTGGTTACCATCAGGAGGCCGCAGGGGCGGCTTAATATGAATGTAATTTAATGTAATTATGGATTTTTTATCTGATATAAATGATTATTATTAACCTATAGTATGGGCGCCGGGCATTTCACGGGGCGCCACTTCGCCGGGCGACTAGCGCCCCAGGCGGGGGTGAGGGCGCTAGGATAATGATTGCACCCGGGCGTTATATGGGCTAGAGACGTCTCTGGGAGGCCGTGTGCATGTTGGCCACCGCTGCAGTATAACAATGAAACGACAGTAAAACTTTAAGGTCTCTCACACACTGGCACGGCTGTCCGTGGCGGACAATAGTAAACTTGTCATTAGCTGTCAAATTTACTATGGACCGCCACCGCTGGCCGCGCCGGTGTGATGTAGGCCTAAAAGATACTATCCTTAGTGTCAATACGATCAAACAAGCAAAGCGTTTATTCCAAGATTACTTAACCTGGTCAATTTTGATGTTCAAACTCAGATTAAGTCCTTATTATACTTTGATCTTATCCCGCCTTATTGGCGTGGCGTTAGTATTATAGTGGACTATTGCTTTCAAGACCTATATTGTGTACATGTTTGAGTAACACATATACACAACGGTCCGCAAAATACTAATCTTTCATAGAATCCTGCCTTCTCGAGTGGCACTACCTACCGTTATTCATAGGGTAGCGTCAAGAGTGGGCGGGCAAGCCCCGTTGAACATCAGCATCGCGAGCGCGTAGTCGAGTTGAGGAACCCATATTGTTCGGGCAGCCGTCATCTGGTTTCGACTTCTTGATGTTAACACTGAAACAGATTTACAGTATTGAATTTCACGGTCACATAATATTCTCTTCTAATGTATATCTAGGCCAAATCTTGTGAATCAAATTTTACCAACTTCTCCTAGGTAGGTAGGTTCCTTTTTGCGCAGTGATCTGATCAACTATTCATTGACTTAAAATATTTGTTTTCAGACAGAGTCCGGAACAGGTGAACTGTGGCACTACATAATAGATTGTATAATTATACATATTATAATATGTACTGTACATCGTAAGCCACTGTAGTCGAGTGGTAAGGCAAGCGACTTCCAATCTGGAGGTCGCGGGTTCAAAGCCTGGCCCATACAACTGGGTTTAAAAAAAAAACTTATGTAAAAATCTTATCTTGTTATCTTATGTTGCGGACATATTTAAGAGCTATGGTATGGGACATATTTTTGGATAAGTTGTATGCACCCATATTCTTACATTTGATTACGAAATATCATTTAATAATTCTAAAAACGATTCTAAAACGATCCTCACAGTTCTCGCGCATGGTACACACCGCAGCTTACGTTTTACGTTTCATTTACAATACGCGCAATAAAAACAATAATTTAAGCGCACGGAGTGTATCAGTGTCGAGGAGCTGCGGGCATCTACAATGTTATTAACCAGGCTGTCTAAACTGGAATCATTTCCAGATGAGTACAAGCTATTGGTTAACAAACAAAAACTTAAACCTAAACATAATTTAAGTAAATTCAATTTATTTAAGGATGACGATCGCGTCATGCGAGTCGGCGGTCGCATCGGTTACTCAGAGCACTTTTTTTACGACAAAAAACACCCGATTTTCATAACCAGCAAACATCATTTCACTGTTTTATTATTCAATCACACACATAAAAAAAACTTCTACAAGCTGCACCTCAAGCACTGCTCTTTGAAGTACAAGATGCTTGGTGGACGCAAGGTGGTAGGAATCTCGCGCGAAAGATTAACAGTGGCTTTTTTCTCGACTGCCGAAGGAAAGGACGGTTATGTTTATCGAGCGTATGTATGTATGTATCTATGTATGTATGTGTGTATGTCTTATTCTTTGGCACGCACTGCAGACTAAACCGTGTGACGGATTTTGATATGAGGTGACGTTGTATTCCTCTTAATCGTGAGAGTGACACAGGCTATAATATTTGCAAAAAAGCGGCCAAGTGCGTGTCGGGCCACGTGCAGGGTAAGGTTCCGTAGTTGCCCGTCTGTCACAGAATGTGGACTTAAAAGGGGCTTTTGGGGTTTTTATTATAGCTTACCCTCGAAAATAATCGTAAATATTAGATACTACATAAACTAATCGAACCGCAGATCGCAAACTTTTAGCAGCAACACGTTATTTACGTAAAATAATTACGAAAAAGCAACTGTACCGTCCACGGTAAAAGGTTCAAATTTCAATGACAATGTATATGCACCCAAGTGCATTTCTTACCAGTTAACTAGTTATGTCTACGTAACTGTGATAGTTTTCCTTTTAAATTCATTATATGTACTACTGCCACAATTTTTTTCACGTCCCCAGTAGTAGCCTTTTAGCCGGCAGGGAGGGGTGGGACGACGACGACGACGACACATGACTCGAACAAAAATTAGGGCTTTAAATCTCATTATCTCGCAAACGCATAACCAAGTTGCAAAATTGTTTTAGTAAACCCACAATATTTTTGAACAAGCTATCCAACGATACCACACACTATAGGTTTAACGAGAAAAAATGTAAGGAAGTACCTTAAAAAAAAAAAAAACAGGATTTTATTCTACTGTTTTGTCGGCGTGTTTGGTTTATATACCCACGCCGAATTGCAGTTTTCTAGTTGTAAGGGTTATTGAGCTAAGCCGAAGACGGACAGACAGACAGATAGACAGACAGACAGACAGACAGACGGACGGACATGGCGAAACTATAAGAGTTCCTTGTTGACTACGGAACCCTAAAAAGCAGTTGGGTTTTTAGAAAAATCTTTTAATTCAACTTGTTGGTGAAGGAAAATGTCGTGAGGAAACCGGTCTAACCTTTCACCTTACTATTTCAGCCCTAATGTCAGTATCCCGAATTATCATCATGTCTAATGTCTCATGACCAAATTCTCAGTAATAATATTTTATTTAATTTTTTCGCATAAAGTCGGTTCTGGCGCTTCGCCGGCCGCTGCCGCGGCACGCTCGGCTCGCACGCTGTATTAGGATCGCAGTTCTTCCTAACACTCCCCCTCGCATCGCTCGACGTCGTACCTACACCGACCTTTAATATTTTATGAATATTATTAATATCTTAGAATATTTCATGGTCATAATATACGTTTTCATCACACTTGCTCGTAAAGGGCTTCATAACGCGCAGGCATACAGAGCAGTAATAACCTTTATTACGCCCATGGGCGTAATGGTTTTGAAACCTCTGATTGGCTTAAGCAAATCTGGTTGCTGTGTGATTGGTTGAATAAAAAAATCTAGTTGGTCACGACGCCCCGCCCCGCAAGAATACTGCTCTGTGATTGGTTGAAATATTGAACTGCGCGCTCTACTAGCACTGATCTGGAAGTGAAGTTGTCAATTTTTGATTGGTGCTGCTGTATGAAACTTACATTTTTCTGTCTTTTGTTGTTATTTATTTCCTCGCAAATGTGATGAAAAACATTGTGTATAACACGGGCGTAAGAATATTGCAAACTCGAGTCATCAAAAGCCCTCCGCCTTCGGCGTCGGGCTTCTGATAGACTCTCGTTAGCAATATTCCACTTACGGCCCTCGTTAAACAATGTACTATTTTATAAAGAACTTATCGTGTCTGAGACCTAATCCTCCGCCCTCCGCCCGGGCTCCCGCCAGAAACTCGCTTCGTCAGCCCTTCGTTTCACAGGTGCACTTGACCTATGCTCCGCTCGGGAGGTCGCCGCCACCTCCCCCCACTCACGTCGCTTCGGCTTCGTGCGCCCGCTCAACTCAGAACCTCCTTCGCGAGCTCCTGGCTCCGCAATTTTCATATACACTCTAGGGGTAGGGCAGACAAGACCACGTGTATAGTGGGGTGCTCCGATTCGGTTTTGTTTTCTGTATGCCTGCATATAAAATACAATATCTCGACCATTTTTGATTTTTAAGTCCTAGGTCGTTTAGAATTTCTGGGTCCAATATCTCGGTAATTTTTCATTTTAGAGAATTTATTTCTTTTAAAACATGCTTATTTTAACGCATTATGTACTAAACAATCATAAAAAATGCATTAGGTCTACATTAGAGAAAAATTTAATAAGTCAAGTGACAGGATAGGTGTGATGAACTTAGGTGTAGTATGCATTCTACATAGTAATGATTAGGCACGTTAATCATTAGGCTTAGTAATCACTAGGAAAAATCATTATTAGTTTCCAATATATTTACAGTTGATGTTCAGAATTAGATTATGAGGTATGCAATTAGGCACAGCAAATAATTATGCCATACAATATTAGTTATCCGAATATTAGGGCTAATGAAAATTATATCGAACATCGATAGGTGTAATGAAATTAGCACTAACCAACTAGTGGGGGTGAGCCAATATGACATGTCTGTCAACCGTGTTCCTGACACCTCTGTGACACTGCTAGTAGCTGACATGACAGACGCAAGCTTATGTGGCGCGAACTGTACATTATTAAATTTTTTCGAGATGAGAGAGATGGAGATTATTCATTTATTACATACACACAAACAACTTACAAACTCACAAACTGTTCCTCTTTATTGAACGAGCGAACGAAGCGAACGAAGTTCTCAGTTTCAGCTTGGGCAAAAATTCTTTCGTATGTCCATCGTCTGGCCGGCTATTCTCCTCTACAGGTCGCACTTCTCAACCAATTCTCGTGAAATTTTGTAAGCGGGTTTCAATAATTATATAATAGATTATTTGTCGATTCAGTTTTTCAACATAAAAAAATAAAAATAAAAACTTCAGGTACAGCTCACAGAGCCACTAGTAATATTCGTATAGTATGTATGTATTTAAGTATTTGTATCTACTAAATATATCGTCATCTAGTACTCAAACCCATAACACAAGACATATCGAGCTTACTGTGGGCCAGTTCGATTTGTGTAAGATTATGTCCAAATATGTATTTATTTAACATAGGTAACAGATATCACAAAGACAAACAAATAATCTCGGAGTCGCGACCCGGTGCAGACTCCGCCCACGTTCAAGAGTATATCATCCTTAAGTCGTTCAGAATGGCCAACATATTTATAAGTACCTAAAATACCATATTTTGTACTTCATTCATCAATAGTTAATCTCAATAGTTACCATTGCGTCTCCGTCTTCCGCTGCCTCGGCGCAGCGCCAGTGTCGCCCCCTGCTCCGGTCGCAGATCGCCGGTGGCTGGATTTTTATGCCGGTACCTGTAATACAGTAATTTACTCATATTGACCGATGGTATATATATTATGTTCGAAGATATATTTTAGAAGAAAGATAAGTTTCTGTCAAAAGTTTCATTTTTGGTAGAATATTTTATTGCCAACTGTACTTTTCTGAATACCGTTATCAACTACTCATGAGGTGATTCTAACGAGCTGAAACTCAATAGTTACGTCGGTTAAGTACTGAATTCCCATGGCCTCCTTCTGTCTCCATCATCAGATCAGCTCGATGGTACCATAATATTGAACTGTCATCAAAACTCTAAAAATTCCTTTACCCAAAATTTCAGGACAATCGGTCAACGGGAAGTGGGTCAAATTTAACTTGCAAGATTTGTCCCTCACTAACAAACGAACAGGTCAAGCTTGTAAAAAGGAAAGCCATAGTTGTCTCATAATTTTAGTCTAAGTAATAATTTAAGTCTAGTAAAAACGGACTCGAACGGATATTTGAACTATACACCCTTAGCTGCAGTAGTAAGTACTTCGCGTCATAGTAAAGTATTTTTTTAATAATTCAATGGTGACAAACAAGCTTAGGTTCGGCCTGCCTGATGATAAATAAACACCCTAGCCTACGGATGCTTGTGATTCCAAAGTAGTCCTAAGTGCGTTGCCTACCCTTTATTGATTAGAGGATTCGCTGTGTTGACAACTAGAAACAATTGGTGGCCCCTCGTTCTCCTAACAGCGAATCCTCGGGAGTTCCAATGACGGAATACAATACTACAGAGCAAGAAGTGGATATTTGTAAGTCTACATAGTGTCATATTTGGAGTAGCCTAGGAGCCGTAGCATGGTTGGCCTTGTCACGCGATAGGTGATAGGATAGAGCGTGCGTCACTGGCTGACACCGTTCGATAGAACGAGACGACGCTCTTATCTTGTCACTTGTCGCGTGATAAGGCCAACCATGCTACGGCTCCTGAATCTTAAAGAAGACCGCGTAGTAACTGCACGTGAAACTTTTCAATGGGCAACCCGGAACAAAAAAGTTATGAAAGAGTTTAGAGTATATAACTATAGGCTTGTCTAAAAAGAAATTTTTGTCAAGCTGGTGGGAATCGGCTTATATGGGCGCTCCGCCACTGGCGGACACTACTACTCTCTCTCGGAGCTAGGGTCTCATGAGCTTCCGAGGAAATATCAACTCAGCGTACCCTCATAACATAAAGAGTCGGTCAGGCACGTGTGACTTTGTGACACTGACGTCCTCTTACATCAGGAGGGCCCTAGATTTGTTGTTAGGTAATACATATTTTATTAACACCTTATGCCGTTTACATCGACAAGAGAAGTGAAAGTAAGTCCTAGACCTAGGAAGTCCAGACGCCATATCAGCCGTCCGATACATTTATACACAGCACAGAAAATATTATAAATCAGTATCACCCATATATTTAGTCTCAAAAAAAAAAAAATCGTTTACTACCACTACAAATAATTACCATCGTCAAATTACGGATCCGCTCCTGCGCCTTACTCTTCTCAGCAGCCTCCATGGTGCTGGGTGGTTCCTCCTGCACCGCACCTAGCGCTACTAAAGCTGTGGCGGGGATGACGGACGCGGGATGGATATGTATCCCGAGTTCAGGCTCGCCTAATTTGTCGTCCGACTGCCTCACCCCCACTTCAGTCTGGTTCTGAATTTCTTGTATGCCCTGTAAGTATAAGTAGGTACATTTTTTTTGAGATGTCGGGCTTATTCGTGACGTGGTGACCATGTGACCTATTTAGTCAACAGCTGCGATATTGATATCTTGGAGGTCTTCTATAAAGCCATGAAGGGACAAGAGAATAAATAAAACTAAATTTAACTATTACAAAAAAAATCAGCATGCCTATATTATTTGCGTTGTATTCACATGATTTTTATACGATTATATATGGATCCATAATTTATATATTGAAACTGTTAAGGAAGAAAAAAATACATAATTAACAACGAGTTGAAAAACCCCCGACATTTTCATTTCAAAGTTCAATATCTCAAAACCAACTGAACCGATTTTGTTGAAACGTAGCTAAGAACCATCTCGATCACGTCAAATTTCACACAGTAAAAGACCGCATTAAAATCGGTAACCGATATAGCCCTCCGAATGGCTAAACTTAAGTGGCAGTGGGCGGGGCACATTAAATAAATAAATACTAGGGGACATTTTTACACAAATCGAACTAGACCTATAGTAAGCTAGCTCAATAAGGCTTGTGTTATAGGTACTAGACGACGATAATAATAATAAGCTTGAGAACCCTTAATATTCACTCTCTCACATATATCCTTCTACAAAAAGCAGTGATCATGAACACATGTCGATTAGTGCGTAAATTTCTAGCTATAGAACAGTAGGATCTACCATTCCGTACTCGTTTGGCCAAAAGCCCGCGATTATGGAATTAAAGCTTCCTCCACTTGGAGAGAAAAAAAAACATGAAAAGCATAAATAATAATAATAATAATTTATTCATAAAACATAATGTACATAGTTACTAAAGACTAGGAGTTTATTATTAGAGGCAAATAACACGTGCCTGAGCTAGGATACCCTGTGTTTCAGGCAAAAAAGGACTAACAATTGAATATGTTATTCACATGCAAAAAATAATAATACAATATCATTCTTATTGAATATAGTACAAATAATTAGGAGTTTATAACCTATGCGGTATAAAAGATATAACAAAAAATTTATTAGATCGACAAATAACTTCTCTGTATCGTCATAAGATATATTTAGTAGGGCTTCTCGTAGCGTTGATTTACATTTCATGTAGTTTAGGAATATAGATCTAGCCGAGCATTAAGTCTATCGTAAAGAAGTGGACCTAGACGATATATACATAATAGATATAAATACTTAAATACATAGAAAACATCCAAGACTCAGAAACAAATATTCATGCTCATCACACAAATATTTGGTAAGAATATATTATTCTTACCGGGATTCGAACCCTGAAACCTGAAGGGACCCCCTTCAGCTTCGTAGGCAGCGTCACTACCCACTAGGCTAACCGGCCGTACATTGCACGTAGAACCGATGGCCGTTGGGGCGGAAAGGTTCTCTAGTGGCGACCACGTACCGGAAGGCGCAGCGTGGGTAGGCCCCCCACAAGGCGGACTGATGACCTGGTAAAGGTCGCTGGAGTCCGCTGGATGCGGGTGGCAGGACCGGTCATTGTGGCGCTCTTTGGGGGAGGCCTATGTCCAGCAGTGGACGTCTTTCGGCTGATATGATGATGATGATGATGAAAATCGGTCTATTCGTTTAGGAGCTACGATGCCACAGACAGACATACATATACACAGACACACAGACACGTAAAAAATATAATATAATATCTGTCTTTTTGTGTCAGGGGTTAAAAATTAACTAAAAAAAACCGCATTAAAATCGGTCCATTCGTTTAGGAGCTACGATGCCACAGACAGACACACAGACACACATATACACAGACATACAGACACACAGACACGTCAAACTTATAACACCCCTCTTTTTGCGTCAAGGGTTAAAAATTAACTAAGAACTGTTGCCTGCTTGCTATATTTAATACAAGTTAAGTACTTATATTCTCTATTGGAGTGTATTTTATTTTATTAGGAATTATAAATGGAAGTAAGGACAAGTTATGAAATATAACAGCAAACAGATAAAAGGCAAATAATTAGCAAAACAAGATAATAAATTATTCCAAATATGAAATGGCCCGGTGATAGCGGCTACCTACAGCTTTCTTCCATGTTGGGTAGCCTGTGCCCAGCAGTGGTTGTGTAAGACTAATGATGACGATGACGTCAAAAGTGTTTGCTAGATCATTCTAGATGACCAGTTTAACCTAGTAGGTGGTGACACTAGTGACTGCCTATGACACTAATGGTCCGGGCTTCAAATTCCAGCAAATGCAAATATGGATAGATTTTGATGGAAGAATATTTGCTGTGTATTTGATTATTTATATTTATGTACATTAAAAGTATTGTTTTCCAGTGCCCATGAAATACAAGCCTTATTGAGCTTATCATGATTTGTATACATATGATAATCCGCTAATAATTATTATTCTTGATCATGGAACACATGGTATACAAAACAGCACAACAGTAATATATTGGCATAAGGCATGCAACATTGAATCTATAATACAAATAATATATATCAGCATATTAATTCATTGCATCTTCATTTATTTAGTAGTGGTAGTTAGTAGTGGGATCTTAGAATTATAGGTTGGATTGGAAGTAGGTACTGACTTGGTAAGTAGGTACCAAAGATTATTGTAAAACTAATATCCAGACTGATTCACCATTACTAGGATTCAATAGAAGAACAAGACCACTTCTTAAACTATAGTATCATGTCTCATTAAAAATCACAACAAACTATTTTCTATTCAGTTCCATGTGATATGCTTTATTAAAATAAATGTCAAGTAGATGGTTTTTGATGAGCAAACACGTGATGAAATTTGTTTATTTAGAAATCCCGAGAATTTTATTTATAAAATTAAATTGAGTATGCTTCCAATCTTCCATAAAACTGGCTAACAATACCGCAGTCAAAGTGTAATATATGAGAATTTATGGAACGGAAATTGCCGTGTGTTGTGGGCCATGGTTATATTCTCTTTGTTGTGGGCGATAAAATAGGCTATCTGTCACTGCAATATCACATTTTTTCAATTGCTCTGAAAATAACATCCATGTGCTCTATCTAGAGCTTTTGGGAATATGTACAGGCGTGAGTTTATGTATGTAAAGAACATCAGATACAAAGCTTAGGATGAAAAGTGAAAGATTTACAAGAATACTTCATGGGATAGGAAAATAAGAAACTCAAATCATTAGGTACCTTTCAGTGACTCGATAGAAGGAGTCAATCCTTCAGCAATTTTGATCGGAAGAAGCACAGTTATTTCATCAGCTTTGCTTGAAACTGAGAAAATGATCTGCTCATTTAGGTTGGCTATGCGTACGAGTAAGTGTACTTTCTTAATAATTCATTTCTTGAAGATTTAATTTTGATCCTCGCGGTTAACATGTTATTATTATTCACTTTAGTGCGCACAATATATTTATAAAATAAACTAAAAGCACTTCCAAAAACAACTTGAATCTTGCTGTTCAATCTTTGCAATGCTAATCCACAGATTAGAGATTACTATCACACCAAATCATACAAGAGCAAGATGGAATGATGGATGAGAAAAAGAGAAGGCGATATAAAAATTGCGAAACGAAGGCAAAACGACAACTATTTTGGTATCGTATGATTTTGACGTTTCTCACGAAAATCGTCCTGTCAAAATAAACGAAAATCGGACTTCCCGGTAAGCTTTTGGTACATTTTTTCACAATATCATTCACTCTTTCGTATTCGTTCTTCGATGACGGATATTCGATGTTTGACAGATTTTGGCGGTTAGGAATGATCAAATCCGAATACGAAACTTCGGATTTACCACTTCCCGGTAGGGGCCCAGACTAATAAGAGATACCTGAGGGCCTACCGCGAAACGATTTTCGTTTTCGTTCGTGTATCTCCCTCTTTGTCGCTCGAACTAGCAAGTGCAACAGAGACGGAGATACACGAACGAAAACGAAAATCATTTCGCGGTAGGCCCTCTGAGGGGCTACCACGAAATGAAATTCGTTTTCGTTCGTGTATCTCCGTCTCTGTCGCACTTGCTGGTTCGAGTGACAAAGAGGGAGATACACGAATGAAAACGAATATCGTTTCGCGGTAGGCCCTCTGAGGGCCTACCGCGAAATGCATTCGAAGTTTTCCCTCTCTGTCAGACTTGCGAGTTCGTCCGTAAGTGCAACAGAGAGGGAAAACTTCGAATGTCTTTCGCGGTAGGCCCTCTGAGCCTGTGAGGGGCCTAAAGTGAGCCGTGAGCCTGAGCCTCTCTGTCACTGTCACTGTCAAGTGTCAATGTCATCTAAAAAGCGTGGTAAAATAAAATTAAAATTAGTAAAAAACAAATATAATATAATAATCACTACGTTTTAATAAGAACTTGATAAGAAACATTCTCACGATTACTAAGTTTAACTGATTAATATAATTGCCCAGCAAGACTATTTACTTCATCATATAAATATTGCTGTAATCATGGCGCAACGAACGTTAACCTTTGTGACCGGCAACGCTAAGAAATTAGAAGAACTCCGAGCTATTCTGGGAACAACATTTCCTTTGGAATTGGTCAGTCACAAGTTAGATTTGCCAGAACTGCAAGGCGACGTTGACGAAGTATCTATTAAGAAATGCCAAGAAGCAGCGCGTCGTCTAAAGAGACCGGTCATAGTTGAAGACACCTGTCTATGTTACAATGCATTGAAAGGTCTGCCGGGGCCGTACATCAAATGGTTTCTAGAAAAATTAGAACCAGAGGGATTGACAAAGCTGTTGACCGGATGGGAGGATAAATCTGCTCAAGCTATTAGCACTTTCGCGTATAGTCCCGGAGAGAGCGAACATTCTGAAGTAATCTTGTTTCAAGGAATTACGAAAGGAGAAATTGTTGAGCCTCGAGGCAGGAGAGACTTTGGCTGGGACTGTGTCTTCCAGCCAGAGGGATATGACAAAACTTATGGTGAATTAGCAAAAGAAGTGAAAAACTCAATATCCCACAGATATAAGGCTTTAGACAAGCTCAGGAAACACTTTGAAGAGAGTGGGTAGTATTGTTCATTAATTTTTCTTAGTGACATTGCTTAGAATGATTGGCCATGCTGTAAGAGAATTCATATGTTATGTAAAATAATACAAGTATTGTAATTATGTTCATTTTATTATTAGATTTTTCCTACAGCCTTAATCAGTAAAAACTTAAATATCTTTGAAACAATTTGTAGTTTTGTAAGTAAGTAGTTCTTTAGAAAATTTATCACATCTACTTGCCATTGCTTACCATGCAAATACTAAAATAATTTGATTCTGTATGGAAATCATTTTATAAATCTGTATGGAGACTTTTTTATTCCCATATTTTTTAATACCATGTCAATGGCTAACATTCATAATAGTCTGCTTGATGGTAAGCGGTTACAATTTATAGCCTGTTGAAGCTTGCAACTGCAGGTCACACATGTGTGTGTTGCCGATCCTACAGACATACACTGATATTGAAAATGTCTGATCAATTTCTAGCATAATAATTGATAGTTATTGTTACTGCAGCACCACAAAAAACTTTATTGTCATATTCTGTAGTTCATTTTATAGTTAAAAAACAGTGTATAACACTTTGTTCAACTAGCTACAGTTTACATTATTTCCTAAGTATACAGATTCAAACATAATCCGACCAAAACTATGTAAATCTTAATTTTAACAATATTGTCACCTGAATTGTGCACTCCAGGGGCAATATATGGCTCTAAATTAGAGTTATTGTAATTCTTATAATACCAGTCTCTGTCATCTGCTTGTCTAGTCTTTGTATTTCCTATGCTAGATAATTCTGAAAATCTTGTTTTAGCCTCTCTGTTTATAACTGGCAAATAATTATCCTGGTTGTCATAATGCTCTGCATGTGGCATGCTGACTTTTGTTATAGTTGCCGGTCTTTTAGTGAAGTTCCTTCTTGCCAACTCCTCATTATTTGGTATTAGAATAGCAGACAATGCTGTTGGGGGATTATTCTCTATGTGCTTCTTTGAAGGGGGCTTAGATGTCACAGCAGTAGGGCCTATGAATTGCTGGGTGCTTGTTTCCAGCCAGGCCTGTAGAGACATGTCATTGCTGGTGTCAGTAGTTATCAGGATGCCCTCTTTCTCTGTTATATGGTTCACTGTCAAATTAGATTCCATCAAATTGTACTTGCTGATATTGTTGGGGTCAATTTTTTCCTCTTCTATAGCCTTTGTCCTGTTGTAGGCTACATGAGTGCTGTTGTCATCATTTAAAAATGCTTGAAGCTCATGAATTTCACTCTTCATTTTCTGATGAGTGGTGTTCCTTTGAACTGTGTTTACTGGTGGTCTTGTTGATGATTCCTCTATACTTTGTTGAACACTGCCCTTAGCACTGTATATTGCATCACCCACATTTGCGGCGACATTATGAGAAACATTCATATTCGGATTTGTCATTGGCTTGAAACCACTGGCTGTTGTTGGGAGCATGGGTGAAAATCCGCCTGTCTCGAACTTTGGAGGCTCCTGAATTTGGTACTTGTCTGCAGAATTCTGTTCTTTGTTCTCCTGCCAGTCTATTTTGCGCCCCGTGTTGAGCAACTGTCCCATGTTGATGGTAGGCAGGGGCATTCCGAAAAACGTAAAACCGCTAGATGGCGCATTAGAAGTTGCGGCATTCTTGTTAGTTGTATTCTTCATTTCAGCATAAAGAGTGGGCGTGTCTCCAGGTGTATAGTGTGACTTATTTTTTTGAAGCGAGTTTATCTCATTGAGTCCATCGATAAGGGTTTCGTTGTATGGATAGTCTACGTATTCGTCGTAGAAGTATTCCGACTCTTCTGGAGAAGGTCTGTTCAGTTTGTTTATGTGGTAGTTATTTTTGATTTGTGTAGTGTAATCTTTTATTTTGTCCATCGTAGAGAACACTTGTGATGTCGCTAAGTTGGGTAATAACGCTTCGTTTTCAAGAGCTACGCATGATCTCAAGTCCTCGTCCCCAGTGGCGGTATTAGCACAATCGTTCCACGAGAACGGCATGCCTTTGACGTAGGTTCCGTCTGCACATTTGGGTCCAATAGATGACGACTCTGCAAGCCAGGATTTCAGCCAAACTATTCTGCAGTTACAAATTAGCGGGTTTCCTGAAATATAAATTATTTTCAAATTAGTTTTACAATAAAGACGAATTGTCGGCATGCGGCTGTCAAGCGGCGGTAGTCATAGGTTCGAATCCCGGCTAGTACCAATGAGTTTTTCGGAACTTATGTACGGAATATTTACCGTCAGCTTTTCGGTGAAGAAAAACATCGTTAGAAAACAGGCCTAATCCCAATAAGGTCTAGTTTTTTATCTGGTCGCTTTCGTAAAACTAGTGCCTACGCCAAATCTTGAGATTAGGTGTCAAAGCAGACCCCGGGCTCCTTTTTGAGGCTTTCATAGTAATGATATGTACCTACTAGGTATGACTGTTCGTAAAAGGCGAACAAAATTGAGGAAATAGTATAAGTTCTAGTCCACTAGTAGTACACGATACTTAATACCTACTAATAAATTACAAATAACGAAGACTCACAGGATAAACTTACCATCAATATCCAAAATGGCAATGTTGTTTCTTAATTTTGCAAATGCTAGCTCGCCGACAGTTGTTAATTTGTTGTGCTGTAGCGAAAGCACCTTTAGGCGTGGCATGAAGTCAAACGGCTGCCCACCTATGTAACAAATCAAGTTGTTGTCGAGATTCAGCTCTACCAACCATTCCATATACTGAAACGAAGACTTGGTGATTTTGTTTAGCCTATTGAAGCTCAGATCGAGTACTTCCAAAGACGAGAGCTGCCGAAGTCCCGAATTATCTATATTAGTAAGCTGATTATTGCTCATGTTCAGATACTGGACTAAAGGGATGTTCTCAAATGCCCGTAACCCGATGTATTGCAACCGATTCCCTTGCAACTCAATAATTCTTAACTTTGGAAGATTTGAGAAAACCCTATCCGGTAAATCTATTATGTGATTTCTACCCAAATGTATGCACACCAGATTGGGCAAGTTATTAATCGCTTTCGGATGTATGATTTCTATTTGATTACTCTCGAAGTGAACAGTTTCCAAATCTCGCAGCTCTTCAAAACTAGCGGAGCGTAGTTCTATAACTTTGTTGTTCATCATATTTATTTCCTTCAATGTGTGGATATTATTGATAGCATTGCCATCAAAGAATTTGATATGGTTGTTACTTGCATCTAATAATCGCAGTTTAGGTAGCATATTTAGAGATATAGGCAACTCTACAAGATTATTTGATGAGATATTCAATGTCTCGATGTCGAGCGCTCTGCTAACGATATTCGGACTTATACTTTTCAATTTATTTTTACTAAAGTCCAGCGTAGATAATGCAGCGTTGTCTTGAACAACCATGAAGTCAAAATTCTCTATCGTATTACCGTGAAGATTAACTTGTTTCAAATATTGCAGCTTGTTAAAACTCTTAGGGTGAATAGATATTATCTGGTTTTCTCCTATGTCTAGTATTTCCAATTTCTCCAGGTCTCCGAAGGTCGTCGTATCGATCTGTCTTAATCCATTACGCCTCATGTAGAGTCTGCGCAGATTATGCAGAGTTTTCATACTACCACGTGGCATTTTTTGGATACCATTGTTCGAAATATCTAATGTTCTTAGTGACGGTAGATCTAAGTCAGGAGATGGTGGCACTGGCAGGCTAGTGATTTGATTCCGTTGTAAATATAATTGTTCTAAACCTCTTGGCAGCCCAGGGACAAATTCTATCAGCCGGTTGAAACTCGCATCAATTTCATAGAGGCTGGCCAGATTTCTGAAAGTCGCAGGATGTATGGATACTAAAGCATTGCCTGATACGTTTACGTACTCTAGCAATGGCGATTCTATGAACGTAATCGGATCTATCATTGTTAATTGATTATTACATAAATTAATTCTTCTAAGAGATGGTAAGTTGTAAAGTAGCTTTGGTTGTAAACGATGGAAGTAGTTGAATGATAAATCTAAACCCTTTAATGCTGGTAAATTCCAAAATGGTCCTTCGTTAAAATCAGTCAAGGAGTTGTTACTTAAATGCAGTTCCCTTAAGGCGGGCATGGCCATAAATGCATCAGCTTGTATGAACTTTATGTTATTCTTGTTAAGATGAAGACGTTCCAAACTTGGGTGGCCTCTTAGAGCACCTCTAGGAATTTCCTGTAGTAAATTTTCACTCATATCCAAAAACCTCAAACGAGGAAGTGCATCTAGCAAAGCTCTGAACTCTGAAATATGTGTTATTTGATTGCCAATGAGATTTAGTTCCTCAACGCCGCTGCCAGATTGCTGTAAGAATGATTCGGGGTGAATGCGATTAATGCTGTTATAGTTTAGGTCTACTACTCTCAACTTAGGTACCCTGTGAAAAGCTCCATGATGGATTACATTAATATTATTATTTGCTAGAAAGAGGTTTTCCAACATTCCTTGTTCTACAAATGCTCCTTCGTTTAACTTGTCGATTAAATTGTGATTAAGATTCAAGACAGACAAAGCTGGCAAATCTCTTGTAGCTCTTCCGACCATGGATGCATCCGTTATTCTGTTACTACTAAAGGAAAGTTCAGTCAGCATAGGTAGGAGAGATAAAGCTCTCATGTGAATAATATTTACGCCGCAGTTTGTTATTTCTAATTTTTTTAACTTAGGTAAATTGTAGATTGCATTTTCTTTGATGATTCTCAGATTTGGACTACCTTTAATAAATAGTTTTTCGACGGTGGATAACCCTTCAAATGTGCGCTCGTTAACTGCATTTAAACTCCCTGATTGGACGCTGATATAGCGTAATCTCGGCATTCCTGTTAAGGCGGGTATTCTCTTGAGATTGTGCGATTGTATGGTAATAGCTTGAAGGTTTTGCAGTTTCATCAGACTCTCTGATGGAATGCTCTTTAAATCGTTTTCAACTATGAATATTTCTACTAAATTCGTCTCTTGAGTTTCCAACCAAGCTACAGACAGTCTCTCCAGTCCGTTGTGGCGCAACATCAGTCTAAGTATCTTCACATTTTGGAATATCTTGCCTGGTAGCGACGGCAAATAGTTGTTTTCAATTATAAGTTCATCTATGGGCTTTCTGATGGAGTCTCCGATCTTTTGGACGCCCTTCAACACTTGCGGCAAATCGCTGTGCGTGCACCTGAAATCACGAATTTCAAATTAAATCGATACCTACATATATGTCTCGTGCCCCTTGTTTATTAGTACGACAATGTCAATGTTTTACCTACCATATTTGGATATCTTCGTTTCGATTGGTGCAAATGCATGGAATAATTGTTTCCGAGGCTGGACATAGTGTCTGGCCTGATGCAGCCGATATTACAAAGACCAGCCATAAGCAAACCTTCTCAGTCTTAAGTAGCATTTCTTCTCTGCTTCGCCGCTCATTATATTAATTAATGCTACATTGGAATGCAAAAACCCAAGATTTACGCATCTGAAACAAAATGCGTGGAGACTTAAGTTTCGAATGAGAATATATAGGTAGGTCATAGGTCACTGTTGACTTATCGGAAGTTGAACAATACTGAATTGTGTCGAATAAATCACGTTTGCAAGAAGTTCTCTACACCTACTGATTGCGTCAAGGACTCTAGAACAATGAATGGTAGAACAATGCCCGCGGTCCGGTGCCTGATGCACTTTCACTGTTGCTATTGTTCTTATTGGCGATCTACGGCGTTTACACACTTTATTGTTATTTCCACGATTGTTCTAGCGGAGGTTACACAATGCTCTTAATTCGGAGGTAGTATAGTTTTTGATGATGTAGGTCAGAGCACGTAATCATACTGGGATTTGTTTATTGAGGCTAAGTATATTGGTCATACTCTAACGTGCATTATGACTGTATGGTATTCAAATGAAGATTCATCATAATATCAGGTTTGGCGATCTACGGCGTTTACACACTTTATTGTTATTTCCACGATTGTTCTAGCGGAGGTTACACAATGCTCTTAATTCGGAGGTAGTATAGTTTTTGATGATGTAGGTCAGAGCACGTAATCATACTGGGATTTGTTTATTGAGGCTAAGTATATTGGTCATACTCTAACGTGCATTATGACTGTATGGTATTCAAATGAAGATTCATCATAATATCAGGTCCTTGATTAAGTTATAGGCAATTTCACGACACAGGGCCGCCCATAGTGGAGGGAACTTATCAGGAAACTCTAGCTAGAGAAGCTAGAAAGTTAATTTAAATTTACCTAATACCCACTGGGTATTACCCAGGTAATTGGGTGGATGGAGTAAGGATTCACAGTATCCACACAAGAATACCCTTTTGGTGGGATGGCGTCCTCTAACGACTAACGTAACTGTCTCAGTTTGCTATCTAGCTAAAATCAGTAAAAATTAAGTTTTTTTTGAACCCATATCTGCGTTAGTGTTACATTTTGTATAACACAATAGTACCCATATACACGTCTGTCTTGATTTATTTTAACTGAGTCATAAGGATTCAATGATTTAAAATTCTAAACGACCATAAACACAAAATCAATAGGTATAGGTACTTATAGAACTTTTCTAAGCTGTACTTTATTGTTTGGAAGACTGATAGAGAAATAGCGTGATATGAATCTCACCGGTGCAATATAGCCAAGCAGCAAGACGAGCAATCATCGCGGTACAGTTACCTACACAAGTTATCTCTAACTGTCAACTGTCATCCTACATACTGGGGAGCAATGCGGAAAATTGGACGTTGAATGGGTACCTTGGTACTTGTAAATAAACGTTAACGGTTGGTAATGACTAGATGTTATGTTGTATTCGATGTTGGGGTAGGTTGGTTTTTATTTTTGGTGAAAGAATTTAATAAGCCCTATGTCCATGATTTTTTCATATTTTTAAAATACATCGTTCAAAAATTAGAGGGGGGGGGGGGGGGGGGGTATGCAAGTATTAATATGTAATTTTGGTCTCCTGCGATACAGGCAAAGGCAGTAGCCTAGTACAGGACCGGTACCTACTTATATTGATAGCCGTACAAGCCTAATTTCAAAGAAAAACTGCAAATCGATGTACAGTTTAGCCATTTGGCTCACGCGTACTAGAGGTCAAAATAAAAAATTTTGATCCACAATTCCTAAAAAAAATCCCTTAGGAGGGGAGTGCTGAGACATTTTTTTTTTGTGGAATAAAACATTTTTTTTTTCAGAAACCTATCGTGTGTGGTATCATATGAAAGGGATTTTTGAGGCGTTTCTAAAAATATACCACATCATTACTTTTCAGCAATTTTTTATTAATTAACACAAAAGTAATTTTCGAAACACACCAAGTTTGGGCCATCCTTCAGATTCAGATACGATATGGCTGATTTTTTTTTGTACAATATACCACCAATGATACGTGATATCCTCATATCTAACCTCAAGAAACCAATTTTGAAAGTAATTTAATTAAGTTATTTAAAAAAAAAACAATATTACAAAGTGACACAGTTCTACTTCAATACCTATTTTGCGAGACTTATGGAACTGTACTACAGATACGGTACATATTAATCATAACATGATACGTAGTATCCATATATCCAACGGGAAATACCTCTTTAACCCTTTAACTGCGTCTTTTCATCAGTTGGTATAGTTTTTGTGCTAGATACTGACTTAAAAAGTGGCTGAAAGTTGAATGAAAGATGTTTATTCCTGTTGTTTTTACCTATCTAGTAATCATAATATACATACTATTGATCTTGCTTTTTACATTTTTTTGATATATATCTTTACATTTCTTCCTCTCCGTCTTCTATATACGTTTTGCTGCAAATAAAAAATCGGTATGTATAAATGAATTCACTTATCTACACAAAAGTCGTAAATTGAGAAAATAATAGCGCACCTCGCGTTATGGTAATCACCGTGGCAAATTTTGCAGGCTGTGGTGCAAGGGAGGTTATTTTTTTTGCATGAGCATCGGTTGGTTTTGCATCCACACCTATCGAGCTCCTTAACTGCATGCCATATACAGTCTAATTCAGTCCAATTAGGCTCTAATGAAAGGTCAGGTCTTCTCTTCCATAGTTCCATCCCCACGGTTTTGGAGATGGTCGGCTTGCTACGTGACTTTGAAGTGCACGCCCCATATTTCTCCAGCTTGATATTTTGCCCTTTTTATATGCTGAGTGAGGGCAGCGGCTGTAGGAGGTATTAAAGACAGGGTTTTATCACCGGTGACAAACATATGGCGTTGAGCTTCATTCACGTGTGTGAAAAAAATACTTATGAAATTATTTTCAAAATTGCTTTTTTTTAACAATTTTGAAATCATTTGTGATATTCTGTACAAAAAAAATTTGGCTATATCATAGGTATCTGATGGTCCAACCTTGATATTTTGTGTCAAAAACTAAACAAACTATACCAATACTGATGAAAAGGCTTAGTTAAGGGTTAAAGAGGTATTTCCCGTTGGATATATGGATACTACGTATCATTTTATGATTAATATGTAGGTACCGTATCTGCAGTACAGTACCATAAGTCACGTAAAATAGGTATTGAAGTAGAATGTAATATTGAAAAATAAAAAAATAAAAAACTTACCTAATTAAATTATTTTCAAAATTGCTTTCTTGAGGTTAGATATGAGGATATCACGTATCATTTGTGGTATATTGTACAAAAAAAACATTCAATATCGTATCTGGAGGAGCCCAAACTTGGTAGGTATGTTTCGAAAATTATTTTTGTGTTAATAAAAAAATTAAAACTGGACAAGTGCGAGTTCAACTCGCGTGGTGAGGGGTCCGTAAAATTCCTATTCTCTAAGAATTAGGCGCTCCATACAAAATACACAAAAATATTGAGAATTTTCCGGTTACTTTGAATACTCAAACTTCTTATAGGTTTTCCTGTAATCTTTAGGCAAGGAACTATTTTCCATATTTTTTTCAGAATTTTAAGTTTCGGAATGGTAAATTTTCGCCTTATCTCCTAAATTACTTCAAATCTATTTTTGCTAAAATTATAAAAAAAATATCTGAGATGCTTACAACAACCTCTTTCATTTGATATGTCACATCACACAATACAGTTTGCGAAACTTTTTTTTTTAATTTTCCAGTTAAACGTGGCTTCCTTGTTCAGAATTCATTAACTTAGGTACATTACGCGTTCATCTTTGGGTCACCAATTTACATATGTGTAGGTACCAAATTTCAACTCAATCGGTCCAGTAGTTTCGGAGCAAATCGGCTGTGACAGACGGACAGACAGACAACCGAGTGATCCTATAAGGGTTCCGTTTTTTCCTTTTGAGGTACCGGAACCCTAAAAATGGCTGAAAAGTAATGACATATTTTAAGAACCGCCTTAAAGAGCCCTTTCATATGATACCACACACGATAGGTTTCTGAATTTTTTTTTTACAATACAAAAAAAAAATTCTTGGCACTCCCCTCCTAAGGGATTTTTTTTTAGGAACTGTGAGTCAAAAAAATTGTTTTGACCTCTAGTATGCGTGTGCGATTTGCAGTTTTTTTAATCGTACGGCTACCATTATTATGCTACATGTAAACATGTACATCACTGAGAAATATCCATAGATATTCTGATAAAACAAATTAGAAATCGTAAGAGATGAAACACGCAACTGGGTAGGTACCTACCTCCCCAATACCGTAGTTGCTTATTTTGTGCCAATAGTAATGTTATCTAAGTATATGATTACAATGTTGCTGATATTAGAAACATTATAGTACGTACATTTCACAAACTCTTAAACATTCGGTACACAAGTACGTTTTGGTGGTTGATCTCGAAGAAAGGGAGAGACGATAGAGATGCAACACAACATAATACGCATGGCTCCACAAGTGGACAAATACGTTGCACGATTTATTTGAAAAGTAGTTTCTCTGTATAGACTTTATTTTGTCAAATTAAACGTAGGTAATGAATGACTATAGTGATTATTTTTGGATTTAAATGTGATAATTCCTACAGAGAGTGCTATAAAAAGTTAGATATTTTACGCTTATGTAACTTGCATTTAATTAAGCGTAAGGTCATTAACCCGAAATTTCAAAATGCGATACTTAGTTTAGTTAAACTAAGCACTACAAAATTTAAAGTAACTCAAAAATATTCAATACCTGGAAAATGTCCTTTCAAGCACTCCACAGATCAGAATATTGTCAGAACGTCACTAGCGTTTAGCGATAAATTTGCGTATAATTGATTGACACTTGTAAACAATCCAGAGGCATGCGGGGCCCGTGGCGGCTAGACATGAACTGGGATGCGAAGTCTATTTCGCATGTAAACACCAGACTTTCGGTTCACGGCTCGATGCGCACCAAGTAACTTATCTTTCACCATTGTGGCGCGTGCCGTACCAACGTAACTTGCAAGCTTAGAATACAGATGGACAGTTAGGCAGAAAGGGTATCCACTGACATTCATAGAAATGCCCTGTATCACTGCACCGCCAAGACACTTCGATATGTTCCCTTAGGTGCACTAAGGAGTAGTATACCTACACCCGATTTCCGAATGTACGTACAGTGAGGAGGCGGTTAGGGAATTTGCACTGGCAGCTAGCGTTTAGTAAAATACAACTATATTGGACCTTACTTTGTGTTACCTTTCCATAAAGTTGGCTACCCGGGGTTCGTGAAGGAATTTCTAGTCCTGTTCTTTCTGGGCAATTTTTCGGGCATTATTCATTATTTTTGTCCCCTTAAACGGACAGATATATAGAACAAAACCGACAGTCAATGTCAATCGCATACTACGACAGGTTACACGTGACTTAAATGAAACATCACTTTAGTTAAATTAAAAAAAAAATTGTTAAATGAGCGACAATGGGGACAGATAAACCGTACGCGGTTTTCGCTCGCTGTTCGAAACATGTTAATAGTCTCTAAATATATTGAATAAATAAAAAATAAATAAAAAAAAGTTAACCATTCTGCCATTTTTTTGTAATTCCCTATTTAAGCGTTTCAACCGCCTTGACTTTCGTGGACACATTTTTGAAGAATTGGGCGTAAACTGTGATGCCGTTTTTGGATATTTATTAGATGTCCGATAAACTTAGATACCTAACCAGAAACGAAATCGAATAACCCTTCTACCTAAATTAAGCGTTGCTTTTTGGCAAATCCAACACAGCAGTAGGTCTCCGTTTACACAACGAAGAACTTGTCGTATCTGCTAACTTATTTAATCTTTGCTTATCAAATTGCAAAACAAGGAATGTTTTGGTATTATCTCGATGAAATCTTACGATGTAGTAACAAGGAAGGTGTTTGCCGTGCGGACAATACAATTGACATGTCGTTTAATTGTGCCGGGTGATTCTCAAAAAAATGTAACGGGCGTTTCAAACGCTGTCGTTAGCCTTCGTTTTCAAACATATGCTCTACAAGCACCTGCTAGAACAAGTTTATACATTCATATTTATATTTATTAATTAAGTATATAAAAATAAGTTTATATCAGACAAACAGGGGTCCGTAAATGTTAAAATTATGATTTAAACTTAATTACTAGTGTTAGTTTTATTTCAAAAACCGTACACTCACGTGTATGAGGTTACTATCGAGTGTACTCTAGTCGAATGTAAATGTGAGAAGCTGACTGTCCAGTCCAGCCTATCAGCTATAACGGCCTGGAGGCGGTTGCGGCTGTCACGCAGGCGCCGACGCCAAGCTAGGCTCATAGCGCCCGCACGAGTCGCGTAACTGGGATCCTAGTAGGATCATCCTACAGGTTAAGTTTTTACAAAACAGTTCATATTTTGCAATGGGATTACTTCTTTCGTCACGTAGCAAGATGTTATAAAATTGAAATTCGTATAACGGTGTGCGATTGTTGTTACTACGAAAAACGGAACGTATATATATATATATATATATATATATATATATATATATATATATATATATGAAACGTCCATGGACGTATAGGTATATAGCTTAGAGCATACATAACTGGAGTAGCCTTTCAGTAACTTACTCCTCTGTAGATAACCTTGCACAATGTGCAAAAAAATCATACAAAGACATTTTCACAATCGCTTAATGGTCATTAACAAAATATATCGCCTCGCAAGAGAACACTCATCATAAAAATGCCCGCATGTTGCTGTAAGCACTTGATATTATAAACGTTCAACCACTTCAAGCTTTCAATATACAATTGAGTTTCAATATTCTATTAAGATGATCCCCACCCCGCGACTCTATGTTGTTCCTCGCCTTAATCAACTAAACCCGCGAATCCGCGACCGACCGACCGGCAAAAAACCAGTTCGCCTTGAGACTTGTTTTGCAAAACATGAGCGAGAGGAAGCTTAGAAATGTTATACGTAAATATTGTTTATTAGGTAGGATTTGTGTCATCAACCCTGTATTTTTTGGGGACATTCCTATTATCGGGTCACACTATTTCGAGCCCAAAAGAGATACATAAGATTCATTTGTGAACTAAATCCTCAGCAAAGTTGCAAACCTCGGTTGCTAAAGTTATTAACATTCCCTAGTTTATATATTTGTGTGTTGTATCTTAATATCTTTGTACAAACGAATCCACGTTTCTTCGAACAGAATAACACACACAGATAATTTTTATCTTCACCCAAGCCCAGCGGCAGTAGTAGGTACCACGTACCTAGTACCTAGCTAATAGGTGCAAGACGGCGTTGATGAGAAAATGTGTAACAACAATGGCCCCAAAGCTTTATAATAAATTGCCAGAAACATAGACGTCTGAAACCTCCTCTAAATTTAAATATCTACTTTAAGATTCTTACTGGACAAGTTGGACAACTGTTATTATAATGCAGAGGATTATCATAACGATACTTATAGTCTGGCCTGGGAAAGATGAGCCTAGAAAAAACAAATTTAAAAAAACAGCGTGTTGATACGCGATAAAATAGTACCTAATGATACTTGCACAATTATTATTTTTCTTCAATTCACACAATGCAACTGATCAAACAGAAGGAAGTAAAGTTATATGAAATAAAACTCTAACTTAATTCTACTTTATAGTTTGACACTCTTTGGGGGAGGCCTATGTCCATCAGTGGATGTCTTTCGGATGATGATAATGATGACGATGACTCCTGTGGGTCGATCACGTAACATTTCTTACGCGCTTAGGTAGATATAACTGTAATTTTTCCATATAAAAAGTGACATTTAGATCTACCTGACGCGCGTACAATGCGTTACGTGATTGACCCCCTGGAATGCTGCTGCCCAAATGCCCATCCCCGGTGGTCTTGGTCGTACTTAAAATTGCCTTAAGGGGGTCGTTAATCTTAGTACGAAGATGCTAGGTAGGACCAGCCTTCCTCTTCTGAAATAAATCCCACAATTCGCATTTTCCCTACCAGAAAAGGGCATAGTAAAAGCGTGAGTTCAAAGTGTTCAAACTCACAGGGCATTTCAACTTCCCCTTGGTTGAACGCACGGGTGGTAGGTATATCGAAATACACCCTGCTTCATCTATGCTACGTCCACGTTTCTGAAATCACAAGTTTTGGATGGTAGAACCCACACCCACAGAGGAAAACAAGGAGGCCACGACGTCCTCTCCAACCACAATCAAGCTGAAGTAGAATATGATTCTGAAAAACGCGACAAACCCGATGAAAAACATGTTCGGCTTGGAAGATAGTGAAGAACCTGAAGAAAATCGTGGATATGAAACTCAACCAAAAAAGAAACGCCGAGTGTGATCATTAAACATTAATTACTTCCAGATACGAGTATACATTTTGCAGATAAACGTGCAGTTGACTGACCTACTACTAATACTATTCTACTATAACCGCCCGCGCCTTTTCCTTTTTGTACTACCTCTACGCACAAAGAGATAGGTATAGGTACAAAGAGCTTTTTCTTACTATTCAATATTCAATTTTTACCTTCCTTTCTTTTTTCGAGATTGTGATTGAACTATTAGTCTCACAGACTTCTTTCCATGCCTTACTCGTAACGTAAACAAATTAAAAGTACAACAACTTAGTTTCCGATAACATTTCTCATATGAAGAGCGATAATCCCAATATTTTGAACCATATGGGAGCAAAACTTAAAATTGTCAATTTTCGGGAAAAATTGACCATCTTCGAAGGACATCGCTTGGTCCCTATAGGGTTTACAGACTTGTGATTGAACCCAAATTGTTGTAAAAATGTATAGTTTACGACTTTTAGACCAAGAAGAAGAAAAAACACCCAAAATTTCGCGAAAGCGTGTTGCGCAGCGCAGCTATCACAAGATTTTAACCGACTTCAAAAAAGGCGGAGGTTCCCAATTCGACGGTTTTTTTTGTGTGTGTTACGCGATAACTCGGTAATTTATGAACCGATTTGAAAAATTATTTCTTTGTTTGTTCCCGTTGTCACCAAAATCCAGTTCTGATGATGGGATGCATGAGGAATTGAGGGAACTCTTCAAAACTTCAAGATAAACATATGTGACGGTTTTTAGTAAAAGGTCCCACTTTGTCGATTCTAGTTACGGAGTTACGGGCAGTTTAGTGAAATATGGCAAAACTTACCGAAAATCAACTTTCGATGAAAACTGATAGAACATACTGTAATAAACCTATGATTTTGATGACGACGCTTAAATCTCCATTTTAAGCACCTTTTTAGGGCCTCAAAGTTTAGTGCCCAGCGACCCACTTTGTCGCATACAGAAAAAAATCGTCGACATCATATTTGTGACGGTTTTTGGGAAAACGTCCCACTTCGTCGATATGGTGTTAAGAGTAGTTCCTAATACTACAGATCATACGCTATCTTTTGGTGAAAGATTCATGTCTCTAGGTGCTATAGTTATTTTTTTTAAATTCTGCAAAGTTGCAGAAGTGAAAAAGCGACAATTGAGAAAACGTTGGTTAAAGTTTGGGATGGCAGACAACACACTTCTACTTTGAAGTTATGGAGTGGTTGGTATTAAATGAATGGGCATACTTTAGGAATTTCAAATTAGTTAAAATCATGTATGTAACCTTAGTATTTTGAATGTTATGGAGGCTTGAACATAAAAACAGGACGAAAATATGTAAATCCTGAATATGGGTTTATTTGTATATTCTATTATACGGCACGCAGATTTATCATTAAATTTGTATTTATAAATGGTTTCCCATGCTAAAAAAGACAGAAATAATTCTGTGGATCCTTTTATTTAGTAATTATGTCAAAAAGTTAATAACAAATGATTTGAAGAGTGCCATGCATAAAAATTAAAATACTTACACGTGTCTCTTAATATATAACATGAGATTACTTAAAAAAACATACTTATCAAGCATAGAAAGTATGTAAAATATCAAATTATAAGTACTTTTTGTGTGTATAAAGTTTAGTGAATTTATATAGGTAGGGAGCGTCCCACTTGGTCGGTTTACTAAACTTTAGTGTTTCTTCATTGAAAGTGTTTGTGTTTGGTATATTTTTCAGTTTTATGTATGAGATAACGGTTTGTTATTGTTAATATAAGAGTCTTTGATACTAACGTCGTTTGTTTAAACTTTTTTAACGTAATTGAACGAAATTTCTTTTCGACTCAAGTTTAGTGACCCACTTTGACGGTTTGGTGGATCATACGCTAAAAAATTACTACAAGTATAAAATCATAATTTATAAACATAGGTGTAATTTGCTGAACCAAAAACAGTATAATTACAAACCTAATTTTATTTTAACGGTCATCGTGTCGGTCGGTCGTGTGTTACCATTAACCTGATGTGATCAATGTGATCATTGAAGCCGGAAGGTAGGCAAAGTTTGTGCTTATTGGAATTCTCAATTGTCATATAGGTTGTATATTATTACCCCTGACTGTACTCTGAAAATCAAATCTACACGTGATATTAAAAGTTTAGTATTCAATGAATACCATATTATAGAGGTAGGTGTATATAGGATTTACTTAGAGGTATATTATCGCAGCTATGCAAATCATTTTTTACATAACTACATCCGAATAGCGAAAATTGAAGGTCACGATTAGGTAACACAAAAACTTAACATAGCGACACACCTACACCGGCCAAGTTTAGAATTTTACGTGGAAATATGTCCAACTTGCCTTAGATTTAAGGCTCATTTTCCTGTAAGTTGTGTTGGCTGGTAGTAGAGTTTACGTAGAGGCTCGACCGACAACCTGTTTCCAACACCTAAGCACGAAATCTGACCTAATACCGTCTCAAGCCAGTCACCGTTCGTCTTACATAGGTCTTTATCGTGTTGATGTTTTGTGGCATTATGTTGCTGAGGAAATTATGTCGGACTTCTCACGCGTTTAATATTTATAGGACGTACTGCATTAACGGGGACAAGCAGGCTCCGCCGAAAATTTTGATCACCGGTGAGTTTTAAGTTACTTTGAAATGAAGAGTGCTCTTATACCCAAAACGTAACGGGGTATTGGATCGTATTGGAACTGTCCTGGGAGTTTTAGGTAGAGAACATAATGTGACCAAAGTTAAATTAAATAAACGGTTTTAAATTTTAGTTTTATTGTACATGTGCCTCGTACGTGTTGTGACTTAGGTGTTATTATGTTATGGATAAAAAATAAACTCTCAACAACAACTCAACCCTCGACTCTCTCTCTGGTAAAATCTCTGTTATTTGTGGTGCAATAATTTATTTTATTTATTTATTTAAGTATACATACCACTTACAGAATATCCAACGCGTGATACATATTACAATAAGAAATAAGAACATTATTATTATTTTTAAATAAAGATTTAAAAAAAAGTTAATCATTTAAGCGTTAGTTTTAGTCTAAGTTTATTATTATTATTAAACTTTCGAACTGCTTGGTTACAAATAATATTCTAGTAGAGATGTCAATAGAGACAATGTTATTATTTTTTCAACAAATCTCAATATGTTGTTGTTGGTATTATAATGATCCATAGATACCACATGCAACCACATGTCTAATGGAAATAATCGTTAGAACCTGAAACTGAAAGCCATGCATATTCCCACCCCACCGCTCCACCACCTCAAAAAAACTACTTACTGGAAATGAATGTATACAATTTTATGACAATATTACAAGTTAGAGTAGTAGTAGTAAGTAGTAGTTGTGGTTGTGGTGTGGTTTTTATAGTGTAGAGTTAATACATAATTTTAATCATACCTCACCTTATTATTACCGATTACCGAACTTTTTATATCTTTGGTAGAGCAACTTCGCATCATAATTTCTAATACCTAGTACGAAAAATGAATGAATGATGATTTATTAGAAACATACAGCACAACAACATTAGATACAAGTTGTAATTTACAACTTGCTTAAAACTAGAGAAAAAAACCGGCCAAGTGCGTGTCGGACCACGCAAAACGAAGGGTTCCGTGCCTATTAAAAAGGTCGTATCGTCACAGAAATTTTGCGGCACTTACGTCCTTTTCTTTGAGGAAGGCAGTTTTTCAGCAATATCTCGAAAACCTCTGAACCGATCTTGTTCAAAATAATTTTCGGTGAATGAAATTAATAAGCCCTATGTCCATGAATTTTTCCATATTTTAAAAATACACCGTTCAAAAATTAGAGGGGGGGACAGAATTTTAGTGACATTCGGGGCGATTATATCTCCGACTCTATTCACTTAATCAAAAAAGTTGCTAAGATACCTTATATTTATTTTGAAAGGCCTATCGATTGATGTGCCACACGTGGGTTAACTAGAATTTTTTTTTGACTTGAAAAAAAACTTTGTAGTCATTTTAATTACAAAACTATGTAGCGGCTAACAAAAAACACCTATCCTCAAAATTTTATTCAAATACACCTTATAGTTTTCGAGTAAAATGCCTGTGACATACGGACAGACGGACAGACGGACATGACGAAACTATAAGGGTTCCGTTTTTGCCATTTTGGCTACGGAACCCTAAAAAGTAATACATTGTAAAATACACTTAATGTGGGATTTTACAACTTCTCTTTGTTACTAAATTTGAAACGAAACGATAACAAAGATACGTCATAAAACTGACCGACGTATGGCACGTGTACTGGAGCTGCTAATGTGTATTATACAGGGTGGCACATTTAGATCGGTCAGTATGGGAAAGTCTGAAACTATAAGACATACGAAGATCTCTTCTTAGGAACCGTGTCATCGATTTCAGTAACAAGAAAAACTGCATTCATACATTTAAAAAAAAACTTGTACTCAGGTCGGGAATCGAACCCGGACGCTTTGAAAAATAAAACTAACACTATTTCTATATCGATTGTGTAGGTCTTAAGCAGTAAATGTTACTATGAAACATGATGTCTAAAATTAATAAAAAGCCTTTTTTTCATATCCTTTAATTTATTTTTTTAGTAAGTTTTCGAAATGACAACCATTATTTTCGATACAAGATTCAAGTCGTTTTTTGAAATGTATGAATGCAGTTTTTCTTGTTACTAAAATCGATGACACAGTTCCTAAGAAGAGATCTTCGTATGTCTTATAGTTTCAGACTTTCCCATACTGACCGATCTAAATGTGCCACCCTGTATATGCGTTATTGTTTTACAATCCTACTTGAAGATAACAATGAGACAATAGATCTCGGTAAGGGTTGGTTTTGAGTACTTTTCGTCATATAATCTGGAACAGACTATCTGATTGTCGTTTACGTTGATTGTAACTATTGACAAAACATTCCCCTAATCTAGTATTCAATTGAATTCTAGATTCGTAACATATATATTACTTATGCGTAAATGGAGACCAGACTTACTCTGGTCCACTTGTACATTGTTGTAGTTGTGAATAGCTGCTGCAAATAACGTAGTAGACACGGCACGAGGTAGTGTAAATAAACATGTTTACAAGTTCCAGGAAATACTTAAAACGTTTTGTTTGTTAAAGCAGTCAATAGAGATGACGTTCTGCGGCAGCTAGTTTGACGTTATATGCTGTTACGTATGCAATAAATATGTATACGTAGTATGAACGTAACGTCGTTAGGATTAGCTTAGCGCTCCATACCAATATATTTTCACGCTACCGCTGTGCCGATTGTAATAAAATTTTGGTAGTTGGTTTCAGTAGTTTGAGTATTACGGAGGTATATAGGTAATTAGGTATCTACATACATTATTTTTATCCCGGAAACCATTTTCTACGAAAGGTGGAATTTTGAAAGGGAGTTCTACATGTCGTCCTTTTATTTGGTTATCAAAGTCGTTAAGTAGGTATTTATATTGAAATGGTGGACCGCCTAGAAGCCTTAATTTATTACTTGCATGAAATATTTTTCTCTCCCAGTCCATTGACTCAAACAAATATCTACTCTTACATTGTCTAAATATCAATACGTAATAGGAAACTGAATAGGGTATCTGCTTTGTTTGAGAACATATAAGTAACAGAGTTCTATCGTGCGTGACTGTACAGTCACGATAGAACTGTTACTTATGTCTAGAGTAACTATTATGGATGCAGCTGACCATGCCCTACTTTATCATCATATTCTCATACTGAGGTACTCATATACACTTGATATGGTCGTTGTAACATCGCTTATTGACTTGCAGGAGGCCTAGGTCAGCTCGGGGTCGAATGCGCTAAGTATCTACGAGGAAAATATGGCCGGGAGAATGTCATCCTCTCGGACATTATCAAACCAACTCCAGACGTCGTCAAAGATGGACCCTACATCTTCGCAGACATCCTCGATTTCAAGGGGCTCCAGAAAATCGTCGTCAACCACAGAGTCGACTGGCTCATTCATTTCTCGGCATTACTCAGTGCTATTGGAGAACAGAATGTCCCCCTAGCTGTACGAGTGAACATAGAAGGAATGCATAATGTTATAGAACTAGCTAAGCAGTATAAGCTAAGAATCTTCGTGCCCAGCACGATAGGAGCCTTTGGGCCTGATTCTCCTAGAAATCCTACTCCTAATATAACTGTGCAAAGACCTAGAACAATTTATGGCGTGTCGAAGGTGCACGCAGAATTAATAGGAGAATACTATTTTTATAAATTCGGTTTGGACTTCCGATGCTTGAGGTTCCCGGGAGTAATTTCCAGTGACCCACCTGGCGGTGGCACCACCGGTAAGCATGCAAATATTACTTTGTTAGGTTTATAGCTGGTACTTGTATGCAACCTTCCCAAACTTATTTTAAGTGTTTTTTGTCATCATTCTCACGTGAACTTTTTCATTGTAGAAGAAAAAATACAAGAGACAGCGACAAGATTACCTAGTCGTTTTTCCTCAATATTACTAGTATTTCAACATTTCCAGATTATGCTATAGCAATTTTCCACGATCTCCTTCGCAAGGGCAACTACGAGTGCTATCTCAAGCCCGACACTCGGCTACCCATGATGCACGTGAGAGACGCCCTTAAAGCCCTCTCACAGTTCCTTGAGACCCCCAACGAACTGCTCAACCGAAGGGTCTACAACGTCACCTCCATGAGCTTCACCCCTGAAGAACTGTCAGACAAAATAGCCAAATTTATCCCCGACTTGAAGATAACGTACCGGCCTGACAGCAGGCAGGATATAGGTAAGTTATTATACCTAATAGCAATTGCTTTATCTAAGGCTTGCAACCGGAAAGTAGGTTAGGTATTTCTGATAGAGGGACCGTGAAATTCTAGATAATATGCCCGCTTATAGGCTCACATTGCCGTGGGTAAGTTAATCGACTGTATAAGAACTGACGTAGGTACGTAAAATTATTCGTGAAAATCTAGTTCACTCATAATATGTTTACTGCACAAAATTGGTAAAACAGAGCTAGAGGTAATGATGAGAATGGGGTTGAATGAGAGTTAGGTATTTAAGGATCAGGAACGTAGTTTGTAATGCAAACGGGTAACAACCCATCGGATTTTCCATTTCGAATTATATACCCAATTAGGTACTTATCAAACCGAAGGGCACGAATAAGTACTCTCCCTTCAAATAAGTTCTCCCTTTTTTGAAGATTTGTGTCGAGTTTACTATACCTACCTACTTTAACCTATGCATAATTGTATACCTACCTACGCTACATGTTAATTTTCCAGCGGACTCCTGGCCCCAAGTGTTTGATGACAGCGAGGCCCGTCGGGACTGGAACTGGAATCCCGAGGTGGATATGGATGATTTGGTAGGACTCATGGTCAAGGAGGTCAAGGAGAAGATTGCTGCCAACGGCTTTTGACAATCTCTTGTTGAGTTAGGTCGCCTTTACGCACAGACGCAATTGAAGAAACGCTATGGATTTCCATAATGGCGCGTAAATGCCTTAGGATAGTATATGCCAAGTGCAAAAGTCCTATATTATTATCCTATACTATTAAACGAGAGCAATATTTGTATATATATATATTTGCAGTCACGTTCTCGGAAAGGGTTCTAAAGATTTCGATGAAATTTGGGATAAGTATAGGGGTTTACGGGGGCGAGAAATCGATCTAGCTAGGTCTCATGTCTGGGAAAATTCGTTTTCTCCGTATTTTCACCCGAGCTGAGCTCGGACGCCCATGGACTTAGATATTTTATTAGGTGTATATCAACTAGTTAGGTAATTTTAAAATTAAAAAACCCGTTGTTGCCTGAGGTGATTTTTATCTTGGATGGATGTTGCGACTCGGCCCTACTGTATTCACATCATGTAAAGACACACGAATTTGACTGTATCGAGGTAGGTATATAAATATACCTCTACAGATTAGATATAAGTTTTATTGTAGATACTTATGTTAGTTGTATGTATGGTTATGGTGTCTTGTCTGGTACACCCTAGGGCGCATCACTCACTGCCTCCGCAGTGCGGAACCACGGTTCGCAATGTTGTATGCACCTCAGTTTGTATACAAACCCGCACGGTACCACACACTGCACCGCACCCCGCACCACTGTCTGGCGAAATTTGTATGCGGCTCCGCACGCGGCAGCTGGATGCGGCGGCAGTGTGATAATTCCAAGGATTCCTATGGGTGTGTTAAATAACTGTGACGCGAGTCATTCTTTGTTTTACCGCCCCCGGCGAGAAATGTAGGTATATCTATTATATTAGCGGTAGTTCCTTTTTCTGTAAACAGGCCTTACTTCAAATAGGGGTGTAAATTTATTATAACTTCAAAAGAAAAGAGGCAAAAAAATATACGTAATGATGAAAATCCCATTCAAATATTTCAAAAAATTACGAAGCTACAACCCTTTTAATATTGCTTGTTAGAGAGAGAAAATGCTCGTAGATCGTGACATCACGACCATCGAACGCCATAGTAAATGACAATCGTTTCATTTGCGGAAAAGGGCCAGAACATACCCCCATTTAAAACTTTGGACACTTATAATTATAACTTTGTGATTATTTAACCTCTTGCGTTGATTTTTTCTCCAATTGACTTATTATTGGTTATTTTATTTAGTGTCTTATTCTACTTTTAATTATTATGATTGAATAGGGTTCAACCCTGTGTTCAACTGTGATTTTCGCTTTTATAATTCTGAATGTAATGTATAGGTCCATATATATGTGTAATGTTAATGTGTAGATATATTCTATTAGGACCACAAACAAGGTTTTACTTGACAAAAAGCGTAGGTACATAAATTGAATTACCTATATTAACCCTTAAATGCATGATTTTTTGTATAACTTTTTAATAAATTGAAATAGATGTGTCATGTTGTATAGATTGACGGATAGCTGAAGTGGATAGCTGCATATTGAGCCACGGACCATCAAATATACGATGCATATATACATCATTATGCATTTAAGGGTTAAATAAGGGATTAATGTAGGTAGGTAGATATAGTTGAGATTATTTGTGTTGGCCAAATTGCATAAATGTATTAAAGGTACTTAATTCATTCAAAAAGCATAATTATCTACCGTCAAAGGTAGAATGTTCAAATTCCAATGATAGGTTTATAAAAAGTCGGCCTCACTAAATAATCTCAACCATACTACATTTCTTTTAAATTGTACGAGAAAATAATAAATAAACACTTTAATCCTGTAATTAATGACTTTATTCAAAGCGTATACATAAAAGAAATTAAGTAAATCGTAAGTTTAGTGAATTTTTAGAAACTATTTTATTTATAAGCAGGCTGAAGCATTGCTGTGTTAAACGAAATACTTAAAATTACGACTCAATTGAAATCTGTCTGACAAACAAATATTTTTCTCCCGAGCTGGTAAGTACTACTCGTATTGGTCGAAATCGATAATATATTTTCTACAATATCTTCTAATGCGTGCGTGAATGAATTTAGGGTCGGCAACGAGCATCCCCTGGAGTTGCAAGCTTCCATAGGCTACGGTGACCGCTTACCATAGTCGGGCCGTATGCTTGTTTGTCACCGACATGTTGTTACTAGAAGTATATGACTAGAGACACCAACTGCATCCAGTTGTTTAAAAATAAAGCAGCATTAAAATTAGTCCCAGTACTCTTAGGACGGTATTAATGCTCCTGTATCTAACTTGCTGTAGAAAGTAAAGGTTATCTTAATCTATATAGACTAATATGTAAATCTATTTATCTTAGGCCTTCTTACGAAACTACAATCTACATATTTGCTTGGCAAACAGATTTATTAAATCCAACTAAATATATATTAAATAATAATAATTTTAAATACAGTCCATAAATAAAGTATAGCCTAAGTACATCGTCGTTGTAAATTATAGATTTCCATATTGTATTGTGACACCACTCTTTAACTTCCGAGTCTTAATTTTAATAAATACGTAACCTTCAACGTCAACTTGGTAATACGAAATGTTATTTCTAATAAGCAACATATACATTTCCACACAAGTTTTACTGTAGGTACCCCTTTATTCATAAAAGTCAACAAACCTCTGATAAATGAAATGTCTCGTCCCTTTCTCACAAACACAAATGTCGAAGTGGCAGATAGAGACAAAATCATTTTAACGGCATTTTAACTTAAAAAGGTTTGTTAAACGATTACGAATAAGGCCGTTAGTACCTAATTATAACAAATCCAACAGTCTACTGTGCACGATTCCATCAGAATGGAAAGGATATTACCTCATCCGTTACCCAGTGGTAACTACAGAAAGAATAAATATAATATCATTGATTTCAAATAATACATTTCTTATCTTTATTTTCTGTATTGTCACGAATAAATGTTTCAAGTTAGAAATTCCAACTTTACCCGAAAAAAGTTGTTGGTATAAAAAAAAAAATACCAGGTCGTTTTATACGAAAATAGGTAGCGGTATTCATCGCGGTATCTCACTAATGATTATTTCTTACCTATTTTGGAAGGAGCGAGCGAAGCGATTCTCCGTTTCAGATCGCGCAAAAATTATTTCGTAAGTCGGGCAGTTTTCCTCAACCGATTCTCGCGAAATTTTGTGAGCAGGTTCAATGATTATATTAGACATTTTTGCAGATTCAGTTTTTCGAAAAAAAAAACATTCCCTGAATTATAATAAGTATAACTGATGTAAATTTTCTGCTGCTAGCTGATAAAATATTTTTTGAAACAAATGTCAGTGTAATTCCGGGTAGTCGGCGGTGGCGAATTTTTGCTGTTTGTAAACAGACCTAGTGAAAAAAAACTGCATGGGTATAGTACGTCCAAAACTATAAGGGTAAAACCTGTCAAAAAAACGCAAACAAAAAGCTATCTCATAGTCTCCGAAATTCGAAGTTCGGGTATCTCCATCTCTATCGCACTTACAGGTTACGGGAACCGTCTGCGACGGTCGGATGCCCCTTCGACTGAAGGGCAAAATTTACAAGATCATTATAAGACCTGTCGTCATGCATGGATCAGAATGTTGGGCCACAAAGATGACGGATGAAACGAGATTGCATGTTACAGAGATGAGAATGTTGAGATGGATGTGTGGCGTGACGAGAATGGATCGAATAAGGAATGAGTATATAAGAGGAAGCCTGAAAGTAGCACCCATAACTGAAAAGCTGAGAGCGAACCGTAAGCGTAATGTTGCTAGAAGGGCATTAAGTATGAATGTTGAGGGTTGCAAGAGAAGAGGTAGACCAAGGAAGGAGGAAGGAAAAGGTGGATGGACTGCGTGAAAGACGATATGAATAGGAAGGAAGTGTGTGATGAGCTGACGGGCGATAGAGAAGTATGGAAGAAAAAAACATGCTGCGCCGACCCCAAGTAAATGGGATAAGGACAAGCGAATGATGATTACTCGAATGACAGGGATGCAGATATACGAACTTCGAGTTTCGAGTTCGTGGTAGCACCGCTGGTCACAAAGTCGTTTTTCTCTTGCGTTCGGATGACAGAATTTACTCTTACAGTTTCGGATACTTGCTTTTGATACTTGTACTTAAGTTGTGATTATGAATAATTAAGTTAAAAAATAAACAAACCTGAAATTACAAAGTGTAACCTCATTTTAACATTCCTCAGACTTTTCATAGATCCTAATATTCCCAATGAATATTCTTTCGAATATTCTTAATAGAGTACCTACTTC
This sequence comes from Epinotia nisella, assembly GCA_932294315.1. Taxonomy (NCBI): domain Eukaryota; kingdom Metazoa; phylum Arthropoda; class Insecta; order Lepidoptera; family Tortricidae; genus Epinotia; species Epinotia nisella. The sequence goes on along the minus strand of OW028677.1, from coordinate 17,612,021 downwards.
CTTATATTCCAGTTTATAGGAAACTGTATGGAGAATCCAAATACCATATGACTACCTACCATTAAGAGTCACCAGGAAGCTCGACTCTCCACATACCCAAACTTTAGTTCTCATTTTAAAACGGCATTCTTGAATGTTATTCCAGCACGCCGTTTTATAATAAGTATTCCCATATGTTCCCACAGGGGATAACTTTAATTGTTGAGCCATTTAAAGCTTACCTTATACCGGACTTTCATGGCTTAACTATTAAAAAAACCAAAATTCGTTGACACCTAAATGGCTCAACAATTAAAGTCCTTGACCGTACCGCCCATTTTGACCAAGAAAAAGGTTAAACATAAAGAAAAAAAAAATTAAAATTTTCAAGACTTACCTAATCAATATAATGGGAATTATTTTTTTCCAGTTGTCCCCAATATGGTAACAAATGGGAATGATTATTTCCCAATTGTCCCAGTGGGAACAGATGGGAATATCTATGGGCGGGAACAAATCGGAATAGCCACAGGATACGACGGTAGAGCGGGCACGGGACGTGCCAGATGCGCGGATTTTTGTAAGATCCTAATTTGGGATGCGGACCTGTTGAGTCTAAGCGCGCGGCGTATATAATTTACTTTAAAAACAAAGTTTTAACCGACTTCAATTTAGTACTCCGCCAAGCCATATGAACATTTCCACATTTCCTTTCCATTTTACCACATGGACTGCTTTCCGAGAGTAAATACGTTGATTATTACAGAAAACCATATCACTGTATGTGGGTAGATAATATTTGAGGAGTTCCGTCGATTTGGCACACGTGACATTTAGAATTTCATTAGTCAGAATCAGTAACGTACTTTTACAGTTTGAAGTACGAGTTGCATAAGTCATCTGTGGTCTTCATCATCAGTTCATCAAATTTGTGATTTCCGGGTGTAAATACACTAGTTATAATAGAAAATACCGAAATTAATACACGCGTGCCTTCTATATTTGAGGGGTTCCCTCAATTCCTCATGGTTCCCGTCATCAACTGAAGTTTTGATAACAATGGGACCAAACTGGAAGCATATACTTTCAAATAAAAAAGAATTGTACGAATCGGTTCATAAATGACGGAGTTCTGAGGTAACAAACATTAAAAAAAAAATACACCCGAATTGAGAACCATCTCCTTATTTTTGAAGTCGGTTGGTAAAAATACGTATGAACTCGAACCAGCAAGTTACCCGTGAGTGAGTATTTACGGCGAAATCGAAACGCTCTTTATTTCGTCACTCATCACTACGATGGATATAGTGATAGTCGTGCCACATTTATATTTAGATTATTTGATCTGGGACCTATGTCACATAAAATACTAATCTGACAATTATTATTTAGTCTAATTTTATCAGCTAATATTTTTAAGTCCCAGTTCTGTAGCAAATATATTATGAATCACACACATCTCAGTCTTCATATTACTAATCACCTGCTAAATTCTATTAGGAATTAAAATATTGGCATAGTTTGAATCAATAAACATCACGAATATGAGCTTTAACAATGTTTAAACATTATAACTGAAAACCTCCTTAAATTATTTATTAGCAACATATTATTTATTTTTAATTTGTTAATTATTGCGAAGATATTCGTTATGTTAGCTACGCGTCATCAATGGCATAGGCGTGTATAATGCTTTTAAACTGTAAATAATAAAAAAATAATTTAGAAAAAACTGATTAAAAAAATACCTACTGCAATCGGTTGTACTTTTAATTATGAACGACATATTTGTATATAAAGGTTTCCAATTATTTCATTTAGAAGTTGTATACGTCTAATAAAATCGAAGGAAATTTCAAATCTAGGACTACTTTCATAAGGCTCAAATTCGCGAATATACAATGAATGTACATATTAATATAATTCTTTATCAGGACCAAATGTCTATAGCAAGTGCTCACCTAATTATTGTATGGACGTAATTAATAATTGAATATTTATTTATATATTACGCTTGTTTTGAACATTTATAACTTATAAAACAAAACACGTCCGATTAATTATAAAACCAAAGCGATCATAAATGTAATTCAGATATCACTACTTTTAATACATACTTTATCCGATCTTCGGAAAACCTTCTTCCAAACAAAATATGACCAACTAAAAACGAGATCCAATTCGGCTGTAATAGCAAATTTATTACCTATTAAATAATAATACCATAACAAGAATCGGTAATGAAGTGCAAAAAAGTGTAAAAAATACAGTTATTGTCAATTATATACATACAGGCACATATTGATGTATTGTCTGGAATTAAACAACATATCCATCAATGTAGATTGTACAATTCGTTTTTTACATTTGAAAGAAACCTATCTATTCGTAATTTTTGTTCACAGCCTCATATATGTCAGCCAATACTCCAAAACCGGCCAAGTGCGTGTCGGACCACGCAAAACGAAGGGTTCCGTGCCTATTAAAATGGTTGTATCGTCACAGAAATCTTACGGCACTGACGTCCTTTTCTTTAAGGAACGCAGTTTTTCAGCAATATCTCGAAAACTTTTGAACCGATCTTGTTCAAAATAATATTCGGTGAGAGAATTTAATAACCCCTATGTCCATGTTTTTTTTTCATATTTTTAAAATACACCGTTCAAAAATTAGATGGGGGGGGACAGGATTTTAGTGACTTTCGGGGCGATTATCTCCGACTCTATTCACTTAATCAAAAAAATTGCCACACACGTGGGCTTACAATGATTTTTTTTTACTTTCAGTTTTATGTATGGAGTGCACCCCTACAAATTTTTTTTAGTCACTTTAATTACAAAACTATGTAGCGGCTAACAAAATACACCTATCCTCAAAATTGTATTCAAATACGCCTTATAGTTTTCGAGTAAACTGCCTGTGACATACGGACAGACGGACATGACGAAACTATAAGGGTTCCGTTTTTGCCATTTTGGCTACGGAACCCTAAAAATGGAGGCAGAGTGTAGCGGCAACTATATTAAATTATTATGTTTTATCAGATAAATAATAAGTACTAGATAATTTACGTTCCAGGATTTTCTTGAATATAATATCTAAAGGTATATTTAAAATATTTAAATCTATTGCAATTTTCAATAAACACTTTATCACAAACTTAAACGTAAAGAGTCATTGTGAATGTTTAATAATGTTATTTGATTTATCACAAATCAAAAATATCAATAACAGTAAAAGGTTATAGTGGGCAATGGCGTGGTGTCAAACTGACTGTAGGCAAGAAATAGCTAATGTAGCCTTAAGGTTTTTCAAGAGTTAAAAGGTAAAGTAGGTAAAGAGCCATAAAATAGGCAAGCTGGTGGGAATCGAGTTCTATAGACGCCACGTCACTGATAGTGGGGCTTTTATCCCGTTTTATTTTGGTGTTCAGATAATGCAAGTGCATAGATTTAGCTTATAACTAAAATTGACAAAATAAAAAAATATATACAAATCAACAAGTTGGTTAAAATAATAAATAATTTTGAGAAGATCCCTAAATAATAATTATAAAAAAAAACATTCACAATAACATATAAACACAAACCTGTTCTAGCGACTTCTCATGATAATTAGATTTAAGTATTTAAACTTTTCTATATTCGCATACGAAACCTACAAAATACATGGCAATAGGTACGGTTTCGTATCTAAAAATAATGCAACGGGGCGTTTTTAGTATAAAAGCACTTCATTTGTAGGGTGTTTGTACAATACCATTCCCTGATGAACAAACGCGTGTGTCAATAAAAGCAAAGAGATTAATACGCTTCAATACTCAGCAACACTTTTTTTTATAGGAAAAGTTATTAAACGATCGATATCTTAAGTACAAGAAAATGCAAGAGATACAAAGAAAAAAATGCAGTTGGAATACACGCGTTGTGCTACTACAACAACACGTGATTAATGCTAGGCAAAATGTTCCACTCAGAAAATCTTATGAACAAAGCTAGGGCTAAGTGCAGCTAATGAAATGAAAGTGTTTTACATATTCAGTGTTTTAAAAATAAACAATCTACTTTAATACCGTAACCTTCTTAAACGGATAGGCGGATGATATTTATGTTGTAACAATTATGGTATCTATTTGAATCTCAATAGACGCAATGAATATTTAGGAAACACAAATGCCGGAATGGCATTGTATGTGCACAAAAGTCTTTACAGGTAGGGTAATTGGGGCAACAGTGGATCACCCTTTTTTTCATAGTCACGTAGCTTGCTAGCTATTGGTGTCAAACTCTAACGGGAGTAAGATTAGATAATTAGGTACATTTAATCTTAAGAAGTCATTTAAACATATCTGAATATTTTGTAATTACCTATATTAATTCTTGTAAAAAGTGGGAATTGATCCATTGTGTCGTAGGAGTGTATACAGTGAATTAACCCTGGGGGAACAGTAAATCAAGAGGGTATTTCAATATAATAATTTATGTTATTGCAGTGATTTTAAATGAACATCGTTTAACCAACACTTTAGGTTACACTTTTGATATAATATGAAATGGATATCAACATAACATCAGAATAGATAGCCAAAATATAAGCTCGTTTTAAAAGATTCGATCTTAATAAAGTGTAGCTTTCTTAACTTTTAAATACAATTCTGTAAGCTCAGATAACATATAAGACCTATTTAATGGCACTTTGGTTACCATTAATTTCGATAACAATTAAAACTAAGATCTCTGTTCGACCCACTGTACCCACTTTGGAAAGAAAATTTAAACAACAAAAAAAACTTATGTTGTTGTAGAAATCCCTAATTTGCTAACTATTTAATACATAGAACTGATAATTTAGTTAATTAGAATAATGGATACAGAAGAAGAAAATAACAAAGTTTAAGTACGTGAATATTTTACAATTAACATAATTTTACTTTTGTACCGTACACTATTGACCCGAGCCCCGCAGTGACTAGATTGGAAGGGATGGCGCGAATCTACTGTGAAAAAGACGCAATTATATCCCTATGATTTCTGTTCAATATGGCTCTGACCAAGTGTGACCCACTGTCGACCATCTACCTACTTGGTTATATCGTTTTTTTAGTGCCACTGCACTGATCTGTTACTAGTAAGGAAACACTAAATGTGATGGATGTTTTCTACTTCTATATATTTACAATTGATGATTATATCATTAATAATAGGCCAAAAACTGTGCCAGCGATGTACCTTGAGTACCTTGACTATTAAATAAGTATTTTATAGCCTTCTCACCAATAACATATGGCAATATCTGCATCTGGTGGTAAGTGTAATTTGATTATGATAGTATACGTTTTAATAGAGCTGTAGAATCAGAATGCATGGTAATTAAGAAATTGGTACATAAATGAATACACTGCTATATGTCCAATTTATTGGATCAAAATGGAAAGTAAAGAAATCAAGAGGCCGGTTTTTATTTTATAACAGTAACACTTCTTAGACCGAATTGACAACATTGCATTTTTTCATAGCGGCTCAAACTAAAAACCATTTAGAGATTTGGGCTTGCTGAGTAAATAAAAAAATAATGGATTTTTATATTCGCTAGTTCTTGAGAAAACTGGAAATTACTTTGAAGAAGCCATTATAGGCTGAATGCGGATTTTCCATAGCTGTGCTTATGCATTCTGTATGAAAAAAAAATTATTGCTTCTATCTTGTCAAGTCAGCAGAAGTCAGTGACTTGTAATATAAAGCGTTTGATAACATTTTGAAAATAATAATGAAAGTCACGTTATCGCTGATTCTCGCAATCTGCCGAAGGTGGATAAGCGACAGCTTCAATGCCGCAGAGATCCGAGATGCGTACGTGGAAACTTCAATTGAGGAATGAAAAAGAAGTAGTGACACCAGTGCCATGTTCTTGCAACTTGGCACAAAGCACGAAATTAATGGATCATGACGATACATTTTCTTTTCTTCATTACTCATGATTACGATATTTTTTGCGATTAGTAATTTGCAAGATTCAATTTCAAACGAAAACCGTAAGTAAGGAACCGTCAAAATGTCAAATGTCACTGTCACAGCATGCTATTTACTTTTTAAATCAATAAATTGACCACAGCGCTAATCTTATTCATGTTTAAAATGTACTTAGGCCGTTTTCGAACGTGGTAGTTTGAAACACCCAAATTAAGGGGGTTTAACTTAAAATAAAACGAAAAGAAAAAATACGTGTCTCCTAACTTTTCAAATACTATTAAATGCCTTAACAAAATGAAGGAGTCAGAAAAATGAAATGTTGTTAATTTAGACATGTCTCCTAAAAAAAATTGCATAAGGGATAAAGAAAAAAAATACAATCTTTTATAACAGATACAAACTAATTTAGTATGAAACAATTTAAGATGGTTCTGCTGGTATCAACGATACCATCTTTGTCATTTCAAACGATCCCTGCAACAATTGTAAATTGTCTACCAAATGCAAAACCAGATCGAATAATAAACCGTCTATAATAATTCAGGGTATTCTATATGAGAGTACCAGTTGAATAGTCTTGCTCTAGTATGCTGGCTCCCTTTTCTAGTTTTTTATGCAACTATTTGAACAATTTAAGTAACCATGAAAGTTACAATTGATGCCGTGACCAGGATATTATTTAGCCGTTTTATCAGTTGATAAAATAACAGCGGTGTAAATAAGAATTTAAACCTGTTCAAAAAATAAATCTGTCCCAAGTGTTTAGTCTGCTTTAATGTGTTGCTGCTGTTCTCTGTTTATGTTGAGCTCTTTCAGACGCTGCCGAAGCTGTGCCTTCTTGATGTTAGTCATTATCTGCGTTGATTGGTACAGCCATGATCCCTGCAATAGGTAAGTAATATTTATAACTGTAGCGAATACAATTGCTCTATTCAGATGTTGACTAAACAATTGTTATAAAATTGAAAAAATAAAATGTAGGTACTAACTTGCAGTGTGTTAAATAGTAAAAATTAAAGCAGTGTTGCGATGTTCATTTTTTAGATCTTGTAGTCACGATATGAGGTTATGGGCCGAATGCCAAAATGCTCTTGCATACAGAATACAGAATAGAATACAGAATTTATTGGTAAAATAAGCATTTTACAAGTCACAATTTCATTACAATATACACCCAATATTTTAAGGTTTGCGGTTGTAGTACGCGGAAAAACTATTCAATTTGGTACATATTTTAATAATTAATGCATATCGTGTCAGTCATACTATGTTTCAAGGCGAAAACGTACGAAATACCGTAACTAACAGTTAGCAAGGCCCATTATTAGTATATGTACTTTTGTATATTTTACGGAGTACCTAGTTTAAATTATTGTGTCTGCTTAAAGGTCAATACGACAGCTAAATTTACATTCTTATTACTACTACAAACTCTACTACATAAAAGGCGAATATTTTGCAATATACATGATTACATTTTTACATTTTTTTTGTGTGAGGTGTGCAATAAAGAGTATTTGTATTGTATTGTATTGTATTGTACATTGCCACTTTTTAATTTCATACTTCATACATTTATTTTTGCCGAATGTATTAGTCTGTCAACTCAACAAAATTGACGACTACACATTACTAACCGGTAAATGTTAGATATGGCTCCGGCGGCGATCATCTCTTACAGAACTGTACCATACTAAACAGATTTTAACGGATGTAAATTACGATAACCGATATCGACGTTTTGAAACTGCCGAGCCACTATATTGAATAATTGATGTGTGTGGGAAATGAAGGTGAACCTTTTTAGAACCTTTCTGTAGCCGATGACATATAAATTCAGTATCCGAACACGATCGATTGCAAGCATATTTCAGAACTAGTATTTACTGCAATACGAAATTTAGTAACAATACAATAGGGATGTAGACACATGTTAAAATTGATAACGTAGTGTTCCTACATGGATAGTACACCATCAAATTATTGTAATAAAGTATAAATTAAATAATATAGTTTAAGACATAAAAAGATATGGACCTTGAAAGTTAAGAAAAAATATGCATGGTTTTTTTATTGTCCAAGCGTCAATTTAAAGCTTTATTTTGAAAGGCCTATCGATTGATGAGCCACACGTGGACGAACAATGAAAAAAAAAACTTGACTTTCAGTTTTATGTATGGAGGGCACTGCTAAAAAAATGTTTAGTCATTTTGATTACAAAACTATGTAGCGGCTAACAAAATACAGGTATCCTCAAATTTTTATTCAAATACACCTTATAGTTTTCGAGTAAAATGCCTGTGACATACGGACAGACGGACATGACGAAACAATAAGGGTTCCGTTTTTGCCATTTTGGCTACAGAACCCTAAAAAGCAAAAGTGGGTATAAGTAATTGTTGGGGTTTAGGGCCTATGTATACCGCGTTTTTAAACGCGCCGACGACGCGCGTTTTTATCGAATCACGTGTAAATCGACACGAACGCGCGTCGACGATCGACGTCGCTTTTAAAAAACGCAATGTGCATAGGCCCTTAACGCATTCGCTGCCAGCCACGCCCCCGATGAACAAATATGTATGAAGGCAAACGCATATGTGCGTTTCCGGCAGTGAGTGCGTTAACAATGACATAAACACATACCTAAGTTTCAATTTCCCCAATGACCACTTAGTTCTTCAACTGGGGGCGATATATTGGATTTAATACTCACCACCATTATCATGCAATTCAGCAATATGGGGATGGAGAACACCACAGATATGAACAGCCCTTTACTGTCGAAATATTGTTGTCTGGAGAACAGGGCCCAATTCCTTGCCGCCACCTCGTTTATACTCTCCGAGAAATAGACCAGCAGTACTGGAATGAAAACAGTTAAAAGTATTTTATTTGTATTGTTAGAGATTTGATTCTCCACTGTACTTGTGTCTGGAGAGTCAAATATCTGATTCTTTTTCATACTATGTGACTATTCATTGTAGGTAAATAAGTACTTCGCAAATGAAATAAAAATCGTGGGTTTGCAAATTGTAGTTTTTTTTAAAGAGCGTTCAAAATTGTATACCTACTTATAAGATACATTAAAAGGTTTTTACAATAAATAACTAAAAGCGAATTAAAAGGTTATTACAATAAATAACTAAAAACAGGACATTGTTCATTGGTTTGTCTAGCTAGCGAAACAAAATGATGGTTTTATACCATATTCTGAGGTCAGTGAAATGTAAGGATATTTTTTTAATGTTTCCTAACACTGTTGTTAGGGAACATTCACAAAATATATCCTAACATCGATGTTGTCAAAATTCTGGTGTGGTAATCAAGAATATTGTACTTATACGCATTGAGTTAGTATAATACTAAATGTAGTTTAATAATGGAGAGGGCTCGTATCAGAAATGAGGCTATCCGCAGCAGAGGCAAGGTAACCGATATACTTAGCCCTCCGAATCGCTAAACTTAAGTGGCAGTGGGCGGGGCACATTGCACGTAGAACCGATGGCCGTTGGGGCGGAAAGGTTCTCGAGTGGCGACCACGTACCGAAATGCGCGGCGTGGGTAGGCCCCCCACAAGGTTGACTGATGACCTGGTAAAGGTCGCGGGAGTCCGCTGGATGCGGGTGGCGCAGGACCGGTCACTTTGGCACTATTTGGGGGAGGCCTATGTCCAGCAGTGGACTTCTTTCGGATGATATGATGATGATGAATAACGAGTGAATACGACAAACAGTTGGATCCAACTATCGATTTCACTCGGACGTGTATTTGCGCCCTTAATTAACCGACGGTTGGAGTAAAGCGGCTGGCGGCCTTGACGGCTTACGGTTTACGGTCGCCAACGACGTTACCAATTATTATCTCTTGACTTATTTACAATTGTATTGGATACTGTGGGAAAAGTATGCGCATTTTTTTACAAAGCGCATACTTACTATGTACTTACTACCTGCCCGCGAAGCTCCATCCGCGTATTACAAAAAACCGAGGCGGAGGCACGGGATAAAATATAGCCTATGTCCATCCTGAAGGACCGGAGTATATGTATACTGGTGGAAGTAGTTTCGGGGATTACCCCCTAGATACAAACTTAGAAAGCTACAAACTCTATAAATCAATAAAATAAAATAAAAAAATACTTTCGTTCAAATGTCGAGGAAGGTGTCTAAGTTTAATTTTTTTTATGGGTGAATCGATTTTTTTTCTGTCACTAGTTGCCGTGGTTACGTTACGATTCCTGTGGGTCGATCACGTAACTTTCTTACGCGCGTTAGGTAGATTTAACTGTCATTTTTCCATATAAAAAGTGACATTTAGATCTACCTGACACGCGTACAATGCGTTACGTGATTGACCCCCTGGCTTACTTTTGAAAGCTGCAATTTTATGGGTTCGAATACTTTTCTACCGAAGGCAGGATTTCTTGTCATTCTCAACCTTTTTCTCTATGCGCCATCTTCTAAGCATGTTAAAAGTCTACGTTGTAACAATTTCTCTAAGAAACTCTGTCACACTGTCTCCTGGCCTGGCTAACGGGACAACTTGTTAAACAAGAAATAGATGATTGACCAATAAGTATATTACTAAGTATTATTTTAGAAGTATGTAGTTCTTAACATGTTCACGCCTGCTATCCCCAAAACAATAATTCGAATGTTGGTTGGTCGGCACAGACAGTAATGGATTAGCAATTTAAATGACCATAACAAGTTTATTATTATGCAAGCGGTTGTTACCATTAAAATACACCTCATTATTCAGTCAATGACATGCCTTATTGCCTGTAATATAGTTAACTGTAATTATTAAGTTAAGAGCAGTAAGGAAAAAAAATACATGTAGAATTAGTGTTTCATGTGATTCATCCTGCATAATAAGTTAGTTATTATATTAATTCGTTTTTACACTATATTCTTGCATTTCACGAAGGCGAGTGGATTTGACAAAATCAGACTTTGACATCATGATAATTGGAATCCGCCCTAATATGCAACAACTCTACTATGATTTAAATACTAGCTGTGCACACTCTCCATCCGCGCTGATGGTTCATTTTACAGGGGACTAGAAAATATAAAAATGTTGTAAACTTGAGCCCAAACACAAAGGGGTTTTTTTCTTATGCCTTTTACTCCTTACCGATTTTAGGAAGATGGATGGTGGGGGTGGACAATCGGTAGGTATATCTTGTGTAATTTAGGACGATCAGAGCTGCTTGATGTTACACCATAATATTGCCTTGTAATCTGTTTTTATAAGTGTAATAAAATTCAACTTGATTGGTCAAAATTTTCTTTCAATATTTAAAGGACAACATACATTATCAATGAAACTCAAAAAAAACATAAAAAAACGTGTTTTAAATAGAAGTTTTATGTAATTGAAATACCTATTACCGAAACCTTTATGCCCAAAATTATGATAGTGAATGTCAATGAAATTCAATCTGTTTATTTATCTTTAGCAGTTATATCAGTAGTGATTGATTAATTAAAATGTGTAAATCATCGAAAACATTACTATCAAAAATATTTTTATCAGTAAATTGATTTATACCTACCTACTTATATAAATCATATATTTATTTCATCATCATCATCATCATATCAGCCGAAAGACGTCCACTGCTGGACATAGGCCTCCCCCAGAGAGTTCCAAATTGACCGGTCCTGCGCCACCCGCATCCAGCGGACTCCCTCATATATTTATTTACATTAACTAAATTAAATTATTCCAAGGCATTGTACCGAGGGTGCTGGCGGCATTTCCTCTCTGGATTGCAATGCTGATGCGTTGCGAGAGAAAGCCGCCAGCTCTTCGGTAACCAGTTACATCAACCAGACGTTTCGCGATTTCCGCAAAAAGCATATGCGCACTGGGACCCCACGAGCCAAGGGTCTTGACACCAAAGGGTACAAAGTTGTACTCTCTACCGCAGCGTCTATATTACTTTAATTGAAAGTATAAATAATAGTAAAGGGATAAAAAACTACTTTAAAAGGAAATTAAAGCAACATTACTTAAGTATAATAACCCTTAAGGCAGGGGTCGGCAAACTTTCTAACCAAAGAGCCAATTTCAGTAAAATAAAATATTTTAAGAACCATAAAGAGCCATTTACACAATGTTCTATCTCACATTTCCTTGAACCTATCTTTATGAGGGGTCCTCGAAGAGGCGCAAATGACCCTTCAAAGAGCCGCATGCGGCTCGCAAGCCGCGGTTTGCCGACCCCTGCCCTAAGGCATAAGCATAACTGTATACAACTGTAATGTAAAATGTATTTAACCTAAACTTATTTACAAATTAGCTAACTCTGTACTGAACACAGGTCACAGACTAACTGTCCCGACAGTTTTGTGAAACCCTAATAATTATTATGTTTTTATCTCTGTTTATGAAATTAAAATAAATTAAATAAAGTTGGTCTGATGGATGGGATGTTTTGTTAGTTTATAAAGGACTAGTTGCCGGATCATATACATGGTGTTTCCGGGAATTTCCGTTAACTTCGGCATATTGCAGAGTACATTCACAGAAACAAATTAGCATAATTATTAAGAAGAAAAAAAACGATTTATATACAAAAGAATTTAATGTAGAATTAAAGGTTATTGTCTTATTGTACAAGGGTCTTGAAACACATGGAATAAAAGATATGTACCTCCGAGTCAGTTGGTGCCTAATATTGAAAGAGTTGAACTCACTTCGCAAACCTTCTTGTTATGGACTGGACCCTTACAACATTTAAAAAGCTGTTATGATGTCACAGTTAAGAGCCATTAACACTGGCTAAAGCTGCAAAACTGATTAAATTAAAATATTGAATATCTTGATAACAGTAAGAGTTAAGATACTATACTGTCTTGGAGAAATTAACTTTATTTGATCTAAACTATGCCCCCTTGCAATTAACGGAAATTATCAAAAACACGTTTATAGCCTATGCTTGTACCAAAGATAGTAGACCCAAGACGCAAATAATAGACGTGGCTTGGAAAGCAGCTAAGTTGAAGTGGGACTGGGCTGGTCATGTCTGCCCAATACCGAGTAAGCTGTGGGCCAAGATCACCACTGAATGGCAGCCTGACAGCTCAAAACGGAAACGCCGCTGACCTTGCCGGCGATGGTGGGATGAACTAGACTCCTTTTTAAAGGATTGGCCAGAGGATGCTCGGGATCGCGATGTCTGGAAACGGAGGGGGAGGCCGTTGCTCAGCAGTGGGACACAAAAGGTTCCTAATAATGGTAATAACTTACATAGTGTTATAAACAGCATCACTTGAAAATTCCCATAATTCCTTGTTGAGAAACAGGTGAATGTTACCAGTATGTGAAACGATAATAAAGCTATTAGCCAGGGATCACGCCATTCAATCTGAAATAAAAAAAACAAATATTGGCCTAATTGCATAAGTAAGTTTTCGACCTGTCTTTTAAGTCAATAAATTACTAAATTTCACTGCAGATGAAATTTTGACGAGGCAATTCAATAGAATTTATCTTAAGTTAAATAATAGAAAATTAAGTAGCATTTATTGCACATAAATTCGAAACATTTTTAAAACCAGTTTTCGTTAAGTGCCTACCTGAAAATTGGTCCTAACTATACTTCGCAAGCTCTAGTGTAGTTAAAATAATACAAATGTTCTAGAATTTACTCCTTCGTAAACGGCAGATCCTCTATGTCAGTATCTAAGCTGAAATATTGCTAATAATCGCATATACCTAAGGACATCAAGGTCTTACTTACACTGCGGATATATGAAACAAAATCAGATATTTCATTCACTTCGATGAATCCTTCCATAACTCGTAAATAGGATATTCTTCTTACTAATTAAAAAATGGCTATTGACTAATTTCGATCACACAACAAAATAAAGTATAATAAAATATCAGTATGTAAAAATATCAGTGACATGCATGACATTTGAATCCATAGATAATAATAAAAAAAAACATGGATATGTTCCGAAACACAATAGTATAATCAATGTGTTATAATGCCGCGCTTACATGCACGCGTTCAAAGCGACATTCAACGGGCACGGGCACAGGCGCGTGCGTGTAAATAGCCTTGTGCACGCGCCCGTGCCCTTGCCGTACATGCTGCCGATCGGGACGACTGTCGGTTTTTTTGCATGGACCTATGATACTCAGGACAAGCTATGGTAATAATAATACCACGTCCGAGTGAGATGGTAGCATATAAATCTCGATAAGTGTGACAGAAAGGGAAATATCATTTTCCTTGTCATAGTTCCACTTTTTTTATTTGCTTTAACTGATTTAGTATGAAGTTGTGGCAAATAAACCACTACCCACCCAAATTCAGTAGGTTGTTTATGGTAAGCCTGTCTCTCTAACTAAGCTGTCGCACTTGCTAGTTCGAGCGACAGAGACGGAGATACACGAACGAAGTTCGTTTTCGTTTCGCGGTAGGCCCTCTGGTGTACCTGTTTACAGGCTCGCGTGCTTTAGTAATAATGTTTTAATTTGGATTCTTCGAACGATCAAAAATGGTCAAAAAACGAAATTTTGCACTTTCTGGGGGGTTACCAGGGGGAACCAACAAATGTATTTCAGTACAATATTTTGACAGGTGGTGACAAACAAGTTGGAGAGTCAGGAGATTTGACATTGTATCTCGTTCCCACTTGTGGTATTGTCTATGCATACATCCTTGTCACTCATGTGTGTATGTGTTTCCAGTGACAGTTACGGATTGGTGCGAATTAGCTCTTATTAAACTATACCCACAATTGGGAACGACCACCCAATCCAATCTATATACTGTCTTATCTTGTCTGTGTATGTATATAAATATATAAATTGCTAAGCCGCTGCTGTGTTGTGTTTGCAGTTTAGTGCTTTGTTCACTTATATTTATATATCGTATTTCAATGCTGTAGGCATTATAAGGAATTACTGCATTTAGGTGTAGGATATCAAAAAGCAAGTATTCAAATGATGACACTACAGTAGCGTTAATTATAGCGCGCTATTATACAATTTAGCCGGTATCGAAATGTTAACAAATGTAATATTAAAGCTGTTATGGATATTATCAGTATGTTTTATAAGCTATACAGGATGTGCTCAGTTACCCGGTGACCTGAAACGTCCGAAGGGACGGTACACATTGGATTTGAGTGGCTGTGGATTAATTGAACAGCAGTGCGCGCAACTGGACGATGATCTGGCTATCTTATCATGTGCGTTGACCACAGCCCGGAACAACAAGACCCAGTCGCTATCCGCGTGCCAACATCGAGTGTGGTCTCACCAGGCAGAGCTCATTGACAACACATATATCAGTTATAAACTTAAACCACCATGTCAAGAGGAATCACTGATAATGGACTGCCTAAATCCCCCGGAAGTCGCTATAGACTGCGTGCTCAAAAAAAAACCAGGTGTGAAGAACAGAAGTTGCTGGAGGATGATAAATAAGATTGAGTCTATGATCTTCAATGATTGGCAGATAATTGACAGTTTTCTAAAGGCATGCAATGATGACATTCAAGCCTATACCTGTGGGAGAATTCCACCAGACTTCAGAAGTCTTTCACAGAGTCAGACTTTGAAATGCCTTGAAACTAAGGAAGATGCTTTAAAACCTGAGTGCAACACTGAAATTACTGCTCTAAAAGAACTGAAATATAGTACATTGCAAATGGATAAAATTGTATTTGTGGCCTGTAACTTGGATCACAAAACATTCTGTCCTGATGAAGTACCGGGCTCATGGTTGATGTACAAATGTCTTGTTCGGCATAAATATGAGAATGGTAAGGTATCATTTTAGTGAATTGCAAATTTTATTGAAAGAAATAATTGGTTTCTAATAGGAAAGATATCAAAAGTACATTTTTACACAATATTATGAAGCTTTAATGTTTGTCTGTGTTGTTACACAGACAAACAACAATAATATTATGTTTAATATTTATTAACCACCATTTTACTTTTGAATACAAAAATGGCATGTTTGTTATCATTAGGCTTGGGACTTTTGGATGCTCTCCGTGATTCTAGAAGAATCCACGGAGTCACCATTATGTAAAAATATTTTTTTCAAAGTCAAAGTCGATATTAGTAGTATGATTGTGTTTAAATGCAAACCAAAACATACTTATAAAATATTAATCATTTTTTTATGTTTTCAGCAATGACCAAAAGATGCCAAGATCAACTTTTCTATGATCAAAGAAATATGGTGATGAATTACAAAGTTAGTAAAGGTCTTGTTAGATCATGCAAGGAAGACATAAGGAAAAATCATTGTAGGAAAGGGGTAGTGGATGATAAAGATGTTAGGCTCGCACAAATACTGTTATGTTTAGAGAATGTGTCAAGGTCAGATACTAATAAGTTAGCCCCAGAATGCACAGCGGAAATGATTGACCACCGCAAAATGCTCATGGATGACTACAGGCTCTCACCAGAGTTGATGCATGATTGTGCTAATGATATCACCACACTCTGCAGAGGAATCGAAGCTGGAGGCAAGACACTGCACTGTCTAATGGACCATGCCAGACCCAGAAAGAGAAAGGAAAAACGAATCAGCCTGGCTTGCCGCAAATCTTTACAGGTACTGGTCCAAGAAGCAGACCCTGGGGAAGACTGGAGAGTTGACCCCATTTTGCGCAAAGCCTGTAAACCGGTAGTGGACAGAGCATGCCAAGAAGTCACCGGTGGCAATGGAAGGGTCATGTCCTGCCTCATGGAAAAGCTAGGCACTGCAGACATGAGCAGTGACTGTGAGGCAGCTATAATGCAAATTCAATACTTCATATCTCGGGATTTCAAACTAGATCCTCAATTATATAAAGCATGTAAGTATGATGCTGTTATGAAATGTAAAGCGACACTTCAATGGGCAGATGCTAGTGAACACCAATCAGAGAAAGATCCTGCAGTTTTACCATGCCTTTACAATTATGCTTATGATCCAGACATAAAACCAAAACTAAAACCAGCCTGTGAACAACAGGTTAGAAGAGTAATGAGACAGAGGGCTGTGAGTGTGGACTTACTTCCAGAAATAGAAGACTTCTGCATAGATGACCTTACAAATCTATGCATAGGATATACAGGCAAAGGGGAAGAAATTACGTGCTTGCAAAAAAATATTAAGGATCTGTCTCCTAAATGTAAAGAGGCTGTTACTAATTTTACTGAGACCCAAAGTGGGCATATAGAGTTAAACGTGGTGGTTAGCAGTAACTGTAGAGATGCTATAGAGAGGCTGTGCTCTTCTGAGCTAAAGAGTAAAAAGGAAGATGATGATGTATTGGAATGTTTGATTAGTCACAAGAATGATCCTGAAATTAAAGGGAATGTAAAGTGCAAAGCAGCAATTGACCATGAGCAATTGATATCTCTTAGAAACTACAGATTTACAAGAAAATTCAAAAATGCTTGCAAATCATATGTGCTCAGGTACTGTCCGAAAGCCCAAACCAAAATCCAAGTTGTGACTTGCCTGAGTGAAATTGTTAGGAATGATACTATTAACAGGAGAAAGCACACAATATTTAAAGAATGTAGACAGCAACTACGGAGTCAGTTGTTTCAACAGAAAGAAAGCATAGATTTGGACCCAGACCTTAAGGAAGCTTGCACCACAGATTTACAAGAATATTGTCCCAAAGTAGCCCATGCAGAATCAGCTGCATTAGAATGTCTACAAACAGCTACCGGTAAACTGTCAGATAGTTGTCGAAAAGCTATATTTGTGGTGCGCAAACAGGAATTCACTGATAACGGAGTTGATTACCATTTAATCAATACTTGTAATGGTATGATAGATTTGTACTGTCACAATACAGACCCTACCAATATATTCGAATGTTTAAAGGTATATCTTATACTTATTTATTTAAGTTCATTACATTTTTTTTATTAATAACTGATTTTAATGCATTAATATTATTTCAGGTACATCATGACAAACCAGACTTCTCGGAATCCTGTAAAGTGGTCATAGTGAATAGAATGATTCAACAAAATACGGATTATCGTTTTAATATCAACTTACAGAAGAACTGTGATATGGACATAAGAAAATATTGTTCTAATATTATTGGTAAGTACAGTACATTACTCACCTAGGGCGGTAAAACAAACAAACCGCCGGCAAAAGCGACAAATAAGCGACATGCGGCATTCTTTATTACCGCCCGTGGTGAGTGCAAAATTTTACGTCTTCCTCTTGCTAGGAAGTGAGATTTTAATGTTATTCAAATTGATTTATATTATTTTCACTAACTCACAAATCTATGGGTGGATTGCTAACAATTTGTATATAGTTAAGAGCCTTAATCTAATCCACGCTTTAACTTTTTTCCACTGTGTAACGGCAATTAGGTACCCATACATTTTATATGGGTAACTTTGGTCCTGGCCCATTAAGCCAAAGTTAAATTCTTGTTTTTTTTCGCTATTAAGAGGAAATGTGGGCTGGCGCTCGGCTCACAAATATTTTAATTTCAAATATTATTTATGCTTTGATAACCAATTAGGTATGTAATGTTACAGAGAGTGAGCCGCGAGATGTAGAACTCCAAGGGAAAGTTCTAGATTGTCTGACGGAAAAGTTCCGGCAGTCCAAATTGACGAACAGCTGCGAGAACGAGCTGACTAACATACTCAAGGAACAGGCCTTGAACTACCGACTCAATCCTCTGCTTAGCAAGCTGTGCAAAGCTGAGATACAGACTATATGCGCGGTGCCGAATGATTCAATCACGAAATCAGATGGACAGGTAAATAAATAAATACTTAATTAGGGGCAAGCTTTGGCGGTCTTCACACATTGCCGCTGCATCCCGCTACGGTGTGTGGTGCGACGGTTTTCTCGTTGTATGCACAAGTACCTTAGTTCGTTTTTATATATTCCGCATCCCACCGGACCCCACACACCGCACCCCACCGGACACCGGTGCCGCAGCGCGGTATGCGGCGGCAAAAAAAAACTTAAAATAAAAGATTACTTTAGTTAAGAAAGCTGTACACATTTTTTTTTTTATGAACAATAAACAGATTTTTTTTTTAATGTGAAGATCTCAGTAAGGCGCAACACAAGCCCGATTACGCGCGTAAACGCGGCCTAAGGGTTTGGTACGACTTCAAGCGTGGCGGCAGGGGTAGCGGTGTGCCGTACGTGGGAGTGAGAGGCCTCCCACGGTGCACTGCAGCTTGTAGGCGTGACCGAGCCGAGTCGACAATTTATTTTTATTTGTCTATTGCACTCATGATTTGACATGATGATACTCAGTATAATGCACGAAACCTTAGGGGTGTTGCAAACATTTAAAAAATATAAATGAGTGAAAATTACAATTAACAACTTACATTTACAATGGGTATAGAATTGATCCTTATAGGGGGCGAGGAGTCGATAAGCTAGCAACCTGTACTGATCAATATCATTTTTTTATCTCTTACCACATTCCAGGAACCTTCCTAGAGGGCGGCTACCGCGCTTTCCGCTACTTAAATAAATAAATAAAATTTGTTTATTTCGGACCAAATCCATATGATTACTTATGAATACTATGCGATAATAATACTATATGAATACTTAGCGGAAAAAGCAAGATACTTGGCAGTGAATGTGTTATGAATAGACCCCGCTATCGGAGGTGCAAAATGGTAGCTGTCAATTTCGAGCCATACTTAGGGATGGGTAATAAATTATTTTGAAATACTAGCTACATGTCGATAATTATAGCTATATGTCGATAATTTTTCTTTACCATAATGATAGTCTAAGACTTTAATTAAACGTGTTTATGTTATAAAATAGGACTATATAATTACAAAATAAAAATTTATAAAACATTTATACTTTTTATAAATAAAAATCTTGAATCCCTTGGAGCTGTGAAAAAATCAAAATTCTAAGCCAACGCAATCAAAAGATACAGCCGTTTATGCCGCAACTTCCCGCAAATTTTCGAAACTCGCAAGGGAATCAAAACCTGCAGGGTAGGTACTTCCCGTGAACTCAGAATCTTGAAATTTGGTACGAAGCAACGACTTATAGCACTCATAAAGGAAAAATTGCGAAAACCGTAAATTTTTAGTTACATCATATAATAAAAATATTTTAATAAGTCCGTCCGTCCCTCCTTATATACCTACAGGTTTGTACGGAACTCTCGGTGCGCGAGTCCGACTCGCACTTGGCCGGTTTTTCTAATGTCAATGATGATCATGGATCCCAAAAAAAACATGTTAAATTGTATTCAAATAAATGGTACTATAATACATAAAAAAACTAATTGTACAGAAAAATCAAGTATCGATATCGACAGTATAAATATTTTTACCCATCCCTAAGAACTTGACAGCTACCATTTTGCACCGCCGATAGCGGGGTCTAGTTATGAATTAAATTTAATGTGCGCCGCTCAATGACTGAGTTGATTTATGTGTTTTTTTATAAGGTCGAAGAATGTCTAAAGACTGCATTAGTGAACAACAAAATAGTCTCGCTGGCGTGTGCGCACGAGGTTGCCCAAATAATTGAAGACCGGAAGGTGGATATCAATGCTGATCCATTGCTGGAGCGAGCTTGTACCTTCGATTTACTGAAGTACTGCAAGGATTTGGAGCATGGTGATGGAAGGCGTGAGTAAACTTACAAATAGTAAACAATGTTTATTATGCTTAAGCTACTAAGTTAAACTAAAATCGCTAAAGAAAAATAGTGGGATTTAAATAGCTGGCAGTGTTCTTGGTTTTGAGTACGCGAGCGAGCGATGCCATGCGATCGGGGTTTCGCGTTGATTAATTGGATATTTTGATACGTCAGCGGTACAATCTGGATAATTAGATCCATGTGCGGCGCTCTAATTAGCTATATATACTAAAACTAGCCACTATCGGTGGGAACCTGTAATTGGCTTTTTGTATTCTATATAATATCATTGTGTTTCTGTAGCTGTTTGTTCTCCAAATATAAATAAATAAATATCAGATATCCTCGGCAGCATCGGCGCTCGCGCAGAACGCCACGAATGTTTCACTAGATCACTTTCTAGTTAGATGATCACTTCACCATAATATATGATCATGGAACTGGTGATGTGACGATGCTGCGTGTGAATGACATTGCTATCTTCACAGCACAATTCTTTCTTAACAATTTGTACTGATAAAAAACCGGAGAAGTGCGAGTTCAACTCACGTGGTGAGGGTCCATCTTTGGGTCACCAATTTACATATGTTTACCAAATTTCAACTCAATCGGTCCAGTAGTTTCGGAGCAAATCGGCTGTGACAGACAGACAGACAGACAGAAGCACGAGTGATCGTATAAGGGTTCCGTTTTTAGGGTTCCGTAGCCAAAATGGCAAAAACGGAACCCTTATAGTTTCGTCATGTCCGTCTGTCCGTCTGTCCGTCTGTCCGTCTGTCCGTATGTCACAGGCATTTTACTCGAAAACTATAAGGTGTATTTGAATAGAATTTTGAGGATAGGTGTATTTGGTTAGCCGCTACATAGTTTTGTAATTAAAATGACAAAAAAAAAATTTTTTAGGGGTGCACTCCATACATAAAACTAAAAGTCAAATTTTTTTTTTTCATTGAGACCCCCCGTGTGGCACATCAATGGATAGGTCTTTCAAAATAAATATAAGGTTTCTTGGCATTTTTTTTGATTAAGTGAATAGGGTCGGAGATAATCGCCCCGAAAGTCACTAAAATTCTGTCCCCCCCCCCTTTAATTTTTGAACGGTGTACTTAAAAAATATGGAAAAATTCATAGACATAGGGCTTATTACTTTCATTCACCGAAAATTGTTTTGAACAAGATCGGTTCAGAGGTTTTCGAGATATTGCTGAAAAACTGCCTTCCTCAAAGAAAAGGACGTAAGTGCCGTAAAATTTCTGTGACAATACGACCTTTTTGATAGGCACGGAACCCTTCGTTTTGCGTGGTCCGACACGCACTTGGCCGGTTTTTTCCTTTTGAGGTACGGAACCCTAAAAATGATAAGAATATTTGCATGCAGCAACTATCATAATTTTCAATGTCTTTTTCTTACAAGCACCAACCAAATAAAATTTCTTGTTTTAGGTCTGAAATGTTTGAAGATAATACTCAATGACGACAGCCGAAAATTAGAGGAAGAATGTAGAAAAGAACTAACAAATAGGTTGGAAATGTACAAACATGTTAGTGCTGTGAGTATTGAATTATTATAATCCTTTGTGTTTATTTAATAATGTTGAATACTTGTAATTGTGTTTAATTAATAATGTTTTTCCAGTGGAAAAATATTATTTTCAACGGGAAATAATCAAGCATTTGTTTACTAAACATTTTTTTTTTTTCAGGCAAGGCTAGAAAATATTGGTGATGTTTTAAATGAAATGTCATCATCTCCAGCAAAGAAATACTTCCTAGTCATTGGCATATCTCTAATTGGCCTCATTTTTATATTCGGTTTATACTGTGGACGCATCACTAGACGGGCTATGTATGTTAAGAAGAAATAGATTTAAGTAGCTAAATTACAAACAAATAAACACTTTATTAGTCTTTAATAAAATGGATTCCTTTATTCCTTTTATCATGGTATAATTAAATGAAGTAAAAGACATTACTTAGTCATAGACACAATTATTATTTAATCCAGAAGTTCCCAAGCCGTGGACAAAAATCAAATATAGGCATGTTTCTCAGTGGTGGCAAGTAATTTTTTTATGAAAGCATTTGTAACTATAGGCTTGCCTAAAAATAAATTTATGGTAAGCCGGTGGGAATCGGCTTGTATGGGCGTTCGGCTACTGCTGTTTCCTTTTATTATTAATTTAATGAATAAAAGTGAGAAGTGAACATAATATTTATCTACCAGGCATAACAAACAAATAAGATTGGGAAACTTTGATTTAACCCAACAGTTGCGCTTATTGACTCTCTATAAGTCAATATAAGTCTTATTTTGAGTTATCAGATTCCTTATTGATTACAAACATCTATGAATCTTTCCATTCAGATATTTCATCAAAATCCATGTCTTCAATATCATTCCCAGATTCCTTTTTGATGGCTTTTATTTCTTTCTTAATTTGCATTTTATTTTCACCTTTCTTGTCTCCTTGTAGTTTCTGGCTTTCTACAAAGTACTGATTAGGGTGGTTTATACCCAATCCTAAGTCAACATTATGGACAGCATCAAAGTATTTGCTGCAGGCAATCTGGAAATGCCCCTTTTTGACCATATCTATGACATTGTGCACAGCTTGGGCTTCTAACCCATATCCTTGTAGTCTATTTTTTAAACCACTTGGATCACAATGCTTGAATGGGCACCCATGGCAGTCACCAGGCCCAACAGAAGTTCCGATTACTCTCATGCAACTAAATGGTGAATAATTTCTCTTACTTCCTTCTTTACCATAATTATACCTGACATTATAGGCATACTGCTTTTCAAATTTGTCCAATTCCATTATTTTTGTGAACTCGTCCCTCCAAAATCTTAATGAATCTTCAAGAGTGACTCCAATGCCTTTAAGGAAGAGCCCATATTGAAGTCTCCCTCCATGTTTGAGATGGTGCGCTGCTCGCAGTTGCTCATGAAGTTGCCTCATGCAGAGTGGGAATGACTTTCCAGAGAGTGAGTCCAGGCTCTCAATGGGCACAACTGACTTGGTGTCACTGTAGTCAGTACCGGTGTAGGTCTGGTGCAAGCCCTTTAGCAGGCCCACAAGCCTTTCGTCTTGCTCAACCTCTGCTAGATGTTGTGAAGCAACAGCTAGACTTTGCTTCAAATGTGTCCTATACTGAGCTGACAGAACTGATATGAAGTCCTTATGAGGAATATAAGCATATCCACCACTGAGGTAAGCTTTTCTGGCTCTAACAAGGTCTAGCACTTCATAGAATTTGACTTTATAGTATTTCAAATTGTCAATGTTTTGGTGAGGAGTTGATTCTCTCAAATAATGAATGATGCTGTCCTTTTCTTCATCAGAGATATTTGTATAGCATAAATTGTTTAGTTTAAAAAATGCATCTACGGTTTCACCTCTCATGATCATGAATCTCATTCGGAATAATTCTGTCTCTCTCGCAACGTACCAGCGTCGTAGCTCTTCGGTGCGACAGTATGCAAGGCGTAATATGAAATGTGCAATGTGGTCCTTCCGTCTCGCTTGCAAGTCAGCTTCGGCGGTACCACAAGCGGTCTTTTCACATAGCTTCATGTAGTATTTAAGACCCTGCGTTCTCAACTCGTTCAACACGTAATCCGTCCATTCTTCAGAGTATATTCGCAAACCTTTTAATGTGGTCGCCGTAGCCAAACTTCGTAAAAGAGTCAATCTCTCCAAAGCTAAAGTCTCGAATTCTTGAAGCGAAATGTTTTCGATTGGAGGCAGTTTATACATCTGGAGATCGTGGGGATAGGTTTCGACGAGGCTTCCGGTTAGAGGAGCTTTTGTGGACTTCCTTTTGATTTGGAGATCCATGCTGATTTCTCATTTATTTTATTCACAGAAAGCACTCCTTCCTCGTTTCGAAATAAACAATTAAAATAGTCGTTGAATAAGCAATCTGAATCCTCTATCTAGCTCTACGACGCGATTTTCGGCATTTTCGCCTTTTTTTTTTTTTTTTTTTTCCCGTTTTCAGTGGCTTTTTGCTGCTTAGGCACTTTGCCAATGTCAAGTGGGGGGAGATTTGGCTTTACGGATCTGTGCGATTTTCGGCATTTTCGCCTTTTTTTTTTTTTTTTTTTCCCGTTTTCAGTGGCTTTTTGCTGCTTAGGCACTTTGCCAATGTCAAGTGGGGGGAGATTTGGCTTTACGGATCTGTGGAGTGCACCTAATAATCTTCGCCTTTTTCGCGCTTAATTTTGACATTGACACTGCATGCTGACACTGACAAGTGACAGTATCGGTCGGGTACTCTAGGGCGCTATCGTTTTTTTTTTTTTTTTTTTTAATTTATTGATGAAAAGGGGCTTGTCGCCAAGCGAACATACCGCCCCATAAGGGCAACAAAATATCTACAGAAAAGAGAAACTTATGTTCTAGATTTTAAAGCTACTTCCGTTAAATTATATAGAATCTCGGCTTCATCTGATATAGGTAGAGACAAAATACTGTTAACGTATCCAGTATCTAAAAGTTTCCTGTCGAACCAAGCTGAAGGGCGCTATCGTGAAACGAAAACGGAATTCGTTCATGTATCTCCCTCTCTGTCGCACTTGCTTATACGAGCGACAGAGAGGAATATACACGAACGACATTCGGTTTCGTTTCGCGGCATGGATGGACCTAAGATTCTCAGGACAAGCTATGATAATAATAACGTCCGAGTGAGATGGTAGCATACAAATCTCGATAAGTGTGACATAAAGAGAAATATCATTCGTTGTCCTTGTCATAGTTCCATTTTTTTCTGTTTGCCACAACTGGGGGCCTACCGCCAACGGCATTCGAAGTTTTCCCTCTCTGTTGCACTTACGTACGAACTCGCAAGTCTGACAAAGAGGGAAAACTTCGAATGCCTTTCGCGGTAGGCCCTCTGAGGGCCTACCGCGAAACGAAATTCGTTTTCGTTCGTGTATCTCCGTCTCTGTCGCACTTAATAGTTCGAGTGACAGAGACGGAGATACACGAACGAAAACGAATTTCGTTTCGCGGTAGGCCCTCTGAATAGTTTATTCCATTCGTCCCCTGTTTCAATAAAATAAATTGTAGAACTAGTGATATATTAGATAAAATTAAGCAAAATCGACTTCAAATGACATTTTTAGGGGTTACTGTTGGTCAAATAGCAATTGTTAATTTAATTCAGCTTTGAACGCATTCTAGGGTTACCAGAAAAAATATGGCGTTGTTAAAATAAAATAATACTTCACTTGTTAATTCACTCAACCAAAAATTACCAAATACAGCAAAACAAAGTAAATGACAAACAAAACCAGTATATCGTTGCGGCAGTTCGTTGATGATACAAATTGTACACATTTATTCGATACTTATCATAATTTGCTTGAAATGGAACAGAGGGCCTACCGCGAAACGATATTCGTTTTCGTTCGTGTATCTCCCTCTTTGTCGCTCGAACTAGCAAGTGCGACAGAGACGGAGATACACGAACGAAAACGAATATCGTTTCGCGGTAGGCCCTCAGAAAACGTGTCACGCACGCTCTTGTTCTTCCTCCTCGTCCCTCGCCTCGGACCCGTCTGTCTGTCTGTCCGTTCTGTCAAGTCCGTAAACTCGGCAAAATCGAATTTTCCGTAATATTTTTTTTCTATTGATTTGTATGAAAGAAATGTAAATAATGCATAATCCCAACTCATAATTCTTAAAGTCGGGTGTACAAAAGTAGTTTTCGGAAGTTATTCGTTAAATTGGTGTATTATGGTGTCTAACAAGATGCAGTCGTCATTAGATGATTTAGTCCAATATACACAGTTATTTAAGCCTGTAGCGACTGTTCTTCAAGGGACAGTGCTGCCTTTTCTCTTATTGTACCCGTTAATATTTTATTCGTGGATTGTGGTGTACGGTTTCGAGGATAACATCGAGGCAGGGTTCGTGATCGTCGCAGTCGTGGCAACGATTCAAATTCTTGTTTGTTTATGTTGCTATTGGAGTGTTCACATTCAGTGTTTCCTGTCGTGTTCCATGGTAAGAAATGTATTTTTGGTCGCTTAGAAGTCCATGTGACCACTTGTTCACTCAAGTGACTAAACCTTGGCTATAATCATTATCATTGCACGTTTATTTCGTAATTGAATTAAAGTCACACATGCTCACATAACTATGATTACTATGTTTCTTATGAGCAAGCAATGTCTTGCAAGTTATTTACATTCTCCTTTTAATTAGTCTTAACAGTTTTGGTACTATAAACTAACAATATTATTTGGTTTCAGGTAAAAGATCCCATACAAGCAGAAATCGTCAAAGTGGTTCCAACACCCAATAATGGATTTTCTGAAATTGTTAAGTTGCATCATACAAAGGTATGTTGTGCACCTAACTTATGTAGTAATTTTTATTGTATAGTTTTAGTTACTTTAGTTTAGTATTGGTTAGTTTTAGTTTAATATATTATTTTAGTTAGTATAGTATTCATTTACAATGTACTAACTGTACAGCATTTCTAAAGTATGAGTATTATTTATGTGGTTTTACAATTTTTTGCCTTTCTAATAACAATTTTCCCCAACTATTAGTGTTTATTTCCTTTAATTTTCAGTCCACCAAACAAGGCAGTCTCAACCCTGATGTATGGTTCATGTTCCAAAAGAGTAAATATGTTTATGACTGGGACAAGAAGACCTTTAGCACAGTAGAGTTCCCCATTAACAAAACTCATGATCAATACTTGGAGTCCAAGGGCTATGCAGACGATGAAGCTATTGAGGTGGCTGAAAAGGAATTTGGGAAAAACGAGATGATCATGGTAAGTATTGTATTATTTCAATTTTCTCTTATGATGCAAAAACTGACTCTAGCTTTGAGGGAATGAGTTATCTGTTATAGTTTATGTTAGGGTTTCTATTACCACATTCTACAATATTTTTGATAATAATGATGTGTTTCTGATGTGTACTTTTCTCAAGCCTTTTAGTTAGCCTGTATATAAATACAATTTTTTATAGATTTTTTCTTGAAACTATGCTTCATATTTCTCAAAGGACTAGGGTTTTAATCTGAGTTTCAATGTCTAAATTGCACAGACTATTCTTAGGATGAACACTTGTTTGGTAGGGTGAATATCTAATTCCTAGATTACATGCTGATTTGATAATTATAGATAAAAATTGGTTGTTTTGAGTACTGTTAATAACATTAATTAATTATTTTTCACATTTTTGTTACAGGTCGTACCAGAATTCATGGAACTGTTCAAAGAGAGGGCGACTGCACCATTCTTTGTATTCCAAGTGTTCTGTGTAGCTCTCTGGTGCCTTGATAAGTACTGGTACTACTCCATATTCACTCTTGTCATGTTGGTCATGTTTGAATGCACCTTGGTCCAACAGCAGCTTAGAAACATGTCAGAAATCAGAAAAATGGGCAACAAGCCATACAACATCAATGTTTATAGAAACAGAAGATGGCGTCAGATAATAAGTGACCAATTAGTGCCTGGGGACATAGTGTCAGTCACACGCTCAGTGAATGAAAACCTTGTACCTTGTGATATAGTTCTGTTGAGAGGTTCCTGTATAGTAGATGAATCTATGCTGACTGGAGAAAGTGTCCCACAAATGAAGGAGGCTCTTGAGAATGAAAAGAACACACAGCAGAACTTGGATCCAGAAGGTGAAGGGAAATTGCACATGCTTTATGGTGGTACCAAAATAGTACAACATTCATCACCAAGCAAGAGTGGGACATCTGGTCTGAAAGCACCTGACAACGGGTGCATTGGCTATGTTATTCGGACAGGCTTTAACACGTCACAGGGTAAACTTTTAAGAACCATTTTGTTTGGAGTCAAAAGAGTCACTGCCAACAACTTAGAAACATTTGGATTCATATTGTTCTTGTTAATATTCGCAATCGCAGCCGCTGCATATGTTTGGGTGAAGGGCTGTGAGGATCCAACCAGGAATCGTTATAAGCTATTTTTGGAATGCACTTTAATATTGACCTCTGTTGTTCCACCCGAGCTGCCGATAGAGCTGTCTCTAGCGGTGAACACATCTTTGCTTTCCCTGTCCAAACTAGCAGTATTTTGTACAGAACCATTTAGGATACCGTTTGCTGGTAAAGTTGAAATTTGTTGTTTCGATAAAACGGGCACCCTGACTAGCGACAACTTAGTTGTAGAAGGCGTGGCTGGCATCGGAGATCACAAAGACGCCACGGTCATTCCTCTCTCCGAAGCACCTATGGAAACTATACAGGTGTTGGCTTCTTGCCATTCACTAGTTCAACTAGACGACGGAACAGTGGGCGATCCTTTAGAAAAGGCGACATTGAAGGCTGCTGAATGGAACCTAACTAAAGGAGACGCTATAGTGCCAAAGAAAGGAAAGTCTCCAGGTCTGAAGATCGTTCACAGAAATCACTTCGCAAGTGCTCTTAAAAGGATGTCAGTGATCGCTGGTTACCAGGTGACCGAACGAGGTTTCATCGAGACCCACTACATCAGCAGCGTCAAGGGCGCGCCGGAGACGATCAAATCCATGTTGAAGGAAGTTCCTAGTCATTACGACCACGTTTATTTGACGTTGTCGCGCAGGGGCGCCAGGGTCTTAGCGTTAGGTTATAGGAATTTAGGAAAGCTAAGCTCTCAAGAGATCCGCGATTTGTCGAGGGAAGACGTCGAGTCCGACTTGACGTTCGTCGGTTTCGTGATCATTTCGTGTCCACTAAAAGCGGACTCGAAGAAAGCCATTGCCGAGATAGTTCATGCGTCGCATTCAGTTGTTATGATCACCGGCGACAATCCTTTGACGGCGTGTCATGTCGCTAAAGAACTGAATTTCACGCAAAGGGAAGAAGTTTTAATTTTAACACTGGCCACAGAAGAGTGGGTATGGAAGACGATAGACGAGGAACTATCCTTACCCGTAAAACCTTTCAAGACAAGTAAACAGTTGACTGCTAAATTCGACTTGTGTATAACTGGGGAAGGGTTAGCCTATCTCAACGAGTATCACAATAAGTTCATGATGGAGCTAATGCCACATATAAAGGTGTTCGCGAGGTTCGCGCCGAAACAGAAGGAGTTTGTGGTGGTCACGTTGAAAGCTCTGGGATATTCCACGTTGATGTGCGGCGATGGGACCAACGATGTGGGTGCACTGAAGCATGCTGATGTAAGTACTAAAAATCTTATAAATAGTAGTTAGTAAATCTTTTGAATTAAAAGGAAACTTAATATTGTAAGTACGATTAAGTTAATCATACTCACAATATTAAGTTTAAAATGGATTGGCCAATATTTTTTTTCATTACGAGGAAAATTATTGTTACGATGTAGGAAACAAGCCAACACGGTAATAATTTAAATGAACTATGAGCTATGTTTATGACGTGTGTGTACGTGACGCGTGCATATTTACATATACGTCAGATGTATTTTTTCTTGAAAGGTATGTTTCCGAATGTTTCGAAGTTGAAGCATATAAAACGTGTTCAACTTATCGACTCCAGAGGTTTTATCGTCACGCTTTACGGTGAAAATGTACTGAGACGTCACGTAAAACAACGATAAAACGTATGGTGCTAGCTGGGCTGAGCCACATCTCGTAACATATGTGTTGCATCGGCAGCGAAAATATTAATATCTACGACATATCGTAGCATACATATATTGAGTTATTTCGTATTACAATTTTATCCTTTACCAACCATACACTTGGGTTAACTTTACTCGACATTTTAGCCTGAAATCCTTTAAAATAATAGTGTCGTTCAGGTGGGCGTGGCGATCCTTGCGAACGCGCCCGAGCGTCTGCGCGAGCGGCCCGCGGCCTCGCCGGAGCCGGAGCCGAGGCGGCCGCGCGACCCGCGCGAGGCGCGCGCCGAGGCCGCCGCCCGACTCCGGCGGGCCATGAAGAAGATGGAAGAAGAAGAACAGCCGCAGCTCGTGAGATTGGGCGACGCGAGCGTAGCGGCGCCGTTTACCAGTCGGCTATCCAGTATATTGTGCAGTAAGTACTACTACTAAGTGATAGATGGCGTTGTAATCACATAGCTATAAACTAGGCCGTCGCCTGGCTGAACAAGAACCGCCGCTGCTTGTGAGATCGGGCGACGCGAGCGTTGCGGTGCCGTTTACCAGCCGGCTCTCCAGTATATTGTGCAGTGCGTACTACTACTAAGTGATAGATGGCGTTGTAATCACATAGCTATAAACTAGGCCGTCGCCTGG
Source organism: Epinotia nisella (assembly GCA_932294315.1). Classification (NCBI taxonomy): domain Eukaryota; kingdom Metazoa; phylum Arthropoda; class Insecta; order Lepidoptera; family Tortricidae; genus Epinotia; species Epinotia nisella. The sequence goes on along the minus strand of OW028677.1, from coordinate 17,581,190 downwards.
CTGAACAAGAACCGCCGCTGCTTGTGAGATCGGGCGACGCGAGCGTTGCGGCGCCGTTTACCAGCCGGCTCTCCAGTATATTGTGCAGTGAGTACTACTACTAAGTGATAGATGGCGTTGTAATCACATAGCTATAAACTAGGCCGTCGCCTGGCTGAACAAGAACCGCCGCTGCTTGTGAGATCGGGCGACGCGAGCGTTGCGGCGCCGTTTACCAGCCGGCTCTCCAGTATATTGTGCAGTGAGTACTACTACTAAGTGATAGATGGCGTTGTAATCACATAGCTATAAACTAGGCCGTCGCCTGGCTGAACAAGAACCGCCGCTGCTTGTGAGATCGGGCGACGCGAGCGTTGCGGTGCCGTTTACCAGCCGGCTCTCCAGTATATTGTGCAGTGCGTACTACTACTAAGTGATAGATGGCGTTGTAATCACATAGCTATAAACTAGGCCGTCGCCTGGCTGAACAAGAACCGCCGCTGCTTGTGAGATCGGGCGACGCGAGCGTTGCGGCGCCGTTTACCAGCCGGCTCTCCAGTATATTGTGCAGTGAGTACTACTACTAAGTGATAGATGGCGTTGTAATCACATAGCTATAAACTAGGCCGTCGCCTGGCTGAACAAGAACCGCCGCTGCTTGTGAGATCGGGCGACGCGAGCGTTGCGGCGCCGTTTACCAGCCGGCTCTCCAGTATATTGTGCAGTGAGTACTACTACTAAGTGATAGATGGCGTTGTAATCACATAGCTATAAACTAGGCCGTCGCCTGGCTGAACAAGAACCGCCGCTGCTTGTGAGATCGGGCGACGCGAGCGTTGCGGCGCCGTTTACCAGCCGGCTCTCCAGTATATTGTGCAGTGAGTACTACTACTAAGTGATAGATGGCGTTGTAATCACATAGCTATAAACTAGGCCGTCGCCTGGCTGAACAAGAACCGCCGCTGCTTGTGAGATTGGGCGACGCGAGCGTTGCGGCGCCGTTTACCAGCCGGCTCTCCAGTATATTGTGCAGTGAGTACTACTACTAAGTGATAGATGGCGTTGTAATCACATAGCTATAAACTAGGCCGTCGCCTGGCTGAACAAGAACCGCCGCTGCTTGTGAGATTGGGCGACGCGAGCGTTGCGGCGCCGTTTACCAGCCGGCTCTCCAGTATATTGTGCAGTGAGTACTACTACTAAGTGATAGATGGCGTTGTAATCACATAGCTGTGAACTAGGCCGTCGCCTGGATGAACAAGAACAGCCGCTGCTTGTGAGGTTGGGCGACGCGAGCGTTGCAGCGCCATTTAGCAGCCGGCTCTCTAGTATATCGTGCATTGAGTATTTCTGTTAAGCGCTAGATGGCGTTGTTATCAAACAGCCATAGACTGTGTTTGAGTATGGCGTGCGCTTTACCCGATCCGGCTATGCCGGCCGCCGTCCGATTCAGACGGGCCATGAAGACGATGGAAGAGGAAGAACAGCTCCAGCTCGTGAGGTTAGGCGACGTGAGCGTTGCAACGTCGTTCACTAGCCGACTCTCCAGTATATTGTGCAGTGAGTACTACTGTTAAGCGCTAGATGGCGTTGTTATTAAATAGTCATAGTGTGTTTGGCAACCGACCGAAACTGGCCGATTGATACGGACTATGCAGAGGATAGGCCTCTATCGGAGAATCATAGCTGATACTGGTTTGCACTGTTATCAATAGATTCGGTCGGGTGCCCGCGACCCGCACGAGGAGAGTGCGGAGGCCGTCACGAACAATAAAGTATTGGAAAGAGGAATAACAGCTACAACTTACCAGCTGGCTCTCATCTCATCTATCTTGTGCACGGTGTACGGCTTGTTTACAAGTCAAGACAGTGGCGGATTTACACATTTGCCGCCAGTAGGCTGTTCAAATTTTGCCGCCCCTACTGACCTCTGCAATTCGATACCTACTCTAGTTCACAATCATAAATTTGCCGCTCCTAAAATCTGCCGCCCTAGGCTCCAGCCTACTCAGCCTGCTGGTAAATCCGCCACTAAGTCAAGAGCTTACCAAAAACTTTGGCATCGCTGTCGGCACCAGCGCATGGAAGCCTTCGTAACGCAAGCGTTTGAAGTACGTTGGTGACTTCGATCGTATTTCAAAAATGTGTGGAAAATTGACACATTACAATTTATTCCGTTTCCAGTTTGCCACATCATCAAGCAAGGGCGCTGCACGCTCGTCACCACCCTGCAGATGTTCAAGATCCTGGCGCTGAACGCGCTGATCCTGGCCTACAGCCAGTCGGTGCTGTACCTCGATGGGATCAAGTTCAGCGACACGCAGGCCACGCTGCAGAGCCTGTTGCTGGCGTCTTGCTTCTTGTTCATATCGCGGTCTAAGGTGAGACGTCAATTTAAATTATATTATATGGTAGCCAATCTTTTTGACTTTAGACTGACAGCGCTAATTGGGAATGGATGAAAATTTTAAAAATGCCTGATTTTTTTTGGTGATAGGAATAACCTTCCTTAGCACCAGAAAAAAGTTGCAGACTTTTCAGCTGCGTCATTTTTTTTTTGAAAAATATAAACAGTTTCCTCACTTAAGTTTTGAGTTTAGGACGGCGAATAAGACACTTTCCTTGATCCGTCTCATACTACTAAAAATATTTTAAATAGCTGATCCTGGCAATGACAAATATAGCTGCTGCAGCTGTCAATATAATTGCCAGTGTCAGTTTACCACGGATATTTAAGATATTTTTTTGTAATATGAAATATGAGACAGATCAAGGAAAGCGTCTTATTCGTAGTAGATCTGGGGGCACGGCAGTGCCCCCGCCAAGTCGAGTAAAAAAAAGCGGCACGGCCGTACCATCCTTTTCTCGAAGCAATTCAGGCCATTTTCGACCCCCCTATAATTTCGTTGTGGATAAAACAAGAAACCTGAATTTTCAGTAACTAATCAGGCATTATATAAACACGGTATATTTAAAATTTCAGTCAATTTGAACCAGTAGTTTAAGAATGACAACTTGTTAAAGTTTCTAAATTTTGTCACTCACTGACTGACTGACTCACCGATCATCAAAAGTCCAAGGCACTTCTAGCAGACATAGAAGCTTCAAATTTAGAATACAAATAGAGTTTAATGTCTTAATCATGGGAAAACCTATCTGGGGGCACGGCAGTGCCCCCGCCAAGTCAAAATAAAAAAATATCATAAGACAAAGCCTTTAACAAAATTCGTTAGAAGTAGATGGTACCAAAAAGTAGGGCTCTACAAAAAGAAGTGAGATGCCATCAAAAACATCCTGTAAAAAAACCCAAGTCTCGCAGCTCAGTCTTTCTACTGTAAAAAGTTGTGAGATCCATGTAATACCAAGTCGGTTAATCTATTTAGTCTCTACTTAAAGGACCTTCTGTCTTAAGTTATTACATAAGTTATTATCATGCCAATATTAAAAATATTTTACGTTTTAAACAAATAGATCGACTTGGACATCGCATGAAAACACAATTAATATTACAATTATATTAGATAGATTCTTTAGTCTATCGCGCCTCACGCGATTGAAACTCTCGTTGCTGTTGGTTGCTGGCCCGTCGTGCTGTGTAGTAGTAGTGTAGTAGTTTATAACCTATATAATTAGTCTTATAAATAAAACAGGGAATTAAAGTACAACTCTGATTGCTCTTTTGCGATAATCTTTTTTTCTTTTTTATCTGTTATTTTAGTTTAAGTTGGTAATAGTTCAGTTTCTTTTGTAATATTGTAACACCTTTGTACTTACGTATTCTTGCAAATAAATAGTTCTATTTCTATATTGTGTTTTCTTATCAAGAACGAAATTGTGATGTGGTGTTATTTTGGCTTGCAATAAAACAAAATATTCTCAATAGCAATTGTGAAAATAAGTTTTTTCTTCCAGCCTCTGAAACAGCTGTCGAAACAACGTCCCCTGCCCAACATCTTTAACGTGTACACGATAATGACGGTGCTGACACAGTTCGCCGTGCACTTCCTGTGCCTAGTGTACCTTGTTCGTGAGGCCACGGAACGATCGCCGGGCAGGTAATTACCCTTGTAAACAAACATCGACATTGTTTAGAATTTTGTATTACCGACGTCTAATCGCATTTGACCTATCGATTAGACGTCGGTTGACGTTATCCCTTGTTCTGAGCAATAGGGTTGTAGACTAATGTTAAATTTGATAACGTAGTGTTGCTAAATGGATAGCAAACCAAATTATTGTAACAAAGTATAAATTACAAAATATAATTTAAATCATAAAAATATATCGGACCTTCAAAGTTTAGAAAACATATGCATTTTTTGTCCAAGAGTAAATTTATAGCTACCAATAGAAACCATTTTTTAGGGTTCCGTACCCAACGGGTAAAAACGGGACCCTATTACTAAGACTTCGCTGTCCGTCCGTCTGTCTGTCACCAGGCTGTATCTCAAGAAATGTATTTCTGTTGCCGCTATAACTAAATACTAAAAAACCGGCCAAGTGCGAGTCGGACTGGGGCTCCCATACAACAGACATTATTTTTTTGCCGTTTTTATAGATAATGGTACGGGACCCTTCGTGCGCGAGTCCGACTCGCACTTGGCCGGTTTTTTATGACAACTGTGGACCTAAACGCAGTATTTCGCGACCGAAACACAACAATTTGCTGTGACGTGATACTTTTATGGCAATTAGTATGAAGTTTCGGCTGCCGCCAGCGAGGTCCGTCTTTGACTCAAATTTTTGGGTATTTACGTTCTTTAATTGTAGTTGCTCCCATACAAACATTTGTTCCTCTCCAAAAATGGTTCAAACGGCATCGTAAAAAAATTCTGAACAATTCTCTATTATCAAGGCCATGGAGCATGTTCAGAGATTTTTGAATACCCTAGCATGTAACCTTTTTGTTATTATGTATTTATAGGTAAAAAAATTAAGTAAGGCCCCACATGTATTTAGTTGTGACATGTTCGAATAGACATACATATTTAGAATTTGCAACACAATAGTACATTACATACCTAGGCCGGTGAATTCGTGAATCCAGATGGCAGGTGTTTGTGGCCCGAACCGAAAGTGAGTAAAGGAAGGAAGGGCCATAAATATGCGATCTGGGGCTTTACGAATTACCGCCCGTGGTTTGTCTAAAGTTTTACGTCTTGCCTTGGCCAGGAAGTGAGATTTTCTCCTCGCGTAGCGGGCAGAAAATCCCACTTACGGCCTAGGGTGACGTAAAAAAACAAATGCCTATTCAAACATAGTCCAGGCAATGAACTGACAACTTGTATGGAAAAAATGACAAAGTTGGAAATAATTTATACTAGCAGATTTTTTTATGTAACGGATATATTATGAATTAAATAGTTACCTAGAGGCAAAATCCAGCAAAAAATCAGACATAAAACAAAAATTTAATTAGCTCCTGAAAAGTCGAAATAAATATTAATAAATATTTTAATCTTTATTTTGGTTCATGTACTTTTGCTTCAAAATATTTAATATAAATGAAACAAAAAAAGACAATGAATGCTTATCTATATAATTACTTCCGGGTGGAAAGTTTGTTGGATTCTCGAATAAAGCATCTTAGAATAACGTTTTAAAATGAAATAAACAAACAAACGCTATTATAAATTTATGTTTTTCGAAACCGTATTTTGCCTGGAGTAACCCACAACCACATGCAAGTTATTTTTACCTATATTGGTCCATGCCTATATTTTCTTCTAGCTGGCACAATACCGAAATTATCGTCGAAGAATTCACCTAATTGCCATCTTATATTCACGTCGTCGCCAGATAATTATTTTTACCTCGTTGTCAACATATTAACACGTTTAGTGCCAGGGACCCGCTAGATGGGCGCTCTGCTCATAAGGGCTATCTTACCTCTATCTCTAGCTCTACAAACGGTGTTCCCAAACGGCTTCGAGCGTAGCGCAACGAAATCTTTGGCAGCGAAGTTAATTTTCACCTCATCACCATGTTTAATTTTTACCTCGTCGCCAAATTATTGTGTTCGCGTTGAACAGAGACACGAAGCCCAAGCTGGACATGGACTTGGCCGAGGACGAGGAGCGCGAGTTCGCGCCGGACCTGCTCAACAGCACCGTCTACATCATATCGATGGCGCTGCAGATATCTACCTTCGCTATCAACTATAGGGTGAGAATTCTGAATACACTTAAGGGGAAATTTTTCTCACGGAATGGGCAACTGTAATTTGTGTAAATTAGCTACACAAATTACAGTTGTACACAGCGCAGTTTTATATTTAAAAAGATGGCTTACTATGTAAACCTGGATAATTGACATCTCAAGGGGCCAGCAATTTTGTGTCATTAAAGAGGTATTTCGTTTGTCCAGGTCGTACCAATTAACCAGGTTAAAAAAAATGGTGTTTCATTTATAGAGGTTTCGTAATATTTATTTTAGGAAGGTGCAAGTTTAATAATAAAAACTTTATTCGCATATCATACATATGTTTTTTTATGATATGGAAAAAACTGACGTAAATGTTTTTTGTTATAATTTTTTAAAGATACAACTGCTGCAAGTTTAATAAAAAAAAACACCAATTTTATACGTATATTATACATATGTTTTTATAATATGGAAAAAACTACGACGTAAATGTTTTTTGTTTGAATTATTTTTTAAAGATACAACTGATTGTGTTTAAAATATTCATATTATTTTTAAACTAACTGTTTTACTTGAAAATTTGATTTCATAAAAATTGCTATAAGTAATAACACAATTTTGAAATACAGTAATCATATTAGTAGGTGTAACAAAAACACTAAAACTTTCCCGTGGGCTTTCTGAGAATCCCAGTTTACACATTAAAACTATCAGTATCAGTGTATCAGTATCATTGCGGTATCAGTGTGATTTAGTGTAACGATTACAGATTTCAGTTCATTTAAAGAAAAAGTAAGTAATTTACGGCTTTTCAATTATAGAGGTCTTCGATGCCTCGTGTGTCAATAACAGAGGTCATTTATTTTATTAAAAAGAAAAAAAAACATGTTATTTAACGGCGTTTCAATTGTAGAGGTCTTCAATGTCTTCAATGCCAATTACAGCATTCTTTTTATTTAAAAATTGCAATAAGTGATTTAACAGATTTTCAAATAGAGGTCTTCGAAGCCTCGAGTGTCATTTACAGAGGTCATTAAGAAAAAAAATTAAAATCTAAAGGTCAATAATAAAGGTTTTGAAATTTCAATAGTAAGAGGTCTTTTGGTGCCAAGGGATCGGGACCGGGCATTTGGTTGCAATTATAGAGGTTTCTCTATTATCCAGGTTGCACTGTATTAGCCATAAAGAGGCCCCATCATCAGAACTTGATGGAACCATAGTAGTGTGTTGTCAAAGGGCTTCCAATCCCGGGATTTATTACTACTACAATCCGCGGTATTGTAGTAGTAATTAATCCCGATAATGCGACTAATGGAAATGTGAAAATCGACATGCAATATTGATTAAATTCCGCCATTATAAATTGTAGATTGTGACATAATTGTCATAAGGACTTTTTTGTCTGGGCATAATGTTTATTATCGCAGTTTTTTAGTGACGTGGTAGTGGTACTTAATAATATATTATAAAGCGGCGATTACAATGCTTCGGTCGCCTAACTTGTTTGAAACTACTTCGGCCAACGACTGTCATCTTAACATAAGCAGTGCTACCTAACTGCGCCGTGGGAACTCAGAATTATACCTAAACTTTGCGCGCCGCACACGGTACATCCGCCAGTGGGTCGGCGCACGCGCTCACGGCCGGACGCTGCTTACGCGCACAAGAAAAGTTATTCACCAATTCTTTAAAAATGAGCTCGTAATGTTTTTACGGAACACCTAATATCTATTTCAAATTAATAGGTACAGTCGAGTTCTCCAATATCTATACAGACAACCTTCCTATAATATCTATACATGTGTCTTATGTCAGTAATAAAGCCTGTGTACAGATATTTTTGAAAGGTTGTCTGTATAGATATTGGAGAACTCGAATGTACCTACATTCAGACTGTCGTAACCATAGACAGGGTGAGAGATACTTGACATTACATTTTATTTAACATGCTGCGTTGATATGCCTGTATGTAGCTATGGAGTTCAGATACTGGCAGAATCTTCGGAAATACATACAAGTCTTTTGAAAAATGAAAATTGAAAAACGATAACAATTAAATTGATCAAACAGTGAAGTGCATGGAATGTGTGGTTCTGCACGAATAATAAAACGTCCTAGCCGACACAATGTTTTTTTTAATACTACGACGGTGGCAAACATGCATACGGTCTACCTGATGGTATAAGCAGACACCGAAGCCTTTGGACGATTGCGATTGCAGAAGAATAACAAGCGCGTTGCCGACCCTTTATTGATTTGAGGATTTGTTGTGACAGCTGAACGGAGTTTAAATTTTTTTTTATTTAGGTTCAATAACAATTGTTAATATCAGTACATTCATGACTTCATTCATTTTGCATTGTAAAGATAGATGTCACAATCACATATAGGTGACACCACATGCTTTATAATTTATACAAAAACCTTAGAATTTAAAATATAAAGTAGGTTCTTAAATAAAATTGTATTTTTATTAGAACGTTACGACGTCTGTTACTTAGATACATACAGCAGGGCAATTGCGTAACTCTTCATACGCGTACATATCACCTACCAGACTGATAAAATATAATTGTCATGCCATACATTAACATTAAAATTGATATGTAAGTATCTAAGTACGAATTAGAGCAGCCTCGGGTTGAGGCACGCACGGGTCACCTATTTTGCTCAAATTCCTACGCGCTCACGCGCTGAACATTTAGAGAAGGAATAATATTCGTGCAACATTACATCAAGGTGAAGCAATTGTAGTTGGTTACACATCATTATAAAAATATTTCAAAAAATATTAATTATAACTTCATTTCTAAGCGGTGTCAACCCTAGCGTCTATTGGCTGGCAACGACCGGCGCGTTCAAGGTCGCTCCATTGTTAAATTTAGTAGGCATGGAAAGCGGTAGGTATAAGCTTTTTTATTCAGAGTCGAGTATCTGTTCGTTAGAACTATTATATAATCTGTGACATAAGTCTGTCCGCTTGCTGCGATCACGTCACCGAATGCGGCGGACTGCTGTCGTCCGTGAACTGACGGTGGCCGCATGCAAATTGCGGTGACCGACTTGAATGTAGCTGCCGCTGCAGACTGTGCAGTATAATATGAACCGTATCCCCGTAACGTAGAGTCGACATTCGCAGGGCGAGCCGTTCATGGAGGGGCTGCGGGACAACAAGCCGCTGCTGTACAGCGTGGCGGTGTCGGGCGGCGCCGTGCTGGCGCTGGCCGCGGGCGCGCTGCCCGACCTCTCCAGCATGTTCGAGATCGTCTACTTCCCGCCCGACGTGAGTACCACCACGTACGCTTGTGACTAGGGTCAAAGTCAAAGTCAAAGTGAATTATTCTTCAATTTAGGCATATCACATGCACCTATGAATGTCGATAAACTACCAACGGTTCGAAAAGAAAACCTCTGCCTCGAGAAGAACCGGCGTAAAAAACTCGGCGAGGTGTCATTTTTAGGGTTCCGTACCCAAAGGGTGAAAACGGGACCCTATTACTAAGACTTCGCTGTCCGTCCGTCCGTCTGTCTGAAGAACCGTGATAGCTAGAGAGTTGAAATTTTCACAGATTATGTTGCCGCTATAACAACAAATACTAAAAAACCGGCCAAGTGCGAGTCGGACTGGGGCTCCCATACAATAGATTTCTAATGCAGGATTTTATCGCTGCTAAATATCCGTATCCATGATATAGTCGTTTATCTTATAATATGCTTTTGAAATAGTGTATGTTTTACGATAAGGGAATGCAATAACTGATCGTATTTCATAAATTTAAATATAGCTAATTACGGGCGTGAGCCCTGATATGGCTAGCGAAGCCGAACTTACTCTTAAACACTCGGTCGCAGGAAGCACAGTGAAGCTGAACAGAGCTATTGTATGTATAATTGTAGTTGGACTTTGGACGCGATTTTCGTGCCTGACGTCTCTCATCAAGGTCGACGCGACGAGACGAGCAGCTATCGTATCGTGTCGTATTTCATAACCGGTTATGATTTCGGTTGCGGTGGAAAAATAACCGAAAACCGGTTATAACCGGTACGGTTATTTAATGTTAAAAACAGAAATTATCGGCTAAACACCAAATAATAACTAAGATCTTTCTGAAATGTAATAACCGAAATACACGCTCTCATTTATAAATAAAAGCAAAAGCAGCGTAGTTCGAGTTTCACTGTGTAAGCACCTCTAGAGTAAAACCGCAACTAGCAAACATGAGCGCTCTGAATTCGCCTTTATAACGCAATTATCTAAAAATTCACCACTAAAACTGTGCTTATTTGTCATAATCACAGAAATAATGTAAGAAACTTAATAAGTATATTTTGACAATTTAAGTAAGGATAAGGTTAACCGAAAACTACCGTAACCGGTTATTCAAAATTCCGTATACCGGTTATACAGTTTTTGACAAAATAATCAGTTATAACCGGTTTCGGTTAAAACCGGTTTGCATTCCCTAATAGAAATTACAACTAAAACTTAAGGGTTCTTTATTGATCACTTCAAATAATGCTCTGCCACCAATGAGCGCTATAATTTCATTTTCATTCGTATAAAGAACTTCCGACCTATCAAAAATAGCAACACCTACCATGTCTACATGACATACTGATGTGATTACCATACGTCGTTATCGCGGGTGCAAAAACGATTTGACAGTACAGAAAGATTATGAAAAACAAGCAATAACAGACGCGAAACTCATTTTGAGGAACATCTACATCTATGCCTACTCCTACGAGTTTAAAATGTTTAAAATGTATCACACATTAGGTATTTCTAATACCCAACCTACAACAACAGTTGATGTTGAAAGATCATTTAGTCAATTAAAATGGATATTTACTGCTAGACGCCGCAAATTAACTATGACTTGAAAACCAAATAATACATGTCAAAAATACACGTTAATAAAAATTACACACGTTGTTTTCTTATTTTTTAAATAGACTTTCTTCTAAGTAGGTAAGCGTTTAATTAGCAGACGATAACAATTAACTTCACACAAGTACGTATATATTGTTAATATTGTAAAAAAAACGTTAAAAGATAATTAAAGTATATTTCCTATGTATAAACTTGTTAACTAAACAGATGACAACTGTTTAACCCATACCCCTATGCAGCTGTATTTTTTATTGATCTTTTCTAGAGAAAACTCTCCACATGTAAAGAGCTTCTTAGATGCTTAGAAGCTGTAGGCAGAATACGTCCGATTCTACCAAATAGACATTTTGTTTTATTTGCTCTTTATCTGATTGGTAATTGTACCCGCGATAACGACGTATGGTGATTACACAAAAACGCCGATGTTGATTAATACCTTTCCTAAAACTTTTTTTGTTCCAGTACCGGCTCATCCTAGTACAAGTGCTAATAGCTGACATGGTGTTCGCTTACCTGTCGGACCGCGCTTGCCTGTGGCTCTTCGGCGAAGGGCGCTCCCTGACGACCTAGCGCCGTCCCACCCTGGTCTCAACGTATTTTGTACCCTATGTAATTGTGGTAAGGTTCATTTTAAAGACCAAATCGGAATGAAAGTCGACGAAATTGATGTATAGTCAAGTCATTGGTATTGGTATCACCTTGGTGTCTTTAACAACATTTGAAGGATTTTTTAATTGCTCCTCATTTTAATCTTTAGAGGCAAATTAGCCATTTTATATCGCTTCATATGGTTCGTTATTGCAATAATTTTCAAAAAAATCTTTTTCCAACCAACCAAGCCTAAATATTACTATTTTTATAAAATGTGAAATATACTTTATCGATATAAGCATAAATAAGGAGTCACGTCGAAAAGTGTCCACTTTCTTTCCGGCACGGTTACTATTGAAATATCGGAATTCGTGTCAGTCTCCATGAGGGTTGATCTCTTATTTAGATTCGATATGACGCTCAAATATATTATTGCATTTACCAGTAAGTATGCCGAGTAGGGCTCGCACAACTGGCTGCGTTCATCTCTATCGCGTTGTACCCAAATGAAAGAGCTGAAGGATATTTGTCATGCGGTCAGTTGCGCTAGTCACAGTTAATGGATGTTTCAGTGGTATTCTATTTATGTATTAATGTGTAGTAAATTATTAAAGCATCGTCTATTTTGGGGCCGAGGCGCGTATTAAGAGGAAAATAAAGTTTTCTGACAAATATTTTATTTTATTACAATCCTGATCATGCTGCTGAGTATATTTTCACTTGTGAATTTAGCAAGTTCACAGGCGAAAAACTAGTAACGTTATTACTAACTAGTGTTTCCATAGGTCTAGGCCTAGTCCGCCAAGTTCGAGCGCGCCGAGGTCATAGCCGCCCTTAAGTCCAAGGCCGGCGAGGCCGAGTCCGCCTTTAAGTCCGAGGCCGAGCTCGCCAATGCCGAGGCCGACTAAGCTGGTGCCGACCGGGCCGATGGGTTCAATGATAGCTTTGCTGACGATAGGGGCGGCGACCACCGGGGCCACGATCTGCTGGGGGTGACCTAGTACAGGCAAAGTAAAACTAGACAGTTTGGCGGCATATTATGTAAATCAATAAAACTTTGTTTATAACTTTATCTTGGCACTAGAAATGAGGATCTGCCGACTCCTACCAAAATTTAGAGGCCCTACCCACATGTCACATTTACATGTTGCTGTTGAAGGTCGATTGAAGAAAATATTTTTCTTTTAACTCTACCAATTTTAGGTTTCTTATTTTTCAACAAAAACCCTTCATATCTCGCAAAATATTCGCAACCGGACTAAAAACGGAACAATACACTAGAAACCGACAGATCTCGCTAGGCGTTCCACGACGTGCAATGCAATGCTGGACGCCGCGTGCCCGCTAGGGCTGTGCCAAGGAACTTTCGTATACGTGAATAAAATTAACTCTACTATCTGATCTATTTATGCCCCCCGTTTTATCACAATGTATCCTGTGGGTCAACTACCTACTTTTCAACCACATAATAATCAGAAGTATTAAAACCTTACTGTTAAGTGTCAACCCTATGATGGCGAAGATGTGTGCCCGCCGGGCGGGCTCTTTGGCGTGGCGTGTAGGTTTATAGCTACTGCCCGCCTTGAGCCGGCATCTGAGCAAACATTACGAGGCGGGTCCTTGGTTACGAACGTGTTAAGTATGGGTATGGATGGTCTCATTCGATTCAGCGCAAAAAAAATCATAGAAAATGACACTTTATTCGTCTAGTTTGTAAAATGGGCATTTTTTACCCCGGTGCACCCCCCGATGGGGGTAGGACTCGGCAGATCCTCGTTTCTAGTGCCTCCAAAGTATGCAATTGTACCTGCAGCTATAGTATAAGTTTTATCGACAGATATACGTTTTCGTACGCGTTTGCGTATAATTTCAATATGTATGGCAACGCGAACAGCGCCTCCGGTGGTAACTATTAGGAAGTACGCGTAGCCATACAAATTAAAAATTAACGCAAACGTGTTCGAAAACGTGTAATATGTACTCGTATCGATAAAAATTATACTAGAGCAGTACTAACCAGCGGCGCCGATCCGCTTGACGACCGCGTTGAACCCGGTGACGGGGTCGGCGGTGTAGTCGACCACGCGGACGGTGCCGTCGGGCTCCGACAGCGAGTAGGAGCCCTTCACGACGCCGCCCACGCGCTGCTCCGACTGGGCCTTGTTGTCGCCGGTCAGCGGGTCGTTCACCGCGTAGTTGAACCCGTAAGAGGGGTTCGACTGAAATTAGAATAGAATAGAATAGAATAAATAAATAAAATCAATCAAAATTATAGCTTCGCAACTCGCACAACGGGGTTATTCCCCACCTATTCCAGGATATGGACTGACAACTTGTATGGAAAAAATGTCAAATTTGGAAATAATTTATAATAGCTAATTTTTTTTAATGTAACGGATATATTATCAATTAAATAGTTACCTAGAGGCAAAATCCAACAAAAAATCAGACATCAAATAACATTATTTAATTAGCTCCTAAAAAGTCAGGATAAATATTAATATATATTTTTTATCTTTATTTAGGTTTATTTACATTTGCTTTAAAATATTCAATATAAATAAAATAAAAAAGACAATTAATGTTTAATTTAAATCTATATAATTACTTCCGGGTGGAAAGTTTGTTGGATTCTTAAATAAAGCATCTTAGAATAACGTTTTAGAATAAAATAAACAAAAAAAACGCTATTATAAATTAATGTTTTTCGAAACCGTATTTTGCCTGGAGTAACCCGTTACAACCAAGAGGGGTGTAGACTCTAAATTTACTATAACTTCAAAAGAGAAGGCAAAAAAATATGCCTAAAAAATTACGAAGCTACAACCATTTTAATATTGCTTGTTAGAGAGAGAAAACGCTAATAGATTGTGACGTCACGACCATCGAGCGTCATAGTAAATGACAATCGTTTCATATGAACGTGCGTTTTGCGGAAAAGGGACATAACATACCCCCTCTTAAAACTTAGGACACTTATAACTTTGTGATTATTTAACCTCTTGCGTTGTTTTTTTCTCCATTTGACTACATTTTTAATTTTTTTTCGAGACAACATTATTGGTTATTTTATTTAGTGTCTACACCCCTATTTGTTGCCAGTGGTAACAGCTGGGTTTTTTTCCCCATCTTTTACCACTAAAGTACCTACTCGGTGGTAACTACTGGGAATGTAATGTTTCATAAGTATAATAACAAATTGCATATTTTCTTTGTGCATAGCAACTAATAGCATAATTTCGACTTGTATAAGTGGGCAAATTGCATAAAACAAAATGAATACAAACTACTTTTAAATAATCAAAATGATTCATGTTATCGATCAAAAATCCGATTTTTTTAATTCCTAAAGAAAATTAACCCACACAACGCTACAAACTCATATGTTACGGACATTGCGTGTAGAACATTGACGCGTATCTCCTCATTTGCGGTTAAATTCCTTTTGAGTGTTGTGTTAAATAATTCACACGCCTTTTCACTTTTCAGCTTAACGATAATTAAGAAGTTGAATCTTGGTCAAATGCAAGTGCCTACCACCTACTCACATAAGTTGATATCGTTTAGCACGCACTGCCGTCAACTGACGCGTTGTTAGAATAGAATAGAATAGACGTTTATTGCAAACCATGGTTTTTTTACAAAGATGTTACAAAATAAAAATGTATCTCATGGACCCTGGTAGGGTATAGCAATAGTTCTTAAAAACTAGTTTATATACTCTAGTGCATACATCAATTAGGTAACCTAATTATATTATATAATTACTAAGTAGACTACTATTATACATTACTAAATATTACAGTAGGTCTTCCTGCAGGAACTCTGAGACAGTATAGTATGCTTTTTTTATCAGAAATGTTTTTAGTTTGCTAATGAAAGAGTTATTTTTTTCTATATTCCTTATATTTGACGGTAATTTGTTGTAAATATTGATCGATCTGTAATATGGGCCTTTCTTGTAAATGTCTAAAATCGGTTCCGGTGCGATTAGTTTGTCTCTGCGACGTGCACTTTTGTTGAAGTTATATAAATGAAGATTATTTCTAACAAACGTGGCGATTTCCAAGATGTATAGAGATGGTAGAGTCAAAATCTGTAGGTTTATGAAATGTGGTTTGCAAGTTTGAGTTTGTGGAATGTTAACTAATATTCGGACACATTTTTTCTGGGCTATAAATATATTATGTGCGTCTGTGCTGTGACCCCATAATATGATGCCATAGCGGAGCCACGATTGTGTGTATGCGTGGGAGGCTGACAGGGCGCATTCTGTGTTTGTGTTTGATTTTAAGATGTATAAAGCGTAAATAAAGCTGGATACTTTGGATTTTATTCTATCTATATGTTTTTTCCAGTCAAGGTGAGTGTCTATTGTCAGTCCTAGTAGAGTAAATTCAGTAACTTCTTTAATTTGTAGGTCTTTTAAAAGCGGGCTCAAGTCAGTTGATCTTTTTTGGTATGGTCTAAATTGTATAGTGTGTGTTTTATTTGTGTTAAGCATCAAATTGTGGTCGTGCAGCCATTTAGAGATATTTGTAAAGGTTTCTTTGATGTTAGAATAGTTATTGTTATTATTGGGGTGGTGAAATATGAGAGAGATGTCGTCGGCAAATAAAATACACTTTTGGTTGGTTATCTTTGGGAGGTCGTTTATGTATATTAAGAAAAGTATACATCCTAATACACTGCCTTGCGGTATTGAGCTATTTAGAGTTTGCCAATTAGATCGTTGTTTTTGTAGTTGTCCAGACTCTTTACAAAAGTGCTGTTTATCCGTCTTCGTATTTTGACGGGGAAAAAATATAATGAAATATTTTGTCTTACCACACTGCCGACGCCAACAGCAATGCCCTGGCCTAAGAGGCCGGACGGCGCAGCGTGGGCGGCTCCCAACAGGCAAACAATCTGAAACAAACAACGCATAAGTGAGATTGCATTGGCGTGTGGACGTGGACCGTTAATACAATGAATTTTCGGGGGTTCACTTGGAGAGTTTTATTTTTATTTTATTTTATTGCACTAAAGAAAAACTTACTTATCAGACAAGCAGCAGACCGTCGAGCACACTGGTCACCTGATGGAATGTGGATTCTGAGGCGCATGAGGGGAATCGTTAGTGCAAAAGATGGAATGTCTCTATGGCATGTCTAGGTACTCGTATGCCACTATTTTGACTTGTCTCCAAATAGTCTCGCAACGAGTATACCTAGTACTTTATCATCATCATATCAGCCGAAAGACGTCCACTGCTGGACATAGGCCTCCCCCAAAGAGTGCCACAATGACCGGTCCTGTGCCACCCGCATCCAGCGGACTCCAGCGACCTTAGTACTTTATGGTGGTGGCTAAATACTTCTGTGATCCAATCCAATACTCATGGTGGTAGCTTCAACTCTTCATATCTGTCATAAATGAAAAACGTGCGCGTGTGTTGAACCCGTTTAATGCACTGGTTGGCCTACCGTTTCATTCGCCTATTTATAACGCTAACTAACCTAACAATACGAAATCAATAAACCTAGTAAAATAGGCTTTTGAGCTAAGATTTTACCAGTTTTAGGAGAGGAATAAATCTTTGTATAGGAGCAACTACAATTAAAGACCATAAATACCCAAAAACTTGAGTCAAAGACGGACCTCGCTAGCGAGCTGATTGCCATTAAAGTATGACGTCATACTTTGCCATTAGAACTAATTGTTGTGTCGATGGAAAATCAAGTACCTAAATTGCTGTTTTGGTCGCGAAATACTGCGTTTAAGTCCATAGATGTTATGCAATTTTGTTGCTATAAAAGCGTTTTATATAAATTTACTCTTTGACGATTAAAAAAAATGCATATTTTTCTAAACTTTCAAGGTACTTATCTTTTTATGATTTTAATTATATTTTGTAATTTATCACTATCACTCAGCTCACGATATAGAGTCAAATTCTCTCATTTTAATGATCTCGCTCGTCAGCGTCACCCAGCTGCTCACTGACGTCCACACCACGGCCTAAAGGGTAGGTCGGTATCTATCTAACCAAAGTTATCAGTATATTGGACACGAGGCCTTTGCCTAAAAGCTCAGAAAAAAAAGTTAGACAATCCCGCCAATTCACAAAGTGCATCAAACTCACCGTAACGTAGTGAAGCATGTTGATTTTGTTCACTGAGGTCACTAGGTATATTGTTCCTTAATATCGCTGTGCAGCTAGCAGCAGTATAATGTCCTGTTGTTAAACCATTTCGTTTATATACGGCTCGCATGAGCCAATACATTACCTTTCGGATGTTCACGCTTATTGACTATTCCAATAGATTCGTTGGCGGCTGGAACGTTTTCGTAACTGCTTTTGCCTTAGCCAAACGCGACTGATGTTTCATCAGATTTTTTTAACGTCCATATTTTTTTTTTTTGTGTAGGTTCTACACCTATCGTTGTTCATATGGTAGGTATTAGAGTTAAGAGAGGTCAAGTCTCCTCAGGCGGGAATGAGACACGTGGCTACTAGTCAAAATATGCTGCTAAAATATCTAAGGTAAACGTCCTATTCGCCGACGGTGCACTAGTGTATGACATTGGGCACTTTATGTCAAAGTGACATGGCTTAAATTCGAATGAAGAAAAATTCTCTTAGTTCGAATTTAATCCATAGGTACCTAATGCTTTCACATAAAGTGCCCATGTCATACACTAGTGCACCGTCGAGGACAGGGACGTTTACCTTACCTAAGTATTTAGTAGCGATTTCGTAAATAAATTACTGTGGCGTAACGTCCTGTTAACTTTCATTGTTGGGTGGATTGCAAAAAAATTGTACATAATCTAATCCTGTGCCTTAATCTTATTTACGATTTAACTTATTTCAATTTCGTAACGGCAAACATACACATACATTACACATACACATTACCTACATTACACTTGTTTCGTGTGTTTGCGTCGATACAAGTAAACTCATAAGGAAAAGTTGACCCAATTACACGCTAGATGTCGCTGTTACGTCCGAGCGAATTTCTGCATCACGCGAACGGTATGTCGACGTAGAATGTACAGGAGGTCGAGGCAAATTAATTTTTAATATAGACTATATGTGTGACTGATTGTTTCATTACAATATTTCCGTATATAGGGCGCCCTTTTTGACAGTTAGGAGTACAAACATTGGTCCTTCGAGCCGGATGTACTGTGGGCCTTAAGTATTTTAGTGCTTTCCTGTACCAAGTGGCAACGGATTGTTGTCGAGGGTGCAGCCTTCCAGGAGCGGTAGCGGATTGGAGCAACAAGCGGGAGGCGGCAGCGTCGTGACCTTAAGTGACGTCACAGGCGAGCAACTTGGCGGGAAATTCAAACTGAGGTTCAAGTACAAGTGGAGTGAAAAGTGTAAGAAGATTTAAAACTGTGAGTACTTTATATTTTATCTGTGGAAGTGTCAATATTTGGAACTGTCAGCTGTCAAATTGAATTTGAAGTTAGAACTGTCAAAACTGGACTTAGCAAAAATTGAGCATGATTTGAGTAGAATTTTACAAGTGTTTAGGACTTAGAATAATTTAAGAAAAAGTGATACGACGGGGAACCTATGTCCGATTTTATAGCGAAGTATATGGATTAAAAACACTTGTAAAATTTTCAAGATTGAGTTTGGACTTAGAAAATTTCGGAGCAAAAAACACTTGGTTTTTTTTTCAAGATTGAATTGGGACTTAGAACATTTTGATCGTTTGCTGGGACTTGTAATTTTTAAGAATGAGTAAAATGGATGCGAGTTTAAATCTCCAAGCAGATCAAAGTACACGTATCGCTAATGCATTTACCAATTATAAGAAGTCTCCCAAGGATCGCATTACCATACCATATATAGAAACCAGATTGGAAAACTTAGAACAATTATGGCAACAGTTCGTACGTATGCACAATCAAATGCTAATGATGCCAGAGCGAGAGGAGTTGCAAACCTCTGCATATATGGAGGAAGATGTATATGATACGACTAACGAATTATATGTGGAATACAAATGCGTACTCAAAAATGCACTTAGCAGATTAATGGCAAAATCCAGCAACGATAGTCCCACAGTGTCAGCACCATCAACGTCAAAATCTAGTCATGTCAAGTTACCTAAAATTACGATACCTACGTTTTCGGGCAAATATACGGAGTGGACGAGTTTCCGGGATTTATTTACTTCACTCATCCACAATAATCGGGATATCGATGATGTGCAAAAGCTACATTATCTCAAGGCGCATTTGACAGGCGAAGCGGAACAGCTCCTTAGACATATACCAATTTCGAGTGAAAGTTATGGTCAGTGTTGGACCCAGTTAGAGAGTCGCTATAATAACAAGCAATATTTGGGAAATTGCATATTAAAACGATTCTTTGCTCAGAAGACCCTTCTAACTGAGTCTGCCACGGATATTAAGAATTTATTGGATTGTACAACTGAAACATTAAACGCTTTGGCTAGTCTTAAGATAGATACCAGTACTTGGGATATAATCATCATTTACATTGTTAGTCATAAATTAGATCCTGAAAGTCGGAAGTCCTGGGAATGTAAAGTTAGCGAATCTGTGTCGCTATCAGTACAATTACCGACCATAGAACAATTCAAGGACTTCTTGTTCACAAGATATCATTCTTTAGAATTTTTGGAGCCAAGACCAAGCTATGTGAATAAACCCAAATATGTGAATGGCAATAGCAACTATAAGGGAAATGTTAATCAGGTCAAAGGTAATCAGGTGCAGAGACTTAGTAATCTGCACATCAGTAATAATGTAACTTGCAGTTATTGTAAAGGGGAGCACAGGATAATACATTGTAAAGATTTCACTGGTTTAGATGTCGATGTAAAGCGTAATTTTGTCCAAACAAACGGGCTGTGTTTCAACTGCTTAGGTAACAATCACTCGGCTAGATACTGCAAAATCACAAAGAATTGTCAAATCTGTAACAGGAGGCATCATTCTTTGTTACACCAAAAGGGCGAAATGCAATCAAACGATATTAGAGAGCCATCAGCAAGTCCTGCTATGGCACAAGTTCACACACAACAAGTCACACATTCAGTGGAAGAGGCTTCAACGAGTACCAGCATCACAAACCACTTCGTGAACGAAGTCACTCAGCAGGTGTTACTGGCTACAGCGGTTGTAGAAGCTAAATCATGGGAAAGGGAAGAATCTCATCTGATCAGAGCATTAATAGACCAGGGATCACAAGCCTCCTTCATCACCTCAGCTACGGTTCAACTACTGGGTTTGAAACGAACTGCAGCTAAGGGTCTCATATCAGGGTTAGGAGGAGAGCAAAATGTGGTGTCGAAGTCCACGGTTCAAGTCACAATTGCATCACGTATCAACTCTAGATACGTTCTCACGGTTACAGCATATGTGCTTGATAAACTAACCTCATACTTACCATCCGCAAAGGTTTCCATTGCATCCTGGCCTGAGTTGCAAAGCATAGACCTTGCGGATCCAGAGTATCACACTCCCAATAGAATAGACATGTTGCTGGGAGCAGAGGTTTATGCTCAGATCATCGAGACAGGTTTAATCAAGTGTCCGGCTCATGGCACTCCAGTTGCACAAAACACGTCTCTGGGTTGGGTTTTAAGCGGTCAAGTGGGTTTACAGGCAAACATCTCCAGCACGCCGGTGAGCATGCACACACAGGTGGAACAGTTGTTAAGGTCCTTTTGGGAACTTGAGTCAGAACCTAGCAACAAATCACGGATACTAACACCTGAGGAACAGAGATGTGAGGAGATATATCAGGCGACTACTACACGGGATGAGAATGGACGCTACGTGGTTAGGCTACCATTCCGGGATGAGAAACCAGCCTGTGTAGATGGTAGATCCAGGGAGATTGCGCTGAGAAGATTTCACTCTACGGAAAGGAAGCTGGAAAGGGATCAGCATCTGAAAGCAGAGTATACAAAAGTGTTTCATGAGTATCGGGAACTAAATCACATGGAACTATTGTCGGCAAAGAAATCCAAGGAAAAAGGTCTATACTTGCCTTATCACGCTGTAGTGCGCGAAGATAAAGATACTACTAAGGTCCGTATAGTATTCGATGCATCCTGTAAAGGCACAAACGGGGTGTCTTTGAACAACGATCTTCTTGTGGGGCCCACTCTTCAGTCAGAGTTGCGGCATATAATCATGCGATGGCGTATGCACCCTGTCTGTTTTATAGCGGACATTGTCAAAATGTACCGCCAGGTGGTAGTCGATGAAAGGGACACAACGTACCAACGTATCCTGTGGAGAGAGAATCCTGGCGAGGAAATCAAGGAATATAAGTTAACTCGAGTTACTTTTGGGACATCCGCAGCTCCTTACCTCGCAGTTAAGAGTCTAATTCAGGTTGCCATAGACGAAGGAGAAGGCTTCCCGCTCGCGGCACCTCGGGTGCGTCAGGACTTCTACATGGATGATTTAATGTCAGGGTGTCAATCGGAGCAGGAAGCAATAGATATTTACTACCAAATGAGAGAACTGTTAATCAAGGGGGGCTTTGAATTACAAAAGTGGTCAAGCAACAGTAAAGCTATGTTAGAAGAAATCAAAGAAGGCATAGCAGGGTCAGAAGAACATAAGAAAATAGAAATGAAGCTAGAGGCAGTAAATAAAATCTTAGGACTTACCTGGGATCGAAATCAAGATGAATTTGCTTATGCAGTTCAGCTACCTCCTCCAACCGCACCTGTAACTAAAAGAAAGGTTACATCTGATATTGCGAGACTTTATGACCCTCTTGGATGGATCGCACCCAGCATAGTCCAAGCGAAAATATTCATTCAAAGGCTGTGGTTGGCAGGCATCGAATGGGACGAAGAGCTGCCATCTCCCCTTCTCGAAGAATGGTTGAACTACAGGGAAGAACTGTCGCAACTTACCAGATTTAGACTTCCTCGTTGGACAAATCATAGGTCCAATGCTAGGACCGTAGAATTGCATGGGTTTAGTGACGCGTCCAACGCTGCATATGCTGCTGTGGTATACTTGCGCGTGATCGATGTGGAAGGGATGATCCACGTCAGTCTGGTATCAGGCAAAACAAGAGTTGCACCCATAAAACAAGTCTCCATTCCTCGGCTGGAGTTATGCGGATCGGTTTTGCTAGCGAAGTTATTGGTTGAAATCGCGGAGGTGCTGGATGTACAAAAATCAAATATACATGCGTGGACCGACTCGGAAGTGGTGTTGGCGTGGCTGAGCAGCCACCCAAGTAGATGGAAGACGTTCATTGGTAACAGATGTTCGGAGATCTTGACTGTAACCAGTCGAAGCCAATGGTCTCACGTAAAGTCAGAGCACAACCCGGCAGATTGTGCGTCAAGGGGTATTTCAGCATCCGAACTTAGCAACTTTGAACTTTGGCTCAGTGGGCCTACGTGGCTGAAACAAAACGAGATTAACTACACGAACTCAAAGCCGTTAAACACGCAGCTAGAAGAGAGGAAAATAAAAACTCACCTGGAAACTGCAGCATCCGGGACAGGTAGCACCGATGACGATATGTGGTCAAAGTATTCTTCACTCACCAAGTTGTTGAGGGTTGTCGCGTACTGCCGAAGATTCCTGAAAAATAAACGAAAAAATCATACTCACCTTCTGAAAACAGAATTGGAAGAAGCATTAGCAATAATGGTAAAACGGTGTCAACAAGAAGCATACTTAGAGGATATCGAAGCTATAAAGAAAGGAAAGCTAAAAAAGAAAAGTCAGCTTACCTCATTTACTCCACATATGGATGACTTGGGAATAATTCGTGTTGGTGGGCGGCTCCAAAGCGCCAACATAGATTACAACCAAAAGCATCCCATGTTGTTACCAAAATCAGCGTGGTTAACCCAACTAGTCATTCGAGATGCGCATTGCAAGACATTGCATGGAGGACCACCGCTTATGATAAATTATATCAGAGCAAAATTTTGTATACCAGGACTGAAGAACTTGTTAAAGGCACATGTAAGGAAGTGTATTCCTTGTGTTCGGCATGCAGCCCATATCCGAAACCAATTGATGGGACAATTACCCGCGCCCAGGGTGAATATGGCAAGGGCGTTTGCGCGCAGCGGGGTAGATTACGCGGGGCCCATAAATATACGTGTCTCCAAGGGAAGGGGAAACAAATCGTACAAAGGATACATTTGCCTGTTTGTATGCATGGCAACCAAAGCTGTGCATATAGAAGCGGTTAGCGAGCTGTCAACAGCTGGATTCTTAGCTGCCTTTAAGAGGTTCGTCTCTAGACGCGGTTACTGTAGCGATCTGTTCAGCGATAACGGATCCAACTTCGTGGGCGCAGCAAAGGAACTCCAATATCTCTATAACGCGGAG
Source organism: Epinotia nisella (assembly GCA_932294315.1). Taxonomy (NCBI): domain Eukaryota; kingdom Metazoa; phylum Arthropoda; class Insecta; order Lepidoptera; family Tortricidae; genus Epinotia; species Epinotia nisella. The sequence continues at coordinate 17,557,228 of OW028677.1, read as the reverse complement.
AAAACAAGTCTAGTTCCTGAGTTGGCAGATTGGATGGCTTCCAACGGAACGGAATGGCACTTCATACCCCCTTATGCTCCCAATTTCGGCGGACTTTGGGAGGCAGGGATTAAGTCCTGTAAATTCCATCTTAAACGGGTCATAGGAAATTCTACACTCACCTTTGAAGAGATGATCACGGTCTTGTCACAAATTGAGGCTTGCCTAAATTCGAGACCGATGTGGCGGATAGACGACAACGGGGAATCGCTACCATTAACACCAGGGCATTTCCTAGTGGGAGAACCACTCATAGTAGCACCAGACCATAGCTATGAGCAGGTATCGATTTCACCATTGCGCAGATGGCAATTGTGCCAGCGCATGATGCAAGACTTCTGGCGTCGTTGGTCCCAGGAGTATCTCAATCAATTTCTACAAAGACACAAATGGACACAAAAACTTCCTGAACCTAAGATAGGTGATGTAGTGTTGGTTAAAGAGCCTGATTTACCACCAGCGAGATGGCTTCTTGGCCAAGTGGTTGAAACACATCCGGGTTTGGACAAGGTAACGCGAGTTGTTACCCTTAAATGTAAAAATAATCTCATCAAGAGACCCACTTCTAGAATTTGTGTTTTACCGCTAGCCGAATAATTTTATGATTAAATTTAACTTAAGATTACATGGTTTGTTAGTCATATTCTTTTCTTGTTTATTTAAATTCAGGTTGTGGCTAAATCAGTATTAAATAAGTTTGTATTTTTATATTTTGTTGCAAATTGGGTCAAGAACTGTTGTTCTTGGTGGGCGGCATGTTTGCGTCGATACAAGTAAACTCATAAGGAAAAGTTGACCCAATTACACGCTAGATGTCGCTGTTACGTCCGAGCGAATTTCTGCATCACGCGAACGGTATGTCGACGTAGAATGTACAGGAGGTCGAGGCAAATTAATTTTTAATATAGACTATATGTGTGACTGATTGTTTCATTACAATATTTCCGTATATAGGGCGCCCTTTTTGACAGTTAGGAGTACAAACATCGTGTTTTATATGTTTTTCTTGTTTATTTTATTGTTCGGAGGGCACTTGTGTCGGCGAATGTGCCTTGTGTGCTGGAGCCTCCAGGAGCCGTAGCATGGTTGGCCTTATCACGCGACAAGTGACAAGATAAGAGCGTCGTCTCGTTCTATCGAACGGTGTCAGCCAGTGACGCACGCTCTATCCTATCACCTATCGCGTGACAAGGCCAACCATGCTACGGCTCCAGGCCTTAACCGATCAGACGGTAAAAGGCCGGATGGTTTGACCTTGGTGCCTTGGCAAAAAGGTAAGAATCTGCTCTGGGACGCCACATGTGTTAGTAGGTCCTACTTTTGCTGCTTCGCACATTAGTCGCACCATGCGGGCGCCTGGAGCTGCGGCTGAGCTGGCGGCGGTGCGGAAGCGGGACAAGTACTCAGTACTTGCCAATTACTTATTTGTTCCGCTTGCCGTGGAGACGACTGGGTGTTGGTGCGCAGAGGCCAAAACCTTTTTTAGTGAAGTGGGTCGTCGTTTGCAGGAAAGAGGACTGGATCCCCGCTCTGGGTCCTTTCTGGTGCAAAGGTTAGCCATTGCTGTTCAGCGCGGCAATGCGGCTAGCGTAATGGGCACCTTTGCACCAGGAGGGACGCGGGGCGGGTTGTTTGACACTTAGTTTTAAGTTTAGTTTAGTTAGTTTTACATTTTTAATTGATGTTAATTGGAATTGTTGTAATTGCTTTGTGTTTTGTGTATTAATAAATGAATTGTTTTTTTTTATTGTTTAATATGTGTGTCCTGTGTGTTTGTGAATAAATGTATCTTTCTTTCTTTCTTTCATTACACATACACACATACACATACATTATACATGTTATATGGGTAACTTTCGCTACACAATGTAAAAAAGTTAAAGCATAGGTAGATTAGATTAAGGCCCTTAACTATGTACAATTTTTATGCAATCCACCCTGATTGCTAAGGCAGAAAATCAAACTGAAATTCAATTGAAAATGTGTATCTCTGTATAGAAGTAGAAAAATAAGTCATGTATTAAGTGTCAACTTGTCTACTTATATGTCAGATGGCACACCACAGTAATAGTACATTACTATAGAGGTCGGGAAACGAAGGGTTGCAGGCACAGATAACCTCCAATCTGTGGTTGCAGGCCAACTACCTCGCTACCACGGAAAAGAAAAAATTGTTTTTATTGTTCTGTGCTCGCTACGCTCGGCCGGATAGGGATACGCGGCCGGCAACCCCGTTTCTCGCCGAGATTTGTATAGTGCTTTTCTCAAACTTGTAATGAAATAAAAATAAAAAGTAGTCAATTTTTGATGGTTGAATGCCAAGACGTTGTGTCACAATCTGACGTTTAAAAACAAAAGAAGGTTGCTTTACGAGCCTAGGTGTGTTAGGCTGTATGAAATACCTTTACATATCATCTTTACTCTTCCACCGGATACGTAGTATTTGGACCTAATTTGAAGTAAGTCATGTCAACATTTCATTGCAAGTTTGATAAAAATACATTACTTAGCTACCTACTGAGGACATTTGCCGAACGGTTGACTGTAACCACATTCATAGCAAGCAGACACATTAAATACACACAATAATATTATTTGATGCAATTTTTGTAAGTTCTTGCCACAAACCGTTGGCAAGATAATTAGAGCACAACCGCAGGTTTTTTTGTAGATTTATACAGGTAGGTACCAGGCACTTCACTGAATTACCGGGAATAGATATCTTAATTGTATAATTGACTCGGTTGATTGATTGGGCCTGGAAGTCTATTTGACGCGCCGTATTGATGTGCACGCAACAAAAATTGTACTAAACCAATGTCAGTTGTTGGTACTAGAGTGCTACCTATCTGCACCGTGGGAACTCAGAATTATGTCTACACTTTGCGCTCCGCTAGCGGGGCATCAGCTAGTTGGTTGGCACGCGCGCTCACGGCCGGACACTGCTTACGTGCACAACAAATTGTGACCAAAATAATTATTTAAAAAAACCGGACAAGTGCGAGTTCAACTCGCGTGGTGAGGGTTCCGTAAAATATTGAGAATTTTCCCGTTATTTGAATACTCAAACTTCTTAAAGGTTTTCCTGTAATCTTTAGGCAAGGATTTTCCACATTTTTTTTCAGAATTTTAAGTAGTTTCGGAGACAAGGGGGGGGGGGGGGGGAAGGGTTTCGTCTTTTTCCTAAATTACTTCAAATCTGTTTTTGCAAAAATTATAAAAAAATATATATCTGAGATGCTTACAACAACCCCTTTCATTTGATATGTCACACAATGCAGTTTATTTTCCAGTTTACCCCCCCAAAAGTGGCCTTCTTGTTCTGAATTAATTAATTTACTTTACGCGTCCATCTTTGGGTCACCAATTTACATGTTTACCAAATTTCAACTTAATCGGTCCAGTAGTAGTTTCGGAGAAAATCGGCTGTGACAGACGGACAGACAGACGCACGAGTGATAAGGGTTCCGTTTTTTCCTTTTGAGGTACGGAACCCTAAAAATGTCGTCGAGAAAACTTTCGGAATACTGCAGTGTTGTTAGGTGTAGTAGTAATAAAACAAATAGACATTTATCCTTTTTTGCTCTGCCGACAGACCATAGACGATGAAAGGTTAGTAACTTACTAAGTACTAATTATTTCCATGACGGGTACAAACTAGTGAGTACAAGGACGTAATGATTTTTACGGAACATTGAATCTTTAATACCTATTTCAAATAGGTACGTAATAAATGTTTAAGGCCTGCATGAGTTTCGGTAATTTTGTATCCTACCCTGAGCCTCCGGCAAGTTTCCTCCTCCACTGCCATTATGTCCAAATTATTTCCTATTGATTTCATGTTTAATATTTTTTCATCACACTTGCTCGTCAATGGCGTTATTACTTGCGAGCGTACAGAGCAGTTATAGCCGTTTTACCTCCCACGGGCTGTTAAGTTTAGTTTTAAAATATAGAACCCTCTGATTGGCTTAAGCAAATCTGGTTGCTCTGTGATTGGTTGAAAAAAAATCTAGTTGGCCAAGCCGCCCCGCCCCGCAAGAATACTGCTCTGTGATTGGTTGAAATATTCAAGCTGCGCGCTCCACTATCTACCACTGATCTGGAAGTGAAGTTGTCAATTTTTGATTGGTGCGGCTGTATGAAACTTAGATTTTTCTGTCTTTTGTAGTTATTTATTTCCTCGCAAATGTGATGAAAAACATTGTGTATAACACGGGCGTAAGAATATTGCAAACTCGAGTCTTCTGATAGACTCTCGTTAGCAATGTTCCACTTACGCCCCTCGTTAAACAATGTACTAATCCCTGTCTAGCGGCGATTAGTATAATACTCGTAGTTTAGGAAGATTCGCATGGTGCATGCATTGCACGGCCTGAGAAAGGGCGTAAACATAGTCGTGGCTTATGACCTTATGACCTTTTGGAAGGGCTGGAATGCACTCGCGAGGATGAAACACGTACCTAATCAGAATATTGTAAAACAAATTGAGAAACGATAACAATTAAATTAATGTGCAGGGATAGTCAAAAGTCCTAGCCGCCACAACGAACATTTGCTTTTTCACCACTCTTAAATTTAATACAGAAGGCAAAAAAATCATTCAATATTACATTAAGGTGAAGCAATTGTAGACACATAATAAAAATGATTTATTAAAATTACTTCATATAATAAACCGTTTTTTATTTCACTCAACTACTAATTATAAAATCATTTCTAAGTGGTGTCAACTCTAGCCTCGATAGGCTGGCACTTCCAGGGCAACGACCAGCGCGTTCAAGGTCGCTCCATTGTTAAATTTAGTAGGCATGAAAAAAGTCTAAGCGTATGCGCTTTTTTATTTAGACTTGAGTATCTGTTCGTAGAAGTGTTATATAATCTGTGGTACTAGGTACAGTCAGCATCAGAAGTAGCTAAGCAAAATAAGACGCTCAAAATTACCTACACAGATCCTTATTTCCTTGACATTAGAGTTTGTGTGTAGATCATTTTGAGCACCAGGACCGCTTAGCAACTTCTGCTGCTGACTGTACATTTGTTTTGGTAAGTACCTACAAATTGTAAGTTCCTGCTCATGATTTGCAGGTACCCTCGTACTAGGTATACGGTACGGAATCCTCGTGAGCGATAGGATTTGAGCTACAGTTGGCCTTAGAAAAACATGGTAGTCTAGTGGCTCCCCTAGCCATCTGCCAAGACTGGTAGGCGATTCTAGAACAAACAATGGTGCCTATTAACATCGTTGTATATCTTCGCTGAGTTTCTACTTAGGTACTTATACGATATGCGTAATATTAACAGACTACTAAAATCATAACGTCGCTGGGCCGTAGAATACAGTATTGTCTAAAAATATGTGTGCCTATGTTGGCCGACTTACCTATGTCTTAGAAATAAGGTTGAAAAGGAAATAGGGAGGTGTTGTGCTTCGGACAGCTGTTGTTCCTTTCACATTAAAATGATAATTTAAATTGTTTATTTAGCAGTTTCAAACAACATATAAGCAGGGAAAAAAAGATTTACATATTGTCAATGCTTTGATTTAGTATAAGTAACTAGATACACAATCAGCCGAAAAAAGTGGCCGTCCAAAAGAACCGCGCGATCGACACTTGCGGCTCTTTTGCGTTTAGTCTGGTTTCGACCGTGAGACTTGACGGTTGTCAAAAATGACAAAAATGATCTGTGAAAAAATGCGTTAATAGCAAATATAGCAATAGAAATTAAAAAAAAAAAGGATTGGATATATTTCTTTAACTAAGTTCTATTGATAGCGTAAAGAATTTCATGTAAACTCATTGGCATTTCATGGTTTTGAATAAATAATATCGTTAGTACAAATGACAGATTATCACGGAACAAAAACCTAAGGAGTCAGTACCTACTTATTAGATTTTTTATGGAGTAGTACAGTTACGTTATTTGTGGTTTTCAATTTAAGATTCCCGAGAAATCCTTAGCGATGTGCAAAGTAGGCCACAGTTATAGGCTTATAGCACGAGATAGGGTGACGACTTCGTCGTGTGTTTATTTTTCAAATTTATATAAATCTTGTAAAAAAAATGTTTAACTAAAGATAAATTGATATTCAGATTGCAAGTCATTATTATATATCGCAACGGGACTAATTAGATAGGTACGTCAAATATACCCTTTAGTCCGTTTTCGCAATTGCGGTTTCACAATTGGCTGCGAAAGAAGAATTATTTTTCACTGTTTCGTAATTAACTTTCAAACAAGAATTTTTTGGCTATTTTCGCAATCGAATATTTTTTCTCCTTTCGCAGTTAATTACTATAAACATCTCCATTTTCTTTTTTCACAATTAATTACTATTGCAACACATTGGTAAATAAATAAATTACTTAATGAGGTCCTAAACTAACTAGTAAATTGGCTACGAAAGATGAATCATATTTCACTGTAAATAGTTATCAAACAAGCATTTTGTTGCTGTTTTAGTAATCGAATTTCGTAACTAACTTCAAAAACTGAACGAAAAAAATAACAACGTATCATATGACCGTGCTAGAAAGGTAATCGGCAAAAAATTACTATTTGTATTGAAACGTATAAGACCTTACCCATCAGACCGTTCCGTCACCGGTCCATCATTTTCATGTATTTGACACACACGTTCATACCACGGTCATAGTATGCTACGTTGTGATGGGCAAACGCCTTTATTGTTATTTTTTCGTTCAGTTTTTGAAGGTAATTACGAAATTCGATTACTAAAACAGTAACAAAATGCTTGTTTGATAACTATTTACAGTGAAATAGGATTCATCTTTCGTAGCCAATTTACTACAAAAACAGAAAAAAAATCTTATTTCTTAGTTAATTACGAAACTTGATTGCGAAAACAGAAAATAAATTCTTGTTTGACAATTAATTACGAAACAGCGAAAAATAATTCTTCTTTCGCAACCAATTGTGAAACCGCAATTGCGTAAACGGAAAAAAAATCTTATTTCGTAGTTAATTACGAAACTTGATTGCGAAAACAGAAAATAAATTCTTGTTTGACAATTAATTACGAAACAGCGAAAAATAATTCTTCTTTCGCAGCCAATTGTGAAACCGCAATTGCGAAAACGGACTAAAGGAAATATACCACGCTAAAATGATCTACATACCTAGTTCTTAGGGCCTTATCACACTTGCGATTTGCAAGCGATTTGAAAGCGAAGCGTGCGCGCGGCGTGTTCGGCGCGTGCCCGCAACCAATTCGCCGCGATTACGCCGCGACCGCGTGACGAATACGCCGCGACTGCGCAGCGAGTTCGCCGCGTCAACAGTTGAGATTTACTGACGGCTGCGCAGCGTATTCGTTACGCAATCGCGGCAAAATCGCGACGCACTCGCGGCGAATTGGTTACGGGCACGCGACGAACACGCCGCGCGTACGCTTCGCTTTCAAATCGCTTGTAAATCGCAAGTGTGATAAGGCCCTTAATCCCTTTTCACTAGTCGTGCGTAGAATTTTTAGGGAGTTTGACAGCTGCACTGATAATACTGTAATGCCCACCGAACAATGTTTTGCGTATATTTATTAAAAAAATGAAAGTGTTAATTGTTTAGGTATTGCCTGCTTGTAAAAATAAATAATCATGATTTGTGCTTTTCGTCTTCCTGTTTAAATAAATACAATATTATAGATTTTATTCATTAAAGTGAGACATGTAAAATACTTGCAAACAGCAAAAATCCGCAACATGCTTCGTCAATCATTTACAAATGACTGTATTGTTTATACAAAATTATTAAAATAATTTTATAACGCGACTCCGTTCATTCGCTATTTAGTTTTGACGTGAGCAATCAAGTCACATTATGATACAATCTCAATAAACTAAAAAGTTTCTAATCTGTTTGATGCTAATTCGCTAATATGGCCCTTACAGCTTAAAAAACTAAGTTCTCTTTTATATGAAACATATATCTCAATGCAGGTTATAAGTAAACGCGATTGGCATCAACTGAAATTCAGCTAGTTGTCATTTCGGGGCACATTTCTTGAAATTTTTGTTCGACATTGTGCGTCTATTTACTTTATTATACGTCAATGTGTCAATGTCATCAATGTGCTGGATTTCAAAGGATTAATAAAATTCTGAATTTGACATGTAATGAAACGATATAAGTAATATTCGGTTGTATTATAATTATAAACAAAGTTTTAACTGACTTCAATTAAGTTCAATTCAGTACTTCGCCAAGCCACACATACATGATTATTCCACATTTCCTATCCTCTTTACTTTAGGTACCACATGAATGGCTTTCCGAGAGCAAATGCGTTGTTAAAATATAACAGAAAAAAAACACAAATATTATCGGCCCACATATTGTGGGCCGATAATATTTGAGGAGTTCCGTCTCAATTACTCAAGGATCTCAGAATCAACTTTGGCACTTCATTAGTTGCTACTTCAACGGAATCATGTCAGAATCATGGACGTCATGGACCTATGATACTCATGACAAGATATGGTAGGTAGGGTGTGCAATCCGGATCCGACTTGTATGGAAATATCCGGATCCGCGGATCCAGATCCGGATATTTAGTATTTACATACAAGTCGGATCCGGATTGCTAATGGTAGGTAATAGGTAATAATACCACGTCCGAGCGAGATGGTAGTAGGTATATAAATCTCGATAAGTGTGACAGAAAGGGAAATATCATTCGTTGTCCTTGTCATAGTTTTTTATTTGCCACAACTGATTTAGTATGAGGTTGTGGTAAATAAACCACTACCTGCCCAAATTAAGTAGGTGGTTTATGGTAACTAAGTCATATCAGCCATTTTAAGATTAGTTCTTAATTTAGCTGCATAGAAGCCTTTCCGTCCCTCATTGTGGCATCACGTATAGCTTGTCCTGAGTATCATAGGTCCATGTTTGACTTAGATAGAATTTAATCATTACAAGAAACTCCATAAGTCTTCTGTGGTCTGTTCTCTGTCGTGCTATGGCGAGGCTCAATAAAGTTAATTTTTCATATATCTTTCGTATTCGTTTTTAACATGCGAAAGCTTGGCTTGACCAAGCTAAAAGCAAGACAATATACAAAAAAGCATAGACTATATTTATCTAGTTTCATCATCAGTCAAGTTGTGCATCATCAGTTCCAGTTCACCAAACTTGCTATTTCCGAGGGTAAATACACGCAATATAATTTCAGGGTTGCCCTTAATTTCCCTGGGTTCCCATCATCAGATCCTTACTTAATCTCAATGGGACCACCTCTGGAGCCGTAGCATGGTTGGTCTTGTCACGCGATAGGTGATAGGATAGAGCGTGCGTCACTGGCTGACACGGTTCGATAGAACGAGACGACGCTCTTATCTTGTCACTTGTCGCGTGATAAGGCCAGGCCAACCATGCTACGGCTCCAGGAGTATACTCTATGGAATAAAAAACAATTTTGGAAATCGGTCCACATTTGACAGACAAATCGGTGACTCAATCGGTTCCACTAGGAATATAGAACCCCCTCCTTTTTTGAGCTCGGTTACAAAAGGGAACATGCTCGTGTTACCTTCGACACATTCGTGTTATTAGAAGGACTATTCAATATGAAGGACTAACCCTTTTTTAGTTTAGGAGGAACTACGACGTTATTACGAATACCACCCGGGCGCAGGGGGTGACTCGAGTGATTATGTGGGACTCCCGTATATGGGCTAACGAGACCCACGGTGTAACCACTAACTACCCTTCCTCCCCTCCCCTACTTGACGCCTAGCCGCCTTGTGGCAAGGCTACAGGAACGCTAACGCACACATCCACGGCCCCACCGGCGGCAGCCGCCCAAAGCGGCTCCTTCGCGGATGCCCGGGGGCCCTCCACGTGAAGCACGCCAGATTTTTTGGCGCGCCTGCCTCATTGATCTCCACATGTTCAGCAACGAATCCTCCTGAGTCCACTACGAGGACATCATGGGTGCGGAAAATCCAACACCCGGAGGCGGGTCAGGTCTGTGGTTCCGCCATCGACCACGTGGCAGAGGATAGGGAAAGCGGTGCGCGGTGCACTGTAAACCGTAATACTAGCATTCCTTTTCCTCTGCGTCCCCGCCAAGTTCGCAGGGGTTAGGGAGATTGGCGCATCATAATACCAACACGCCTCTCCCCCTACGACTCTGCCTCGGCTACAAAAGATGCCTCTTAGCGTCTATATGGATGACCGATCCACGGTTACGAAGCCCCCCCTCCCCGCCAAGGCGAGTACCCTCGAGGGGGAAGGACCAACACTTATCTCAACAGTATCACTAGGTGGTAGGTGCGTCATATAATAGTTCTATTAAGAGTCTCAGGCTACACACAAAACATATGAGAGATTCGGGGCTGTTCATTGATTACGTAAAACATTGTTTCTTTACTTTTTAACGGCTTTACATTTTTGAGGCCTGTACAAAATTTATTAAAGGGTTTTTGGTAATAAAGTTTAGAGGAAAATACGATTACACCACAGAAAATACTTAATACATAATATATGAAACTGGCATTAGGTGAGGTGAGACTCGGGCCTGTTCATTGATACTTGAGACGTAGACTTTATAATTTATTGTATTCTTGGATTCCTCATTGGCTTTTACAGCTGCACATGCCACAATACTGACAGGAAAACACATTATGATCTGATTGAACATGATCTCTCTACAACTGCCTGAAACACCATTAGGCGAACATTACATTTAGACGGCCGGGTGGTGATAAATAGTCATAAGATAATGAAGTAATCAATTTCTTCACGAACCGCAAAGCAAATAACTCGCACTGAAATGATTCAATTATGCATAATTGTACCTATCGCAAAGTTATAAATATTCATACCCTATTTGACTTGTTCGCCTTGTAGTTTAGAATTAATTGGAATAATTTGCAGTTGTAGGATTTTTCAGCGACAAAAATGGCCAAGTGCGAAACGAACTCCTAATACTTACCGGGAAACTAGATCCCACCAAAAACATAAATGTAAAAAAGGAGAGCCAAGTTCAATACATAAATTATGCTTGGCTGTGGGCTTCGCCGCAAAAAGAATGAAGATCTAAATGAGTGCCAAGTTCTATGCAAAATCCAAATATGTATTTATAGGAACGAAATAACATTATGAACAAGTATTAAACTCTATTTCTTTGCTTTATTGGATACCTGTTGTAACTATTGCTGTTATATATGTGAGATCTTAAAGTAAGTTATTTCAGTCAAAATTTACTTTAAAAAAAACATGAAGGTCAAATAATAACAACATTATGAATAATTTTATAGCACGGTCGTCGCCAAAAATACGTTTACACTACTCGTATTCTCCTTATTGCAATGGAATAAGGTGCAAAAGTGTAAACGTATTTTTGGCGTCGACTACACTTACTTCAAAATTTGAACATATTATTCGTTCATATAATTCACATAACATTCTTATAAATTACAGTTAGTCAGAAATTCATCAACAGAGTAATAGCTATTTTCTAGTAAATAATTATACAAGTTTTTCTTAAATAAATTTAGTGGCAGTTCCTTGAAAATATCAGTTAGGCAGTTAAATATTCGTATTGCCATTCCGTGAACATTTTTATATTGACTAATGCAAGATTCGTTCTTGGCATTATAAGTTTGTTCCTATATTTACCTCGCTTTGATGTGGTAGTTATGGCCTTGAATTTTAATGGGTGTTTTTTTTGTAAAATGTACATACTCGTACTTACCTAATCTAGATAAAATGGCGGTTGTGTAAATTTAAATATTGCGGTTGCAATGAATAGGCCGTCCACCTCAATACCTATTTTCAGCTAGAACACTAACTACTTCCAAATTCTTGTTTACCTTTGTTAGTAGGTCAGCTGGCAGTCACTTCCGTAAAAACTAGTGCTTACGCCAATTATTTGTATTAGGCAGGTAAGCTGGAACCCTTTCGGATTGCATCAGGATAACACTAAAATGAGGAGGACTCTTTCCACTCCGACTATGACTTACATAAAAATTGGGATATCCAGTGACGTAAGTAAGTATGTATACACTGTTCGCCATGAAAGTACCTAATGTTAATTAAAACGGCGCCTGTAGGTACCGAATGCCAATACACTATGCAATTAGCTATATCTGCTGTAAAATTACCCGATTTAACTCCTCACACTTCCCCAAACTTAATATTGATAAATGGTTGCGAAATATCGGCGCAGTTGCAACGGCCCGACCGCCTCATTACCTCTTTTCAGCTAGAACACTCTTTCCACTCCGACTGCGACTTACACAAATTCACATTTGCAATCAGAGCTCGGAGAAAAGTTCCTCCGAGCCCCCCTCACCCCCTGCCGCCTTTAATTAACAGAAAGTGGTTCATTAGAGCTTATTCATTAAAGCAAGGAGTAATTAGCGAACTCTAATGAATGCTGTAATAATGTAAGAGCCGTCGGACTGCGGCTCGACAGCCGACTTCTAGATTAATCTAGAACTGGGAATAATTTAGTGATGCCGGTATTTTATTACCTACTTATGCGGGGCTGTATCGGTCGGCTTGCGTCGGTTTATCAATGGTACCCGGAATCTAATTAACTTATTCCGAGAACTTCCGTGTTCATTATGCTTGCTTTCCTAGTAGGATGACAAATTAAGAGTAATATCGTGAGAATCCTGCTATATCATTTTTGGGTAGCAAAATTCTCAACAAATTCCTATGAACAGGAGGAGATTATTCAATAAGCTAGGAAGCGCTCCACTCCTGCCATCTACTCATCACCATCATTGGCCACAACATCTATGACGGATGATTGTTTCAGCGCTTAAGAGCCTATGGATTGCCGCATATAGGTTGGTGGCTATATATAGTCCTATAGCAGCCATCTACTACTAGTATAATTTGCTGCCAATTCGCCCAGCGACTTTGACTAATACTCGATGATTTTTTATTTGTGATCAAGAACCAATTTTTCTAATTCAGTAATTGATTCCGAACATGATTAACTAACATGATTACCTAAAACGAACGTTCTTTTTTCCTGAATAAAATTTAATCAGGAATTACTTTTTTAATGAAAAATCATTGTCACCCTAATGGTAGTTTAAATCTATGAACCTAAAACCTCCTTGAAAAATTTGTTTCATACCTACCTACGAACCGATTGTGTCCAATTATTAAATTAAGAATAATAAACTTTCAATTGTCACATGTACAACAAGTAAATCTTAGAATTTATTGACGTAAAACCTAAAGCGTTGAAATTTGACGTATGTAGATATCTACTTAACTTTATAAAATTAAGGGTGACCATACATTCAGTGGATATTTAGTGTCAACATTATCATTAAATTTAGATAACTAAACAGCGATGTAATTGCGTGAGACCTCATCCATTGGAATCTCTGTTTTGGCTGGTTATTAATATTTTTCGACTCCTGATCACGGATGAAAATCACCGTGTAAGTATATAAAGTCCTCCACGCCGTGTCCGGCGACTGCAACTCCGTCAATTATTTATATATTTGGATTATGGAACGCTCTAATGTGGCTCGCAAAACCAAATTTTGTTTTAAAAATGCGGTCACACGGTGCGCAACAAGAACTAGCTTGGTTTTAGCTGTAGGTGTAGGAGGGCTGGCCAAGTCTTTCGGATATGCCGCTTAGCTTCCAGTTCTTCTAGACGCAGCTGCTCATATTAGTCTATTTTTCTGTGAACAGTAGAGCGCGATTGCGAACGACGTAGTGCACTTTCCTCCCAGCAATCACTGGTACGCACATAATTAGAAGGGGCATTTCACGTGGTTTGAATGATTCTTAGATTCGGTTGTATAAGTAAGTTAAAGTATCTAAATTTATTACAAAAAGTAAGGTAAACGTCCCAGTGACACTTTCCATATTAATTCATAACAATAGAGGTGAACAATAGGTGTCAATCATTACGTAGGTATCTACACGAGTAGGTACTAATATAATTATTGTAACTTTCATGCAAATACAAATTATAATTGTAAGACTTTACTTTAAATTTAATTAGCCAGAGAATATTTAGTCAATTACCGATGTGAAAGACTTGTCAAAAATTTTGGAAAATTAAAAGTCAATATAATTGAAGTTGCGCTAACATCACAGGTATATTTGAAAGAAATAGCTCAAGAGCGCAATTAGATGTTGGTTAATTAGTTATAATCTTTACTCAATTAACGCAAAATAAGCGAATATCAAGCTTTGACCCAGACCCGTAGTAATTTTGCTTAGAAATTTACTTAAAGAAAACACCGAACTCTCATGCTCACATGTTCATGAATTAGTATTCCACGAAAGAGGTGGACTTCTTAGATGTCAGTGTATACATGGCTGGCTGGCCAGAACATGCATAATGATGTATGCTAGCATTATTATGGTATTATAATAAGCCCCGACTGAAAGACAACGTACGGTGATGCAAAAAGGTTTATTATAAATTCTAATGCGGTTACAAAATGCGATGCCGTTGGTTCGTTGCTACTTGCTACATGTTCAGTGATGCTTTGGTGGTGGTAGGTTGTGTTGTGCGACGGGGAAATATACATTAAAAGAAATATCTGCTGGTTAGTGGGAGAAAATTATAAACTATAAAAGAGAAGGTCTTTGCGCCGGTTAGCGACCACCTAATTTTTGCGACCACTTGGAAGTGAGTGAGGAGTAGATTTCTATTAAATGAATACTAAACAAATTGCTTACCGCGGATTGTTTGAATAGAGACTACATAATTGTTATGTTTTTTTTTATTATAGATACCTTTTCTTTCAGGCGGTCGCTAACTGACACCGATCGCGTAAACGGTGTACCGACCCTAATCTATAAACTTTAGAATAACGATTGAAAAACTTTGATAGGAAATCGGACTCGGTTAAATATTAACATTACCATGCTACTTATTACGACATTTATTTCAATTGGTGAAATCGCATCCAAGCGCACGTTGTATCTTTTGTCCGACAAAGGAACGTGGGTCCTCAAATATAAAATCAAACGATGCTGTAAAGTGAAACTTTACTTGCGCACTGTAGCTCGGACGTGCGGCCGAGTGACCCTTACTCCTAACGATTGCTGCGGGCCAGCCCGCAACTAGCTGAAACATGAAATACTCCATCTACATAATACATTGTAACACACTCATATTAGTAAAACATAATGCATGTTCTCAATTTTAATGAGGAACGGTCAGAGTTATAAACTACAACGGTAATAAAGGAGAGTATACGAAACTATATCGCTATATACTGTTTAAATCCTCGTTTACTTGGTTCTGAAAATCGAACACACATCTTTGTCATACATATATAGATAATGAGATGTTGTATGAAAGGTTTAAACGCGGGTCATATGTATCCAGAATGTACCTAGATTGGCCTTATTCAGCTGACTTAGAAGGTTCTGTTAAAAATTGTACCTACAAGGTTTTTTGGCGTCTGTACTTTTTTATACAATCAGCAACTATTAATCGAGAGGACTCCAATGGGTTCAAACACGACGGTTTTTCAAACTCAAATAGTAGATTGTAGGTATGACAAGGGTCTAAAATAAGCCATTACCACGAGATGGTTATTTTCCCGAACGAAGTGAGGGAACATTGTTTGAGGGGTAATATGGCTTTTAGACCAGAGTCTAAAAGAGAGAGAGAGAGAGAGAGTATACACTTTACTTTTCACTTCGACTGCGAGAAAATAGTAAAAACAAAGTAATCCATGCACAATCAATAGTAAATTCCACGGCGAAAAGATTGTTTATGATTTTTTTAATAAACTGCGTTGACACAGATACAAAATGTTGACACCTCGAAAAAACGCCTCTGACCGTCTATAGCCGCGTCCAAACGGCCGAGCGCGGCGGGCAGCATACGGGGCATAAAATAAAGCGAGATATATACAGCAGTCTATCCCGCTCAATATGCAGTCAACCACGCTGGAACGTTTGGACGCGGCTAATACAGACGGTCAGATGCGGTTATTTTTTAAATTATTGTGAATTAGTGAATAAAAACACCTTGTGTTTGAACATTTATTTCAATTGGTGAAATCGCATCCAAGCGCACGTTGTATCTTTTGTCCGACAAAGGAACATTGTTTGAGGGGTAATATGGCTTTTAGACCAGAGTCTAAAAGAGAGAGAGAGAGAGAGAGTATACACTCTACTTTTCACTTCGACTGCGAGAAAATAGTAAAAACAAAGTAATCCATGCACAATCAATAGTAAATTCCACGGCGAAAAGATTGTTCATGATTTTTTTAATAAACTGTGTTGACACAGATACAAAATATTGACACCACGAAAAAACGCCTCTGGCCTGGCCGTCTCGGCCGTTTGGACGCGGCTAATACAGACGGTCAGAGGCGGTTATTTTTTAAATTATTGTGAATTAGTGAATAAAAAACACCTTGTGTTTGAAATTAATTCTGTTTCCTAATTGGTCGATTTTAATATCTAGCTGTATTTTGGTTTGTTGATAGCAAATACAAATGATTTTTTAAAGAGTTGTGATTGGTGGATTTAATACGGTGAAGTGTTTTGATTGGTCAAATTAAAATGTTTAAAAAAACATAAATATGTATATATTTTCCCTAGGGGCTAAATGTACTATTTTAGCCCCGCTTGCTAAGCCTAATAAGTATGACACACTTTTCGAGCATGAGAAGTGAAATAGTTATTTACGATACAAGTGCAGAAAATAGGAAATTAGCAACGAGTGGTGATAAATTAAAACACGACCGAAGGGAGTATTTTAAATCAACACGAGTTGCGAATTACCTATTCGCACGTGTATCGTACAACGTTTTACAGTACGGAAAGTGCTCATTTCCACACTCGTGCGGGAAAGTAACGTGTACTGTAAATAATCTTTTCACTTCTCATGCTCTAAAAGTTTGTCTTTATGTTGTGCGTAGGCGACATAAAATCGATTTTTATGCTAGAGCATCATGTGTGAAGATTTTACTTTATGCACTAGAGTGCATAAAGTAAAATCTTCATCGAAGACAAAGGCAATCGTTCCAACAGCCACACGAACAACTTTAACAAAACTCTTTTTTTTATTTCGTTTCGTTAGTATTCTAAGACCAAGGCAACGATACTAAGTTGTGGAAAAAACTAGATGCCTAAATCTTCAGTGACCAAGAGGGCTTTACAAAGCTCTTAAAAATATTTTCAAATTACATTAAATTCGAACCAGTACTTTAAAAATTATTGCAAGTCAAAGTTTTTCAAATTTGTCACTGACTTACTCACTTACATACCTACTGACCAATCATCGAAATTCTAAGGTACTTCTAGCTGATCTAGAAACTTGAAATTTTGCATGCGGTTAGTGTTAAGCCGCGTCCGCTGCGCCGTGTTTTCGATGTTTTTAAACATCTAACATGTTTTGCCAATCAAAACAAAACCCTATTTATTTGTTTACCGTAACTGACGGATAACATGTTAGATTTTTAAAAACACGGAAAACATTGGTGCATCGGACCCGGCTTTAGGTGTATAATGCAATAGAAAACTATAAAATGTTATTTATGGTTGGTAAAGTAACATTTCCATACAAAGTCTATGCTAGTTAGAATATTATTTCCACTGCATTCATAATTTGTAAGTAGGTATTGATAACACATTAACCTACAAAAATAAGTTAGATAGGTAGGTACCATAAAAACACTCCATGTAAAAAATAGGCCAAGTCTCGAAACTCTTCCAGTTGCATGGAATTTATATTGTGCAGATTCGCGCATATGAAGAAACGGGATTGTGTAAAAAGAATGATAGTGAAGAATAACGAAAGTGATAAAATGCAATTGCATGGAATTTATATTGTGCAGAATCGCGAAAAGGAAGAAATGGGATTGTGTAAAAATAATGACAGTGTAGCATAACGAAAGTGATCAAATTCAGTTGTGCGGAATTCATTTTGTGCAGTATCGCGAATAGGAAGATACGGGATTGTGTAAAAATAATGACAGTGAAGAATTACGAAAGTGATCAAATTCAGTTGTGCGGAATTCATTTTGTGCAGTATCGCGAATAGGAAGAAGCGGGATTGTGTAAAACTTATGACCGTGCAGAAAAACGAATGTGATCAAATTCAGTTGTGCGGTATTCATTTTGTGCAGTATCGCGAATAGGAAGATACGGGATTGTGTAAAAATAATGACAGTGAAGAATTACGAAAGTAATCAAATTCAGTTGTGCGGAATTCATTTTGTGCAGTATCGCGAATAGGAAGAAGCGGGATTGTGTAAAACTTATGACCGTGCAGAAAAACGAATGTGATCAAATTCAGTTGTGCGGTATTCATTTTGTGCAGTATCGCGAATAGGAAGATACGGGATTGTGTAAAAATAATGACAGTGAAGAATTACGAAAGTAATCAAATTCAGTTGTGCGGAATTCATTTTGTGCAGTATCGCGAATAGGAAGAAGCGGGATTGTGTAAAACTTATGACCGTGCAGAAAAACGAATGTGATCAAATTCAGTTGTGCGGTATTCATTTTGGGCAGAACTCCGAATAGGAAGAAACAATAATGGCATAAACTTAGAAGTATCCTCCGGAACCACTCATAATAGTTTATAGAAAGGACCGGGATGGACATAGGATATAAATGTTATCTCAAGACTTCGCTTGCGTTCCACGCAAAACGCGAGCGAAGACGCGCGGCAGCTTGTGAAATTATAAAGTCATTCAATTGATGCGATAATAATTGGAGCCCTCAGAAAGTACAATAATTTGTTTAACTTTTGAAACGTACGTCTATGCCATAAGATCTAATTTAGCGTACTTTGGTCTTGACCGTACGCAGCGGTATTTGTCCCCGGGCGGGACCAATTACTGCGTCGCTTCCTTCCTGCACCCATCAAATATGTACGGGCCTTTAGCGAAAAATAGCGCAAATGGCAAAAATGGCGCGAGTGACGGACGGCCGATGAATGAGTGATGGTCGGCCTGATCAATAGCCGGTGGAAAATTCACGTAGCCACGACGAGCTAGCCTCATCCTCTATACGTTATGTGCTAAATATATGCAGTACCTACTTACTGTTAAATTATATATAACCGTGTGTTTTGCATTGAAATATAATTGACAGTAAAAGATTGAATGACATGTTCGATACGATTCAAATAAGTATTAGAACCTTTTCTTAACATTCCCTCCCTTCTTCACTTGAGACTCATCAGCTCAGTCAGATAGAGCAGCCTTGGCTTGTATAGCGGCTTCGTTAACATGTCAGCCAAGTTTTGCGCCGAAGTAACTTTATTAGCCACCAAATTACTATTTAAAATGCATTCTCTCAAGAAGAAGTGTCTTCTTTTGACGTGCATATGCTTAGTCTGATGGTGGTTCTCAATTGGATTCATGCTGAGTTTCAATGCAGACTCATTGTCTATTAACAACTTCACTATTGGCACGTCCATAGCTATGTCATCAATAATTTTCTTTAGCCACAAAACTTCTCGAGCAGCTTCGCTCGCCGCTACAATCTCAGCTTCGGTTGACGAGAGTGCTACAGTTCTCTGTCGATTACTCCGCCATGAGATGGCGCCACCTGAGTACAGGCAAACCATGCCAGATGTCGATCTTCCTGTAGTGGGGTCACCTCCGTGATCTGCATCTGTGTACATAACAATGTCGTTATGCTTACCTTTATACTTGTACGTGATGCCGTAGTTCAGAGTACCTTGAATGTAACGAAATATTCTTTTCACTCTTACTACATCTTCATTACTCGGGCTTTGTAGTGTTCTAGACACCACTCCAACAGCAAAAGCTATGTCTGGTCTTGTGCCAACCATTAAATAGGACAGAGCACCAACTGCCTCGCGATATGGAAATCGTTCGTTACAGTCTGTAGTTTGTTCTGTTTGCGCGTACTTCACAATCGGTGTTGGTGCTGGTTTACAGTTTACCATGCCAAAACGTTGCAGTACTTTCCTTGCGTACGCCTTTTGGTCTATTGTAATAGATCCATTATCAGAGGTATTTATCTCTATTCCGAGAAAATAGGATGCGGGCTTGGTCGTGACTTTAAATCTTTTCCTTAGCTCGGTGTAAACTTTTTCAACTTCATTTTCATCACTCGCAGCCACCAATCCGTCATCCACATATAAAGCAATTATAGCTTTCTTATTCCCTCTTTTCCTGATGAACAGGCACGGATCCGCTGAACTTTGCTCAAAGCCAATTTGGATGATATAATCCGTTATACAGGTGTTCCAGCATCTCGGTGCTTGTTTCAGTCCGTAAAGACTTTTCTTAAGTTTACACACCTTCGATTCACTCTGATATCCTTCAGGAGGTTTCATAAAGATGTCTTCATTGAGCGTTCCATACAAAAATGCCGTAGACACGTCAAATTGTCCAAGTGTCATTTTCTCATTAGCTGCGGTACTCAAGAGAGCTCTAATGGTGCTTGTCTTGGCTACCGGGCTGAAGGTATCGTAATAATCAAGGCCTTTTTTCTGCGAAAAACCTTTTATAACAAGTCTAGCCTTGTATCTTTCGATACTGCCATCTGGGTTAGTTTTTATTTTGTAAATCCACTTGCAAGGAATGGCTTTGCGTTTAGGTGGTAGATCAACCATTTCCCACGTGTCATTATCCTTCAGCGAATTTAACTCTTCATTCATTGCTTTTATCCATTTATCTTTGTCAGTACTGTTCATAGCTTCTTTGTATGTTTTAGGCTCCGGATTAACTTCATCATCTCTACTCACGGTCATAACAAAACCATCGTATCTAGAGGGAGGTTTGAGGTCTGATCTGCTTCTGAGTGTCTTAAGTCTTTCATTTTCTATCTCCTGTGCAGATAAATACTCATCACTTTCAGGTTCTATCTCCACCTCTCTTATCGATTCAATAGATCTGTCGAAATCGTTTTCAACACTCAAACTGTGATCAGCATCTTCTTCATCGTCAGTAACAGAGGGATGTTCTGCGGCTGATGTCGATGCGACTGGATCCAGGTAAGGAGGTTGTAGAATGATTTCATTACGTGGTGAAAAAGTTCTCTCCTGAAACGTTACATCTCGAGATCTTATGAGTGTACTGTTTTCTTTGCACCAAATTCTGTATCCATCATCATTGTCATATCCAATTAAGACTCCTTTTACGGCTTTCTTGTCCATTTTCTTTCTATTACATTTGGGGATGTGGGCGTAGCAGGTGCTTCCGATAATTCTCAAATGTTTGATATTGGGTTTCTTACCGAACCAGAGTTCATAAGGTGACTTTCCTTCTTGGGTCGGTCCAGTGCGGTTCAGGATGTAAGCGGCAGTATTGACAAGTTCAGCCCATAGGCCCTGAGGCATTTCTTCATGCGCATGCATCATGGCTCTTGCTGACTCTACAATCGTTCTATGGTCACGCTCGCAGCATCCGTTCTGTTCCGCCGTATAAGGCATTGTCAATCTTTGACGTACTCCGTTCTTGTGTAAAATTTTCTGAACTCTCTCATTATCAAATTCACCGCCATTGTCGCTAAGAATTTCTTTTACAATATGTCCAGTAGCTTTAGTCTCTGCCAACATTTGCTCAAGTTTTTCATGAACTTCTCCCTTTTCTTTCAGAAAATAGATTTGCCGATATTTTGTAAAGTCGTCTTTAAAAAGAACATAATATTTGAATTTGGAAAATGAATTCTTGAACGGGCCACATACGTCAGTGTGTAACAGCTCTCCAGGCTGTGACGCACGTTCCCTAGTGCCAAACTTGCGTCGATGGGTTTTGCCAAATACACATCCCTCGCAGAGTTCACTGTCTACTTTCAGCGTTATGCCAAGCTCTGTCTCGACAACCTTCTTAACATGAAACTTATTTTGATGTCCCAGCCTCTCATGATATAATTGCATCTGGTCGGATATCTCTATATGATTAATTTCATGAGAGCCCTTAATGTTTTTGACCTTTAGCTTGTAAAGTCCTCCATTTTTAGCTCGCACTCCAATCAGTAGATGTCGTCCGCCTTCATACTTCATTATACATTCTTGGGTTCGGGATTCAAATATAGTGTTTGTTAATTTGTCCTGAGCTGACAGTACCGAAAACAGGTTCTTCTTAATAGATGGTACATACCACACGTCGTTAAGGGTAATAATCTCTTTAGTACCACGTACGTCAGCTTCGATATCCAGGGCTCCCTTTCCAACAGCCTGAATAGCTGTACCGTTTGCAGTTGTAACTGTGTGGGACGTAGAGAAGCACTCAAAAGTTTTAAATAAGTCTCCTCGATTTGTAACATGACTAGTAGCCCCATTGTCGACATACCAGCTGTCTTGATCGATGCCTTCCACATCATTTACAATTGCCATTAGGTTCATGTTGACGTTTGATGTACTTTGGTTATTTGGCGTGGGTTTGGGTGGTCTCCCATCGGCTAACCATTTCGGACAAGTCTTGACTCTGTGCCCTATCTGTCCGCAATAGTTGCATTTCCTTTTTTTGTCGTTATGCTTGCTTTTATCTTTCGATCTCAGTACTAGAGCTTCTTCAATAATGGTCTCTTTGTTTCCACTTGTTAAAGCCCTTTCATGAGCACACAACTGTGTCGTCAAGTTTTCGATGTTCCGATCGCTCTTATTCATTAACAGCCAGCTCGATTTGAAATTAAAATATTGATCAGGAAGTGTGTCCAAGATTTTGCAAATTAAAAGCATTTCGGGGAGATTGTTACCTTCAATTTCTTTATTCAATTCGTACCAGATGTTTTTGAGCGTTGATATGTGAGTTGCCATATCGTGATCTTCAGTCTTCTGAAAGCGGAAGAATCTCATGCAAAGTTCATAACTTCGATCCTCCTTGGCTCCATCGTAAAGACGATGCAACTCTGTCCACATTTCACTTGACGTATTGCACCGCATGACCTTGTGCAGGGTTTCTTCGGTCATGTTTGTGGTAAGAATAAGCAAGGCATGACTGTCAAGGCTTTGGTAGTTATCCAATTTCGTCTTATATTCCAACTCGCTTGCTGGTAACGCCGGTGCCGCTGGTGGCTCTGGCTTAGTTACTTTACCCTGGATTATGTCTAGCGTACCTGGGGTGCTCCGCAAGAGCAGGGAAATCTTGTATTTCCACGTCTGCCAGTTTGTACTTCCTTCTAAGCGCCCAATCTCAAATCGCACATTAGAATTCATCTTGAAAGATGCGCACTTATTATAGGTCACAAAATCCAGTTTCAGCACGTTAAAATATCGTTTTACGCTCTGCTACCATGTTAGATTATATACAACCGTGTGTTTTGCATTGAAATATAATTGACAGTAAAAGATTGAATGACATGTTCGATACGATTCAAATAAGTATTAGAACCTTTTCTTAACACTTACAACGTGTAAAAATGACAGATATCCTAACAGATTTTTCAATTTTTAATTTAGTCTAAATATTTATAATTTGATGTTTCAGAAGATATTCGCGTGAATTCTGTTTCGTAGCTCTACGTATCATCTACTCGTTATATATACCTCCAGATAGAAGTTGCGTGGTACAGTGGCTCACGGACAAAAACGCCTTACAAATAATTGCATTTATTTTGAATTTGTAAAAATTTAAGTATGCGTAGATACAATCGAATAATTTATGGTTCCACGAAGAGTTTCCCCTAACACAATTCTCCTAGGCCCTTGTTAGTTGGTTTGCATTGTTTGGCAGGTACAATTTGATTTCAATACCAGTGCTGGTATCTAAGTCATAAAAAAATGCATTTCGAAATATTGGATACAATTTCTATCGGAAAACCGGAACATGTTACAGTGAAGGATAAATAGAAGATAATCCAATTGTCAGTCCGCCCAAAACTCGTGTCCGATTGGCGTGAAGTGCGTCCAACTGTGATCCGCAGCGTTACTATAAGAACGCTTTTTGGGGCTTACATTTTGCTACAAAAAATCAAAAATCGTTGCCGACCCTTTATTGAGATTCGCTAAGTTGACAAATGCTGGCCCCTTATTCTCAACACAGTGCATTCTCGTGAACGCTGGCCACTCTGTCAAGGTACCTACCTACATACTCACTATCAGGAACACGACAATACATCGCTGGAGTGATTCCTACTTTCGTTAAATGAATCGAGTAACGAGTCGAGTTACTAACGACTATTAGGTTCGGCGAGGTCTTGTTATTCGGATAATTAGGAATCTTTAACAAAGCTCAGAATCTCTTCACAAAAAAAACTTAATTACCTACTTTTCATTAAATTTCTTAATAATTTCGTAGACTAATGTTATACTAAGGAAATCTAAATTTCTCTAATGATAATTCAGGTTATATTTTCCAAAAATTCTCAACAAGGTTAGATATATTTAAAAAAAAAACCCAACAACACCTCAATTTAACATACTTTACCCTTTTTTTATGGAGATCAGTTTCCTAATTATATTCGCGCAACAACGGGTAGTTTTTTATGAACGTGACTTTCATCGCAGCAAAGGGAAACCTCATTAATGTTAGTTGACGCTTTATTGTTGACATCTCACGAAATAGCGGCTTAATGTGCATTAAAAGTTTTAAAACATTCAGTCAGTAGGTAATCTATCACACAAACCATGCAAAAACAGGTGTATAGTGTGTGCCGTGGTGTTAAATAAGTATATAGGCAAATTGATGCTATATTTTTTTTTCGGGAGCTGTAGTAATAGCAAAGCAATAGGCAAGCCGGTGGAAATCTAGTTCTATGCACGCCATACCATACCACAGTTATCTAACAGTGATACCAAATAATTTTCTTGGAATTTGAATACTTCACATTTATTTGGGAAAACAATAGTAAGAGTTTAGCTGATACAAATCCATTGAATAATCGTTGAATGTGTGGATTATTCTTTGTCATTCCGATGGGTTTTATACCGAATCACTGGTTGGAAGTTCCAATGGTTTTACACGGGGAAACCTACGTAGTCAATCCACGCCACGGCTGTTTTGAAAATGTGACTAGGACAGACCGTGATGGAATTAAGGAACATCAAAAAGCTGTAGAGATGCTGCATGTGAATTTAGATTTATTTATTTTTGGTGACTGTGTCCACCAAAAATAAAGAAATGTACATTTCGGTCAAGTCAGTCAGATCATTCCTTCTAAGTCAGTTGGATAGTCAATATTACATACACACGCTTGAAATAAAAGCGCATTGTGTGTGTGTTTGTGTTTTTAAATTACCTTGATGTTGATAGTATAAATAGATGCTAGACATCTTGTGCCCTAACACCAATCGAATAAGATATTTATTTTATTACAAACAGCCGAACAAAACTACTGTTAATTGCAGACATTGCAGTAGAGACTTTAGGAATATAAACATTTAAACAAGTCTCAGAAACAAAATCTAAATTCTATCTGCAAATGTCACGGACATCTTTAAGGTTTGTTCGTTAAAGAGTCATCGCGAATTCATGCGCCAGCTGCCAGTATTATTCAAATTCTTGCCAGACTGATTGAAATTAAAATATTTTTCAATACTTAATTAAGTACTCATTTTGTCATGACCAAAAAAGGTTCCGAAAGGCTTGTTTACATAATCGTTCAATTTGCAATTTTAAACAGCACTGACCAGCTGTTTTCTTGCTTTTTAAGCTGAAACACCGTGTTTTTGTGGGAACACGGACGCCACAGAGTCCCATAAATTAATAAAATTAATGTTTTGGTAAAAATAATAAAACTGATTTTTCTTCGGTTTGTTTTACCGACTTGTTTACGGGACTCGACAGAATTAAATGAAACGGAGAAGTCAAAGAAGTGATTATTCAAAATACCTTGAAACACGTCACGTTTGAGGATTCTCATTAGATTTGTTTGTAAGTATTAACATTGAGTAAAGATAAATGTACGTACCTGGTTCCGGCCTCCTTATTCGTTCGCCACTGGTTGCTTGGCCGTGGAGACTGAGGCAGCGTACGATTTCATTGATGATTAATAATCATAAAGTTTAACTGCTGCCGTTTATTTTAAGACATATTTTATTTTAGTACGCCTGGGTTTGCACTTTTCTGACATGACAGTAAAAGTCTCTTTTCTTTTTCTTCTTGCCAGCCTGGTGAACGATCCGCGCAAGGAGGTAAAAGTGGCCAAAGGAATTGCGGCGTAAGTAACCAAACATGTTTAAAAAGCCAGGTCTCATTGCTTTATTCAAAGACAATGTTACTACTTACTTCTCGCAGCTAGCAACAGAATCGGACTCGCTCTCAACTTTCTTCGAGCGTTTGCTATATCTGCTGCTCTGGCCATGCGTCTCTAATTTACCCGGTTGTCTGCGAAGCGCGTCTCCGCTTTGGTAACAATATATATTTATAGGTTCAAATAGCTCAAAAAGTTCTACACATAACTCTATTCAAGACAATAAGAGCGTATGATCAAATATTATAAGTTGAGGGGAGGCTAAGAAAGAATATACGTTCTACGCAACCATGAGTGACCATCGTTAGAATATCGACATATGTAGGTAGCGTGAATGTTAGGTAACCTAAGTACCTATTTTATTTTAGTTAATGTTAATCATAATCTTGTATTTACATTCTGAATAAATATTGTATAATCTTTTTCAGTACCTATTAGTTAGAGAACACGTAAAATTCACGAATACAATACTGTCGCGGTTGTGAAAAATTATTAAATGATAGGCTCATAAAAAATTACTTCTATAGATATTCCTTTTGACGTGGATAGTTCACCTCCACAGAGTACCTACCACAGAGGATCAGATCCCCGGTTAAATTGAATTTAATTGCATGCCAGGTGTTGTGGTCGTAGCGTGCGCTTAATCTATTCTATTAGGATAGTTGAGTGCTTTGTAGCACTCTGTTAATAAGTAATAATCCAGCGAGGTACTAGAGTGCAGCAGTGGATCAATCTGACACTTACTTTTTACATTACAATTTGATATAAATGATTCTCGCGCACTCGCCATGCGGTCGTGCGAACCTGAGTATTTCTAAAAAAATTGCCACTAATTTTTTTACGAGATTTTCTGCAACTTTTATGTTATTTCTACTCAGAATTGTGATCTCTTTCCATCCCAATAGGTTAAAAGTGTCCCAAAATTTCCATTCATTTTTAGGGTTCCTTTTTTGCCATTTTGGGCAAAAATGGAACCCTTGTAGTTTCGTGATGTCCGTCTGTCCGTCTGTCCGTATGTCACAGGCATTTTACTCGAAAACTATAAGGTGTATTTGAATAAAATTTTGAGGATAGGTGTATTTTGTTAGCCGCTATATAGTTTTGTAATTATATGACAAAAAAATTTTTTTAGGGGTGCACTCCATACATAAAACAGAATTTCAAAAACATTTTTTTCATTGTACGCCCACGTGTGGTACATCAATCGATAGGGCTTTTAAAATAAATATAAGGTTCCTCATTGTGCATTCTAAGTATTATGGAAAAATAGGAAAAAAATCTTGACAGACAGACATTTTTTTTACCTATTAGGATCGAAAGAGCTCGTGATTCTCATGCAGTGGAAGTAACCTAAAACTAGAAAATTTACAATTATGATAGTGGCATTTTTTTGAGAAACGCTCACTTACTCGTATGTTGACCGCGTGAAACTTACATTATATAAAATTGGATTGTAACATGAAAGTGTCTGATTGACCCGGCACAATAGACTACCTAGAGATTAGGTTTTAGCTTGAACTGCCTGGGGAGATGGTTAGCGGTCATTACATTAGCTTTATCAACTAGCTGCCCGCGTGGCTCCGTTCGCGTGACACAGAACGCATACGCACGAGGCCCCGGGATAAATTGTAGCCTAGTAGCTCCTGCCCGCGACTTCGTACGCGTGGAGCTCGTTTATATCGTAGCTCGATATAAACTTTCACCCCCCATTTCCCACCCGTGGGGGATGATTTCCGGGATAAAAACTATCCTATGTCCTTCCCCGGTACTCAAACTATCCCTATAGCAAATTTCATCTAAATCGTAACAGACAGACAGATAGACAGCCACACTCTCGCATTTTATTAGTATGGATTTATCCCGAAGGTCCATTCTAAATACACTGTTGAGATTTTTTAAATAGCATAAGTAGTTCCGGATCTCACCCCCAAAAAACTTCACCTCGTTGACCTCTTTATAATAAGTATTACCTGGTGTAGATTTCTCAATATTGAATAATATCGATGAGTTGTCAAGATTATTCAAATTGTGCAGACAACCTTGCTAACTTAGAGTAACTTCTAAGCTCATCTTGGTGAGTGAAACGTTGAAGTCTGTCACCAGTTGGAGGAGTCACAGCACTGGACTGAGTGATATCCCACAGATTTTCTCTTCTGTTAAGCTAAATGGAATCGCGGCCCTGCCCGACACATCCAATGTTTTAATGAGTTCACTTTTAGGTACAGTCAGCAGCAGAAGTAGCTATGCGGGCCGGGTGTTCAAAATGACCTGCACACGACTTTATTCTTAAGAAATTAAGAGCGTGTGTAGGTTATTTTGAAAATCCGGCCCGCTTACCTACTTCTGCTGCTGACTGTACTCGTGTAGGTACCTAAAAGTGAACTTATTGAAACATTGGCGTTAGAGCGCCTTCGGGAAGCTATCAGCAACGTCTACCTACCGCGAAGATTTAACTTCTTGAATCCGTTTTTGCTTTCAGAAACGAGCAAATAGGTAATATAGAATGCCGATTGCCATTTTTATATTAAACGATCTTAAGGGTACCGAATTTAATATGAAAATGAAAAACCAGCTACGTAATACCAGCTGGATTTTGCTTAACGAGTCCGCTACTAATAATGTTTGTAGTTCGTGTTCGTGGACGCGATTCGACATTCAAAATTTGACTCGTCCACGGGAGCAGAGGGCCTACCGCGAAAGGCATTCGAAGTTTTCCCTCTCTGTCAGACTTGCGAGTTCGTACGTAAGTGCAACAGAGAGGGAAAACTTCGAATGCCGTTGGCGGTAGGCCCCCAGGATGCCAAAGGAATATTTCTATTTATTTGTCTCTTGTTATGAAATGAGGGTTACCGCGAGCGCATTTGCCGCTAGAGGCGCTAGTGTAGCGTGAGGTCAAATGCTACTGTTTGGGTGGGCTACGCGGGTTTATTTCTAAATTTAGAACGTTGTGAATATTTTGCTATACTTGAGATTAATTATGGCTAAGTCCCTGGGCGACCGAGCTCTGCTCGGGTGAAAATACAGAAAATACGGAGAAAACGAATTTTCCCAGACATGAGACCTAGCTAGATCGATTTCTGGCCCCCATAAGCTCGTTTAATAGTACTGGATATGAGTTAGGGGTCAATGAATGATCAGATCTAAGAAAAACTGGTGCTAAAATAAATCGGAGGTAATAATAATAAGTATTACTATTTAAAATTATTGATTTACTCTTTTAAGTATGATTTAAATGTAATATTTGTTTCACACCCGTAATAACAAACTTTAATAGCTATATTTTCGAACCTTACTCGCCAGTGGCGCCAACTAGTGAGCGCAAAAACGGTAGCCTTCTTTGAATAACCGGTCCTATGCCACCCGCATCCCGCATCCAGCGGACTCCCGCGACCTTTACTAGGTCAGCAGTCCACCTACGCTGCGCGTACCGGTACGTGGTCACCATTCGAAAACCATTCCGCCCCAACGGCCATCGGTTCTACGTGGCCCGGCCCGCCCACTGCCACTTAAGTTTAGCGATTCGGAGGAGGAAGAGGGGGGCATATATCCAGCAGTACACGTCATTCGGCTGATATGATGATGATGAAATTGAATTGAACTGCCGTTGAGAATTATCGACAATTTTGCGACATGCATTTATTTTATTATTGTTATTTATTTTATTTAATAAGAACAATTTACTGAATACTTAAAAATTGTCCCACAAAACTGTAGTAACAGTTTGACTGTGGGATCGACAGTCTCTATGTAGGACATTCATAGATATACATAACAGTGTAATATACTGTCCATGAATCAGTTAGGTATACTAAACTTACATGGTGTTATATAAGTAGATCTAGGTAATGCTTTTTTAATAGTCTCTTGAACTTATTCTTATTTTTAGGGTTCCGATACCTCAAAAGGAAAAAAAACTGAACCCCTATAGGATCACTCGGTTGTCTGTCTGTCCGTCTGTCACAGCCGATTTTCTCAGAAACTACTGGACCGATTGAGTTGAAATTTGGTACACATATGTAAATTGGTGACCCAAAGATGGACGCGTAAAGTAAATTAATGAATTTTGAACAAGGGGGCCACTTTTGGGGGGTAAACTGAAAAATTAAAAAAAAAAGTTTCGCAAACTGTATTATGTGACATATCAAATGAAAGGGGTTGTAAGCATGTCAGATATTTTTTTTATAATTTTAGCAAAAACAGATTTGAAGTAATTTAGGAAAAAAGACGAAAATTGACCATCCCCCCCCTTATCTCCGAAACTACTATAATTAAAATTCTGAAAAAAAAAATGGAAAATTAAGCCTTGCCTAAAGATTACAGGAAAATATATCAAAAGTTTGAGTATTCAAAAACACTTATGAAGTTTAGATTATATACGGAACCCTCACCACGCGAGTTGAACTCGCACTTGTCCGGTTTTTTTCACATCTAATGACTTCGGGCAAACTATTGAGTAGGTATGGGATACGCTCTTTGAGGATTCTGTCCCCATAGTAATTATTTATCCTAG
The DNA here is from genome assembly GCA_932294315.1 of Epinotia nisella. Lineage (NCBI taxonomy): Eukaryota > Metazoa > Arthropoda > Insecta > Lepidoptera > Tortricidae > Epinotia > Epinotia nisella. The sequence goes on along the minus strand of OW028677.1, from coordinate 17,526,585 downwards.
GAACAATAAGTTTCAATTTGAGAACTAGCCCCATCACTACATATCGCAAAAATAGTGATATCCTAGGGTCCCCCTTCTTTCATTAAAAACAACTCGAATACCGCCCCATATACATGTAATCTTGTGAATAGATATGGTCGCAGAGCAAACTGGGAAACCTCGCCTTAATTTATGCGAAGGGCATTAAGGAAATGTATGCAAGAGAAACGAGGGATTAATTTACAAAATTTTAATTTTCTCCTCCCATCGCCGACTTCTTAGGCTAGTTGCAATGTTCTTTCTTTGTGTAGGTACTGGTAACACCATAACTGTTCTAGAAAAGCCGAAGGCTTCAGAGCACATTAATTTGAGATTGTATACAATTGATCCTTAAATTCAATAGTTGTTAGAAAAACCTATTCATAGAAATTTCGATAGGCGTGTCGACACTTCCATAGACTAGACACGAAAATGCGTATTAAATTATGACCACGGCAAATTAAAACGCTTACTTATCACGTAGTTTAAAACATAATTTGGACGTTAATTTTTGTAGAATGTGCCTGAAACCCTGGCCTTTTCTTATATAATAACGTATCGTTAGATGGCAAGATTCACTAAACGCTAACATTACATATACATATTAATTCCAGACACTATATTTGATTTATTGTAATAGTGATAAATGTACACAATAGAAACGCAATTAATTTGTAAGATTTACATGCAGTCTTGAAACCATAAATAATAGTTGAACTGTTTCACTAGTAACTCAATTAATATTAGTCCAAAAACGTATAAGTTTCGCGATATTGAAATGTTTGAAATCAATAAGCCTTGTTCACGAAAAAAGTAGCCACTCTTGTATTCAGGTTTTCAATATGAAATGTAATTTTTTAAAGAATTTAATTAAAAAGAAGGCGTCTTCACCTATCGTTTTGAGTGGCGTTATGGATATTTATATCATATGCTATCCATTTTTGGGCTAACTTTCGAAATCTCTGGATGTAGTCTTAGGTTTTGTTATTTTCACGATGAGGTTCTTTTTTTCCGTTACTCAAATAGATCATAGATGCTGTATTGTTCAGCGAATATCTTTCCAGACTCTTAATTACCGTATGCAGGTCATACATTGTTTTAAATCATGCCAGAAGTAGACACATTTCTATGCAATCATTTTAGCTTTAAGCCTTAACTGGCATTATGTATAGGATTTCACAACTTTTAAGAAAAAATGGATGGATTTTAGATTCTTAACCATAAAAAAGAATACTCAGTTGGCTATCTAATTGCGGTTTGACAGTGGAGACTTAGTGTTAGATGGCTACTTTTTTTCGTGAACAAGCCTTATGTACAAATAGTATAAAATACACAGATTTGTTTACAAAAAAATAACAAGTAAAGGCAATGTATTCGAATTACTACTACACAAAAAGGAATGTTAGCGTTTAAGATAACTTACATACATTAACTGTAGGTTTACATTTAAAATTTTGATTCGCACAAATTTATTTGATGGTAAAACTTAGTTCAATATATACAGAGAATGTTAGTAACTGGAATTTTAACTTCAAAGATGTTGGCATCGAATTATTGCTACGAAGTTTTGCGCCTAAAGTTTTAGGTACACGATGTCTCTACTTACAGCTAAATGTTTACGCTAATATTTACAATTTAAAAGAATAATGTTAACGGGCTCATATCGAAGTTTAAGTAACAGCTCGTCGTTTATATACGAAATAACAAATTTATTCGAGAATTAATGTAATTATTTACAGAGCATGATAGCAAATCACAGAGACGCATGCGTAAAACAAGACTCGAAAGTACGGAGCTTTACAATAAATAATACAACCACTGGCAAGATTTGGCACCAGTGGACAACCATGCAGAGGACACGTCAAATATCTGAGAGCACTGACCATTGATTTTTTTGATGATACCATAGTAAAGAGAAAAAAGCAGACTGTCTTTGTAAAATTTCCGCCGTTACACTGAAGACTAAAATCGTTCGATGTAGTGCATTATGCGTAATTCTACTCTTTTCTTTTTACATAATGAATAAAATAAATTGACAATAACAAAATATCGCATCGGTGTGATGACAAATAGTTCGATCCCGCGTTAAAAGCGTATTGATTTAAATATTTAAACTAACTCCATTATAAATAAACCTTGCTGAAAAAGTGTTCACTACGAGCGTTCATAATTGAGTCGATACAGTATATACTAAACGTTGACTTATGAAATTCAATCATTATTAATGTAATAATAATTGGTTGATAACTTAGGTTTTATATTTATTACACTTTAACGAAGGCCTTTTGCTGTCTCGGCATTTAAACTGTTGTAAAGCTGACACAAATAATATTCTCTCGTTTGTAGCCAAGAAATATCCCTCTACCAAGTTCAAAGGATCGCACTGTCGCCACAAGCGAGAAAACACTAAGTACCTTTATGTGCTAACCGTGCCTGTTTATGTCTTCCAACAGTTTAAATCGACAGTGATGAAAATGGATTCTACATTCAACTAACTTCGTTAAAGTAACGTGTATTAACAGACATTCGAAATAAGGCAGATAACTATTTAGAGTTCGATTAAATACCATACGATATGTCGTCATCGTTTTCACACATCAACATCTCATTATCACTTTTTTAAGTAAAAACGCGTTGTGTTTAACACATCTCGCCCAACGCTTAAGTACTATCAAAGTTTAATGGGATACCATTAGAGCGAATAAGTTTTACATAAATTGCCATTTTCACAACCGAAATTAAATATGTTTGTTACTAAAATTTAACTTAACAGTTCATTGTAAAATTATTACTGACCGCTCTATTTAAATTAATTATGGCGATCACCTGAGACGCTGAGTAATAATTTTATTAGATTGTCTGGCAACACTGTCACTGCGAGTCGTCGCGCGGGGGAGAGGCGAGTCGTGACTGGGGGGTGGTGAGGTCGAGGGCCGGCTCGGGCTGGCCGAGGCGAGGCGCGGGCGCGCGGAGGAAGGGCTGTGGCAGCGCCAGCGCCGGCTCGGTGGCGCCGGGCGGCGCCGGTGGCAGCGGCTGCGGCGGCCCCGGCAACGCTGGCGCCCAACACGCGCCCGGCTCCGGCTTCATGCCAGTAGCGCTCAGGTACGAACACGCCATCATCTGTCAACAATACAGGTTTTTTTATTAGTAATAATATAAAAGAGACATCATGTAAGAATAAAGGGTTAAAGTGCGCAATAAAATCCTCGGAAGGAACGCAAAATGTTATTAACAGTTTGAAAAACAGTCACTATGCCTCTCTGTAGTGTCTTAGCCCCATAACTGCTGGTGCGATCCAAGCAGAATTATTTTGATACTTTTCCAAGCTAAACTGTTGGAAAAGGAGCAGCGTTTATTCGTATTAACTAACCCTTAGAGATACTTAAGTTTGCGAAGCTAAATGTCTTCACAAAGTGCAATGAATATGTTCGTGGTATAATATGGAAATTTCCTGCATGTGTACAAAATATGGTATAATCTCCGTGAGAGTAGATTGAAGTAAAACAGAGCTTACATAAATAATGAAATATGTAGTATCTATTATGAGATGAGAGGACTAAAGAATTCGCGGGCGGTGGGGAGGCTCTCTAATCACGCTAATGGCCAATGCGCAGCACCCGTGCCCCGCGGCAAGGAGGCTTTCACGCTAATACGGAGTGGGCGCAAGAGCAGTTCCCTGCTAAATCGTATCACACATCCTTCGTGCCTCACTCGCAACTTCCTAAGATTTACTACGCTTTTACTTCTTCACCCGACGCGAAGTGGTTATAAAGCAGATATGCCGTTTGTCAGGTCGTAATCATTTCAGTGTTTGCCTTAAACTTCACAGTCGAAAATTGAAATGAAACTATTAAGCGTGAGCGCGTTCGTCGGAGTATGATATCGTGGCAATAACAGGAAGCGTAAAGATAAATTTACGCGTTAGTCAGTCCAAATTTTTATTAGTCGTTTCTGGCGTCCGGGAATGCGTCTAAGAATTATAAATACAACATGGAGGCCCCATATATCAGGGCGCAGTGGTGCAGCCCGCGTCGCACATCGCCCGTGAAATTGATTCCATGCCGCATGATTGGTTTCTTACATCCCCATATTTCACTTATTGCTGGGATTAAAATGTTTTATTTTAGTTTCAGATGAATTAAACTAAATGGTACAGGCGTACCTTTGTAGTTGGAAGCAGTTTTATAGTTTAATGCCACGAACAAAGCGCGTCGCACAATAGTATAGTTCGCGGTAACAACCGCGCGTCGTACCCGGTACGGGTGTTCCAACAATGATACTGTAACTTTAATATTTATAGCACTTGATCAACTCAGCCAACTTGCGCGTATTACATGTTTCCTACCTATTAATATTAATATAATAAACGAGATTAAAAGGACAAGTTATGACTTAATGCATAAATTAAGGCAAGTCGCTAAACAATGTGCACAAGTTAATTAAGTTGACGCGATTGTATACGCTAGACCGTAAAGTGCATAATTAAACCCTTAACGTAAACGTTTCGGTTAATATGTTCAGGCGTCGGTAATGCTTTAGGAGACCTAAACTCTCCTATGAGAATAAACAGTTTGGCTCGAGGCGAGTGGACGGGGCTCGTCGCACAAATGAATTAGTGTTGTGTTGCCCCCTGGGTTGCGGGGGCGAGCCGCAAGGCGGGGGGCATGTTGCGATTAAAATATAATTAGGCAAGCGGCAATTGTTTCGCCATCGAGCCAGGTGGCGCGGCTCAGGCTAGGTAAATTAAATAGCCGTATAGGGTTTCCAATTACATCCGCCGGGCACGGAAAACGCGCTTATTACCTAATAATGGAACGGGGAACAATATGAGGATCTTGTAGTTGATTAATTTGTTTGTAGCCGTAGTAATTGACGCCGGCTTCGGCCGCACAGGTGTAATGCGATATTAATTACGTTAGCTGAGACACTGTTAGTAATAAATCACGCACCTAGACCATATTTTCGGCATTAATGAAATTCAAGCCACGATAATTGCGTAGCTAATTACAGACGGACGGATCTCGCTAATTTATAACTGTCGGATTATGAATTAGGAGTAGCGTTAATTAAACAATGCATATTTGCGGAGGCGAACAGTGCGAGAGCGGTATTGTCGCGGACGTCGGCGGGTTGCGGCGAAACAATTAGGTTTCAAACTAATATGTACGCTATTGAAACTTACCCGGCCGAATGTGTCCCATTCTGTGCGGATGAAACACGCCCGCTATTCAGTTTACATTTTCAAATATGCAATTAAGCCGTTGTAAGTGATTAACTAGTTAATAAATTGCATTCACGGGATTTTAGTGGGAACAATCACTGACTTTTGTTTGGAAACAGAAAAGCCTAATTCAAGATTACAAAATATGACTTCCCAATACACAATATTTTAAAGCGATATCCTACGGATGTCTCTTTCTGGCAATCAAGACAATTGAATCGCGGTCAAGTAATTTTTAATTCAAATTAGTACCTGTATATATTTTCCTTATTCAAGTGGATATTATCCGACTTATCCTTTAACATTTTCTAAAATAAAATATAACTCAAAAAAGTCGCACCGACTGTAATGCCTGCATTAACTTTAGTTATTTGCTCAAGTAGACACGTAAAATATTGACTGTAACGTCTAAATTAAGAGCAGTAAACCCATGTCGTAAACATGAGGCATCGGTGCGTAAGCACGGTACAAAGGTCAGCCCTCGGACCCCTGGTCCATTCTTCAGAACGCTGCTACTCACCACAGACAAACCAGTCTAAGTCAGACCTCAAACTACACGGTTGTTATGGATCCCGGTATCAGGATACACTATGGGTGAACGGTGAGGTGAGGTGAAACAAGTCGTGAATAGCATAGCACTGCACTCTAATGACCGATATACGATATTGGAGAATCGCAAACTTGACGGCAGCGGAAAGAAAATGGGAGGTTATCGGTAATTTGGGTTATAGGGTTAAGGCTGTAAACAATATTTCGTCTGATTGCAGTTTGATGGAAAACGGATATGCTCTTAAAATACAGCGTGTAAATAACGGTTTAATTAAATTGAAACTACATGTTGATACTATTATCGTGCATTCAAGTATTAGTTTTTCGGAAACTGGAGAAAAGAAATTCAAAATATACCTTATTGTTGCTTTTTCGTAACATGCCAAGAGACGGAGTTTATTTTTAAATTTCTGTGAAATATTTTCAATGTTTTTCATTTAAGGATAATGGTCTACAACCCGGGTATCTGTTTTTGTTACTTACGCTGTCTAAGGGGGCATTTTTTTATGGTAAATCCTACCTACTTAATCTTAGGTATTAATCGAATTTCAGTTTTAGTTTGTGACATTTTAAAGAGTTTTTACGGTAAAGTCTGTCGCAAATGAAAACAGAATAGCTGTAACAGGTCTAACAAACCCCGAGTTATTTTACCTCCTATTGAAATTCGTATTAGGAGTTAGAACCAACTCGGTGAGTGCCCTTGACCTACCTCAAACCACTTTCTTCAGATATCCCCTACTGTTTGTTTCGTGACCAGTTCACTATTATAATGCAAAAATAAAGAGGTATTTAAAACTAAACTGCGTGTATAACTCTTGGTAAACACAGACTATGAATAACATAAAAAAAAATTAAACCGCCGACGAAAGTTTGCGTGCGGCTAAACATTATCTTTGTGAAGTATGAATAATAAAGTAAATGATATTCGAGAAAATAATGCTAATATTAAACGTATTTTTGCTTATTACAGACGCTGTCTTCGTTTTATTAGTATGTATCATGTTACGAGAAATTCATTAATTAAGCAAATGACATTACGAAATTATGAAACAACCCTTCCAAGGAATGCTAGTACACATCCGATTAATATCGTGGTTGAATAGAAAACGCCTCCCAGCTCACAATGGCCCATCGGCATTCCATTAACCGGAAGAGCAAACAGGACGCGTCCGGACTCTAACTCAATACAAAACGATTCCTAGCGATACCTCGCATTCGGCACATTCCCATTGGATTGTAACTTGTAACAACACTAACGACTGTTTATATTGGCGACGTCCCGGCCGATCCGGCGCGACAATCGGTCCGACATCCGCGAGACAATACAAGACTGGGGCCTAAATAATTTAATAGTTATACGAGTAGGCGTCGTGCCGTGGAGCGGTTAGCAAACACGACGATATTCGGACGATATTGCACTCGTGGCGACCGAAGGGCCTGCTTATGAGCCTCGGACAGACTCCTCCGCTGTTCATTATCTATTTATACATTTACCTGCCATTCGGTGAACGTTCTTACCCTTGTTATGTAATACCACTATTTTACTAGTGCCTGTATCCATGTTGTAAATACTCCATAGTTTACTTTGGGTTACTTAACATAGGGCGGCTATGGATGTAGCGTGCAAAGAACTGAAAAAAGTACACTGAGGTGCTGATGATACACAGTTAGGTCCATATAATATACGATTGTATTTCTTAAAGTTTTTTAGTGATGTTCACCTAACTATCTCTACAACTAACTGCGCTCTTTTCTAAACACGTGTAATGAATAACACTAAAGCAATACCATTGCTTCACTTCATATTAAGATTTAGAATACTAAAGGTGGATTTTTTACCGCTTCAATTCACCGCCACAAATCACCGACGCACGGTCAGCACCGACTTATATTCCAAGACGTGCCTTAAACGGCATCGGAAAGCGTAAAGATAGGGAAAGGTAAGATAAAAGTGATAGGTAAGGGGGGTGGTAATAAATAAGAGGGGTGGGGTCGCGTGCGCCGCGGCAGTTTGTCGCCCTTGGCACAGGACCTGGTTCGCGTGCGCTCGCGCTGCTCATTCTATATTCATGCACGGGAAGCACGCGTACCGCGGGAGCGACCCGACGTAAGATGCATCGATGAATAATTTCGCATAGAGGTTGTGTGTTTTGTTTTGATAAGGACTTGTTGAAAGATGCTCGAGACTATTAATTTAATTGAGTGTGTTGATTGTGTGGGGAATGATTAATATTTATTGGCATACTAGATTGTGTCTTTATTTAATCTTTATTTAAAGGAGCTTTGTGGTTCGTTAAATATTCTATAATTTTTAAGTACCTACTATAAAGCGAATATTTAAAATTTTGGTTTTTTTTACCCAACCTAACAAGGAACTGTAGATGTATATTGTTAGAGTAGTAGAAAAATATTTGTGTTACGATTTCATTTGAAGTTTCACCAAGTATCCATGTGGAGTTATTTTCACAGTCACCAAAGCAGCTACTATATTAACTTTAGCTTGGAAATATCTTTGTACGTCAAAGGATTTTGCATAATTCTCGATAACGAGCGTTCGAGTCGCTCTTTTACTTCAAAGCTGCCGTTTCAGTTACAGTTTATTATTAATAAAATTTGGGTGGGAGCCGGCGGGTCGCGGGGCGGGCGGCCGCTGGACCGCGCTCGTTATCGGCCGCTCCGGCCGGTCAGCGCCGCGGAAAATTCGACCGAAACTGACGCGCGTGAAAATTTAATGAACGGCCGGACGCTAGTTAACTAAAAGGTAAAGTGCACCCTCTTGACGTGTTCGGTAAATATTAATAGTGGGTGTGTAGCGTGCGCCATTAAAAATGCACGAGCCCACGGACACGTTGGCCGCGTTCATTAGCCTCTTTACATGTGGCCTCCTTGAAATTAACCTACCCGCCTCTCGCCGTGACGCGCGCTGCCAACAACTCAATTAAGGTTCCAAAACATGACCCGACGAAAGAAACTAGATCTAGACTAAACCAACACGGAGCCCAATCAACGTCTGTTTTCAACGAACGTCTGCGCTGACCGACAGCGCGTTACAAATCGTTCCAACAGTTTGCATGCTGTCCTATTCAAATATCGCCCAATAATTGCTAGCTAGAACCAGCCGTATCTTGGTCGAGCGCTGTATGGGCTAAATGTCGTCAACAAAGCACACGCTACGTAGCCGCTGCGCTTTGCGATAATCGAATTTGCCCAATAAAACGCGACATTCTATATCGAACTTTTCCAGTTCTGCATGGCCTGCGAACACTTCCCGAGAACAAGTTTCTCACTGAGCCGTTTTGAAACTCTTACGGCCACTATTAAGGATAATAGAAACTGTCTAGCTCGCACGATGAGTCTAGGAATTATGTGTTCGACCGGAATGATCTAAGTTGGAGTTTTATACGTGTTTCGAAGCGCGGGTAGTTTGGGGATAGATCGCGCTCAGGGCGGCGCGGCGGGCTAGCGCGGGCGCATCACATCTGTTACGCAGCGTGCGGTAATGAGCATCGTTAATTATGTATCGCAAGTCGTGTTGCCATTTCAATTCGGAACGGTTCAGTATCGCGGGCTCTTGCGAACGAGGTCAAGGGTTCGCGACTCCCTCAACCCTGAGTCAGAGCCTCGAGGGGCTGCCAAATTAATGAGGCACTCCTTTGTAATAAAGAAATAATAAGAATAGCGCACGCAAACCGGGTCCCGCCAACTTCGATGTCATTAAAGGCGTCGGAGGCTCGAAGCGACTTGTTACCGCGCCTTGTCTAAACAACTTCCATCAAATTCCGTAATGAATTTATATCTACCTGTAAAATTTAATAAGAGTAGGAACCGGTGTCTGAGGGAATAATACGTTGAATAACCAGGAACGGATTGTCGGCAAGAAGTATAAGCACATTAACACACATAAAAAGGATAACTGATTTTAATTAGCCTCCTGTGTTTGGAACCCTTCCATACAATCAATTGGAAATCTTTACTAAAGTTTCATTGAATCCGAGCAGAAGTGTTACAGTTTTGTGCAGTAGGTCAGTGAGTAAATGGAGCGCTATTCAGAATATGGTAATCCGTGCAGTCGCCGGCGCCCCGCTCGATGGATTGAATCTACTGCGAGGCGAGTACTGCTTTGATTCGAGCTTTCTTCCCATTTCTGATGTATCATTAATGCATTTTCTGTGTAGACATTGTGTCATGAATGTCATGATTCAAATGCTTTGTGTTTCATTATTATCCTCAAAGCTCAGTTTTATAATCTACTGGACGACTACTGCAGCTTATTTAGTTCATCTCGTTGGTAGTGATCTTGCCTATAAAGCTTGTCTTTGCCGGGTTCAATTTCCGGTAAGGGCATTTATTTGAGTGATGAGCATAAACATTTTGTTTCTGAGTATTGGATGTGTTCTATCTATATAAGCATGAATATCATCGTCTAGTGCCAATAGAGAAACTTTTCTTCGTTTCGAATTATATCAATTTGTGTCCGAATGTATCCAAATATTATTTATAAAGATCCGTTAGACTTTATATCATTACTCCAGTTCATTTTTCAAGTACCTAATAAATAATTTTAGTTCTACGCCAGTGCATCTAAAATATAAAACACAAGACGTCCCTAGTAATTCTAACTGTCAACTTGCAAGTTTAAAAAAGTGCAATATTCTTACATCCCCGTAGATTAGCGAGACCTCTGCGGGTTTCTAAGTCGCAGCTAATTGGATCAGCCCGGCCAATTAAGAGCACCGCGGCGATTCGTTTTAATCGCGCACCCTTATCAGTGCACCCGCTGCCTCTGGCCACAGCAAAATTGTCTACTACAAAAAGTACTTTTAGACATTTGTTGGCTCAACAACCATACGTCTTTTAGTTTGGATGCCAATGCAGGACAAATTGTTTGCTATTAACTAAGAGACCAGTAGGTTTCTGGAAGCAGCAAACTAACCAAACATGAGCCCCGAATTTAAGAATCTGGGATCTATGGATCTGATAATTCTCCTAAGGATCTCAAGCACAGCTGCCGGCTTATTGAACCAATAAGATCCTAAACCGAAGGGTATTACAGTTGTATGTGCACCTTATTAGTGTACCCTGCTTCTGTACGACATGATCATATATCGAGCAAATTTTATTGAAGTACATTGAGGTTAGTTCATGTACATTACATTGAAATACTTCATAAACCTCCTAGTTGAAAACAGATCTTCGGTAAAAATGATTTACGGATTTGATTGGGAAATCCTAGAATATGAAAATTAAATACGTGCAAATCTGCCGGTGAAATATATAAATAATGCATAAAGTAATTTCATGGAAATAAGCATGTCTGGCATTGTGATGCACTGGTGTCAATTTCTCAAAATACAATTGAAGGTGACATTGACATAGGTGACATGATAAATATACATTTACAATTACTTATTTTTTTCTGTTGCGAAAGAGAAAATCATCTCCCCTACAATACAATACCTGAAGATCGAAGTCCGTAGATCTCTCTAATTATCTCTATCATTTGAATAGTACGAGTGCGATAGAGATGTAGCTATTCGAAAATATTCTATATTCGAATATTATATCTTCTATATTCGTGGCTCTGATACGAGTATCCTCATTCATCAAAACCCAAAGCCATGTAAGGTTTACTTTTCCAGCCAGGGACACACACAATACATGAAGATCGAAGTTCGTAGATCTCCATCTCTATCACTCGATGCAAGTGTGATAGAGATGGAGCTATTCGAAAATCAATCTTCAATTCCGCGATCCTGATTCTGATAGCCCTTAGTCATCAAAAACCAAAGACAAGGACATTTTTTACTCTGACTTGTTATGCGTAATTGGTAGGAGCCTTTATGGTTAGGAAGTGTATATTTCATTTAGATAGATTAGAGATTCGGCAACTGTAGCTAAGCTACCCATTATGCCAGTTGACTAATGGTAAGGCGTAGGCCACACTGTGTGACTGATAGTGTGTGGTCGCTCTACGCCCTACTGCCCCTTATTTAGCCTCGCCCTATTTGTTTAGGATCGTGTTAACGCTGCCTTAATTTGATTATAGTTTCAGAAGAATTTACACACTAAAGCACCTACGTTAGTTGTTTAGTAATGAAGCTGTATGGGCCAACATATTACAGTGTACTACACTGGCGGACTAACGTATTTCTAAGATACTTACTAATACGTCCATTTAAATGTGTAATGTGTATAGGTAGAAAGGTTAGCTGGCAAAGGGAATCACGGGCGTTTATAGGGCGCTGCCGCTAGGATGATGAGCTAAAAAACTTGTTTGTAGTTGTGATTTGCTCGAATAGACATACTTTTTTTAATATATAGTTTAGTTGGTTTAGGTGACGGCGGGATATCACTTGAAATCTTCGCTACGCTTTACACTTAAAACTCCAATGTGACCTACAATTTGTCATTTTTCGGCCTTAAGACTAACGTAATTTTTCTCTATTTTCTACATACTTTTCTGCATGCAGATTTCACGTAACATCCTTCTTATTCTAAAATGTTTCGCATAGAAACGCATCAAGCGGCCGAATGCACCCATTAGGTAGTAAGAGCGAGACAGTCAGGGAGCAAGGGAGACGGCAAAGGAACCACTTCCGGAATGAGTTGCACTCCCTCTGATTGAGGTCCTTGCTAAGAATGGTTTTACGAATCTTTGGCGCACTACAAATTATTAATGTTAGTATAACGTTTTCATACGAGAAGTGTACATTGTAGGTGAACAACAAGTCGTACGGTTTAATAACTAGTGACTCTGTAAGCTGTACAACTCGGAAGCCTGTCTTTTTTTAAAAAGATCTTTAGTGAATCGACAAAATAATTTTATATAATGATTGAACCTGCTCACAAAATTTCACGAGAATCGGTTAAGAAATGCGACCTGTTGAGGAGAACAGCGGGACAGCGGGACATCCGCACATACGAAATATTTTTTGCCCGAGCTGAAACGGAGAACTTCGTTCGCTTCGCTCGCTCGTTCATTAATGTCAACCTTTAAATAAATACAATATTTTATTGACGTAGCCAATTCCGGTCAACTACACTCAAGAGCAAAAGTTTCGGGTACACTTTGTATAGAATTTCAGTACAAACTGTACCGAAAACTTTTGCTCTTGAGTGTAGCAATGTTGACTTTTGTAAACATAATTTTAAGTAAAACATTGTTTTAAAAAGTTTTCCAATTTTAAATAATATTAAAACTTCACTGTACGCGTAATTTTCAAAGGGGATGGTGAAATACAAAGTGCATGAGGTAAATAATGTACCCCAAATAACTTAATCAAGTAATGCTGTGTAAAAGGCAGGGGAGGTTTATTCGGTTAAGGCCCTGATATTATCATGAAATCCCAATTAAATATTTACGGGTGCAGTGTCCCTTCTCAGTTAAAAAGCTTGAACCCCTCCAACAAGTAAACCATGGGACGATATTTCAATACAATTATATAAATAACTGAGAATGTAAATGTCCGAATTCCGAATCACACCTTCAGGTTATATTCGGAGAGTTATTCCTAACTATCTTCTAACGTTAAAGGAAAAACTTTTTTATACTTGACCTGGACATTTTTACTTAATGAAAATCGATGTATGTCAAATAACAAAAAAATTAAGTAATTATTTATGGTCAGGTCAATGGAAAACCACTTAAGTTTAGACCGTTGTGACTCTACCTACGAAGCTGGCGGTCCTCGGTTCGAATTCCGGCAAGAGTATGAAAATAAATAGGAAAAAAAATATTGAGTAAGAGCAACATTACAATATAAATCACGACCCTGTGTCCAACTGTCATTTTTCCATATAAAAATTGACATTTAGATCTACCTGACGCGCGTACAATGCGTTACGTGATTGATCAGCTGAGCTAGGAAACCCTGTGTATATACAGGACCCAGTTTCGTCGTTCCAATTACTTAACATACGTATCTATACAAGTGTATAGCTAAAGCGTGTGATAGTGTGTGTGAGAGTTCGGGTGCGTATGTGTGACATAAAGTATGCCGGGCGTAAAATAATATAATGTAATAAAGTAAAAATACACTGGAATTGTGTTAGTAATTGTTTTATCGCGGTTATGAAGAGTTCAGTTTCATGATAATCCAGTTCTATAAACCACTTAGTGTAGTATTATTCCTGAATCATAGATTTTCTATGTTCCTAAGTATTTATTTATCTATATAAATCGTAGTCTAGTATCCATAGCGCAAAGATAATATAGATTTGGACTAGGTCGGTAAGTTTTAACCCAAATAATTCTTTTTTTTCCAGAAATACGAACAGGCCTTTTTAATTTTGTAAATAGTTCGAATCGTACTAAGCAGTCAATATGTACCTAACCTTAATACGTACATAATGTAATATCACTCTACATACATGTGCTACGAGTGCTACGCCGTAGCACTGGCTCATTCGATCACGATACGTTCCGATGCAGTGCTACGAGCACCCATACACACGAGCGCAGTAATTTCCACTGCGTCCGACCGGCTAAGTAATGACGTAGATCTATTCCGGGATAAACAGCAAATTGAATGTGCTTTCTTCACTAGTGCTGAATTCAATGGATTGTTAGACGTATAGTAACGATGTTCATATTGTTACATATGGAACATGGAAATGCTGAAAGTACGTAATTTATTACGTAAAGGATGATTTTCTTTATGTATTGGTAAACATCATTTCGAAATTTACAATATAGTGCAAAGTAATTCGGAAAGCGTGTGATGATTCTAACCCTCTCGTTTATAAGAATGTAGTGCTCAGTGAAACCTAATTCTCTCCAAGTATAGAATTAAGTGAATCGATAAGTCCTGCGTCTGCCGGCTAAATTAGTCCAATTTATTTTTACAGCACGACAGTGCCGGCACCGTTTCGCCGCGGCACTAAAACGGAAAAACCGTTAATTTCGGGTGCAACAAGCACAGTTAAAACTATGTTTTAAAACTAATTCCGGGCCGGGACGGCGGGCGTCGATAACCCCCAAGCATTTACAATGTTTTTCTCCGCTCGTATTTTTTGGCTGGTTTTACGGGTGGGGAATATGAAAAGTTTTGAGAGGTTTCGCGGAGAGGCGTAAAGGCGGTTTACGATGCGTCTTCAACTCGGATGCGCCACATGTTTCCGGATTCCCGCGGCATAACCGCCGTAACACGTGCTATGACCTGACCATGAAATTTTTTAAACGCCACTTCAAACTAACAACGTGCGCCAAATAGTGGCAAAGGAACCGCATCGTAAACCCGCTTTTTAAACAAAACACTATTTTGGGGTGAGCTTAAAACAAGAATCTTTTTCCTCGGAACAAAGCAATTCACTCGGACAACTGCAAAAACTTTCCCAGTCCCAGGATAACAATGAGACGTTCTTATAAATTCCCGATTAAATTTTGGATACGAGCGGCAGTGAACACAAATTCCTAGAGTCGGTCCAATAAAGGACGCCGTGCAGCCGCGTTAGGAGGCCATAAACGAACGTATTATCCATGTAAGGCGGAATAGCCGTTGCACAATTAATTGTTTCATTTTGGGAAACAATTCCCGCTCCTCATTCAATTAAGAGCGGCGACTGTGGGGTGTGGGGCTGCGGGCAGCGGGGCGCCGCCCCCCGCTTATGAGACGGACGTATTAATAGCGCCTGCAATATTGTTATATGTGCCCGTATCGTATCCTACGTACCGCCTCGAATACGATATTGTTTGTTAGAGAATTCGATTTGTGTCGATCATAAATCTTGCGCCTTATGTTGAGTTTGGAGTTGATTGAATTCGCGCAGCGCAAGCAAACGTGTCGTGCGTTCGGCCTGAGCCTACGCCGTATTTTTAGGCATCTAAATGAATTCCTAAATGAATAATATATAAGTGGAGCGAGCTCATGACGCGATTGCTCAGATGGTGCCGAAACGAGACTCAATTAGCAAAAACACACAGAATTAAGAGAGACAAACATGTCGGCACACATGATGAGGCGCCCTCCTCAATCCGAATTTTATATTGCGCCATTCATTATTCATTGTGTTTGTGAAGAAAATTACTGTGGGCCTTTTAATATAACTTCCCGAGTCACACAAATGGAGCTACAAATTGAAGTTTGAGAAGTTGGAAAGCCTTAACCTTGGCGATTAGAAGGTGCGTGTCGAGTCGGACCAATTTAATTTGGTGCTACATTAATGCGGATCATTGGACGAATTAAGGACGCGGATTAAATTGAGTTATACCCATTAATTACGAGACCATGTCGCGGCGACGTGGACAAGGTTGTGAATTAAATAAAGACACATGTTGCAACTTCTACTTACTTCTACAGCCAATTAGCTATACCTACCTACTATTCGAAAGTCAAGTAAACGTAGATAAGTTTTATCGCTATCGACTTGTGCCTCCACTAAAAAGTTCGACAAATTAATTAAAACTTATTCTACCGGTAACAGCTGTTAATATATAAAAATTGTCCTTCTACTTAATGCTCGTATCTTAGTATTAATGTTAATCTGTAAATCTGTTTCCTAAAGCATTGCATTTGGCTCAAATTGGCAAACTAAGTACAAAACAGTTGGATTAAACAACTCAACAATTAAGCGAGTTCAATGACAAATCTATTTAACAATGATGCTAAATGATGCTGGCAGGCGAGGTACTGAAGTAACAACATCACACTGAAGCCGACCGCGCGTACGAATTGTAACTATGTTGCTAGTTAAAGTCTTACTCCGTATTTAATTTAAAAGAGCGCGTGGCGAGGCTTTCAAATCAGCGATGCTCGAGAGCAATCTGTTAGATTGGTTCATTACTGCCTCCATTAGTGGAGTAATGAGTCGCGATGCATTCCGAGGTGGTGCAACGCAGACGAGCGCGCGAGAAAGACACGTACCGGTTTCATTACCCTCTATTATCATTTTACGACTACTTAGTTACTACTTAAGGGTTTAATGGGCTGTGGCTAATTAACTTGTAAATAAATCATGACTTTTCCAACGCTCGTTATGTTTAAGTGCGATTGAGCACTCAATCAAAGATGGCATGGCTAAAAGGCGTGCACGCAAACCTACTCATTTTGTAACAATATAAGCGCCTGTTCATTTCTTATCATGGATGTTCCTTCGATTATGTTGTCTTACCAGCAAATTTAGGAACCGACTACAAAAGACAAGTTCTTATTTACGTCAAAGTATAAGAGAAGACTTGGTGTGCTTGCCCTGTAAGATGATTTTTCGGTGAAGTTATGTATTACCCAAGCATAGAAGGTATAAAAAAATATCTCAGGTGACCACCCATGCGACCCGCGACGTTCAGGTTAGATCAACGCTGAAATCGGTTAAACCTAGGAAAACCGCGAAACAAAGAGGAATATATTTATTTGATTAAAAATAGTACATGATATACACATCCAATTATTACAAACCACCAAAACGGATACAACTCTGCATATGCCAGCTATTACGCTGTTTTAGGGTTGTACCTCAAAAAACGGAACCCCTTATAGGGTCACTTTGTTGTCCTTCTGTCTGTCTGTCAAAACTCTTTATCTCGGAAACGCGTGGAGGTATCGAGTTGAAACTAAAACCATATACTCAAGTCTACAGTCCCTTGAAGCAGTGAAAAAATCTAACTTCTAAATTAACGTAAAAAAAGATACGGCCGTTTTTGCCGCAAAAAACGTATATTTCGACACACTCAAGAGAATCAAAATTTATAGGAAAGAAATGAAGTAGAACTTAACGTAAAGCTCTCTGAAGATGTTGTAGAAAGCGTAAAATTTACCAAATTCCTTGGAACAAATGTCTTGATGAGGTTTGCAACAAAGTATATAGGTTTGTTTTTGCGATAAAGAAGCTAAAAAGAATAACGTCAATTGAGACTACACTCATAGCATATCACAGCTATGTTTGCTCTGCTCTCCGTTATGGGATAGTGTTGTGGGGGAATTCAACGGAATTATACGGATATTTTTTGTTGCCCAAAATAAATGTGTACGAGCAATAGAAGGTCAAAGATGGACGAAGCCATGTAAACCTCTATTTAAGAAATACAAACTTATGCCTATAACATGCCTCTACTGTTTGAAATTTCTAAGAAATAATAAATTTTTATTTAATTTAAAACGTAACGAAAAAAATCGTACTTTAACCCATAACGCACTGATAGCCCCGAAGTGTAGATTAAGCCTGAATGCCAATGGCGATTACAATATATAATGCATTACCATTTTCTTGGACATGTTTACCAAATAATGAATTTTACCCATTACTGTGCGATCTGTAAACCACAGAATGCTTTTATAATTTGAGCGAGTTTTATGTTAAAAGTAACCAGTTGACATTAGAATCCCGACAAGCAAAGTATTATATTTATCCTCCAATTTTGATGACTTATGACATGTATAATGAATTTAATGATTGACATCAAAATTTAGTATAAAATAAAATGAATGTAATTTGGTGACTGTAATTTAATGAATGTAAAAGAAAAAAAAATGTATTAAAACTATTACATGCCTTTAAGGTGAAATATTGGAACTTAATGTTTATATTTAAGACCTTTCTGCATTATTATTATTTCAAGCAATAAATGAATTATGAAGAAGGTACTTTCCTAAAGTAATATTTTATCGTCTTATACTACAAGTACAGGGAAAAATCTAAAAACATACATACATTTCTAATTTTGTACGGAGCCCTCGGTGGGCGAGTCCGACTTTTCCGTCCGGTTTTTTTATATACATAGGTACAACCAACTTTTCAACCCACTGTGCTGTAAAGCTGCTTTTCCAACTAGAGTGCGATAAACCGTTTTCCGCTCCCCTTTGCCGATGGAAAACCTCCATCAGCCCTTAAAAATACGAGAGCGGGAGAAAGCCAAGTTCAAACCGCCCGTGTGGCACCCGCGGCGTTTAAGGCTGAAATTAGCCGCAGCTAGGAACCCGCGTGTGGATCCAGGTCGTTCTGTCCATTAGCCTAATTGAGCCGGCGCCTACGACCCTTTGTTGTCAACTGCGCTTGTGTCACAAACTTTGTGCACTTTCAGATTAATTAGCCACTACCTTATTCCGAGTGTGGGCTTTGGGTTTATACAGTTACTTGGATGGTTCGTGTCGTTGCAGTATTGTACGTGTAGTTCATAACGAGTTATTCAGCGATTATATGGCTTATTTTAGCAGCACATCTATTCCTTTATTGCAAAGCTTTTCCGTTTTACGATGTATTTTCATACAACTGGTGTTTTCTCTGATAATACTACGGCCTACATAACGTGGTCACTTAGCATAGCTTAGCAGTAAAACAATTTAAGTATGAATTTGGTGTCAGATGTTTTTTTTGGGCTCCGCATCTTCTACAGTTGGAAGTAGAAATATATGCTTCCCATTTTTGAACTTTATCCCAAAGAGAGAAGATTTAAAATAGCATGCACATATGCTGTCGCCGACTGCACAAGAAAATAGAAGCGTCTCTACACCTCAATATCGCTAAGCCATCCTTGATTTGATTGACCAAACATTTAATTGAATGCGCTCAATTCACGTGCGGCAAGTAGGGGGCGGTCCGAGGTTCCCGCGGGCACATTAATTAGGGAGGGGGACGTGAGGGCAGGGGGGGGGGGGGGGAAGTTTACCAGTTAATTAGTACCGTCTGGCCCTCACCTTTGTAACGCGACGCGAATGAGACCAAGTTAAGGTTTCTCATTAGGACGTATTTCAAATCACAACTCTTGCTGCATGCTGCACAAAAGGAGCGTTTTTTGTTTGTTTTGTGACTGACTTTTGTCTGAATCTTGTTAGAGGAAATATTTTGAGGTGCGCAGGGGTAATTTATTAACGTTTTTTACGTTCCCAATTAAACTCGAGTTATGTTTCGAAACAAGCTCGTTCTTTGTATATTTACCAAGTAAGTAAATTTTCATGTATTTGCCGGGTCAAAGACCCAGAAATCTTTAGAATTTGAATTATTTCAAATTATTTGTCTGTTTTTAACACGCTTTTATTAGGTCGACCTGTATGTAACTATGTAATGGAATCTAAGGTAACTAATTTAACCATCTTCCAAGGATCGTAGAGTCATGAAAATTGGCAGCTGTATGTAGTTCTGATGACAATACAATAATATGGTACTGTCGAACAAAGTCAAAGTCAAAGTCAAAGTCAAAGTGATTTATTCTTCAATTTAGGCATATTACATGCACCTATGAATGTCGATAAACTACCACCGGTTCGGAAAGTAAACCTCTGCCTCGAGAAGAACCGGCGTAAAAAACTCGGCGAGGTGTCATTTTTTCAAAACAGTATACAATATATCATATCAGTATCAGAGTATTATACAATTTTAAAATTACATTGCTACAGTATAAAGCCTACACAAAAAATGAATACATTAAGTAAAATATAATTATAGTTTATATATAGCATAAGTAATGTCAAGGTCAGTTGTAAACCTTTAGCAAATGTTCATATTTCTTTTTACTAAACCAGGCCAAGCATTTTTATCATTTAAATAGTCCTCGACAGTATAGTATCCCTTTTTTAGTAAAGACGATTTTAGATATTTCTTCAGAGCAGGTAAAGACAACTCAAGTGCTTCAATGGGTAATTTATTGTAAAATAGTATGCATTGACCTATAAATGACTTATATACTTTACGCACACGGAATTTAGTAATTGCAATTTTATGTTTATATCTGCAACTGTTCATTTTTTTAAAGGAACCTATATTTTTGAGCGCATAAATAATGCATTCGTAAATATACTGAGAGGCTACTGTCAGTATATTTATCTCTTTAAACAAGTCTCTTAGTGACTCTCGCGAGCCCATCTTATAAATTGAACGAATAGCCCTTTTTTGTAAGACAAAAATTGTATGTATATCTGCTGCCTTTCCCCACAGTAAAATTCCATATGTCATTATACTATGAAAGTGGCCAAAATAAATCAATCGCGCCGTCTCTATGTCAGTTAAAGACCTTATTTTTCTGACAGCGTAAGCAGCTGAACTTAACCTACTAGCTAACTTAGATATGTGAGGACTCCACTGTAAGTTTTTGTCCAAGGTGAGACCTAAAAAAGTGGTTTTGTCTATTAGTTCCAAGCATTCTTCATTTAAATATATATTGACATTGTTAGCTTTTACATTAGGTAAAGTAAATCTTAGACATTTGGTTTTAGCAGAGTTCAGTAATAAATTATTGACCGTGAACCAGTTTAACACTTTGGCAAGGGTGTTATTTATGCTGTCATAGTCCTTTGTATTTCGAGTAGTTTTGAATATTAAAGAGGTATCATCTGCAAATAATATAATTTTACAATGATCTTGCATGAGGAAAGGCAGATCGTTTACATATACTAAAAAAAGAAAAGGCCCCAAAATAGAACCTTGCGGCACTCCTAGTTTGACAGACGCTCCATTTGATTGTTTTCTATTTATGAAAATTGACTGTATTCTGTTACTAAGATAAGATGATAGTTGATTTAAGGCATTTGTAGATAGTCCATAGTGTTTAAGTTTTCGTAAAAGAGTTTTATGTTCAACGCAGTCGAACGCTTTCGAAAGGTCACAGAAAATGCCTATTGCGTCACAAGAGTCTTCCCATATCTCATATATACATTTTATTAATTCTGAAGCGGCATCAGTTGTGGAACGTCCTTTTCTAAACCCATATTGTTGGCAGTGGAGAAGGTTATTTTTTATAAAATATGTCTGTAACTGATCTAACATAATTTTTTCAAAAACTTTACTTAAAACTGGTAAAATAGAAATAGGACGAAAATTCGTGATATCATTTTTGTCACCTGATTTATGTAAAGGTACAACTTTGCTTAGTTTCATAAGGTCAGGAAACACTCCCCCTTTAACGCAGCAATTAAAAACATCAGTTAAGTAAGGTGCAATAATGTCAATAACATGTATAATAATATTTACAGATGTCCCCCATAAATCCTCAGTGCTCTTTTTACTTATAGTTTTAAAGGTTCTTATAAGAGTTTCTGGGTCAATTAAGCTAAATTCGAACTCACTTTTGCGTGTACCTAAACTCGAGAGCATCAAAGATTCCGCTTGCTCCGGGGATGATTTAAGATCCTTAGTGGTAGTACAAGCTATGTTTGAGAAATACTCTTCAAAAGCTGCTGCTATTTCGGATTCTGACTTAATCGCTTTTCCATGGTGTAATATGTTAGAAATCGCTCGGCTTTTAGTTTTACATTTGCCGCTCTCATGGTTAATAATTTCCCATGTAGTTTTGGTTCTATTGTCAGATTTTAAAAGCTTAGTTTTTATATAATTTGACTTCGCTGCTGTGCATACTTTTTTGAAAGTCTTTGAGTAGTTTTTAACATATTCAATAAAGCTTTTATCTTTATTCAATTCCCTCATCCTGTAAAGTTCATACATCTTATTCCTACTTTTGTGTATGCCCACGGTAGCCCAATTGCTAAATTTTTTCACAGAGTGATTCCCTTTAGTAGTTTTTAACTTAAAAATATTATTAAATTCTCTAATAATTGTATCAAACAGTGCTTTATATGCTCTATTAGGATCATTTTCGGAAAAAGTTTCTAATGGTAAGTTGTGTTCAATTTCATTTCTAAACCTATTTATTTTGATATTGGTAACGGGTCTGAACGTTATACATTTTGGTTTACTTTCAACTATATTTTGAATTGCAATTTTTTGGCCACAGTGGTCAGAATTGAAACAATTAAAAAGTTCTTTTTTTATGCACTTACAGTTACAAAATATGTTATCTAAGCAGGTTGCACTAGTTGCTGAGACTCTTGTTGGCTCAAGGAATATTGCACTTAAGTTAAACGAATTAAATAAACTCACTAATCTAATACTTAAACCAGATGGATCTAGCAAGTCAACATTAAAGTCCCCGCAAACTATAATATATTTCTTACCTTTGCAAGCTACATTTAACGCATTCTCGATTGCCGACTCGAATATGCCATAACTAGCAGATGGTGGTCTATAAACGCATATTATTATGTAGTACCGTAACTCGACACAAGAAATTTCAACAACTTGTTCGATAGAGAAGTTAACAATGTCCTTACGTTCTTTGGATTTTACGTCAGTCTTAACAATAATAAGAGAACCCCCGTGGATTGCGTTCTTCCTGGTAAAATAACTTACCAAATCATAATTAACAAAACTAAACATTAATTGATTATCTTTCAGCCAATGTTCAGTAATGCACATTATGTCTATGTCATGAGCTTCTAGAAATAAACCAATCTCCATTTCCTTGCTGGGAAAACCTCGAATATTTTGGTGAACAAGTGTAATATTCGAAGGTTTTTCCGTTGTCTTACAGTCTAGTTTAAATTAATATCGAATCGATCATCACTGTCGCCAGAAGTACTCTGGGTTTCAGTGTTTATGATGTGAAAATTTGGTTCTACGTTGTAAGCTAACAACTTCACTAATAGTAGTCTATTTTTTTGTGAGATAAACAACTCGTTAGACATGAAACTTATTTGTTTTATGAATTTGTTTAGGTCAAAGAAATGGTATTTCTTGTTTAGACAAATAGCGTTGTACATTAAAGAGTTAAGTTGCCCAATCTTATAATTATTCTGGTAAGGCAATGATTGCGAGTACGGGAAAGCACAGAGTATTATTTTACCAATACCAGATTTTTCGACATGCTCCAATGTTTGAATTAATTTAGTTATACCTGCTCTATTAACATGAAGACTATCACCCAATAATACTATTAATGTAGTTTCGTTATCAAACGTATCTTTGGAGATAAACTCACAGATCTGATCTAAGGTGGCATGATGGTGACAATTGTTTATTATATTTTGACTTAGCCTATAATTTAACAGTGGAGCAAAACCCGCGCCTATTTGGTCTGAATACATTACTGTCCTCTTATGAATTTCTTTTCTAGTAGGTTTTCGCTCGACTGATGTCATTGATGTAGATTTCTCCATAGATGAATCCCCTGTAGACATATCATGAGGCATTTGCTGGACGCCCGCGGGAGACACGGACCGCGTGCAGTTACAATGAAGATGATTGTTCATTAGTGACATAAATTGCTCTTCAATAGTCTTACTACTTTCAAGTAACTGAGAAAATGCCAAAGTATGTTCTTTAATTTCGTCCTCCGCTCTTAAATACATTGAAGAAGTAGTCTCCAGTTTTTCACGTAGCTTATTTATTTCTGAATTCAAATTATACACATTTATGTCGTATTCAGCTCTACTGTCATCAAGTTTTAGTTTATATTGTTGGACTGTGGTTTGCATTGTGGAGAGCTGTTCCTTCATTATGGAATATTTCTTGACACATTTTTTACTTTTAATTAACTTTTGAGTGCGCTGTATATACCTATTGATTTTTATATACTTTTTAATTTTATTGTGACTGTTGTAAAACACAGGATTAGAATCAGTTTGCACAAGCTCCTGGTACAGGTTTTGAGTATGCGCAGATTCCTGATGTTGTCGTTCGCTTTTATAATAGTCCAGTTCTCGCTGTGTATCACATAGTTCTTGTTCCAGGATAGTAATGCGATTTAAGGCTGTTTCGTGCGTGGATGCACATTGATCAAAGGAAAAAACTAATGTCTGCAGACGCCCACACTCATCAGCTGTAGTCATATATTTACGTTCAAGTTCTACAAGATCATTTTTCAACTTCAAGTTTTTCTGTAATATTTTATTTAGTTCTGCTTCGCTATCTTCTCGTTCCTTCAAAAGTTGGTCGCACTCAGTTTTATACGTCTGTAGTTCTTTTAAAGCCGCCCTCAGTTGAACTTCGAGCTGCCGAACGGTTACTTTGCGGGCTGCTAAGCTCATTGTTGCACATCAATATGCCAATTTAGAAAAATAAAAATAAATGGTGGTAGATGTTAAAATGTTTCTAATCTCCTTACACACCAAACTCGACCTTAAAACAGTATGCGCACAAGTTATTACTGTCCTAGGGCACTAAGAGCGCGGTAACCGTACACGTTGGCGAAAAGGTCGTAAGCGCCGCAAGAGTTCATACATTATACGCGTTCAATTCACGGACACTTAGATTTACCGACACTAACCGTTTCAGTTCACAGTTTTAATAATTAGCTTAATTTCACTATTAGTCACTGTTTAACACTCGATATTATGCTTGAAACAGTTACAATAATGTTCACTTTAGCGTCCAATCACAATTTTATCACCGTAACTTAAGTTCTTCACTTGATAATTAATTTTAATTTGCACAGCAACTATAAAGTGATGTTACGCCTTCGGTCACCCGCTACCCTATCTATGTGATTGTAAAAGCGTAGGGTCACGTCTTTCCTGCTCCAGCGCCCCACGCTTTTCCAATAAAATATTATAATTAAAAGCACATAGTTTACACTTTAGCCTAGAAATAGAGACAACTTGAACGATCCATAATTTATTTTTGGTTTTTACGTACATTTATAAAAGCGTGTTATTCCAGTGTTTTTTAAACTATTAATTTATATTAGTTGCAATACGAAAAGCAATCTAGTAATAAGTAGCGCTAGGCAAGTAAGTGAACTGAATTAATGATGACTCACTGTGCCATGTAGGTACGTAGGTATGTAATATAATACGCCAGTCGTTATATTTTATTTAGATTAAAACAGAAGCTCCAACTTCCAATTCAATTAAATCTGTGTGTAAAAATAACGCGTGAATCGTTAAACTCGATATAAAAGTCAGCGTTAATCTATCAGTTCCCAACTAAATGTTTCATCAACGAAAATCGCTCGTAAAAGTAGTGACACTATATATAACTAAATTGAGAACTTTCGTACTCCTCTTAAATATCGATAGTGATACACGACAATCCTTTTAGTAAGCGCTAAAAACTATGGCAGGGGAAGTCAATGGCGGGCCGCACGCACCTGGAACGTCGCTCCCGCTCGAGTCGCTCGACGCTTCCGCCCCGCTCGCACGCCCGCGCCCGCGGCTGCTGAGCGCCGTTGCCGCACTAAACGTATTGTCGTGTTCCGCTTCTCGTGTGGCCGAAACTAAACCCCAACTACTAAATTGAAAACCTTAATAGCGATCCGAATACACGGTAACCCTTTCGATCGGATATTGGAAGGTGTGACATGGAACTCATTAATTTGTCCAATTGTATTAGAGTATAATATATTCGTACGTATTAATTAAGGACAGATATTAACCAAAACTAACTCTAAAGGAATCTGAATAAGATAGGAACTCTATTCGTAATTTCTATGTAGATTCTACGAAAATAAGGCTGAATTAATTCAAATTGCTGTTAGTAATAACGTCTGTGCTTGCGACACAGAATCTTCTGGGAGCCCGAAGAATACGCCAAAATGTCCCAAGTTTCTTCAAGCAATCAAGGCTTTAATACCGTAGTGAAGTTTCAAGCTGGGAAATTATAGGGCACGGGACGGCGGGGGGGGCGGACGTCCGCGGCGTGTCATCTCCTAACATCAAAAATGCATTTAAATTCTGCGCAATAAAAAACAGCGGCGAGAAGTTTCGCTGCGGCCCGGGGATTGAAGACGCCTGCCGCGACACACTCGCGATGTGAGAAAACTGTTTCGGGAAAACACTGCATTAAGACGGAACATAGTTAAGGGAATTGCAGCCTGGAGATTAGAGCATTCTAAATTAAACGAACGAGTAAAGTAATACGTTCTTAGGTTACGTGTGCAAACCATTACTTGTATTACCAAAGTAGGTATATTTTGTTGTAGTTATAAAACTACAAGATGTAAAATAAATTTAAAATCTGTTGAAAACAATGTGACGACCTGCTGAGTGATGACAATACCTGTTCATGCATATAAGATATTAATACAAACATGCAAAACCAAATTTCGATATTAAACAATGCATTATTAATTATTTTGCCACGTAAAAACACAGTGCTTATTTACTTACAGGATGTTGTATTTTAGTTAATTATAACATTTCCATATTGGAAGACAAAAAGTCGGCGACGCCAAGTCCCTGAATGCGGCACAGTGTCACACTCGCGGCAGAAGGAAAACCGTCGGGCCGTCGCGGGCTCTCCCTCCCGGAGACGTGATAATTAGCCCGCCCACTTACAAGTAATTGGTAGATCCGATAATATTGTCCGGGAATTGCGTTTAAATGCTTACGGGGAATTAACGGAAACTGGTACTTTTGAATTATGCGATGGTTTGATTCGGTATCGGAAGGGAAATGGACGGTAACTCAAAATAAAGCATTTGGAGACACGTCTCTGCAGCCGTCAAAGGACACAGAGCTCTTAAATTACTTTCGTTAGTGGAGTTTCAAATTCGTGCTTCGGCTAGGATGTCATTTTGCAATAGTTTGTCCAATTTATCAGTGCCGAGAGTCGTTCGGAAATAATCGTAATCGAAGCGAGCACTGCGCGAACAATACGGGCCGATGGCGGCCTCTAATTGGCCCTTACCTGGAGCGCACTCGAGAATGATAAAGCCCCCATTAGCCGCCCTATTATTTACCTACTCGTCATTAGCGTAGACTTCATTAGGATAACGAGATAACGGAGCCGACTCGAGTAGGGAGCCCGTGCAGTATTTTTGGTGTTTTTGAACGAATTTCAAGAAGCACCGTCGAGATTTCTTCTTAAGTGGCCGAGAAGAAAGAATGAGCTAATTTATTTCACCCAGGAACAGGCGGTAGAGCTCGAACTGATTTGACTTTTTTGCCGTAAGAAATTGAACAAAATATTCCCACTTCAGCGATTCTAGGAAAGAAATAGTGTGCTAACAGACAGTAGACCACCACGGTATTGTAGCTCATGTGTTATTAAGATCGATATCGGGGGTTGGGAAAATTGTTGCAGCGAGCTCTCGCTCCAACAAAAAACATACCGAATTTATTGTTAATTATAAAACTCCGGCGTCGAACATTAACTCGAGATGCGATGCGCGATAGCAGCTCGCCTATTTATTTATTATTTAGATATCGGCCGGCGCGGTCACGACGCCGTATTGTTCGCTGTAATGGCATTAATGACCCCGGTTTAAAGTTGAAGTGTTAATTTGATTTAAAATTATGCCCGCGATTATAATCTTCTCAACTTTAGCCCTAAAGCTTTAATTACGGGGATCCCG
Source organism: Epinotia nisella (assembly GCA_932294315.1). NCBI lineage: Eukaryota > Metazoa > Arthropoda > Insecta > Lepidoptera > Tortricidae > Epinotia > Epinotia nisella. The sequence goes on along the minus strand of OW028677.1, from coordinate 17,498,743 downwards.
ATGGAGCGCGTGATACGGCTTACACGTCCATATAATATTACCGACTAATAAAAGCCGGGCCACATCGGTCACTAAACTCCGCTGCAATGCACGCCGTATAAAAGTTCAACATTTAAATTTTTATGAACACTATTTACGTTCTTTAGCGACAAATTATGCAAACGATGCGACTATGCAATATTATAAATACAACGTTGTAATTTAGTCGACTGCCGGCCATTCTAATATTTTATTTTAAAGACAAACAAGTCAGTTGTAGTGTATATTTTAACCATTAAAATGATATTGGTATAAGCAACAGGTATTACTTAGATCGCTTTACTGACCGCAAAATATAGGGTACCTAACTAAAGACCTGGGGCCCATTGCATAACAATTTACAACTTATAATACAAGCGGAAGTCTCGTTCTAATGCGAGGAGTTGAAAAGAGGTTTCCGCTTGTAATATAAGTTACAAGTAGTTATGCAATAGGCCCCAGGTGGTGCAAAAAATAAGCGTGAAAGTGGAGGCCAACGATTGGCATAGATACGTGGTTTATTACGGGGTACCGTCCAACAAGTGTATCAATCTATCAATCGTTATTATTATGCAGAAAGCATAACATAACTTATACGTAGTTTAACTTTCAATAATTTTATTGAAATTGAGAATATACGTTGATACTAAGTGCTTAAAGCTATTAGGTATATATATTATAAACGTATTATTTTAATGCTTTACGTTCGACCGTTTATTTATAAAACATTAAGACCTTATCTTTAGTTTAATATTCCCTATTCAACACCACAAGATGCATAGTTTATATTACGAGCATCCTTGTTATGGTTTTGCTGTCTGTTGTCCATTTTGCTGTGGCAAGTATGTATATTACTATTCCGACCGACATTCATCGGTTTGGATGACGTTGGAAATCTGCTTTTACGGTGGGTTGCACAAAACCGTAATCGTAAGCGGTGTTGGTTAAAATGGGAATGTATGCAACCTTTGACAAGTGTATATGGAATGACTGAGACTGTAAATGTATTATATTTTGTTTAACCTCTGACTTTCAAAAAGTGTTCTTCAAGAATTTATTTTGAATAAATGATTTTGACTTTGAATGACAGCTGCCGGTGCCATATTTAACGTTGATCGGTCTTCCGCTCCCGCCCTTAATGTCAAATGTCGTTTGAAAGCTGACTCACAAAGTATCCAAACTACCCCGAAAGTCATTACCGCTGATTATCTATATTTCTCGTTCTTCATTTCCCGATATATCATGTAAGTATACACAGCGCATCCGTCATATGTATTGTGCAAAGAAGGCGCGGGTAGCGGGGCGCAGTGCCAAACTCTAGGCTTCGCTACAAGGGTTTCAACTTATCAATTACACCGTTCGCTACTTACCGCGCGGAAAGGGCAAATTGATTTAATGTAACCAGCCAGAGTGCTTTGACGAATATTATTAATGTCTTTTTGCACCCTCTTTGTGGAGGCGCTAACGCTCGCTTTGTTCTTTTGCGCGGTTTTGTATAACATCGAATCATACTTATCTAAAGCGTAGCAGTGCTGATTGTGTTTTCATGTCAGTCTTAGGAGTAAGTAAATCTTTGTAGGAAGCCAGTTTTCTGAAAGGTTTTAAAGAGATCCAGAGACTAGCTAACTTAGTTACATACTAGCTTAATTAAAACTTCGTTTGTGATAGAGGTGCCAGAAGAATTAGACAGCTGTATTAAAAAAAAAAGTACGAGATTCTGTACGAAAATCTGGGTCGCGATACAATTTTTCTATTTGATCTTAGTAATCAATATATCGATTTTGTTTCATGACACCTTTTTGGTTGATTTTGAAATACGTTGATCATGAACGTTCCCCACGTTCATGATCAACGTGCGCGTACGTCTATATGACATGCCGGGGATGTCATGTTTTCATTTCGAATAGGTCCTCGGTATGTTAGGTCCATTGACTAATTAAATAGGTAAATAATATGTATACATTTTCTAAGTACGAGTGTGTTAGAAGCAGGTGTTAATGCACGACTATTGGCAATAATTGGTCGAAGCCAACATAGAAGAATACTTTTAGCAAATTTAATTTGGACTCAAAACTGTGCCCTATTTTCATGATATATTGTGGCCACGGTTGGAATATAATTCAGTTTAATCGTAAATTCTGCCATTACCCACATACCTAAACACGTGTTACTGCAATTTCGCCGCATTGCCATCTGATATGCGATTTATTTACATGAACAATTAACGTTTTGATTTACGACAGCAACGTTTTACGGGCTTCCTGGTGCGTGCGCGGCTGTACTGCAGCACAAGCATTGCCAGTATGCTGACTTTGTATTAAGTACTAGGCCGCTAGCGACTCCGTCCGCGTGCTACTAGTTTATATCGTAGCTCCATCCAAACTTTCACCCCCCATTTCACCCCTTCAGGAGATGATTTCCGTGATAAAAACTATCCTATGTTCTTCCCCGGAACTCAAACTATCTATATACCAAATTTCATCTATATCGGTTCAGCGGTTTAAGCGTGAAGAGGTCGCACACAGGAGGACACACAGACAGACAGACAAACTTCCGCATTTGCAATATTAATATGGAAATATGGACAAACAGCAAAATTCTTCGTAAACTCGAAAGGCTCCATGTGCAAACTCCGGACCAAGTCTTATTTTGACCCTTTTTTATACCACGTCTGTGGCAAACAAGTTTACGGTCCACCTGATGGAAAGTGGTTACCGTAGCCTATGGACGCTTGCAACTCCAGGGGTGTTACATGCGTGTTGCTGACCCTTTAAGAATTTATACACTCCTTTTTTGAAGAACCCAATACTGTAGTCCCTTGGGAACCTGAATTGCCTGACTTTAACTAGGTTCTATTGAGATTGGGCACCAAAGCGGACTCAGGGGTATAACCGGAAAGACGCTATGAGGATAATCATGATGAACTTATTTCCAAACAAGAAATACCTAACCGATAATAAGTTTTTTTTAATTCGGAAATCGATAGCAAGTGAACATACTGGCTACTAGTACTGCGCCGCCGCCGTCCGGGACGCATATAAATACGTCGCTACAAGTCTCTCATTAGAGCGCCATAAGTCCTCATTAGCGGGCGGGCTAATTAATGTGACGGGCGACGCATAACTCACTCGCAGGCGCGTCACTACCAACTACTTCTTGAATCTTTGAGTATATTGTATTATGACGACCGGTTAGCCTAGTGGGTAGCTGCCTACGAAGCTGAAGGTCCTAGGTTCGAATCCCGGTAAAAGCAAATATTTGTGTGATGAGCATGAACATTTGTTCCCGTGTCTTGGATGTTTTCTATGTATTTAAGTATTTGTATCTATTAAATATATCGTCGTCTAGTACCCAATAACACAAGCCTTATTAAGCTTACTACGGGACTAGGTCGATTTGTGTAAGATTGTCTTCTAAAATGTATTTATTATTATTATTTATTGTTGGAGTCAATTCTGGCAGTATGGTGATTTGGTCCTCATGTTGTAAGGAACGTTTACATCGCCTTCGTTCTGTTTCTTAATAAGAGCATCGATTCTTACTGTGCTAGTTTCTTATGCCTTAGTGCCGGATCTGCCCCAGAGCGTTTGAACCTTATTAACTTGAAGGTCACTATTTTACAAGAATTTTTTTGACAACGGCATTCGAAGGGTTAAAACTTTTTTTTTACCATTGCGTTTGCGCTTTGTTTCTTCTTGTTCAAGCTTTATTATTATGGAATTTATGATATCGACCGCAAAATTTACGCTGTTTGACTTTTGTTCCAATCGAATTTTCTAAAAAACGTGAAAACATTTCAGACTTTGTATGAAAGTAATAAATGCTCTAATTAGGCATCCCTAGTTGCCACCGTGGTCCAAATGAAATCGCGTCATATGTTTAGGAACAAAAAAAAACTGGGACAATCTAATACAATTTTTTTTATTTTTTAAATATAGTTACGCAAGCCGGTCAAGTGCGAGTCTGACTCATACACCGAGAGTTCCGTACTGTCTTTCATACAACATAACCCCTCTTTCTCCGGCGATTATATCTAAAAATCTTAACAACTCATAGTAGAACTTACAGTCACGAGTACAGCGCCATTTATCGGTGCATTTTGTTACTAACTTGCGCGACCTTTGTATGTATGTTAATTTTTCAGCGATAATTCTTTATAACGGAAACTGATTTATTTATGCGTAATTTTGTTTGAAAAAAAGGTACTTTCAGAATAATCTAATAGGTAAATGAAAAAAAAAAATACATATAAAGGAAACCTCTTTTTAACTTTTTGGTACGGAACTCTAAAAAAATATCAAAAATTGTATTAGATTGCCCGATTTTTTTTCACACTACTCGGTATGTTATCTACACCTAAACAAGTAAATTTATATTTCTAATAATAATTTAGTTAAGGACATGGCTATCTGTGACCCAATATCGAATTTAAGATGCTTTCAAAGTAAAGAAAACAATCGTCGGACACACTTGATTGGCTTGTTACTTAAACTCCACTGCAATCCCCCAATATTTTCGTTTCACCTATACACATACTTTATACATGCGAGGGAGATCATAAAGGAGTGCACCGGAACAGGATCGTACGACAATATCCTAATTCACTCGCGCGAATGTAATCCATTAGTGCTCCCCTTAAGGGGGGGGGGGGGGGGGCGAGGGAGGGGAGGCCGTAGCCGTAACCGTCTGTCATTCATAAAGCTCCATATTATTTATATTGGCACATGTTTCATATGACTAATGGACGAAAAACGACATCTTCTTAATGCAGTTCGGAACATCAATGGATATATATTATGTAACTGTGGGTCGACGGGCGCCTTTTTGGTGGAGAGATCATATTATGTACAAATGTTTTTAACTAGTATCTTTTAGATGATCAGAATTGTGAATTTATTAATCGCATAAATGTATTCATTTCACTTTTGTGCGTTAGGAAAAAAACGATGGTCTTCAATTCGTAATCAATTAGAAACATATGATAGATCATATGACATATTTTTTGAGGTGTGCAATAAAGAGTATTTGTGTTGTATTGTATAGATCAATTTAATCTAATATTGATACGTAGCTCGGAGTAGTAATGCATTTATTTTCTAAAGTAAATACAAGATGATGATTAACATTAACTAAATTAAATTAAAATTAAGTTAAATCTAAAAAAAGCCCTCCAGGCATTGTACTGAGGATGCTGGCGGCCTTTCCTCGCTGAATTGCAACACGTAGCTTAAATTAATAAATATGTATATTGCATTCATTTAACTTTTATGCGCTAGGAAAAAAACGACGGTCTTCAATTCAATCCTAAGCAATTAGAAACGTATGATATTAAATTGATGTAATATTAATACGTAGCATAAATTAATACATATTTACATACTCCAAAGTGGAATCGTTTTGAAGCAAATGTAAGCAACTCGTTCATTACATTAGGCGAACGTTCCTAAGTAACGAAGAAATAAGTAAGTACAAGTTTAAATTTTCATTCATTTAATGTTTGCTCTCCAAAGCTTTAATACACTTACATACGTAGATAACGAAGGGTACATTACGTTTTTAGAAAAATTAAAGAAAGTAATCAGTGGAATTACGGCGGCTACTAAAATATGTATGCGTCATAAAAGCACAGAAGCAACGTGATCAGTATCTTGACTTTATTTTTGTTTATTCAAGAGAAAATATCATAAAAATATTATAAATTGACGCAAGTTTGATTATTAATATTTTTCCCAACAATGTTCTTAAAGCTCGACTTCCTTTTCAACTTAATGTCTCAGTGGAAATTGTATTAGGATAGAACACAGAACAAGTAAGTATTCCGTGGGATAGAAGCTTACTTTAAGATTTATTTTTGTATGTTTCAGTCATTTGTTTGACTAGTCAGCTAATAAACAAATGACAGCTGTTTTTTCCCGAATATAGTTTTTTTTAAATACATTGTATAGTTTAGAAGTGTGCCATTATGAAAACCCTTGATAATAATGCGTTGCCAAGTATAAAAAACCGGACAAGTGCGTGTTCAACTTGCGTGGTAAGGGGTCCGTATATAATACACAAAAATATTGAGAATTTTTCCGTTACTTTGAACCGTTACTCAAACTTGTTATAGGTTTTCCTGTAATCTTTAAACAAGGAACTATTTATCCTATTTTTTTTAGAACTTTAAGCCTAGTAGTTTCGGAGATAAGGGGGGAAATGGTAAATTTTTTTTTTTTCCTAAATTACTTCAAGTCTGTTTTTGCTAAAATGATAAAAAAAGAATCTGAGATACTTATAACAACCTCTTTCATTTAATTTGTCACACAATACAGTTTGCGAAACTTTTTTTTAAAATGTTCCAGTTTACTCCCTAAAAGTGGCCTCTTTGTTCAGAATTCATTAATTTACTTTACGCGTCCATCTTTGGGTCACAAATTTACATATTTTTACCAAATTTCTACTCAATCGGTCCAGTAGTTTCGGAGCAAATCGACTGTGACAGACGGACAGACAGACGCACGAGTGATCCTATAAGGGTTCCGTTTTTTTCCTTTTGAGGTACGGAACCCTAAAAAGTGGTAGATGTCCATATTTTGACCGAGTACATTATTTCAATAATGTGCCAGTCCAGACAAACCGTATGCGTTCCGTTGTTTTCTGATGTCCCCTCAGATTGTATCGTACTATCGGTGTATGCAGGGCCTGAAATTGGAGGGTAGCGTATCGTTACGTTCCGAGCACATTTCTAGAGTCAAGCTACTGTGTAGGTGAGTTATATTGTGGTAAATGTATGCGCCGACGTCTGTCGGGATAAATATTCATTATGACGGATAGCCTAACGTTTTAGCGGGATTAAACGCTATTATCGCGACTGCTCTTAGCCAAATCAATCGCTTCTCAACTACTTCGGCTGAGTGACAAACACTAGCACGGCTATCAGACCCACGAGATGTGTCGCGGCGAGATAGACTACCCGTCTCTTTCTAATTAGAACGCTTAAAAAAAGACGGATAAACTATGTCGCCGCGACACAGCTCGCGGGCCGTCCTGTGATTGCCGTGCTGACACCGCGATGCGACACGGGGCGAGAGAATCTACCCTCCTCTTCCTAATTTGCACAGTGCAAGTGAGACAGAAGACGCTAAGTACTTGGGAAAAAAATGTGTTAGCTTATATTAAGTTCAGTTTGATGCTGATATCTAATAATACGTACCTAGTCTTAGGAAGCTGAGGTGCACAATTATTATTATTTTGCGTCTTTTTGCTGTCAATTACTTATGCAAAACGCGAGGCGGGCCGCCATTTTTTCTACCTGAATTTATGACAGTAAAATTGTATAGTAACTATTAAAACAATACTCATATTTAAACATTTTTAATATGCATGTTCCTATTCCTACCGAAGCGACCTTCGAATCTTCAAATGAGTTGCGCATCTTATGTTTAAATTTGCTTAATTACTTATTTTTATTCAGACGCGTGCTTAATAAGATTTTTTGATTAATTTTAGTGTTGCGTGATATTTATATTTCCATTACCTAGTTTAGATTAATCAGAAAACATGTTTATGATTATCCTGTTGCTTGAGGAAAACGCGTTTTTAATTAATAAAACACATTTTCGTATAATTAAGTTAATTGGACGGCTTAATTTAATCGCGTTTTTCAAGCCGGGACTTTTTTTAAAGTTATTTGGGTTCCGTAACTAACTGGTAAATTTGTACCTACTCTATAGAAGGATTCGATATTTGTATTTAAAAGATAATGGATTAAACTATAAGAAGGTACCTACTAATGTATTCATTGCTTTTAAATATTTTTTATAGCATTTAATTTATTTTATTTGCTATTTTGAATTAGCTAAGATAAACTCTATTTACATCCAGATTTTATCTTTGCTAATTCATCGAAGATCAAGAGTATCAAGACTGATTGCTATATTAATATTATAAAGAGAAAAAATCTGTGAGATTTTAAATAATTAGTTGACCAAGCATTTATTTTAAGAAATAAAATTATATAATTATTAGAATCTATGTAACAAATTGAATTGTAAAATGATATACCTACTTTTACCAATAAAATATATGAATATGAATAATGGGTAAACTCCTGGACTAATTATCCGATTTCACCTGTGTAGGTAGGTGGTCTTTTTGGATGTTTATGTTTTTATGTTGAATGTGACTCACAGACCGACACGAGCCGAGGTGTTTTCATGTACTTATGTTACAGACGACTAAAAACAACATGTCTTGATTAACATTTCCGTTGCCCCATGTAACGTAAGTACGTAAAGACATCTCGGTCAATACAATATGTATGAGCGCTGTAAACAGCGTCCATCCGGCTGAGAGCTCTCATTCGCCACTAATTAATTACTCAACTCGGATTCAATTAAATTAACTCGATACCGGAGCATCGACACGCGAATCGATGCCAGCTATTCGATTAAGATCGTTAGTGGCGATCAATTTTACTCGTTAACGATCAATAAAGTTATTAAAGCCCTCATACGTAAACCGCGGGGTTAACTTTCCCAGGCAGGGGCTCGTGGTTACCCTGTAGTTCGAAAGTGAATTTAAGCTTTCTTTCAATAAGGTCCGAATTGAATGGGAAGAATTGTGTCACAGAGGAGTTTGTCAAAGTTAGTGCCTGACGCATCTGTGACCCGTTCACCGCCTTTAAGGTTTTAAGCTAATTAAAATAGGACCATTAAGGTATGTTGGGCGTTTAGTTTTGAAGTGAAACTTAATACTTATAATATTTTTTTTTATTGGTTTTGTCTTTTTCTTACACACGTGAATACGAAGGGTAAAGGATAAAGGTAAACTTTTTAAATAAATTTTGCAAACATCAATACTTAAAGGCATACCTACATGGTTAAATTATCGGTATAAAAAAATTACAGGTATACAGGATACAGGAATGTGGTCGTAGTAATTAGGAGCGGATAATTTGTTAAGTTAGTTTTTGCGCGGGAAGAAAAAACAACAAGCACAAGCTTAAATTTACGTGCATATGCCTGCATTACATTTGTATAAATAATTGTACATAAAGGCCGTACCAATACGATACATTATAAAGCTTTTACCTAACTAAAGCTTGGTGTAATGTACAGTCGAAATCAAAGATAATAAGCTGCAAAAGTGTAAACATATCTTTGCGTCCACTGTGCGAGTAAGTACCTACCTGATTAAACGAGCATTTCTTAAATAGTGTGTACAAATTTAAGTTCATATAAAATTACTGAAAAAATTATAACAAAGTAGGACAATTAAAAGCGTGCCTTAATTGCCACACTCTAATAAGAAGATTGAAGGCTCAAAGTCACCCGAAGGGCCATGGAGAGCGCAATGTTGGGAGTTTATCGTCGTGATCGCATTAGAAATGAGGCTATCCGCAGCAGAACCAAGGTAACCGATATAGCCCTCCGAATCTCTAAACTTAAGTGGCAGTGGGCGGGGCACATTGCACGTAGAACCGATGGCCGTTGGGGCGGAGAGGATATCGAGTGGCGACCACAAGGTGGACTGGTGACCTGGCAAAGGTCGCAGGAGTCTGCTGGATGCGGGTGGCGCAGGAGCGGTCATTGTGGCATTCTTTACGGGAGGCCTATGTCCAGCAGTGAACGTCTTTCGCCTGATATGATGATGAAGAATTGACACACTAAGACTTAATCGGTAAAAACTATTTTAGAAATGCTCTAATACCTAATAATATGTACGAAAGGTTCTGACAGATGAAGATAATACGAAAAGTGACGTGTTTATTGAAATTCCCCTGGCTCCACCGCGGCACTGGCAACATTAATGAAAATTCGGCATAATTAAAACTTTGTTCAATAAACATTTCCATTTTCAGTAATCACAAGAGTCAGTGGCTTTAATTATTTGTGGGCTTTTTAATATGTATTGCTACAGGATACCCATAGAATTTCATTCTGGATAACATTTATATTTAACTTTAGTATGAACATACAAATTCAAAAAACCTATCTGAATGAATAAAAAGGTCCCAAGTCCATTAAAAACTCGCTTCCGCGACTGTACCTGACAATCTTTTAATTACCTACTGCAGTTAGATTGATGATAATAAACAAAACGAGATGGGAGGGTTGGATTTACCAAATGTACGCACAGGCTTCTAAATTTGAGGTCTTAATTGTGTTCATTCGGCTCATAAGTGGGTTTTGCACACACTGCAAGACCCTTCTTATATAGATAACTATAATAAAATAGAGCTCCATCACATTTATCTGGGCAGTATTATTTCGCAATACAATACCGCTTTTTAACCGTACCGGTTGAACATCACTTAAAGCAAATTGTCCACTCCGAACTAGTTGAACATAGTTTTAAACAGCGCCCTTAGCGGAGAGGGGCGTTTTAATTACGGCGTTTAAGTAAAAGCGACGCTGCGTCTAGTTGGCTGCATTACACAAATTCACCCACCAAAAGCCTCCCACTTAGCTAATGAAACATGTTCGTGTATAGTGTTTTAAGCGACGTCGCTAGGACGGCGACTATTGTGAGCGGCGAGCGGATTCGGCGGACTCCGCAAATCCTCATTTACTTGCATTATTTTAATGGAGCTATTGTGGGAGATGTCCTTTGTCGCGCGCGGATGCAGCGCACCGGGCTGTGGGAAATGTGCCGGTGCATAAGTGCATCGGCGCTGCCCTAAATTGCGCCTTCCCCGGCCGAACGAGTCGCTCCAATTTGGGGGATTCCACGATCCCACTATCCGTCCCGACTTCAGCATCATGGCCAAAGAAAATGAGGGCCATCGTACGGGTTATTGTTCCGGAAAAACAACGTATCCATTTAACTAATTAAGTAGGGCGAAGTCGTTTGGAGGCCACCGCGTCCGCTGAGAAATCCCTCGGACGTCTAATAACCGGCTTCCCTAATAAGCTAAGAGGTTGTCTTACTCGTATAAAAATGCAATCGGCGGAGCGAAGGCGCGCCAACGTCGTTCAAACTTTTCAAATTTTCCACCAGCCCCACGGTATTAATTTTAAATTAGAGGCCGAGACGTAAATTGTTCCCACATGTGGGCGACTTGCGTTTCATTAAACTTTTCTGTCGCACGTCCACGGTAGATTACTTCTTCGTTCGACTAATTGCACGCCGACGTTACTAACTTTTACTTCCTCATTATGAAACCTCTCGATTGCACCCAGGGTTGAGCTTGTAACTAGATGGTATAATATAAACTATGAATATATTAAACGTTAATTTCTTGGCATACTTTGTCCGGGGCGGATTGCCTTGCACGTAATTGCTTCAATATTATTTTAATGTCCTTAATTGGGAGTTGTTAATATGCCAATTAGAGTTGCGGAACGAATGTATATCAAGAAAATAATGAGCGTTATAGATTTAATCAAATACGCTTGCTACTGCCTGGGTAATTGGCGTTACCGAATCCTGATGGGGTACGTTAGGTATGCATACATAGCACCTGTTTATAGTTAGTATATATAGTCGAGGCATTAGAAATCAAATGTAAGTACCTACACATAGGTTAGACATAATGTTGTGGCCGAGTAGTGAGTATAAAAATATGCACCATCGAGCAATCACGGACAATAGTGTACATTTCTTGTACACTAATTAAACGAGAATAATAATGTTGTATAATATTTAAAAGGACGCTGCATTGTACGAGGCCATGTTTAGATATATTCTACTTGAGTTTTTTTCCGATGGAAATTACCTACTTTGGATACAAATTCTACCCATGAATGATAAATATTGATGTTTAATATACGTTTACGCGACTACTAGGTAGGTAACAGCTGTGTATTGTGAATATTATGACTCGGAATTTTTTGCTTTGTCACATCACAAATTCATCACGTGTTTATGAATAATCGAATGTTCTAGACGTGTCGCTCAATTTAGTTTGCCCTTGAGTTGTCAAATTACAATTTAGAAAATGACAAATTACACTGTTTTCCTAACGTTGTGCAACGTAGATTAGCCTGTAAGATTAAGCAGCGTGTGAACATAACACTAATACGTATATAATATGACACGAAATAAGTATGTCCGTTATGTTATTTATATCGTGTTATGTATAAATCGCGGTATGTTATTCGTTAATATATATTCCCAACACTTCGTATCGTACTAACTGAAAATTTTAACTTGCGACGTCAGTTCTCAGCCAGAGTAATGTTTTTGAAGCGTATCTATTGCCTTGAATTTTGACAACTTCCTACTGGATCGGATTTTGGTTGAGGTTTCGATCGATTTGCTAGAACATGTATGTATATCATTTATGGTTTTTGTCACAAAAATTGTCCCCCCCCCTCTAATTTTTCAACGGTGTATTTCAATAATATAAAAATGATTTTGAACAAAATCGGTTCAAAGGTTTTCTGGATATTGCTGAAAAACTGCCGTTCCTATAAAAAAATTAATAATAAATAAATATTTGCGGACAATCTTACACAAATCGACCTAGTCCCAAACTAAGCAAAGCTTGTACTATGGGTACTAGATGACGATAAACATACTTATATAGATAAATACATACTTAAATACATAGAAAACATCCGTGACTCAGGAAAAAATATTCGTGCTCATCACACAAATAAATGCCCGTACCGGGATTCGAACCCAGGACCTCTTGCTTCGTAGGCGGACTATGCGGGGTCACTACCAACTAGGCTAAAGCGGTCGTCGTTTCCTATAGAAAAGGATGTAAGTGCTGAAAGATTTCTGTGACGATACGACCTTTTTAATAGGCACGGAACCCATTGTTGGGCGTGATCCTGTATGTATATAGCACGAGTAAGTATATGACCTTACCAATCATGTTTTCAGTACAACTAACCGACCACAGAACCCATGCACTTCTTGTAATATTATAATTAGCTAACGTTATCTATTTATTAAGTCAATTAGTCTCATTAACGGTATTTTCAACGACGTGCATAATATATCAGATATGAGCTGTTAATTATGGTTGTAAATATATTCCACGCGAGAACTGCCGCATGAAACGTTTAGTTAAAACGAACCTAGATATAAATTGCATTATGTACAGAATGGCATTTAGTTTGCATAATTATTAAGATAATGTTTTTGATTAATAGCCAGTTTTTAATTTTCTTTTGTTAAATAGGTACTTGGTACTTGAGCGTCTTGGTGTACTATTTCTACCGCTATTTTTCGTTCGTACGTTCGAAGCCCGCTCGAAAAAAAAACACTTGGCCTGTACAAATACTTTCACTATACCTGTAACGCTTTATTTATTGCATATAGAGTCAATTTGATCAACCTAAAGTTGATTGGTGGACTTTCTCCTCGTACACCGCTCCGCTACCTCGCAGTTCTGGCGGATACTCACACCACCCCCAAACTGCTTCTTGTACAGTACATTTATTTTTAGAAAATGATTAAAGAAGGGACACTATGCCCCAATGGGGAATGGATGAAAATCTCGGAAGTGTCTGATAATTTTTTTGGTGAAGGAATAACAACCTTCCTTAGCACCAGTAAAAAGTTTCAAGTCAATTATTTTTGAAAAATATAAACAGTTTCCTCACTACGTTTTGGGTCAAGGACGGTCAATAGACACTTTCCTTGATCCGTCTCATATTATAAAAAAATATCTTAAATATCTGTGGTAAACTGACACTGGTAGTGACAAATATAGCTGCTGCAACTGTCAGTATCAATGTCAGTTTCTCACAGATATTTAAGATATTTTTTTTGTAATATGAGACGGCTCGAGGAACGTGCCGTCCTTGAGCCAAAACGTAAGTGAGGAAACTGTTTCTATTTTTCAAAAACAATTAACGCAGCTGAAAAATCTGAAACTTTTTTTGGTACTAAGGAAGGTTATTCCTATGAGCAAAAAAAAAGTCAGCCACTTCTTTAATTTCCATCCATTCCCAATTGTTTTCGTAATTATAAGGTTCGAATAAGGGCAGCTTAGTATCAGGTTAGTATACATAATACATACCGACTTAAACGTTCGAATGTGGTGCCCGGGCCCGTCCTGACTCTACTCACGTCGACTTTACCACTAGCGTAGCTTTAATCCATAGATAATAAAGCTACACTTCGTCTCTGAAGACTGGAGGAGTTAGCCTTTAGAAGATTTATTATAAGTATCTATATATTTCTATTTTGTTTTTAAATAGTATCCAAATTAATTTGATACGTAAATAGAGTACATTATAATAAATATGACTCTACTTTGTGATATAATTTAATACTCAGCTACTTGGTTATTTTGAGATTAAGTATGTTTCCTCGTTAGAATTTGGACCTTGGACCGACATCGATTAGAATTATCAGATTATATTTAAAAAAAAAAAATATTTTCACAAGGTGGACTGATGACCTGGTGAAGGTCGCGGGAGCCCGCTGGATGCGGGTGGCGCAGAACCGGTCATTGTGGCACTCGTTAGGGGAGGCCTATGTCCAGCAGTGGACGTCTTTCGGCTGATATGATGATGATATTTCAAGTATGATTTCCAGTTGGTAACAAGAACTACATGTTTGATTTTCATCATGAGATTAGCTGAATATTGGCTGCTAAAAAAAAAACCCCTTAAAGACATGTTTAAACTTTTGGAGATGCATTAATAGTCATAAAGCAAGCGTCCGCATTTGATAACTGACTATGTTGTAACCATTATTAGCATAAGTAAGCATAGTTTTTGTAGTAGTTTTAAGTTGTTTTTTATGTGAGTAATAAAAAATAAATATATATATATAGATATATATATCGGGTGGTTCTCACGTAGCGTTTTTTAAACGTGTGAAAAACGTGTTTTTGCGGACAATCTTACACAAATCGACCCAGTCCCAAACTAAGCAAAGCTTGTACTATGGGTACTAGACGACGATAAACATACTATATATAAAGTAATATTTCTATATTTTAGTATTTTTTTAGAGTTCCGTACCCTCTATGTCTGTCTGTCCGTCTGTCACCAGGCTGTATCTCATGAACTGTGATAGTTAGACAGTGGAAATTTTCACAGATTATGTATTTCAGTCGCCGCTATAACAACAAATACTAAAAAAAACAGAATAAAATAAATATTTAAGGGGGCTCCCATACAAGAAACGTGATTTTTATTTTAATATCTATTTAAGCTTATTAGTTCAGTTGTGTAACAAACGGGAGAATGTCGTGCACTGGCGACCTCGCGGATCGCGTGCGGGGTTGAGGCCGATTGAATTAGATAGACAATAGACATAAGTCATCAATCAAACCCAAGTCGTATTGTCGATCCGATCGAGTGGATTTGTAATTGGAACGATTCCAGATTGAATGTAGTTCAATACGTTGTTGTTTTTTTTATTTTATATCATCTAGCTCGGTCAAAGTGTTTGTTTGATACGAACAGTGAAGGAACTTGAAACGTGGACCACTTTGTAATTTGCCACAATGACAATAAGGCACAAGTCACCACTCACCAGTCACGATCAAATATTACGGTGCGATCAAACTTACATATTGTCAAAACAATAAACAATGTTATGATATCTTTGAGCACGCTTGCACTACGGATATGTAATTTATTCATAAATCACGATTAATTTTACAGATTATTGTCAGATTCACGAACAAGTTCACTCTAACGAGATTTGGCACGGCACAGTACAATATCCTAATAAACGTCAATTCCGAATGTCAAACTGAAATAAAAGAATGTCGAGCTGCACTGCAAACTGGGTGCCGTGAAAAGCTGTCAGCGGGGCTTGACAAACAGCTGAAGAGCGCCCGTCCGGCGCACTACATTAGTGGGCGAGATCAGAGGCCAGCAGACCTCGCCCGCAGCAAGCCTTTGTGGAAAGATTCCTAAAGCGTGCGAGACCACTTTGATGTCAGCCCCGGCAGGTAATTTGGAAAAACGTTATTTAATTAACTTTCGACAAGTCGGCGTAATCGCATTACAAAGCCGCCGGGTGAACGGTCAAGTCTTTGAGCCGAGGGGCGTACGGCCGAACTTGATTTTTACGCCAAACAAACGCGGCATAAAGGCGCTGTCATTTTCAGGTGCTTTCCAATTAACATCGGGCCTTTGACCATCGCCCGCACAAAGTAATAACAACTAGCGCCTCTTTGTAATTATAGTTAACTCTGTACCGACGCCGAAGCACGCTGAGGGGGACAGGGTAATTGAAACGCGCTTCGAACTGACATTCATAGGAAACTTATAATCGCCCAACTTTCCTATTACTTTCCTACTAAATTAAGGGAAACCAAATTATTTTACGCTCATTTGAAAGGGTTTTAAGATATATTTCGAAAACTATTCAGTGCAAACAGTCAGTTGTTACGAAATTGTACTCGTATTTACTAACATGAAGAGCATTGCTGCGAAAATCTCTAGGAAACTTTTCGGATCAGTTTGATCATAAAGGTATTTAATTTGGGCCCCGAATCATTAAAACACTGTTTGTTTTTATTACTAGTGCATACAAACGAATACTTAATGTTATTTAAAGTTCCACAACCCAGAGAGAAAGTTCCTAAACTCCCTTTACGTTAAAATTCCGCTCATTTATTTATTTATCTCTTCATTTAACTCAGGCAACAAAAGCCCAGCCGTTCGGCCGCCTACGAAACCAACGCTATGTAACCTACAACTAGGTAGGTTAGGTTCGTTAGGTATCTTCAGATGCTCGAAAGGTAAATTGACCAGAAATAGGAGTTCCGCAGAGCGGGGCTCCGTCGAAACTGCTGAATTACGAAAAAAAATCCGCAATTGGTTTCGTACAACGAATAAAAATTCTTCGTACGTTGGTTTCGTAGGCGGCCGAAGGGATATTAAAAGCTCATATAAGTTACGGGAGCATGACATGTTTACAGGTTTCCAATTGCGTCCATGTTCATTAGCAAGGCTGGACAATAGTTGTATGAGTTGTCGAATAAAGTTTAGCCGGTGTTTAAACTTCGAAATTGGTTGGCAGTGAATTTGAGAGAGCGCCGTAAGCAAAGCGTCCCCGCCGGCCTTCGGACCATGGTCTAGGAGATAATTAACTCTATGAACAATCCCTTCAAACAACTACGTGCATACTGCAATTAGAAATTTGGTTTACCAGCGTTAATAAATATTATTATAGCCGTTTGAGACCAAGTTTAGCGCGCAATATGTTTCAGTTTCACACTAAACGAGATTCGTGACGCCAAATTTAATGAGCGCTCGGTTTATAAGGCAGTATATTATGCCGCGGCGATGTCCGACTCGGCGTTCCGGCCGAGTGACTCGCTCATATAAACAAAGCCAGTCTTTGTGCGGTGTTCATTGAACAGCTTAATTGCATTTCTTCGCCACTTCTCTCTGCGGTGGCCGTGCGTCTCATAATCGAATTAGTACTTTAAAATTCCAATTTTCAACATGAAAATAGCTTTTGTTTTTTGCGAGGTTCATCACTTCATAATTTGGTCTTTGTTAATTGAGTACAGTAGATAGCTAACATCAACAAATTAGCAAGTAAATGAATAAGGTGCATGACGACAAACATGCAATTATTTTAATCAAAAAGTTGTCCTGATAGACAATAAGCTGGTATGTTGACAAGCTACGCAGGTAATGCGCAGTAACATAAATCAAATCAAGGTAACATTCCCATTTACGAAAGCCATTCTATGTTTACTGCTAGGTATGGGTAATCCTCAGTAAGAGTGAGCAAATGGTTCGAGAGGCTGGCTCCAGCTTACATCGCTCCGCCGCTTATGACTCGTGAATTTTTAAACCAGCGAAAGAACATGCACTCCCCGGAATATGCACCCGAATAGTGTTAGCTGGTTTATTGGACTGTAATACTGCTCATTATTTTTATATCTGTGCTCACTGTTGAGTAGTCTACGGATAGTTAGCACAAAATGCGGCTAAGGAGATCGATTGCTTAAAATGAATCAAAATCGGTGTCAAATAAACAAAAACTTTAGATCAGCATCGGAACGAGTGCAACGTACTTAGCAGTAGGAGATTAAAACTCCATAGAGAAGCTGAGGATGATGTGATTCTATAGTTCAAAAACGCAATTTAACCCATTCACCGCTAATCACGACACACATGCGTCAGAGCGCTACGTACGATTTTTACTACATATGTACATTAAGCTGCTACGGGGTATGGCGTAGCGCTACGAGCGTAGCTTAGCAGTGAATGAGTAGAATACATTGTTCTAAATTTTGAAAATAGGTTCCGTTTATGCAGTTCTATAAATATTTGACTGCTCTATATTTGAAATCAGAACCATCAATCAAGGTTTTAAGCTATGAAATATATAATATCATAATATGTGACTGTGTGTGGGAAAAGGAACCACTTAATCGGTATGGAGTTATTAATATCTCCTAAAACTAGGTAAAATTAGCTATTCAGTGAAAAAATAATCATTTTCCTAGGTGAAATCATTATTTTTTATAATTTTTTAAACATGCAGTAGGAAAAATGTAGTAATTGAAAAAAAAATATTTTAAAGTTTATGCTCGTGAAAAATACCTACACTTCTACTAGGAAGTTATGGAATGATTGGTACCAAGTTAATCTACTATCATCAAGTTACGTAATTTTCGACTAATTTAAAAAAAAAATGCATATACCTCGGAAACTAAAATCCTCAAAGTGGTCCCTTTTACTAGACCCAGTCACATATGTAGTATTAAGATCGATCATAACGCGACCTTAATGTTAATGACATCAAATTACCGGTAGCGTGCTAAGGAATGCTAAGCCGAAGTGCAACTCCGCAAAATCCTAGTCACGCTCGCCTCGGTCGCGATAATTAACGTATAATTAATTAATTAAAGGATTTTCTAATCAACAACTCGACAAGCCAGTGTTAAGAACATAAAGGTCGAACGCCCTCACTTGAATTGTATGGAAGGTAAACATGTTGTTAGACCTGTATTGTTATACAGACTTCGGGTTTAAATGTGTGTAGGATATTATACTGCACTATTATACGAGTAACCTTTACATATTTCAAATGCGTTTTCTGAGTCGGGTCAAGAGATTTCGATGAAATATGTATAATATTACCTACTTCAATTATAAATTATATTTAAGGCGCTTAAGGTCGGCGGTAAATCGTTCTAGTTAGGTTTCATTCTTGGAAAAATCCGTTTTCATCGGTCGCCCTAATATCACAAACGTATTAATAGTGATTGGTTATCAATTCTATCCTATTTGTATTGTACATAATTTTGGTTGAATCCGAATGCATAAAAGTTGTAGAACTACCATTTACAGATATAGTAAGAAAAAATTGTCCCCGTCTAAGTCTTTATGACATTGACATAAGATAAAAATTTCACCTGGCGTTTAGAACAGGATTTTTCACTATAATAAATATAAATAAAATAAAATATAATTTGCGTCTCTGAAGTTACCCTCAAGTCGCCCCCCGTACCCCCGCCTAACCCCTCTGACACCTTTGCGACGCTACCAGTAGCTAACATCAGAGATGCAAACTTGTGAGGCGCGTATACCTGGTGGCACGTAAAAAGAGCGGCGTTCTTTTTACGTGCATAGACATATACAGTAATAGAACATTGTGTTACAAGTACGGTAAGATATGAATTACGAACGAGAGTCTATTAGAAGCCCGACACCGAAGGCGGAGGGCTTTGATGACTCGAGTTTGTGGCCCACGGCCAACGAAATTTGCTTAAACCAATCAGATCACACCCATTACGCCCTTGGGCGTAATAAAGGTTATTGTAGCTCTGTATGCCTGCGCGTTATGAAGCCTTTACGAGCAATTGTGATGAAAAGATTGTATTGTAGAACAACGTACCTCCTCATAGTCCCTGTGAGAGTGTTGCAGCGGCGCACGCGGCGGCGGCGCAGGCGCGGCTCATTCGCGCGAGCGGCGCGGGCGGCCCACCTTGCCCTTGCGCACCGGCGCGCCGGGCGTCGCCGCGTTCGCACTCTTCATCAGCTTCTGCCAGTCTTGCTCGCACACTAGTGAGCCCGCGAGCATGTAATACCTAAAATGGTAAACGTTTTTGTAGTGGGAAATGACATTACCGTGCTGCCAACTGGATCGAGGGTAAATAAAAAATAAATTGAACGATTCTTGCGTCACAATAAACGGGAGAATTTTAGGATACTGATTGCATTGCTTAACATTCATCTAAATTAAGCAACGAATGAGTATTCTATTTAGACCTTTGATCTCCTTCAAAAAAGTGGGATAAGACGTAGGTACAAACCTTAATGACAATGAATGAAAACCTTTGTTGGCAGGTAGGTATCTGACAGGTACATGAAAAAGATTGTCATCCATTGTAGTTAAGGTTGTACTCGAGTGGTATTAATTGGTGTGAACCATAGTCGCTTACATTGTATGTCATTTTGTAAAGTCATGAAAACAAATTAGGTAGTTAAGATAATTGTATAATAAAGGTCCAATTATGAGATTTTATGGAGACATAATTTATGCTGTTGCATACCTGTACAACGCGTGGTCATCATTAAAGAGGAATTTTTCATTGTTTGGTGTCTTGAGTGTATAGGAACTTTGTGTATTTTATTGCTAACAACATTAACATCAGAAATATTCAATCTTGTGCAAAATGTTTAAAACTATGAAATTAGTAAATCCTTTTGTTAACGCTAAAGTCATGGAATGAAATACAGGCAGAGATTTTCCCGATGGATTCCAAGAAAACAGGTTTTTAAAAGATCGGCAATGCGTCTAAAATACTCCTGGAGTTACGTGCGATCACCTGCGGTGACCTCTTACAATTACGCGGACTGTACCCCTGTTTACCACCATAGACATTAAGAGAAAACGATGACCATTCCATCGATTCAAATACTTCAATTAGGAGTGGCAGTAGTCCTATATTTCCTCTCCAAAATAGAATCTTTACACTTATAATTTTTCCCCTTAGTTAGGATAGCACCCCTTCGTTTTTCGTGGATATAGAAAGAGTCCATCACTGAAATATCATATTTTGTCCATCTTGAAACCATTGCTACAAATATGAGTTTTGGGACTACAGCAACACCTCAGAAACCTTCTAATGCTCTAGCATTTAAAAATAATAGTTTAAAAAACTAAAAAACAAGCTTTTAGCACGCACTAAAAATTACAAAATAATTCGGACACTGTATTGTGTGACATATCAAATGAAAGGGTTTGTTATAAGAATCTCAGATATATATTTGTTATAATTTTAGCAAAATTAGATTCGAAGTAATTTAGGAGAAAAAGACGAAAATTGACCATTCCCCCCTTTTCTCCGAAGCTCCTAAGCTTAAAATTCTGAAATAAATATGGAAAATAGTTCTTTAACTAAAGATTACAGGAAAACCTAGGTATAAGATGTTTGAGTATTCAAAGTAACGGGAAAATTCTTAATATTTCTGTGTATTATATACGGAACCCTCACCACGCGAGTTGAACTCGCACTTGTCAGGTTTTTACACCATGCTACGCCCGCTGGACGCTGTTCGCAATGACTGGCAAGAAATAGCTCCAGACCGGGACGAGTGGAAGTCAAGGGAGGAGGCTTTTGCTCAGCGGTGGGACACTTTAAAGACTTAGAACAAAAAAAATGCAATACCTATCGCCCTGCATGAGGTGTGAACCGCACTTGGAGCACGCGAAGCACTTTATGTGGAAGACGTGGAGCGGCTGTTGCGGCGCGTTCGTTCTCATGACGAATTCGCTCGCGGGTATCGCCTGTCCACACGCCGCGCATGCGCCGCCTGAACCGAACATTCTGGAACAAAACAAAACACTGATAAAATAAACATAGTGAAACATACTAGATAAATTACTGGCGTACATTGTGTCTCAAGTACGGTAAGATATTTGTGAAGAGAGTTGTTTCGGCAATGCACAACTACGAGCCGCCAACGTTGCTAATGCAAATCTTCAGGCGCAAAACGCATCCACGGCTGTCAAAACACCTACCAACTTCACTTGCAATCCGATCTTGTAACAATCAGCATACTTTCCTTTAATTAAATATTAAAATTATACAAATTTGGAGTTTGTTTGAAGCTCCCTTATGTCCGCTAAGACATAAAATGGTGGCCCATGAAAAATAACGTAAATATAAAATATTGGAAGATACGAAGACAGTTCCGAGTTCCTACTTCATCGCCGCGTAATTTCGCTGAAACAAAAGGGTTGAAGAATGGATTCGTGGACCAACTGAGGCGAGAATTATCATGATATGGACGTCTAAAATCACGTAGAAGACCAGTGAGGCATCAAAAGTTTCACACTTCGAGTGCAGTCTACAAAAAGATAAGTGCCTTGGATTCCTTTGTCCTTCCCAAATCATAACAAATACATTAAATTATCTCAAAATAATATCCAATATCATTAAATCAAGCTTCCATTTGTTAGTTAAAGCAGTGGTTTCCCGGAATACAATTAAACAATCATGTTTTAAGAACAAAGAAATACATCGTTGCATCGTTTGTTTACATACCTACATTCCTACACGGAAAAAATATTAAGTTAAATTTGCGTAGTTTTTTCGTAATTTCGTCAAGAATTGATAAATATTTAAGTTTAAATTAATGTTAAATGTAATAAATTGAATAAAAGTAGTTGTTTAGTACCGAAATTTGTAAGAAAAATATCGTTATTTACGTAAATTTCGAGATTGTTTTCACATTTGTTTCAAAGTGGTAATATTTGGTCCCAGTATTTTATTTTGTTGTGTTTACGCTATTCTCACGTATCTTGCCGACTATTCCAGCGTATTTTCGGCGCGGCAAGCCTCGCTCGCCCACAGGCGACGGAACAAGCGGGAGTATCATCAGCTGTTCTGCCGGAGCCGGTCTTTGGGGGAAGTGCAGTCCGTGAGGAGCGTGAGCCATTCATTATTCACTTTAAATTAACGTATTTCAACGAAAGTAAATATAACATAACGAATTACAATGCCTGGTCCTACCGATATAGCGTTAAAAGAACTACTTACTATGCGTAGTTCAACAAAAGGCCAGATTACCAAATTTAAGAACTATCTATCTACAATCATAAACAAAACAAAGTTGACAAAAGTGGAATTAGCCGAATTAACGCTTAAGCTTGGTAAACTGGAAGGATTATCGGTTAAATTCGACGATTTGCAAAACAAGATCGAGGTTTTAAGTCCTGATAATATAGCTAATGAAATCGATGAACGAGAAAAAATTGAGCACGAAATTATCATGAATATTGCTACAGCGAAAACTCTAGTTGAAAAATTTAATAATATCGACGCCGATTTACATATGCGCGGGTCAATGATGGAGGCTCAATCTTTTTTCGAACAACAAGACTTAGGGTTCAAATTGCCTCAAATTCAAATTTGTAAGTTTGATGGCTCATTCTTTCGCTGGCTAGAATTTCGCGATACTTACGAAAATTTAATTCACAATAATAGCCGCATAAAACCTATTCATAAATTTCACTACCTACTTTCTTACCTTGAAGGTGACGCCGCCCGAATCGTGTCAAATCTTGAAGTGTCATCGGCCAATTACGATGAGGCCTGGAAGCTTCTCGGTGAGCGATATAATAACAAAAGATTGCTTGTCAATCATCACATTAGCGCATTGTTCAATATTCATGCGCTCACTCGAGAAACGGAAAGGGCTTTGCGATTTTTGGTCGACCACGTTACAAAAAATTTGCGTGCATTGGCCAGTCTAGGCCAGCCCACAGACAAATGGGACATGTTGCTCATTTACATGCTAACGTCAAAATTGGACAGTCAAACGCTCACCAAATGGGAAGAATTTAGGAACACTCTTGATGATGTACCAACGCTAGAACAGTTTAATAAATTTTTAATAAATCGCGCGGATGTTCTAGAGGCTCTGAGCAGAAATAAATATGAAAATAGTACGCCAAAATCGTTGCCTTCGACATCCCGGCCAATGGTAGCATCACAAAACAATAATTATAATAAATATAGTGATAATAATTACAATAACAATAATTTTAATAAGCATGATCGAATGTACACTAACCATTATAATAAAAATCATTCCAATAATCAAAATCAAAAGCCTGAAAGAATTTCTTATACGAAATCCTTTGCAAGCATCAATCAAAATACGAATAATAATAAACCAATGATATATCAATGTGTAATTTGCAATGAAAATCATAAAATTTACGAATGTTCTTCGTTCAAGGCCAAATCCATTCCCGAAAGAATGGCTGATGTAAATAAATACAGACTATGCGCTAATTGTTTGAAGCAAGGTCACCCCACTAATGATTGTCGTATGGGGCCCTGCCGGGAGTGCAAGCAGAAGCACAACAGTCTTCTGCACGAGCCATCGACTGTCAATAATGCTGGTATTATAACTCAAGCAGAGTCGTTGGTCAATTATTCTAATCAAAACAGTCAGGTGCTTTTATCAACAGCGCTGATAGAAGTATCCAATCCTATTACAAAAGAGAAGCAAAAGGTTCGCGCCCTACTCGATAGCGGCAGCCAGTCCACATTCTTAACAAAATCGCTAAAAGACAAGTTGTTACTAAAGTCAAACCCAATTGACACGCTAAATGTCATAGGTATTGGCAACAACTGTTTTAACAAAATTGATGAAAGTTGTATTGCGCAAATAAGTTCACTCAATGGCCAATTCAATGCATTAGCGTCATGCTTAGTACTAAATGAACTAACAAGTGAGATCCCTAAAGCTCCTATAAATGTTCAAACACTAAAATTACCAAAAAATATACAATTAGCAGATCCAGATTTCCACCAACCAGCTCCCATTGATGTGCTCATTGGGGCTGATTTGTTTTGGGACATCATAGGTAGTGAGCAACAGTCTCTTGGTCCCAACAATCCAAAATTACGAAATACAAAATTTGGTTGGTTGGTTTCTGGTCCAATGAGTTCAAGTGCTACAAATAGCACAATTCATTGTAAGCATGCAATCATATCAGATGATTCAAACAACAATATCGAAAAAATGTTACAAAAATTTTGGGAGTTTGAAGAGCTTCCAGACAAAATAAATTTAAACAAAAATGAATCAGTGTGTGAAAAACATTTTCTAGAAAATACGTATCGCCTACCTACAGGCAGATTCTGTGTTAAATTACCATTGCGTGATTCTCCTGATAAGCTCGGTGATACTTACTACTTAGCGAAAAAACGCTTTATGAATTTAGAAAGAAAATTCGAACGAAACCCCCCTCTTAAACAGGAATATTCAAAATTCATTCAAGAATATGCTAATCTTGGTCATCTTTCTGAATCAACTGCTGTTAAACCTAAACCAGGGTACGTTCTCTGTCATCATGCTGTTTTCCGGGAGAAAAGTGAAAGCACCTCTCTTAGAGTGGTCTTCGATGGCTCGGCCCCCTCCTCCACCGGCGTTGCCCTTAATGATATACTTATGGTGGGTCCAAACGTGCAAGACTCTCTTTTCGCCATTTTGATAAGAGCACGACAATACAAATACCTTCTCGCTGGCGACATCGAGAAAATGTACAGAATGGTGCAGGTTAATGAAGAAGACCGTGACTTGCAACTTATCTTATGGAGAGAAGACGAGTCTCAACCCATCAAAACATTACGCTTAAATACGTTAACGTACGGAACCGCAAGTGCGAGTTATCTCAGTACACGTTGTCTAGTACAAATCGGGGAGGAGCAGGACGATGAATTGATTAAAACAATAATACAAAAAGATTTTTACGTCGATGATTTAATAACAGGAGCTAACACTGATAAAGAACTGCGGTACATACAAAAGTCGGTATCAGAAGCCCTCAGTACCGGATGCTTCAATCTGCGAAAATATAAAAGTAACTTACCTTCATTGTTTCAAGATTCAGATATAAATACTAAAGAAAAACTTACAATCAGCGAGTCGGCGAGCACCCTCGGAATGGGTTGGGATCCCTCCAGTGACAGCTTAAATTTCCCTGTAAAAGATCAAAGTTCATGCGATAACATTACTAAAAGGCACATTATGTCCAATTCATTTAAAATGTTTGATCCATTAGGCCTTTTGAGCCCATGTATAATCCAACCTAAAATGCTACTACAAAAATTATGGAAACAAAAATTAGACTGGGATGAACCAGTCCCAAATGATATTAAACATGAATGGGAGAAATATACAAAAAACTTACCAGTTCTTCAACAACTGCATATTCGTAGACCGGTTCTCTGTGATTTACCTAAATATATTGAAATCCATTCTTTCAGTGATGCATCTCCAGCCGCGCTCGGAGCTTGCATTTATGTAAAATCTATAGATGCCAATGGTGTTGTATCTGTAAATTTATTATGTGCTAAATCAAAAGTCTCGCCTTTAAAGGCTACTACAATTCCACGCCTAGAACTTGGCGCTGCCCTGCTGGCCGCCAGGCTGTGCAAGGTTGTCACAGATGCCCTTAGGTACAAACCTGATCGCATGGTCCATTGGTGTGACTCAATGATAGTCATCGCGTGGCTGAATAAAGACTGTTCAAACTTAAAAACTTTTGTAGCGAACCGTGTCAGCGAGATTCTCGAAACCACTACACCATCATCATGGCGCTACGTGCCCACATCAGTAAATCCTGCTGATCTCATTTCCAGGGGCGTGGATGCCACTCAGTTGGTGTCGTTTAAACTTTGGTGGACAGGTCCTGAGTTTCTAACTAAAAATGAGGTTGAATGGCCGATAGCTCCACAAAAATATAATTGTGATCAAGTACCTGAAATAAAAGCAAATGTAAGTTCTACTAATACTGAGTCTACATCTATAGTTAACTTTGAAAATCATTCGAACTTAAATAGATTAATAAGATGTTTCTCATATGTAAAAAGATTCATACATAATATAAAAAATCCTAAAACTAAACACAACGGCAAATTAACATTAGATGAACTTAACGATTCATTTCATGCACTTTGCGCAATAGCTCAAGTTGAAACATTCCCCAATGAATACAATACGCTTGCTAAAAATAAATCGTTAAGCTCAAAATGTAAAATCTTACCTTTATCACCATTTATGCAAGAAAACTTGATTCGAGTTGGAGGCCGGATCAGTGCTGCAGAATGTGCTTATGAGAAAAAGCATCCGATTCTTTTACATTCTGCTCATCATTTTACGAAGCTTTTCTTCGAACGAGAGCATAATAAAACATTGCACTCCGGTCCCCAAGCACTCTTAGCTTCAGTCAAAGAGACTATATGGCCTATAAACGGAAGGCACTTAGCCAGACGCACTGTTAATAAATGCGTGCGTTGCAGACGCGCCCGTGGTAAAACACTCTGTCCTAAAATGGGTGATCTACCGCCACAGCGTATAAATCCAGGCTATCCCTTTTTGTCTGTGGGGCTAGACTTTGCTGGTGCTTTTAATATTTTGAATAGAAAAGGGCGAGGTAGCAAGCTAATAAAATGCTACTTATGTCTCTTTGTGTGTTTACGGTATAAATGTGTACATCTCGAGGCTGTCAGTGACCTATCTAAGGAAGCCTTCATTATGACACTGAAAAGGTTTATTGCGCGTAGAGGCAAACCGCTCGAAATCTTCTGCGATAACGGGCGTAACTTTGTAGCTGCCGCGAAGGAAATAGGTCAATTTCTTAAATCAAACACTGAACCTCTATCTGATTTTGCAGATCAGGAAGGCATTAAATTTGTATTTTCACCAACTTACGCTCCTCACTTCGGCGGCATATGGGAAGCCGGAGTAAAATCTGCAAAATTTCATATAAAACGCGTAATGGGACAAAGTCATTTAACCTTCGAAGAAATTTCTACTTTATTCTCTCAAGTGGAAGCAATATTAAACAGTCGTCCCTTGTATCCGTTGTCCTCCTCACCCAACGACTTTCTTTCCCTAACCCCAGGGCACTTCCTGATTGGAAGACCTTTAACTGCACTCCCATCGCCTGTTCTGGAGAACCGCAGTGAAAGCAGCCTACAACGATATGAACGTCTCGAAAAAATCCAACAACACTTTTGGAATCGCTGGCAAAAGGAGTACATATCAGAACTACAGCAGCGAAGCAAATGGAGGACAAATACAGCAAAACTGAAAGTGGGTGACCTGGTGATCATCCACGAAGAATACACACCACCATTGAAATGGCGACTTGGACGCGTCGCTCGTCTATTCCCGGGTCAAGATGGAATTTCAAGAGTGGCCGACATCAATACCATAAGAGGATGCATACGACGACCCCTTGTTCGACTCTGCCCTTTACCTACAACTGAAAGTTGAAAGATGGTCTTTCAACGAGGCGGGAATATGTTTCGGCAATGCACAACTACGAGCCGCCAACGTTGCTAATGCAAATCTTCAGGCGCAAAACGCATCCACGGCTGTCAAAACACCTACCAACTTCACTTGCAATCCGATCTTGTAACAATCAGCATACTTTCCTTTAATTAAATATTAAAATTATACAAATTTGGAGTTTGTTTGAAGCTCCCTTATGTCCGCTATGTATTAGAAGCCCGACGCCGAAGGGCTTTGATGACTCGAGTTTGTAACATTCTTACCGTACGTGTCGCATATAATGTTTTTCATCAGATTTGCGAGGAAACCAATACATTTTTAAGAAAATTGTTACTTATCGCAATAAAAACTCAAAATGTCAGTCGTCCATTTTGTTGAATTTGACGTGAGGTGCTTAGAGCAAAAACCTTTCGGCATACAGCCATGATTTAAAATCACAGTTAAACATATTTTACATGGACACTAAATTGCTACATTTAAGTTTTTTTCTACTCCTGTACCGTTATCTGTCATTTACATATGCGCTGACTCAAATACAATAACATCGATAATAAGTCGTCGATAAACTCTATGCTCTATGGCCCATAAACGCACTGTTTAGCGTACTTTTATGGTTCATACATTTTTCATAAAAGCACTGTCAGAATGAGAACTGAGGGCCTACCGCGAAAGGCATTCGAAGTTTTCCCTCTCTGTTAGACTTGCGAGTTCGTACGTAAGTGCAACAGAGAGGGAAAACTTCGAATGCCGTTGGCGGTAGGCCCCCAGTCCAGTCAAGCTATTTAATTTAAAATCATTGCTGCCAACACCGTGAAAGAAAGCACACTACAAACGATACAATTTCTTTCCTCTATCTAACGATAGAATGAAAGGTATATAGTGCTGTCTCATTCTAACTATATTAGCAAGTTGTTGTTACAAATTGCTAGGTGTGTAATGGCCTTAAACCATAGACAGATTTGTATTTCTTATTTAGTTTGTGGACTGACATTTGAATTTCACTTGTTTCCCGCTAGTTTGTCCTCCTGGCGTAATTTGTTCGGTTGAATAGGTAGAAACTGCTAGTTTTGTGTAATTTTAATACTAATTTATTTAAAAGTAAGTCGTAGAAAAAGTATTGTATGCAACGGTGTATAACTGGTCTAAAAACACTTGTGGCGTCTTTAATTGCGATGCTCGCCAAGGCTCGCATCGCAACCCACGCCACTCGTGTTTTAAGACCCTTCTTATACAACAGTTGCATAAAATACTATTAAATCTTGAAATCAATATGTTAATCATATTTTATTCGTGTTTTTACGTTTAATTAAATTTATAAATACGTTTTCAAACATTTTGTTTAAGTTAAAACCTCCTTGTTTTATAACTGACGTAAGAGTGACAGCTACAATAAAAAAAAAAACCATTACGCCCATGAGCGTAATAAAAGTTTTTACAGCTCTGTATGCCTGCGCGTTATGAAGCCCTTTACGAGCAAGTGTGATGAAAAGTATGTTCAATGCTTATTTCCACAAAAACATATAGAGTTTCCGCAAAAATATATAGAGCTAACTGATTCATCTTCAATGGCGATGACCACTTTAGCCTAGTTCGAAACTAGTGGTCCTGAGGGGTAATCACGTAACTTTTAAACGCGCGTTAGGTAGATCCAACTGTCATTTTTTCATATATACATTGAAGTTTAGATTACCTGACGCGCGTACAACGCGTTACGTGATCGTGATCGGGTTCGAATTCGAATCCCGGTAAGGGAAAAATTTGGTGTGTAGGAATTTTTTTCCCGTTTCTTTTTCTGTGTATTCAAGTATATATTTATGTATATAAGTATTTTATCGGTGTCTAGCATCCATAACACAAGCCTGAGCTTATTGAGGGACTAAGAAGATCGTTCTCTAATATGTATTTATTTATTTATTTGACGGTACTAGACTTCTGTGTGTATTATTATAAGCTATCGATGAAATCTAAAAACCTAAATCGTTAAAGGCATTGAGCGAGTCAGCATATTCCATTCGACCTACCAAGAAGTATACACAACGTGAAAGCGTTTGCAAAAGGAATAAAAGTGGATATTTTCGGTTAAAAGCCTTTAAAACACGTTAGCTAGCTTGTGTAGCTATTCAATTATCGATTCCATCAGCCGATTGAGTGAGATTCCGGTGGTAGTTGAGTACGCCTATTTGTTTCTCTCGGTTCGAGTAGGTGCCGAGCGGCGAGTGCTCGAGTAGGTGCCTACTGGATTTCTTGCTGATGATAATGAAAAAGGAGTATATCGGTACAGATCTGTATCAAAAATTGCAAATGATTAAATATTGCTATCACGGTGAAGAAAAGGGAAAGTGATGGCTGAACTCGTAAAAACTCGTCCCTGAAGGTGATTTTCCACCGGCGTGGATTGACGAGGCGCGGCGCGGCGTGAATTGAAATTTGTATGGCAAATTTTCAATTCACTCCCGGCGCATCTTCGGTGGAAATAGTACGAATTGACGAGAATTTGCGCGACGTGAATTGAAATATTTGTTTGTATAAAAATAAACCGTATTGTTTCTGAAATAGAGATTAAATTAACTCTGCAACAGAAACAATTTTCAATTCACTCCCGGCGCATCTTCGGTGGAAATAGTACGGATTGACGAGAATTTGCGCGACGTGAATTGAAATATTTGTTTGTATAAAAATAAACCGTATTGTTTCTGAAATAGAGATTAAATTAACCCTGCAACAGAAACAAACATCTCGCTACAGGTGTTTAGTTGTAATTCGTCGAGACTGCCGTAGGTGATTGACGAGGCGCGGCGCGGCGTGATTTGAAATATTTTTAGTGGAAAAGGGTCAGCGCGATTTCAATTCACGCCACGCCTCGTCTCGTCAATCCACGCCGGTGGACAATCACCTTAAGAGTTCTAGTTACATAGGTACGTCCCACTAGTGATATCTTCATTTATATAATTATATTTAATAGTAGATATTAACTTAATAAGTGCACGATAAAAATGTTGATAATGACCTTAAAGTTAAAGATTTATATATAAGAAAAGGTTGAACATATCTTAGCACCTGGCCAACTAAACATTATCACAAAAATAACTAGTAACGAACCTCATGTATTTATAGCTACAATTAGGTTTTAAAAATATATCTTGAGGTCATGTTCTGAATGTAATGTGCATTTTTATATGTTATTCATAGGTACAGCTCGTTAAACTTTGATAGATGGATAATAAAGGGGAGTAACGACTTGGACTATAAATCAATCGTTATTGGATACTTTAGTCCCGAATACCTCATTTGTGTGACAGCGGCAGTGAAACACAAGTGACGGCCGATTATTTGACATTTAGAATGTTAGTAGCTAGTGAGCAATCTGGTTGGCATCGATCGAAGTCTTCCTTGTCGTATCTATATAACTGACGAAAAATGGAACTCATTCAAGTATTTAAATATTTTTTTTTTTTGTATTGGAATGGATTTCATTCAAGTATTCGGGAAAATTCTTGTTTATACGTTTGTTCCATATTATATCTAGTTATCATAAATCATCAATAAACCATTTCTACAAGTAAGCCGGATTAATAATTACCTATAATATTTTCTTCTCCCATATCAGTAATACTCTACTCTGAAATATCGTGACCAGTGCCAACATTTACGTGAAATTACGTTGATTTCTCTCCGTTTGGAAGGATACCCCACTCGCCCCCACCGCTCGCTTCTCTAATGATCTCGTCGAGAGGTTTTAAATTATGTTCCTTACAACAATCTAAAGTCGACACGTACACAACCGTGCGACTCGAGACGTTCCCTTAATGAATAAAATAACATGTCAAGATACAGTCTTCATCTTAAATTAATGAGGGTTCACGGTGACGTATTCAATTTTACACGTAACGAAGGCAAACAAACTTCAGATGCGAGTGCGAGTCTGCCACCAAACTTTTCTTTGAGTCGGACTCGCTCGCACCGTCGATCAGAACACGGACCTAATTTATTAAACTCGTTAAACACACATTTGTTAATTAATATCGGCGTAGAGGATACCTAAAAGTTGCGACACGAGCGAAAGATATGAAATCCTTTCATTACATATCATTTCGTAGTCCTGAACCCTTCGATAAGCTCCGAAAGTTGATGAAAGTAACTAAATTTACGGATGGATAAATAAAACAAATGTAGATAGGTATACCACCTTGTAATATACATTTTTTTTTTTTTTTCATAAAAAAACCAATGGTACATGTAGATCCAAAAATACACTTTGAAAGTATAATAAATGCCTTCATACCTACACCGCCGCATGCGTGCCTTCACAGTTGCTACCGACGGGTTAGCGTGATCTAAGCATATTCAATTCTTGAAATTGACACCATGTTGATATGCAATTAATTTAGCGTGCGTTAATTATTTTACACCACGTCAATCCTCACAATGTCGTTTCCGACATTTATAGTTATAACCGTGTCCTACGGAACCTTACCAAATCAAGTCCAGGGTAGGTATTTACTATATTAAGAGATTCAAAAAATTAAACATAAGTTAATTATTTTCATGAGAGCGCATTGCCTTGCGATCCTTTTTTTCACTTCGACGTAGGGTCGATTGCCGAGTATCCTGTATTATTCTATACTAATATTATAAAGCGGAAAAGTCCGTGAGGATGTAGCTTTGTAAGTAGAGGGTAATCTCTAGACGGATTTAAATAATCTTTCACCGGTATTTAGAATTGGACTTTCGGACTCGATCTAGGTTATATTTTATCCCCCGTCTTAAGCTTGCGTTATTTGTAATACGCGGGCAACTATTTAGTAATATCTAAGTTTTTGTTAATTCATTTATTTGAGCAATGCACCGTCGCGGTCGAGGGAAAGGGCGCATGGTGCTCACCAGCCCTGCTAGCATAACTTGACTCTCAACTCTATTCGCGCGCGAGATACACTGTCCGTCACTTTCTGATTAATGCTGTCAAAAAGTGACAGATAGTCTATCACGCGCGCGAGTAGAGCAGAGAGTCAAGTTATGCTAGCAGGGCAGACACAAATAGATCCATACATGTTTTTGCGTGGGTTTAATTAATTTCACCTTCATACGCCGATACTGTTTGTTGGAGCTACTTAATTGAAAACTCTCTTACAGGAGTAAATGAAACGAATGCTATTTGCTCCGAATGATTGAAGCGAATTTATCTTTTAAACTTTAACATTTATCTTTAAACCTTTCCCATTCGGCCTTTAATTATTTGAAAACGACTGAGGAGCGCAGGGTAATTAAATTTTGATTGCTTTCGACCGGATTGTTACTGAGATTTATTAATATTTTGGCTGTAAATAACACCAGTCCACGGAGCTACTTAATAGCACTTGCAATAATTACTCATTAACCTTTAATACGGTTGATGAACGCCTACACCGACAAAGGTAGTAGGTACTGATTCTTGGCTATGTATTATTGCCATTGATTCTTATTGCACTAATAAAACTTAACTACTGAGGACCAGTTCGGGAAGTTATCAAGTTAAGCGTTCACACTGATGATTAGAAAATTATAGGCACATTTAAGCGATTTAGTATGATTTGACGACTTAAGCCAGGTAGGCTTAAGTCGTCAAATCATATCCAATTATACTTAACATAATCTAAAAATAAAATTAATGTTGTGTCGGATTCAACAAATTGAAGATTTAGTGGTTTTGGAACAAAGACAACAATGAAATAACATCAAGAACATCAGGATAACAAATCCAAAATTATTACAAATTATAGTGGTTATAAAATTGCTTGAGTACATCTATCCTTTAGGGTACAACCAGGAGAACGCTAGGAGGATGACGAGTGACATTTGTCATTTACCTGTCATCGTAATAAGATTTATAACCTTAAAAAGTAAATGAGGTTAGAAATTGTACAGAGATAACACGACGCGTCACCTTGCCCGAGCAATTTGAAAAGCTCTATAATACTTAGAAGCTTTACACACGTGAAAAAACTTAACTCATTAACAGCTTTACTTTCAAGTAACACCATCAACCATCACGCGGAAATCCGATTACAAACTTCACAAATCTCATAAGTACGAAGAAAATACGCTTTTAACTAATATGGAAATTGCCTGGAAAACAGTAAGTAGGTGCAATGGGCGGTGGGGTGGCGGGTTGTGATCGAGTCGAGACGAACGGCGCGGCTCTCGATCGAGCGGTGCGACCGCGCGACTGGGATCCTCCGACTTGTTGCTTCCAATCCTATTTGTTTCCGAAGACGTTTAACGGCTAACTAGGGTGAGTTACGATTTTATTTAATAACGCTTTGTTCTTTTTCGCGTGGTAATTAAATGGACCGTTAGATGTCCAGGTTTC
Organism: Epinotia nisella; assembly: GCA_932294315.1. NCBI lineage: Eukaryota > Metazoa > Arthropoda > Insecta > Lepidoptera > Tortricidae > Epinotia > Epinotia nisella. Next base: position 17,464,189 of record OW028677.1, on the reverse strand, counting down.
TGGACTCTCGAGCTCTTTAGTTTATGAGTTCTACTAGCTGTGCCGAAGACCGCGTTAGTTGTACAAGATTTAACCTTACATTTCACACCCTTCAATAATATCCTGAATACCAAAAAATATGGAAACGCTAAACCCATATTTGGAACGCGGCAAAAATAATAATTGAGGAGTTGACCTTCGATATGTCCCTTAAGCGTCAAAAAGGGGGTGGTAAAATTAATCCGTGATAATATTCAGGATAAAAAGTATCCTATATCCTTCTTTGAGACTCAAACTGTCTCTGTAAACCAACACAACTGTTCATAACGATATTTTTTTTAACACAAACATTTTCAACAATAAAGCTAAACTTTCATATTAATCCGTGCCGATATCGGCGCGACAATGCACGCCCGTGTCGTTAGCAAGAAACTCGTTAGCACGTGCGGCGACAACTGACAATTCATAATGACCCGTATGCGCCGATTCTCGTCCCATGCCTGATGTCTCTTAAATATTACAAGCTTGGGTTAACTTAGTATATTTTTTAAATTGAATACTTAGGTATTTATAGTCTTGGGACATTTTTGGTAGCATATGCCGTGTTTATAGAATCTATGGAGTCGCTTCATGTTAAAAATATGTTTTAAAGTCATGTTTTATGTTAGGTATTAAAAAAAAAGCAAAAACATAAAAAAAGTACCAAAATTTGAAATGCATTTATTTTTTGTGAACTAGTTTTCTAGTACCTACATAGGTATATCTCATCAATATATCTGTGGTGAAAATAACTTGATAGAAACTTTGATAGAGCAAACCAATATGAAATAAAAACTTATTCGATATTTATTGTTCCGCGAAATAGTGCAATAATCCCAAAAAAATCATTACACAAAAGCATGTTGTTAATAACCAGAATTACCTATGTTATTATATTTTTCATTCCTTAATATTAATGACTTTGACCACAGAATAGATAATAGTACAAGTACTTTGACTTTAATTATAATTTAACATGCAGCGACTCCTTGGATTCTAGAACCACGGTATGCTACGAAAAATCCCAAGCCTACTTATTGTACTAGATCCTTTTTATTTTAAGCGATTGTAGAATCCATATCCGATCCCAGGTGGAGTAGTAAAATTTTGTACTCATCACAGGCGGTAAGAAATAAAGCCTCATATCACATATTTATATAACGTCAAATACCTGCGATCTGAGAGATGCTTTGTTTTACCGCCCTAGGTGAATAATTTACTATTTTGACTGAAATTAGTAACTGATAATACACTGTAGTCTAGTGACTGTACACATTTAATTTACATGCATGCACCTGGCATTGTTAATTTGTTTTTTGTACAAACTAAATATCGGATATCCCATTAGAGCCAGATGCGATGGAGCAGAAAGCAATCTGGATAATTAAGCTTTTAAATTAAATCAATGAAATATACTTTTTTGGAACTCATTTCGGTATCACGTACGCTGTGATACAGAACCATTAGAACCCATACAAATTAGGCCAATATAATAGTAATACTCTCTACTCTACTACGTACACTCGCTACATTAGATACGTCACTTCTAAGAGATATTATATAAAACTATATATAAAAGGACAAAAATTCTTCACCCATTCATAATTGTCAAGGCTTTACACGATCCATTGTAAAACGAAACCCCCATTTTTTGAAGCCGCAAGCTATATCACCCGCGCACCCGTGCAATCTCGTATTCAAATTGACATAGTAAAACAACAGAGCCTCCGACTAAGTTCCGTAAACTCGTTGCGAACTTCCCTCTACACACTCTATCGGCGATTTTTAATTAAATCCCTTGCGAGCGGAGCGAAGTAACACCATCAATTCATTATCCTAAACTCGGCCCGATTGTTCGCTCGCTACTTACGCAAACTTTCATTTTAATCAAGCGTTTAATTAAAAATTATCCCAGAAAAACAAAATAAGCCAGTTAGGGCGGCATGAAACTAATTAAGGCGCATACGATGAGTCGGCCGGCGACGAGCGAGGTGAGCGTCCTTAATTAAACGCCTTGTTCTGCGCTAGTGGCCCGCCGCTTAGCGAAACGATTACAACCTACGACACTATGTACGATTGCCGTGAGGGAGTTTTTCCACGTGTTGACAGGGTTTTAGGCGCGTGAGACACAGATTGCTAGTTAGTGGGTATCGACCGTCGGACACTGTACACTTAGCGGAACTATTACAACCTAAACACTTTACGATTGCCGTTAGGGTGTTTTTCCACGTGTTAACAGGGTTTTAGGCGCGTGAGACACAGATTGCTAGTTAGTGGGTATCGACCGTCGGACACTGTACACTTAGCGGAACTATTACAACCTAAACACTTTACGATTGCCGTTAGGGTGTTTTTCCACGTGTTAACAGGGTTTTAGGCGCGTGAGACACAGATTGCTAGTTAGTGGGTATCGACCGTCGGACACTGTACACTTAGCGGAACTATTACAACCTAAACACTCTACGATTGCCGTGAGGGTGTTTTTCCACGTGTTAACAGGGTTTTAGGCGCGTGAGACACAGATTGCTAGTTAGTGGGTATCGACCGTCGGACACTGTACACTTAGCGGAACTATTACAACCTAAACACTTTACGATTGCCGTTAGGGTGTTTTTCCACGTGTTAACAGGGTTTTAGGCGCGTGAGACACAGATTGCTAGTTAGTGGGTATCGACCGTCGGACACTGTACACTTAGCGGAACTATTACAACCTAAACACTCTACGATAGCCGTGAAGGAGTTTTTCCACGTGTTAACAGGGTTTTAGGCGCGTGAGACACAGATTCCTAGTTAGTGGGTATCGACCGTCGGACACTGCACACTTAGCGGAACTATTAAACTCTACGATTGCCGTGATGGAGTTTTTCCATGTGTGGACAGCGTTTTAGGCGCATGTGATACAGAATGCTAGTGAGTGGGCTGGCAACTGTCGGACAGCGGACTGAGACGACATCGAGCGCTTGTGATATTACACCACTACGCAATGTTACGAACTCTGAGTGAGTTAATTGCTGCTCCGCACGAACGCAGACAAACCCGCGAAATAAAATATAGCATATCCAGAAAGTATAATCTGCACATCGATTCAAGTTTTTTAGTATTCGGATAAATTGTTCTGGAGACTACCTCCTTACGTAAATAAAACAAACTTACAAAGTTATAACATCACAGACATTTACTGTTTGTAATACTACCCCGTATACCTAAACTAAATCAAACACATTTGTAAGCACCACAATTGAATTAAAACTCGCCGTCTTTTATACATAAGTATGATTCAGTAACTAATTCAGAAGCGCTGGTGAGCTCAAAGTTTTCCAATTAATGTTAATACCTATTAAATTGTGCTAAGAATTAATTATCTCAGAATTACGGTCCCTCTAATTTATTACTAAACTTTCACTTATCAATCTTTCAGAATAGCTCGGAATTATCTCGGATTCTTGAGAGGATTATTAAAACGATTCCCATAATTAAATTGGATAGTTTAATTATTGGATGAGTAAATAAATTATTTATTAGATGGGTCCATTTGTCAAAAGCCGCGCTCGCACGATGAGCTAATCGACTATCACCGCTAATTGCCGGCGCCCCCCCCGCTCCGCCACCCCTCCCGCCGCCGCGGGCCCCCTCGCTAACTAATTAGATAAGTTTTGCAACTCGACTATACTTCTGGTGCTCCGCTGCCGGTAAGCATCAATCTTTTTAATTAAACATTTTTGACACCGCAACGATTAGCAATCGAACCCATTTCTATGCTAATAGTATGACTAGTTTTAATTTAAATGCAAAACGAGGAGCGAACTGTACGCCATAACTCCACTTTGGTAACGCGCAATACGATTTTTACCGTTCTTAATTAAGAGGTAAAGCGTGGTGCGAATAAAATAAATATTGTGCTCGAAATGGTAATTTTTAAGACCAAAGAAACTGTTATCATTTATTTATTGGTTATTGATTCCCATTAGACTATAAAAACGGTATAATTGATTCATCAGCGAGCCCCACAGGTTATTATACCTACTTTAATTATTTTAGACGTGGAACCGGAATCATGTTGAACAGCCTTATTGAGGATGATTATTGGTTTTTATTCGATTTAAATTCGTTATATGATGCAATTATCCATTTAAACGGATAATTTACTGGCGTTGTTAATGCAGTTGATCTGTAACTATTGATGAGATATCATTGTATTTGCAGAATGCGTCAACATTGTTTTTTATCAGGTAATAAGGTGCGGCGTCTACAACGCTTACAGTGAGAGTTCGAATGCTCGCTGTGTTATTAACGCGCCAATAGACATCACTTTAACATACTCGCGCCATCTATCCTCCTTAAAAGTATCCATTAAAGATCAGCAGTGGCCAATAAATCTGGAATTACAATGGCACATTGTCCGGTCTGATTAAATAAATAGGTGCCCACTACCCGTCGCTTGCGCAGATCTGAGATAAGATCTCCGGCCGTAAGTACGCGAAACCCATCTCTCCGCACATTAACATAAAGTTTTAATGTTCCCGTAAAATGCCGTATCTAATAGGTGTTGCTATTCACATCAAGTCACCACAATTACAACTTTATTACAGCCCATTAAGGTTACAACTGATATGTGCTTGCGCGATAATACATGTTGAATTTGCGGAATAGTTATGTTAGTAATTACAGCTAGACAATCCTACTAACAATTTAACTTAAATATGGATTTAAAACTATCAAAACATACGAAAATATACTACTTACATTTTCAATTGTACGTTAGGTACTGTAAGATGACAAAAAATGTTAAGAATCTTACACGTTTATGTACCTACCTCAACAGTCATAAAGAGGACGAGATCCGATTTGTAATTAAGAGAATGTCAAGAAAGTAGAATATACATCGAAAGTAGAGTATGGAGATATAGATCGAAGAGGATTGGATCCTACCTACAAAAGTACAATTTACTCCGAGTAGATCCTATCTACAAAAGTATAATTTACTCCAAGCATAAAAATAAAGTAGCGTATACAACCAATAAGCAGAAAAAGCGTCATGGCTATTCACAAGCCTCGATAACGATCTACACCGAAACGTACTTAAACACAAGAAATTCATTCTTCAACTTTAGAAAATTGTCGGCCGATATCTGTTGGCTATTTTCCTTTACCTACAGTAATGAGGTTGTAAACAACAGTCTGATTAAACTCCTTAATCGCAAAACTCAAACCTTTTAAAACAAAACCTCGCAATTTGAGAGCGACCACCGCGTAAATAGCCAGTTATATCGGAGAGGCGATCTCGGCTCATTACCTCGCCTCCCTAATTAGGCACCCTTGCTTCCGATCTGGCCAAACGCGTTCTAACGATTGTTTTCTAATCATTCCTTTATTTCCGATACGGTGTTTTTTACAATTTAGACAAATCATTTTTAAAAAGGTGCTGGTTGTCGAATTTCATTTTTAGAATGGGTTAAAAAGGATAAGGTGACGTGGTAATTAGTTTCACAAAAGATCCTGGCACTTTATACATAAATCAGTTATATCTCATATAAATTATTTTAACCATGTTCTCTATAGGTAAAAAGCTTAATAGTCCAGGCAATGAACTGACAACTTGTATGGAAAAAATGACATATTTGGAAATAATTTATAATAGCTAATTTTTTTAATGTAACGGATATATTATCAATTAAATTGTTACCTAGAGGCAAAATCCAACAAAAAATCAGACATCAAAAAAATCAATATTTAATTAGCTCCTAAAAAGTCCGGATAAATATTAATATATATTTTTTTATCTTTATTTAGGTTCATTTACATTTGCTTTACAATATTCAATATAAATAAAATAAAGAATACAATGAATGTTTAATTTAAATCTATATAATTACTTCCGGGTGGAAAGTTTGGTGGATTCTTGAATAAAGCATCTTAGAATAATGTTTTAAAATGAAATAAACAAAAAAAACGCTATTATAAATTAATGTTTTTCGAAACCGTATTTTGCCTCGGCTATAAGTAAATCCCCTTTTGCATGTAGGGGTGAAAGAAATAAACATTTATTCACAGCATAAAAACTAGAATAAAACTAATAAAAACACAAAAATATAAGAAACGTGCAATGAAATGGTCCCGAGCCCGACTCAGCATGGTGCTGACCTAATTGGCCAGCGCTGGTCTTCCGTCGGGGCTAACTGGTGAAATCACGGCCTGTAGCAGAGTTTAAAAACGGATAAAACATAAACGGTAAAAAAACCGGACAACTGCGGGTTCAACTCGCGTGGTGAGGGTTCCGTAAAATTGTTATGCTCTAAGCATCAGGCGCTCCATACAAAATACACAAAAATATTGAGAATTTTCCCGCTATTTCGAATACTCAAACTTCTTATAGGTTTTCCTGTAATCTTTAGACAAGGAACTATTTTCCTATTTTTTTACATATGTTTATCAAATTTCAACTCAATCGGTCAAGTAGTTTCGGAGCAAATCGGCTGTGACAGACGGACAGACAGACGCACGAGTGATCTTATAAGGGTTCCGTTTTTTTCTTTTGAGGTACGGATCCCTAAAAACTATAGAAAACACATTGAAAAAATAAAATAAATACAATGTTGTTACCTAAATGCCTTATGAACATAGAAGTATTTTAATAAAAGTAAATTTTTTAACATTTATTATGAAATACGTGAACGCGACCCTACCACAGACGTCAGAGACAAACATAACTAAAATTAAAAAATAATAAAATGAAACTGGGTCAAGGTGGCGTCACGTCGCCTTGTATAATAGTTTGCAGGTAAACTACGACAATAACAATTCATTATGGACAGTGAGAAATTGATGCGTTAGATACCTAGTTGGCAACCATACTAGATATATGTTACCGGGCAACTTAATTAACCGGGCAGTATAAATAATGACCGGTCATTATGAATAATGCCCAAGAGCGTGTCGGGTAAAGTGATAAATTTATTACTTTGAATTAATGAATTATATTTTATTAGTAAAAACTTACAAAACTATGGGGTTGGTTGGTACATCTAAAGTTACATTTAAAACGAAACAACACTAACAGGGGAGTGCAATCCCTCGCAGTGGAGCTTTGTAGGGATAATCAACCCTGTCCGCTATCATGCGCAGAATGCTGTTGGGACACTTGGGACTGCGGCGGGCGCACCCGGCGCACCAGGCGTGCGGCGCGCGCACGCATGCTCGTATAGAAACAGTCCACGCGCGCCGCCGCGAACATCCCTGATGCGCTACAGAAACGAGGCAGTCCCATCAACACCCGGAACGCATTATTATACTGGACCCTAAGGGCCCCATAGGTCCGCTGCGTATACTGCGCCCACAGATTGCAGGTATAGAGGGAGGTGCAAAACGCCCTAAACAATGTAACTTTCACCTCTTTGGAGCACCTTGCAAATCTGCGGGCGATCATATTCGCCCGGACCGACAGGGCCCTTCGTTCCCTCTCCATGTTCAGGTCGTCTTTGAGGTCGGTCGCGATCACATGGCCTAAGTACTTGAAATGGTCCACTCTATCCATAGCACTTTGGCCGGTCCATATTAATAATGCCCGACCGCCCGTGGTCCATTTTAGATAGCTTGAATTTATCACTTGGACCGGACAGTATGAATACTTCCCTACTTCTAGCCTGGCAATGTGACAAATTCGGTGGGTGTAGGTACGACGACGAGCGAAGCGAGGAGGAGTGTTAGGTTGAACCGCGACCCTACAGCGCGCGAGCCGATTGAGCGAAGCGAGCGTGCCGCTGCAGCGGCCAGCGAAGCGCCAGAGCCAGAACCGACTTTACGGATAAACGTTTTCGTATAAGGACTGGTCAAAGTAATTAATCATGCAGTTTTAATTACATTGCCCACTTGATGCGGGCATTATGCATACATACCGGTCATTATTCATAGTGACCGGTAAAGGGTGACGTGTTCGAATAGGCATTTGTTTTGTTTGTGTTAGACATTTAAAATATGTAATGTCTATTCGAAAACGTCACCACTACATACAAGAGGGGCTTTACTAAGCTTTTTACCTATAAAGGCTATAGAAAATATTGGAAATATACAAATCTATACAAATATTATATACAGGAGTGATTGGAGATTTATAAGGTTGTATGTAGAATTCTCATATCCGGAACCTGTCCCGCTGTTCTGTAACTTGTTTTAAGCTCACCTCAACGATCACCCACAAATATATCTTGACACCGTGATGCGTAGTAACTAAGTGTAGGTACAGGTCTAGTTTCGTTAGGCGTGACGCGTGGGGTGAGGCGCATGAGCGCGTAGCGAATAACAGCCCTGTTTTCAGAATTTAAAAATTCTTTGACCTGTGTATAGAATGTACTTTCTGGGTGGACATCGGTGGGTGGTTTATATTATCCCGCGGGATTGCCTGCGAGCTTTGCAATACGCGGGCAGTTATAATTATTAAATCATATGGTTAGTACTTATCTTCTTGTTCAAGATGGCCTTCCGACCAGCGCGGCTCCGGCGTCACTAACGCAGCGACAGTGACACGGCGATAGAGCGATAGTACTTTACCCAGTACGGAAATGTATGAGGGAACGTTCGAGCGCAGCGTCAGCTGCCGCTGCGTCAGTGACGCTGCGCCTTAAATGTTAGTTAAATACACGTAGAGCTGCTACGATATGCTACGACGTAGCAACCCATACAAAGTTCACACTTTTCTAAGTAAGGGTTGGGCGGCCAAACCGTCTGTAATCGTAAGCGGTGTTCGTTAAAATCTGAATGCATGGGAAGTTTGACAGGTTTCTATGGAATGACAGCTGCCGGCGCCATATTTAACGTTGATCGTACGTAAGTTAGGTGCAAGCCGCAATTAGTGTTAAATTGTCAATTCGACCAAACAGGAATAGTGTTTATTCCAAGGTAAGCCCGTGTTTATTCTACGTTTAATCCCAGATTGCGTTCTTATTCGAGTGAAGTCAAATCAGGTCTTAATAATATAAAATATATATACCACGTGTTACATAATTCCCCATGGAAAAGAAAATATTTATTTAATCGAAAAAAAGTGCCAACCCTAATAATCTGTCACGTCAATCAAACTGTATGTTCATAGATTATTTTAACTGAAGACTTACTTTTATCATTTGTATCTAGTTTAAAAATAATTAAACCATTTAATTCTAAAAAGGTTTGTAATCTCAATAAAAGGAAATCAAACCGCTTTAAGTACTTAAAGAAAAATAGAAGAAAAAATAAGGTGTCAATTACAAGTCTTCTCAATAAATCTTCATCAATATATTTTTCACAACTAAAACACAATTATTGTCCTAGTTTCCAATTCATCATACATTGAGAAATATGAGCATGTATTGCTTTCAATTCTTTCTTACTCTAACTCGGTTATGGTTGTTGTCATTTAGCTCTTAGGGGAAATTAGGTAAAAATTTAATAATTTTCTGGGTAGCCTACTCTTTAGTGTTACTTTTTCAAGGTTGCGTTTCAATGATAATTATTTTATGTTTTATCCAAATACTCTTTTTTGTGGTTCACTTTTTTGTGAACTACGGTTTTCAAATATTGCCAATAGACTCTTTACGGGACCTTTTAACCCCCTTTCGGCTTTAGGGGTATTTTAGTAACACCCTGTATAGTCAAAGTCATTACGAGCAATACCTAATCGTAATATCTTAACGAGTTACTTTGGACGATAGTGAAAGTATTATGTGAAACTAATACAACTTTAAAAGTAGTTGCAAGACTATTATCGTTATAATGTAAGCGAAATATCACTAGTCTGAATATTAATTATAGGTAAATCAAAACCCACGGCAACGTATTCATCCCGTGAGAAGCCGCAAAAAAGGTTAAAATCCCAATTAATCGATTCGTTGCGGGAGAAAAATTAAATTGGCTCTCATTTCCTGTTCGTACGGAGTACGGTGGGGCACGCACCTGCAGGCATCCGGCAATTAGGGACTTTACCCTAAATATGGCTTTAACGAACGATGGACCTCGGTGTGGGATTGTATGCAGCTTTGACTGCAGTAAAGGCAGATATATGGCTACAAGCAGTAGAACAAGATATTTGAAATTAGTTACGTTATTTTGAGGACATCTTTTTGCTTACAAACAATTTTGACATGTCAAATGATATTTACCAACCTATACTTACACTTAGTTACAAATTAAAGTTACACATGTGTGTCCAGAAGTTTATATTACGATATGTAGGAATACTTATTTTTAGACTGGCAGCGGCGGTGACGTTTCTGTCATAAGACGGGCTGATATTGACGACGTTTACCGACAATTGACATAAAATATTATCATTCGCCTCACATGTTTTAGAATTGCATATTTTCGTAGTGGGCTTCCCTACAACCACGATTAAAAGCACAACAAACCACAATTTTCATGCTTCCATCAAGCAACGACATCCAGACTATGCAATACATATTTTATAAGTCAAATAAAAGCTTGTAAAATTGCTATCTATAGCTCAAAGAACAAAGAAACAAAGCTTAAATCAAGCCACATTCACCGTAACGATGTGTCCACTACCATTCAGATGTAAAAAGATACTAGGAGTATATGAAACTCAAGGGTTCTTAGTACCTTGTTATTTTAAGTAGTTCATTCCAGTTCAAACGAAAAAGGGATCAAGTGTATATGGAACACGAACATATTTACAGCGTTTTTCTCCCGATGGGCCACTATCGCCTTCGATTGGCGTAATCTATGAAGCTGATCACGTGATGCCTTTCAACGTTGCGCCGGCGACGATGCACAAAAGGGGGTTTTTTCCCCTAATAGAGGAGCCGACATCATTAACGTATCGGCCAGGTTCGGCCGCGCAGTTATTCGCTAATGTGACAACACAGAGAAAGCCCGCCACAAATGAGGGACCATCTTTTTGGGTTAGGGTCTCGGTGTACTGGGACCTGGCATGATAAGATTTTAAATTGGGCCGGGTAAAATAAATTTTATCTGCCTGATTAATTTGATTGTGATAAAACTATAAAATATCGGCTTGATATAAGATTCTACGGTAATTTTCCGAAAAACATCGTTTCAGACAGAAAAACTCTTAAATCAATCATTTAAGCAATACTGAAATACTTATTTTTCATTCAATACTGACGAAAAATATTTGAAAGTAAACCGGTATCTGGGTAAGGATTCAAAACACCTTAGGTACCTATCTAAGACTCTTTTACATACATAACGGACACTATAGCGTGTGTCAGACAGACAGTCTCCGATCTGAATCTCTCCGCACATTCCCCACGCCCGCATGATGGATCTACATCTCCTAACGAGACGTATTAAAACCGATTATATCGAGGCGTAACAAAAGTGACAAGTGAACATTACCTTATCTTGCCCATTAAACACCGCTATTGTCTCATTACGAGCGTGACGAGCGTCGGTGTGCCTCGGCCCTTAGCGGGGGTGTATTCTAATCGAGCGTTAGCGTGGCTCGTTTTTGCACTAACGAACAGGTTGCGTTAAGGCGACGTCGACGCCGAATAACGAGTCAGACGGGGAATTTTGCCTCATTAAAAGTTGCGACCTGAGGAGGAGGCAATTTGGAGGCCCGCGACTTCGCCCGCTACTTATTAACAACCTGACTTTACACTCACTTGTCACTGAACGGACGTGTAGTGCAGGAGCGTCCCGCGGCCCCTCCCACCTGCTCTCGAATTAGTAAACAAACGTCTTTACGAGTGTTTTTACGAGGCCCGCGATATTTTGGTACCGCGCACTCTTTTACGACATAATGAATTTGTTGATGAACTATTAGAAAGTTTGGAAATAGATGCGTCTGGTCACCGTGGCCGGCCGCATTGTTTCAACCGGCCACGTATATACACGGAAGGCATTAAGGAAACGCAGACCGGGCCTAAATTTACGACCAGATAAACGGAGACACTGTTTATAAATATGGGCTTATCGCTGAGCACCGTCAAAACCGAGATAAGAATATAACGTTATGCTAAAATGTCATACTTTAAACTATATTTCAGTAGCCGAGTTGTGATAGCGACATGCAAAATAACCCGTTCGCCGCATTAATGACTTGATTGACAATTACGGTATTAAATATGTGTAATTTAGATTCAAATTAAGCTCGTTAAAGATAAATTACGGCGCTCCCGTACATAATTAAGCCATCTTCAATAAGTTAAGCGCAAATTTACATATCGGTACTAACTCACTTCTATTATTAATAAGTCGTACTAACTTGGAGTGCAGAAACACGCTTCTCATAGTTATGGCGAGGTTAACACATGAGGTTAATTAAGATCAGAAGCGGGACCTCTCTAGGTATAACTACCAGCGCGCCGCCGACACCGCCCGACTTTATAGCGGGCTTCCCTAACTAATTAAAATTTATGTTTCGCTAATTTGACGCATTACCGTTACGTCATCGAACTCGACAACAAATGTGTGGTGACAAACAAAAATCACAAACGGAATACACAACAAGGAATTAACAGTTGTCAGCCGAGATCCCGATCGCAGTTTTCGCATTTTCGACAATATTTTCAATCCGCACATGACAACTGGGATCCGCGTCCGTTCTAACCAAATCTCGGCCAGCAAACATTATTAAAAATTCCTTTGACAGCGGCGGCTATCGAATAATGATTTGTGTACGTCACGCCGGCTTCCGCTGTCATACTTGCGCCAAATTTTCACCCGGACTCGTTTTTTTTATTTTCCACCAGCCAGCCGGACGCCAGGAGCTGCGTTTATTTATTAACAAAATTCGTCCGTCTAACTCGACTCGTTGGCCTGGTAGTGTGACTACTAAAGTGTACCTTTTGTGGACGGTATAAGGTTGAGAGTGGGTTGCGTGGAGAGTGGTGCGTTGAGTCGTTTCGGCGCGCGCGCGTGTCGTTTACGGGCTGCATAGGCGCGACGCTCGCGCTGCCCGTGCGCTCCACCCATATCAATTTCGAATAGGTTTCCTATTCGGCCGGGGAGATTGCGTTTTGATCGTTTTGTGTGTAAAACTGTTGCCCTAAATTAAACGCTTTAATAATAGAATAGAAAATAAAACCAGCCATTCCATTGTTGACAGTAGCATCGATATGCGAATTTGGAATGACATTGTACGGTTTGATTCGGTATTTGTTGAGCTAGTGAGTCGTAGTAGGTAAACATTCGAATGTTCAATGTTACCATTCCCTACATAATATGCAACAACCTACGTGGTAGCCCTGGGTTAAAACTACAATTATGATTATGTTCGCAACTATTTAACATAGTCTAGTCATAACATATTTAACATTTTTTGAAGTGGATACTTCTTTGCTCGCGTACTTGTATAGGGGTACAGTTCAAAATGTACCACGTGCACAACTTTTTGTAGAGAAGCCTAATCTGATTTCAAATAATTGTTTGTTACATGTTTTAATCCTTCTTTATTTGCAATTAGTTGTTAATCACAAAATGTTATTTAGTTTATGTGGCGGACATGAAAATAATGCAGAAATGACTGCCATTTTCAATGTATCGCGAGTCAAATAAGCTGCGTCAGTCAATGTTGCCATTATATACCGATTTATCTGTACTTATACAGATTATTGTGAATTAATTCAAATAGGTATATATTTTACGGGTACAAAAGGGTTCCATAGCCTCCAAAGAAGTATCCACTTAAACTTAATTAACGGTTGTATCTCCGACACAACCCGCTTCTTTTTTCTGAAATCGAACCTAACACGTAACCTATGCTTGCAATCTTTTAAGAGGTTAATGTATGGTTTCATAAATTTGCTTTATGGAAAATTAAATATGGCGGAATTTATCATTATACTCATATTCTTTAAAGACTGAAAAAGCGACTTAGGGAATATTAACTACATAAACGTACTAAGCGATTAAGTACATTTTTACTCAACTATCGACAGGTTCCATTATATCTTAAATACGCCCAACTCGCACACCTCGCAACACGCACACGTCGCGTCGGTCGCCGGTTACAGCGACCACATCAATGCGGGCAATCGTCAATTACAAACTACTTCCAATAGTTCCAATTAGCGATAGTGCAGTTGCAAATCAAATTTGGCCCGCGCGCTAATTAGAGCCGACCGAGACGAGCGAACTAATCAGGTGGCTAAATAATGTAGTCGTGACGGCGTCGTTAGCTCGTGAGACAGACGTTATTAATTAACATCGCATCGTCCTCATCCCGGCCCGACCGTTGGGGCGCGCCGAGGTAAGTAGCGTGGCCCTTGGAAGAAAATACACGGGCACTTTTCGCATTTCAGGGTTTTTTGGTGAGTCGTGACGATATTCGAAAATACCCCGCCGTTGAGGGTGATGCCGCAGGTTTGGCCTTATGGTCATTAAGTTTTGCCAGAATAAAGAAGTATGATTATTATTACTTTACATTAAAGTAAATAATAAGTAGAACTAGCACTCACCGTGCGGGGAAAATTCATAATCAGGAAAATTACTGTAATCAACATTTTAGTTCGATGCATAATTAAATTAAAATGAAATTGAAATTCAAACGGATGACTTTAAAACGTTGAAATTTTTGGCAAGTGTTTTCCTGCATTTTCAATAAAATTGGATATTGGATACAATAAGAGTAGTAAATTCGGTCCTCTCAAGTAGTTATAACAGATCCTCTCCCAGTTTGGATATTTGGAAATTTAGCAATTCCACGGGCGAAACCACGCGGGCAGCTAGTAATAAATATAATCGCTACTGGGACTTTCAGATTCGTGTTCGATTTTGAACATCTAAACTAAAGCCTTACAAACAAAAAGCGGCAAATGTGAAATAAATGCACCGGTAATGAAATGCATAACGGCCTAGTAAGTACTATTTTATATTCAACTGGCAGCTTAATCCATAGGTAAATTATTGTCATATAAGGTTTTTTTTAAAGCCTGTGACACAACTCGCTGACTCTTGACTGTTTCCAGCGTTCTAAAATAACAAAGCCTTGATAAAACCATGTGACATTTCGTTACAGGCTCGCCATAAGCTAATCAACGCGGCCCGCCGGCCGCCGGTCAATTCCATCAATCATGCGACGCGACGCCTCACTTCATCGTCTCCAAATTAAAACAGAAAAATCAATACCGTCGATGATATTATGACTGGGGATTTAGGAAATGTATATGTTACCGTTAGAGTATGGAATACGTTTATATGCGCGTTAACTAAGTTTATCTGCAATCATTATGAAGTTGTACAAGTTAATCTGACCTCTAACTGCACTTTACGCGCACTTTAGAGAGGTAGCGGAATGTCATCTCGCTCATATTTGGAACAGCGTAACTGAAGAAGTACCTCCCTCCACCTTACAGAAGACCGAGGAATGACACCACTAGGTACATGCTGTTTAGGTATTTGGTGTTGTGTTCCTGGTGGTGAGCAAAGTTGCCAGAGCTCCCGGATGCGCCGAATATTCGGTATTCGGCATATTCGGCACGTTTTTCAATGTTCGTTATTCGGCCAAATTATTTGGTTCAAATAAAATGCCAAATATTTACCGAATAATTTTGCAGGTGTTTGTCTGCAAGTTGTAAGAAACATTGTCATTGGCTCGTGAAATTATTATTCTAAAACGGATTCTTATTGTTAAATATTTACTAACTTTACTTTAACTTTATTGTAACACTGAGACATGAGTCTGTTTTGGAACAGCTGATGAAGGCGTTTTAAGGCATTACTTTGAGCCGAATAATTCGGTCAAATATTCGTATTCGGTAAAACCCATATTCAGCGCATCTCTAGTTGAGATTTAGTTACTGCATTTGTCTCCAGCTCTCAACACAACGAATCCTCAAATGAATAAAGGGTCGGCAACGCGCTTCTTCTTCTGGAGTCGCAAAAGCGTTTATTGGCTACAGCGTATGCTTACAAAAAACTAATTAAATGTTGTATACATCAGTATGTATGTTTGCATACAACAAGATGATATGTGACATTTTCTTCTCAGAGTAAGGGACCTTATTGTCGTTGACGCTAATGCTCTTATTGCATCGTGACTGATCGCATTTGCATGGCCCAAGCAGAAGCATAGAACTGCGTTCGCTTCGCTCGCTCGTTCAATATAATACAATACTATAACCGGCTACGTACCGTACCGCGTCCGAGGCACCAAAGCCATATAATGGGTGCGCGTATGAGTCCACACGTCCCCGCAGACTTGAGTTGAGATGAAGGCGTTCACTTAATTGAATAAAGTTTTATCACCCATACTCGTAACATGATTAGACCATTAGTTTAAACGTGCTAATCATTATATAAAATTGTGTGGTTCCGTTGCGTGCTTCCTAAGATATATTATTATGTGAGACATTGGTATCTTTAGATCCCCGCAGAGATGACTCGTGTTGCGTGCGTTTACTCTCTTAATTAATTAATGTACCAAATGAGTTTAATCCACCACCCATGTCACAATAATTAAGTGATTTAATAAATGGTTTACAATCATACTAATTACTAAATTACATAATTAAATGAAAAACTATTAGGCGATATAGTTTTCCATATAAAGACGTTCGCGGCAGAAACATCAGTTCAGGTAACTCAATTGAATGGAATTTCTTCGCTTTCCACCGCGTAACACTTTCTATAAGAATCATCATTCAGATCTTAATTAACTTTACTCACTTAATATGCAATTACGAGCAAGGTTTGTCAATGTATATGTGTATGTACTGTATAATTGTTTATTTCGTGTTTTAGATCTTTTTAGGTTTATATTGCTCGTACCTTAAGAGCCGTTACGCACTGTCGACTAGTCAACGGCGACTATGACTTTCTATAGTTTATACGAGGGCTGTTTGATAAGTACCCGTGTTTAAAAAAAAACATATTTTTTGTACATGTATATTTATTTATCTTTATATTACCTTTTAACTCTATACACTTGTTCCAGCGGTATTCTAGCTTTAGTAAGCCATCCAAAAAATACGATTTCGTAAAGTCGTCGAAATAGGCCTCTGTGGCGGCGACGACCTCTTCATCATCATCAGCCTGTATATGTCCCACTGCTGGGCACAGGCCTCCTCTCATAATTAAGAGGGAACGGGCAGACCTCTTCATTTGACGCAAATGTCTTTTCGCCGAGCCATTTTTTAGGTTTGGAAATAAAAAAGTAGCATAGGGCTAGTCTGGTGAATTGGTAAAGCGTAATTTTTCTAATTTTGGCTCCGCGATTTTGGACGAGTGAGCTGGATTGTCATGGTTGAAAATAACTTTTTTCTTTGATAAATGCGGTGGTTTATTTCTTTAAAAATTTGTAATTTTATCTCATCACATGTTTTTTTCTTCCAATAACAGAAAACGAATTATAGAACGATACTGTTCTCTCTCCATATTTGCAATTAAAATTCTGACATTAAACAGCCGTTAAACGAAGAAAAAAACAAAAGAATGCTGATTTCTTTTAAATTTTTCGGCCCATGTAGAATGCCTTAAAACGGTCGTATACATATTTTCAGCCAGTGATAAGAATAACATTTGAAAACGGGTACTTATCTATCAAACAGAGCTCTCGTATAGGCGTTTACGCACGCCCGCCCCGGGCGACTCGGCGAGTCGCTGCATAGTGGCGATGGCGACTGCGAGAGAGGCCAAGTCGCTGGCGACAAACATTCTATCGTATGGTTTGCGTGTGTCCGGCTGATCTCCTCTACAGGTTGCATTTCTCAACCGTTTTCGTGAAATTTTGTGAGCAGGTTCAATAATTATGTATAGATTTTTTTGTCGACGCAGTTATTTGTTTTTTTTTTTTAAGTTTAGCTCGCTAGTTCTACAGTTAACGGAGCCGCAAGTTATTATCATAAGTTATTAGCGCAACATAATCCTACTAATCCTACTAATATTATAAATGCGAAAGTTTGGATGTTTCGATGTTTGGATGTTTGTTACTCAATTACGCAAAAACGGCTGAACGGATTAAGATGAATTTTGGTATACATATAGTGTATAGTCTGGATTAACATATAGAATTCTTTTTATCCCAGGAATTATCCCTTAAGGGACTGAAATGGGGTGCGAAAGTTTGTATGAAGCTACGATATAAACGAGTTCCACGCGGACGAAGTCGCGGGCAGAAGCTAGTACGTAGATATTTATGTTTTGCTCTTTGCCCAGATATGTGCGTTTTCTTTTTGGATTGCTATATTGGCTATACCGCATATTTATAACCTACTCTCTTCAGCTATATATGTAGTATCAAGAGGTGGCCACTTTGTTGGTTTATGATATAAGTGACTAGTAATTAATTAAAAAACAAACATTAAAACATTAAAAAACCTTTTAACCTTTTGAACGCTATTATTCACGTAATAACCGGCGTTACTGACGCGCCAACCTATTTTCCATAACAGAGTGACTATGAACCTTAAATGAAAGACAGAAGGTTGTTTTGACAGAGGACATCATAACACTTAAAGGCGTAAATAAGGGTTGATAACAAGTTGCACAAAAAAAATTGCCAAGCTTGACTTTCTCTTGATCAGTGTCAAAGTATCTAATCATTACTATTTGATTAGATGAAGTTGACGGATGGAATGGATTATTATATAATCCTTACTTTCAATAAAGTGTCCCATACATGATAACCTAACGCCTGTCCAAAAGGCGAAGACAAACGACGGAGCGGTACCAATCTATCTAACATACACTTCGCAACAAGATTGTCCCATCTCGTGAATTCCTCCTGGCTTTCTAAACACGGCCGACGACGGGACATGTCGCCCGAGTAAATTGAGGACGACAAATAACGACGACATGTCGGCGCGACAAATGTCGTATGTATACCTGCAAGTTGAGCCTGTGAGCTTGTACAACGTATGATACATGGGATAAATAAACTTCGGCGATTGATATCTGAGTTGTAAAGCTGTTTGCTTATTACAAGTCTTAGCCTAATTGAGAATAATTAACAAGGCATATGACATCATTAAGCTACTATAAATTTTACTTTTTATAACATGTCATCTTATTACTTGAAAGCAATATAAATACACATGCCATCAACATAGTTACAATCTGGAATCGTGTGAAAGGTAATTTAAGTCTTCTGATAAATTTTGTAAGCTTTGTAACCTTTGTGTTAAAGCAATATGAATACAAAACCGACACATGCCATGAACATACAATCCTGAATACATACTATATTATTCGATTCAGAAATACAAGATCACGTCCAATCAATCGAGTTTCTTAACTTTTAAATCATGAACATCTCAATTCTAGAAAATTGATGAGAGATTATAGATAATCGACACAAATCACACAGAGTATCTAGCTAGATAATTAAGAGAAGAAACGTATTAATTGACGTTTAAATACATACCATTTACACGTACGTCTCAATAACCATTAAGGTTGGTGTTCATTTGTCCGCACAGCGTCCGATATCTGCATCGCAATGATATACTGCAGAGCGATAGAAAATGGCATCGCTTTGGTAGGAATAGGATAGTACATGTGCCGTTTTCGATGTAGGGAGGCCAGTCGGTGCGTGCACGTCGCCCGCAGGACGCGCTAAATTGCTCCTGACTAATGTGTCTACATAAACCACTCGGCCCTTTTGAAATATCGGCTGCGTTTCTAAAGCTCTTATCTAACTCGGTTGTAAGGTGAATAAAACGCCTTGCCGAAAATAAGGATTAGTGTTTTCCAACTGTGCTAGATGAGATCATAGGAAATTAAGATAGAAGGTACAATGTTTTTAACCCCCGACGCAAAAAGAGGGGTGTTATAAGTTTGACGTGTGTATCTGTGTCTGTCTGTGGCTCCTACACGAATGGACCGATTTTAATGCGGCTTTTTTTTGTCCGAAATTTGACGTGATCGTGATGTCTCTTAGCTACGTTTCAACAAAATCGGTTCAGCCTGAGTGATTTTTGAACTTTGAAATGAAAATGTCGGGGGTTTTTCAACTTGCTCTTGGTATGCCCTACCAGGGCAGGGCCATCGGACACTGTTATATATGTTTAAGATCTGTTGCAATACATATTATGAATATATTAACTTTTCTAATTAATAAACAGTCACCAAAATTGTTGTATTGGTAGGGTAGTTGACAACAATAAAATTTAATTATTTTCACATTACTAATAAACAAAGCTCGCGAAACTACTCGGAAAACATCACTCTTCAACTTAATTTAAAGATTTACTTAGATATCAAAAAATGGACGCTCTTTGAATATATTAGAAAATCGTGACGTTACTTGTTCTTATTTCCATGGGTCATTCAAGAATTTTCTAACAGTTAAATATTGTAATACTTATTTATATAACAGCTGTTCCTATCAATCTTTTGGTCTGTATATAAAAAAGAACAATTAAGTACGAGTATATTAACTTTGGCACATGGTTGTGACAAGTCAATCACATTATCTGAGAAATACCCCCCTACATACTTCATACCTACTAACTAGAGCGTTTTTAACGTTTATGATTTGACTAGGTATGTCGACATCCATATAACATTTAAACTCTTAAGCTACCTATTATAATAACTAATCAAATACCTCATTTCGTAATATTTATTAATTACTGAAGTATCAATTAGATTCACACTTTTTACGGCAAACTCCAGGACATTACACTAGTACAGTATATGTATTAGGTAATTAAAAATATCTGTTTATGCTAGAATTGAAATAGAAAGATACACAAATTAATTTTGATAATATAGGTAAAGTAGATACGCATATAAAGCATTAGCAATGTATAGACGTATAAACTACTATTCTTTATACGATTGCTGACATTAATGTAATATTAACGACTAAATTGTACTGTTATTACGCAACACAGATTAAAAATAAATCACCTGTACTAACTGTCATTAACGTTACTGCCTTATATAAATTACAATTTAAATTCATTTTAGACTCTATCGGAGCTAACATAAGGTTTAAATCGTCAGTTTTCAAATATGATTGGTGTATCAATTTAATTTGACATTGGTTATAACATAACTTTACATGACCAACGCCATGTTAACTTTAATTAATACTCGTATGATTTCGTGTCGTTGCAATTACCGGTGATATTGTACAATTAACCAGGAGCCCGATTCGAAATGTCAAAATGTGACGTCCAAGGTAGGTAATCTCCATTTTCATGTCTCTGTCGTTTAAAATCAGAATATCAAATTAAACAAAAGCGACATTCTACGGATGTCTCCGTTTGCAAATTAAGACAAATGGAATCGTGATCCAATCAGGTTTTCGTCACAAGCCAAGAAAATGTTACCTGATTCTACTGAATGTTTTTTTTTTGTATAAGAAGTTGGTCGCAAACAAACATACTACCCGCCTGATGGTAACCGGTTACTGTAGCCTATGGACGCCTGCAGCTCTAGGGGGACTCGCATGCACATTTCCAATCCTTTACAAACATGTACACTCCTTTCTTGAGGAACCCCAAGCTGTAGTCTCTCGCAGGCCCCGGCAGGGAGTCGATTCCACAGTCCGTGCGTTCACGGGAGGCAATGCCTCTGGAACCGCGCTGTGCGCGACCATCTAGGTTCAAACCAGAATGAGATGCATCCCATATGGTTTCTTCGCACCAGATATAATCGATGTCTCTTGTGATTTTGATTCCTCAACATCATTGCTTAGCCTGACACTTGGAGGTAGACTTTCTGTTGGTATAGTCCATAAGACAGTAACAATATTGTTCCTGCGTATTTCACTGACCTCGTCTGATACCTTAAGTCTATGAAATGTTTTATAATTATTTTAATCATTATGCTATGAGACTGAACTGTTGACTTACAGGCATCCGTTTTACATACTGTTACTACAGGCATCAACAATTAATAGCACTGTTTATTTTCGACTAGCCTATTCCCAGCGTAATAAAACGTTGGTCTCAAGCCAAATTAATTAAGTAAAGGTCGTACCAGAGCTGAATAGCGTATAAATAGGGGCTTGGATATCGATAATCGAATTCTAAACAAAGATTGCCCGTTGGCCGGATGCTCTTTAGTTTCAATTTGGCTGCGGAGACGGTTGGCCGGCAGAGACAACGAAATTAATTTGGGCCATGCGCCGGAGTTGTAATCCAATCTTCGGCGAGCAACAAGCCTTTTGCGCTTTGGACGCTGCGACCACGCAGCGAAAGTCTCGTTCGAATTTGCACCAGACCGCAATTAACAGCCTTCAAACATGTGGCACAAAAGCCACTTTTTAAATTATGTTTGTTATAGCCAGTATCACGGAGGTAGCTAATAATAATAAGCTAACATGTATGCATCTTACATAGCCTCTGCAAGCCCATAGTCCACGTTTACACACAGGCATAATGTTGCGCGACTCAACGCGCGAGCTGTCAGGCGTATGGCGTTTCCAGCCTTCGCCGCCGCCGGCCTTAGTCGCTTGACAGTTCGCGCATCGCGTCGCGCCGCATGGCGCTTCTGCCTGCGATTTAAGGTTTTAAATGTACGGCGGAGGTTGGCAATTATTATGCTTTGATATCCATCAGGACCATTGAGAGTTAACGTCGCTGTAAAGTGTGTTGAGTACATAAAGTCTATAGGTACACATGATGTATATTTATAAAGGGAAAAACAATCCTCCAGTCTCATATGCATAAGCTCCATTACCTAGTATTACATCTATTTTCAATCTTATTCCCGGAAAAAATCAAAGCCTTAATAGGGTAATGGTACCTATTGTACGAACGGTTCTACAACTGATTTAAAAAAAGATAGGCTTATTTTAAAGGTTTCCCTACTTAAACATGTATCTACTGTCAACGCCTTAAAGTAATTAATTAGTCTACTACTGCATTAATAGCTGCTAATGAAAATTGAACACACATTGGTTACACAGGAATTGTATAACCAATGTAAGTTACGTAATCTATTGAGGAATGAAGCCTTATTATTTGAATGGATTTCAAAGAAATTGTACATAGTTATGTACAATTTCTTTGAAATCCATCCAAATAACAAGGAAGTAAATGGATCGGCCACAACATGGAAATATGGCAACTCCGGCTCCTAAATTGCATTATACCAGAATTGCAGAACCATTCATAAATACATCGCAATTATGACACGGCTGACATTATGCAAGAGTAACTGAAACATAACTTATTCATTCATAAGATCATAATTTACGACGACGATATTTAAGACCGAGATTGGACGCCTAACCCGTGGGCTTAGGACATAAATATTGCTAAGTACCTAATTCAATTTCAACGGCTTTCCACTGCATACTGTCGTTTGTCAAATATTTAGCATTAGAAAGTGAATCTACGGCACTATTTATATAAGTATCAAGGACCATGAAGATTTCGCGGAACATTGTTTTAGCTACGATCCACTGTTGAATTAAGTGGTTTCTAACTAATTGTAAGTTTTTGAATCAGCCCTAAGCATGTCCATTGTGGGCACCTGTGGGATTTTTAGTCAACTGGGTGAACCCAATTTTATGATTTGAAGTACTTTGTTAAACAGACATCTGACTAGGTGGTTAACCTAGTACAATATTTCGTAAGATTTAGTTAGTTAATTAAATAGCCATCTCTATGATGTGCCTACGTTAAAATAAAATTTGTGAGTCATCTTTCTAGAAGACATTCAAACAAACCGCTCAACACTTTCAGCGTCTTTAGTTAAACCTAGTTAAACTTTACTAACATTTATGTCCAAAATAATAGTACATTACTGCAGACGCCGGGAAAGAAGGGCTTGCCGGGTGAGTAGGTATAGTGATACGAAGCCGGCAAGCCTTTTCACGGCCAGGCATGTATAGTGCTTTTCTCAAACATATGCAATGAAATAAAACAATACACCACTCACAATAGTACATTAATTTTCCCTCCAATCCCTCCATACTTAATTTTTTTTTACGAAAGTTGTCCGTATTTCGCGTTTGTAGTGTTTGAATAGACCCTATTAGGGCCATTATACATAAACTGATAATAAGAATCTTAATTTCTATAATAAATAATGAATAAAATAAATGCAGAGGATTTTAAATATTGTCTATGGTCTCCGGTGACTTACGTATAGATAACATTTTAATTTATTCATCAACACATTGAATCATACACATTTGTTTTCTTAATAAAGGTTCGTGTGTAATAGGCATTAACGCGGATATTTTTGGTCCGATAACCATTAACCATTCAGCCACTAGAAAAAATAAAATAAATATAAATCAGCTGTTTAGCCTGTTGATGAACACAGACGCCATGTTAACAATAAAATTAAAAAAAAATTACTTCCCGGCCTAGGCCTTCAATTTTGTATGAAATTCCTTTACAGTTATCTCGAGTTGTTCCGCCCGAAACGTGATACTTTGAAGCCTGTTATAACACACGTAAGGACGTCATTTCATTGCATGTTTGAGAAAATAATTTTATTATTATTAAAGTGCGTGTCGGACCAAAAATGCTTCGCAAAACGAAAGGTTCCATGCCTATTAAAAATGTCGTATCGTCACAGAAATATTACGGCACTTCCGTCCTTTTCTTTAAGGAAGGCAGTTTTTCAGCAATATCTCGAAAAACTTTGAACCGATCTTGTTCAAAATATTTTTTGGTGAAAGAATTGAATAAGCCCTATTGTCCATGATTTTTTTTCATAATTTTAAAATACAGTGTTCAAAAATTTGAGGGGGGGGGGCAGAATTTTAGTGACTTTCGGGGGAGTATCTCCGACTCTGTTCACTTAATCAAAAACATTGCTGAGAAACTTTATATTTATTTTAAAAGGCCTATCGATTGATGTGCCACACGTGGGCTTACAATGAAAAAAGAAAATTGACTTTCAGTTTTATGGTTGGAGTGCACCCCTAAAAAATTTTTTTTTGTCATTTTAATTACAAAACTATGTAGCGGCTAACAAAATACACCTATCCTCAAAATTTTATTCAAATACACCTTATAGTTTTCGAGTAAAATGCCTGTGACATACGGACAGACGGACATGACGAAACTATAAGGGTTCCGTTTTTGCCATTTTGGCTACGGAACCCTAAAAACCGAGCTTTTTGTAGGTCCTGACTGTTAAGTGTGTTAGTAGAACAGAACGTGAAAATTATGTAACTAGCTCCGGGAAAACTAGCGTTTCAGAATTTACGTTTAAAAAATATTAGAAATTGTTAGAATGCGTTCTTGCATATAGTGTCGCCTAAATCTAAAAAGTTGTTATAGTCTATGTGTATGTGAAAATAGTAGCAGTCTACATATAAAGATGTGCAACAACATAGCTGACGGCCGGTAGGTACTCCCTCCGCGAGTTTGTCATATTATACATATCTCCACTTTCATGTCTCTTTCCAAATCCAGAATGGCAGAGCCATCAAAGTAGATATGTCAAATATCGCGGATGGAATGCCGACCCAGTAATTATCTACTTACCTATAGAAAAAAGCAACGTTTTTCACGCGAACTTATTCGGCCCTAAAATTAACGCGCACATTTTCTCTCCAGGCTCTATTGTGATGTAGCCACATCAATTTACATACAATGTCAATTTGCGAGACGGCCGACACCGGGACACGGTCTCATTAGAGGCTAACGGGTGCAATTAAATGGTGAGTCTTTTGCGCCTTAACGAGCCCCCAAATTGCACCTCGGCCGCCCTTGACACGCGCTGCAATAATATACATGGCTTTTATAATTAAAAGGCGGATAATAAGATCTTTAGGATGCCTCGGATGGCTTTAACTTTAGCACGATTTATCGATATTTTTTGCAGAAGGTTCTTTACATAAATGAGTTTGTTCGAGTTTATTTCAGGACCGGATTTAATCCTTCCTTGCTCTTATAAAAAATGTTATATTTTTATTAACATACCTTCGCTTATTTAGTAATTTTCTAAGAATATATATGTAGAATATAAATAAAAGTTATATGTCTCGCCGCAGCGGAAAAATGAATGGTGATGCAAATGTGCATCCACTAGAGATGTAGTGAGCTATGTTTCCTTCCATGTTGTACATACATACATACATATAATCACGCCTCTCTCCCAGAGGGGTAGGCAGAGATCACGGATCTCCATTTGCTACGATCCTGACAAACCAGTATATAATAACATATTATGCACCAACAGGCTATGTTGTAATTGAAAAAGAAGCCTTATTGATTAAGTTCACCTAATGGACTTTACAAATAACCCAAATTTTATTTTTCTCTAACATCCAATGAAATGTCGTCATTACGTGCGTTATAACAGGCATCAAAGTATCACGTTTCGGGTGGAATAACACAAGAGAACTGTAAATGATTTTTTTAAATTTTAATGTAAACATGGTGTGTGTGTTCATGAACAGGCTTAACAGCTGTTTTTTTTTTTGAGTGGCGATTTTTTTTTCATTGCATATGTTTAAGAAAAGCACTAGGTATACATGCCTGGCCGTGAAAAGGGCTTGCCGGGTGAGTAGGTATAGACAGTAGGATAGTGACGAAGCTTTCTTTCCCGGCGTCTGCAGTGATGTAGGTACTATTTTTCAGTGATCCTCGGGTATGGTGATGTAATCATATATAGAAGACGTAACATAATATACAATAGTTAGTAATGACGCAAGATTGTTGGTAATAATGGAACTCAGTTTGCCTCCCGCTGGAGCAGTAACTGGCGCGGCTGACATTATACAGAACAAAATTGACGGTAACTTACAATAGTTAGTCATGAGGCAAGATGTTCGCGACATTTGTTGGTGACAAAATAGATGGAGCAGTAAAGTAACTGCCGTGACTGACATCAACAACAACATAATTCTCAGCAAGCCAACTCCCCAGCTGCATCTGCCAGCATGTAAATACCCCAACAATGCGTTAGTAAGGGGGTAAGAAGTTGCCGCGACTCGTTAGCGGCGAGGGAACGGGGGAGGTGATTGCCGATTGAGCAGCAATTGCCCTGATTGACGGCGCTCGCATCCTAACGAACCGCTTCACCTAGTGGACGTGCCGTAACATGTTGCTAAATATTTTTAGAGTACCGCAAGTTTCGAGTGTTCGAGTAGAGGGAAATTGTGAACAGATATAGGCGACTTTTAGAGAACTGGAAGATATGTCTCGCTAGTTGAGATCATCTAAGAAACATGTAGGTAGGAAGATAAAGATGATCATATCCAAATAGTAAATTATACATAGAGTAGTGAAATCGAGATCGTATTTAGTGTACCTAATTTTTATAGCTGCAAATTCGATTATCAGCAAAACCAATTATTGGAACTACCTATAATAAAGACACTACAAATTAGGCAAGGTTGACAAAGTAAATACCAGTTATATTAGCTTTTAGTCTAGTTTACCCAACAGTCGATGAATAAAATTAAGCTTACCTCCACAATAGACGCCATAAATCATTATAAAACACGAATTAAGGCAGCTAATGTTTACACAGCTTTATCCAGAAACACGGATCGGAAGGCAACACATCGGCGACTAATTTCCTACGTACACAACACGAGTAATCAACAGAGCATCATCACCGTTCAAAGGAAAAACACGCGAACAATGTAAGAGCTCCATACACTGTTAATGCCTTTTTGTTTTCGCCAACAAATCAGCTTTGTGAAGCCGCAATCCATCATATCGGGACAAAGGCGTAAACGCGCGTTGTTTGCGTGAAAACGTTAATTTTATTAAGGCGTCTCAATCAGAAGACGTAAAGTCGGTGGGCGCGATTCGAGCGGATTACCTGAAGGCGGGGGCAACTCGTTAGTTGTTGTTTGCCGAGTGACGCGGGTCAATCAGCAGAGACATGCACGGGACCGCACTTCTTCCCCCCGCTCGTTAGGCCACGCCGTCTCTGTCAACTGTGAGACGAGCTTTATCGAATCTACGACGCACGGTCCGCGGTCGGCTCTCCTCTGCTCCTCTACATTTCGTCTCACCGCCGGTAAACAAGTGGAATCAGTGTGAAACGAATTTGCTTTATGATTATACATTTACCTTCATTCTCCTAAGTAATATGCGCGTAGAATTTCCCGCGTTCCTTATATTTGATTGAAAAATTCTATTCCACAACTTGTTTATTTTTAAACAACTACAGTTCGCATTAGGGGTGTTTTTGTTCATTGGCGATTTCGGTAACTTCGAAACCGTATCAAACAATTTTTATGAACATCACGTAAAGACAAAGTAGAAAAGAAATATCTGGTTGGAAATCGCAGCGGTGATAAAAAGCGTCGCATGTCGCAAGGAAGGGGACATAGTTAATTGGGTCGAATTCCTCAGTTTAGCTAATTAACGTTAATTAGCGTGGAGGGGCGCCTGCGGCTGCGGTCCACGTGGGCCGCTGCAGCGCTGCGGGGCGCTACTCCACCGCACAACATCAAAACGTCGTATCTACTCTAACGCCCATCGAAACATACGACCTTTTAAAACTAAAATACTTCGCTACGATCTATTCCTAAGGGTCGTAACTACGGATGATTCTCTAAGTTATTCCGTCCGTTTTTAGATACTAGGGCAGTGTTACCGCGCTTTTGGCGGGAACGGTCGGAAATTCAGAACGCTGTATGCATTTTACATCGCTTATTTGAACATAATGACATTCTTTAATGTCTATCAGTAAAGCAAGTTAAATGAGACAATGGTAGAATTTCACAGCCGCGTCTGAAAAAGTGATCTTAACATTTTCAAAGTCAAGCGAAATCTCTACAAGGCATTTTTAGCTCGTATTAAATGCAGACTGTGCAGGAAGAGTTCATATATCCTAACGAAGTAGCTATGAAAGCTCTAATGAGGTTGAACACTTTCCGCTCTAGGGAGTAATGACACAAAACGGAGCTACGGCCGCTATTCGTTGTTTCGTAACATCGAAATAACCCGTTACCACACTATTTTACTAATTACCCAATTAAATGATATTCAAATGGGAAGCAAATAATGAATCAGCGAATGAAATGGTTACACTAATTGTTCGATTTTTTTTCTGCCATTTAAATGAGGCTTTTCAGCGTCGTGCGTTGCGTTGGCCTGAGGCGATGTGGAATACAATAATTACATGACAATCACAAAAACAGGAATCAAACCGAACGACGGGAATCAAATAAATTATACAATTATATCCATGTTAATTTAATTCCAATAAAATAAATTACGTTCGTCTGGTACGGAGGAGTCAATGTTCTTTCAAAGGGATTCCAGTGATTAGAGTCATGTATTGACGAACACTCAAAAATGTCTCCAGGTACTCGTGTAGACACAAATCTCGACCCAAACACTAAATATGTTATAATGAATTGCAAATACTGTCTCGTATTAAGAAAACCGACGTTTATGGTCATTCGTTAGTTTCGAAGGAGCGCCAATAATTGTTTACCCGGCCGTAACGCAACGCAACTTATGAATAAATAACAAGTTCGTATTGCAAGAAATATCTACGGAGGGTTTGGTGTAAAAAGTTAGTTACGTCCTAAATTAGTCCTTAGCGGGCTCTAACGAGGCCAATTTAGATGGCGAGATGCCGTTCATCGGTTGTTGTGTGCAAAGCTGTGCTTTTTGTCCCCGTCCCAGGTAGAAAACACAACGCAACGGTTCAAAGCATTTTCATACAATGCGCCCGCGGCTTTCTCGGTATACTTTTTTGGCCGTCCGAACGTTGACAGACACGCTATTGTCATTATCAGATGACGAACTAAAAACTGAATCTTTTATCGATGATCTATATAAGAAAATTTTGTTAGAAGTTGAACCGAATACCTCGGAGCTTGTTTGCTAGTTTATTCGGTTACCATGTTTTTGTCCCAGAAGATATTTAAGACCTAAAGTT
Organism: Epinotia nisella; assembly: GCA_932294315.1. Lineage (NCBI taxonomy): Eukaryota > Metazoa > Arthropoda > Insecta > Lepidoptera > Tortricidae > Epinotia > Epinotia nisella. The sequence continues at coordinate 17,434,447 of OW028677.1, read as the reverse complement.
ATCCAATTAGATCGCAGCATCAGCTATAACGAGGTAAATATTTAAGGGGAAGGACTCACCTCGTGTAGTCGCTTTTGCATAATATCATGCCTCCTTTGAAGTAAAAGGATCGGCCCATGTCCGCTAGCGCTTGTTGACAGCATGTGCATTTTAGGCAGCCGTGATGCCAGTATCTGTCTAAGGCGTGTAGGAGGAATCGTTCTACGATCTTGCCGCCGCAGCCGGCGCATTCTTTGAGGGCGGGGTTGTTGTTGTTGTGGGGGTAGTCGTGGCCGTTGGCCGTGAAGGCGGCCTCCGGCGAGGGCGGATGCGGCGAGCTGAGCTCCGCGTACCCGTGGTAGTGCGGGTTCATGCTCAGCGCGCTCGCGGCCAGCTTGACGGTTGGAGCGGGAACCGCTCGAACACACCACACCAACTACACGCCCTGGAACAATACAAACACAGATTAATAAAGCATCAAACATGAGAGTAACCGATCGTATGCGTTCCTTATTGAGGATTGTGGAGTGTTTTAAAACAGGAGGGTTACAGGGCGCTAGAGGCGAAGCACTCACGTTGATTTAAACAAGCAGCACGTCGCTTGAATCTTTAATGTCGAGTCAATAGAAGGTCCGGCAATTAATTTCTTAGAGGCAAACAAGATTACTTCTGCCTCGTTTAAGAGAAACACGAAGAGGTTGACCCTTTGAATTAATTTTTCTTCGGAACACAACGGAGTCCGGCGTAGGCCTGCGGGCGGCCGCGTTTATAAAATTTTCCAATTAGCAATTTCATACAATTAGGAGTGGGCGAGGTGAGGGGTGAGGGGTGGTCGCCGCGGGCGGGGAAGGGGCGGCGGGCGCGGGGCGCGTCAACCCGATCCAATTAGCCCGCGGCCGGCGGAGCGGCGGGACGCCGTCTGAGCGGCCCTGTCGCCATAAAACTTAATTAAACGTTTTAAAACAAGTATTCATTAAAGAATAATCAAGCTTATGTAGTCATAAATAACCGGATTGTCCCGCGGGGAACGGGTGCCGTAATTAAGACTGCACAGAGTTGATCAAACGCACTGATTTGAAACTACCCTTCATTAAGAGAGTGCGCGAGCTTCCGCTGCGGTGCAGAAACTAATTAAGAATAACGGACGGTTTAAAAGCGTAATTAATTTAGATTGTAATTCTATTTCTCTGCGAGTAAAGCAGACAATGTATTTACTTATTTCAGTAACCCTTTCTTTGGGAGCGATTTTCTTTGTTCGACGTAATTTGGTTAATTTGTATGTCCGACGTAATAATGCCGGAGCGTGGTTCGAGTATCTATAGCGGTAATGTAATTTGTTGAATGTCTCTAGCGTAATTGCCCGTAATATGGGGGTCATCGCTGGCGAGGCGAAGAATGTCGTGTATAAAAATCCGGAGTACACGGCAACGGGCTGGTTGCGTCAATGTTTGCGGCGAATGTCTCGAAAGCGTGTAGAAAGCCATTACTTGTCGGCTATGTCTAATGAAGGCTATAAGGGCCAGATATTCGTGGCGTGATCGCCATTGCGTGTCTACTAATGAGCGACCGTCGCGTGCGCACCTATCGCACTTCGTTAAATCGCACCCGGAGTACGCGATATACGGAACCAGTATTAATGTCTTTGTTTCGTTGATTTTGCCAACACGCGTTTTGTTACTTGTTAATGGCGTTATTTGTACGATGCTATCGGTGTCTGGATTAGTTTGACTGTCAAATTAGGGTTCTTATCGGGTAATGCTTTATTGCAATCACATTTTGGTTCTACGTGAACATTCCAATTATCGTTAAAGTATATGAGAAAACTTCAAAGTTGAAGGAAATCGTAAAGGGTTTCCGAAGGGTCAGCAGCCCTAATTATATTAAACCTCGTATTCAGTTCAAACAAATGCTTCGTATTAAACTGACCGTTACTGACAAAATGGGGGAATTAGTAAACAGTTCCGGTAAACAAACTATCGAACGCAACCCTAAAAATGACAGTTTCCAGGACACGAAATACAATTGTGCATAATTACTCAAACTTATGTTTAGTCTATTATTAAGCCAATCTGTGAGCGAGGACAATGGAAAATGGATTTTGTTACAATGGGGTGAAGGTTGTGAATCGTGTTTTGTGGGGGGGTCGCGTAACGTGGTGCGTGTTTAGGCCCGCGGGGTGGCTTGGGAACTTCGCAGGTGGCGTTTTCATTATTCAAGCCCCATTGATTGGATACTTTGTTGCCGTTTAAAAATCTTATTAGCAACCGCCCGACAACAAAGCGGCTAGCGATGAGCCTCCTCAGACCCTCTATTTACAAGGTAAGTGATTTTTTTTCAATTACAACGATGAGCTGCAGGTTCGAAAGTGTAAGTCATCTCGTTAGTGAATGAATGCTTTATTTCCTTCTTTTTGCCGTTTAAGTTTGTCAGCGGCAGTGGGAACGGTGAGTGTGCTGGATTTCTGTCAAAACGGTTGACTCAATGAACTAGTACGAATTGACGACATAACATGCAGCTTTTGAGCTTTGATTGCAGTGAAGAAGCGACTATCGTAATTATAGATAGATACTAGAGCTAACTTGTAACTATAACTATAGGTTATGGAATTTCAATTGGAATGATTTAGATCTAACAATGACTAAACAATAATTAAACTACAGACTCCAAAGTAGATTTATGTACCTACCTAGTTGAATAAAAAAAAACTGTTGCAAAAGTATACTTTCAAAATAAATAAGGACTTGCCCTCTAGGCCACAAAACAATAGTAAAATAACCGTATCGTTTAAAAACAACTAGGGGCAGGAACAAGCGGGCCCCGTCGCGAATAATGTAATTAAGGCGAAACCGCTGGCGAAATTAAACGCGAAAACGGAATGAGAATGTGAGCCTAATTAGAGCCGAGGGGAAGATGCTGCAGCGGGCCAACCCGCCGATTAGGCGATTGTCGAACCTACAGAGTAACCTCAGCCAACCTGGCGATTAAGCGAATGTTTTCAGTAAGTTAGAAGCCAAAACGCTAACGCTGCATTAAGCAATTGCCAAACACCAGATAAGACGAACTTCTGGGTGGTCATGACCCAGAAGTTGGCTATTAAGTAATTGTCAAATCAGCAAATCACCTATAGCTTAGTAATAGTCATTTACACAGCTTATTAATACATTGAAGTGATAATTTTAATGTTAATTTACAAAACACGTGGGATGGCATGCAGAAATTGGTTGAATCTTAAAAAGGCCCTATGTACGTTGCAAAAAGGACAAAACAGTACCTATCGAACGCTCTTAGGGACTCATCACACACTTGCGTGCGATTGACGTTTGTGAGCGACGCGATTGCTAACAAAGTCGCTGCCACACCGCAACATGAACTTATTCGAAATCGCCGCAGGTGCGTAACGAACTCACGGCGTTCAGTCAGCGTTTTGAATAGCGAGTTCGCCGCGGATGGGTAGTGTGCTTTCCGTGAGGTCGCTGCGACCTCGCTGTGAGCACGCTCACTGATAGCTTCGCTTGTAAACCGCTCGCAAATCGCAAGTCATACGTCGGCAAGTCTGGGAATCAGATTGAAGAATGTGCATTTCCCACATATATAAAAGACTCAATAGCCAAGTTGATTCAGAAAATTTGCTTAGCCAGAAATTTTTAATTAAATACATCGTTGGTTTTTAGCTAAATATTGTTTTCTATTAGAACTGCAGGTTCGTTAACCAAGTTTATTTCGTAGGTACGGTGGGTTAGTTCACGTTACGCGTACTGATTTTGATGAACATTCATATTTACATTTATGAAATATAGAAAATCTGCACTCGCGACTAGGGTTACCTCGTTATCGTGATTTCCAACAAATAAATTCGCGCTTTTAAATGGTGTTACATTTTTTTTTATAGGCGCCGCGGCAGGACAATCATAAAACCAATTCGTTCTCACATCCATACTAATTAAAAAAACTGCGGACAAATTGGAGCCCACTTTTCGCCCACGGTAACATAAAATATCCATTCCATTGACGGCCCCTGCCCGCCATTGATTAATTTCATCCAATCAGCTGCGATTTCGACTTTTTTATGAGTTAATTGTCATCCTGCACTGGCTTTTCGTATCGGTTACTATCGGGTATTAAGCTCAGTGCATCTGATGCATGTTTATCTGAGTGTATTTAACGTAAACGTATGCTACTTGTATGTATATCATGTATCATGCCTTAATATGACGTTTTGATTTGAATGAATTCAAACAAGTAGGTACCTAGTTTTGTAAATCTATGTACTTGTCTTCTTTGTCAGGCCCAAAACTTTCGGTCTGCCTTACGTGAATGTGAGCAAAATGTATACCCTTATATTTTCTCAAACCAAAACTCCCACAAATGTAAACAGATTTCCTAATTTCCTATACAGCAAACATAACATTATTAAGAAAACTTTCAAATCATAATCACGCTAAATCAGTTACTCCATGCCCAATACGGAACAAACAGCCGTTTAAAAGAGTTCAAACAATTGCTAATATTTGTACACGAGTAACTAGAGGTAATGTGGAATATTATTTGCATATAATGACCACTAATGGGCCAGGCGCATTATTCATCTGTGCGACCTAAAAACGGCCTAGAGACCAGTTTGATCGATGTGTTTACTATAAGTACCTACTACATTATGGTAAAATACACATAGGTAGGTATAGTGTAGATTCTTTTTCTAGACCGAATTCACTTCTTTTTGTGCCTAGTAGTCAAAGCGATTGTCTTTTTAGGGTTCCGTATCTCAAAAGGAAAAAAAACGGAACCCTTATAGGATCACTCGTGCGTCTGTCTGTCCGTCTGTCACAGCCGATTTGCTCCGAAACTACTGGACCGATTGAGTTGAAATTTGGTAAACATATGTAAATTGGTGACCCAAAGATGGACGCGTAAAGTAAATTAATGAATTCTGAACAAGGGGGCCACTTTCTGGGGGTAAACTGGAAAATTTAAAAAAAAGTTTCGCAAACTGTATTGTGTGACATATCAAATGAAAGGGGTTATTGTAAGCATCTCAGATATTTTTTTTATATAATTTTAGCAAAAATAGATTTGAAGTAATTTAGGAAAAAAGACGAATATTGACCATTCCCCCCCCCCCCCAAACTACTAGGCTTAAAATTCTGAAAAAAATATGGAAAACAGTTCCTTGCCTAAAGATTACAGGAAAACCTATAGGAAGTTTGAGTATTCAAAGTAACGGGAAAATTCTCAATATTATTAGGAACCCTCACCACGCGAGTTGAACTCGCACTTGTCCCGGTTTTTTTTATACATAAATAGTATTCGTCAATATCTCACAGAAACTTAGTCAGATTACATAAATATGTAATAATTATTATTTATGGTGATGATAATTGTATTGTGTTACGGAGATATTGGGTTAAGTATATAAATAAATTAACTAACCAAAGCATACGCATTTTTATTATGAAGCCATAATTCTGTATAAAAATAATAATGTATTAATACAGATTAATAAATAACAGTACACAAACATATTAAAGGAACAGTTCAGTAGACACAGTAAAAACATTTACACATGCCAGGTGAAATTCAATCTTATATCAATGTCATAAAGACTAAAAGGGAGAAAAAAAACTCACTTTAAATGTAGATAGATTTGCTATAGTCCGTCCACAACCACTTTAGCAGATAGTAATCTTAATGTAATTGAAATACAAATAAATACTTGTCTGTATTTACCCAACGCTATATGAGTAACACTTAATCAACTGATCGGAGATTATATTTTAATAAATCGATTAACAAGATATAGGAATTGTAATTATGATAAATAAATGATTTTAATAATGATATCTCCTTCTGTACTTGAAGATACTGCAGTGCGCTAATATTGCAAAGATAGTAATTCTATTGCCTTGTCATCTATTGTTGTTTATTTATACATAGATATGCTTTTATTACACTACTATTATTTAATCTGGCATTTTGTTGACAATGTATTGGGACCTCATATTTACATTGAAAATGTATGTATCAAACGTGTAGTTACAAATTCTATTGCCATTTAATTTCAGATACGATTTGGATGAGCACACGAACACGTGCATGCAAATGAATTTTATGCGCCTGGTGACATTTACTTATTTTATTATGATATTTATAATGTTTTGAATGACAATGTATGATTAATACGAAATAATTGAATATGAATATGTCGTGTCAAGAAGCATGTAATATGGCGACTCAGTGTAAGAAATCGTTTCGTATCGAAATTGGCGCAGCGCAACTCGCAGCGGATGAACGCGCATGACCGACGACGTAGGCTAACTAGCTAGGCCTATGTAAACCATCTGTCGAGTCGAGCCGTTAATTTTATGTATCCTAAATTGTATCAATTTTCGTCCTTATTCCTAAATTACTTCAAATCTGTTTTTGCTAAAATTATTAAAAAAAAAAAACATATCTGAGATGCTTACAAGAACCCCTTTCATTTAATATGTCACACAATATATAGTTTGGGAAACTTTTTCTTTTAATTTTCCAGTTTACACCCCAAAAGTGGCCCCCTCGTTCAAAATTCATTAATTTCAACACAATCGGTCCAGTACTTTCGGAGCAAATTGGCTGTGACAGACGGACAGACAGACGCACGAGTGATCCTATAAGGGTTTTGAGGTACGGACCTCTAAAAAGCAAATAAGGCTACTTTTTACAATTCGAAATCAAGTGAGCGGATAGAAAAGGCGAAAATAGCGTCGCCAAACGCCAGCAAATCACAGAAACTTCTATCAAAGCACCATCCATCAGTCAAAGATCGTGGTCAAAAACCGATAGCACCCAGCACCTACTCTAATAAAAACTAGCGGACTAGAAAATCACAGAAATTTCTTTCGAAGTACCTCGTCCAATAGCCGAAGATGGCGCGGCCAGCGGAGCGACTCGTCACGCCGGCCGGCCATGATTGTGGCTCCGACAAATATATTTAAGTATTCGTGATAAAGGCACGGTAATTTTCGAGCGTTTCGCTACAGAATGTCCGCCCGCGGCTGCGCTATGATTACGGGATGCATGGTGTTTTGTTTTATTGTTTGGCGTTGGTATGTGAAAATTCTTCTTCCAGAAGGTGTTCCTTGAAATACCTGTTGCGAGTTAAGGTAAGGTCTATTTGACTCGACGTATTGATTTGGTCAGGCCAGAACTATTGATATACTGTCTAAAAACAGTATAACTTTGCATCCCAATTCATATTTTACGGCTAGGAATTGAGAACAGGTGAGATGCTGAAAGTTCATTTGTGAAAATATCATCTCATTTTTAAATTTAAATTTTTCTTACAGAAATTGGCTTAACGATTGAAAAAAAAAACTATCTGGAACTACGAGTATTTGGGATGCTACAATTTGTTGAGATGCTGGAACTTAATTTGCTAAGGTTCACTCACACACACTTTTTGATCGTAGACGTAGATAGCAAAGCGCGCGCGGGCGACAAATATCACACCAATCTACACTAATTGAACAAGCGAGCGAAGCGAACGAAATTCTCCGTTTTAGCTTGGGCCAAAAATCTTTTGTATGTCCGGATGTCCAGTTGTCAGGCTGACCGGCAGTTTTCCTCTAAAGGTCGCATTTCTTTACCGATTTTGTGAGCAGGTTCAATTTTTTATTTTTATTTCTGGTTTTTTCTGGATTCTGTTTTTAGAACTATATAAAATATTAAAAACAGGCAGGCTCGCGAGTTTACAGCTCAGAGAGCCACTAATTCAACATAACAGTTATCAAATAAACACGTCGAATTCGATGGACCACCAGTGCGCTAGTTCCCGTCAGAGTTGAATGAATAGTTGTCATACTTGATAATCTACTTCGTAAACGATGAAAAAATGATTGTTATCAAGAAAAAAAAAACTTAAATGCTTATCGGTATTTTCTTGCAAATACCCCTTTTAAAAAAAAAAGAAAAAAGAAAAAGAAAAAAACATTTTGTCATCAAAGTTCTAGACACAATTAGAGATGTGCCCTACCCACTATATTCCTACAAGTTCCCTATTTGTATGGGTAATATCTCGAAATGGCAATATTCTCCATGCAAAATGGAGATTCCATAATATATTTTGGATCATTCAGTGGTATGTGAAAAAATCATAAACGGTACCTGTTCTGAAAGTGCTTAATCGTGAATATTTTACGTTAAGTTCTGCATATAATTTTCTACAGAATGTACCCGCAGCATCATAATGATTATGGGATACACGACGCTTTGTTGCTCAGTTTTTGAGACTGCTGTGCAAAGTCCTGCACTTAAGTACCTATCTACTATCCGCCTAGAGTATGGGCAATGGGCATGTGCAATATGGGTGGATTGCAAAAAAAATGTACTTAGTTAAGGGCTCGTCCAGAAATCATATGATCATATTTGGCCTACTTTCCATTACACTATCAGACACTATCAGTAGTTTCAGTACACTTAGGTGGTTATCACACTGCCGCCGCATCCCGGAGCGGTGTGCGGCGACACATACAAATTTCGCCTCACGGGGGTAAAGCCAGGTTTAGACGAAGCCAGTGCTGGCTGCCATCACTGGCGGGAATAGAACTATGGCCTATTTTTCAAGCCAGTGACGGCGCCAGCGTTGCTGGCTTCGTCTAAACCTGGCTTTAGTTCGAGTGTGTGGTACGCGTGATGCGGCAGCATGATAACCGTCTTACGCACAGAGAAGGATCTGCTTATCGCCATCAGATGAATTTTGATAAGAATAAGTAGGTACTATTAACGTGCGCCCTGTAGCCCGGGCATTAGAATACGGCTACGGTATCCCCTCCCCTGCCTGTCGTACCTACAAGGCGACTAAAGGAGATCCTCGGGGTGGTACATTGCAGTTGGGGGCTGCAATAGTAAAATAAAAAAAAGATAATAGGACCCACAGAGGCATGACGCCAGGGCGGCACTGGTGGTTCCGTAGGAGATCCCAGAGCAGTCCGAAATGCGTCGAGCAGGACCATCGGGGGGTTTTTAGTCGGTGCGAGTCCGACATAACCTCCGCGCTGTCACTGTGGTGCTGAGATATCCATAACGGATTTTTCTCCCATTAAAAAAAAACTACTATTGACGTAAAATGCTGTAAATTTCAAATGGAACGAAGGCACCTCAGAATAATAATAAAAGCATATAGAAAAACAATGCAGGAACAAAGATCTTATTAAAAATCGCATCTGTGTCGAAATCATTTGTCATACCTACATAACAATAGGCTGTGACCTCATGTTAAAATTGATAAGTTAGTGTTGGTAAATGGATAGTAAACCATCAAATTATTGTAATAGAATATAAATTACAAAATATAATGAAAATCATAAAAGGATATGGTCCTTGAAAGTTTAGAAAAAATTTGCATTTTTTTTTATTGTCCAAGAGTAAATTTAAAGCTACCAATAGAATCCTTACGCTTTTATAGAAACACAATTGTATTACAACTAAGGACCTAAACGCAGTACTTCTCGCCCGAAACAGCAATTTACTTGATTTTCCCAACAATGATTAGTTCAAATCGCAAAGTGTGACGTCATACTTTTGAGTCAATCAGTATGAAGGGTTTCGGCTGCCGCCAGTGAGGTCCGCCTTTAACTCAATTTTTTGGGTATTTATGTTCTTTAATTGTATTTGCTCCCATGCAAACATTTGTTCCTCTCCCAAAACTGGTTCGAATGGCATCGTAAAAAAATCTTAGGTCACAAGCCTATTCATATGTGCAGGAGGTACCTAATATTTAACCGCGGATTAAGAGTAACTCTCAAGTCGAATATGGAGAGACGGTTGAAGTGTTTTGTGGGCGATGGACTAGCAACCTATCACTGCAATATCACATTTTCTCCATCTCCAAACCTACAATTGCTGATAGTGGCACATGAAAATACAATTTCACGCGCTCTGTATATACCCCTTTAAACAATAGGTACATGCGTGAGTTAATGTAAGTACCGATTAAACGGGAGTCCCTCACCTTATCACTTATCAGCACGTGTCTTGATAGCCGATCCGCGCACTGATACGAGCGGAGCCATTGTTCTACGCAGTCAATGCACTTTACCCAAGACACTGTTTGTATGAATTCGAAATTGATTGCTTTATATTTATAATGAACAGGGCCCGTACTTTTCGTGCCGATCACGTAAAAATTACGACATCTTGCACACAGGATGTTGTGATATATAAAATTAGTTTATTTAATGACGTTTGTTACCGAACCTACGAAAACGGAAAATCTTAACAATATTCTTGTAAGGATGACATTGTATAGCAACTGTTTATACAGTAGTAAAAATAAATACTACACATAATTGTGAAAATGCAATAGTTAAACTAAACACTCACAACGTCATCTTATTGTTCATCAGATTGACAATGTCAGTCAAAGACCATTTTAAGTGCCAATAACGTTTAATTTGAAAAGTCGCAAGGAGGAGTGAGTAGGTACCTAGTATCTTCAATAAAAACAGTGCTATTTCTTTGTCAGAAGAACTGCTATCAAACCTGGTGCTAACCATGTAAATAATAGTACGCAAATGGCGGCTTGTTATGATACGGAGCTGCAGCGTGTGCACGGCACGCATTGTTTGTGCAGCTCTCAGCAGCACGTACGCCGTAGACGCGCGCGTAGAAGTGCGCGTAACCCAGTGTGACAGGGTACGCTGTGCACGTCTACGTCACACGTCTGCGTGTGCAGCACGCACTGCTGCGTTGTAGTGTATGAATCCTCATAAGACATGCCATATGAGACGGCACACCGGACAGGTACGGACACGCACAGCTCAGTGCTGCGCGTGTGCACGCGCAGCTCTCTTGTATTTATTTTCGTTTCGCTGGTGCGCGTGGAGGTTTGAATCATGAATACGGAGACAAAAGAAAAACTTATTAATGTTGTTCCTCGATGTATTTACAACATTAGGCACAAGGACTACAAAAATGTGCCATCCAAAAAATTATTATGGTAACAAATCGGTGCATCAATCGGAGTCCCAGTTAAGTTATAGTATTGTTGTGTTGTTGAATAATTTTACTCTCGATTAAAATATGAGACAAACTTTTCTCGAATTGCAATTGCGGCATTAGGTGACCTTTATGTTTGTACGACGCAAATATATTATTACGCCATACCAAAAATAACGATCTTCGTGTGATTCAAGTTCACGACATAAGTTGTGACATTCACTGTGTTCTCCTCTTCTTTCATTGAACGCGAACTCAGGCCTTTTTGGATGTCGCAAGAGTATCTTGACATTATTATGTCAGAGCAGTGCTTCTTCTTCGTCAAACGAACTGCTATCGAACATGATGCTAATCTTACAAAGAATACAATACAATACAATACAAATACTCTTTATTGCACACCTCACACAAACAAAGCAGAAGAAAAGAATAGAATGCAAATGGCGGCTGGTAACGCAATGGAGCTGCAGCGTGCGCATGCGTTGCGTGTGTAGCTCTCTTCAGCACGTAAGTACGCCGTAGACACGGGCGTAGACGTGCGCGTCCCGGTATGACAGGGGTGCTGTGCAAGTCTACGCTTACATCGACGCATACGTGCTGCACACGCAGTCGGTGTGGCTCGGCCTTAAAAGGTCATTACTGCACGCATCGAAGCGACGTTGCCGCTCCGCTCTGTGTACGCAGCATGTTTGTCTGCCTGGTGCTGCGTTGCGTGCGCACGCGTTGCGTGTGCGTGCACGACTACGTAGACGCATCCGGTGTGACATGTCTTAGGAAGATTCATACTTTACGTGTACGTGCTGATGCACACGCATACGTGCTGCGCACGCAGGCGGTCTGGCTCGGCCTGATTTGGAAGAATGATTTCAAGTGCAATCGTCTTATCTGTATTTTTATAGACCCTATATATTCTAATAGAATAATACATTTCGTGAAATAATACGTAAAACGTCGCAAACGAAGTGGTTAACAATTAACTTTGGACACTAAAATAGCCCGTCAGTCGGTTACAGTTTCTATGAATAAGCATTGGCGGTATTCCAAAAGTTGTGAATAATTTCTCTACAAGAGCATGGCGATAGCTACACTTTCTCTTGCCGAGTTGAATAATGCTCTGTTTTATTTATACTGTGTGAATATTTCTGTGTAAGATACAATATCTGGAAATATTTATACGATTGTACGATGACTGTTGTGTCAATTAAATATCGAGCAGTGAGCGGTGGGCGAAAATAAACAATATAATAAAATGAAAAAAAAATGAAATTGAAACACTGGCAAAATGATACAAGATACTACTACTCACTACTACTCTTGAGTTGACTCAAAGGTTTTAAAATGTTGTTGTTTTCTCTGACTTTTTTACGATGTTGTCAGTACGAGTATCAATCAGTTAAACACTGTTGGTCTTTGCTATTTCTCACATACCAAGTTAATATCAATACACGTAGCGTAAGTCAAGTTGAGATGACTGTTAGTCAAGGTTATTAAACCTCAACATATCTTAATGTTTTGTCTCGAGTAATAACTGTTAACCGTTGGTCAGCGATGAACTACCGTTAGCACACAATGTCAACCGCAACGCAACATCAAACCGTGTAACTGGATTTAGAGTTTCTTTATTCTTAAATAAATCAACGATTAATTACATTCTTTGATCAATTCTAAAGATGGCTCGCGGCTAAAGGCTCGATTATAATTGATGTAGCTGATTTCAATCAAATAATACTGCTAATTAGCTGACATTGGACTGGCTTTATGCGGGCCGCTTAACAAATGACTCAATTGGTGTTGTTAATAGTCTGGGCATTGCGGTCTCATTATATCGAGCCGGCCGGGTTCACCAACAGTCACGACACCTAGATCGAAACTAAGTAATAGAAATCGTATACATAACCGTCATTAATTATAGGGTACCTGTCTGGCCTTGATTAGCAGTACGTAACGCAGCCGAGCGTACCTACTGCGCCTATAATCTAAAGTGGGTTTATTAATGTTGTAGGTACGTGGCGATTCAGTTTCGCCATATGTATACCTAGTTACTATTTTGCTTACACTCCAGGTTGGTCACTTAAATAGGGAGAGATAGAGATTATTAGAGCATATATTTCATTAATCACTTAATTTTTGTCTACGTGCGCAAGCTCCTTGCTTACGAGCGGCCAAAGACTCACTGCTCTTATGTATCAAGTTATACCTACCATTACATATATAGCTGGCGCAGGTCATTATCCTTACCCCGCAGCACGACGTCGGGTTACCTATTTACAAATCTTTCGTTTTTAAACTAATAAACTCCGTGGAGTTTTCCCTTGACATCGCCAATTAGCCTTCGTTTTGTTCTTTGCAATACTTATTACAAATTATCAAATAAAACTTTTCTACTTTCTTCTAATAGGCGCGAGTGGTTTCGGTTTGAAGGTACAATATTCTTGTTATACTAATTAGCTTCATGTTTACTTTACGGGGGTTGAAGCAAATATCAAGAAAATTATAATTGCTGTCTTGTACAATTAATTCTGTGGACGTTTACGGCGAAATCTTTTGAATATTTAATATTATATTCTAAATTATAAATAAATGCCAGATCGTATCATTTTCTCTATCCGCATTAGGTAATTTTGATTCTGTTTAAAGCAACGGAAATTCTTGATAGTTTTACGAAGATGAAGAGTTAAATAACAGAATAGAAAACGAAATAGACTGAGTAAAGCAAACACAACTCTTTTTTTTATATATATCTGATACCTACCCCACAATGACTAGTAAAAAAAGGTACAACTTTTTTTAACACAAGTATCAGATATTAAAACCTTTTTTAATTTTAATTATTTCCATAGATTGGAACAGTTCAGGTGGGTAACATCGAGTCGAGAGGTTTATGGGCAAATGCACCGTTGGTTTTTTTCTTGGAAGTGACAGTGATGGACAGGGGACGAAAGCGGCGGGCGGTCGCGGAGGAATGTCGCTGCGACATAATATGACTGCTGGGAGCTTATGGGGCCTTGGTATATACCTACTTGTAATTATAACAAAAATAAGAGAAACCATGAGGAAAAGAATAAGTTTAGATTTTAAGTTTAGATTTTTTACCAAAGATAATGAATAGGCTGAATATAACGCGGTTAGTCTAGTCGGTGGTCTTTCTTAGAATAGTATGCCCGTAAGGTTCAATATATTATTATGTGCGATGCTGATGAGTCCGGACGTATCCACTAACAAAATACATATATAAGGTAAGTGGCTCTGCCTCCGACACCATCATTCCTGGGCTCATATCCAGGTTAGGACAAATATTTGTGTGACGACCTCTAAGTAGAAGCTTAGCTTGGTTTGAGATGGTCGATTTCCGTAAAATTGTCCTCAAATAAGTTAGTGTTTATATACACGTATTTCATTCAGCAACCAGTATAAATAACAAGTATCTGTAAATTAACTAAACCATTGTAAGTCCCTATTGTAAATTAGTCAAACCATCAACGACTTAAACGAGCCGGGAAGAAAGTTGTCCATAAATCTAGAAGAGGCAGTAATGAAGCGTTATTGGCGCGATAATAAAGCTAAATTGATTAGCGGTGGCCCGCGGCAGGTAGGCCGCATTCCAGGGCTCCGCGGGACCCCCGTGTTTACGTTATAATATACTAAACAAAACAAATATTATAATGTAGTTCGTGTATAATTTATACACAAACAATATTTACTATATATTAATACATTCAAGGACGAATACCAGTTTAATATGCGTACATTATTATTAAATTAAATTCCACACAAGAAACGATTACGAATTTTAATTAATTCGTTATCGTTTATTGTGTGGAAGATTTAGATATTCCTAGAAATCTAAATAGGTAATACATATACTAAACTAAACTGTGATATTTATTATCAATTTAATCCCGAAATACAGACTTCGTCAAATTCGACTTTATATATATACTGATAAGATTCATAATCAATCGACGCAAAGGTGTCGCTAGAGGTAAACCTTATTGCGGCCGGTATGTTATGTTATCTTCAGTTGTGTTGCATACAATACAATGCATTATTTAGCAAATATGTGTTTGCTCGCGATACACCGGGAAATAAACAATTTATTGCCAACATGGGATTGCTAGATAAATACGTATTATTTTAAGTCTACAATTATTTAGTATCCCCGTCTTTTTTATACCTTGATGGTGGTATACAAGCTCACGGCCCGCCTGACGATAAGCGGATACAGTATAGTCTATGAACTATTGCAATTCCAGAAGATCCAGATGCAATGTCATGTAATAACGCAATACAATTTCAGTTATGGTTAAGCGTGTCCGGGAAAAATATAACACTATCTATGTTATAATATTATAGTTAAAGTACCTATTTTGTTTGAGCCCTCAAAGACTTGGAAGTACAGGGAACTCTTACGTAACGTGTGCGACTTTCTTTACCAGTTAAAGTCTTTCATAAGCCACCGTTATATTGCAGGTGTGCTGTAATTGCTGGCACTTAAGAGTAAAACAAACTCTTTGTGATCGCTTTAAATGAACTAGCGCTTTTCTAATTATTCGCCATTAAGACAATGGCAGTGATAATTTTGTTTACGTCACACCTGACCATAAAGTAGGAATTACCGCCCGCTACGCGTGCGGAAAACCCCTCTTTCTGGCCAGGGAGTGACGTAAACTGACATTTATTTATTGAATCATAAAGTTGTGCAACATGACAGTTTTAACCAAAACGCTACAGCGATTCATTCCTACTTAACCTAAATTACTAAACTAAATCTAAGTAGGTACTAACTAAAAACTATCCATACGTCTCTCTAACACTCTCTCTCTGACTCTCTATATTTCCATATCCCTAAACATATCCCCTGACTGTAATAAAAGCATTCGGCTCGGGCGTCAAATACCTGCGATCTGAGATATTTTTTAACGCCCTAGGTGAGTAATGTACAATATTAATCAATACCCTATTGCTTTTCGATATACCAAGCCCCAATTTGAACAATTGGGTATTTGAAACCTAGGTATATTTCATCCATCTGGGTGATTTCGGTCTATTGAGAAACTTTGGCAGTATAATTTCCATAACTTTGTATTGCATCAAACTTCACAATTTTAAATGGAACCTTGACGCACAAATCAGTAAGTTCACTTTTCAATACGAAGTCGAATTGAGATACGAGGTAAAGAGAGTAAGTCGATATTTAGATTGTTTAGTGGCACTAACAGTTATTTTAGTACAAGGTTCTTTTTTGAGCTCACGTCGGTATTAGTTAAGGATCAAACACGTTACTGTGTCATTTGGAGCTTCGCCAATAGCGACGTACCTGGAACAAAATGATTTTATAAATTAGTTACAGGCCAATAAATTAATCATAATACAGAAAGGGCTGGGTGAATCTTTTCAGCGGTTTGAAACGTTCGCTTCTAAAGTCATGATCGCCACATGATTATCTCTTGTAAAGTATGACAAACCGCGAGAATATTAATCAAATAAAACTCATCACCATTTTAACCAAAAGTTGAATGTGAATGCTCATTTCGCTTAACAATATGAGATGATAGTGAGGAAAAGCGACACCGACACTATTTTTCGTTTAATTTACTGTCTATATATCCTCTCTAGGGAATGCAATCTCGTTCTCGCGAGATCTCGTTTTTGCGAGATCTCGGCCTTTTTTAGCGAGACTGATCTCGGCCGAAAAATTGGCGAGATCTCGCGAGTTTAACGAGATTGCGCTCGAGCATAAAAACGTCTTATTTGAAGCGAAAAGGCCTTCTCAGCGGCAGGTTATCTGGCCAGCAAAATAAGAAGCCGATTAGCAGACGATACGTTGGACGTTTTGTGCTTCCTAAGGAGCTACTTTAAAAATAATTCCTAATAACAATAACCTCCTAACCCATCTATTAATAATAATAACTTAATAATTGCGTGTGACGCAAACTGATTACTGAACAAGCTTTTTATTTTATTAGTATATCTGTTAATTAATATTTAATTTCTAATAGATCTCTGAGTAGGTTTAATTTTCTTTAATTTTTAATAATATTTCAATTTTGGTCTCAACTCAACTACAACTCAACCACAGAATATTTAATACTCAACTTAGTTACTGAGAATCATTTTTCATTTTAGTTTTTGACTTGTTGTTATTTTATTATTAAAAGACTTTTGTTTTATGTTAGAAGAGAAGACTGATTGTTTATTTTATTTCTTATTTGATTAGATACATGATAATTGATAATGATACACCAAAGTTTACTACTTGAAAGTTTATTGAAAAATGATAGATTATTATTAGCTACGTCATAACGTAAAAGTTTATAAAAATAATACGTTAAAATAAATGTTTATTTCATAACATCTCTAATCCTTTTTTTCTCCTAAATGTATTTAAGTATTGTGATCACAATTTGTGATTATTGCAAGAACAAACATACAAAACCGCCAATCTCGCGAGATCTCGAAATTGGCGAGATCTCGCGGTATTCATATTCACAATCTCGCGAGATCTCGCCTGAACCCCAATCTCGCGAGATTGCATTCTCTAATCCTCTCTCTTCAAGTATAGGTATTCGTAACAGAAATTATCATACTTTTTTCTTTGCACCTGTTATAAGTCTCTGTTTAGCCCAATGGTTAGCTGGTAGAGAATGCCATCTGGCATTAAGCTCGCCATTTGTACATATTTTTTTGTATTTTGTGCAATAAAGCTTAAATAAATTAATGTATTTATTACAATGTTTTTCTATAGAAACTTAAAGATGTTTCGTTTTTCTAAAGAAACAGAAATTACTGCACTTGGCTTCAAAATCAGGAGATAGACAATAAGGAAATAGACAATCAACAGTTAAATTAAAACCATAATCAATAATCATCTTTCGTCGTGATATCTTGTTTTGTTCATTCTATTTTATCTTGTCGAACAAACGACAAGATAAAATAGAATGTCAAATATATTTTATTTGACATTCCTCACAAATATTAAGCTCTAAGTTTACCAGAAGTTTTTCGTCAAAATAACGGTAGGTACGAGTATACACCGAAAATTATCAAACCGATATTGCAGCAAGTTGCGTTTTCTGTTAGAAAATAAATCATTTCGTAAATGAGCATAATGTTCGTGGGTTGGAGCCGTTGGAGGCACCGCTCTACCCACGTATTTTAGGATCCCAGACGGTAGTTTACCTAGTGCCCAATCTAAAATTCACGAATATGCCTCAAAATTACTTATAATAAACTTTACCCGATTTAAGAAACAGTTTGTCCAATGAAGATGAGAGTAGATACCTGCTACCTACCATATATTTCGGTTTAAAGAAACTTTATTGTCTAAAGAAATTACATATTTCACTTACAAGACCACTTATAAATTGTTACCTTGTCTAAAACTATTACAATTTACGCAATAAGCAAGCTTTCTCAAACAGTGTTCAACAAAACAGTAATATTTATTTTGAACTTAGGGTCGGCAAAGGTAGAATTTGATATATACCAAGATAACAAAAGTGATATTTTAGAGACGAGCGCTAAGCGGGACGTTTGATCACTATTTGCTGTTCATGCATTTTTTTCCTACGGAGCACGAGCTATACGGTTACGGAGCTGAAAGGTCAAATAAAGTCAACCTCATTGGTACTTTTAGTACCATTTTTTATTATAAATCGTGTTTATTTCGATTCCATTCGCAAGCACCACGCGTATCTCCGGCCAGTTATCTTATCATCCCCTCCCTTCGATGAATTACCATAGCTCATTTGCATACCCACATACCGACGCATTGTTTATGGCCGGGAGATGACGGATTTTCTTCCGCTTTCTCCGCACCGGAATGACGGGTCGGTTAGGGTTGCCAGATTCCTGTTGTTGATGCGATTTTGGTGTAAATGCTTTTTGAATTGTTCGGTTACGAGAATGTTTAGTAAATTTATAAATTATAATGTAGGGCCTCGTAAATCAAGCAAAATTTAATCTTATGTCAATGGATAACGTGGATACAATTCTAGAGAGAATTAAAAGTTAACCCAATAGTCGTCCCCATCGTATCGTCGTGGGGCATGCTCCCGGGACTTCCCGGTACCAGAAGTACCGGGAAATCCCGGGATTTTCCATAAGACCTAGTACTGGTTTGGCGGGTCAAAATCCTGGTTATATATTAGTGACCCAAGATACACAAATTCGTTGACTTTTTCGTAATCGTCGTGTGCGTCGGTAGCCGGAAGTACTTGTGCTCTGTGCACCACCATTATTTTAGTTTAAGAATGGTTGATCTTAAGACCAAGCTTAGCCAAAGTTACATTACCGGTAAACCCCTTGCGCCATGTTCTTCGCAGTTCGAAAGATAAAAGTGAGTAATAGGTACTATTTGATTGAGGATGATTGTTTCATTGTTGAATTTGATGGGTATTAATTATGAAACTAACCAATTGAAACCTTATTCCCCGTACATAACCAGCACTCGATAATTCGCAAAACACTAGGTAGTTCAGGTTTGTTAGGTAACTTCCGATGCCCATGAAGGGCAAACCGCCCAGAAATGAGAGCCCCGAGCCCCCGATGCGCGGGGCTCCGTCAAATCTCTCTAGCTACGAGGAAAATTGCGAAAGTGTTATGCCGGTAATGTAACTTACAAGGAAAGCTACCCAACTGTCCGGCTCCGATTTGATTTATTTTTATATACAGCCTTGGCCAAAAGTATTGAGCACCCCACGTTTGCCTTTGTAAGTTACAAAAATGGCTAAAGTATTATTTTTCAATTTCATAAATACACGATGACGTAAAATATAACAAGTGTTTGAACTTGTGCAAATCATTAATATAAAAATCAATAGTTCTCTATCCTTAGTACGTAACGACAAATAAACAACAAAAACAAAGTGCTTCTTGACATAAGTATGATGCATATTTATATCAGACTATCGTACCTAGCAGGTTGCCTACATGTAATATACCCACCTGTCCAGAAGTCTCTGTTTTGCATAACTTATCAAATATTTGAGCACTTAGTCCTAGCGACCCTCGAGTGCGTACGAAGTACAAGCACATTTTACTTAACTTGGGAAGTAAGCTAACACAAACTAAGAATTTGCAATCCATTAATTCCACGAGTTAAGTGAGTCACTCAAAAACAGCTGGAGCTGGCAATACTCTTCGCTAATATTTTAATGCGCACTCAAATTTAGGGAGCGCTGATAAAATTGGAAGTAAGTCTTAAATTACTCACTTACAGAGTAGTTATCCGAAAGAGCTTTTAAATCATTCACAAAACACTAATGGACGTGGGGGAAGGGCGCGGGGCGGGTGCGGGGCGCGGGGTAAGGGCAGCTGGAGTCCCTAGCGAGCAATGAAATGGAGATATAACAATATAAAGGTGTGCGTCTGGGTTGCCGTGAATTGCAGTTGTATCGCGGGTAGATCGAGTAAGGATATTGTCTGCTCGAAGTTCACTGATCGTTAGGTACTATTTCGGAGCATTTAATTACCTATTGCTGTTGTTGCTGATTGTATTCAGGTTTCAGGTGTGAATAGTAAAAGGAATGTTAAGGCATAAATTGATAAAAATGTTAATGTTGAATATCCTGATATTACGGGAATTTCTTTATTAATTACCTGATAAACGAACATGTACTTAACATGTAAAAACTGGACTTAAAAAGTGCCACGATGGGTACAAGCTACGTTGATAAATATTAATTAGTAAAATGGGAGTAATTAAGATTATGTTATAAGTAACATAATTAACCTCGCTTTCTCTCCTTCGTATCTCCTGTGATTAGTTAGAACAATATCACATCAACCTTCCTCAGACTCGGGAAAACAGATTACAAATACCTCAAGCGTCACAATATCATGAAATTAAATAGCTAAACGCTAAATATTTGCACTGTCGTTTATTAAACGTACTTAAAGTGAAATAAAATTTCAAGTTATTATTACATTCCTTGCGTATCGGGGATGCCCAGGTAGTGTACTAACGGGCTAAAACAGAGTGTACTAAGTCACTATGAGCCTCGTATGGAGATGCGACGTTTTGCGTAGCACGGCAATACAGCCCTCCGCGTACAAAGGGACGTATCCTCCTAGAGTTGTCTAGTGACATAAGCTCTTTTGTGTAAGGGTAGTGCAGGAATAATAAATGGCGAGGGGGCCGTAGGGGCCCTGAGTGCCATTATTATTGGTGGCAATTTAATTAGATGCCCCTGCGTTATTACCACTGATTCGTTTCATAATGCTGTTGTAATAACTGGCAATATGTGTTCGTGTACTATCTGCTTATCTTGTACTATAATTTCCGAATTGACACGGTGCTCAAAATACTGATCATAATACGTATGATTAATTCGGAGTCAAATAATAGGATCAGTGTATTCAGTTTTGTGTGGAGTAAATTTTGCCTCTACCAACGTTTCTAACGATTTTTTCATGATTGAGCTACTGACAGAGTAGACCAGGTATGGTGACAATTGTGTAAGATTAACATCATAAAGCTTTTTTTTAACATGATAGTGGTCGTTTATTGCCATATTTTTGTCAAATTTCGCTATATGTTAATTTAGTTTTACTAACATATTAAATTACAAGACAGACTTTTTTACCCAATTTAAAGTTCTTGCTGATTTCAACTCTGCTGACATTTAAAACAAAACGAATTAATTATAAATGCATTAGGTACTAAAAGTCTTGGTTGTTATTAAGTCCACGTAATATAATTCAGAAAATAAATTAAAACATCACACTGTTTCAAACCAGAAAATCATCTAAAATTCAGCTGGGACTGAAATTAAGTTTAAAAACCATAAAATTACTTTCTGATCGACGGAATTTGATCACCCGACGCAATCACCCGCGCGGGCTTCCGGCTCATCGATATTCGTAGCGAATCGTCGAAATTCAATAATTATCCCGAACACGACTTCATTGACGAAAAAACTCCATAAAAAGGTGTGAATGGAAGAGGAAATTCGATGGGCAACGGTCAGTTTTTGTACTCGCAGGGCGCGCTCGGGACGGGGCAGGGCCGTAAGAATGTTCGGACGTCACGGAGTCATACCGCCTTTTGCATTTTGGGGTGTTGTAGTAGATAAGATTAAAAGTGGGCACTGTGCAGGCGGTAATCAGGGCGCGACGAAACTTGTTGAATGGATCGGCATCCATTCATGAATCATGAAGCTGGATGCCATCACGCGAGCGGCGGTAATGGCCGACGACACCTTATTACGCGCTCATTTGCTATCGGATCGCTCATTATGCACCCCGCTATCGGCTGAGACGTGTCATCATGCCGACATGTACTCATTATCACCTGCGCTAACGCCCTTCCTAATTGTAGTGTTAGATATGTCAGCGGAATTAAATGGATCCACTTATGGGCGCAAGCGACGCTTTAATTTATCTGGATTGTAATGGGACATGGGAGTTATATCTTAGGGCGTATTTGCTGATGAAATAAACTAGCTAGCTTGTGAATGACTAGTTCTTTTCATTACATATAGTTAGTCAACATGCTTGTAAACGCCATCTGCGAAAGAGTTACCTACAAACATACCGATACCGCCAACGGATAAAACTGGGTCGTCTTGAATTCGGCGAATCCCTAAACTTCGCTTATGATGCTTCCAACATTTGATAAACTTTATTTGATACGCCTTTGATCTGTGTAAACAGATCGAGCGTGGTACGTGTTAGTTGTGAGTTTTTATTACCGCCGTAATAAATTTATAGGTTGTACCTATCTGTGTATGCGCCTACGCAGTCTTGCTCTGCTATTCACAACTTGCTTTACCTCGCCTCACCCCTCACTCCTAGTATAGCTTGACAACGGGATTCATAATAACAAAACGTAATCCGAGGTCTGAGGTCTCACTAGTTCGCCTGAGGCGAGATTTTAGACTTTAGTATAAGTGTGATCTTCGATTACTTATTATTACAGATCTCGCGGTAAAATAACGCTGTGGGTGAGTGGTGAGTTGAGTTGAGTCGACTGAATAGAAGCCTGGTCCCTATATAAAATGATACTGCGCCGGAAACCTAAAATATATCGCCAGGGCAGTTTATTAAAATACATTGAGATTTGAGACAACCCAGAATTTAAATAATAAGTTTATACGACTTTTAACTGATTATAATTACACAATGTATTTATTAGGTTTAAGAGTAGGTGTACTTTTATGTGTATGTGGGTGAATCAACTCTTTTCGGTCACTAGTTGCCATGGTTACGTACGTCTCCTGTGTCACTTTTTATAACTGCAATTTTATGGGTTTGAATTCACCAAATGTGGGTTCTTGTCATGTTCGACCCCTTTTTGTATGGACCATCTTCTAAGCATGTTAATAGAAGTCCATATTGTAACAATTTTTCTAAGACACTCTGCCAAATGGTCTCTTGGCTAACTGGACAGAATAACAACAAGAAATAGTTGATTGACCCAAGTAATGGATATTTTTAAGTATTTGAAAAATGTATAATGTATGTATGTATTTGTATATACCACGTTTTTCTTCGCCACGCGCGTATTAACTGTGCAAGTAAGTATTTCGTATATTGACTAAATATTAAATGTTTAAGACACCAATTGGGTATTCACAAAGCATTCAAATTAATTAACCCTGTTATTCCATAGGTATATTACTAAAACAGTAAATGAATTGTGTTTAATAAAAAGCGGTGACCCTAAATTGGAAACATACATAACATATCAGATATCGACCAAAAAGAAGAATTCCAAATTCATTAAAATAGATTGACTATTTTTATTATGTATTTACTACTTTATCGATTTTACGATGGCGTTGCAAAATCATAGCGTAATCATTGATGTCTTATCAAAATCTAAGGCACATAATTCAATTACACCAATTATCAGCGTTATGCCATTAGTATCGCATGACGCAAGTATCGATCGACCAACAGGTGTACCGGCGCCACGATTGCCACGAAAAACTACAGAAATAAACTACTTTTTCACTTCTCATACTTGCAAAGTTCGCCTTTGTGCTGTATGTAAGTTGCACAAAATGCCACTTTTATGTTCTAGTGCACAATGTAAAATTGTTTTAAAGACTAAGATAATCGTAGAATAAACTTGTTATTTTATTTGATTTGCTTTAGTAAATTTCACATCCGTGTCTTCTATTACTAAATTAATAAAACCAGATAAAATAGAAGTCAATTCCACCCTCGCCGGTGGCTCGGGTGGATATAAAAGTCTCGGGTGAAATGGCTCGTTTTATGCACTTGTTCTACAATCTACTATATACTTAGAGCAACTACGCTACGAGTGTCTGTAGTACGTATAAGATATCTAAGTACATATTACATTACTCATTCTGTGGTATTCTTTATCAGGCTCCTTATCTTAATAATAAAAAGTAATTACTGTTTAAACACCATTTAATTAAAAAGTACCTAAGCTGAAGATTAGCATCGCGAATTCACATTCAAGTGGCATTTGAAATTTGTCATTCAACTAGCTGTCATCGGGGCACAACAATAGGGTAGATTGGGGTAAATTGGCAGATAAAAATAATTATCTTTATATGTAGTTAACGATCGCGGCGGGGAGGTTCACCCCAGCTGTTTCCCTCAGCCTCTGTGACGCCAATAACTATTATTATTGTAATCGCTAGATCATTTATCTGGCTGGTAGGCAAATACATTAGCTGTAGGAATTCTTTGGCAGAGGAACGAGGTTTTGGCTTTCCTTGCGTAACTGTTTGCGGTAATTGTTCTCGCGGTTTAATGACTAGGCATTATAGTTAGTGTTTTGTTGGTCTATTTTAGAATAAATATGCGGACGAGTGCGACCATTGTGATGCTTTTAAAAATGTTATATTTTTTTCTAGAAATTGGACAAACGTTCAACATAAACCGCAAACATTTTAATTAATATTTCATTTAAGGGTGCCGCACATAATTAAGTTAATGGTGTACCGCAAGGCAACACATTAGGCTCGTTTTTTATTTAGTCGGCACTTCTTCATATATAGTGTATACTAATACGGTTTCCAACGCAAAATGGTAATTTTAATAAAATTCTAGCTAAGCAGTCAAGTGCGTCGGCGCAGGTCTCATTGTCCGTGATGAGCGGAAACGAAAGGGCAAACGTCACGGCCAGCTACTGCTGGACTAATAGCTGTTGCGACATAATCATAAATTAAACTGTCACATCCATAACGAAATGTCAAAAAAACTTTAATGTTACGGTAGGAAGAATTTCAACATTATTACTAGTCTCTACCTTAAAATTAAATAGACTCAGTCATGGATCATTCCCCACCTACTCTATCATCTCGAAGTTTAATGCAAAATTGTTAAACATTCCTTAAAATCGTATTATTGTGTGACCCAACGGAAAGTGTATTTAGTCTTATTGAACGAGCGCGCGAACGATGTTCTCTGTTTCAGCTTGGAACAAAAGTCTTTCGTATGTCCAGATGTCCGGCTGCATCTCTTATCGGATTCTAAATTTTGTGAGCAGGTTCAATAATTATTAAGATTTTTTTGTCAATTCAGCATTTGTTTTTTTTTTAAGACAGGCTCGTAATTTTAACAGCTCCCAGAGCCACTAGTTTGAAAATAGTATTAACGAGTGGGGACACCTTTTGAGACGACAGTCAATATAAGGACACCGTTTTCAATCGAAAGTAGAGAACGTTGTTCGAACCTCGTTAAAACTTCATACGTACGTATCGGAACTTCAATAACGCGAACTAGTTAACAGTTGTGACCTATGATAAATAGCGTTAATTTGCATGTTTAAAACTTGTGAACGATTTGAGTATAAATTGTTTAAACAATAACGGACTCCTAACCTGTTCTAGATCTAAACGATGTTCCCTTCACCACGAGACACTGAGCATTGTGAAAATTGTCGTACAATACAAATCATTACAACGTAAAAAGCGATGCCTAAAGTGTTACCCTGGGGCGCAGTGGTACGGAGTCGCCGGAAGATCGTTGTTGATAAGGCTCACACGGAAACGCATTTCACGGCTGGAGGACTCGCAGGTAATTGTACTCGAGTGTACATCGGTTTTAACGATAAAACATGTTACGCTGTTTAAAAAGTTATCTACTACTTAGTTTAATTATTTAACCACTGTCTTGGTTCCCTAGTGGGGTGTGTTAACACAACGTTTTTGACACTACGGTTGAGTTGATGACGTCGTTGTAAAATTTAGTAGGTTCGTTTATTTTAAATACGTAGGTTTTTCTATAAATTAGCGATTTATTTTGAAATGATCGTACCTACTAATAGTGGTACATTTATAAATGTAAAAGTAAGGGATAAATCACGCAAAAGGTTTTTTCTGTTATCTATAGGTAGGTACTAATATGATAAAACCGGCCAAGTGCGTGTCGGACCACGCAAGACTAAGGGTTCCGTGCCTATTAAAAAGGTCGTATCGTCACAGAAATCTTACGGCACTTACGTCCTTTTCTTTAAGAAATGCAGTTTTTCAGCAATATCTCGAAAACCTTTGAACCGATCTTGTTCAAAATAATTTTCGGTGAATGAATTTAATAAGCCCTATGTCCATAATTTTTTTCATATTTTTAAAATACACCGTTCAAAAATTAGAGGGGACGACGACAGAATTTTAGTGACTTTCGGGGCGATTATCTCCGACTCTATTCACTTAATCAAAAATAATGCTGAGAAACCTTATATTTATTTTAAAAGGCCTATCATTTGATGTGCCACACGTGGCCTTAGAATGAAAAAAAAATTTACTTTCAGTTTTATGTATGGAGTGCCCCTAAAAATATTTTTTCGTAGTCATTTTAATTACAAAACTATCTAGCGGCTAACAAAATACACCTATGCTCAAAATTTTATTCAAATACACCTTATAGTTTTCGAGTAAAATGCCTGTGACATACGGACAGACGGACATGACGAAACTATAAGGGTTCCGTTTTTGCCATTTTGGCTACGGAACCCTAAAAAGGTCAAGTCTGAGAGATAGCATTGTAAGGTAAGTCTGTATGTTCTGGGAAATCTCCGGCACGCTTATCCGATTTCAAAAATTCTTTCACCTGCGTGTAGAATGGACTTTCTGGATGGTTATAGCCTATATTTTAACCAGCGGGTTTGCCTGCGTCCTTTGAAATACGCGGACGAAGCCGGGCGGACAGCTAGTATCAAATAAATAGATATCGTAAGTATTTTAAAACTTTCTGAATTCTACATTTATTTGAGCTCAATATACTTAGTGTATAGTAAATACTGGTCCTACCTAAAATAATAATTAAGCCAATTCAGAATCTGAAACCTGTGTTTGACCCTCTGCAACCCTAAATAAAATTATTAATTATGTATTTTAAATAATCCAAATAATAGAAACACAATATAAATAAGTCACCCTTCCTAGCTGGACGAGGGGGTTCCGATTCCAAATTGGCAACGCTCCACGAGGGCTCTTCCCATACGGTAAATACGCAATTTGGCGCTCTATACAATCAGTCAAATGAGCTTGCGCTGCAATCAATTACGTATTTTTACCAGTGGGGTCTGGGGTGACGATTGGCCACTGGGTCAGTGCGAGAAAATGAATTAGCTTTATTTCATACTATCGGCCCGCTACGCAGGCAAACCCGCGGGATAAAACATAGCCTATGTCCATTCTATAATGCAGGGTACATATTTTTTTAAATCGGATAAGCGGTTCCGTAGATTACCCAGTACATACAAACTAACAAAGGTACAATCTCACACACGTTTCCTCTTTTTAATATTAGTATTGAAGTGAAATCAAAAAACCGGACAAGTGCGAGTTCAACTCGCGTGGTGAGGGTTCCGTAAAATATTGTGAATTTTCCCGTTACTTTGAATACTCAAACTTCTTATAGGTTTTCCTGTAATCTTTGGGCAAGGAACTATTTTCCATATTTTTTTCAGAATTCTAAGCCTAGTAGTTTCGGAGAAAAGGGAGGGGGGTCAATTTTCGTCTTTTTTCCAAAATTACTTCAAATTTGTTTGTGCTAAAATTATTAAAAAAATATCTGAATTGCTTACCACAACTCCTTTCATTTGATATGTCACGCAATACAGTTGACGAATTTTTTTTTTAAATTTTCCAGTTTACCCCCCAAAAGTGGCCCCCTTGTTCAGAATTCATTAATTTACTTAACGCGTCCATCTTTGGCTCACCAATTTACATATGTTTGCCAAATTTCAACTCAATCGGTCCAATAGTTTCGGAGCAAATCGGCTATGACCGACGGACAGACAGACGCACGAGTGGTCCTATATATGTGTTTCTGTAATAAGTGGACGGATTTTACAAGTCCAGCTTTACGTTTAACATTGACACTGTCATTGCATGCTAAATTAAAACAAAAACTATAACGCGTCTAATAAAAGCGTGATTTCATATCTCTGCCATTTAAATATGCATAACTGCACCATGTTCATAATGAATTATCTTTCCACAAACATCATGCAAGTGTAACGTTCTTGCAAAATCTTCACCTCACAAGGGCCGTTTACCCGTTTTATCACCGTGCAAATATCCCGCCCAAGATTAGATATCCACACCATCACAATGTGGGAAAGAATCCACTCACGCACGGCCATTTGCAAAAAGTTAATAGTATAAAATTGGAGATTCTATGCCGTAATGTGTCTATTTGTATGATTGCTTTAACGGCTAACCTTAGCTTGTAAGTGGTGCTTTAGGCCTTTTTGCTGAGATTGTTAAGAAAACGTTAAGATTTACGCCAATTATTTCTTCAATACCGTTTTAACCGACATTGTTTAGCTGGTTGCTTGAATAGGAAACTTAACTTCTTAGTAATGTGATTCAAAATCCAGATTAGCTTTAATTCCGTAGGTTTAGTAAGGAGGATATGACCTAACCCTTCTAAACGTTGAATATACGAGTATTATAGTTTTACCAAGCTCCACTGTCTTCAGAGTTAGAATAAATTAATTATTTAGTTGGAATTTGAACACAGAACCGTCAGCTTCGCAGGCAGAACCATGCAGGCTAAACCGGTCACCGTATAAAATATTCAGCCAGTGAGTTTTGGATACAACGAACATTCGTGTAACATTTTTGTCTATTCGCATAGTTATGGAAACAATGTACAGTTTCCGAGGTAAGCGGATGCGCATAATTTGATGAAACCCGTCGGATTTGCAGGAAGCCCGAATCCCCGATTGGCAATACCTATGCAGAACTAAATTTCGAGGGTAATCGCTCGTTAAATAATATATAATGATCATTCGGGAGCGCTCGGTTTAGTTACACCGGTTCTAATTAGTATTTATCGGTGCATATGCACTTTTACATAATGTTCTATACGCTGTTCCATATAAGATTAGAATAATCGTGCGTTAATCGTCAGATTTCAAAGAAAGCCATTGAGAAACGTAAAAAAAATGGTATGTTTGAAAAGCGCTAAATTATCGAAATAAGTTAAATTAATACAACATTTCCGTTTGATATCCTAGAATTCCTAGATAAACGATGAAACGCAGAAGATTATGTCCGTTAAAAATCTAATGATATCTGGAATGAGGTATAGAGACCTCTTCTGGTAAAAAATAAACTAATTGATGGCATGTTCTTGCTTTGGCATGGCGATTAGTTTCGTAATTCTGTTATAATTTCAATGGGCCTTAACGGTGAACTCTAAACAAAAAAAAGGGCTGCCACAATAGATCACTCGCTGGTCGAAGCGGCACATTAAAGGCCCACAAATCACCAATAATAATAAATATAATTTCAAGTAAAACTTCAGATGGTCTTGATTCCTCTAGACAGTCTTTCGTAGGCCTTACTATAAACGCCTTGAAGGTTTAGTCTCCTTAAATAGTCACGTTGATTTTTAGTAGTAGGTACATACATGACTAGTTTTTTCCAAAGCAAGTTCAACATTTTTAAATACATTTTTTTTATCACTATCCCGATTTAAATAACATTTTACTTACTTTACCTACTTGTTCTAAGTTTTCGTACTTGGGTCGTGGTTTGTTCTTGGCCTTGTCACTTCATTGGAAGTGATTACATAAGCCTTAAAAAAATCTTCTCTCTGGTTCTCTTGAACAATACAATATTCATGTATTTGGTTATTTCTGTCAACGGGTCACGGATGTCGTCAGTCGGCGCCACGGTAACAGATGGCTCATTGTTTGGGACGGGAGATAAGACGTGTTTTTCCCACTACAAGTACCTGCTGTTACTTATGGGCAAAGTTGTATGTTTGTAAGCCGGTGCTTAGCTTTCATAATTTTAGTGATGAATATTCTCATACCTTGTTTAATGTTTGTTTTTGTATGCGTTTTTGTTTTGGGCTACAATCAAATAATTTTCCTTGTGAAACAGGCTCAATTATGTACACAAACGCATGTTTCATAATGACCCAGTAGTGTGGTTATTAATTGTTTGCAATCATTATCAAAATACTTTTACCCTTCAGTTAGGGTTTTAATAGGCAAAACTTTCGGTATCAAAAACCAAACTTTTATTTTCAGCTTCTACAGCCTCTAAAGTCACAATTAGTGTGACAATGGTGTTGCTCCCGGTTATCTTGTCGTGATCAATCAGCGATCATTCTCCCCTCCTTAAATAATTAATCACCACGATATAATTAAAATTCCCGATGACACGGCGATATCACCACGACAAGGTTGAAAGAGCATTACCGTTCACCGAGACACAGCGAAATACAATTTTCAACCCTTTTGAAAGTTGTCGTCTTCCAAGCAATTTAAAAGTTACAACCCCTGTTTTTTAATTTGTGTTTGCCGTAGCTCATCAAATTTTCCATGGCTCTTTTTGCGGATGAAGAATTCTGAACAGGCATATTTCTAAAGCTCTACTTTATAGGTACCCTATTTTTTTTTTATTTGTTAATACATTTCTCATACACTTCATTTTTATCGGTCATACTTGTTCTTATTTAACATGTTGTGCATGGTAGTTATAGAAATGTAAATTCAGTAGTGTTTTGATGGATCTATGTTAAAATATGTGTACATATTAATTTACATTTGGTTACCTCGCCTAATAAACAAATAAATAAAATAAATACTAAGCAGCAGTGGAAGTCAGTTGCTGCTGCAGTTGATAAAGAATGATCTACAAACATTCTTATTTTCTAGTTACATATCTTCAAATTAATTCATATCTTATTATTAGTATAATGGGAGGTGGGCAAAAACTAGTGCGTATACTTGATATTGGTGGCAGGCGGACCCCGGGCTCCTTTTGGCTGCGATCGGGATAACGATACGTGAGGAGGAGTATATTGTGACCAGAGAATTTCCAACAGGACGGTGGTACTGCAGTACCGGTCTGTCTGTACTAGCCTAACCAGCCCATTCTAATCGCAGGAACTTCGCGTGCAACTTGAACAATCCTAGACTAGAACATCATAATCATGTCATATTGTTCGCAACCCCTAACCCCGTCACAATAACGAGCCGAAAGATAACGATAGACGTAAGGCGCCTAGGCGTCGCGTCTGCCTTGTAATTACCCAGTGACTCAGCGGCTTTGTTAGACCTGCATAGGATCCGCGAACAAACTTGTTTTAATTAATTTCGTGTCTCGCACAAGCCGTCCTAGCTGATTGTTATCTACTTAGTTGCTGTTAGCGGGCGGACGCCCCATCCTGATAATGTGGCGTTACATAATCCGCAGCCAAATTGCAATCTTATTGTGACAATGATGATCTTATAGCTGGGTACTTTGAGGTGCTAATTTGTATTTCTTGTACTCGGTAGTAAAGTTAAGGGCATAGGACCATTTAATAGAAGTTAAAACTATATTGGAACGGAAGTGGGTTATGCCGAAGTGCGTATGTAGATACTTTACAGACAACAAGAATTGTAATCAAAGCTTCAGCGTCTAGGGTTCCTTAATTTCAGAAACAATACAACTACACCCTAAATCATCATTAAACTATGGTGAATCATGTTTAGAATCAATAGTAAATATCATATCGGCGTTGCGCCTCGGGAGCCCTCATCCTAAAGAACGCTTGAAGGATTTGAAACATGTCGCCCGTAGTGATAAATGCTGAATAATTTATGTACATAAGTGTAAGATTATTCAGTTGGTTGCCTTTAATTGAGTTGGTAGGTTTAACTTAAACTGTTCACAACCTTCAGGGCTTACCAGCATTGCTTTGTTAGACTGTATCACAGCACACAGCAAACAGCTCATACATTTACAATGAAATTAGTTTCCACTTTCACGTTGATCAGGATAGGACTCAATAAACGGGTCTGGCCGGCCGGTCTCGCTTGTTTGGCGCGCCCGTTGCCACGGCGACGCGTGAAATATAGGCCCGTATTTACATCGCTTATTGCTGTTATTAGCTAAGGATAGCTATTAATTTGGACTCGGTATCAGCTATTTCGTATGCAATCGCATTGTTTTATCGCCGCAATTTTGAAATGTAAGGTTTCAATCGTTGTTAAAACGTGAGTTATTCGTTTTCTTTCCATGTTCTTCAAAACACTCGGTTTGACTGACCAATTATTACAAAATTCCTGCTAACTAAAATAGAATCCACAATAAGGCGAACTAAACTGAAGGTGAAAATGCATAAATATGGCCATAGTTTGGCTAGTACTGCTCATATCGATATTATTAAAGGCTTTCTCACACTACGTACCCCTACTGTCAGTTTAGTTCGCCTAATTGTGGATTCTACTCTATTTTAATGCACAAAAAATACATTTTAGATGACGTGACACAAGTCAGTATCTCACTAAAACATACTTTTAGCTAGACAAAAAACTAAAACATCATCCAAGACAATTAAGGCGTTGCTTACACAGCTTTTATATCCCATTATAAGAGATAACTTTCAAAACAATAATTAGTACCAATTACAACACAAAATTCCCCTTACAAATCAAATAGGATGACTGGCACAACCTGAGTGGCCGCACGCAGAGAGAAATTAAGGAAATCCTCTCACTCTTTCTGAACAGAGATGAAGATACATCTGTCCCGGTCGCGCTTGACGAGTGTTTCCGTATAGACTGGCCGTCTGTTCAGCTGGTTTGGCCGCAGTTTGTGGTGTTCCCCTCGGTAATTTCAATTTAACTCGGGATAAAATACGGCCTATACTTTTATGGGAAGGTAATCTTACTTGGAGATAGAATTTATAAAAAACGTATAGTTTTAGGAGCACTCGACGATTATGAAAATTGACGCAGAGTTTACTCAGTCTGAAATTCCGTAACAGATTCAAACTTCTTATTGGCATTATAAAGTTCCTAGTTTGTTAAAAAG
Source organism: Epinotia nisella (assembly GCA_932294315.1). NCBI lineage: Eukaryota > Metazoa > Arthropoda > Insecta > Lepidoptera > Tortricidae > Epinotia > Epinotia nisella. Next base: position 17,401,247 of record OW028677.1, on the reverse strand, counting down.
TTAGGTCTATTAACGAACACGCAAACTCAAGCAGCGGTCCTACGGTATTAGCATTAGGGTCATTAAGTTGGAGTTGATTCCAATTTTTGCTGTTTCCCGTCAACAATTACCGAAGTTTAAATAAATGTTGACACAATTCCTTTCCAATGCCCCCAAATTCTTAAAGACTCATTAGTTTCTGTAAACAGGAACCATCCTCCAACAATACAAATAAACGGCTGGTGACTTTGTTTATTTTTGTATGAGTTGAATTGCTTCTTCTCCGAATAATGGGTAACACGGTAATCTTACTGTAAATATAGATGGAAAATGTTACAGGCAATCACAAGTAATGACGATTTTTCGCCACTATTTACGCGCGCCTAAATACTCGGACAGAAATATGCCGAAGCTCAGCAATCAATGTGATAAAAACATGTGCCGGCGAAAATTTCGAGTTATTTAAGAGCATCCAAAAATATGGTAAGTTTGTAATACGAATATGCACAACAAGCTACGTGAGAGGTTCGTTTCCGCCAAACGGATAAGTAGGCAGCCATAACCTGTAATCGGAACCGGTTTACTCAATGTGGACTTACGGACTGGAGAGCGCATGCGCGATATCAAAGCAGGTGTTCCACTAGTGCCTACTGCCTCAATAAGAATTCCAACCTCAGCCTTAAACGGCGACTCTGAGATTTAGTTCACAGGGCTGGATAATTTTAGCCTTCATTGCCTTAGCAATCTTGCATTGTCGGTCGCTTATCGTAGATCTTTGAATTACGTTATTAAACGTTAGTCAGATCAAAATATAATCATGTTCGCTTCAAAAGGTACTGACTGGATTAGATTTTGATGGTCCATCAAAGACTGATCAAACTTCACCAACTATTTTACAAGCCACAAATTCAGCCGTCAATGATTTTCTCGTAAGCATCGAGTAAAGGCGTTCGAAAGAAGTTAAGTTTGGGGTGGCGCGTTTATAACGCTTGTTTAATAATTTAGCAGCGCGCCCGCCCGGTCTGTACTAGGACCCTGAATAATGGATGCTACAATAATATGAGTAGACTAGACGAGACGATATATTCAATAATTCGACGAATAAAAACAAGGCGAACGCTTCACGCGGCAATGACATCAAATTTAGAAGTAATTACGCATCGATTTTACGATAGTCATCCTCTTATATCTACATACAATCAACTCATTCGTGACGTTTCTGTATTCCTATTAAATAAAGTTATTGTTAGAAGCTTGGGAACTAGCACCTGCTGCGTCGTTAATACCGAGCTCTCAAATCAAGATGGAGCGACACCGGGGGATACATCTCAGCCGACTTGACAAATATTTTCTACAAGCTGTAACTGCGACTTCGTTTGCATGGGAATGTGGTGAGAATAGATGCATCCCATAAAAAAACATTCCATGTAAAAATAGGCCAAAATTGAAACTCTTCCACCGTAAAAATTGCTTGCTAAATAAAATTCTGCAACATGGGAATCACACAACTTTACTGCCTTGATTAATAAAAAATAAATGCATTTATTTCGGACAATTCGGATCCATACGTTGTTACTACTACAGGACTTGCATAACTACACTTGAGAGCAAAGAAATCGAGCCACCTTCAATTTTTTTTCTAGTTTTATGGAAAAACTGTCGTAAGAAATGTGGAAAATGGTATATCGTCTGAAAGATAATTTTGTTTTCCATCGAATGAATTTATTTTCAGGTGAAAAACGGGTAATTTTTCCATACATTTAGGGCGGAAAACAAAACTCATGTCAAAATGGCATTGTAGCAAGCAACGCAATAAAAATTCAAGTGTAGGAAAAAATAACAAAAAATTCAAAAAAAAAGATTTTAGTATCTTGTATTGCCTCCTCTAGCTCTCCGACATGCGTTCATGCGATTACACATGGATCGAACCAAGTTGCTGACGAATTCTTGAGGGTTGTCCACCCAAACCTCTTCGACGGCGGTTTTCAGCTCACGGAGAGTTTCAGGAACTGGATTTCTTTCTCGAACTCGCCTTTTCAGTTCCAGAGGTGCTCAATCGGATTGAGGTCAGAACTTCTTGCAGGCCAATCCATGTCGGGAATATTGATGCTCCTAAGGTAATCCTTGGTGATTCTGGCGGTGTGCGGCCTGGCATTATACTGCATAAATAAAAAAAATATCAGTTAAGCCTCCTGCGTTACGCCTATCAGGCATTACAACGAAAACAATATCGGTCTTCGCCTCAAATGAAATACCGGCCCAGACTATGACAGATCAAACGCCATATGCGACCCTTTCTTCGATGCAACACTGCGAAAATCGCTCTCCTGGTCTTCGGTAGACCCTTTCTCTTCCATAATTGCCAAAAAGGCAGATCATGCACTCATCAGAAAACATCACGGTCTTCCATTGCTCAAGGGTCCAATTGTCCTATAGGATCTTAAATGATCCCCGGAACAAGCGGAATCTTTGTGCTCTCGAGTATAGGTACATGCAAAAGTGAGATTCGCATTTAGCTTAATTCGGAAACTCTTATAAAAACCTTTAAAACCATAAGTAAAAAGAGCACCGAGGATTTATGGGGGACATCTGTAAATATTATCATACATGTTATTTACATTATAGCACCTTACTTATGTTTTTGCTGCGTTAAAGAGGGAGTGTTCCCTGACCTTATGAAACTAAGCAAAGTTGTACCTTTGCATAAATCAGATGACCAGAAAGGTATCACGAATTTTCGACATATTACTATTTTAGCAGTTTTAAGTAGTCTTCGAAAAAATTATGTTAGATCAGTTACAGAGGTAGTTTATAAATAATAACCTTCTTCATTGCCAACAATATGGGTTTAGAAAAGGACGTTTCACAACTGATGCCGCTTCAGAATTAATAAAATGTGTACAGGGTAAGGGTAGGGGTTGTGGAGCAAGAATGATCAAAAGCGAATAAGATGGTCATACCGAACAACTTTTCCCATGGGACCAATCACGAAATCTCAAAAAATAAGAGCCAATTAAGAGTTAACTGCGAGTTAATTGAGAGTTAATGTATGGAACAGCTGATTTTTTTGCGATTTCGTGGTCCTTTGGGAAAAGTTGTCCAGTGTGACCATTTTATTCGCTTTTGGTCATTCTTGCTCCACGACCCCTAAATCACCCTGTATATGAGATATGGGAAGACTTGTGACGCAATAGGCATTTTCTGTGACCTTTTGAAAGCGTTCGACTGCGTTGAACATACAACTCTTTTACGAAAACCTAAACACTATGGGCTATCTACGAATGCCTTAAATCAACTCTCATCTTATCTTAGTTACAGAATACAGTCAATTTTCATAAATAGAAAACAATCAAATGGAGTGGCTGTCAAACTAGGAGTTCCGTTTTTTTATACTTTATCATTTGACATGCCTTTCATGCAGGTCTATCACACACTGGATCGAAATTAATAATGTTGGATAGTTGTGGCAATCCCGCCATTTTGACGTCACTGACAGTTGACAGATAATGGCAGCTAGGATTTTAAGAAAAATAAATGAAAAATTTAACGAGGTCAGATGTTTCGGAAAATTTATTAATCGTCGCAGAGATTCATTATTTGTGTATATAGATGATGATAAGGTGCAAGGCCTTTCATAATCGTTCCTCTTTATAAAGGGAAAGGGTCAACTTGACTGCACAAACTACAGGGGCGTTAGCTTATTCAGCATCGTCGGCAAATTGTATGCAAAAGAGTTGATTGAAAGAGAAGTGAAAGAGACCGATGAGTAAGTGTGGGATGCACAAGCAGGATTTAAAAAGGGTATGGGTTGTACGGATCAAGTCTTTTCCGGTTGTACGGATGAAGAAGTATATGGCCAAAGGCCAAAAGGTCTATTGTGCTTTCGTGGACTTGGAAAAGGCTTGTGATAGAGTGATGAGACTGATGAGGGATGAACTATGGTCGGTGTTGTGCACGTATGGAGTAGACAGCCGCCTCGTTCAAGCACTGAAATCTTTATACAAGGATTCCAGTGATTGCGTGAGAATAAACGGGTCATGTACTGACTGGTTTAACATCGGAAAGGGTGTTAGACAGGGATGTGTAGCGTCTCCGTGGCTGTTTAATCTATTCATGGACAGCTGTCTGCAGGATCTGAAAGATGACGAATGTGGTTTGAGAATGGAAGGGTTACGCGTCAAATGTCTCCTATATGCTGACGACCTTGTACTACTTGCATCGTCAGCTGAGGAGTTACAAATGATGGTAATGAAGATTAATGAATCTTTTGAATGGAAAGGGATGAAGGTGAATGTAAGTATGACAAAAGTGATGGTATTTGAAATTTTACAAAAAGCACGCGTGGCTGTGCATAGAGGAGTGTTGGTGGTGTATGGTAGTGAAAGTTGGGTGTGGCAGAAAAGACATCAAACGAGTGAATGCAGTAGAAATGAGAGCGTTGAGAAGTTTTGTGGAGTGAAATTGAGTGATAGAGTCAGTAACAGTGTGATAAGAGATAAGTGTGGAATGGATGGAGATATAGTCACGAAAATTGAGATGGGTATGTTAAGGTGGTATGGGCATGTAGAGAGAATGGATGAAAGAAGATTAACGAAGAGAGTGTATATAAAAAGAGTGGAAAGGCAAGTTGGAAGGGGAAGACCTAGGCGAACTTTCTCCGATCAAATTGGAGAAATCTTACAAAAAGGCCAGGTCAAAAGTACCCTAAACCGACGAGCATGTATGAGAAATGTTATGAAGGTGAGGTGAAGCGAAAGTGGTTTGTCAGGATCGTAGCAAATGGAGATCCGTGATCTCTGCCTACCCCTCTGGGAAAGAGGCGTGATTATTTGTATGTATGTAGATGATGTAACGCAGTCGTTTTCAGCGCGGGGGAGTGGGGTGGGGGTGTCGCAGCTACTTGTATTTTTATTACAATGACGTAAGGATTCGACATTGGTAAATTAAACAAAATATACGTTTTGTTTCATACTAAAGGGCTCGCGCCATGAAAAAGGTTGAAATTCCATTTAACTTTCAAATGAATGCGCAGTATGAGTATACTTACTTAAATACAGATGACAGCACTTTTTGAACTCCTACTTTTTAACCAGTTAAGAATGCAGGTTTTATTTGCATAGTAAGTGAGTCTTTTGGTTGCTATTTAAATATACCTACGGAACTAACGTGTAAGAATCAGCGAAATGGAACAGGTTATGATTTGCTCCGTAATGTGCTAAGCAATTAGAAACGTTATCCGTTCAAAGCAGCTCAGATGGTTGATAATTTTTCTACCTTGAACACTAGATATAACAAAGGTCGAAAGAGTCGTGGAGACATTGGAATCTTAATAACATAATGTCTTTAAAATCTAAATTCAACATGAAAAAGTTAATAATAATTAAATTACGTGCAATGAATTGTTTACCGGAGTGTTGTTGTCTTTACCAATTAACATCACTTATAGTATAGACTTGTATCTTGTATGGGAGATGTTGCCATTCATTTTGATAATTTCTCCCTTAATCCGGTTTTAAACAGCTAGCTATGTATAGGGCATTTGCATGAGGGTGCAACAGAATGCGTTTAATTTGTTAATAAATCAGGCTGCGGGGGCGGTTCGGGTTCATTAGACGGATCGCCCGCGGCCTTCCGGGGCAGGCTACCCACTCCCTCCGCCTCTGTGCTTGCTGCACTTTACCCGATGTCCTTCCATGTTTGGTGCGTTTCTTCCTTCATCCTTGACGACTGTACTTAACAACGTTCTTGTTTCCTTTAATTAGTGTAATGTTAAGCCATTTTTACTGATGCACTCTCGGCGTATTCTTATTTCCTTTAACCCATTCCCGGCCCGTGACGACATGTATGCGTCCCTACGCCAATTCCAGTGATGTAATAAAGCGTCAATATTGTTCTGCCAGTGACGCTTTAGTTTTAAACTGTCTTCAGAGACGCTGCAGTTTTAAGTCGTCTTGAGGACCTCTAAAGTCAAAGTGAATTCAAAGATTTGCGAACATTAGATAAAGTAGACACGCAAACTTGAAGATAGCGTTAACTGTTATTAAAACCTAACGTATCTTAATGGAGATCTACCCTCAAATGAATAATAGACTCATAAAGTGATAGCACTAGCATAAATTAAGGTATCCGAGCACCTCGTCCACGCACGTAGTGAAAGTTTTAATTGCGTTGAGCTCTATCGCCGCCGTCAACCGCCGCTCGGAACACCCAGCCGGATTATTCTTCACATGTAACCCGCAAAAAATAAGGTTTTAGGACGGTAATTAGGTAGAATATTAATGACGGAAAAACTGCAAATAATTAGCGTCGAGTCAACAGCCTCGGACAATGTTAGCAATTATTTTGGACATAAAAATGACACTATTATCTCGGAGTTGAGTTTAAACGTAAATACAGGCCAGGACCGGACGAGAGCACTCATTAATTTAGATGATTGTACAATTATCTAAATATAAGCGGAGCGAGACACCCACACGGGGAGAGGGGGTACAACCCGAAAAGGAGGAAGGGGAACGGGCACTCGTTTTTAATTAAACCGGCGATGAAATGAAGTGGTCCGTATAATATTGCTTATACATGTTTTAAATTAATTTCGAACCATCTTACGAAAGTTAATAATTTATGTAGATGCCGAGTAAAAATCGAAACATTCGTATTGAAAAAATGTTTCAAAGCATTAAAATTATTCCCAAAAGGATCCATGAATGTTGTAGGCGGGTAACTAAAACTACACACAAATTGCAGAAACTTCTGGATGGACTTCCCCAATAATGTTTTAACTAAGTGACTTCTCGATTACATTGTTTGCTAAAAGAGAATAATCAAATGGCATTGTATTGCACTGCATCTGCGAAGATAAATTAGGTAGAGGCTTCGATAACAATTAGGTTTAATATATACGAACTCCACCCCATTGTGACGCAGCTTCGGAAGGGTTGTACGTCTCTCTTCTCGTCTATTTGTTTTTCGTTAAAGCTTTAATTAAAAGTAGGTTTATTTTAAAGAAAATTGATGTTCAAAGTAAATAAATCCTTGATGGTTTAATTATCTCTTGTAATTGAGTTTCACCTGACGAAGAAATTAGTATTGTGCTCACACAGTTCTTATTAATTAATGATTTTGTAGATACTGAACCAACGAAGTTTGAGGTTTCCTTTATTGCTTAATTGGTTTTATACATTGTTGTTGATTACTTGTGGCGCATGAAAGATTTTTTAATTACCTATTTTTGTTAGGATACACCTCTTTTATATCCTTGAAAAGTAATGTTGACCTCTTCTGAGCTTGTTCAAGAAGATTCTTGTAGCTGCATCGTTCGGCGACTGATGGTACCGATGTAATATTTTTGTTTTTGTTTACGATTGTTAAGGGTTGCATAATATACCTATAAAAGATGTACTTATATGAATTCAGAAGAGAAAACATTCTGGCGAGCAAGAAAAACCACTCGTAAGAAATAGATAGTAAGAATAGATCGATAGTGTAAGCAAATAGTTTTTTTAACATGATTAGTTTCGATTATCGCATTAAATTTCCTTTGTAAATATAAAGCGTTTCCGTCAAGCTCATCCACGTGGCCCGTGGTCTATTCGAGTCGACATTTCCCTAATTCGTTCATGTCAGCGTTGTCGTCTGTAGGAATACCCTTTCCTTGAAACGCAACATTTCCGGACGGTCTCGGCTGCCGTAGTGAAATAGATGACCTAGATTTGTTTACAAACATTCCGCGAAGACTGCAGTCTATTGTATGTGAGCGCTAGGCAGCGGACATGCTTCCAGACATCCGCCAAATCAAAATAAATACGTTAGAAGGCAGTTACCTAAAGGCTTTGTCCTCTGGGTTTGTTGCCGCGGGTCCAGACAGCGCCTCGGTGGGACCGCCGGCTTCGAGCTCAGGCACGATGCACCAAACAAAAAAACTCAACAATAACAAAAAAAAACACAATCAACGCATCAACTGAACAAACTACACCGCCGATCACAGTCTAGTATCCTCGAAGTTCGACGGGATAGGAGACTGGTCACATAAAACTTTTTTGGAGAACTTTAAAACAAAAACTGTACTGACAACTTCGAAAAAAGTAGTTATTACGACGGGGATCGTCGGCACTTCCCCAAGCGGCGTTTCGGTCGCGACTGAGCGCGCGCCACGCGGTCGGCCGGGGCGGGGGCGCGGGGCGCGAGGCCCCGCGGGGGGAGCATCCCGCTCCGCGGTATTATTTGATTAATTCGCCTCCCCTTGTATCCTCGGCGAGTCGTTAAGACGACGTTAAGTTTTTAAATTTCATTGTGAGGGCCACAACCTTCACCTAGTTTTAACCTTAATTGAATTAATTAAGATCGATGGATGCGGGGGAAGATTAGACGTTAATAAGCAAACGGTGAAGGATCAGCCTGCTCTGCTTAATTAGCGGTCGGTGCGCGCAGGAAAAATCCCTACTTACTTGAAATAATGAGCAAAAGTAAGTACCTATGAAGAAGCATAATTCTCGCAAACTGGAGTGAATTTGCATTGCTGCTTCGCTGCTAAGATTATTTTTATTTGCCAATTTATTCAATAGGTATTAAACTATTTTCTATATGTTCATTTAAAAATAGCTCTTCATTTTTACAGGAATTCAACTAGGTAATGGACCTATTTACCGATAGGACTTTCATATAGCTTGGGTTCGGTGACGCTGACACCCTGACACCTGTCATTTAGCTGTCATCCCAATATGATTTATAACCTTAAGGCCTACATCACACCGGCGCGGCCTGCGGTGGCGGAACATAGTAAATTTGACAGCTGATGACAAGTTTACTATTGTCCGCCGCGGCCAGGCCGCGCCAGTCTGTGAAAGGCTTTTGCTTCAGGCCTTAATCGTAAAAGAGGTTATAAAAATGTACGAAGGTGATGTATGCTACCATACCCAAGCAATTAAAAAAAGCACATTATAGTGACATTCAGCCAAGTTTTTTTAAGAATGAGTGTAAGTATAAGTATGCACTTACCTACATACCTACCTATTTTGCCATGACATTGACGATGTGACAGGTTTTATTTACCAATTTAATTACTTCTCATTTCCAATGTAAAGTCATCATCATCATCTTATCAACCGAAAGATGTCTACTGATCCTCCCCCAAAAGAGTAAATTAATTGACTAAGTACCTGTCTATAAGCGCATAAATACACAACTAGATAGGCACTTAATGTTACTGCGATGCATTTAACATCACCATAATTATTTCTAACACATACCCGTCAAGTAATTAAGACAACATGAAAACCACATAAATATCGGATTACCAATTAAGACTATAGATACCCAGTAATTAGTTATTGTACCCGAAACTCGTCTTCCCACAGTCCGGCGATGGCAGGAACTCGTTTTACGGCGTCGGGTTACAAGAAAGAGGTCGGCCTCAATTTCGGGTTAATTTAATAATTCGGCTATAATCGGGCACATTCGGCCTGGCCCGCAGGTGCGGCGCTGCGCACGCGGCTAAACTGATACTGTAATGCACCCCCCATACTGACGTGATCTCGATAATTGAACGAGCGACTGAAGGGAACGAATGTCTTCGTTTCAGCTTGGGACAAAATTATTTCATATGTCCGGGAGTCCAGATATCCAGATGTCCGGCTATCCGGCAGTTTTCTACAGCCTCTACAGGTCGAGGTTTCTCAACCGAGTCTCGCGAAATTTTGTGAGCAGGTTCAATTCAGTTTTTCGAAATAAAAAAGGCAGGCTCGCGAGTAGTAGGTACAGCTCACAGAGCGACTAGTTAATAATTGTTTGCAAATTAAATACACAGAAAATTATACAGATAAAACGGAATTTTTGATTTGTCTTCTAACCACAGAGATACTTACTTTGATAACGCGTTATCGAAATAATAGGTACTTAGTGTTTCTTTGCTGAAATACTACCTTCTTCTATTATTTCAAACGTATGTACTTAGGTACTTCAACTACTAACGCAACCCTACTGCGCTTCGTCCTACTCCTCAGGGCTGTTATTCTGAACGCACTCAATCGCATCACCCCACCCGTCACGCCTAACGAAGCTAGACCTCTAATTACGCTTAGTAACTACGAATCGCGGCGTCAAGATATATTTGTGGGTGAACGGTGAGGTGAGGTTAAAACCAGTCACAGTGTAACGGGGCAGCTCTTCGTCCTTCAAGCTTATACTCATCCACGATTTGCCTTTACCCAGTATCAGCGATTAGTATTTTAATTTTACGACACCGCTTAAGTAGGTACAGAGATATAAATAGTCTGAGGGAGCCAAAATGGGGCCACCGAGGAATGCCTGGCATTGTCTGCCAATTCGCTATGATACAACGAAAGTTTAATACTCTATTACAGTAATCGCACAGTATTTTATTATTTAAGGTTGCCAGGACAGTTGACTCTAGATAAAAATGCTAGAATAACACTAAACTTTGTATACGCAATGGTCGGAATCTAGTTTCTGTTGCTAGAAATTAGAATAGAAAAAACAAGTGCGAGTTCGACTCGCGTGGTGAGGGTTCCGTAAAATATTGAGAATTTTCCCGTTACTTTGAATAGGTACTCAAACTTCTCATAGGTTTTCATGTAATCTTTAGGCAAGGAACTATTTTCCATATTTTTTCAGAATTTGAAGCCTAGTAGTTTCGGATATAAGGGGGGGGGGAGGGGGGAAATGGTCAATTTTCGTCTTTTTTCCTAAATTACTTCAAATCTGTTTTCGCTAAAATTATTAAAAATACTAGCTTGTGCCCGCGGCTTCGCCCGCGTACTAAAAGTAATTTTAACCGTTTACCTACAAAACGTTGCATCTCAGTTTGACCTGTATGTTCCAATTGAATTGCAATTTGGCACAAATACTTTAAAGAATTTTCATGTTCACAATGTTAAATTTCAAAATCGATGCCATTTTCGTAATTAACTTCCCAAAAAACCATAAAAACGACACCCATATTTAGACATTTCAACCCCATCGCACTCCAAGAGGGGAGATGGTATTTCACGTCCGCCACGTTGCATTTTAAAATCGTTGTTGTTTTCGTAATCAGCGACCAGCAAACAAACTTTGGACCCCCATTTCATCCGCTTGGGGGGTGAATTTTTAAAAATCATTTCTTAATGTGCCAAATTTGGAATCTCTAGATCCAACGGTTTGGGCTGTGCGGTGATATGTCAGTCAGTCAGTTTCTTATTTTATATAATTATCGACTTTACATATCAACTCTACATATTGACTCTACATACCGACTCTACATACCAACTCTACATACCGACTCTACATATCGACTACATATCGACTCTAGATACCAATTCTACATACCGACTCTACATATTGACTACATATCGACTCTACATATCGACTCTACATTTCGACTCTACATATCGACTACATATCAACTATACATATCGACTCTACATATCGACTCTACATATTGACTCTACATATCAACTCTACATATCGACTCTACATAACGTATCTACATATCGACTCTAGATACTGACTCTACATATCGACTCACATCGACTCTACAAATGGACTCTGCATATCGACTCTACATATCGACTCTACATATCGACTCTACATATCGACTCTACATATCGACTCTACATATCGACTCTACATATCGACTCTACATATTGACTCTACATATCGACTCTACATATCGACTACATATCGACTCTACATATCGACTCTACATATCGACTCTAGATATCGACTCTACATATCAACTCTACATATCGACTCTACGTACTGACACTACATAGTTAGGGGCTGGGGGAAAATTAACAAAAAAAACCGGCCAAGTGCGTGTCGGACCACGCAAAACGAAGGGTTCCGTGCCTATTAAAAAGGTCGTATCGTCATAGAAATTTTACGGCACTTACGTCCTTTTCTTTGAGGAAGGCAGTTTTTTAGCAATATCTCGAAAACCTCTGAACCGATCTTGTTCATAACAATTTTCGGTGAAAGAAATTAATAAGCCCTATGTCCATGAATTTTTCCATATTTTTAAAATACACCGTTCAAAAATTAGAGGGGGGGGGACAGAATTTTAGTGACTTTCGGGGCAATTATCTCCGACTGTATTCACTTAATCAAAAAAAATGCTAAGAAACTTTATATTTATTTTGAAAGGCCTATCGATTGATGTGCCACACGGGGGGTCACAATGAAAATTTTTTTTTTAACTTTTAGTTTCATGTATGGAGTGCACCCCTAAAAAATTTTTTTTTGTCATTTTAATTACAAAACTATGTAGCGGCTAACAAAATACACCTATCATCAAAATTTTATTCAAATACACCTTATAGTTTTCGAGTAAAATGCCTGTGACATACGGACAGACGGACAGACGGACAGACGGACAGACGGACAGACGGACAGACGGACAGACGGACAGACGGACATGACGAAACTATAAGGGTTCCGTTTTTGCCATTTTGGCTACGGAACCCTAAAAAGGCAGGTATTTTTCGTTGGTAACAGAGTCTGTGTACCGATTTTTAGCTTGGTACCTTGGAAACTGCGAAAAGTCCCATATAAAATTTAACGCCCTCTTGTCCAGGGGTTGGGTACAGATTTCCAAAAAAAAAATGATGCACGATTTTTTTGTTAGTCACAAATATTCCGCATACCAATTTTTAGCTTTCTACCTTGAAAATTGCGGAATGCTCCATACAAACTTCCACCCCCCATTTTAGGGAAGTGGGGGGTTAGAATGAGACAAAAAGTAGCCTATGTCACTCTCCACCCCTTCAACTATCTCCACTTAAAAAATCACGTCAATTCGTCGCCCCGTTTTGCCGTGAAAGACGGACAAACAAACAAACAAACAAACAAACAAACAAACAAACACATACACTTTCCCATTTATAATATTAGTATGGATATATCTGAGATGTTTACAACAACCCCTTTCATTTGATATGTCACCCAATACAGTTTGCGAAACTTTTTATTTTATTTTCCAGTTTACCCCCCAAAAGTGACCGCCTTGTTCAGAATTCATTAATTTACTTTACATGTCCATCTTTGGGTCACCAATTTACATATGTATACCAAATTTCAACTCAATCGGTCCAGTAGTTTCCGAGCAAATCGGCTGTGACAGACGGCCAGACAGACGCACGAGTGATCCTATAAGGATTCCGTTTTTGTCCTTTTGAGGTACGGAACCCTAAAAATTGAGTGAATACAAAGTTTTTCATATATACTTACAAAGTCTCTAATCGCTTAATTTGTTATCTATTGTAATTTATAGCAACAGAAACTAGTTTATAACCTAGATATGGCGGATCCCATTGTGTATAAATAGTATCATGTAATTCTCGTATTTAAAAATGAAACCAAACTGGTTTTGTATGGAGAGTCGACTTCAGTCGACCGTGCAATTAAGAATCCCCAGATTCTAAACGCAAATCCTTTATTTTTTTGCGTATTTATTAAGCAATTAGGTACTTAAAATAGACCTTACCCCATTACATAAACACTGATACGCGATAAGCAAAACACAAGCTCTTCGCGTAAAAAATTAGCCCATCGAGGTATATCTAGAAATAATCAAGTCGAATATTATGGCACAATATAAAGGCGGCCGGCCTAGGTTCAGGTACCTCAACCTAGCATTAGGTTGATATGGGGAAAAATTTAATCGCTTGCCAAAAAAATACTGCGACTGCGCCCCAAAAAATACTGACTTACACCTTACACATCAAAATGTAACTATACTATCTCTCCTGAACAGGTACTTCTCACCGGTTTCGATTGCACATAAAAACTAAATTTGATGAACAATTAGTAATTTAGCTGTGCAAATCAGTATTTTTAGGTTGTTAGGTTTTTTTTGATGGGCGTTTAAATAGGTCCTAGCATTTGATATATAATGATGATGATGATTACCTCCAATACTTATCCAGGCCAGTACCGCAGATTTAATATCAATATCATATTTCAATCTACTCGTAAATAAGAATTCCAGCTAAAATTTCGGTTAATTTGTAACAATGATATTTATATAACTATATCATAGTTACAAAATAACCGAACTTTTAGTGACTTATGTTAACGTACACACACACACGTGCCTTCATTTTACAACTGTTTATATAATAAATCAAATTCCTTGAAGGAAACTACTTGAATAAATGTCTTCTTTTCTTTTCTTTTTTTTTTAAAACTTTCTACGAAATGAAACCAAACGGCATCAGTTCAAATTCCAAACGGTCTCATAGTACGGGCCGGTCGTAAGAATCCCGTGCTCTCCCGCTCCGAAATTAATCTTTGTTTAAAGTTAATGCAGCTTATTAATCACCCACATTATGTCTAGATGGATATAATGTAGCAATCGGTGAGTCAGACTATCGGGGCTTTATTACGAAAACAAATGCACCGTTAGAGCCCGTGTCCACTGTTACACGACAAAGTTGGACGACGTTTGATTTTGATCTATTTATAGTTGAAGAAAAAATACCGGTGATATCGCAATAAAAAAATATGTAGCATACTATATATGAAAGAGCGAGCGAAGCAAACGAAGTTCTCCGTTTCAGCTTGGGACAAAAAAAAATCGTATACTGTCTTCTATAAGTCGCATTTCTCAACCGATTCTCGTAAATTTTTGTGAGCAGGTTCAATAATTACATAGATTTTTAGTGTCGATTCAGTTTTTTGAAATTAATAAAAAAAAGTAACACTGGTTGTAAATTTAATAAAATAATTGCCTGCTGAAATTTAACTTTTTTAATGTTGGATTAGAGGCTTGCAAAGCGGCGACTAGACTAGAAGCTTCATATAATTGTAGCGTATAATTATAGCGCTGCTATCTGAGCGACGACGTTGACAGAAAAACTATCTATAATTATGTTGCAAGAAGTGACATTCAATCACTTAACCTTAGATGTAAATGCTCATAAGAAATGCCAACTGTCTAGTCTAACTGCTTTTAAGTTACTATAAAGTATATACGCAATAAAAACGAACCTGTCTTCATTATACCGAAATGGGCAATGGAAACATTCATTTTCCCAACCTGTTCGTTACCCTATGCTTTTTATTGGACTGAGTATAGTCTAATCGATTACCGCTCTTATGTCTTCGCAATAAGATCCCTTTTCTTCAGACTTAGATTGTAAGTGGATAGAAGCAGTTAAGATTAGAGACAGCTGAAGGTGTGTCTATTAAACATTTAAATTAGGCATAATAGGTATCTAATTTAATAAGGTATATTAAATTGTATGAGATATTTAAATAAGAACCAGAACGTAAACCAGACGTGTTAGCACCTTTATTCTGTATGCTTAATGTGAAGTCTTGCTAATCCGGGTAATTTCGTGCGCGTCGAGCAATTTGCACGTATATTCGGAGGCCACAGCTTCAAGCTGTACGATGAGACAAGGGTACAATTAAGGCGGTAGCACACTGCACCGCTGCAGCTAAGGGCGGGCCTCCATCACAATGCGCCAAATGACGGTCGCCCGGTAGGTACGCAAATGAAGAATATTGTCGGACGGCGTGAATACTCCTTAATGACGCGCCAGTGCTGGAGATGCCAGCCCACACTGCATTTGCGCGATTGTCAAATGTTAATTCCGAATTGTGCGATGCTATTAGTTTTTTTCAATGACCAGTTACATTAACAAACTGTTCATCCTGAGGGCCGCGGACGCAGAAAAATGTATTGACGGCCGTTTATTTTCCGACCGGCACGTGGATAACTTATTTACATGCATTCCACGTGGCTATCGCGTTCATTCAACATACATGCTTGCATCGAGTAATTCATGCATTTAAACGTCAGCTGTCCGAGATAATCTTCATCTCTATTTGAACTACATACAACTCTCGAAGGATGTTTTAAAATTGCTGGCGACGTTGTTACATCTTGTTTGACTTTTGCGGTGTTTTAAATACTCTTTTGAGGGGTGACTGGAGGGAAGTGTCTTCAATGCTGTTAGTTAGGTGTTTGGTGGGGTATTATTACTCGTTGTGAAGGCGAGACAAGCGGCTGTTCATTAGGGCACTTAAATATCGAAGGCGGTGACGATGACGCTGGCGGGCCGCGTGCCAAGCCCGGCCGCCGCATAACTTTCAATCCTACCAACATTTTTCATATTTTAATTGACAATGTGAGCCGTGCTTTTTAGTTCGCTAACTAGGTAAATGACGTAAATATTTCCGGTTGGAAGTGGATGCGTAATTTTTTTCCATCTGGTCCGTTAATTAGTGGAATACTACTGCTGTTTACGAGACGCTATTCATTGCAATGCAAGGTGGGGTGTTTTATGGACTATGTCTAGGTTAATGGCGTTAATTAAGTCTAGTTATTTCTTAAATGTAGGTACATTATGGGACCGCAATTTTTCTTAAAGAAGGCGATTGGAAGGAAACCGGTATAATTAAACATCGCAAGAAAAAATAAAAATACTAATAATAATAATGTAAGAACATATGTAGTGCATTATTGTTTTCCGTCGTATTTTCACGGAAACGTACGAACGTGTCTTGCTATTTCAGTCGCTCACAGTACAAAAAGTACTGAGGTTGACTGAAGTACAGACAAATACGAACGTTGCCGAGAAAGTACGATGGAAAACAATTATGCTCTACATCTGTACATTAGGTACTTGTAAAAGTTGAGTCTATTCTGCGGTGAAGTACAGATACTAACGTTTAGTAGCAGCAATAGTATTTCATAGACTCGATCAGATAAGATTAAAAATAGATCTACGTAAAACTAATTTCATTTACATAAAAATGGATGACAAGCGACATTCCATTTAACACAACTCGTTCCGAAAGCAATCGCGACTAGTTACACCACTAATGAATCCAATCAACAGGTCAGTTAATTAAGGAGCCCGTGAAACACCTGTAACGGCAGATTACTCACCTGGAGAGATTTACGGAGCTGACCCAGACCCTGACATTCACAATGCTTATAATATACCGACAACTCGCTTGAAGCGAACCAGTGTTAAGTCTAACCTTTATTAAGGCGTACTTAGTCGTTACGAATCTCGGCGTCAAGAATAATAAAAGGGTCAGTGGCGAGGTGAGTCGAGTCAGGTTGTGAATAGCGCAGAGTAGACCCCCGTCTGGGCTTCACAAAGAGCCGTCGACGCGACCCGACGACCTGGCGACATTTTAGGTTACGAATTTTATTTACATGCCCCACGCGAGGGGAACATGCATCAAGCTGTAATTTAGCTTTAAATGCACTGTTAGCGATAACGATTGTTTTATTTATATACTAAGTGTTACGTCTGTTAAACCCTGAATTCCCATTGCCGCCTTTTGTATCCATCATTAGATCAGCTCGATGGTATATTAATATTGAATTGTCATCCAAACTATAGGTACTTAAACCCAAAATATCAGCTCAATCAGTTGAAGATATCTGCTTCAAAATTGAGTTGCGAGATTCCACCCGAACAAAAATAGTTACATAGTTACATTACATACATTGCAAGTTAATAAAAAGCTTGAAAAACATTTTCATCGTATGTTTATGTGAGAAATCAATTTCATCTATCACCTCAAGATTTACAAATGACATAAAACACATGTAAATAGGTACTATTGATGAGTGCTATATAATTTAATAATTGTATTGACAAAACACATTGTGAAGAAAGGCTTTGTGAGTAAGTGTGCGCATCAGCCCGCCAAAAATGGATTTTATTTAGTTTCCATGACTCGTTAAGGTCATCTATGCGATTATAAAGTATCACAAATGAGTAAAGAT
This sequence comes from Epinotia nisella, assembly GCA_932294315.1. NCBI lineage: Eukaryota > Metazoa > Arthropoda > Insecta > Lepidoptera > Tortricidae > Epinotia > Epinotia nisella. The sequence continues at coordinate 17,383,522 of OW028677.1, read as the reverse complement.
CCTTGAGGATGGCTCTCAGCTCGCTGGGAGTGCAGCGCAGCATCATCGAACGCGCATTACGTTCGATTGTAGGGCCCGGCTCGGCCTAATTGCCAGCATTGTGTCGGCATGCAGATGTGAATGGGCTTTGATTTGGGCCCGGGGGTGGGGGTCGGAGCCAGGGGACAAATCGCTCGTTACGGCTGCAGGTAAACTTTCATTGAGCGTCGGAAGGCGTCGGACGTGAGAGGCGGCCGACAAAATGCCCTCGTTATTCGCCGCCGAATCACTCGCTCATTGTATTCGGGGAAACGGTAGACGCGGTCGCCAAATCACGAAAAAGACTTTAATGAAGCGTGAGAACGTTCTAAATGAACGATTGTGTCGAGGGCTCCGTTTAATGAAGGATTGACGCTAAAGTGGCTCAGATTAACGCAAATTATGTCGTATTGTTTGATGCGTTCACTATTTGAAAATAGTGAAGTGTTAACGATAAGCGGAGTAGATTCATAACGATGTTGTATTGTTTTGGGGAAATTTGTCAGTTCATTGAACCACCTGTTGCTTGGAGGGTGGGAGAAAAACTTAATGCCGGGCGAGAGGCTAGGTCGTTTGCTTGGGGAAGTAATGTCGCTTGGGAGTTGGGGACTAAAGGTGCAAGTGACCTTTTTCCTCTGAGGAGGCGAAGACTCGACGGCTCTGGGCCGCACCGTACGTCAATGCCAATTAAAATCTGACTCCTTTACATGGAGGCCTGTTTGATAGTCCGTATGTTCCAACCAATGAATGATAGTTATTGGTAAGTGACTATAATTTATCAAATCACTAATTATGCAGGTTTTAGTTTGTAACTTGATTGTAGATCTACATTGGTTTATGAACGTTTTCAACAAGAATGTGTAACATAGTTTTGTCTGTTACAGGTGATCTACGAAATAACTTTCCAAAAAATGTTTCCTTATAGGAGTCAGAGTGGAGGTGAAATCTTGAATCAAGTCGGGACGTAAACGATTATATAAATGAGTTCTTGATATACACTCAAGAGCAAAGAAATGGGATAATTTCACATAAAGCCAAACATGCGATGTGATTCTATTTCTTTGCTCGCGAGTGTAGTCGCCACCACAATAGTTAAGTTATACTGAACAGGAAAGAGTGGCAACGCTGCTGAACATGCTCTAACGACCATATAAAAGCCAGAACGGCAACTATCGAAATTATATCAAAACTCCGGATTCGACTGAACACTTGTAAGCACTTAATTTCAAGTTAAACATCAACATTTATTTCGGATACATTAACTCGAGCTACAAATTGAAATTGCTAAAAATAAAGAATCAGATGCGAAAAAAATATAGACCTCCAGGCTGCAGTACTGTTCAGTGTGTGAACACCTTGTTATTGTTACTTCACAAATTCGTTGGCAACAGCCACGTTTCTCTTCTTGAGGGCATAGGGCTCAAGTACGTACAGCATGTTGTCGGAACGGGCAGGTGGCCGCCCCGCGGGCGCAACGGAATCGAACCCTCTACCGCGCCTTGTGACGCACTTCAGTCCTCCTCTTGGCTTCGGTTGTATACCGAAGAAGCTCGAAGCCAATCCAGGTTCTGGCGTAGGTTTTTACACGGACCCTCAAACCACCCCGAAAGCCTCTAACTAGGTTTACCTGCTGTAATAGAGTTTAAGCGCACCTTAATTAATGTTTTAGTATAAACAGTGTAAACGCACCATCTGTCATGACTCATGACCTACGTCAAGCCACTCTGTACAATTAATATGAATAATATTAATAAAAGTTATAAATAACACCCCTGAAGATTTCCAATGATTGTTTACTTCTATCTCGTAATACACGTGCAGATCTTGTTAACAACTAGTTGTCGTAGAAATCAACTTAGGATCCACGGCTTGAAGTGCCTTCCAAAGAACGGAAGATATCAGGTAGCACTCAAAGCGATCACCCATCCGAGGACCGACCCGGGAAGTTATTCTTTAGGCGCTCATGCGTCTCACCTCACCCGTCATGCCTAACGAAACGAGACCTCTAGCTACGCTTAGTTACTAGGTACGAATCGCGGCGTCAAGATATATTTGTGAGTTACCGTTCAGGTGAACTTAAAACAAGTTACAGAATAGATACAATCATGCTTGGAGTCTATGAGCGCTTCATAGCGTTGAAGTACCTACATGTTCTCGGAACAAGCAGGTGTCTGGGTCGCCGCGGGCGCAACGGAATCGAACCGACTACCCCACCAACACCATGTGCCGCCATTTGTATGTTAATCTACATTCAATTAACAACTCCAAGTAAAACATTCTATTAGAATGCAATAAAGATTCCATCTTTACACGCGGGGCTGAATGGGATTATTTTATAGGATGCAAATGATGGATAGCAGGTTGGTTTGCAGTTGTAAAACAAATATTAAAAAAAAACATTATTGGTACAAGCTTTTATTTCCGACTGTATCATTTTTTTTGCACATTCATAAGCTAGGATCAAATGAAAGTATTCCTATGAGCCCAAACACGATGGGTTTATCATGTGTAATTGTGTTCCTATGGCCAACTTCCGTCTTCACCACCAGACCAGGTTGATGGTAAACTAAAGTGTATACAAAAATTCAGCCCAATCGATTTAGGATAAAGTACTGCTCGAGTGGCGACCACGTACCGAAAGGCGCGGCGTGGGTAGGCCCCTACAAGGTGGACTTGATAACCTGGCAAAGGTCGCGGGAGTCCGCTGGATGCGGGTGGTCTTTCGGCTGATATGATAATGATAACGATGATGACTGTATTAAAATTAAATTACAAGATTTGACCCTAACAATAGTTAGGTATACATAGGTTAAATAAAAGTGGTTAGATTTTTAATATTTTAATATCACGATGGTATCAAGTTAAGGGCTATCAGTTAAGTTGAACTGTGTCAAGTCTCACTTTCATTTGGTCATCTCTCCCTTACAGCGTTGACCTATTACCTACTGTTACCCCTGGGTCCCGACCCGACATATCCTAGTTATATTTATGTACTACTTAACTATACCATTTTCATATCTGATTGATTCATCAATTTACTACTATTTTTACATCAGTCATATCAGTGAGTTTGATCTTCTTGCAGTGTCGGCCTATATGTCTGTAAAAATGGATGTATAGTACCTATATCAAAACCTTCATATTAACGCAAATATAATTCCGGAACAATCTAGTATATTAAGTAGGTACATAATTTGTTATTTAAATGTTAAGCGAACAAAAGATTACAAACCTTGTGAGCATAATTTGACACCAGTTTCCTGCGTGTCACGTATTTTAGTTACATAATGGTTGTTTTTTTAATTCAAAACAATGGAAGAAACCTTATATCTACATTCTAAAGATTTACCCGTTTTCCGACTTTAAAATGTTCATAACCAGTTATCAACTTACTCACTGAGGTTGCGGTATCTACATGATTAAGGAGAGGTTGAAAATATACTCCATATATCATCATTAAACGAAGCAATTAGTGGTGCCAAAAAATATGAAGACGTGCACGTGATTTTCATATATCATCGCAAAGGCTGCATTCAGGCGGCCAGTCCTACAATTACGCACCTCTGTCATATTTACAGCTCAGGTAATTGCCTTTCAATTACGACTTGAGCCTGCTGGGTGTGGGAAAGAGAGGGGATACTGACTTGGATAGGTACGTCTCGCTCCCCCGCAGCCGGCCAGCTATCAATCATCGCGGACCCCCGCCGGGCGCCGTAGGGACGCGAAACGTCGAAACGTCACTAGCGAACAATGCTCGATAAGTGGGCTACGTGAAATTGATTCGGATTTGGAACTCCAATTGTTTAACGGTTATTCTATTAGCTTGTTTGACATATTGAATTGATTGTCGATTTCAATGTTATAGTTACAGCCTCACAGTACATACATAGTAATATGGTCGCGGTTTTAACCTAATGAAAAATAATTAACAAAATTTAAAACGACTTCTATTCACAACTTCGCCGAGCCTCATAGGTACATGAAAATTTCCACATTTCCTTTCCAATTTACCACATGAACTGCTTTCCGAGAGCAAATGCGTTGATTATTACAGAAAAAACCCAAGTCACTAATGAGTGAGTGATGTGTGGGCTGATAATATTTAAGGAGTCGGTCGATTCTTCAAAGATCTCAGAATTAACACTTCATTAGTTGCTACTTCAACGGAATCATGTCAGAATCTTTGACGTACTTTATATCTTTGAGGAGTTCCTTAAGTCATCTGTGGTCTATTCATCATGAGTTCCACGTCACCAAAATTGCAATTTCCGATATAAAATACCAAAATCACTACACGCGTGCCTGTATTTGAGGGTTGCCCTCAATTTCTCTGGGTTCCCATCATCATGTTTGCAGAGCGTCACTTGTATACTTTTATTGTTTTCAGCATCTGTAACCTGTAATTAAAATTATTAAAAAATTCTATTCTATTCAATTCATTAGATCCTGACTTGCTTACAATGGGACCACCTCAGGAGTACTCTTTCGAAAAAAAAAGAAGTTTGGAGATTGGTCCACAATTGACAGAGAAATCGGTGAACATACATTTAAAAAAATACATACACAGTGGAACATATAGCCTCCTCCTTTTTTGAAGTCTGTTAATAAAACAAGACTAAGAATCGTATGGCGCTGGCACCCCCTACAGTTACCAGTGTCTACACTACAGAGTACAGCGTCCGCTATTGATAATTTTGGTCGCACGCTTGTTTGTCACCTCACCACAGTGGAGTACAAATATTTTTATACCACGTCTGTGATATAAAAATGAGAGTGAGATGAGAGTTGAGGTGATCAGTGAGTTGAAGGCGTACGACGCCGTCACAAAAAATATAATCGGTTTAAACTTTAAAGAATTGCACTCCAAGAGACTCGCATGCACGTTGACCCTCAAATGATATCGATACAGCGACAGCACTGGCCGCCGGCCGACACAGGTATGCAGCGTCGTACAACAGAACTGCACCCCATTGTGCTATTTGCTCTTCCACACGTTATTCATATTTCTAATCTTCCCTTACTTCAATAGGCTGTATATATTAAAAATGTGCCTAAATATTTGACACTTTTAGGGTTCCGTACCTCAAAAGGAAAAAAAAACCTGCGTCTGTCTGTCCGTCTATCACAGCCGATTTGCTCCGAAACTACTGGACCGATTGAGTTGTAATTTGGTAATCATATGTAAATTGGTGACCCAAAGATGGACGCGTATAGTAAATTAATGAATTCTGAACACCTTTGGAAAATTAAAAAAGAAAGTTTCGCAAACTGTATTGTGTGACATATCAAATGAAAGGAGTTGTTGTAAGCATCTCAGTTTTTTTTTTATAATTTTAGCAACAACAGATTTGAAGTAATTTAGGAAAAAAGACGAAAATTGACCATTACTCCTGTACGTATGTACATAATAAATGTAACCTGCTGTCCTGCTTTCATGTTTCTAGCCACAGTTTATCATTTAAAATCACACAATACTTATGTGAACTTTCAACCCTCATCTTAACCCCTTCAAGGGAAGAATTAGAAAAAATGCCCTTATCTATGTTTTTAACTGTATATTAGGAGCTTAAGACTGAAGTTTTAAACTCTAACTTTAAAAATGACATTTCCCATACAAATTCTTAACTCTTTTTTAACCTCCTTAGCGGATGAATTTTTATAATAACGCTAAATCATTTGTTTTGCTTTTTAGTAAGGAACCTTCAAACAAAGATTCATGTCTATAACATTCCAAATGAACGATTTCCATACAACGGTTCAACCCCTATTGAATTTCGCAAAATCCTTTCTTAGTACAAGTCCAGTCGTCCACGTACTGCCACCCCTATTCTGTAACTTGTTTAAGCTCACCTCAACGCTCACCCACAAATATATCTTGACACCGCGATGCGTAGTAACTAAGCGTAGGCAGAGGTCTAGTTTCGTAACGGGTGACCGGCGGGGTGAGCCGCATTTGCACGTAGCGAATAACAGCCCTGAGCTGTTATTTGCTACGCGCTCATGCTACTCACCTCATGCGTCACACCTAACGAAACTAGACCTCTACCACAGTATTTACTCCAGGCAAAATACGGTTTCGAAAAACATTAATTTATAATAGCGTTTTTTTTGTTTATTTCATTCTAAAACGTTATTCTAAGATGCTTTACTCAAGAATCCAACAAACTTTCCACCCGGAAGTAATTATATAGATTTAAATTAAACATTCCATTCATTGTCTTTTTTATTTTATTTATATGGAATATTTTAAAACAAATGTAAATGAACCTAAATAAAGATAAAAATATATATTAATATTTATCTGGACTTTTTAGGAGCTAATTAAAAAATGTTTTTTTTGATGTCTGATTTTTTTGTTGCATTTAGCTCTAGATAACTATTTAATTGATAATATATCCGTTACATTAAAAAAATAGCTATTATAAATTATTTCCAAATTTGACATTTTTTCCATACAAGTTGTCAGTTCATTGCCTGGACTACTTACAATATATTGTTAAACTGTGCCTCTACCTAAGCGTAGTTACTACGAATCGCGGCGTCAAGATATATTTGTGGATGAGCGTTGAGGTAAGCATAAAACAAGTTACAGAATAGTGGGCTGTAAAGAATATAGGTAATTATGTTCCAAATTTCATGCCTATATCTTTAGTGGTTTAGGCTGTGCCCTGTCTTGCAATCGACCAGTAACGCAAGAGTTTTATATGTACTTAAAATTACTTATTAATATTTAATTTATATTAGGTATTTTTAGGAATCAGGAGCGGAAAATAACTAAAAAGAGGTATTATTCACAACAGAACTTTATTTTACACAATTTTTTTTTTAATTTTTAACCATTCATTACACAAAGAATTAACATAAAAACAGGCGTAGCGTAATATAGGCAATTTGACTCCTCAAACGGGCAGAGGTTTTGTCTGATAAGTGACCAATGCTAGAATGTAGTCCAAAATGAGCGCGCTGTGGCTTTTATAGACTGGATGGCTTCCCCCACTCCGTCACCATCGCCTGACGGACGGGTTTAGTCACACCTGCGCTAACACGGCCTCTCCTGACTGGAGGACGTCCACGTTCTCCTATTGATCAGGCTAATCACGTTGTCTGGAGCAGCCAGGCATAGGTTCTATAGCCCTCTGGTTGGGAACCTCTTCGTCGGGTATTTCTTCATCGGCAGCTCGCTCAGACGTGGAATCCGCGTCATCATTGGATTCTGCGCCTGCAAAAACCCAAAAAAAAAACATATTAACCACTTTTTTTTTTTTTTTTGCAGTGAACTAGAGGCACTTCGTTAGCATAGTTCACACTAACACAGAGAGGAAGCACTACGTTCGCTATCTCTGTTGACGAGAAACATAGGCACAACGTTAGCTTATTTCTTATTCTGAGCGATCAAAGAGAACTGGCACCATAACACCGTTCACATGACATAAGCACAACAGTGGCTCATTTGAACGCTACTTCTACGTGGCATAGGCACGACGTTAGCATACCACGCAAAATCTACACATACACGACAGAGGCACGACGTTAGCATGTCACGCAAAGTCAAAACATACATGATAGAGGCACGACGTTAGCATATCACGCAAAGTCAACACATATATGACATAGGCACGACGTTAGCTTATCATATACGTGAATGCTTACCCTCGAAGTAGGCAGCACACGCCTCGGGGGTCCCGATCAGTGGTAGCACTCGTGGAACACCCCGCAGAGGACGGGGCTGCTGAATCTTGAGCATCACGAGCCGTAGATACGGCCTGCACCACGCGCTGCTGCAGCGGCAGCGACTGTGTTGCAGGTGAAGCACCTGCACTCCGCTCACGCGGCGGTGTCGGAGAAGTTGGGCGACGTTCTTCTAACGTCGACAATCGATCTAGAATTTGTTGCATTTGTTGGGTGACTAAATTACTAGGTGAAGCATGTCGTCTACGGGAATGTTTAGAATGTGTTTTACGGCGCTTGGAGCGAGAATCACGGTTCCGTGACCGACTTCTACTCTTTTTACCATTATCTGGCATTTTTTTTTCACTTTTTATTTACAAGTGGGTAGTTAGAGACAGTAAAAAAGTTTTAAAATGAAATCACTACCAGTAAACTCTGATTTAAGCAAATATTTTACAGCATACAATCGAAAACCAAGCTACAGTAAAACTAAATACGATCAGCAAAGCAGAATACCATAAAAATACTTTTGCTCATCTCCAAGATAATAAATAGGAACGGACTCACCAGATATCTCCGAGATACACTTACTAAACTCCACTTTTCACTTAACGTAGGTAAGTAATACACGTAGTTCAGATAATCGTAAACACCATTGGTTTACAAAGTGAAAAATAAGATAAGCCAAACTGCCTTTATTTCGAGGTTCAAAGCGGATCAGGGCGCGTGAAAGTTATCCCGGCTTCTGATTTTAGGAATCAGGAGCGGAAAATAACTAAAAAGAGGTATTATTCACAACAGAACTTTATTTTACACAATTTTTTTTTTTAATTTTTAACCATTCATTACACAAAGAATTAACATAAAAACAGGCGTAGCGTAATATAGGCAATTTGACTCCTCAAACGGGCAGAGGTTTTGTCTGATAAGTGACCAATGCTAGAATGTAGTCCAAAATGAGCGCGCTGTGGCTTTTATAGACTGGATGGCTTCCCCCACTCCGTCACCATCGCCTGACGGACGGGTTTAGTCACACCTGCGCTAACAGTATATTAAATGAACTACTGGGATCAAATGTGTTTTTAAACTTTAATATACCTAATTGTAATTGTGGTTTTTTAGGGTTCCGGACCAAAAAGGTAAAAACGGAACCCTTATGGTGCGACTCCGTCCGTCTGTCTGTCTGTCACAAAGTCAAATATCTCAGGAACTACTAATGCTACCGATTTGAAATTTGGAATAGTTGTATACAAAGCTAATCTTCGTGTATGGAAAATGAAAAAAATTAATATATACTTTTAATTTGTATAAAAAAGGGCGGATAAGAGGGGGGGGGCAAAAATTCAAAGTCTAGTTAGTAGGCCAAGTGGGAAATCATATGAAAGGGCTTGAATTGTACATTCTAAAACAGTTTTTCTTTTTTTTTCTACCATGGTAAAATTTTGATTTATAAAGAAAAATGTTGAAAAAAATACCATTCCCCCCCCTTATCTCCGAAATTAACCAAGCGAAAAATTTGAAAATAATATATATGATTAATATTAACGTGAATATTACCGGAAAAGTATAACGAGACCTCTATCTAGCGTAATTTTTTTTTATTCATCAAAAATCATATGTTAATTTTGTTTGTAATTTAATACTTCTGTGTTTAATTTTTTTCCTTCAAATTCATATGAAAGTGTTCTGAAAGTACCTTCTAGCAAATAAAAAAAGAATTATCGAAATTAATTCACTTGATAAAGAATTATCGCTGAAAAACCAACATACAGTAAAGGAAATGTATTAACGTACCGCCGTAGAACTCTATCGCAATAAGGTGACATACCACTCGAGTTTGAGTGACGGCGGCCTGTCAATTGCGACAGGGTTCTACGGTGGTACGTGCATACATTTCCCTTACTGTACATACCGAGTTCCTTGGTCGTACGGAACCCTCGGTGCGCGAGTCAGATTCGCACTTGACCGGTTTTTTTTAACAAGCTTTTATTAGCTTCACTTGTAACTATGTATGTAAGAAAATCTTGCAATCCAATCAAGTTGAAATTTTGTACAATTATGTAAGTCAGATGACAATGCAATAATATGGTACCATAAACGTGGTCTGATGATGGAGACGGAAGGTGGCTGTAGGAACTCCTTAATTACACATGATAAACCCGTCGTGTTTGGGCTCGTTACAATCCTCTCAATGAGCAGTTGATAAGCGTGCAAAAAAAAAGTACAGTCGGCAAAAAAATCCAACATGGCGGAACACCCAAGATGGCGGGCTAGTTATTTTTAATGCACTCCTACAATATGGGTATCAAATGAAAGGGCTTGCTGAGAATAACGCGAAAAATAAAGTGACGTCACTCTAAATCCAATATGGCGGACAATATACTGACAAAACCTGTTTGTTTTATAATAAGACTAGGTACAGGCATAATTTTTACAAACATTATATTGCATATAAGTAGTGCATGCAACAGGTTTCTCATGACTCGCAAAATTATGACCACGGGCGACGAATACCACTTGTCGTCAGGTGGCGCATTTACTCATCTGTTCCCTGTGGTATCCACACGAATATTAAAATGTGAAAGTGTTTATGTTACCTCCACGCTCATCGCTCATGCGTATACTCCTACTGAAAAGATCTTGAAACATAGGTATTGTGGCACAGTCACCAAAAGGGCAATGGAGTGAGCTAGGTATGCTAGGAGTTTCTCTGCGCGATCGCGTCAGAAATGAGGCTATCCGCAGCAGAACTAAGATAACCGATATAGCTCTTCGAATCGCTGCACTTAAGTGGCAGAGGGCGATGAACATTGCACGTAGAACCGATGGTCGTTGGGGCGGAAAGGTTCTCGAGACCGATTGCTTTGGCATTCTTTGGGGGAGGCCTGTGTCCAGCGGTAGACGTCTTTCGTCTGAGTTTAGTTAGTCTGATAATGATGAGGTATTGTGGAAATAATTTGGATCCCGGAAAAGGATACAGTATATTTATATTAGAGTTTTACACGAACGAACGCGCGGGTAAACTCTAAGTGGTAGAAAAATTACGTGTCATCTGAGCATGTTAATGAGAATGACATAAATGCTTTCGATTAGACTATAGATCCGATTAGATTAGACTATTCCATATGTAGGTACTTATAAGGATTGCGACTAAAAAGGGGTTGGACATATTTGCAACAAGGAAGGTCACATGTTTACAGGTGGGTAGGTAGGTGACCCTCCTCATGATCCCAAATGTATGTTATTGGGTCTCAATATAATTTGAGACGTTGGTGCCGTTAGGAAGCCTGAGTCTTCTAGGTAGATCACGCCTCTGGAAATGATTGAAAGATTTGGTGACGGAGACCGATTAATTGTTTCGATAGCTCAGTTGGTGTTGGTGAGTAGCGCCGGGCCGTGTATGCCTGTGGTCGCCGGTTCGAATCCGGCTCCGACGATTTTTAAATTTTTCCTTTAATTTGAAATTGATACATTTCGTTAGCAAACGTCATTGGGTCGTTCTACTTTTCGACCGACAATAGCCTGTCCTTTGTGTTATTACGGCATCTCATTTGAGTAATGATGTTTACGGTTTTATAATGTTCGAATGAATTTTATCCTTAGTTTAGTATAAGTAGATTATTGTATGAGTTTAATTTTCTATTGTCTTGATGAACGTCCATATTATTTTATTAATTACTATTATTTAACATTTCACTTTCTCTAACTAGCATTTTTTTAAACGATTCGTTTTTCGTAGAATGCCGTTACAGAGTGGTAAACCAAAATGTGGTCCCCACTGAAAGAGTCCACTTTGTCACATATTTTTTTTTTAAACCAACAGTAAAAAAATATTTATATTGGCCGGAAAGGAAACTTTAATTAGTTATAATGAAGAAACCAAAGCATTTTTTTTTAAATCGCACTTCAAAACCACAATTTTCGATAGTTCAAAAACCAAAAAAAACAGACAAACCTCGGTTCATTGTCGGTAAAAAAGAAGAACGACCCCATTGCTTAATACAAAATTTATTACTTAAGGAGACGCCATGAACCTCTCCCGTTAAATATTTAGCTTGTAGGTATTTGACAAATGAATTAGCGCCTAATATAATTAGGTAGGTATAATATATTTGAGTTAAACGTAATAATGAATATTTAGATTGAACAATGGCCGAAGCAGCGAAAACTTAACAAGCAGTTGTGGATGGCTACTTTAACTTGCGAAAGGAGACAAAAGACTGAATTCAATGGGTGAACTTCCAAGAAGTTTTGAGGGACCTTTTAATTATAAACTACAACTTGCGTTCCTCGCATTTGTAATTATCGTTCGAGCGTACTTAATCGAGCACGACTAATAAATACTGAAATTAAACCGGTCTACGTGATAAGAAGGGTTTAGGTGTAGCTTCTGATCAATTAATAGTAAAAAGATTATAGCTAGTGATCTGCTTATCTTAAAAAGTAATTTGCTGTTATTCAAATTTCTATAATTGATATTAAAATATGAAAGGCACTTTGCCGGTTTGTCTGTCTGTTTGTTTCCATTTGATTCTTAAACCGCAGAAGTGAATTTTAAAATAGAAACATTCAAAGCTTCGGAGAAAGACATAAAATAATTTAAGCCCCAGTAATCATCTAAAAAAAGATAGATTAAGGAGTGAAATGGGGGAGGTACTTTGTCTGGGAATCGGATAAGTGGTTCCAAAAATAACCCCCTGCATACAAACTTAAGTTTGTATGCAAACTTATAAACTCACTTCTGCTCTTTATAAATAAAAAATACACAATCGAGATTTCTCTATATGTGCAGTGCAGTGTACTAAGCACTTATTAATTACTTATATCTCGACTGATGTGATAAGTATAAGGTATAGTGTGTATAAGGTATAAGGTCTCGAAGCATAAACATTAAATAATTTTTTTTATAAAAACCGGCCAAGTGCATGTCAGACCACGCAAAACGAAGGATTCCGTGCCTATTAAAAAGATCGTATCGTCACAGAAATCTTACGGCACTTACGTCTTTTTCTTTAAGGAAGGCAGTTTTTCAGCAATATCTCGAAAACCTTTGAACCGATCTTATTCAAAATAATTTTCACTAAAATAATTTAATAAGCCATATACTGAAATATTTTTAAAATACACTGTTCAAAATTAGAGGAGTGGGGGGGCAGAATTTTAGTGACTTTCGGGGCGATTATCTCCGACTATATTCACGTAATCAAAAAAAAATGCTGAGAAACCTTATATTTGTTTTGAAATCGATTGATGGTGTGCCACACGTGGGCTTACAATCAAAAAAAAAATGACTTTCAGTTTTTTGTATGGAGTGCACCACAATTTTTTTTTTTTGTCATTTTAATTACAAAACTATGTAGCGGCTAACAAAATACACCTATTCTCAAAATTTTATTAAAATACACCTTATAGTTTTCGAGTAAAATGCCTGTGACTTACGGACAGACGGACAGACAGACAGACGGACAGACGGACATGACGAAACTATAAGGGTGCCGTTTTTGCCATTTTGGCTACGGAACCCTAAAATTGTAATCAATACATATTCGAACATCGTCCACTACGTAAAGGTCCCTTAAAGTCAAATTTAAAATAAAAGATTCAATTAATAAATCCTAATCTTAAGGGATCTGTAAGTGTAATGTCTCTAAAAGTCTAAACCGGAAAAGCGGAAGGTTCTAGGTGCGTTGCTCTTTGTCACTTTACTAACGTCTTTTGGGTCACGAAGCGCTGACACTGCCAAAGTCATCACATTGCGTAGATTCCGTCAGTTTGTTTACCAATATCGGATATAAGCTACCGAGGTCGTTCAACCCGCAAGCAATTACTATATCCACATGTTGCGTAAGATCAAGAAGTCGTATCTATTGATACACTTTAATGCGGCGTTTACATGTTGGGCCAACCTCGGCAAGCCAGTGAGACTCAGTTACCTATACGATAGATAAAGATGGACATATATATCGTACTTCCTTTAACACATATCGTTGTGTAGTAAACTTACCGAACCTTGGCCAACATGTAAATGGCGTACCTACCTAGTATACAATTATGTTGATACTTACGAAGATGTACTAATACAACGCATATTTATTTTCTTTTATTATGTAATGAAAATATTTCGGTAAATACACCAAATTGAAATGTCACAAAATTGTCCAAATGACGTCTCGAGTTGACACAAAAATTGTGAAAACATATAAATTTAATCAGACATTTTGGTGCAGCATTGCAATGATCTAATATAAACCAGACGGACAGACGGACATGACGAAACTATAAGGGGTCCGTTTTTGCCATTTTGGCTACGGAAAACGGCTAAGGGGTAGATATGTTGTGTATACGAAATTCCATGTTTAAAAACGTTTCTTAACATGACAATGCTGCAAGTTGGTATAGACGATATCAATCAAAATTGATAACTAAGGTTATTTACCGTTAATAATGCTAGTATAATATTTGTATTTTGTGTAATATTCAATAGAGGACCGTAGTAGCACCGCTTCAAAGTTTAAAAGACGTAACGCCTTTAGCAATAAAATCCTTTTTTGGCTTAGACGGCGACGAATGAGAGCTAACTAGGGCTTCAGACTCCGTGGGCAAATTAATGGAGGACTTTTCTCGGAAAAGTCCTGCTTGTTTCAATTACGCTTCCTAATTAAATGACTTCTGCTAATTAGCAACCTCACTAATTAATCACAAGGTGAGCTTGTTGTGAGTAGGTACGATTTTACGAAAATTCGTTAGCGCGTTCGATATTAGGATGTGTGGGAATGATTTGCGGTGATTAATTACGTACTTACCTATTCTTGTAACGTCGATGCTCATATAAATAAAAACCGGACTAGTGCAAGTTCAACTCGCGTGGAGAGGGTTCCGTAAAATTTCTATTCTCTAAGCATTAGGCGCTCCATACAAAATAATGGGGGTTAATGGTCAATTTTTGTCATATTTCCTAAATCACTTAAAATCTATTTTTGCTAAAATTTTAAAAAACCAATTTGAGGTACCGGAACCCTAAAAAGCATGAAGACTGAATTGATTTCTACAGCTAAAACTGAATTATTGCAAAAAGCTCCTTCGGTACGCGAGTCAGACTCGCACTTGACCGGTTTTTTGTATTAATCTGAGTATTCAAGTATCAGTTATCTACCTCCAATGGTAATCTTCTGAAATCTCTGCAACTGTTTTGTGAACCGTGAGTAATATAACGAGTATTGAATAATTAAGTTTAGAAACAAAGACTTCAATTTAGTAGGTACTCCGCCAAGCCAAATGAACTTTTTCACATTTCCTTTCCACTTTACCACATGGACTGCTTTCCGAGACTGAATACGTTGATTATTACAGACGAAAGCCATATCACTTTATGTGGGCCGATAATATTTGAGTAGTTCCATCGATTTGGCACACTTGACATTTAGGACTTCATTAGTTGCTATTTCAACGGAATCATATCAGAATCAGTAACGTACTTTTACAGTTTTAAGTACGAGCTCCATAAGTCATATGTGGTCTTCATCATCAGTTCCGCTTCACCAAATTTGTGATTTCCGGGTGTAAATACACTAGCTATAACAGAAAATACCGAAATTACTACATGCGTGCCTTCTATATTTGAGGAGTTCCCTCAATTGCTCATTGTTCCCATCATCCAAATGAATATTTGATAACAATGGGACCAACCTGGAAGCATATACTTTCAAATAAAAAAAGAATTATACGAATCGGTGCATAAATGACGGAGTTCTGAGGTACCTAACAAACATTTAAAAAAAGACAACCGATTTGAGAACCTCCTCCTTTTTGAAGTCGGTTAAAAATTAGTAGGTACCGCCACACTGTCGCCAACGTAACAACTTTTTTTTTAGTTTTCGATACTTTAGAGGCCATTAGTCTTACTGTCACTTATGTTATCTATTGACATTAGTTGATCCAATTAAAATGCAATATACATGTATTAGTTACAGCTATCTTGTTCAGTGCCTATAGTGCGTAAGTAGGTAGCAGTGTAAGTGGTGCTCGGGCCTCATTATTACCTCTCAAAGATAGGGCCCCAAATCCCAATCCATCACTGACTCAAGCGAAACGCAGCGGTGCCATATGATATTCTTAATTAGAATGAGATTTTTCAACTTTAAGATTGGGTTATTGGGGTTTTTTTGTTAAATAAGCACTTTGACAGATAGGTCGTACCATCGTCAACCCATCGAGCGGTAAACTATCAACGTTTCCGTTTCCTAAAAGTGGCCACCATTCCGGCAACATTTTAGTCCACCTTGCTGTGACTTTGCCTGGCAAGGTAGCTGCCCAACTCCACTTGAGTTTAGTAATGGCTTCTCCGACGACACACACCTTTATGCGACATCGGATCTCAAAATTCCTCATTCGGTGTTGGTTTAATGCCGAGTATGGTGCGCTCCATGGCTGTCTTAGCTTCCCGGATTTTGTGCACAGCCTCATTTGTGAGCGTCCATGTCTTGGCACCGTATGTCGTATGTATACATGTACACATATATGTCTGTATAAATCAGAAAACGATTCGTAATGTGTATGTATTTCATTATGACATACGGGTATAACCATTTTATCGCTTACATACAATATCATTCCCTTCGAAAAGGCACTGTTGTGTGGTAGTACCGACCAACCAACTAGACTAATAGATCATCGTGTGATCGTTTTATACTTATAAATCCGGAATATAACTTAATATGATTTGAAATGTAACTTTTGGTCAGAACAAATTAGAATTACGTACGCACATGATGAGTCTCCTCTCCTTAGTACGCAGTCCTTACTTCTGGAAGGTTTGTTTACAAAAAAGCTTATATATTTATTCCTAAATTTCAGTTATTTCTTTTCGTACACAATAGCACCCAGCTTGACTTCATCCCGCAAAAAATCATTCCAAGGTGTTCCAAAGTTACCCATATGAAATGTATGGGTAAGATTTAAGGCTCTTAACTATGTAAAAAAAAATAGCAATCCACCCTCCAATCTATTTGTAAGTGTATCCCACTCTTACAGAAGTTACAGACTATTTAGTTACCTACGCGTTGACGCGTGATGGGAAGCAAAATCATCGATGACAATACAATATTTTAGCGACATTAGAATATAGAGCCCCAGCCGCCAGGTAGTCAGTAAATGAAGAAGCTATTCGAGCGGAGCTCGGAGCCACGAGAAAAATACCTACCTAACAATACTAACAATACGTATAAGAAAGGAACTTACTATACCTACTATCGAACTGTACGTAATTCCATACAAGACGTGTTTATATGTTGTTTATTTATGTATAATAATACTCTACGGGGCAAGTTCGCGATAAGGCTATCTGCGCGTCCGATAGGATCTCATCTCAGATGAAGACTTTACTTTCAAAAGATGGTATTTCTTACGTGTTTCTTTGCTCTAAATTAGACCTTAATTTTGCTCAAAAAGAGTATATTTTCAAATAACCACTAAAATCAAAATAAGAGGTTTTGAAAGATCTCTTTAGAAAACTGCGCGGGCGCATGACGACTCCATCAGCGGATACGTAAAAGGGAGCGTTTAATTGTGCTTTAGATTATCGGCTCATAAAGAATCTGCCAATTGCGGGCTTTCGAAGGAACCTTGTCCCTATAGCATAGTACAAAAAACCGGCCAAGTGCGAGTCAGACTCGCGCACGAAGGGTTCCGTACCATTATCTATAAAAACGGCAAAAAAATCATATCTGTTGTATGGGAGCTCCAGTCCGACTCGCACTTGGCCGGTTTTTTAGTATTTGTTGTTATACTCGTAGCAGCAACAGAAATACATCATCTGTAAAAATTTCAACTGTCTAACTATCACGGTTCATGAGATACAGCCTGGTGACAGACGGAGGGACGGACGGACGGACAGCGAAGTCTTAGTAAATAGGGTCCCGTTTTTATTAGGGTTCCGTAGCCAAAATGGCAAAAACGGAACCCTTATAGTTTCGTCATGTCCGTCTGTCCGTCTGTCCGTCTGTCCGTCTGTCCGTCTGTCCGTCTGTCCGTATGTCACAGGCATTTTACTCGAAAACTATAAGGTGTATTTGAATAAAATTTTGAGGATAGGTGTATTTTGTTAGCCGCTACATAGTTTTGTAATTAAAATGACAAAAAAAAATTTTTTAGGGGTGCACTCCATACATAAAACTAAAAGTCAAAATTTTTTTTTTCATTGTGACCCCCCGTGTGGCACATCAATCGATAGGCCTTTCAAAATAAATATAAGGTTTCTTAGCATTTTTTTTGATTAAGTGAATAGGGTCGGAGGTAATCGCCCCGAAAGTCACTAAAATTCTGTCCCCCCCCCTCTAATTTTTGAACAGTGTATTTTAAAAATATGGAAAAATTCATGGACGTAGGGCTTATTAATTTCATTCACCGAAAATTGTTTTGAACAAGATCGGTTCAGAGGTTTTCGAGATATTGCTGAAAAACTGCCTTCCTCGAAGAAAAGGACGTAAGTGCCGTAAAATTTCTGTGACGATACGACCTTTTTAATAGGCACGGAACCCTTCGTTTTGCGTGGTCCGACACGCACTTGGCCGGTTTTTTTACCCTTTAGGTACGGAACCCAATAAAAAAAAAACGTAAGTACTTACCGTTGTATGGCAAATCAAGTAAATTGCAGTTTTGGTCGTGAAATACTGCGTTTAAATTGTAAAGATTCTATTGGCATCTTTAAATTGGCTCTAGGCCGATACAAAAAACATATTTTACTGAAATTGAAACTTTGACCTCCCATACATATATTATGATTTTAATTTAATTTAGTAATTTACACTTTATTGTAATCATTTGGTGCAACTATTGGTGCTCAGCTCATCACAAAAATAAATACCCTTACCGGGGTTCGAAACCGGGACTTCCGGCTTCGGCTAGGCGGGTTCACTACCAACTAGGCTACAGAGGTCGTCGAGTTAAGAGTTTAGAGTATACATTTTAGATAATCGGTTAGTCTAGTGGGTAGTGACGCTGCCTACGACGCTGAAGGTCCTGGCTTCGAATCCCGGTAAGGGCAAATATTTGTGTGATGAGCATGAATATTTGTAGCTAAGTCTTGGATGTTTTCTTTGTATTTATATCTATTATATATATCGTTGTCTAGTACCTATAACACAAGCCTTATTGAGCTTACAAAAGGCCTAGCTCGATTTGTGTAAGAATGTCCCATAATATTTGTTTATTTATATAACTATACATTTTAGGCAAACCGGTGGGAATCGACTTGTACGGGCGCTCCACCACTGCTTGGATGTCTACTTTCATCTTAGCTAGCCACCATCATAGTATTCAATAAAAGTTAGTAACACGATTCATTCGAAGTCCCGTTGCGTGCTAAACAGCCGCCTACACCTACACCTCATTAGGCTCTTTCGACTGAACATGACATGTAATGTCATGAGATTAAATAGCCGTAAAATAACCGATAACGACGTGATGATTGACTTAATGATCGAAGGTAATTTACCGTGGAGTGTATCTAAACATTTTATTACCTTTTAATTTTATCTTTCTATGTATTCAAGAGGGAACACCCATGCTTGGATGCTTGACTACCTACGTCCTTTTCTAAGATATATTATGTACGAGAATGTATCATCATATCCGCCGAATGACGTCCACTGCTGGACGTATAGGCCTCCTTGAAAGAGCGCCATAATGACCAGTTCTGCGCCCTATGTCGGGGTGTCCCAAAACTTTGCCACACGGAGGGAAAATACCTTAAATATTGAACATAGGAAATTTTACTGAAAGAAGACTTCAATTTTATTTTAAAAAATAATTGGAAAGTCTTCTCGTAAAGTTTCTTAATGGAACATTGTCTGACATAATAGAACCTACGTGGAATACAATAGAATTAACGCGTGTGTGTATAAAATACAAGTCACAACAATACCGCCACCGGTCTGTAGGTAAATATGTGGTGTTGTGTTCCTGCACGGCTAGATATCACAAGACCGCGCGTGAGCTCTCGATTTTTCTCGCACTATACCTTTCTTTCTAAGTTTTAAGAGAGAGAAAGATAGTGCGAGAAAAATCGAGAGAGCTCGCGTGCCCTCTGTGATAGCCGTGCTGGTGGTGAGTAAGGTCGCTGGAGCCCCCGATGCGATCGATGATGTGTTGTGTCGAGAGTAAGGGACCCGCATTCATCTAGCTGTGAACACAACATATCCTCAAATAAATTGAGGCGGAATGTGTCGCGATCGGCAACTCGCTTGTGATTCTTCTGGAAAATGATATAGCAGTATGAGAGTAGCAATAAAAATGTTTGTCTTACATTATAATTTTGACTAGCATTCTAGGATTTGTTCGGTATTAGTACTTGCAACATGTAAAATGGACACGAAAATAATAATTTTGGGCCTTACACACGACAACCGAGAAATATTGCTACTATTGTCTGTCGATGTTAGCAGCATTTCACTAGTAGTAAGTAATGAGTTCGTGAAAAGTAGCCGCTGACATTGGGTGAGGTCGCCTGTCAGAAATCTTCGACAAGTCTACAAATGTCTCAACTTGCAATTACAATTTTGTGTTTCATAAAACAAATATATGTCAATTTTTTCGCGACAAATTGTCGCCTGTCGCCTGTCAAGGGAATTTTTTTATGAAACAGAAATATGTCAAAATGTCGCGTCAATTTGACATAATTGTAATTTTTCCACCACGACTTATTTGTCATACATAATGTTTATGAAACGAAAAATTGACAAAATGTCGAATTGTCACCCGTCACCTGTCGCCTGTCATTGTCATGTATATGAAACAGGGCCCTGGTATCGCAAGCGTCCATAGGTTACGATGTCTGCGTCCCAACAGGCAGACCGTATGCTTGTTTGCCACTGTCCTAGTATACCTAATAAAAAGGATTTCCCTTACACACGCTATATTAATGAAGTCCTCCCAGACGGATCCGTCGACGGCGACATCCTTACGTGCATGGGCGCGAGACTGACTTGTAAATCCGAACTTGGTTTTGAAGCTCCGGTGACATGAAAAACAATAAATATCTCCACTTGAGTTGTAAGCGTAATCGTGGGAGGGCTTGAGGCAGGTTATACGAATCTCCCCCTCGAGGGTGCCCGCCTTGTCGGGGCGGGGGGGCTTAGTAACCGTGGACTGCAAACCACGGCGAAGCTAAGAGGCACCCAGGGCCGGCCTGTGTGGGGCCTGCTGGCTGGCCCGAGGAGAGCGCTCCTAGCGGGCTGTGCATTGCCCGCTTAGGATGCGTTGGGCAGGGACCGCAGCAGAAAAGGAGTACCTCCTTATCTTCTGCGGCCGAGGCGGGATCGCAGGGGGAGAGGCGTGTTGGTATAACGGTGCGCCACTCTCCCTACCCCCTGCGAACTTGGCGGGGCCGTTCCGCGGAAGCGGCATTGGTGGGGCCGCAGAGGAAGAGGAATGCCGGTATTACGGTGCGCCGCTTTCCCTATCCTCTGCGGCCGAGGCGTGGTCGGTGGCGGAACCACAGACCTGATCCGCCACCGGGTGCTGGAATTTCCCGCACCCATGATCTCCTCGTAGCAGACTCAGGGAGGTCCGCTACTGAACGTGTGGAGATGGAGGAGGCAGGCGCGCCAAAAGATCTGGCGTGCCTCTCGTGGAGGGTCTTCGGGCGTCCGCGAGGGAGCCGCTTGTGGGTGGCTGCCGCCGGCGGGGTCGCGGATGTGTGCGCAAGCGTTCCCGTGACCTCGCCACATGGCGGCGAGGCGGCAAGTGGGGGGGTTTTTAGTGGGTATACCGTGAGTCTCATCAGCTTATACGGGAGTCCCACATAACCACTCGGGTCACCCCCTGCACCCGGGTGGTATGCGTAACGCATTTTCCCCCCCTAAACAAAAAAAAAAGGTTATACGAATCTGGCGTTTGGCGTCAAGATCTTCGAGGCGGGACGGAGTATAGGTACGTTCATGACACGCTACACGTACATACACGGTACACGCTATAAGGTACGTTTAACGATTAACAATTAGGTACATGCAATTGCTCAAGGTGTCGGTTCTAGGTGTGCTTTTAGCAAAAACCTAATGAAGCAGTAATTGCAATGAATCATTCGCATACCATCATGACTGCTTCACAATTGTATCTAATGATGAATTTCAATTACCTAATAAAAGAATATAGTTTCGGCCCCTCCGATGATTAGTGTGAGATGGGTAACTAAAAGATTTGGTATATGGTGCCTACTTATTTAGAGTTTTTTTTCCTGGTCTTTTAACGAACGCTAGAGTCCTGCTAGTGAATTATGAACCTGAGATTTATTTAAAACTTTTTATACGTCAAGTAATATATTGTCATTTTAGTCAAACGTCCTAAATTACTATATCTTGATATTATTTGATACGCGAACTAAAAAATTAACTGTTCCGTAATAAATTGGACGGTTTTTGCTTTTTGAAAGAATTAAAGTGTACAGCTAATATTATCCCATAAAAATCTAGGTAATAAATCACACAACTTTACTGCATTTATTAATTTTTACCTAAAACTATGTAGTATTGTGTGATTGCCAAGTCACAAAATTTTAATTAGCATGCAAATAAAAATAATAAGACTGCCCGATTTGGCTCTATATAATATCTCACAACTTTTTACGGTGGAAGAGTTTCGAGTCTTTGGTTTATTTTTTGTGGAATGTTTTTTATGGTATTTCACTTCTTTTTGTAGGTTAATGTGTCATCAATACATACAAATTTATTTATGAATGCAACTGGAAATAATATTTTTGCATAGTCTTTGTATGGAAATGTTATTTTACCAATCGCAAATAACGTGTGTATAGTTTTCTAGCGTATTGTACACCTTACACAAACCGCATGCAAAATTTCAAGTTTGTGACTCAATCAGTGACAAAATTGAGAATTCTTAAAATACTGGTTCGAATTAAATGTAATTTGGAAATATATCTAGCTATGTAATGCCCTCTTGGTCACTGAAAATTTAGGCTTCTAGTTTTTTCCACAATGAAGTTAGGTACATGGTGTCGAAAATGGCCCGAATGGCTTCGAGAAAAGGATGTCGGCTGTGCCTAGCTGTTTTTTTGCTCTTTTGCTCGACTTGGCGGGGGCACTTCCATGCCCCCAGAATCACATTGAAGAATGTCATAAGAAAGTTCAATTATTATTCTCATCCAAATTGAAATTTTGGAGTGATTTTGTTCTTCTCAAATATAAAGTAGAAATAATCTTTATTTCCTTCTCCTTGTTCAGTTTCAGTTGCATTGTGTGTATTGAAGAAAAATAATAATTGTTCAAGTATCATTATTATTTTATCGCATTATAACGATGTTGCAACACACTGTTTTTTTTTAATTTGCCGCTCTTTTCTATGCTCATCTTACATTAGCCAGACTCTATCACTTCCTAGCATGCGAGATATTGTTTTTAATCCGTACGCATTCTAAGTTTTACTCGAGGGTTTTTTATTACCCATTTTTGTTTGTATCGGGCCAATTTTAATCTTGATATGGTTTGGTTAGAACACAGTAATTGCAAATATTATGTAGTTTCTGTATGTTTTTTTCCTGCCATTTGCCCTTGATTGTAACAAGTAAAAATTCAATGTCCGAACTGCAATATTTCGTTAAGCCCTGTCAGAATTCCACTGTGCTATATATACTTCGATCTTTACATCAGATCAACTTGATGGTAGGTAGGTACCAAATTATTGTTTTGTCATATCTATTATTACTAGTAGCTCTGTGAGCTGTAGATCTCGAGAGCCAGCCTTCAAAAAAAATCAGAAAGCTGATTCGACAAAAAAAAAACTATGTACCTACATTTACAAGTTTACTGGTGTACAAATGTACCTCAGGTCTCGAGGGGAGCGTAGAATAATACACCGAGATCAGTAATCTTAAAAAAATGTATTAATTCCACCACACAAAATCTCAAACAAACTTGAAAACGTTCCTAGTGTCTGCATATTACAGCAAACTAGTTCGCTAGTTTCCCGGCGGTACAGCTCCATCTATCGGCAAATTCGTAAAACTATGACAACAACAATCTTAATTAACTTTTGGACAACTGGTCTGCCTGGTTATCTTTTACGTGTTTGGTACCTATATTCATCTACATATGTTCAGTACTTACTCAAAATCTTGTTTAAACAAGGTCGCCCGTTCATCCCAACTTTCATGAATATTTACCTGAAAAGATACGAAATACATTTATTACAATTAATTGTTACTGTCTGTGCCTATACTTACATATCTTTATTCTTAACGTACGTACCTCTATCATATGTAGATACCGCATTAAAAGTAGGAAAATTATTGTCAGTCTTCATCAAGAATCCCTATTAATTCTTAATTGGATTAATAAGTGGTCTCAGAAAATTACTGTCATAAATAAGTAGCTACTTAAATAACGCCTGTCGACATTAAAAATGAAATCTACTTATGCCCACGCATTCGTTGCCAATTATAATTATCCTTCATTATATATTTGCATACTAAGTGTTATTTATCTCAAGTCTTACGTGCAGGATGTTTACTTTCTAAAGCTCGTAAATTACCTGAATATTTCGTTGCAAAAGCGACGGTGATATTTAGAAAATTAGGTGTGTATTTTGAAAAGGAATTGTAACGAGATATGATAATGGGAAAATAATAAAAAACCGTATACATTTATCAATTGATTATGTCCCGAGTGTCTCGACCGCGTATGTATTTTCCGTGTTGCTCAAAAGTGAACTTTATTTCGAAAACAATAAATATGTTTCACCAGAGGGACTTCAGTGGTATACGACACTGTGAAAGAAACAGTCAACATTTTAACCGTTCAGTATCGGTAATTAAACGCAAGCTCTTGCTATGGTAATGAAATTCAATTAAAGAGAAATAGCTTTAGTTACATACCTGTTGATTTTGCTTAACTATTCCTAGATTCCAATGCGGCTCTAAACACTTCCAGTTAAATCTGATGTCTTTAACCTGTTGGTTTCTATTTAACTATTGATAAAAGCAGTAAAATTATCTAACCAGGTATCTACAGTTTACAGTAATAAACTGTCCATTTCAGGAAGCAAAGCCTTTCCAAAGTATCGATGACACCAAAAATTGTGTTTGCGTTTTAGTAACATAACATAGTATTTTGAAGAAATGTTTTACATTTGTATTTGCAAGGTATTCGTTCATCGTCACTCTGACCACATGGAACTGCTTTTCCTTTCGGTCACGGTTAATATTTATGCTAAACATTTCATCTTAAAAGTTGAATACGGTCGCCATCACCTCTTTCGCTAAAAGTTACTCGGTTCCAAAACAAACTAACTAGGGGCTAATGGTACCTCACATCCTCGATCGATTCGCCCCCTCGCGCCCCAATCAGCTCCATCAAAACTCGGGCTCATTACTCAAAATCAATTAGCGTTATTAGTGCGGCGCGTCTTCGTTAGTCCGTGATAGAGGGTAATTTATTGGCATCTCTTAATTAGGGATAAGTCTAATTGGGGGCTTAGTCGTAACGAGGCTCTCGAAATCTGACGTCCCGACGAATAAATTGGTCGGTCGGTGCGGGCTCGGAACGCACTCCACTCGCTCTATTACCACTGATATTTTGACGTGCCAACTCGATTTGTGATCAGGGCACGCTAACGAGAGCTCTAATAAGTTTCAAACCGAGTGAAGGCTGCGAGGCGATAGCGGCCCGGTTTAATAGGCTGTAATGTGAGTCGTGACGCGCCAGGCATGCCCGAAGAAAATATACTCGCATCAGCGCAATGGCTATTGATTTTAAACATAGTTGCACGCAAATTATGAGTAAGTATAGTAAAACTAATTCTGGTTTGCGGCGAGCGCTAAGCGGTGCGGTGGGCGCGGTCGCCATTGAGGCGGTTGAAAATAAAGGAAAGGATAAAGCATACAAATAAAAGAGTCGGGACAACGGCATGATCAAGTGCGCGGGCGATGTAACGCGATACCCGGTGCTTTATCCGCGCAGGCCCGCCGGCCGATCAAGTGGGGAATTATTATAATTTGAATCCTTATTGAAGACTTTGTACTAAAGTATGTTTTTCTTTTCACACACTACAAGGTGCCCCGAGGCTGGACAAAAGCTAACAATTCCAATCCTCCCGATTTGTTGCAATCTGCGGGCAGTCTCTCAAGCTGGTAGAATTTGACTTGTAAATGTGTCATTGCGGCGTACTCGCACTTGAAAAATAAACTTATTTTATTTAAGGTTATCCATATAAAAATACATATTATAATCCTTGGACCTGGAAAGTTAAAAAAAAATATGCATTTTTAGGGTTCCGTAGCCAAAATGGCAAAAACCGAACCCATATATTTTTTTCATCATGTCCGTATGTCACAGGCATTTTACTCGAAAACTATAAGGTGTATTTGAATAAAATTTGGAGGATAGGTGTGTTTTGTTTGCCGCTACATAGTTCTGTAAGAAAATGACTAAAAAAATTTTTTTTAGAGGTGCACTCCATACACGTGTGGTACATTAATCGATAGGCTTTTCAAAATAAATAGAAGGTTTCTCAGCATTATTTTTGATTAAGTGAAAATACTTGGAGATAATCACCTCGAAAGTCACAAAAATTGTGTCCCCTCCTCTCATTTTCGAAGGGTATATTAAAAAAAATTGAACATAATCATGGACAGTGCTTATTAAATTCTTTCACCGAAAATTATTTTGAACCAGATCGATTCAAAGATTTTCGAGCTATTGCTCCAAAACTTCCTTCCCTATAGAAAAGGATGTGAGTGCCATAAGATTTCTGTGACGATACAACGTTTTTAATAGGCACGGAACCCTTTGTTGTGCGTGGTCCAATACGCACTCGGCCGGTTTTTTTATTATCCACGAATAAATTTAAAGCTACCAATAGAATCCTTACGCTTTTATATATAGAAACAAAATTGTATGACAACTATATGGACCTAAACGCAGTACTTACTTACCTGTTTCGCGACCGAAACAGCAAATTAGCTTCCTCATTTTCCATACAACGATTAGTACAAATAGCGAACTGTGACGTCATACTTTTTATGTCAATTAGTATGAAGCGTTTCGGCTACCGCCAGTGAGGTTCATCTTTGACTAAATTTTTCGGGTATTTATGTAGGTACTTTAATTTTTTTTCGGGAAATAATTTTAATATAATTATTTAAAAAAAATGTAAACAAAGGATTAACCAACAAAATGACTTAAATTGAAATGCAATAATACTAAATAATAAACGAACAATTTAAAACTAGTTACAAAAAAAAGACCGTCCAAAAGTTCTGCCTGCGGCATGGACCCCATGACGCTGGCGGCATTTCCCCTTTGGACCGCAAGAGCGATCCTTTGTGAAAAGTACGCGCCAGCTCTGGGGTCCCCTGAGCCGTGGACCAGCCCCGACGACAGGGCCCTCATGAAGGTCTTCATGTCGGCTGACCAGGGTCCCATCGTTTCAACTGCAAGCGCTGCAGCGCCGGCCTGAGACCGTGTTGCTTGTATGTGGGACAGTGCGAACGTATCGACGCACGTCGCGTCCCAAACGGGCGCTACCGAGTTTCCACGGTACCAAAGTTACTCCGTCCGGGCGCTTTCTCGCGTCGGGTTCTAATGACGAGGGTATGGAGGTAGTGGCGAGCGCCCGACGCAGCAGCTTTTGTTAATTGTAGTTGCTCCCATACAAAAATGTGTTGCTCTCAAGAAACTAGTTCGAATGGCATCGTAAAAAAATATAAGGTCACAAGCCTATCCTAGATCAATCTCACCTGTGATATTTCATACTGCAATATGCGAGAGTTACATTAGTGTCATTGATTTATGAACGGAAATCGCAAGTCCCAGAGTCGATATCAGATGCAACTATGTAGCTGGATCTAGGCATGTAGAGAGTTCCTCGTTTTGCGAGCTAACTTTAATTTATTTCCTTGAGCGATGTTTCAATCTATCTCATTTCCTTTTCATCTTAACAAATAATACTTGTTATATACGAAGTAATCAACTATTCAATGGTATCTTGTACATCGAATTTCCAGATTTCCAGTCGAATTTTTAAACAATGCGATAATAATAAAAAGGCTCGTAGTGTTAAAGTACATTTTCTTACAATAACTTAGGTATTTTACTCTTAATAAGTGTCATGCTATATTCAGGTATTTGTGTTGCATTTATATCTTAATCTGTACGATTGGTATAGTATTGGCATCATCCTCTCTCATTTTAAGATGGGACTATCCCTTGGATGAGACAACAATGAGACATTCAAAACCAAATTTGAATATGAAAATGAGGCCGTTAATTCATAATTACTTAAAACATTGCTGCAAAATAAAAAAGCGGTAACGTGCAAGTTGAAAGCAGATCCCTCTTCAAGGTTCAGCGCGGGCTGAGGGGTGCGGGGTGCGGGCGGGGAGCGCCAAAGAATCGGTTTAATGTCAAATTAAATTACGATCAGCCTTCGACGCGGGCGCAGCGTAGGGTGCGCACACTTCAGTTTTCAGAACAATACACACTATTAATTCTTACATATGTTGGTTATAAGTTAGTTCATGACAATCAACTAATTGAAGTCCACATAAAATAATTGTAGTATCCGGGCAAAATGATTCTATTTCCGTTTTTCAACTCTACACTAATTATGAAAATAAATAAGTCCTCACTACACACACTAATATCATTACAAGACAAGGACAAAACAAAAACGGATTTTAATAAGGAAAATCATTTTAATATTTAATTATGGGTTTTTACTTTCAGATAAAGCATTTATTTTCCCTAATTACCTCAATAATGAAAATAAAGCAGAGTTAAATCATGAAACTAAGCGGAAAATCATTTTAAATAATCGCATTCGTGCTTCAACTTTTTACTTACCCCGAAGCGTTCAATAGCAAATTAATTGGCATGACTTATCAACCAAGTCCATTATAACTCAAGCTTAAAACGAATAACGATTGTGGGGAACAATCCGCCATTCGGGGCCATAAAGATCGCCGTAGCCCATGACTCGAATAAAAGCAAGAGCTGGTCGGACTAATGCCTACAATGTGTATTATAGCATTTAATATAATAATAACGTAATGAAACGTCTCGAGGTAGTGGGGAGAACCGGTCGGCAGAGGTCATCGGCTGAGCCATCCGCCAGAGTTGCCAGGGTTCAATGTGGCTCAGATGTTTAGCGAAATCATAACGTTCGACATACGAGTATTACTTGAACACGATAAGTTTGGGAATGGAGGTTACACTTTTGTTACCTATTTAATTATGTCAAAGTGTGTTATTCGAATTGACCGCTATTCCATTTCCAAACCGGGGTTGAATAATACAGGTTGAACCAGCTTCGGAGCGCGATATTGACGTATAGTAATAAGTTAATCGTCTTGGTTCATGAACTTGCTTTAGCGCGTAGCCAATGTGTGCAAGCTCTAGCGCGCTGATTATCAAATGGACATGAAATAATAATCAAATTGTTAATAAAATTGAGGAGGAAATTTTACCTACTACATTTTACTTTTGATGAGTTCGTTATTGTGTAATATACATAGTTAGTACCTAACGTAGAAAAATAAGGAAATGAAAATTACCTTTTCGGTAAGTCTCCTGGGGTCTATTCTATAGTAAATGTTTTTGATTGGAATTTACTTTTTATATTTGCGGAGCAAGGTAATTCTTAGCCCTTTCAAGAATCTGAACTGACTTCTTATGCAGATGATATGCACATGCATGTTCAGAACATTTTGAGCACCCTGAACAGTAAAGATATACCTACGTCTTATTTGATGGTGATTGGCGACTATACGACAATATTATAATAAATAAATTGCTTCAAAAACTTCCTTTAAATATTGTCTTCGGTTACCGATACTCATTAGATATATAAAACGAATTTTCAACACATTTGCTCGTAACGTGCCCCTTATCAGGCCGCTTTTAGGCTCATAATCCTGTGTACTAAACATGCGTGTTTTATAACATTACAACACTCGTGTTTAATGGTTATATCCCGATTTAGACAAGTTGGCATCTTGCAGCAAAGTGTATGCATGAATACGGTGCATTCTTAAACTAACCGGGTGTACAGTTTTTTTTTTAATTCTCGGCAAATGAATTCTTACTTGACTAATTGAATTAAATCCTTTTTGTAAATTAATTAATTATTTCTTCTTCTATGATATAGAAACTTTTCATTTAGTTTTAAACAATTTACTTTTGACAACTTTTGCATGAATTTGTATTGAACACGAAAATATTTATTTTGTCTTGTATTGCTGTTAAGAGACTTCATCTAGGTACGTCTTTAACACCTGAGCGCGCACTGTTCGAACATCACGTAAAAAATTGTTGCGCGCCATTTATTTAGGTACTTAACTTCACAAATATTTGTAAACATTGCTAATACGTGTTGGGTTATTATCCAAAATGTTGACTCGTGGTGAATACAAAAGTGATAAATACAATTGACGCCACTGAAAATTCTTGGCGATGTTACAATACGTGAACAAAAACCTGTTGCCATTAACTAAAGAAAATAACTTAGAATCCTATATTTTTTTTTTATCTTAAAAGGATTTTTTACTCGCAAATGTGTTGAAAAACTTCGAATGAAACGCGTGAATTTTGATAATATATTCATCCATGGCTCTCTTATCACGCTCACCTGCGGCTCGCGTGAACAACTCCGCCTCGGATGTATTGATCAATATAGCTCACTTGTATCACAATGTACCAACTATAAACGAATTATACGTACCTATTGCGTAAGTATAAATTGTAACCATCGGGATGTATTTTTTACACAATATAATCCGTTTAAATCGTTTTATTTCACAAACACTCTTTACTTTCTTTTTCCCTAGTAACTGGTATCCCCACGCAAGCCAGAGGTGAGTCGCGCGTATGTTAATGCTCCATTAAGATTATACCAACTAATTGAAAGCCAATAAATACAACGGCTATGAATATTAATTTTATTTGGCTTCGCTAACTGAACCAGACCCAGTGCTATTCCATTTCATGATCGACTATCTAGTTCACGCTCTTTCCCTACGTTACGCTATGCATAAGAACGGAACAAAAGATATCGACACACATGTGACTAAGTATAAGCACTTTAAAGGAATATAAAGCTCGCGTGCGAGGGATTCGCATTTATAGGTATATAATTTATTTATAGCTGAGTACCTATACAGGGTGATTTAGGGGTCGTGGAGCAAGAAGACCAAAAGTGAATAAGATGATCATACTGAAAAACTTTTCCCATGGGACCAACCACGAAATCGTAAAAAAATAAGAGCCAATTAAGAGTCAACTGTGAGTTTTTTTTTTTTTTCCTCGCGATATACTATTTATTAAGATAAAAATGGTATACAATAAATAACAAAAAAAAGTACTAAAATTACTAAAATTAACTTAACCTACTAAAATTACTAAAACTAACTTAACCTATGGGGCCTACACTATATTTACATATATCCCCTAAATCGATGCCACTTGCTGGTAGGGTGCCCATAAGGCTGGCTGCATTTCCTCGCTGAATGGCAATGCCAATGCGTTGAGCGAGGAACGAGCCAGCCCTATGGTCACCAGTGGCGCGTGTGAGCATTTTGGATATTGTATTAAACAATTTTAGGGCCTCCGGTCCCCATGGACCCAAAGTCTCTACGGCAAACGCCGCAAATACGTAACTGTCACCTAAAGATGCGTATTTGCGGCGCTTTGCAGCTTCAGCAGCAGCGGCCGCACTGCCCGCCTTCAACGACGTCGTGCCGAGGTGGGACGGCGCTAGGGTGTCCACGCATGTAGCGTCCCAGATTAATGGCCGTCCCCGTTGCCACGGCACGAGGGTGAGTCCGTCGGGCCTCTTTCCGTCGTCACGCGCCAGGCCATTAGGTTCCAGTGTGGCTGGCACGCTGACGCTGGCCAGAGCCCGACGGATGATGTCGTTGAGGCAGGCATGGCGGGACAGGCGGCCGGCACTTCTGGAGCAGGCGAGGCCGTGATGACCTAGGCGGTCTACGGTTGCACCACAGAGGCAAAGGTGGGGCTCGACGAGATTGGCTCCGAGTCGCAGACCTACTGAAAGCCGGAAACTATGTGGGTCAAGGAGGTTCCCGAAATTGGCTGAGGGGTATGCATGTAGCCATTGGCCAGACTGCTTCTCGGATATGGCTAGCAAGCGGGCCCTTTCCAGAGGTGATGGACATGTCTCCAGTAGGTGCTCATGAACTCTCCGGCAAATAGGTTCGTCCCAGAGTTTCTGGAGGTTTGGGTTAGAGGGATAGTTTTTGTTAGGACAAGCAACCGTCCAGGCGTCCCTGGCCTGGGACAAGCACGCTATCTCACAATCACCTAGTGAGGGTGTTAAAATCTTGCCTGTGAGAGGCAGCGTACTGTGTACCGAAGACAGGAACGCCGGAAGTGCTACACTCGATATTTGTCTCAACCCAAGACCTCCGAACCTTACCGGTAGAGATGCAATTAGGAACATTCTGTTGTCAATTTTGATATTAGTGATTTTTTCAATTTGAGTCCAAATAATGTTGTCCAGGTTTTCACAGAAATTTGGGAGTTTCCAAAAGGGACTGTGAGTTAATTGAGAGTTAATGTATGGGACAGCTGATTTTTTTTGCGATTTCGTGGTCGGTCCCAAGGGAAAAGTTGTTCAGTATGACCATCTTATTCGCTTTTGGTCTTCTTGCTCCACGACCCCTAAATCACCCTGTATAGGTATGGATAGCACACACTAAGCCGGATTACGAATAGACCTATCCTATGCATTACGAGTGCATTACACAAAAACGGAATTATTCTCAAACTGAATTCTAACCTTAACCCGTTATTCTAGACGGTTTATATTTTTAGAAAAAAGGCTTGCTTCCTATTCTCATTCTTCACTTCACATATGGGATTCTTCACTACGAGAGCTAACTGGAATTGGTTTGAATGACGTCGTGAAAAAAATTGGTATAGCGAATAAGAAAAGACGCTTTGGAGTAACAATGAGGATTATGATATGAAGAATTACGAATACTTATTATGGGTTGTTATTGTGGAGAATTTCGCAAATAATTACCATCAGGATGAAATGATTTCGTGTATAATTATTCACTTACCGAGTAGGTATTTAGAAAGTTTGACGACCGAATAGCCTAGTGGTTAGAGAACCTTGAGGTTATGAAGCTTGAGGTCCCGGGTTCGATTCCGGTCGGGGCAGATATTTGTATGATGAATACGAATGTTTGTTCTCGAGTCTTGGATGTTTAATATCTATTTAAGTATATATTTATCTATATAAGTATGTTTATCCGTTGTCTAGTACCCATAGTACAGGCTTTGCCTAGTTTGGGACTAGATCAATTGGTGTGAATTGTCCCACGATATTTATTTATTTTATTTAGTTGTATACCAATCTACACGAGTTAGAGTTGTAATGTCTGCTATTAGCAAGGCAGTAGATCTTAAAGCCATAAATAATGCCAATCACAACGACATTGTACCCGTCCACGACTTTATGGCAAGTTATTGTCACAATTAAAGTAAACTTTTAAGGTCAATGAACTATGAGTGCAGTATTTTAGTTGAGTTGCTTTTCAATTGGGCTCAAGTTAATATTATATCGCCGTTTTGTTGGTCCTCATTAAAACACAAGACAATAGAAAACATATATAATATTTACTTCTATTTCTATACTTAGTTACGTAATAATATTATAAAGCGGAATAAAATATATCCTAATATCCTATATCCATCCAGAAAGTCTATTCTATACACTGGTGAAAGAATTTTTGAAATCAGGTGTGGAGCTCCGGAGATTACCCTCTACATATAAAACTTACAAGGCTACTAACTCACAGATTTTTCCTCTTTAAAATATTGGTTTATTTAAGAAAAACGTTTTGTCTATTAATAGTATTAATACACCCTGTCCTACTGACAGATGTCGTAAACCCCCTGTCTGAATACA
Organism: Epinotia nisella; assembly: GCA_932294315.1. Classification (NCBI taxonomy): domain Eukaryota; kingdom Metazoa; phylum Arthropoda; class Insecta; order Lepidoptera; family Tortricidae; genus Epinotia; species Epinotia nisella. The sequence continues at coordinate 17,349,898 of OW028677.1, read as the reverse complement.
CACACAAGAGAGTCAAAATATACTAAGTACTCATTGTATACATGATTAAAAGATAAGTAAACATAATTATTAATCTAACCTCTAACCTACTCGTATATATGTTTTCCATCGTATTTTCTCGGAAACGTTCGTATTTTACTTCAGTCAACCTCAGTACTTTTTGTACTGTGACCGACTGAAATATTAGCAAGACACGTTCGTGAGTTTCCGTGAAAATACGATGGAAAATAATTATGCACTACATCTGTACCCTATTAAGCTAGTATCTCATTACAACGAAATATCGATTAGTTGATTGTAAGATTCGACTAAGTAATCATATTTCTAGGGTTCCGTACCTCAAAAGGAAAAAAACGGAACCCTTATAGGATCACTTTGTTGTCCGTCTGTCTGTCTGTCTGTCTGTCTGTCTGTCAAGACCCTTTATCTCGGGAACGCGTGGAGCTATCAAGTTGAAATTAAAACCATATACTCAAGTCTACGGTCCCTTGAAGCTGTTAGAAAATCAAACTTCAAAGTTAACGTAAAAAAACCGCCGTTTATGCTGCGAAAAACGTATATTTCGACACTCTCAAGGGAATCAAAATTTATAGGGTACTTTCTGTTGACCTATAAGTATGAAATTTGGCAAGTAATATCGTCATATACTACAAGTACAGGGAAAAATCTGAAAACTATACATTTATAATTAAATCCTTAAAAAAGTAGTATTTATTTAAAGTACGTATTTAATCAATCTTAGAGGTATGAGGAAATTTGTACGTAACCCTCGGTGGGCGAGTCTGGCTCGCACTTGTACGGTTTTTTTTTGAGATAATTTTCACACGCTACTACTAGTTGTACTGACTGACTTGGTAAACATGAGATCTGCAGATTTACGGATAATTTAATGATACTTGAAATTACCCCTTTTAATAAAGTTTACACAGGAATTATTGCGCGTGGCAGATATTTCTGTATTTCTATCCTCGGTTTTTCCCGCCAGATTTTCATCACCGTTTGTGACAAAGCATTAGGCAGGCACGTCATACCCAATACTGCGATGCGCTCGTCGTTTTGTATCGCATAGTGCATTCATTCAATCCAATTCACCAATTTGCCTCTGCTCTACTTTTTGCTACACGTCCCAATATTTGAGTCATGCGTAACATGTACCTACCTAGTGTTCAAATCTAAATGTAAATACAATACTACGAGTATCGTTTTTATTATATGATGCAACACAATATAGCACACAAAAGAAAACTAAATTAAACTAAACATAAGCAATGGTAGATTGGTAGACAAAAGGGCGGTCATATCGGTAAAATGCCATCATTCCAGACAACTTATCTCCAGATGCAAAACCTGATAAAGTAGGTAGTGTTTACGAAACGAGTACTTTAACATAAATCTCAATCGTTAAATAAATAAATATTTGCAGACAATCTTACACAAATCGACCTAGTCCCAAACTAAGCAAAGCTGTACTAGGGGTACTAGACTACGATAAACATACTTATTTAGATAAATATATAGAAAACATCCATGACCCAGGAACGAATATTCGTGCTCATCATACAAGTAAATGCCCTTACCGGGATTCGAACCCAGGACCTCTTGCTTCGTAGGCAGGGTCACTACCAACTAGGCTAAAGCGGTCGTCAAAATATCACGCAAGTTAATTATACGAATGTCAAAGTTTTTCAATTTAAAAACCTGATACTTATTAGGTACTAATTTATAGTTAATAATTTTATGAGTTGACTTGTGCATCAAGATAACATCTAATAGAATAAACTATTGATTATGATATGAAAATGATGGAAGAAGAGTGAATGAAAATAGCATTCTGAATAATAATGATAATGAAGTAAATGATTTTATTTTTGATAATGCTACATATAATTCGTTATGACTACGTCAACAAGTTGTTACCTAATTTAACATGTACATATTTTAGAAATATCTATAGGTAGTTAAGTTAAAAATGCGTTCCTAATTCGGGTTCCAGAATAAATACGTCTACTTAAGAGGCGTCGTTTTCATAATAAAGTCATTTAGATGATTGTCAAACGTAAATGGAAAACCATGATGATATAGAAAAGAAATAAAACGGTGCGCTTGGTCGCGTCATGTCGCATACGCCGCGGGCCGCTATCTCGGCAGTTAGCATAACGTCTCGCTCTCCATATTCCTGTCAATCCCGTTTAGGCCGTCGATTACGCAGGACAAATCAATTACCGCTGCATTCCACCGGCGGCCGACCGACGAATTCTCTGTCACGATCCAATCTGCCGATGACGAGATCTCATCGGCCGTCGCCCGGCGACGGAATGCAGAACATTGCGCCGCGCACTAACCAACCGAAAGACTAGATTGGCAGGCCGAACGCGATGGATGACGCGCCTCAATCAATTACCTGCGCATTCCTCGCATTCGGACGTACGTCTATTACGTTCTGTTGGTCTGACTTGGCCCAGCCAACGCCAAGAATTTCGTGCTCGAATCCTGAGTCGGAATGTTATCAGTGCTTCGCATCTCGAAGCATCTGACATGTCAGAGTAACAGCATTCGTGAGCCATTATTTGGATTCTGTCGGGACTGAAATTAACTAGCGTACTTTGGGTAATAACAGGCCGTGACACGCTTCATCCTGCAAAATTAACTAATTGGATATGAATACTTGACCGGGTCTAATGATCGGGCCGGGCCGGATGGAAATCGTAACAAGCTAGCGTGTAGTTAAACATCTTCAGTTTTTGCGTCGCCGGTCTAACCACACCTGCATTCACGCTAATTTATGAGGACGTATTTGTATTTAACGTTCGATACGATTGCGGGACCATAAAACTCTGCTTTCGAACACGAACTCAATTACGATAAATCACGAAGTTTAACCTATTTCTCGTAGTTTGCGCTCATTAATAACACATGTCTATATTAACCTGGAGATTATGCTGAAACGTTACAATATGATGCTTGTAATTCTTTTTAGCTGTTATCTCGAGATTCTCATTACGATTAGGGGTGTAATTTAGTAGTTAGAGGTTACGAGTAATAGCTAGTTATGATGATGAGTGAGCAGAGTGAGTGAAGGAGTGAGCGAGTGAGTGAAGCAGAGCGGCGGCGACGCGGGTCAATGTCGGCGCGTGCGGTTTTCCTTCGCGGGCCGCGAGGTCGCGCCCGCTAATTATTTCGACCGGCTTGCGACATCTGCTGGGCCAGCATTCACAAGCCTAACAACAGCTCATCTGAGGCGAACCAGTGTAAATCTGATCAGTGTAAGTCTGAACGTAGTTACGTAGTTGTTAAGAATCTTGAGCTAAAGTTATACTAGTGGTAAGTAGTGAGCCGAGACAGTTTGTGAATGTGCACAGCTGTTCTTAGATGACTAACTGCGGGGTTAGCGGTCCCGAACCGCTGATTGTTTTAGTTGCTTATTTGCTTCTAAACAACTAATTATGCACCTTCTAAGTCAAATATTTCTCACAGATGTCCCATCGTCACCACACACTGCAGCACTGGTTAATACTAGGTATCTGGTTTTATTAATAATATAATAAGTAAATTAAGGAATATAATCTCTAATAACCCGAGCCTACACCTGAAGTGCCTATGAAGAATCTTATCAGTTTGGTTTTTATTGATTTCACCATCCTTTGCCCGATAGGTCCTGCTGTACTGTTAAACTATTATTTTATAAACCTACACCTCACACTTAAAAGGACCGAATCCGATTTCTTACAACCTCCTAACACCAATCAGCTCAACCACCAAGAATGTTTTTCTAGAACAGTAATTTCTTAGAGTAAACATGTTTTGTGACAATACGGAGAGAAAGCCATTATTACATTAAGTACAGTGCGCCCACGCAGCGGTTTTATGTTAATCGAAGAGCCGTGTCCTCGCCAGACACGAGGTGTGCTCCTCTTCGTACTTCAACTTAAGATTATACATAGTATGGGTACGTTACGGGTAGCCTCTTTCATACAAAAAAGGGCAAATCAAAGCCTCGATTCTCTCCTTATCCAGTATTCTACTTTAGTACCTAAACCATTTTATATATTTTGTTTCTCAAGTTTTTGTAAAGTGGACTGAATCTTCGTTTAGTACAGTCACGGACTTTAATTGTTGAACCATTTAGAGCTCACTTAATACTTGGACACATCATAGCTTAAATATTAATAAAAAACCAAAATTAGTTGACCTATGGTTTAGTTAAATATATTTCATAGTCAGCGTTACCAGACAATATTATAAATATGAAAATTTGGATGTTTTGTTTTTAACTCAATCACGAAAAAAACCACTTAATGGATTTGACTGAAATGATGATTTATAGTTTATAACGTAGATAACCAAAGGAGATTTATCGAGGAAGTCGGATTATGACTAAATGTGGTGTATATAAAATTGGGGTAGAAATTTGTACTTATCAGATTTTGGTAGTGTACGCGGATGAACTCGCGGGAAAAGCAGTTTAAAATAAATATATATTACGTTTAGATTACGTTGCTCTGGTTGCTTTCTTTTTAAAAACCATTATAGCATACAGTGTGGCGTCCTATATTAGGTATCACTTTATCCATTTCTCGAAGAAACCATTAATTTCACACCTCACAGTGGAACACACTCGTCGCGCACAGGCCAGCGCAGCGGTCACGGCGCAATATTACGGGATCTCCGGTCACAGCTACATTCATACAGACCTTATACCACCACGCGCATATACCACGCCTGCACGCCAATACCACCCTTATACCGTCTCAGCCAGCCCGCGTCGGCACCACGCTACCACGATAAACTGCACTCCACACAAACGATTATTAACCGTATCTTAAGGACGTAAAGATGATGATGCTTGATGTTTTAACGTGGTGCTTGTTATACCACGTTTATACACCATTATCCGCAACAGAAAACAATTTAAGGTTTACGAGTGAAGTCGTAAATGGGATTTATTTATATTCACAATTGCAACCTTGTTTGCACACTTTGAGTGCGTAAAAGTTCTGCTGGGAATGTTTTAACTATAACTTGATTGATATGTTTTTCTGGATAAGATTTTCCATATAGGTTATTTATTATTTCGAGTGGATTCAAATTGAAAATGCTAGGTACTACAGCAGTCAATATTCAAATTCAAATTATTTATTTCAGACCATGTCCATAGTGTTAGTTATTTGCTTATTCTAAGTTAGTTAAATCTAAATATCATAATATATTATATATAGCGCCTCTCGATTCCATATGCACAGAGTCCCAGTGTTTCCACATAGCGCAGGCAGGAGACTCTAGCAGCAGACGCAAGAGACTGTTGGAGCTGTCACGCACGCGGCCGGATATTGGACGTGCAGAACGTGTAAGGCTACGGTAAACGCTTGCCCTAAGGCGGGCGCTACACGCTTGTTTGCCACTGACGTGGTATAAAAATAGGTAAACGTCCCAGTGCTTGACTTGACACTTTCAATCTTAATTATAAGTTAACTATGAGTGTCAACTATTAGGCGTTGTGGTATCACCGATTTTGATGTTTAACTTACTATCATTGTCACTGTTAATGGATCGCACTGTAATCTTGAACTTTTTCACATTAATACAAAAGAACTCGAAAATTATACATCCATGAAAACATTCCATGTAAAAAAATAGGCCAAGACTCGATACTCTACCACAGTAAAAAGTTGTGAGATATTTCGTAGAGCCAAGGCATTCTTATTCATCTTTATTTGTTTGCTAAACAAAATTCTGCAACTTGGGAATCACACTAATATACTACATAATTTGGGTTTGCAAAAAATGATGAATGAAGTAAAGTTGTGTGACCAAAAAATGTTAATAAGTGGACTGTAGGTAATTTTAAAAACGAGATCGATAATAAATTTACAACCGACACCGATATGGAGCCTTAAAGTCACTAAAAGGACACTCACCTTTGCCAGGAGCTGCTGGGACGCTCCTTCGTCAGGTATAGGACCCTGAGACCTGGCTTGAACTGAACAGACTCACCCGATCCCAAGGTTACCTCGCACCTGAGTCTACTCGGCTGATGAGGTGTCCTTCACTTCTGAAGGACACCTCATCAGCCGCACAATGTTATTGTTGCACAGTTTGAACAGCGATCGACCAATCACAGGGCCCCGCGCGGTCGCGCCGGCGTGCACTGCCTGTGCTTCTCCTCCCTCCGCCGGGCGCGAGGCAAGGGAGCCTGTTTAATATTATGATCTTTAATTTTGATTTAAAATTATAATTATTTGCAATTTCCTTGCAGTAGGCGTGAAAAGCACTATGTTAAGCCTCGGCCGAAAGTGCAATAGCTGGACTCGTACTTTCGAGGGCCTCCGCTACGCGTCGGCCCTCGAACTAACTCGTCCATCTATTGCTTACTTTCTAGCCTCTACAACAATGTACTATAGATTTTCGCACCAAAATCGCTTCGGATTAAAAATATCAAATTTATATAGTGGTAAGAGTGATCTATAATGAGTATTTATACATGTTGTATGTTACAAGTCTGATTCATCACGAGCACGGGAAAATGGGAGTGAATCTGGAAAAAGTAGACGTCCTCTGCGATGCGTCCTCCTTCATAAACTATTATTGCTAGGGCTTGGAACTCATTTTCGATGAAAACACGGCATGGCATGTGTTTATAGAAAAAAAATACGATAAAGTGAAAAAAAGTTGCATGTCGGATCGGATCTAAGGTGAGGTATATTTTTATATATTATTGATGAAATATATACTTAAAAATTGTATCTGAAAGGTCGTTTTGTGAATTTTATAAATACGTATACTTTTTGGGCACTTGTGCTACAAAAAATTCAATCTAAAAAAAAATTCGATGCAAACATGCATTGCATCAAGGTGAAGTAGCGCCATACCTCTTTGTCCTGAATTTTTATTTTAAATAAACTTTTGATGCAACTGGGATTTGTGCCATATTGTATTTGCTTATCATACATACAAATTAACACTAGGAGTGTAAAGTACCATATTTATTATGATAAGTTTACAAGGAGGTATTAGTGTGAAAACTTATTAATTACTTAAGTAGGTACTTATTACAGTTAGGTCAAGGTATCAAGCCTGGCAAAGTAATAAATATTGTTAACAAATATTTAGTATTTAGTATGTAATAAATATTACGATAATATCTCTAATAGCCATAAAAAGTGAGTTATCTATTCAGCTATACAGTCGTATCCAAATTATAGGTGTAACATTATAATAAGCAGACTATTATCTTTCTTTTGCGCCTACGCAACACCTACTCTACAAACGCGCGCCTCTAAATAAGACATTTTATTTAAAAGTAACATTAGTATTAGTACGGTCAGCAACTAACATTTAAAAACTTAAAAGAAATGTCCCGTTAAGATTTTTTTTTTTAAACTGGACTAGTGCGAGTCAGACTCGCCACGGAGGGTTCTGTTCAAAATGAAAAAAGTATAGTTTTCAGATTTTTCCCTGTACTTGTAGTATAAGACAATATTACTTGCCAAATTTCATAGTTCTAGGTCAATGAAAAGTACCCTATAAATTTTGATTCCCTTGAGAGTGTCGAAATATACGTTTCTTGCAGCATTGACGGCCGTATCTTTTTTTTTTAAGTCAACTTAGAAGTTTGATTTTTTCACAGCTTCAAGGGACTATAGACGTGAGTATATGATTTTAATTTCAACTCGATCCACGCGTTCCCGAGATAAAGGGTCTTGACTTGAGGGTACTTTCCTTTTTTGTAAAAATATCGCGTAACTATGATACCAAACGAGTAACCCGCTACCTACTTCCTTCACAGGTTATGTAATAACTTGCTCAAATATCACACTATAATTCTAAGTATCTTTATTCCGGAGACAACAGTGCTATGGCTAACAGACGCTATTTTTGAATGTGAATAATTATATATTAGATATGCTAAGGAATATATTAAAACTCAAAAGAAAGTACAGTTTTAATTCAGTTATTTTTTCTTATATGACTCAGTTATACACACGATATACATACACATAAACTTATAATTTTCAAATCACACCGCTGCCGTTGGTACCCCAAACAGCCGCTATAATATTCAAAAGATATGCAAACCTTACACATTTACTTTAGAATCTGATTAAAATTTGAACAATAGGTGCCCTATTCATGTTTTATGGCGGGTTCCGAATTGAAACAAAACAGAGAGGGGCTTGCTAAGCTAGTGTTAATTAAGAAGGGCCCTCTGGTCTCTAATTAACCGTGCCCCGCCGCATTCAGCGTAATTAGTTTCCTTACAAGCTTCGGACGTTCTCACGTTTTCCGACAATTCCAGTCAAATCATGTACTTAATTGATACAAGGAGGTTGTTTGTGCAGAATGGAATAATTAAATTTTAGTTTCTTTGAAGTATAGTTGCGGGATTAGCGAATTTTTCGTGTCGCGTTTGTTAAATTAACTTTGTTCGAGTCAAAAATCTTGGATATAGACAGGCATGTTCTCTGTTGACTAGTAAAGATAATACAGCTAAGAGTTTAGATATACCTCGGGAGCTCGGCACCCTGACAATGTTGCCTCGTGACCAATTTAAATAGGATCTAAAAACTTTTAGTATGTACAGGACAGGCCTTAAAGCGAAAGCTGTACCTATACAATGTCACGCATTCTGGGACTGGGACATTGTTTTCAATCTCTATCCACTTTCTGGCTCCATCATTAGGTCAACTTTATGAACGCAGAGCTTGCAAGATTTGATTAAATGATTACTGTGTTACTTAGATACATTACAGGTAAAATGAACCCCACCAAAAACATAAATGAGAAAATGGGAGCCGAGTTCAATATTCAGAATATGCGTGGTTGTCAACATCGCCGATAAAAGAATTGAAATCTAAATGAGTGCCAATGCCAAGTAGTGTTTCAAAAGACTCGAGCCTTTTATCTCTTTATTTAAGGCTCGCTTCGACTTTGACACCTAGAGGGCTAAAAGCATATAAAGCTCTTCAGCCCCCAAGCCTATGTAATTCTATTCAAGAGCCTAGACTCTCGGAGCTCATAACCTTTTTAAAAGGCTATTATTTAAAGGCTAGAAGTCCATATCAAAATATTTAGACTCAAATATATTTTATATTAAAATATTTTTGAGTTTATAGTTTTTCTTTAATAAACTCAACGCTTTTTTATGTTGTGATTGAAATAAAATTAAAGACTCAAGATTTATTAAATTAATTAATTTAAACCATTTTAATTTAAGTAATTAATGAAATGAAATGAAAAAAAATATTCCGGAAACATACTAGTCCATATAAAGTAGATACATTGTTATTGTTACTTGCAAATAAATCAATGTTATTATAATCCAAAAGTCTCCCGATATACTATTTCATTATCAGCATAGTTAGCACAAAAACACTTGCATAGGTTTTTAATTACTTCTTTCTGACTGACTGTCAAAACATTGCACAATTAGGCCGCCGATCTGAATTGCGACTGCATTCATAATTAAGTTAAAAAGTTTATAAGGCTTAGGTTTAAAAAAAGGCTACAACCTTTAAAAAGGCGCCCTTAAAAAGCCTAAAGCCTTTCAAACTAGCTTTTTTTAAGATTTCGCCTTTATTAAAATGACTAGCACTTCGAAACCTATTCCATCAAGCCAGCTCTAAAAAGAACTCCGGAGCTTTAAAATTCGGGCTAAAAAGGCTAGAGTCCTTTGGAATACTAGTGCCAAGTTCAGTAAAAAATTATAAAATAAAATGCATTCTAAACATACAATTTCTTATTTTTAGGGTTCCGGCAGGGATCGGAACCGGTTTTTTCAAAAATCCCCGAAGTAGTCTAATATTTTGAATTTTAGGCTCTTAATGTAGGACTCTGTCGTTAGTGTGGGCGTTTGGTGAAAAACCTTACTTTTTTTGATAAAAGTATGAAACTTGGCACAGTTATTCCTTGTGCCAAAATAAGCCGATTAAGATCGGTAGCCCTCGGGAGCCCCCCCTCTGGGGCCGGGGAGGGGGGGTTAAAGTCCCGCTCCGCCCGGCTTCATTCTAAAAATTCTAACCGTCCATGGCTAGCTAATATGTCGTGTTTGGTATCAATTTCGGATAAATCAATGACTTAGAAGTCATTTTTGGTATAAAAAAATATTATTTGTCTTGAAATTAAACAAGAAAACATAAATATAAAGATTTTCAACTCCATTTTTTTTATTTTGAGCATACGTAAATATTAAACGGCCTGCTATTTCTGTATACAAAAAATATATTTATAAAGCCAATTTATTGTAGATTTGAAAATATATAACTTTTAACTACCTTTGCTAACAATAAATAGTGTAAAAAAAGATTAAGTGGCGAGCGGTAGAAAATACCGCTCCGCCCGGCTTCATCCTAAAAATTCTAACCGTCCATGGCTAGCTAAGAGGTCGTGTTTGGTATCAATTTCGGATAAACCAATAACGTAAAATTTATTTTTAAGATAAAAAAAATGTAATTTGTTTAGCAATTAAAAAATAATATATAAAAATTGATTTATACAACTCCAATTTTTTTATTTTGAGCCTTCGTAAATATTAAACGGACAGCTATTTCTGTATACAAAAAATATACAAATAAAGACAATTTATTGAAGATTTGAAAAAATAAAATTTTTTAATACCATTGCTAACAATAAGTATTGTAATTTTTTTTTGTAGCGCGCTTTAGAAAACACCGCTCCGCCTAACTTCATTTAAAAATTCTAACTGTCCATGTTTAGCTAATAGGTGGTATTTAGTATCAATTTCGGATAAATCAATAACGTAAAAATCATTTCTGGTATATAAATGTAATTTAACAAGCAATAAACAATATTTTACTAGAACATATTTTTATTATGAGCCTTCGTAAATGTTAAACGACTAGTTAGTTGCGTATGCAAAAAATACTTAAACAAAGCCAGTTTAATGTAGATTTGAACAATATAACTTTTAGCTACCTTTGCTAATAATAAATAGTGTATTTTTTTTAAGTCGCGTGCCGGTGCTCAATTTTTACCGCCTGTTCAACCTAAGTGCTCATTCTGGAGACCGAATGTGCTATATTCGTTCTTGTGATCATAAAAATGATGAAAGATTAAGAAATATTTGTAACACAATTTTAATTTGCACAGTAGTGGCGTTCCCTTCGAGAAGTACGTTGTAGTAGTTGTAAGGGACCTTAGAAGTGTCGCGAGGCCTCATGTTTGTATTAGGTGAGAGCGTCACTATTAACGCCAATGTCACTAAGAACCCTTTTTCAAAGTCATATTGTACGAGTATAAGCGGAAAAGGCACATTATTACGTATAATTTACTACACGTCTCGAGAGTCAACGCAGTTTCCTCCACTGAGACATAACTGGGTACATTTCAAATCCCTCTTCAGTTGCATTGCGTTTTGCAACCTGCTTTGCATTTACATCTTGTTTAGTTTAAACAGATGCTGCCCACACCAGGGTTGTCAGACCAGTGTGGAATCCATTGGCGAGCATTTTCTTCCATGTCTAAGCAGAGGGACTGGGTAAGTTTTGATGACGAACAAACGCCTAGTCCGAAACATGTAGGTACCTACCCCTTGGTGAACTGCCCGTGTGTGCTGGTATAGAGCAGTTTCCTCTAATTGCTGGTTGTTTATCGGGTTATCGTACTCTTCGCATCGCTTTATTTTCATCAACCTCTAGTACAAGACGTAGTACTATTACTTATTCTGTTGTACAAGTTATATCTAAATGTTGAGATTTAAGTACTAAAAATATAGCAATAATAATAAATATTAGGGGACATTCTTACACAAATCGAATTAGCCCTATAGTAAGTTCAATTAGGCTTGTGTTATAGGTACAGTCGCCCACACTCCTAACTGACCATTCGTGAACCTTATATCAGTGACATAACGTTCACAAATGGTCAGTTAGGAGTGTGGGCGACTGTACTAGACGACGATATATATAATAGATATAAATACTTAAATTAAATACATAAAAAACATCCAAGACTCAGAAACAAATATTCATGCTCATCACACAAATATTTGCCCTTACCGGGATTCGATCCCAGGACCTTCAGCTTCAAAAATATTTGTTTACTAGAAAGAACCGGCAATTGGAGGACATGCCTCAGGCGGAAACTGCCCTATACCAGCACACATAACGGGCAGTTTACCAAGGGGTAGGTACGTTTTTGGCTATGTGTTAGATCGTCATCAAAGCTAACCCAGTCCCTCTGCTTGGACATGGAAGCAAGGTGCTGGCCAATGGATTCCACACTGGTCTGACAACACTGCTGGGGCCAGGATCTGCTTAAAATAAACAAGGTGTAGTGTAGATGCAAAGCTGGTTGCGAAACGTGATGCAAAAATTATGAAGAGGGATTTGAAATGCACCCAGTTACGTCTCAGTGGAGGAAACTGCGTTGACTCTCGAGACGTGTAGTTAATTATATGTAATATTGTGCCTTTTCTGCTTATACTCGTACAATATGACTTTGAAAAACGGATCTTAGTGACATTGGCGTTAACAGTGACGCTCTCACCTAATACAAACATGAGGCCTCGCGACACTTCTAAGGTCCCTTCTCTAAGGGGACGCCACTACTGTGCAAATTATAATTGTATTACAAATATTTGTTAATCTTTCATCATTTTTATGATCACAAGAACGAATATAGCACATTCGGTCTCCAGAATGTGCACTTAGGTTGAACAGGCGGTAAAAATTGAGCACCGGCACGCGACTTAAAAAAAATACACTAAGTATTTATTATTAGCAAAGGTAGCAAAAAGTTATATTGTTCAAATCTACATTAAACTGGCTTTGTTTAAGTATTTTTTGCATACGGAACTAACTAGTCGTTTAACATTTACGAAGGCTCATAATAAAAATATGTTCTACAAAAATATTTTTTATTGCTTGTTAAATTACATTTTTTATACCAGAAATAATTTTTACGTTATTGATTTATCCGAAATTGATACTAAATACCACCTATTAGCTAAACATGGACAGTTAGAATTTTTTAATGAAGTCTGGCGGAGCGGTATTTTCTAAAGCACGCTACAAAATTATTTTTTTACATTACTTATTATTAGCAATGGTATTAAAAAGTTATATTTTTTCAAATTTTCAATAAATTGGCTTTATTTATATATTTTTTGTATACAGAAATAGCTGTCCGCTTAATATTTACGAAGGCTCAAAATAAAAAATTGGAGTTGTAAAATACAATTTTTATATATTCTTTTTTAATTGCTTAACAAATTACATTTTTTCATCCTAAAAATAAATTCTACGTTATTGATTTATCCGAAATTGATACCAAACACGACCTATTAGCTAGCCATGGACGGTTACAATTTTTAGGATGAAGCCGGGCGGAGCGGTATTTTCTACCGCGCGCTATTTAATCTTTTTTTTACACTATTTATTGTTAGCAAAGGCAGTCAAAACTTATATTTTTTCAAATCTAGTATAAATTGGCTTTATTAATATATTTTTTTATACAGAAATAGCTCGCCGTTTAATATTTACGAATGCTCAAAATAAAAAAAATAGAGTTAAAAATATTTATTTGTATGTTTTCTTTCTTAATTTCGCGACAAATAAATTTTTTTATACCAGAAATGAATTCTACGTTATTGATTTATCCGAAATTGATACCAAACACGGCATATTAGCTATCCATGGCCTCTTAGAATTTTTAGAATGAAGCCGGGCGGAGCGGGACTTTAACCCCCCCTCCCCGGCTCCAGAGGGGGGGCTCCCGAGGGCTACCGATCTTAATCGGCTTATTTTGGCACAAGGAATAACTGTGCCAAGTTTCATACTTTTATCAAAAAAAGTAAGGTTTGGCCATTTTATGTCGCTAAGGATCCCCACTACGTGTATTTAGGTAACATATACGCATTATTAGAATGCCCGATCAAAAATGATATTATAACCAAAGAACGAAATAATACCGGTTTAATTTGTATGGAGAAAATACCGGTATCCAATCCCTGGGTTCCGGTACCTCAGAAGGACAAAACGGAACCCTTATAGGATAACTCGGTTGTCTGTCTGTCCGTCTGTCACAGCCGATTTGCTCCGAAACTACTTGACCGATTGAGTTGAAATTTGGTACACATATGTAAATTGGTGATCAGAAAATAGACGCGTAAAGTAAATTAATGAATTCTGAACATGGGGGCCACTTTTGGGGGGTAAATTGGAAGATAAAAAAAAAAGTTTCGCAAACTGAATTGTGTGACATATAAATAAAAGGGGTTGTTGTAAGCATCTCAGATAATTTTTTTTTATAATTTTAGCATTAATAGATTTGAAGTAATTTAGGAAATAAGGCGAAAATTGACCATTCCCCCTTATCTCCGAAACTACTAGGCTTAAAATTCTGAAAAAAATATGGAAAATAATTCCTTGCCTAAATATTACAGGAAAACCAATAAGAAGTTTGAGTATTCAAAGTAACGGGAAAATTCTCAATATTTTTGTGTATTTTGTATGGAGCGCCTAATGCTTAGAGAATACCAATTTTACGGAACCCTCACCACGCGAGTTGCACTCGCACTTGTCCGGTTTTTCTACTACAACACAGTGTTTGCTATATAAAAGTACAATACTTCTTAAATTTGAACACTGGAATTATTTGCACAATAACTTTAGCAAATAGGTAGGTAAGCCAGTGATAAAAATGCCGATTTTTAGACGTTAATATTCAATAACCATGTTACTTATATATATGAAATTTCGGGTTCTAGTTAATCTAAGAGGTTTTAATACATATACCAAATTTCATGTTTCTATGTTAAATAGATTTTAAGTTATTAAGGAGTCCATGTGGCTCCAAATGGTTCGTAATATAACACACGGCTTTGAACTTGGCTGGACACGCTGCCGTATTTCTCAAAATTACAAATCGGGAGTCCATGCGTTCTGACTTTACTCTGCACAAACATACGTTTTGAATTACAACCGTAAACTATAACATAATAAAACATCTGGTTAGGTAAAGATATATATCATTTAATTGCACCGGCCATTTTGTCCTCACCTTTCTCTTGCAAGCGATAACTTAAAACACGACATTGACATCGGGACAAGATCTTATTGAGATACTGCGGACAGTGTCCCTACGAAACATTCGTGTCGTCGCAACGAGCACAGTCAATTCCAAAAGTTTTAGTACTCCCTTGTCGAGAGAGAGTACCGTTGCAGTTTTCTTTGACAGAGTTACATTGGCATTGCATTAATTTGTTTTAACTTGCACTTATAGGTACCGGTTTATTTTAAAGCCAAATAATTTGCACGGCGGTATGCAAGCTGGATACACTGAGCTGAAAAACATTGTGCTGACTATCTTTGTAACTGTATTCTAGTAAATAAACGATTTGTATTTGCATTTATGACGAATCAAGCGTTCGGAATTTGGGAGATTTAACAGTGATATTAGTATTATCATAACGTAGACTTTGTCCCTATTTCTTTATTTTTGATCCCTGACCGTCGCTTTATAAGGTCGAACCCAATAAAGCAGTCGAACTGCGCGGTTGGAGAGTAGCCTGGAGAAAATCCAAGGGAAGCCTCCGCCACGACCACGCGGGGGCATGTAATGCATACGCAATAAATCGTCAAATTATTTATTGCGTAAGTGTGATAATTTATCCTGTAAAGGTCTATGATAATCATCTTACTTGATAATTATTAGCGATATTTATGCCACGCCAGTACTGACACTAAAACAATTGTTTCTCTTATTAAGTAGGTACTGAAACTTAAGATTTAGGATGAGTATCCACCAGAGGTATCCGAATAAGTAGCACTGCCGTGTCAATCCTATCTCATGTATCTTGAGATACATGAGTTACGCGTAACAGGTCTAAATCTGTTTATTTTCCATGCCTTTATCGACCTACATACTCAGTTTTTTTAATTTAACTTACCAATTCCTTATACGAGCCTGTCACGTAACTCATGTAACTCTGTTTTTACCATAGTAAATCATGGATAAATACTGTACAAAAAACAAATTCAAACGGCGTTTTCTCAAAACTATGCTTTTTGAGATAGGCTTGACACGGCAGAGCAGATAGGCCTGCGAGTAAAATCCACCAATAGGAAGCGAGGCTAGCAATGCTATTTGTGGATTTTTTCCTCGCGAGCTTTGCATATTCACTCTTAAGGTTAACTGCTTGTTATGACGATTATCTGAGTATATAGTTTAGTTTAATTTTGTGTCAAAATTGTGGGTATCGGATGCTCCCATGCTTGTTCTTAACTATCGATAACAGGAGAGATAATTTAGCTCCTAAATCTCTAAATGAACCATGAAAACTTATTTAAGGTGACATGAGAATAACCCCGATACTCCGATTTTACAATGCTTTTACACACACTTCTTGCAACTTATTCATATATCCATGACGGCGTATAAAATGGATATACAAGAAACCGCGGCACCGTTCGGTAAAAAACGTGAGGCACTAAAGCGAGTATCGACTTTACCTCGCGATCGTACCCATCAGATGAAAAACTGAAGCGTCCCGCAAACGAATGGCGCACGTCAAATAAATTGTTATTCATTAACATCGAGGCAAGTACAGTAAAAGAGATGTCATATGTCATTACGTGGCGTTCGCCAATTTGTCGTGGCTACGTGCATCGGATATTAATCTGTTACAATTATATACTCGACCACTCTGAATTAACCGACCCTTATCGGGATATTCACCTGACATTGTACTTTATCGGGATAATAAACTTTTTGCACTTTAACGTGAAATTAACTTCTTGTTGGCGACAAACGGTGATATTCTTACCGGCGTAAAAACACATCATGTTTAATTTTATTATCTCATTTATTTTTTAGTATTTTTGAGCATGCTGTCTTAGGGTAGACAGCAAATAATGGCCGTATTACCGGTATGGGAATTTGAAATTACAGATATTGTGTGTACATTTTTGTAAGTATTTGTTAATTTATCACCATGCATATCTAATCAGACACACGGAGATATTTTCGACGCATGATCGTAAATACCGTGTTCATACACACTTATACTCACACATACATACACACCGACATAAGAGTCACCTATTAACATATAAGTGGATAGTTAACATTCAATTAGGTAGGTATAGCTACCCACTTAGATATTTTTTTATAAAACTGTTCCGTCGTATCAGTCTTAAATATAGGCTCAATAAAAAAAACCTTTCACTTAATAAGGACTTTTAACAATAACACTTCCACAGAGGGTGGTCGGGAATCTTTATTAAAATCTCGAGCAAGTAATAAAAGCACAGTTAAATGCGGAGAACTCTGATGAAAATATTAATTAATGTTTCGGAATGGAAAACATGTTGCTAATTAAATGGCGATATCGCATAAAACGTAATTAGAGGCCGGGAACATTCGTTTCTCACGGGGCGGCCCGGACGGGGCCCGTGCGATACTGCGCGCACATCTCGCGGACACCCCGCAGACACTGACTTGCACCTTAATGCACTACAATAAGGATAATTTTGCCAATTGCCCGTTACTGTTGCCCAGTGTACAGTTCTTAGTATGTATTTTATGAAAGGAATGCAACGCGTAGGTACTCACGTATCTACACAAAGCACCAGAACAGGTTGCTACAACTCGATGAAGGCACATTGTGTACGTAAATATTTTCTTCAACCATCTCTGTAGTGCCTACTTGTATAATTTGTTGTAAGGGCTAGCTCGTTAAGGTTTAATGCTTTCACCTCAAAACGTAATTCACTGTGTCAACAAAGTCTATTGGACGCGGCTACTACCTACTATTTGAGTTCATTATGTAAATAAATCGTTGATAACTATCTCTTCGTGTTTAATGTGTTAGGATCGTTTAATGATCGCCGTTTTTCCTAGAAGCGCGATTAAAACCAACAAAATTACAGCCCTCAACTTAAAAGCAGAGTTAACCCGCTCCGAATATAATAATGTAAGTCTTCTTAATGGTTTAAAAGCGCTTTAGTTTTTAATTGAAATTCCGCGATTGAAACTATGAACATTCCGCTGTAGCTGGATTAATTAAATGCACTGACTGGTAACTATTAGCCGAGATGATGGACGCCTCAATGGGCGGTGTAATTAAAAAAGTCAATTATCACTTATTGTAATTAGCGGTCGCGATGCCGACAAAAAGGTAATTGTTTTCTGACGGCCATCCATCGCTCGCGGGGCGGTCTAATCATTCGATCCACGCATCGATACCGTCACCCGGCATTAATAACAATTCATATTAATACTAATTGTAACACTCACGGGAAAAAAGGCAAAGAATCCACTCAACACGATCTTACGATAAAAATAAATAAGTTTTATCCCTTCAAGCCGTCTTTTTGTACTTTCGCTCAGCGTACAATAAATAGCGCAATGAAAATAGTTACAAAATATTTACGTCAACAAGAAGCCAAACTTATCCCAAAATCAAACAAAGAGTAGGAGCTCGTTTTATTTCATAATGAGGTTATTACAGAGCATCCTAGTGTTATCTGCGGAGCGGGAGCGCGACTAGCGCCAAATTGGCGTGGCGTTCTGCGCCAGCGCCGATGCGGCCGAAGATATAGCTAATTAAGGGCCTCGCGCACCGATCTATTTGGCCAGATCCAGCCGCTGACGTGTGAAAATACCCAATTAATTAACGCGAAACCTCGATCGCAGGGCATCGCTCGCTCGCGTGCTCAAACCTAGACTAACGCTGCCAGCCTTTCTATTTCTGCTTTAATTTGAACCATTTCCGAGTATTGGACATATTGATTAGAGGGATAGAGGGTTTCGTATTTAATTGGCATCCGTCCACATATTCCACAGCGTTCAGAAAGATCTGAATTCTGGTACGTCCCTAATTGGCACATCTGATGGATGCAAATAACGGTTTCGTATTGTATTACACTAGTTGATTGATTTCATGCATGTTACTTTAAATTATGATATGTTAGTATTATAAATGGAATCAAGCACCACACAAATACACAACCTTATCTACCGCCCAGCTACGCACCGTAATGCACTCATTGTTAAAACAAAACATCAATGAAACAGCATTGCAAACCCAAACCGCTGAAACTGAAAGCACCTACTTAAATCACCGCATTACACCGATTTGCCATATCGCCGCCCCATATAGGACGACTTACATCGATAGTTACGTGACTACGCGTCAATTAACCGATATGCCCCGCTGTGGTCCTGCCCACGCCGAAGTGGGGGAGGCAGGGTGGGTGAGTTGGACTGGTCGGAGGGAATAGATGGAGGCGCGATGACCGCGAGTGTAAAGCGAGTGTTAATGGCCCATTAGCCGGCGGTGTGGAGAGCGCCTAATTGGCGCGCGGGCACGCGGCGAGCACGCCGCACGCTGCACTAGCAGGCGCTAGATTCGCGCGATACTACGCACGCCAACACAACACTTGTGTTTTGGAGGCAATAAACGGAAACTCGGAGCAAACTTAGTTTAATAGAGGGAAAATGAGCTAAATAGAGAATTGAATCGAGTACACAGAGAGCAGTTGTCTGTGAGTTTTCCGGTGTTATTATTGTTGCTGTAGGTAGTTCAGAATATCGGTAGTGGTAAAACTTGAGTGCAATTGTTACATTTTCCTTTATCGGTTGCGGACAATATTTCACCTGTTATGTTAACCATACTAAAATTTTATAAGAAAATAATTTAGACAGCGTTAGATCAAGTCGGTATCTTTAAATAAACCAATTAGATTATATATAATTCACATTACTCCGTTCCGAGCCCTTGCCGTACCAGAGCCGTTGCCGAGCAACATATAAACCAACTCTACCATTTTTCATAATGACCTAAATTCCATCAAATCTGCCACTGTATTTCCATTGAAATTAAACATTCCATCAATAAATTAACTCTTGTCGAAAAAATGCACGTAAGTAACTAATTTATTAGCAATTTTAAAGATATCTCTATGTTAATAAACTTATTTCTACACAAATCAATCGTATGAATATACGTTTAATTAATTAGTTTTGATTAAATATAGTAAAATTCCAAATTGACTTATTTTTATCTATCTATATCACATCTATATCTATGGATGAAGAATCTGAAATAAATTGCTATTTAATTTAATTTACTTTAAATGTAATTTAAACTGTTTTGTGGTAGAAATATTCGTAAAACTTCGGATGCCGGGAACATTTGATATCAATTATGACACAAAAATATTATCGTCTGAAGATGTGTGTACATTATCATATATATTTAAAAAAATACAACAACTATCTAGTCGTGTTGGATATGGTGAAATGGTGGCGGCCATGTCATTTTTACTCACTCACTTCATTTTCGGTATGTCGTCCGTCTATAGCGGAGGAATGTTTTCTTTAGAAATATTTAGTTAATTTACACAATTTGATAAATAAATGAAATTTATATGTATTTCCGATCAGTCTTAAATCGATTGTGACGATTATATTCCGTATTATCATAATAAGGTTGGTTACACCTGGAACGGCATACTGACAATGGTAGGTTTCACTGTGACAGTGACGATTCTTGGTAGATTTAATGGAATTTAATTATGGTTCTGGGTATAAATAGTATATCATCCCATTCATATGGTTTGCTGATGATTATTAAAAAGAATAGGTACGGTACTGTATTCGGGTTAGATACTACATAACTTAGACGTTTGACACTGTTTGCCAGCCGAAGCACGGACGCGGCACTGGTGGATGTAGGTATTGGGAACTCGATAACCTAGCGCCGGTCGACGCGCGGGTTGAACCCGGTACGGTATACCTACTGTGCACATCCATCCGAGCACAATAGAAATAACAATAAAACTACGCCATCAAACATGTAGTGTTTATCAATGTGTTACGTACGACTCGTTCAAAACCAGAATTGTGCTCCCACGAAACTTGCCAATCCAGTAATCCAATGACCATTGGCTACCTGTCACATTAACACAAAAGAAACGACATTAGTGATGAATAACGAGCTCTTAGCTATTTCTATTTCTATCCGCAGATAAACAGCGTATAAATAATCTCACTGCATTGCGTCGTTAATTGAATGCACAATTATCAGATATTGTGCCGAGAGCTAAGGAAATTAAACGTCATTCGGCCACTTTCCTCACAATGCAGCGTCAGACAAGCATCGCATTGAAGCAGACTTTAACTATTTCTGAGCGAGTCGCAAATTACAAGCCGAAGCTATATTCACAGTGGTTTAATGACAGCTCCTCACATGGCGGCGATATGGGTTTGAGGGATCCGTAATGTTTCATATAATGTCAGAAAAACTAACATACACTTGCTATACAGTAAATTGGCATAAAGTTATTTAATATAATGTAGCGCTGGAACAGGAAAGACTTCCTTGTAAACAAATACTAATACTAACTTCCTGGCGGAAGCTGCAGAAAGTCTTTCCTGTTCCAGCGCCCCACGCTTTTACAATCAAATATTATAATTATAAGCACATAGTTTACACTTCAGCCCAGAAATAGAGACAAATTGAACTATCCATAATATATTTTTGGTTTTTACGTGCATTTATAAAAGTGTTTTTTAAACAATTTTTTTTTCTCTGGTACTAATTTTGAAAATATATGATAACTGGTTACAGGTATTTTCAATTCTGGACGACATTTGATCCAAACCTTTTTATTCTTCTTTCTGGCAAAACGTTTTACCATGATATAAAATAATGAACTTGAGAGTTTATAGATTGATTTAACCTTTATATATTATGTATGAGAGCGTTTAAATTTTATATTTTGGATATTCCCAGTTTTATTAAAATAAGCAATTGATGTGATATTATTCATTTTGTAACGTTATTTCGATATCAATTTTTAAAGTTTTTTGATATCTGTGTTATATTTACTAGCTGTTGCCCGCGACTTCGTCCGCGTAGAACTTTTTATCGCCTAGGAAAAATGATTGCTCTCCTTACAAACTTTAAACCCTCTTTTACCCCCTTGGGGAATAAATAAAAAAAACTATGAAATTAATTTTCTAAATTTTAAACAATTAGTCTAAATTCGAAGTTACAAATCACAAACTTTAAAAATTTATTTCTCTCTACACAAAGGTTAAACCCCTTTTAACCCTCTTAGGGGATGAATTTGAAAAAACAATGAAATAAGTTTTGAATTTTTACTTTAAAAAATTCTTGGTCTCCGTTTAAACTTTGAACCCCCCTTTTACCCCCCTTCAGGGTTGATTTTTTGTAAACGCTGAAAGCACTTTTTTTATTTTAATAAGTAAGCTTTCTCCTAACTTGTGAGTCTCTAGCTCAAACAAAGTGTTGCCCTTACCCCCCTTTTTAACCACCTTAGGGGTGGGATTTTCTTTACCGCTGAAAATATTTCTTTGCATTTTAATAAGTAATCTTTCTACAAAGATTTAAATCTCAAGCTCAAAAAAAGTGATCCCTAGCTCAAAAAAAATGTTCCCCGTACAAATTTTGCACCCCTTTTTAACCACCTTAGGCGTAAAAATTTCAAAAACGCTGAAAGCACTTTATTTGCATTCTAATAAGTAATCTTTCTACAAAGTTTGAAATCACTAGCTAAAAAAAGTCTTCCCCATACAAACTTTGCACCCCTTTTTAACCCTATTATTCAATTCAATTCAATTCAATGTCATTTATTTCAGGCTTTTGGACCCATATGTGTTAGTTACAATAAAATTATAAACTTAAATTAAGTGATGAGATGGTATTTTTCAAAACTCTGATAGTACTTTTTTGTATTCTTATAAGTCTCTTTCTACAAAGTTTTAAGTGTCTAGCTCAAAAAAGAAGTTTCTCCCATACAAACGTTGCACCCCTTTTTAACCCCCTTAGGGGCGGAATTTTCCAAAACGCTGAAATTACTTTATTTGTATTCTATTAAGTAATCTTTCTACAAAGCCTTAAGACTCTAGCTCAAAAAAAAAGTTTGCATCATACAAATTTTGCACCCCTATTTAACCCCTTTAGGGGTGGAATTTCGAAAAATCCCTTCTTCAAAACTCAAACGCGCATTATACCGTATTTTATGAATGATTTATTTTAAAACAATAGAAAGGCTTACAAATTTTTTTTTATATAAATTTAACATGTTGATGAATAATATTATTAATTCACTAGTAAATACCTTAATTTGAACATAGAAAAGAGAATTTCTTAATCTGCCTTTTTAAAATTAAGAACTCCTTTATTAGGTACAAGACATGAAACTTATATATATATAATAATTACTAGTGCAAATTAATATGATACCAGTTGTTCACCGATTGAATCGGTCATCGGTGCCGACAACGGCTTTGAGACGCGTCAGGAAATTACGTGCACACCCGCTGCCGGTGTTGCCACTTGCCACATTCAATTAAACCTTAAGGTATATAACAGTAGTGCGGGTGAGTATTACAATTTAAAATAGCCACTAATAAACACGTAGTATTAACATTAAAATGTATCAAGTAAAGTAGGTAATTAATATTTATTAATTCTAGGAAAAAAGTTTGTCTTTCGTTTCAATAAATGAAGGAAATATTTTTCATTATCAAGAGGAAACGTGTTCGACTTAACTGTGGTTAACAAGGTATAAATAAGGTAAAAAACTTAAGTAAAACCGTTTTTGTATGCACTTATGTGACCTGTTCGAATTATCATTATAGGACATCACATGCTATAAAATGCATGTACATTATAGTTCAGCTAATTATTTAACCTTATGTAAAAAGCATCACCGGTATCAGGTCGTGCGGTATCCAGCGTCGTGAAATTGCAGATTTATTATACTTGTTAAATATAATTAAAGGGCAATGTTGACTGTCCTAATTTGCTTGGTAAATTTTCTTTTAATACTCCCGTGAGAAGTTTCCGCTATTTTCGTCCTATTAGCATTATCCAAGCTTCCACTAATTATAGAAGGAACTGTTTTTTGTGCAGAGCAGGAGTTTAAACAAAGTTGTAGTTAATTTAGATATAGACATATTTTGTGATAGAATTCAAGCAATAAAAACTAAACCGATAAAATTCTTCATGGATAATACTTCAGGTGTAGGCTCGGGTTACTACATTTATATTTCTTAATTTAGTAACTACCTTGTACTTGTATATGCCATTAGTTTACGAAAGATTACTGTGCATATTATATATTGGCTATACATGTAATATTGTGTACCTATATGAACATGTTGCTCTATTGGTTTTCCATCCTACTAATCCTACTAATATTATAAATGCAAAAATTTGGATATTTAGATGTTTAGATGTTTGGATGTTTGTTACTCAATCACGCAAAAACAGCTAAACGGATTAAAAAGAATTTTGGGTATACATATAGTGTATAGCCTGGATTAACATATAGAATACTTTTTATCCCGGAAATCATCCCTTAAGAGGGCGAAATGGGGAGCGACCGTTTGTATGGAGCTACGATATAAACGAGTTCCACGCGGACGAAGTCGCGGGCAGAAGCTAGGAAATAATATATCTATGAAAAGATGTTTTAAGCAGCGTCCATATTTGAGGTGTGACATAATAATTTTCAACATAAACAAAACAAATGCCTATTCGAACATGTCACAAGTCACAACTACATACTAGTGACTCTGTGAGCTACGGTTGCCAACTATTTTTTGGGTAGATATAATATTTTCCGGAAAAAAAGCCAAAAAAAATAGTACATTGTAAAAAATATAGTACTTGGCTGGGCAATTTTGTGCTATTTAATAAAAGCTCGGCAATTTGAAGCACTTAGTGGAGCTTGTATTTAAAAAAACAATTCTTTTTTAGAAAAAAATTCTCAATAAGGTAAAGCTATATAATTAACGAACTTTCACGAGAATCGGTTGAGAAAGGCGACCTGTAGAGGAGAACAGACGGACCGACGGACATATAGACAGACACACGGACGATTTTCGGCCCAAGCTGAAGCATAGAACATCGTTCGCTTCGCTCCCTCGTTCGAAAAGAGCTTTACTTATCCGGTAACCGGTATAAAAGTAAATTTACTTAGAGTCTCTAAGTATATTTACTTTTATACCGGTTCAAAGTTTTTTTTTTGCAAAGATTAATTAGAAAATTAGGTAAGTAGCTTACTCAAAGTCCGCCCAATTCTAGTCTACACTAAACTGCATCTTAACCATCGCTTAATTAAAGCAGAAATGAGAGATTGCAACAGAAAACAGCACTCACTCAACGCCATTAGAACGTGAATGACGGCAGCGCTTCTGTCCAGGCGTTTAATTTCCTGATGACGCCGCCTGGATTGTTCAAGTCTCGGCGAAGAACGCTTTTATGCTAGTTTTTAGTCTTAGTTTGACGTTCGTTGGAAAGTCGGGAATAGTGATTTAGAAACGTAGCTGAAAAAAAAAACAGCGTGTTGCAACACTGTGCATAACGCGGTAAAATAATAATGATACTTGAACAATTATTATTTTCAAGCAGAAGGAAGTAAAGTTATAAGAAATAAAACTCTGTATACTAAAGAAGAATAATCAAAACCGCTCTCCAAAATTTAAATTTTGACGGGTCATAATAATTGAGCTTTTTATGATATTCTTCAATGTTTAATTCTCTTAAAAAGCAAAAGTTCAATTTATTATGGAATAGTTACTTTCTTCGTTACCATATCAAGTATCAAGATTAGAACATCATACTAATTTAAGTCGTTTGACACATTTCACAATGATATTACTGTTGTCATATAAATCGATGCGGCGCGTGCGCGAGCGTTCCAACAGTCTCTTAAAGTTATAGTGGAGTACCTACCCGACCAGTGTAATGTGGAAACACTGGGATACTATCCACAAGGAGTCCAGATCCAGAGGGGGTGTTTACCATTTATTATGAACGAATGAGGTTGTAACATAGTAAGGCTTAGTGTATTTTTACTAACATATTTTATGGACCTGGTCTGAATGGAATATAAAAAGTTGCCATATAAAAAAGGCTATTCTTTCCCTTATTAATGTAGGACTCTATCATGTATTTCGGTAACATTTTCGTATTATTAGACAGCCTGATCAAAAATGATATTATAAACCAAAGAACGAAATTGAACGAAATAAAACCGGTATTTTTGTATGGTGAAAATACCGGTATCCGATCCCTGGACTCATTTTGTCGATTTTTTTTGAGTTCGGTCGGTTTCATTCTAAGGGTGCGTTATGTACGGAACATCATTTGATATTTAACAGTGGCCTTTCGGTGAAGAAAAAAAACATTGTGAGGATACCAGTTTAAGGCACTGGTCCCACCGCGAGCGAGTAAGCTATGAGCTATCGGCTATTTTCTAGCTCAAGAAACGAACAAAAGATAATCGCTTTCGTGTAAATAAAAGAGAGAGTTATATATTTATAGTTTATAGCTGGCTGTTCACACCGCCGCGCCGGCGATGAACTATAAATTTATTTACACTTGAGCTATTATCTTTTGTTCGTTTCTTGGGCGAGTAATCGCCGATAGCTTATAGTCTGTAGCCGGCGGTGGGACCAGTGCCTAATCCCAAAAAGGTCTAGTTTTCCTTCTGGGTTGGAAGGTCAGATGGTAAGGCAGTCGATTTCGTAAAACTAGTGCCTATGCCAAAAAAATTACGTGCCAAAGCGGACCCCGGGCTCCTTTATGGCACAACCGGGAATAACGCTAGGAGGATGTGTGTGGTACCATTCGTCACTATTTATTTATGATTTTGGAAAAAAACTTGAACTTTATTATTTGAGCTGTTGTAGCGAGATGGAATTTAGCTTCTAGGAAGCATCATAGTCATACAGTCAAGGAAATTGAAACACCTACCTTTTTGGCTCTTGTCACAATGATAATAAATAATTATTAGAGAACAGGCACAATCTTACACAAACCGAACTAGTCCCATAGTAAGCTCAATAAGGCTTGTGTTATGAGTATTAGACGACGATATATTTAATAGATATAAATACTTAAATACATAGAACACACTATTCAATTTTCGATTTAAAAAATCCGCACTTGATACGATTCAGACGTTTGGAAGCTACGATTCCACACACGGACACACATAAATAAATAAATAAATAAATGTCGTGGGGCAATTCACACCAATTGATCTAGTCCCAAACTAGGCGAAGCCTGTAGTATGGGTACTAGACAACGGATAAACATACTTATATAGATAAATACATACTTAAATAGATATTAAACATCCAAGAATCGAGAACAAACATTCGTATTCATCATACAAATATCTGCCCCGACCGGGGATCGAACCCGGGACCTCAAGCTTCATAGTCAGGTTCTCTAACCACTAGGCTATTCGGTCGTCATATACACACATACACATGTTAAACTTATAACACCGATCGATTTGCGTCGGAAGGTAAAAAAATACGTGTTTCAGTTTCCTTTACGGTACTGTGCTAGAATTAATTATTTCCTCATAAACTGATGAGTATAAACATAGAAATCATAGAATATATGTGGAAGACGATGTCAAACACTCTCAACTACAACAAAGCTATAATAAAAGGGCTAAACCAACCCCAAATATCGAACTTTTTCCACGCAACCCGACGCCAGGCAGGTTCAATTACCCCGGTGCCTCGCAGCCAATAATTGGCACCAGCCCGCGACAAAGCGCCCACAATGGTCTGATTAATTTCCAACTACACCCGAATTCTAACTAGCAAACATGCGGGGCTGGCACAGCAGGATAATTACCCTTACCCGGCAGACTGAACCTGCTTTTTGTCTCGTGTGGCGATCGGAATTGATTTCGACGAATTCAGGGGTAATCGACGTTTATACTCAAACTTTATAGTTTGTGCAATCCCAAATTACGCCTGTTGTAATACTTTGATTTTAAAGTGTCACGAAAAGCTTTTTGAGTCCCTTAAATATACATGGTGTAATCGTTAAGTGTAGCCAAGCTATTCCGTAAATATAACAGATATTAGAAAACTTTAAACTGATATCGAGAGTACATTACCCAAGAAGTAAAATGACATCAAACCTTTTTAAAAATGAAACTAGAAATATCCAAAATATTAAGTTTAAATGCTCCCATACATTTAGTATCTCACGCCCTGTGAGTTTTTCTTTTGGGGATTCATAAAAGATAACGTGTACGATGAGCGAATACACACAAGCTAAAGAATCGTGTGCCATTGCTTTAATTACGCCGTAGGAAAATTGTATGAATAGTACATTTAGAAACACTGAAGAGGATCCGTCAATGTATCACACTACAAGAGCATCACTTAGAGTAACAGCTGAATACAAAAAAAACTTTCTTAAAAAATTAACATTTGATATTTTTATTTCATGAAAGGATTGTTTTATTCCTTTATCATAATTTAATCGTGTAAATAGTGAATCTTAAATATTTGTATCTTTTACAGTAGGGCAATTTACAGCCTCAACGTCGTACTAAATGTATGGGAGCGTTTAAACTTAATATTTTGAATATTTCTAGTTTTCTTTTCAAAAAGTTATTGATGTGCCCTTACTCATTGTACCTTTACTTTCGGTATCATTTGAAAGTTTTCTGATAGCTGTTATATTTACGGAATAATCGCCTGGCTTAACGATTACACCCTGTATTTTTTATTGCAGCTATTACTTACATTAGTAAGCAATTACTAAGTAATTTTTATGCAGAGACGAAATACAAAAAAAATAGGTACTTACTTACTAAAATGTTGAAAAGCTGTGCCAATACATTCATTTTGTGCCAGCAATATTATGCAACTGCGAATCGTGATTATAAATTACATTCATATTATATTTCGTATACGTAGAAAGCTACCCACAAAATCTGAAGATTTTAGAAGCTCAATTCACAATACTCCAATGGGAACGTCGTCAATCAAACGTGATGTTTTAGGGGATGACGTATGACAGAGACAATTTCTATATACTCGAATAAATAAAAGTATCCAGAGTAAGATAACTAAGAGCATGCTTATGAGGATATCGTTTTTGAGTAAATGATATTAAAAAATCCAAGTATATCTACGCAGTATCAATCAACACATGCACAAGTGTGTTACAGGATTGCGTATGAAAAGCCCGTAAATACAGTTAACAATCACATCATAAGCAATCACTCCGAGTGAATGAAATAAATTGAACGCCCATTTACAATATTCGTTGCCAAAAAAAAATGGAAAACATGATTCAGTCGGTAGCTTCGCAATTTAGTTGGTTTGTGTCGCCTGCTACCGATCCCCACTCGGGCTCGGCAAACCATTTCACACTAAGCCATGTGTCCTGCTTGTTTCCCTAGAGTTGACGAGGGATAGGAAGTGGAAAATTCATGCGTATTTTCCGGCTGCGTGAAACGGAATCCTTCACGGCTGCATCCTCAATCTACTGATTGATTACAATAAAATAAAATTGCGTGAAAGGCTCACATTAGTGTTCCGTTCACTGAAATTCGTGGGCTTGTTTTTATTTATATCTTGCATATGGCACTCACTCTGAGTCATTTGTGAAGGAACACTGAGCCTCCCGACGCATATGACCACAAACGCAAAACACCAACTCGGCATTTCATGGCGTTTTGCGATTTTATTCAATTAATTACGCAAAATACCATACACGTACAACACCACAAACGCAAAACACCTACTGGTACTGGCATTCCTACGGAGCTCACAAAGATTCGGTTCTGGCGCTTCGTACCTACACCGACCTGCCACCCTCCCTATGTGATACCTAGTTGGTATTTTGCTTAAATTCATGTTGGCGTTATGCTAAGTTGGTGTTTTGATAATTTGGTATTTTGCTAGTTAGGAATTTTGCGTACAGTTGGTGTTTTGCGTTTGTGGTCATATGCGTCGGTAGGACACTGAGAATACGTATTTTTGTAAATGCACAAATACTTACATGTTGTACACTCGTCGTGTCTTCTGTCTGTCACACCCAAGTCTTATTTATCATTAATCCTAATTTTGACATAAACATTCGAGAGTATATAAGTTTGTACTACTTAATATCCATATCCATATCCATACTTCCATACTAGTATTATAAATGGGAAAGTGTATGTGTGTGTTTGTTTGTTGGTTTGTTTGTCCGTCTTTCACGGCAAAAGGGGGCGACGAATTGATGTGATTTTTTAAGTGGAGATAGTTGTCTCTTTCTAACCCCCCACTTCCCTAAAATAGGGGGTGGAAGTTTGTATGGAGTATTATAAGGTAGAAAGCTAAAAACTGGTATGCGGACTATTTGTGACTAACAAAAAAATCGTGCATCATTTTTTTTGGAAATCTGCACCCAACCCCTTAAAAGAGAGGGTGAAATTTTATATGGGACTTTTCGCAGTTTTCAAGGTAGGAATCTAAAAATTGGTACACAGACTCTGTTACCAACGAAAAATACCTGCCTTTTTTTGTTAATTTTCCCCCAGCCCCTAAAATAGTGGTTGGAAATTTGTGTGAGACTCCGCAAAATTAGTACAGGTTCTATGATACAAACGAATAATAAAATAATTTAACATTTGTATCGTTTCTATGGTTTATTTTTCAAATCCAACTTGGCTGACGTGAAATACCATCTCCCCAGTTGGGGTGAGCTGGGGTTGAAATGTCTACATATCAATATGGGTGTCGTTTTTATGGTTTTTATGGACGACGGCATTACGAAAATGGCATCGATTTTGAAACTTAATATTGTGGACATCGATCTAAATATGTAGAGTCGACATGTAATGTCGACATGTAGTCGATATGTAGAGTCGATATGTAGAGTCGTTATGTAGAGTCGTTATCTAGAGTCGATAGGTAGTCGATATGAAGAGTCGATATGTAGAGTCTATGTAGAGCCATAATTAAATAAAAGAAGAAACTGGCTGACTGACTGACTGACATATCACCGCACAGCCCAAACCGCTGGATCTAGAGATTCCAAATTTAGCACGTAGGTTCCTTATAAGGTCTAGGGGTTGCACTAAGAAAGGATTTTTCAAAATTCACCCTTTAAGTGGGTGAAATGGGAGTCCAAAGATAGTATGGGGAAACAAATTAAGTAAGGGTATTTCATTCGAAACTTCACAGGAGTATTCCCAGCGATAAATGAGTAAATATGTGTTTCAGGTTTTTTGAGAATTCAACCCCTAAAAGGGGAAAATGTGGTGACAATGTCTGAAAATCAACATGGGTATTGTTTCTATGGTTTATCGGGTCGCTCGCTGGTCGCTGATTACGAAAACAACGATTTTAAAATCCATCGTGGCGGACGTGAAATACCATCTCCCTGTTGGGGTGCGATGGGGTTGAAATGTCTAAATATCAATATGGGTGTCGTTTTTATGGTTTTTTGGGACGTTAATTACGAAAATGGCATCGATTTTGAAATTTAACATTGTGAACATGAAAATTCTTGAAAGTATTTGTGCCAAATTGCAATTCAATTGGAACACACGGGTCAAACTGAGATGCACCTTTTTTGTAGACGGTTAAAATTACTTTTAGTACGCGGGCGAAGCCGCGGGTAAAAGCTAGTAAGTAATATTTTAAAGATAATATTTTTAAAATTGAATGTAACAGGTAATCTCTGGAACTACTCATCCGATTTCAAAATTTCTTTCATAGTATAAGTAGAACAGGTATATTTATCTCGACCTAGGCTATATTTAATCACGTGGTTTCGCCTTCGTTCTTTGTGCCTATTGTTGAAATAAACACGTTGCTCATATAAGCGCTGACTAATACTCAAATTGCTTTTAATAAGCACCGTACATATCGCAAGTCAGTTTCAAAAAATTCAAACTAAAGCGAACGGGAACTAATCTGGCCACTAGTCCCGTCGTCAAAGACGAAAAACAAAAGACTGTCCTGTCCAGCCGGCAGTTGACAGCCCGCCGGCCGGATTAACTTTCCCTCTCTCTTAATCGGTTTTCATTTAAGCCTTCGCCGAAATGTGCCTATTGGTTTTTAAACACAGCCGTTAAACTGATAGGAAAAGTTCCAACCTATTTGGTCGTTCAGTTCTAAATGTCTGTGTATTCAATTTGACTGCGATATTTTAAGCCGCAGCTTTATGTTTATAAGAATTATACGTTTTGTAACCACGAGAATTTATTTACCTAAATCAACTAAATGATTAAACATTTGTATTGATTTATTATTTGATGATTGCATATTCGTTCTGTTTATTTCATCTAAGTACATGAACTTTATTATTGACTATCCGAGGGACAAACCTAGAATCAGGTAAGTCAGGTACGTATAATTAGATCCGCAACGTCAAAGTACTGCCGTGCAATACTTAAACAACAGTAAGTGCAAAAAGTGAGTTTCGAGAAAAACGCAAAAAACCCTTTCAAACATGTTTTTTTTGGTGTTTTCGATGATTATTTACAAATGCTTGAATGTCAAAATATAGCATGGAATACATGAAATACGAATAAGTGAACACATTTTTATTTTAACAATTATTGAATAAACTATTGCTATTTTTCAATTTTTTATAGTTTTACTGTACTCTCGAAAAGAACTAAAAACACAATAAATGCAGAATAAAGTGCAGTAAAAAAGCGGATTACTGCAAACAACCCTCGTACACTAGTAGCTACTTGAATTAATTGCAAGCTAAAGTACAGTATTCATAACAATTTACTGTAATTTACTTAGTATATATTGATTGGGTTCTTCGAGATACCAACACGTCGTGGTACAAATAAGGTATGTTTACAAAGAATACACATATGTATATTAAAAAAATGTAATTCACATCAATGATTAAAGTGCAATTGTATTACACATAAGAAATTAAAATAAATATCTCTTACTAAGTAGTTGTAATTAGTAGTAACCCGTCTAGTATCATTAAAATCGGACTTTTTTTCCATGGCACTTAATCTTTTATGGCCAATATTCTTTTCGATCTTGTATTCATTTTTCTGCAAATAGAAATAGAATACTCATGTACCTAGTAAAAGTCTTTATTTAATTTTAAACGCACTTCATATTTGTATACACATAAACAAATTAATAACAAACTAGTTAGTGACTATTTTATTGGTTGGACCCGTCCAACCAATAAAATAAACAGACAGACAGACAGACACAATCGCACCATAGAGGTTTTTACCTTTTTGGTACGGAACCCTAAAAACTGAAATGATGTCATGGGACAGGTTCATTCATATTAAAATTTATCATCAAAAATCAAGCTATACGTAAATTCAATCCTTGGAAAGCAGCAGCGTGTGTCGGAGGTGTGTTAACTATAATAGTTATACCAGTTATACCTAATTGGAGATTATTAAGGACCGTGTTTGACAACTTGTAGGACGATCGACGGCACCGCATTTTATCAATGGTATCGATATTATCTAACTTTTGTCCTACAATGTAGTTAATCTATCTAACTGAAACGGCACTTGAAAACTACTTAAATCTCTCAGTTTACATAAACATACATAGATAAATACGAGTACATTCATAGCTTCATTTCATACTAACAACCTCAGCAAGTTCAATAAAATATTGTCAGAATATTAGACAATATTAAGTCCACTATACATTTAAAGCAATGTAACAAACAATTGGTATAATGAAAATGGTAATATATATAAAAATCGTACGCAAAGTAGGTATTGAACACTTGCTTATCTCAGCAGTCCAGTGTTACACGCGCCCGGTCCGCCTCACACAGCGTCGGAGACAAAACTGTAGAGCAATATTCAACCTAATGTACAGTAAATTGCCGTCACGATTGCAGTGGACACATTTGAAAATAGCCAAACGACAGTTTAAATCACAGTAAGTGAGCATTTTTACTGCATTTTAATTAGTAATTATGCTAAAAAATCCTTAATATTTCAAACACAGTACAAATATTTTAAAACATTTATATTGTACTGCATTTTAAACAGTTTTTGGCGTAAATATTAACTTCTCTTTACTTGTTAATTTAGGGTTGAAATGAGACCTTTACTGTATTTTAATCAGTGAAGTCTAAAAATTCACAGCCGACAACTTTATTACGGCAGTTTAGTTAGTTTTATCTCAATAATTTACTTAATTCTTCTTATTTACTGTACATGGAGGCTTCGATTTTTATATGTTCCCATTGTCATAATCGCACGTGGACTATATACACGTGTGCGTCTCGACACGGTGGTCCAAGATCAAGAAAAAACAAAAAATCGCAAAAGTAGCACTTACTGTTGTTTAAGTATTGCACGGCAGAGTAAATAAGTAATATTAATTTATTTAAAATTTATTGCACAGTAACAAGTTACAATATACAAATCGTAAAGTTAATGTTATAAGGCATTCTCTACCAGTCAACCATATATTTGCGATTAAGTGCCGTCTATATTATGAAGACAATTCTTTTAAACGCTCTTTAATGACTGTCGCATACTTTAAGTTTAGTTAGGTACATTATTCACTAAGGCACAAAAATGCACCTGTACACCCTTAAAACAAAAAGTCACAGTCACTTTTCCTTAAAAATAAACAAACCATAACCCGTCTAATGTCTTGCGTCCCATAGTGGAGGAGGGTAGGTAATGAATTTAAGCCAACGTCCACGGCATTAAAACAATGGTCCCCGTAACGCGCTGGTAACCGGCGAATTTGCATTCCTCATTGTGAGAGCACATAAAAATGCGCTCATTAACCTGGGGTTAAAACAACCCCGCGGACAGTCCGGCATGGGGTAAGAGCCGCTCGTCGAGATACGGTGCGACTAATTTTATAGTAGTGCGGGGACAGTGACAAAGTATATCAGTAGTTACAATGATGAAGTTTAAAATTACTACTGTTATAATTCATTCCCAGGATGGTTAGAATACCGTTAATATTGAATGCGATATATAAACATAATGTTATATTAAAATACTGTATTATTTCTTATTTTTCACATCTCATGCTCGAAAAGTGTGTCATATTAGGCTTAATAAGCGGGGCTAAAGTAGTACATTTAGCCCCTAGGGAAAATATGTATACATATTTATGATTTTTAACACATTTATTTTGACCAATCAAAGCACTTCACCATATTAAATCCACCAATCACAACTCTTTCAAAAAACATTATCTTTGCTATCAACCAACCAGAATACCTACATCTACATATTAAAATCGACCAATCAAACATCAGGTGTTTTTTAGTCCCTAATTCCAAATCATTTAAATCCACCAATCACAACTCTTTCAAAAAACATTTCTCTTTGCTACCAACCAACCAGAATACAGCTACATATTAAAATCGACCAATCAAACATCAGGTGTTTTATAGTCCCTAATTCCAAATCATTAAAAAAGAAAACGCCTCACGCTAAATTGAACAATCTCTTCGCCGTGAAATTTGTTATTGATTGTGGATGGATAATCTTTGTTTTACTATTTTCTCGCAGTCGAAGTGAAAAGTAGAGTGTATAACTCGGGTCTAAAAGCCATATTACCCCTCGAATTATTTTCCCTCGCTTCGCTCGGGAAAATATCCACCTCGGGTTAATATGGCTTATTTTAGCCCCTTGTCATACAATCTACTATTAAATTGGACCTTCGATTATCCTCATTAGTTTATCAAAATTGGACGTTTAAAATCATTAAATCCTAATTCCTGTGTGGTCCAATCCGATGATAGAGGAAAAAAACAAGGTGTGATTCATTCAGTAGGAATACAGTATTTTGCCTCCTTTGGGAGGCTAGCTTGAAGTCTATGTATAATCATAACTATTATTAGAGAGATAACTTCCCGGTTACTGATGAAGCACTATATTCGTATGATCGCGAACATTACCAGCAAGCGAATCATATCAGCCGCCCCTTACACTTTGTTCTTTGTGTATAGAAGGGAGGTTAGCTGTATACTCTTTCCCACCTATTAAAACCATCACAAGTTTTTGGTGACAACGGCACAAAATAAATTAACATCCCAGTTATTCGGGCAAATTATAGAACTCCAAAACAAGGAGGTATTTTCGCAGCGATTAAAACTCGCACCTTTCGCCGCCGAGCGTTGGCTCAGCATCGCAGAGATGCGACGAACTCCACCGCTTTTCATTACGACCTGCTTAACATACCGAGCTGGTGCTGCTGGACATTCCCGGGCAAGTGTCCACGTGTCCACTTTTTACTGCCTCCGCTTTATTGCGCTGCGAAAGGGTTAGCTCCACGTAATGCGCAATTACACCTACACGTAAACATTGTCCAAGCCACAAAAGTTACTACCATTTTAATAACAAATATTCAAATTAAGACGTAAAGTGAAAGGCGTAATAAACGCTTGAACGAGATTAAAACGCTAAGTTTGCGTACCTATTCCTACGATGGAGATTATCATTAAACTTTGAAATTTTAATGAGAACAACGTCCTTGTTAAGGGTTTTACTTCAAAATTCAGTAATGATATTTCGACTCATTACTGAGAAAATTGTATTAAATCACCAATACTCTTTCGGGGCTAATATTTCAGCTCTCTGTGGATGCATTGTTCTATTAACACGATTTTATGACCGACATATTAAAATAATAAAAACTTATGCCTCTCTTAATTAAATAATTTAGCGGCGGGCTGTGCGGAGATATGTAAATTGTTTTAGGGGATAGATCAAACAACCCTTTTTTATGACTTTAATATGCGGTCGCCGCGCGCGGCCGTGAGACAGGGGCGAGGGGGGTAAGTTATGAAATATTTAATAACGGCGCACACGATTCCATTTGAATTACTTTCCAGGAAATGATGACGTGCAAAGCAGGCGGCACACCGCGCCCTTGGACTACGTGGAAACACCGAAATGAGCGCAGAAACAAATATTGCTTTATGAAACGAACTTTTCGCTTTATTAAAACTCACAGATGAACAAGGTATTCTTATAGTTGGCTTCCACTGGCTTGAGGTTGTTCGTGATAACGCTGTGTGCAATGTTTTTGTACAGCAAAATTATTATTTGTTTAAATATGATCGCGTGAAAACACGTTGAATAGTATACTAACAATAAGTTGTTTAATTCCTTCTTTATCTTAGATCATCATCTACATTAATGTACGAGACGGGAAACAACTGAATTTTACCAAAAAATATAACGCACATATACTTTAGGTACGAATGGCAACTGTCTTTAAAAGGTTTAACATTCTTAATTAATATTCCTTAACAGATATGCGAAAAAACCCGTATAATGACGTCAAGGGTGCGGGTAATGACGATCCGTGTCGTGGTAATGATGGTATTAGTATGATGGACGTAATCAAGGAGGTATTTTACGCGATGGCGGTAGGAGTATGACTGCTGGTAAGGAGGATGGAGGCTTTCAATTAAATAGGCGTGTTGTTAACACATTTTGCGTAGGTATGGTTTAGATTAATTAATATGGCCAACTTTTTATGATACTGTCATTGGAATCGTCTACCTTGAACGGTAGAGTTGCTTTTTGAATAGACTACTTTCAGCCAACTCAAATAATCTCAAGTATACGTAGTTGTTTCTAACCTGAGTTATTTAAAGCATCTGTTAACATTAATTAAAATTAAATATTGAAAGCCAGAAAGGGGTACTAACTTTTCAAACCTACTTAGAACAATTCACCTGTCATTTTCCCATACAAAAAGTGATATTTAGATCGACCCGAAGCACATGTACCTAGTAATACTGGTAACTTTTACGCACATCCAGAATAAGATTGATGTTCTAAAGAATAGATTCGACTTGATAGTCAAAATAACGAAAACTAGGTTTAAAATTTGAACCAAAATGGAGAGTCAAGAAAAACTGTAATATTTGTGTAATGAGGATTTAATTATTTAAAATTGCAGTCGACAAATGTAGGTACACACCGAAATGACATGACGCGGCGCAGTGCACAGATATTGTGACTTGGTAACCTATGCACCCCGTGACCTAAAGGGTACTTACCTTTTTGTACAGGCATCTATGTATATGTCCACGAACTCGGTTCAACTAAAACATTTTTACTGTTTCCCATTGTGCGCGCACATTGTCGTCGTCGCCTCGAGCCGTGTCAAAACGCGAGTCCATCGTATTAAACAAAACGTGCATTTTCGTTGCACTCCGAGAAACGCCCGCAGTGCCGCCAAAACCATTCGAAGATAAATCGATAGCTAATTTGAAATGGCTCATTGTTGTCTGCACTATAGTCTATACAAAGGAACACAACTTTCACAGATATTGCTCTTGCACAATACAGACACTCCAACTGAAATGGCAAAGGGCCGGGACTTCATGTTCGATGACATAGCTAACGGCTAAGTTGCTTCACTGGATAATAGTAATACTTCGCTTTAATATTTTTCAATGAACTGTTTCTTTGCTGTTTTATCGCCAGTGATTTGTCTTTACAATAATAGTGCTTGCAGGACGCGGTACGCCTCTTAAGCGTTTTAGCTTTTCCCACGTTATTTGTCTATTTATTCACTTGTATTCTATCTCCTTACGTAACCCTGGATAGGGCACAAATAAATAACGTTTTATTAACAAATCGTGATGCATTCAATGACCAATGTTGTGATACGTAATTGGTAAATTACCACTCTCATAATTCTAACTAGTTCGCAAATAAATCGATGTCAATAGGTAAATTGGTAACATAAATTCTAAATGCGATTTGTATAACGGTTGCACTATTAAGAATCAGAACGTTGTCTTGCTCTCGTATGCACAAATGTAATAATGGCAGAACATTGCACAATACATCTAATAATACACATTTCGGAACATTGATAAAAATCGTACATTAGTCACTCGGTGTCCGCATTTAGAAAACAACTCAAACTTCACCGGCTGCTTATTAATTGGATGTTGGATGTGAATAATTAATGGCTCCTGACTTTCACAAACTGTGTGGCAATTATGTTAAAAGCCAACTAATGCCCTGGTTTTACGTGAAACAAATGATTAAAAACTTAAATAATTGCCACAGGAACTAATTAAGAACTATTTTTGTTTAGTCAGATTCCTGATGAATGCTGAAAATGAAAGAAAAACAAAAATATCTAAAAATCTTAAATAAAAAGCCACAAATAAACTGGGTAGAAATACCTAAACATACAATACTTATGTCGAATGCTTTATAATCCAGACGCAATGACATACGTCGTCGCAGCGTGCTGCATGCGTCAGCGCAGCACGTCAATGTCAGCTTTTTCGTGAGATGGACGTCTTGCAAAAACTGTGCTATAATGTGGTCGACGCAATATATGTTTAAAAAATAGCGAATTTGTGTGTGTGCGTGTTACGGAATCATGGGCTAAGTATGAGAAGTGTATATCGTCGGGGATAGTGCAATACCGCGTAACTAGCACTGGTAAATAGTGCGTATCGACACAACACCCATAGTGCAAAACCGCGTAACTAGCACTGGTAAACACTGCGTATCTACACCACACCCAACTTTACAGGAGAAGCTTAAAATGTTTCTGATCAGGATTTTATGTTCGTTGGCAGGAAATCTTAATTTGGCTACATTTGTCAGATACGCGGTATTAACCAATGCCAGTTACGCGGATTTGCCCTATGGGTGTTGTGTAGATACGCAGTTACGCGGTATTGCACTATCCCCGACGCTACTGGTAATCTGGTGCATGTATTGGCGTGTATGGTCTGATGTAAAAAAATATTAATTAAATTACATTATTCCACACATGCAGGTATGATGTAAATCAACCAACTCGTGACTATAATTTGTCCTTTTTCTAAAATGAAAAAAAAAAACGTACTGAACCGGTTTCAATTATACCTATTTCATCCAAATACAAAGAAAAGGATGTAATATGAGGCCCTGCTAAGAAGTTGCAAATCAAATGCTTTGCAGGACCAAGAATGAAGTTGTACCAGGCAAGCAGGCGGGCGTGGGGCTAGCGCGTGGGCACCAAAATGGCGGCCAACGACTTAATAAGCGGTTACGTGTGATTTACGCGTGCCCGCGGCGCCGGCGCACGGCCACTTTGTTCCCACTAATTTATGACAACAAACATCAATTTTACTTTAGTAAAAACTTAGTAGAGTAACTAAGCACTGCAACGATAAATGGAAAAGTCATTGAAAGAAAAAATACATGACAGGATTTGAACTCGCGACCTCTCGGTGGGAGCGCTCAAGATAACAAAGCGCCAGCGTTACATGGTGGTTCTAGTCATCCGACTTTTATTGCCATGTTTTTTGTAGCTGAATTAACTTATAGCTTTATATTGTTTTCTTTTTAGAGTTCCGATACCTCAAAAGGGAGAAAAGGAACCCTTATAGGATCACTCGGTTGTCTGTCTGTCCGTCTGTCACAGCCGATTTACTCCGAAACTACTGGACCGATTGAGTTGAAATTTGGTACACATATGTAAATTGGTGACCCAAAGATGGACGCGTAAAGTAAAAACACGCGCAATAAATATATGAATATGAATATGAATTAATGAATTCTGAACAAGGGGGCCACTTATGGGGGATAAACTGGAAAATTAAAAAAAAAAGTTTCGCAAACTGTATTGTGTGACACATCAAATGAAAGGGGTTGTTGTAAGCATCTCAGATATTTTTTTTATTAATTTTAGTAAAAACATTTGAAGTAATTTAGGAAAACATACGAAAATACTAGGCTTAAAATTCTGAAAAAATATGTGAAATAGTCCTTGCCTAAAGATTATAGGAAAACCTATAAGAAGTTTGGGTATTCAAAGTAACGGGAAAATTGTCAATATTTTACGGAACCCTCACCACGCGAGTTGAACTCGCACTTGTGGTTTATTAATAAATACATTTACGTAGTTATTATTCGATCGCAATATTCGCAATATGTTTGGGAGTTCTAGCTGATTTGGTAAGTACACCTATGGCAATACTGTCAACCCTGTTCCCATAAATGCGGATAGTTAATACCTACTTTCATATGCCGCAGAAAATAAGTCACGAGCATGACGTTTGGCATTTTATTGCTGTGCATAAGCCTGTAACACACTGGTGCGGCCTGCGGTGGCGGTCAGTGGTAAACTTGACAGTTATTGTCAAATTTACTATTGACCGCCACCGCTGACCGCGCCAGTGTGTTACAGGCTTAAACATTATAAGATAAGATAAAAATCATTTATTCAAGTAGGATTTTACAATCACTTTTGCATCGTCAAAAATTACATTGTAGGTATACATATTTATTTGTTGTATTTGCTTCATTAATCAATTAATATATCACCTAATTCTAAGTATATTCAATATATTCATTACATACCTTTTTCAATTATTATATTATCCAGGTACTCATTTCATTAATTAATTAATATATGAGAGAAAAAAAAGGTTATTTAAAAGTCCTATAAGAAGCCAGTCATCTTTATCATTTAAATACTCTTCAACGGTATAATATGCCTTTTTCAGTAAAAAGTCTTTAAATATGTTTTTATTCTGGGAAAGGGTAACTTTAGTGCTTCCATTCGTGACGTTTCCATTCTAACAAAAGATACAACTATCACTTTCTGCCAAATAGTGTCATAAACTTGTTAAATTGATTGTATCATGATGATAAGAAGAATAAGAATAAGAATAAACTTTATTTGCATTAAACATTACCAGATACAAGGTGTTATTACAATAATAGGTAGGTTTATATGCTTAACCATAATTGGTATGCAAAATTGTTGTTACAGTAACTAATATGTGATAGTTATAATTACTAGGTACTTAAAGAGATCATTAAATTCAAGTTCAACATTACAATTTACGAACTATGACATCATAACACAATACTATAAATTACTAGCTATACATAAATTATCACAATTCTGCCAGTAATTACGTGTCAAAGAATTCATGTAAACTGTAGAAGTTTTGATTATTTAGCCATCGGTGATGACCTGGTAAAGGTCGCTGGAGTCCGCTGGATGCGGGTGGCGCAGGACCGGTCATTGTGGCACTCTTTGGGGGAGGCCTATGTCCAGCAGTGGACGTCTTTCGGCTGAAATGATGATGATGATGATGCAATAAACGAAATCATCATGGGCGCGCTAGTTAATGACATTAAAAAAATCCCTTGTATTATCAACAAATTTTAATTCACCACCCTATGTCGCCTGATTGATAAAAATATATCAATATGCTATTAAAAAGTTAAGGGTTTGCTAATTGGGGCGCCGTGTTGGCCACACCTAATAAATCTCTCGCATAAAAGCTGTAAATATACCACAAATACGCCATAAATATACAATTCCGTGGCGTCATAGGCCATAGACCTCACTCGATGCGAGTGCGGTTCACAGTAGAGATGGCGTTAACAGTAATCCACGACTGCAGCCCGCCGCGTGACGCAAATTATAAGGTAGAGCATGATAAGCAGATAAAACCCTAGTTTTCTTGCTCTATCTTTATAGACCTTATAGCATTCTGAGGAATAACTGCGCAATATTTCGAACGAGCGTTAGGACAACTGAACTGTCATTTCTGTCATTGAACTTTCATTGAATACAAACGCGGCTAACATCGCCCGACAGTGACATTATCATAAAAACAATGCGCTTTTAATGTGGAGGAAAGAGCAGCACATGCTATGCGGT
This sequence comes from Epinotia nisella, assembly GCA_932294315.1. Taxonomy (NCBI): domain Eukaryota; kingdom Metazoa; phylum Arthropoda; class Insecta; order Lepidoptera; family Tortricidae; genus Epinotia; species Epinotia nisella. Next base: position 17,307,451 of record OW028677.1, on the reverse strand, counting down.
AGAGCGGGATGGCATGATTTGAGTTTCTGCCGGCAAGTGTTTAAACTGTGCTATTAACCGTATAATCTTGAAATTATCTTTTGACGCATTGATATGATGTGTCCACTGTGAACAAGTTATGGCCGACAACTGGCCCGCAACAATCGGTGTGAATCGAAAATAACCGGAAAATCTCTACGACTTGTCTAATGGCTTATTGTTGTAACGTCGTTAATGTCATTTCAACTCTGCCCGACAAAAGGTAGTGTCGACAAATGTGCTATAATTTAATAAATGTGGCGTAAAATCGAATTTCATAATTACCTTGTTGCGTTTACTACTTTATTGCGTTTTAATGAATTGTAGAAACAACTCATTAAAACGCAATAAAGTAGTAAATATGCGTAAATAAATGGAAAAACTGGACTTAACATATGTTTTTATTATAATAAAAAAATACATATAATGAATTCTGGGGGGTAAGAGCCATACAACATCTCATGGGCCTCAAGCCAACCTCACCCGCACGTGGTAAGTACACCCTACCAAATAGCAAACCGCCCAACTAACATTTGGGTGTCAGCTAAGGGTATTATTATAACCTTAACCTTTATAAGTGAGTTATAATGTTCTCGGTTGGAACTAATAGTGTTATAAAGGAGTTAAGAAAAATAATTAACTCCTAAAGTATTATAAGAGTGTTAATCAAAGCAAGTACACCTAATATGTTAAAGCTTTAACCTGTTTTTAACACTTAAACCTTTACAAGAGTGCTAGCTGACGCTCGTTAACTCTTAAGGTGTTATATCTACTTTAAGGTACAGGCAGAGACTTTATAACAGAATTAACTCTCTTGTAAGTATTGAAACTTTTTCTAACGCTTAAGGTGTTAGGCAGATACACTTTAAAGACACTGTAAGAGTAATGGTGTTTGACTAAAGGTGTTGTAACTCAATAAGCGTTATAGTTGAGTTAATTGACGCCTAAAGCTTTAAGGTAAGTTCGCCATTGTTTTGGTTAACTCTAACCTACAAATTGATTAGGTTATTCAATATTTGACATCAAAATACTTCATTATTTATGTTACTCTTACCATTGTATGGATGCCACTTAATTTAACATGCCACTGGCCAAGAAACAAGAATAGAAAATGATAAAAACTTTAGATGTCTTTTTTAATCTTCATAAGTTCTGTTAGAAATCTTTAATAAATCCTGGGCGCGTTAAAATTGAGATGGGAAACATGGTATACACTTACCGTAAAATCACAAGGGCAGGTTGTTTTTACTTAATGTCACAAACACTTCCAATTAAATTCACTTTCAATTAGTACGACTCCATAACTGTCAAATATTAATACCTATACTAACTATCTGCGCCATTTTGTCGGTAGACTATATTTGTCTCATAATTTTATAGTAAAGAAAAGAGTAAGATGCTCACTTGAAACTGGGTGAGGGCAAGGGTGTTATAACACTCTCAGCTAACACCTTAACCGTTACTACGGCGTTTGTAGAGCGTTGGTCAACACTATAGGTGTCAGATAACACTGCTCTACAGGCTTTCTAACACCTTTACCTGTAATTCGTGGGCCTCTTTCGTGGTTAGAAGGGTGTTAGAGCACGCTATAACACCTTTTTTACAGGCATTTTTAACACCTTAACACTTGGCTGGAACCGATGTAAGAATGATATAAGGGTTATTTTAACGCTAGCGTGCTAGTTGAGCGAGGCTCTGACGACCCACCAATCCGCACTGGACCAGCGTGGTGGGCTTAAGGTTCATACCCCCCTCATGAAACGACAAATTCGTCCGGCGGTTCCCAGAGACTTGGCGATGACGGTAGCCAAGCAACTCTGAGGTCCAGGGGTGCTAAGAATCTCCGGACGCTAAAGACTTCCCACCGTATAACGAACCCGACAGTTTGAATATTTAAACACCGATATTGGCTACGTGGAAGACCAATACCAAAATATCCTGAATGGTGTTAAAGTCGCCAGTAATAAAATCAAAACCAATATCAAAAGACTCAATAAGTTATCACACCACACATTACAGTTAATAGAGCAGAGACAGTCTTTACCAACAGCCTCGCATAGTTTCAACAGTCTTGAGATAATAGCGCACAGCATTAGACGCGACATCCTTAATTTTAATACTTCCGCAGTTAATAGAGCCACTTTGAATAAAAATACTTCACTAAAAGCTGCGCGACAATAGGATGAAACAGTGGATAACTAGCCTGACCGACGAACACGGTAACAAACAACATAGTCATGACAAAATATTGGACATTTGTACAAAATATTACAAAAACCTCTATTCAGATGCTCAAAAACCCGCCACCACCAAGCAATATGTCTGCACTGAATCCATCCCACCAATCACAGGCCACGAAGTAAAAAGAAGACTTCGGACCATAAAGTTTGGAAAAAGTCCTAGAGGAGATGGACTACTTTACTACCCCATATAAACAATTTATTCAATAGCATAATGCAAACAGGAAAATCCCAAAACAAATGACCCACGCAAACATAGTACTCCTTCATAAAAAGGGAAACAAGAGTTACATCTCACATCTGTATAAGGCGTTCATCAAAGTAATAGTGTCGTATTGCTCGACAGCAGATAAGCATCAACCCCCGAGCAAGGCGGATCCGACGAAATTTGGTCACTATGTCGCAGATTATTAGAAAAAAAACAACAATTAACTGCGGTGATATCACTTGCAATTTTAAAGCAGCTAAGTTCACAAACACCTCTTTTTAATTATTTTTTTGCCGTAGTATTTCGACTGAGGAAAACATTGTGCGGAAACCTGCACTGCGAAGAAATTCAAAGATTGCGAAGTCCCCAATCTGCACTGGGCCAGCGTGGAGATGGGGGCTACTTATTTCCTCTCACCCATAAGAGGTGGTCGTCGCAGCAGCAATAAAGGCTGATGATAATGAATGGTATTTAGTGCCCTAGGTACTAGAAATTCAAACGTTCAAGTTAATAATGAAATACTGAAGAACAAGATATCTCTTTTTATCAGATTTTTTCACCGGTGCCTCATTTAAGATCCTCCACCGTCATCCTATTCCTATACGTATTTAAGAGACTCCTCCTCTTTTCGGTGGAGTTATCGCCATGATAAAATGATCGGTAGAGTAATCGCCATGCTGCGTGAGACCCTTATCGCTTCAAAAACCAATATTTTCCACATCTACTCTTAACCTACCCTCAACTAACTTACAATACCGCCCTAAAATAACGTTCACGTCATTATTACTGCATTGGCGGTCCCTTTATTTCCAGCGGCTGAAGTAACAGCAAGTTCCATAGTTCGCACAGAGCTATGCCAACAACCTGCACTAATTTATGCAAACGAGTTCGTATCATAACCATTCACGGCGAAGTTGGATGCTTTTCTTTCAAACTAATTATAACGATCGTCCGGAATAATCTGTGTACGTTACCCCTTCTGTTTTACGTTCCGATTGGAATAGGACGAACGTCGTACATACGACGTTGGTCCTATTCCAATCGTCCGTTCTATTATGTACTAATAAACAAGGTAAAAAGAGAGAAAAAAACCGGCCAAGTGCGTGTCGGACCACGCAAAAGGAAGGGTTCCGTGCCTATTAAAAAGGTCGTATCGTCACAGAAATTTTACGGCACTTACGTCCTTTTCTTTGAGGAAGGCAGTTTTTCAGCAATATCTCGAAAACCTCTGAACCGATCTTGTTCAAAACAATTTTCGGTGAATGAAATTAATAAGCCCTATGTCCATGAATTTTTCCATATTTTTAAAATACACCGTTCAAAAATTAGAGGGGGGGGACAGAATTTTAGTGACTTTCGGGGCAATTATTTCCGACCCTATTCACTTAATCAAAAAAAATGCTAAGAAACCTTATATTTATTTTGAAAGGCCTATCGATTGATGTGCCACACGGGGGGTCACAATGAAAAAAACAATTTTGACTTTTAGTTTTATGTATGGAGTGCACCCCTAAAAAAAATTTTTTTTGTCTTTTTATTTACAAAAATATGTAGCGGCTAACGAAATACACCTATCCTCAAAATTTTATTCAAATACACCTTATAGTTTTCGAGTAAAATGCCTGTGACATACGGACAGACGGACAGACGGACAGACGGACAGACGGACAGACGGACAGACGGACATGACGAAACTATAAGGGTTCCGTTTTTGCCATTTTGGCTACGGAACCCTAAAAACAAGCCATCGTAGTACTTTAGTTAAGACTAAAGCCTATAATCACATGACTAAACAACCAAAGATATTTTTTTACATCGGATTTATCAAAATTATCAAAATATTGCATGATTGTAAAGAATCTGCATGATAGAAAAATATGTTCTAGTCTTCGTAAATTAGGTAAAAAGGTTTAATTTGTTGCAAGGATATTTTTGGTCCGATAACCATTTAGCCACTAGAAAAAATAAAAAAAAACCGGCCAAGTGCGTGTCGGACCACGCAAAACGAAGGGTTCCGTGCCTATTAAAAAGGTCGTATCGTCACAGGAATTTTACGGCACTTACGTCCTTTTCTTTGAGGAAGGTAGTTTTTCAGCAATATCTCGAAAACCTCTGAACCGATCTTGTTCAAAACAATTTTCGGTGAATGAAATTAATAAGCCCTATGTCCATGAATTTTTCCATATTTTTAAAATACACGGTTCAAAAATTAGAGGGGGGGGACAGAATTTTAGTGACTTTCGGGTCGATTATCTCCGACCCTATTAACTTAATCAAAAAAAATGCTAGGAAACCTTATATTTATTTTGAAAGGCCTATCGATTGATGTGCCACACGGGGGGTCACAATGAAAAAAAAAATTTTGACTTTTAGTTTTATGTATGGAGTGCACCCCTAAAAAAATTTTTTTTTTATTTTAATTACAAAACTATGTAGCGGCTAACAAAATACACCTATCCTCAAAATTTTATTCAAATACACCTTATAGTTTTCGAGTAAAATGCCTGTGACATACGGACAGACGGACAGACGGACAGACGGACAGACGGACAGACGGACATGACGAAACTATAAGGGTTCCGTTTTTGCCATTTTGGCTACGGAACCCTAAAAATAATTCAGCTGTTTAGCCTGTTGATGAACAGACGCCATGTTAACATTAAAATTACTGCCCGGCCTAGGCCTTCAATTTTGTATGAAATTCCTTTACAGTTCTCTCGAGTTGTTCCGCCCGAAACGTGATACTTTGAAGCCTGTTATAACGCACGTAAGGACGACATTTCATTGCATGTTTGAGAAAAAGAAGTTTCGTACAGATATAACAAGACAGATAAATAATGGATCCATAACAATTTGTTTATATTTTTTTAAATTAATGATCTGTAGTCTCTGTAGGTATTTTTATGATAATCCTACTATAATATTATATATATATATATATATATATATAAATATATACATATGTACATATATATATCCTACCATACTATCCTATCCTACCCTACAAATATTATAAATGCGAATGTTTGGAAGTTTGTAACTCAATCACGATTAAACGGCTTGCAGACTTCGTTAAAATTTTGCATGAAGATAGTTTATAGCCTCGATTAAACTATAGGTTACTTTTTATCCCGGATCTACGCAGACGAAGTCGCGGGCGGAAGCTAGTAACCTCATACGTACAATAAAATGAAAGCAAATAAGATTTAACATCACAACAAACACCATTCGACAATATTACGAGTACAATTTGAAGCAAACCCAACAATACTATTTTACAAATATGGAACGCTGAAATTCACAAGGGTACAAAATATCAGGTCCGCATTTAGTGGGTGTTCTGCGGAGTAATACACACCAGCGCTATTCAGTTTGTGCGACCGCACGGAACCGTCTCCGCACCTCTAACAGGCTTATTCCACTTTGATTCGCACTCGTTGAAATATCAAATACCGTGGAAAAAATATATTAGGTACACAAGAATATATTAATTTACGTCTTGAGCGTAGTCGAGCGGATGTTTAAAATAATCTGATTTGAAAGCCTCACACGCAGACATAAGTAAGTCCGTTAAATTAAATATAACATTTTAATTAATAAATATAAGGGAACAATCTTACACTAATGGAAGCCCTATACTTTTAACATCACGATAAACATAATAGATATATTACTTATTGTTGTAGATAAAATACTAATAGACCTATACGTATAAGTAAAGTAATTTTACATAGACAGTCTCGGCAATACCACAGATTAAATAATAGTTATACATCCATGAAAATCTTACCTGCTAATGACGTCAGACATATGGACGTTTTACTTTATACATATAATTTCTGTTCGTAAACTGAACACGAAAGAATAAAAAGTTGAATCTTTACCAAAGGATCAACAATATCGAAACCTGCGCGATGTCTTTCACAAATGGTTCGGAACGATAGTGCGCGTTTCCGAGTAACAAGCGCGAAAGGATTCCGCATTAAAAACAGATGAATGATGCTAAATGGTCGTGACAAACGGGCGGACGGAACGTCGAATTCAACCTTAATTTTGAAGTTAACGGGAGAGAATACTAAGCTTAGGGGGATCAATATTCGCTCTACGCGCTAACGTCATTAAACATAATGTGAAACATATTTTATTGCGCTGATGTAATATATGGACTATAGTCTCCTTAATCTATACCCTATTTGGATAGGTATTTAACTAAATGTAAACAAAAAAAACCAGGAGACTTGGTCATTCAGCCTATAAGATAATATCATAGATAAGTACAAAAGGTTGCTATGATTGGTGGAATGACCAAGTCAACTGGTTTTTTTTTTGTTTACTTTTAGTTAAATACGTATCCAAATAGGGATTAGATTAAGGAGACTGTAGTCCCTATATTTTTTTCGCTACTGTCAGCTCGATATGCTGATGTGCTTTAATAAAGAGTGTAATCGTTAAGTATACCTAGGTGATTACATGAAAAGTCCGTGAATATCTATATCAAAAACTTTTAAACTGATATTGAAAGTACCTACCTACTTATTTAAATATCAAACTAGAAATAACCCAAATTTTAATTTTAAACACTCCCATACTTTTAGTACGGCTTTAGATTTCATACTTAAAAAAAATAAGTTTACATAACGAAATCGCTAAAATAAAGTTAAACAATTATATTTAATTGAATAAAAACAGACTTTTGACTTCGTGTAAAGAGAAATTAATCATGTACTTATAGTACTAAAACAATTATGATACAAAATAAAAACAATCAAACTGTAATTGCTTCAGGTAGTTAGAAACATCGCGGAAACGTTTCCAAAGTTGCGCAACTTCTTCTATGGAAAATTCTTAGAACTTATATTTTACAAACACTGAAAACTTTAATTGCCTGCCTGTTATAGGATAACATGTTGTTTATAGGTGTAATCTATGATACATCTATGAATAATACCCATCGGAAACTTCAATACATATTTATACTCATATTTTGAGAATGTTCCACGATTTGTACATTGCTTCTTCAGGGTGGCGAGCGTTCCGCCCGCCAGTCTGCCGCGGCGGCGTGGCCGATTGGTTTAGTTAGCAGGCAGCGCGCCGCCTCATTTGCTTGCCGCCACGAGTTGTTAGCGCTCTTTTCATCCAACACCAGTTCTAACTATCGCTTATAGCGTAAATCGTGTCATAGATGATGATAAACGTTACCTACATTGATATTGAGGGTTTTTTATATCAATACAATTGGCAAAAAACAGGGCACGACATGCGTTAAGGAGCGGTGTTCGACTCACAAAATGAGACGTATCGGGCATGTCATAGGGATCCCCACTATCAATGTCTCTATATTTTAAAATCAGAACGACTGAGACATGAAACACTTAATAAAGTACCTACTAGGTGCAAATGTTAAACCAATTTAATTACATACAAAATATGTTTGTCCAATTTCATTATATAGATATATAACTATAGGTAAAGGAAACTGAAACACATGCGTTTTTTCCATACTCTCATTAACATAATATAAACTAGAAAACGTATTTATACGTGTTGGTTTTACTTAGTTCACATAAGTATTTATTACTTAGTCGTGTCTCACCCCAATACCTAACGCTAAGCGTAAATTGATTTACGCTGCAAAGATGCAAATAACTGCTTCCCTGGCCGTAAGTAATGATTTTTATGAGACTTTTTGATTCGAGAGGCATCGGTAAATTACTCCGAAACTGACTCGCAGTCGATCTCAAGACTGGTAAACGGCTAAGTAGCCATCCGTTCTCACTTTATGGCGGTCATCACAGTGCCGCCGCATCTTGCTGCGACGTGAAGAGCGACGGTATGCAACGTTGTATGTCAGTACCTCCGTCTGTCTATAAATTCCTCACGGTACTTCACCGCACCTCCGTCCGCCGAAATTTGTACGCGGTTCCACACGCCACAGCGGGATACGGCGGCAGTGTGATGATCGCCTACGAGTAAAAATTGCTAACTGCTGAGTATTGCTAATTGCTAATTGCTTTTTTTTGTGTGAGGTGTGCAATAAAGAGTATTTGTATTGTATTGTATTGTATGTTTTTAGCTCATGACTGACTTGTATGTATGTTTAGGCCGTTTATGGAGACGCGGAGCGTTCGACGGCAGAGGTCGCGTCGGAAGTCGCCAAGCCACAAAAATTTGGCTTACAACGCGTTGCTTAGAAGTATTCACTTACAGGTGTGACTGTTTCTATAGCCACCAGTAGCTCTAGTCTGAGTTTACAGTGAGTCGAGTTTACTTTCCTCGCTAGCGAGTGCGTAAAATATTTGTATGAAAACTCTATACACCGCCCCTGGCGGTCACTCACAGAACTAAAAATCTAATTGGTACCACAAGTCCCTTATAAGTTTACTTGCTCTCAACAATTAACTAGATCGTTCGTATAGTTTAATCGATTTTTCAATATTAAGCCTTATATCACAAGCATTTATCGTTTTAATTTAAATGCTAGCGTTTGTCGGTTATGACATTACAGAATACGCGAGAAAGACTTTAAAGGAATCTATACCTTAAGCTTAACGACATTAAGCATAACTTTAACAGTGTGCGCCGATTCTCCACTGAGTCTATCGACCCAATATGGCGGAACGTGTGCCAATTATTTGCATTTTTAAATACAAAATACGCGACAATCCGAATTTTGCGGATATATGTTGTCGAATCGAAAGTTTAGATTACGCATCGAAAACTAGACGCTAGCGAGTAACGTTTTGTAGTTGTTTTCGGAGTATATCGGCACCATGAGTACGAAGAATTTGACAGCTCGAACTTGCGAGAATCGAAATCTATTCGAAGCGCGTTAGCTCGATCGCGTCGGAAGTTAACTATTGAACGCTTTCGATGGCAACTCACGCTAAGCGTACTGACGAGCTAAATCGCGCGCATCGCCTGTTCATAATCAAGGTCGGACTCTTTAAAACGGGCAATTTTAAGTACAATGTCATTTTGGGACAACTTTCGTATCGACTAGTCACCATCATCGCTTTTTGATACATATTGATATTTACCATACTTAAATTTATTCAAGTAGATTCAATATTATTTATTCTGTGGTAGGGTCATCATCATCATCATCATCATATCAGCCGAAAGACGTCCACTGCTGGACATAGGGTAGGGTAATGAACTACACACATACATAGGGTACTGTGTCTGAAAACCAGCGCTGTAGGTGTCTGTCTGACACCTCGGCACAATGCTGAGACAGCGACCGTTTCACTGCCGCGAAGACACACACAATGTGTCAATTGTATTGTATGTCTACTCCCTTTATCTCTGTGTGTCTTTTGTGTAGTGAATAAATGTCTTCTTTCTTTCTTTTTCTTTCTTTCTTTCTTTACTGTGGTAGGGTAAGTAACTCAAATATATATATATTAAAACACATAGACGATCCAGTGGAAAATAGGTCCTAGAAAACGCCTCGGCACTATGAATCTACTATTGGATAGGTATTGAAATCTTTTGAGTTAAACAGCTAAGTATGTACAACGAAATACTTCAGTAGATGGACGACTACGTGTATAAAGTGCATCAATAAGTAAACAATATGTTTTCGACTTAAGTATTTTAAAATGTTCATAAAGCAGAGCTGAGGTTTTCAAGTTTGGTTGGCCTGTTAATCAGTTAACCTCTAAGCTGTGGCCTAAACATTCAGTCGCGGTGAGAGCGTCATAATGATCCCTTAATGATTGCGCCCGCTGTGTCGCGCAAACTCGAATACTTCAAGCTTAGAAATGCTCGGTTAACTTTGAATATACTGAATTGTTTAATTTCATTAAGGTGAAGTTTTTAACTGTTGGCCTGTAAATCAGTTAGCCTGAGAGTCTAACCGTTGGTCTAAATAGTCCGTCGCGATGAGAGCCTCGTAATGATCCCTTAATGATTGCGCCCGCTGTGTCGCGCAAACTCGAATACTTCAAGCTTAGAAATGCTCGGTTAACTTTGAATATACTGAATTGTTTAATTTCATTAAGGTGAAGTTTTTAACTGTTGGCCTGTAAACCAGTTAGCCTGAGAGTCTAACCGTTGGTCTAAATAGTCCGTCGCGATGAGAGCCTCGTAATGATCCCTTAATGATTGCGCCCGCTGTGTCGCGCAAACTCGAATACTTCAAGCTTAGAAATGCTCGGTTAACTTTGAATATACTGAATTGTTCAATTTCATTAAGGTGAAGTTTTTAACTGTTGGCCTGTAAATCAGTTAGCCTGAGAGTCTAACCGTTGGTCTAAATAGTCCGTCGCGATGAGAGCCTCGTAATGATCCCTTAATGAATGCGCCCGCGGAGGTACCGCGCTAACACGAATAATTCGAGCTTAGAAATGCTCGCTTAGCTTTGATGATTTAAGTTAAAACATTGATTGAGTACATTTTAAGATCCGTTTATCCAACACTTCATCCCTACATATTATTATTTCTTGGACTACGTTATCGATAGTCACTTACTACGGGTTGTACTAACTATCAATGTAATAATATAACTATAAACCTTTAATTAAAAAAACCGACCAATTGCGTGTCGGACCACGCAAAACGAAGGGTTCCGTGTCTATTAAAAAGGTATCGTCACAGAAATTTTACGGCACTTACGTCCTTTTCTTTGAGGAAGGCAGTTTTTCAGCAATATCTCGAAAACCTCTGAACCGATCTTGTTCAAAACAATTTTCGGTGAATGAAATTAATAAGCCCTATGTCCATGAATTTTTCCATATTTTTAAAATACACCGTTCAAAAATTAGAGGGGGGGGACAGAATTTTAGTGACTTTCGGGGCGATTATCTCCGACCCTATTCACTTAATCAAAAAAAATGCTAAGAAACCTTATATTTATTTTGAAAGGCCTATCGATTGATGTGCCACACGGGGGGTCACAATGAAAAAAAAAATTTGACTTTTAGTTTTATGTATGGAGTGCACCCCTAAAAAAATTTTTTTTTGTCATTTTAATTACAAAACTATGTAGCGGCTAACAAAATACACCTATCCTCAAAATTTTATTCAAATACACCTTATAGTTTTCGAGTAAAATGCCTGTGACATACGGACAGACGGACAGACGGACAGACGGACAGACGGACAGACGGACATGATGAAACTATAAGGGTTCCGTTTTTGCCATTTTGGCTACGGAACCCTAAAAACCTACAAAATTGAATTCGTAGTGACATGATGGGAGACCGTACCTCTCTATTGTGAAATATTGGTAATAAGCATAGGTGTGTGTAGGAAAGCGGTATTCTAGATGAATGAATCGAATGACATACATCATTGTGTGCTTAAGTGTCGCATATCAACTTTTAAATCTAGGCGTCGAGTGCGTTGATATTATTAAATTTAAACAATCTTCGAGTCGTGTATGAAAACTTCTTATTCTTAAGTAATATATTTAAAAAAAGTTATTGTTCTAGGTACCTATCTAATATGTATGATATTTCTTCAAATATCTAATCATTTTAGATTCCGTGACAACCCTATTGTTATCGAGTCATATTTATAATTTTTAACGTCATTTACGATTGCGATACGATCTCATACACGGCGGGATAGGAGCGAGGCACGGAGACGTGCGGCGTGCCTCTGCCGCCGGCGGCCCATTAAAAATAATCGATGCTTGCAAAAATATCGAGGGCTTTCCACTAATGACATCGCGCGGGAAAACAAAGCGAACGGGGTCGGTCGTGCCGACACAGTCGGGCGGTGAGGACCTGCATAGTTCGGTAAGGACCGCCTAAGCGCAGAGTTTGGACGCAAAAAACCAGAGATTTGGGGCCGTCTTGTCGACAAGTTTTTTCTCATTAATTTGCAGCACTGCTTAGACGGAGTGTGGTCATTAATTTTATTTTTATGTGAACTTTCTATTGCGTGAATTAATACGGGTTGTTTAAGTAATTTGAGCTGAGCGTGTTGGCAAATGTAGCTCATGTTCCATGCATTCACAATCACAACGTGACCAACAGCAATGAAAACGAGTTTGTATCTTTTATGCAAATTGTATGCTCCCGAGTGACTATCGTCATAAAATAATTTTTCATCGCTGTGAATTCGCTGTTTTCTAGTAAATTTTATTGCATTGCATTTGAGCACCCACAAGGCCTGAAACACCGCATGGAGTGCTTCTATTTTATATAGATTTGAAGACGTTAAAGCACCCCTTCACTTTACGAGCTCAAGCCGAAGTTTATTCCCAAAGTCAGTGTTTAATAAGTTAATTCAGGTGAAGAAGCGGCGGGCTCGTCTTTGTTTTTCTTACAAATGAAATTATAGCGCGGATAAAATATTTTACTGTCTGTCAATTTGGCGGATTCAGCTCGTCGAAATGTAAAGATATTAAGCGGGGTTAAAATTATATTTGCGAGTTATTGCCGTAGGTACTTATGCTGGGACGCGCATCTGCCATGGTGTTGATTTCTGTGCTGCGATAAAGAACATAATTATAAAGCTATTTCGATATTTATACTTACATGTTTTTTCGTAACCAAGGAATCTTCGCCGACGACCAGAGTTAATTTTTTCATACTTCTTGATTGCAGAATTCAGAAATATATTCTAGAATACAATAATAGTAACTTGAATACTTACTAGTCTTTTTAATAATCCTACCTAGTGGAAAATGCTTAAGTAAGATTTTTTTTATTTTTTTAAATTACTCATTTATTTCGGACATCAACGATCCATAGAGTGTTAGTTACAAATTGCTTATCACTATGTTAGTTAATATGAAGTTAATAAGAAATGCACGATTCCCGAACGATCAGCAAATACAACTCCCATGATATACTGAAAGCAAAAGCTAGTAGTATACATTCCCCAAGACCTAATACCGAAATACATCACGGAGCGAGACAGAGCGTAATAAAAATTAACGAAACCGCAGCAACAAATTTACAGGAATATACGCGACACGGCGGGATATTTAAAGACTAAATGACTGTAATAAATTCATTCCGGCTAGATTTCTCCACTTCTCTTTATGTCTGTCCTCTGTACTCGAGAAAGACTTAACTCTAATTCTTTTCCTAATGAAACAGATTCGTTAGTGCAAGGATATTTGTGTAAGATTTTGGTTTGGAATGAGCGGAAATGTGGAGATCCAATTAGACTAACTTACGGGGCAGTTATTGCAGTTGAAATTTGTGAGATAATTCGTAGCTGTTTTGAATTATTGAGCGACCTAATAAACGTTGTACAAGTCGGGCAGATTAGATTAAGACTTAACTATGTATAATTTTTTTGCAATCCACCCTACTGCGTGATCTCATTCTAAGTTTAAGTGCTATTCAATCACGCCTGATTACATTGTTCTTTAAGACGCTGCCAAGTCAAAAAACTTTTAAAGTAACCACTCTAATTTGTATAAGGTAAATGGGACGTTCACCTAATCATCATCATCATCGGCCTTTATATTATACGTCCTAATGCTGGGCACAGGCCTCCGCTACACCTTATAAAAAAAAAGCTCAAATGAAACAGTAGCGATGACAATAGAAAAGCGAAGATGTGCAGAAATCATGAATGTTCGCATTGTGGGTCGTTACGTTTGAATGATCCGCGATAGAGGGTGGTGGGGAGCTGTATGCAACAAAGCTGGCGTATAATTGGTGCGTCGTAGTGGGCCCGGCCCGCGGGCGAGCATCGTTAGCCTTTCTTTCGTAGACGCGGTTTGTCCGGAACGGGTGCTTGCTAATTAAGTATGAAATTAATTGATGCAGCAAACTTTGCGAGTGAAACTTGAATTAATTGGCACGTCCGGCTTCAGCCTAATTAGGAGCCTGAGGCTTTTCAGTATCGCGCTCGTTGAAGCCGTGAAAAACACACAAAAGTGTTGTGAGTAGTGTGCGCGGAATCAAATATGGCTGCTCTGTTAATTGCGGGCGGTCTTCGGGCTCGCAAAATGGTGACTTAGTTAGCTAGTTTCTGCGTATCTAATGCACTTAAAACTTAAGTACCGATTAGTTTGCTATACTTAGGGTAAGATGTTATTTTTACGAAACGGGACTTACTCGCAAATAATATATTTATTTAAAATATCCATTATTTGACAACCCTTTTTGTGACAACCCTAGTACATGACTGAATGTTAAAAACCAAGTGCAGGTGGATTCGAAGTTCGAAAAATTGCTACGGCTATTGCCTATTACATATTGATACCCGGCTCTCGTCAGTATTCTCACGACCAAGGATGTTGTTGCAGTATACATCCAAAACGACGCGATTAGGTTCCATTCAGTAAAAGTAATGTGTGAAAATCGTGATTTTAGATAACTGTAGGTACTATAAGATGAACAAATAACGACTCATTAGTCGTTATTTGTTCATTTTATTTCTAGTTCCAGTTTACAGCAGCAGTGGCCTAGGCCATTTCCTAATACACCATGGGAAGAGGTCAGTGCTCTACAGATAGACAATGATGATGATAATGATAATGGTTGTTTGCACTCATACATTTCTACAAAAATATTGGATGCCATTATCAATACCTACATCAAACAGTCAGTCATAATCTTTCATTTTACTCTATGCTCTGTGAGCTAATTAGATTCCAAAAAAACTACCCTTTGTGTTGCCATTAAAATGAGGAGGGTTGACACAGGTGAATTTTAATTTTTCTAAATGATAGACGTAGCTAGTTTTCATCATTTAGAAAAATGCAAATTCACCTGTGTCAACCCTCCTCATTTTAATGGCAACACAAAGGGTAGTTTTTTTTGGAAATAAAATATTCCGCACTTTATACTTAGGTACCTAAAACTTTTTTAGACCAAGCTAAGGTAGTGCCTACAATTAGTTTATTTTTTTAATTCATGATATTCGTGTACAGTACATAGCAATTTAGGTATTTTACCATTTGGTTTACATAAGTCAGACCATTACGCCCTGAAAGGACACACAACATAGCTTAAAAACTAAATAATTAATTCTACTTAGCTACCTACTCAGTAGTATCTATAGTTCTGAATGTATCTTAATAAAATAAAATAAACCGGCCAAGTGCGAGTCTGACTCGCGCACCGAGGGTTCCGTACCAAACGTCCTTTCATCATACCCGTCACGACTCCATTCATCCTTGAACAAATTACAAACTTAGTTTTCAGAAATGATCTTTGATAAATAAATAAAAATACGCTAGAGGTATCGTTTTATTTTTCCTGTATTATTTATGTTACTCTTAGTCATATAGAATACAATAGAATAGAAAAATGTTAAGGGGGAGGGGTATGGATTTTTTTCAACATTTTCCTTCATAAATTAAAAATTTGGTAAAACCTAATACCAGAGTAAAAAAAAATAGTCTTAGAATATGCAACTCAAACTCTTTCATATGGTACCCCACATGATCTATTAACTAGACTTTGAATTTTAACCCCCCTCATACTCATCATTTTTACAGAAAATAAATTTGTATATTAAAATAATCATTTTCCATACACGTGTTCTATACAATTGGTCCAAAATGCAAATTGACAGCATAAGTAGTTCCTGAGATACTTATTTAAGTTTGTGACAGACAGACAGACGGACGGACAGACGGACAGGGTCCATAAGGGTTCATTTTTTATCTTTTTGGTACTGAACCCTAAAAATAGATAAAGTAGTATTACGTAGGCAGTGTCTTCAAGATTATGTAATAATTTGCGCGTTTGACACGGCTAAGCTACACTGTGAAATAAATGATAGTACCCTATAAATGTTGATTCCCTTGTGAGTGTCGAAATACGTTTTTTGCGACATAAACGGCCGTATCTATTTTTTACGTTAATTTAGAAGTTTGATTTTTTTACAGCTCCAAGGGGCTGTAGACCTGAGTATAAAGGTTTAAATTCAACTCGATACCTTCACGCGTTTCCAAGATAAAGAGTCTTAACAGACAGACAGACAGACCGATGGACAAAAAAGTGATCCTATAAGGGTTCCGTTTTTTCCTTTTGAGGTACGGAACCCCAAAAACAAGAAAAACAATCTGCAACATAAAATGTTATACACTGCTATACATTGATTCGTCAGCGCGTCCCGAGGCGAAGGCGCCTCCATAATTAACATACATTATGAATTACTGAAAATGACCACCTCCATGTCCCTAATTGTACGTTACCTCGCCTCATCGGAGTCGTATCCCATAATGAATAGGTTCGTATTTATCAATACGTTTCCGACTATCATTACCCGCGGGGAATCATGCTTTATGGCCCTTATTATAGATAATTAGTTTGGAAAATAAACATAATTTTTATAATTAAACGTCGACAGGTCATCTTCGTTGTGTCTGGGGATAATTTGTTCGTTATTTAACGATAGATTGTGTTGTGATGTGAAGCTGATTTATTAATAGTATTAGTGGCTAGGTATTAAAGCATTATCGAGTATGTTTTATTTACTTGTTATATTTGGAAATTAATATACCTATGTGAATGGAAACAGAGGGGGGAGGCCTTTGCTCAGCAGTGGGACATAAAGGGCTCGATATAATAATATACCTATTTAAATTGTCCAGAACTAAATTTTAGCCTAATTATAAATTAAAATGTTCATTGTTCATATTGGGATTTAATGAATTTGACATTTGGACAAAGTAGAAAAACTAGAAGATCATAAGACGCAACTGTTATAATATAACAACAAATAATTATGACATGAAAAACACCGAAACTATACCTAGGAACACACCAAAATAAAATAAACGAAATGATTAAAACAAAAAGTGAAAACCATATTACTTATTGTCCAAAAACAAACTTCGAGGTGGAGTGAACTTAGTTGTCATTACGATTTACATTTACTCAAAAGTTTTAACCATATTTTCAGTATTTTCACTCACTTGCGTACTTGTTAGTGGTTGGGTTTGATTTGACATTTGGAAAATATTTCGACCGCTTTTCCTTTACATACGTTTGCACTGTCACAAAATTGTTCAATAGAACTAGTTATAAAATGTAGTTGTTCAATAAACTTTATTGCAAAAGCACTACCTAAACTCACAACTTTCCAAAAGCTCTCTAGTAATTGCTACACATAAACCTACCTACATTAATTAGCGAGTTTATTCACGTCATTATCTTAAAATGTAAAGGTATAGCTGAGTGCAGCCGCTAACAATATGTAAACAATACTTAATAATTATGGCAGCTCGTTATGCTGCTCGTGTCATAACGTGGCTTAGTTTTAGCTCAAATTTAGCGCCGCCATTACCATACGGATAGTTTCATTAGGACTCGGCAAATATAAGCGGGATAGTCACTCTTTTAACTAAGCGGCAAAAATAGCACAGATTTATCAGCTATAGGTAGATATTAATTAACAAGCTGCCCGTGCGACTTCATCCGCGGATAACAGGTAACACAAGCGACGCCGCGGGATAAAATATAGCCTATGTCCACTCTGGAAGGACCATTCTGTAAAAGAAGAAAACTCACGTATTATTGTATTGTTTCTCTCTGTAACTGCTTTGTTTGTGTGAGGTGTGCAATAAAGAGTATTTGTATTGTATTGTATTGTATATAGTTTCGGAGGTTACCCCCTGCATTATAAAATTTATAAACTTGCAAAGCTAGAAACCAAGAGATTTTACTTTTTTATTATATTAGTAAACATAAATGATTTTTTATTATATTAATAACATATTGATTAACGACGGCGATGTGTAAATATTGTTCTGTGTAGTGACGAAACTAATTTAACTATATAATTGTAACATAATTTGAGCAATGTTACACAATTTTATGACGAATATAAATATCCTAAAGCCGGCATCAAAGTCAAAGTGATTTATTCTTCAATTTAGGCATATTACATGCACCTATGATGCATCCAGATACTTACAACACCAGCCAGACACTTAGCAACAATCACGGAGTGTCTTTAGTGAATAATGGATTTTATTTGTGATAGATAGTTATAATTTTACTTATTACTTTCAGATTTTATTTATAACTTCTACCCTAGGCGGGTTGTCTTTTTATAATTTTGAACAAGTGATACCATGATAAAGTATCACGAAATTCAACGCAACTAAAAATAATTTCGTCCTAGCAGGAATGATGTTTTTTTTAAACATAGATATATTTGATCTATGTACTTAATAAAGTAGTGTAGTAATCCAATTTAACATATGAAAATCGTGATAGTCAAACCATCCACATTAATTGAAATCAAATAAAGCAGTATTTGTTTAAGTCAGAAAACTGGCTATAATATTTTAGTTCACAGGAAATATAGGTGACGTTGGTAGGTCGTCTAACGCTGACGCGGCGTTTACGTTACGTTATCGGCTTTAATGACGCGTCGTTAGCGAATGACGGTGCCTCGTAAATAATGCGAGCTTACACTGACATAGTGAATCTCATAATGGCTTTATGTGCTTTTGTAGTGGACCAATCGTTAGTATCGTTGTGAACTAGTAGAAAAACATATTTTTAAAACGTTCAAACTGAAGCGAACAGGTAAAAAAATATGCTATTGCTAATTTACAAACAGTACCTAAACGTGAAATATATCAAGTCATTAAAATGCATGATAATTGCATGCATTAGTCTAAACAACTAAAAAATGGGTAGGTATTCATGATTTAATTTTCGAAATTAATTCGCTTGATAAGGAATTCTCGCTGAAAACCAACATACCTAACATATCGAGTTCCTTGGTTGCGCAAGTTACTCGTAGTATCAAAATGCACCGATAAATGGCGCTGTAGGTACTCATAACTTAACTACACTACGCGTTGTTAAGATTTTTCCAAAATAAATGGCAAGATGGGTATATTGTATGAAATTTTGTACGGAACCCCCGGTGCGCAAGTCAGACTCGCACGCGACCGGTTTTTTCTTACTTTTTTTTCTCTATATATGTATTGAAAATGAGGCTTGAACTCACGTTTTTTAGGGTTCCGTAGCCAAAATGGCAAAAACGGAACCCTTATAGTTTCGTCATGTCCGTCTGTCCGTCTGTCCGTCTGTCCGTCTGTCCGTCTGTCCGTCTGTCCGTCTGTCCGTATGTCACAGGCATTTTACTCGAAAACTATAAGGTGTATTTGAATAAAATTTTGAGGATAGGTGTATTTTGTTAGCCGCTACATAGTTTTGTAATTAAAATGATAAAAAAAAATTTTTTTAGGGGTGCACTCCATACATAAAACTAAAAGTCAAAAAAATTTTTTTCATTGTGACCCCCCGTGTGGCACATCAATCGATAGGCCTTTCAAAATAAATAGAAGGTTTCTTAGCATTTTTTTTGATTAAGTGAATAGGGTCGGAGATAATCGCCCCGAAAGTCACTAAAATTCTGTCCCCCCCCCTCTAATTTTTGAACGGTGTATTTTAAAAATATGGAAAAATTCATGGACATAGGGCTTATTAATTTCATTCACCGAAAATTGTTTTGAACAAGATCGGTTCAGAGGTTCTCGAGATATTGCTGAAAAACTGCCTCCCTCAAAGAAAAGGACGTAAGTGCCGTAAAATTTCTGTGACGATACGACCTTTTTAATAGGCACGGAACCCTTCGTTTTGCGTGGTCCGACACGCACTTGGCCGGTTTTTTTTATTTGCGAAGTAAGGTTTAAAGATAGACGACGAGCCCTAACTTGACAGGTTTCTATTGGTACATAAAGTTTCAAAAATCTTCAGGCCCAATAAGTTTGAGTAGACCTTTTACTTTAAAGTAGACCGCCTGTTGTCTACCTCTACCTACATGTTATTGTATTGTTTCTCTCTGTAACTGCTTTGTTTGTGTGAGGTATACAATAAAGAGTATTTGTATTGTATTGTAAACATACTGACAATTTAGAGCTAAGTATAAGTGCATGTTTTAACCAGAATTCGTAATTTTGGTATCATTTTCATGAAACATTTCAGTAGTTACGCAGTGCTGTTAAAGGAGTTGGTAGTCAATTTCATTCGTATTCATTAATTATAGTTAATGGCGCTAATGTTAAGCTTAACTAAAAATTCCAATTCCATTAACATCACTTTCAATGAAAATGTTTAGTTATCATCATCAATGATGTCTAGGAATAAATTCATTTTAAAAACATTGAATCACTTAATGAACGCGTTATTTCAATTTACCTCAGCATTTACAGTCATCCTCATCGAAAGTTTTAAATAAAACAATTGAAATTCATTATCCGCCACAATTTTCCTCAGTAAAAATTCAGTGGATAAAAAGTCGACGTAGACAAAAACCGCGGGACAAAGCACCCTCTCAATAGGAATGGCAAAACGATCCTCCAATTGCCATAAAAAGATCGTGGCCAATAAAACGCGGTGACACTGTCAGCTATGATTTGGACAGGGTTGCCAGTAGGTTAGAAAATACTAGTTTTGTTTGGAATTTAATCATTATATTTTCTTTTCCTGCAGTCATGCTTTTCTTGAAAAAGCATATTTTATTTAAGTAATTTAAGTATCCTGATTACGTACCTGTATCTATACATCGTTGTCGACATTTTCATGAAATAAAATACGGAAAACTTATCTGCATTATCGGGGTCATAATATTATTAAAATAATTATATTATTTGAGATTACTCTTATTTGAGATACAATTTCACGCTTTTTCATATAACGAAGTTTGTTTTTCACTATTTATGTCGCTACGTGTCACAAGTAGTCACAACTTAACAAGTTGTTTGTACTTCTCAAGGTCGATCACGTAACGCATTGTACGTACGTACCTACAATGATAGATAGTAGATCTGAACGTCAATTTTTATATGGAAAAACTGGCCAAGTGCGTGTCGGACCACGCAAAACGAAGGGTTCCGTGCCTATTAAAAAGGTCGTATCGTCACAGAAATTTTACGGCACTTACGTCCTTTTCTTTGAGGAAGGCAGTTTTTCAGCAATATCTCGAAAACCTCTGAACCGATCTTGTTCAAAACAATTTTCGGTGAATGAAATTAATAAGCCCTATGTCCATGAATTTTTCCATATTTTTAAAATACACCGTTCAAAAATTAGAGGGGGGACAGAATTTTAGTGACTTTCGGGGCGATTATCTCCGACCCTATTCACTTAATCAAAAAAAATGCTAAGAAACCTTATATTTATTTTGAAAGGCCTATCGATTGATGTGCCACACGGGGGGTCACAATGAAAAAATTTTTTTTGACTTTTAGTTTTATGTATGGAGTGCACCCCTAAAAAAATTTATTTTTGTCATTTTTATTACAAAACTATGTAGCGGCTAACAAAATACACCTGTCCTCAAAATTTTATTCAAATACACCTTATAGTTTTCGAGTAAAATGCCTGTGACATACGGACAGACGGACAGACGGACAGACGGACATGACGAAACTATAAGGGTTCCGTTTTTGCCATTTTGGCTACGGAACCCTAAAAATGACAGTTGCATTCTCACAACGCGTGTTCGAAACGTTACGTGACTACCCCTCAGACACTGAACAGGGGCGTAAATCTTAACTAATGACAGAAGGAGACGTCCCTAGTAAAACGCTTTTATTTCATGTATATGTCATTCAGAAAGTGTAAAAGTAAAAACATTTTTTTAGTTTATTTAGAACTTAGAACACAGTCACATAAACAAATATACCTCAGATTTCATGTTGCCTCGTATACTTAACCAACTACCATTAGACATAGTAATCAAAATACAGGGAACAGAGAATCCAAATGCATGCAAAAAAAATACTTTAACCTTTTGAGAGCTACTCGGCTGTGGGCGCGGACGAAAACTCGTGCCACTGAAGTCACGAACGGCTACAGCCGCGAGTAGGTACGCTTTGCGCTTTTTCGTTAATTTTATGTAATAAAAACATTTACAAGTAACTTGACCCATTTTTTTAATAGTTCATGATACGTACATTAATTTTGACATGACAATACTTATCAGAAATTTCATTTTATTCATATTTTGTCTGGCTATTGTTTTTGTTCTGTCCTCAGTTGGGCACCGTTTTGTTTTGCGCCCTCGCTGTTAAAAGGTTAAAAACATTACACAGACTCTCATAACATCAGCACTTAGAAATAATATTAGTAAATATGAAATATACTAGATATCAAACGAATACTACATATAAAAAAATAATTAAGTCGCAACTGATTGTTGCAAATAAGCCTAATTGAGGTTTCAGTAAGAATAAAAAAATTAATTTAGTTAATTGTTGTGTAAGTTTATAGTAGAGTAGGTTTTAGACGGAGAAAATGTAACAAATAAATAAATATGTAGTATAATTTTTTATAATTACAATGCACTATCATTAATTAGTATAATTACAATGCACTATCATTATTATAAGTATATTTTTATCTTATGTTTAGCAAACATTAACATATTGAAATTGTGTTTTCCGTCCTGGCAGCCCTGCAAGGGAAGGGTGCGGGGCGGCCTGCCGCCCGCGACACGGTTTGGGCGGCGAGCATTTTTCCCGCGACGCGAAACGCCAACAAACCTCATGACGACTGATTTGTTCGTCTAAATTGCTTCGACAAATCTCCTAACTATCGCTGGCTGAATTGAATTTAGCGAATTGAGGGATACCGATTTAGTTAGATTCGTTTTAAAATGAAGCACCCTGAACAAATAGAGTCATATTTTAACATAAACTGGCATTTACTATGCATGCTAAGCTAAGTTGAAACGTTATATGTAACTGTGACTATTCTTTTATAGGTAAGTATAGATAGTGATAGAGTTCGTGCACTTTTATGAATGGATATACTTATATCACTACATATTTATTTATTCATATTACCTAATACCTAACCATAATGAAGCAGTGCAGACGGGACACGCACAGACAAACAGGATACTTGGAATTTTAGGGGGAGGCCTTTGGCCAGCAGTGGGAAACTACTTAGCTTAGAAAAAGTAAGATCTAAATTGGACCAACGGAACACTGAATGCGACCAGTCAGTATCTGTCTGTCTGTCACAGGCAGGCACAATATTTTAATACGTATGTTGTTTACATATGTACCTACATACCAACGTAATCGTTTGGAACATTCGCCTTGCATTTCCTTGATTTGTGCCCAATTTAGCTAAACCTCTTATGGGCCGCAGACAGATATAATATGTTGAAAGTCATTTTCATCTTAATTTTGCACAACACACAGTACACTAATGCAGCAACAACATTGCACGCTGATTAACGAAACATTTTCGGCGAGGAAAATGGGTCGAATCGAAATGGCTTAAATGGAAGACGCGGCGGCGACTTTCATTCAAAAGATAGCAGGCACTGCATTTTTTAAATATTTTTAATAGATTTATAAATCGTTTAAATTAATGGTTATTATTAGCTAATAGATAATTTAATTGCTACAAATTATTGCACAGCTAATACATATTATATAAAAATACTTATGTAGCGACAGCGTCATTATTTTAATTTACTAATGGTAATGATATTTTAAATGCGTGGTTTTGGCGTTAATAATTATTTAATTAATATACTTGTATGCTGAGCTGTGAGCTTAAATTTTCTTTTTTATTAAGTGTCGACACTGGCCTACATTAATATTATTATATTATTGGGCATTAGAATATACTCTTGGTACCTAACTTAGTAGTGGGTACCTACTTTATTAAGTGCCCCTGGGGGTTCTAAGTAAATTACACTAAACCGATTTAATTGCAATAATAATACTATTATTATGGACTCGAGGTTGGAATTACGAGTATACAATGCAATACGTTCAGGCAAATTGTTTACAACTCATACTCGTATCATAGTAATGTCCCGAGTTCTAGATGTCTGCTGTGTATTTATTTATTATTTTGTAAGTATATATTTAACTACCTATATAATTATGTACATAATTATATCGTCGTCTAGTACCCATAGTAAGAGCTTCACTAGTTTGCTACTAGGTCAATTGTGTAAGATTGTCTCGTATAATCAATTATTTTAGGTAAGCATTCAAAAGTGGCCAACTTTTTTATTTTTCGACTACATCCCTGCAATCATTTCATGCATGACCATGAATCACTTATCCTCTCACGAGAATCATAACTGACTAATTAATTCAATTTATCTAAGTTAATTACAAACAACCATTTATTTTCATTATAAATATAATTATAACTAGCGAATACACCGTCGAGATCAACTGCGCCGCTCTCGTTAAAGTAATAAAGAAACAACTAAATTAATAGCACTTGATTTATATTTTTATTGTCCAATTAACTGTTTATGAGGTACAGTCAGCGTAAGACATGACTAAATGATCAAGGTTTCAGAGCTACCTAAAATCGACCCTATTGTACATAGTTTCAAACTGTATTTGGAGTGCCTTTGTATTCTAGTTTGCCGTATTATATTTCAAGTTGAATGTACTATATGATACTTAGAATAATTAAAACATTTATTCACAAAGATTAATGATAGTTCAAGTGGGGTGGTTATGTATTTCATTTAGTACTCGTAACAAGCACTTGATGTCGGTTAATTCAGTTTATAGGTACAGTCAGCAGCAGAAGTAGCTAAGCACTTTAACATGCTCAGAATGATCTGCACAGAACCTTATTCTCTTGACATTAGAGTCCGTGTGCAGATCAATTTGAGCACTAGGCCCGCTTAGCTACTTCTGCTGCTGACTGTACAATGAGTAGTACCTAACGGAAATGTCTTTAATGTAATGTATCGTTTTCTGATTTTTTTACCACTCTTACAAGTACCTAAATGAAATAAAGATTAAGTATTTACATGTACTTTTAAAAATAGGTTCAAGTAACTGCAGTTTGATAAAACTATTAAGGGCAAATATTTATTTATTAAAATAAATAAATAATAATTAAATATTCATAGGACCTTCTTACACAAATCGAACTAGTCCTATAGTAAGCTCAATAAGGCTTGTGTTATAGGTACTATCACACAAATGTTTGCCCTTACCGGGATTCGAACCCAGGACCTTCAGCTTCGTAGGCAGCGTCACTATCCACTAGGCTAGCCGGTAGTAAATAGTTATTATTTTTGGTTGAAGAAAGCTTGTCCTTCAAGGTTAAGGGGTATGAGATAGTTAGGTCGCTAAATGAAGATGGTCTCATAACCAACGAATCAATGACCCTACACATTTTTGGCAAGTTGTTTGGCGTTTTATGCGTTAAGTGCAACATGCATATAAAGTCTTCAATGTTTATAAAATCCGATTATAATTTTTAATGAATAGGTAAGTACTTAGGTATTACAATAATGTTTAGTAAGCAGATGATTAGCTTTTTTAAAGGCTTTTATTAATACTTATTAAGTTTACAGTGTAGGTACCTACATAGTAGCTAAGTTTGTTTGTTTATGTCAAATCTTTTAAGTGAAATTTGACCGATTTCCCAAACTCCAATTTTTTGTTCCAAGGAGTTGGAAATTTTGTACACTTGTCCACAAGTGTACAAAATTACCAATTAAAAATTCCTAAATTTCTTCTCAACTACACAGTTTTTGGGCTCATTAGAATCCTCAAAGAATTGATGAAGTGCGAATCAGTACAGTCAGCCACAAAATTTTGGAACAAAAAAAAACTGTACTACCCTATTTGACCATTGTGATTCTAATTCTCATTCTTCTTCTCTCTCTGATTTTCATTCTTATATCTTTTATTTTATTTATATCTTTTATTTTATCTGGATCCCGGAGAGTACATGTCATTATCAGAGCCTGGATTTTTCACGGCAAAACAAAACACTATCGTACTAATCTAGCCAGTGATAGAAACATTATTTTATCGATATCGAGTATTATTAGGTATATAGGTATAAAATAACATGCCGATATATCTTTACATTATTGACAATTTACAGTGTTCAAAACAACCTTTTTATATTTTTAATAAAAAACTAGAAGTGTATTTTTCTTCCGAAAACGCCATAAGGTACTTGAGCCAACTAAAAAGTCGCGATAATGACTATACTACCTCATTGAAAATGATAGACAATACAGTCAATAATAGACACTTATTACTCCATAAATTGCGTCTAGATATTGATAGTGATAAACGAAACTGTTTACCTACGCCCAGAGAATGTTACAAAACGAATGGTTATCTACTCCTATCACTATTACACAAATAAAATGCCATGTGCTGCTGTGTTCTGACGTGGATTACGAAGAAGAAATTGCATCCGTTTCTAATATATAATTTCATACAAACTTCACGTATTTTTTAAATTCAATATTTATTTTATTTAGCGACGTTTTTTCTTCTACTACCTACACAATTATCGATATCCATAAAATATTTTTTCTAACACTGGCTAGATTACGATAGTGTTTTGTTTTGCCGTGAAAAATCCGGGCTCTGGTTATTATCTAAGCTACAGATAAAATTAAGTTGTAATTAACGGACTCGTTAATTGTGTGGCCAGGTATAGGGATGTTCTGTTTGCTATCAGATTTCAAAGTTGGTTGTTATTATGTTTTATGATTTTGACGCCACTGTATCTAAATATATTTCCGAACTCTGAGATGTAACAGCGCAAGTAGGCCAACTTGCAGGTTTTTTTTTTTTTAAATATTGAGTGTTCATAACAATAATATTTGTCTATTCGTCCTGGTTCGCCAATCAGTAGAAATCGTCTAGGAATCATCATTCATAAGTTATCCTAAAATACTAATCGCACTCACCTTTAGTCGCGTGCGTTGGGTAGTGCAGTGCGACAACACGAACTGTCAGAAACACGTGGTCCCCCTCCAACAACGCCCACAGACACTAGACGAACACTACAGAGTTCCTACTAAAATAGTCTAGTAAGTTAGAGTAAAGGGAAATTCTTTAGATTTAGTTACTAAGTTTCGAGAAACAATTGACGTAAGAAAGTTGCTACTGAGGCCAGTCGCGGATGAGCGCTGCAATTCGCGTCGCGTCGACAGACCGACTGAGCGATGCGAACGCAAAACTTAACCGTCTGCGTCGCGCCGGTGGGCGGGCCTCGCGCCACAAGCCACGCCCAGCGCCCCGCCCACACACGACCACGCCCACTTGAATTAATAAAGCCGGCAAACACCGCCGGACACGCGGACAATGCCGCATTGTCCTATGCCCGAAATAGTTTCAAATTTCAATTAGAATCGAGGACAAGGCACAAAAGCGTTGCCGGCGGATCATTCATGGGTAAATTGGCCGATGCATCGGCGATTAGCAAATTTGGCCGCGGCAAAACTGTGGCATTCCGGGAGTCGGGAACAACCTGTTAGTTGGGGACTGCAGCCGTCAGCTAATCGGCGCGCGGGTCACCGCTGTTGTTTGCAACCAGCTTACAGACTAAACACCCATAACGAATTGAAACTTGAAAGATATGATTCACAATACAATACTAAAATTCTATGTCCAGCAGTGGACGTCTTTCGACTGATATGATGATGATGATATTGATTATGGTTCTTTATTGCTCATCAAATATAGTAAAGTTATAAGATATTATTTTTTGAAAACTTAGGAGCTGCATAAAAAACACTTCTTAGAGTGAAACTCAAAAAATATGACATAAATGCAATAATTAGAAAAGACCTTATTTTTTTATGTTTCCTATTCAAACTAATACTTTAAACGTCTTGAAAATGTAGGCAGTAGTACCCAAATTGTTTAACTATTAAATCACAACAAGTTTATTTTAGGACAAGCTGTTAATGTAAACTGTCTGTACATTTATGCACGGTAGTCAACAACACGAGCTCTTTGATATTATGACTTATATTTAACTAGCTTTTGCCCGCAGCTTCGCCTGCGTACTAAGCGTAATTTTTAACTGTCTACAAAAAAGGAGGTTCTCAGTTTGACCCGTAGTATGTTTCGATTGAATTGCAATTTGGCACAAATATTTTCAAGAATGTTTATGTCCACAATATTAAATTTCAAAATCGATGCCATTTTCGTAATTAACGCCCCAAAAAACCATAAAAACGTCACCCATATTGATATTTAGACATTTCAACCTCATCGCGCCCCAACAGGGGAGATGGTATTTCACGTCCGCCACGTTGGATTTTAAAATCGTTGTTGTTTTCGTAATCAGCGACCCGGTAAACGATAGAAACAATACTCATGTTGCTTTTTAGAATTCTCAAAAAACCTGAAACAGGTGTATCTATCGTTAGGAATACTCCTGTAAAGTTTCGAATGAAATAGTCTAACCTTTTTTCCACATACAAACTTTGGACCCCCATTTTACCCTCTTAGGGAGTGAATTTTGCAAAATCCTTTCTTACTGCACCCCTCTAACACCCTATAAGAAACCTAGGTGCCAAATTTGTAATCTCTAGAACCAGCTGTTTGGGCTGTGCGTTAATATCTCAGTCAGTCAGTCAGTTTCTTCTTTTGTATACATATTTAGATTATTAATCATCATCATCATCATCATCATCATATCAGCCGAAAGACGTCAACTGCTGGACATAAGCCCCCCCCCCCCCCCCAAAGAGTGCCAAAGTGACCTGCCCTGCGCCACCCGCATCCAGCGGACTCCCGCGACCTTTACCAGGTCATCATGTCCACCTTGTGGGGGGCCTACCCATGCCGTGCCTTCCGGTACAGTCGAGTTCTCCAATATCTATACAGCCAACCTTTCAAAAATATCTAAACATGTGTCTTAAGTCAGTAATAATAAAGCCTGTGTACAGATATTTTTGAAAGGTTGTCTGTATAGATATTGGAGAACTCGACTGTACGTGGTCGCCACTCAAGAACCTTTCCGCCCCAACGGCCATCGGTTCTACGTGCAATGTTGGCCCTTAATTACTGAAAATCAATTTTTCACACCTTTCATTCGGAAAAGTAAGTTTTACTCCACGACGAGATGGATGATGAAATAGTTATACAAGTGCAGAAAATAGGAAATTCGCAACGAGTGGTGATAAATTAAAACACGACCGAAGGGAGTGTTTTAAATCGACACGAGTTGCGAATTACCTATTCGCACGTGTATCGTACAACGTTTTACAGTACATATGGCTCTTTAAAGTTTTTACATATGCACGGAAAGTACTCATTTCCGCACTAGTGCGGAAAAGTAACACCATGTGTACTGTAAATATATATCTGAGATGCTTACAAAAACCCCTTTCATTTGATATGTCACACAATACAGTTTGCGACCCTTTATTTCAAATTTTCGGTTTCAAATGCTATTTTTCTGTTCAATCTACTTTTTAGGGTTCCGTACCTCAAAAGGAAAAAAACGGAAACGGCGTCTGTCTGTCCGTCTGTCACAGCCGATTTGCTCCAAAACTACTGAACCGATTGAGTTGAAATTTGGTAAACATATGTAAATTGGTGACCCAAAGATGGACGTGTAAAGTAAATGCCATCAAAAACATCCTGTAAAAAAACCCAAGTCTCGCAGCTCAGTCTTTCTACCGTAAAAAGTTGTGAGATCCATGTAATACCAAGTCGGTTAACCTATTTAGTCTCTACTTAAAGGACCTTCTGTCTTAAGTTATAACATAAGTTATTATCATGCCAATATTAAAAATATTTTACGTTTTAAACAAATAGATCGACTTGGACATCGCATGATTTGATTATTAGTATGTATCACACTACACAGCACGACGGGCCAGCAACCAACAGCAACGAGAGTTTCAATCGCGTGAGGCGCGATAGACTAAAGAATCTATCTAATATAATTGTAATATTCATTGTGTTTTCATGCGATGTCCAAGTCGATCTATTTGTTTAAAACGTAAAATATTTTTAATATTGGCATGATAATAACTTATGTTATAACTTAAGACAGAAGGTCCTTTAAGTAGAGACTAAATAGGTTAACCGACTTGGTATTACATGGATCTCACAACTTTTTACGGTAGAAAGACTGAGCTGCGAGACTTGGGTTTTTTTACAGGATGTTTTTGATGGCATCTCACTTCGTTTTGTAGAGTCCTACTTTTTGGTACCATCTACTTCTAACGAATTTTGTTAAAGGCTTTGTCTTATGATATTTTTTTATTTTGACTTGGCGGGGGCACTGTCGTGCCCCCAGATAGGTTTTCCCATGATTAAGACATTAAACTCTATTTGTATTCTAAATTTGAAGCTTCTATGTCTGCTAGAAGTGCCTTGGACTTTTGATGATCGGTGAGTCAGTCAGTCAGTCAGTGAGTGACAAAATTTAGAAACTTTAACAAGTTGTCATTCTTAAACTACTGGTTTAAATTGACTGAAATTTTAAATATACCGTGTTTATATAATGCCTGATTAGTTACTGAAAATTCAGGTTTCTTGTTTTATCCACAACGAAATTATAGGGGGGTCGAAAATGGCCTGAATTGCTTCGAGAAAAGGATGGTACGGCCGTGCCGCTTTTTTTTGCTCGACTTGGCGGGGGCACTGCCGTGCCCCCAGATTAATGAATTCTGAACAAGGGGGCCACTTTTACCCCCCAAAAATGGCCCCTTCTGGGGATTAAACTAGAAAATTTGAAAAAAAGGGTCGCAAACTGTATTGTGTGACATATCAAATGAAAGGGGTTTTTGTAAGCATCTCAGATATATATTTTTTAATAGTTTTAGCAAAAACAGGTTTGCAATATTGTAGGAAAAGAGATGAAAATTAACCTTTCTCCCCCCCCCCCCCCCCCCATCTTATCTCCGAAACTACTAGGCTTAAAATTCTGAAAAAAATATGGAAAACAGGAAAACCTATAAGTAGTTTGAGTATTTAAAGTAACGGGAAAATTCTCAATATTTTTGTGTATTTTGTATGGAGCGCCTGATGCTTAGAGCATGACGATGACGACATAGAAAGAGAAAGGAGGGCGATGGCAGTGCGTGGCAATATGCTAGCCCGCAGGTTTGCACGTTGTAACACTCAGGTCAAACTGACGCTTTTCAAAACATATTGTCAGACCACGTGCAGCATGGGGGGAAATAAAATAATTAATACTTACTAAATAAACGATTTTTTTTACTTTTTTTACGCACATGCACAAAATAAATCACCGAAAATCACGAAGGGTTCCGTACCATTACCTATAAAAACGGCAAAAAAACCATGTCTGTTGTATGGGAGCCCTAGTCCGACACGCACTTGGCCGGTTTTTTAGTATTTGTTGTTATAGCGGCAACAGAAATACATAATTTTTGAAAATTTCAACTCTCTAGCTATCACGGTTCTTGAGATACAGCCTGGTGACAGACAGACGGACGGACAGCGAAGTCTTAGTAAATGGGGCCCGTTTTTACCCGTTGGGTACGGAACCCTAAAAATGTCAAAGTAACGTCCCAAATTGCAGAAAATATTTTCATGAATACCGGAAACTGTACCTGCCTATAGGAAGGGAAGACAGACACTAACCAAACCGTATCCCAACCCTATCCTACGCCAAAGAGCTCCTCAGATTTTCTCCAGCAAGGGATTATTTGAAAATCGCTCCGAAATCCCAAATTTGTAAGCGAGTGACTGTTTACTGAAGCGAGAGGTGTCCAGCAAAGCAAACTGTAACGGTACCTACTTATTGACGCAGATCTACGATGTCCGGGGGACATCGGATTATGTCCGCTAGCTAGTTCAGGATACTCGATGTTTGTCCGAGGATAATCAGATTATTCGACTTTGTTTACTTGAATGAATATACTCGAAGATATTTGAAGCCAGTTTGCTCCGCAGGGGCTTGAATGTTAGGGATTTGATTGATGTTATTCATAAATAAAATTAGTGGTTCTGTGGGCAGTAGAACTAGAGTCTATTGTATGTTTTTTTTATTAATTTTCCAAAAACCGAATTGAAAAACAAATCTATATCTTTATCAAACCTGCCCACAAAATTTTAAGAGGATTGGTATAGAAATGCAACCTGTAGAGGAGAACACCTGGACAGTCGGACATACGAAATAATTATAGCCCAAGCTGAAACAGAGAAATTTCGTTCGCTTCGCTCGCTCGTTCAATTTACACATCCAGTGCCGGGAACCCGACCAGCAGGCACCTACGCCGTAGTCGCTTTCTGCTACAAACGAGGAAAACCTCGGGATTGGCTACGAGCGTAGCGCGTAGCAATTCTCGGCTACGCCGTAGTCTGTAGCAGCTTAATGTTCATATGTAGGGATAATCGCACGTAGCACTCTGACGCATGTGTCGTGATGAGCGGCGAATGCTGCGCTGTTATGTCTTTTTTCAATATTTCAAAGTTCTGTAGTCACCATGTCCGACTGTCCGTCCGTCGATCCGCAGTTAAGTGACAGTACAATTAGCTGTAATGGGGAATGGATGAAAATTTTAGAAATGCCTGATTATTTTTTTTGGTGATAGGAATAACCTTCCTTAGCACCAGAAAAAAGTTTCAGATTTTTCAGCTGCGACAATTATTTTTGAAAAATATAAAGTTTCCTCATTTACGTTCTGGGTCAATAACGGTAAATAGAGATTTTCCTTGATCTGTCTCATATTACAAAAAACTATCCTTAATATCTGTGGTAAACTGACACTAGTAATGACCAATATAGCTGCTGCAAGTGTCAATATCATTGCCAGTGTCAGTTTACCACACATGTTTAGTTTTTTTTTTGTAATATGAGACCGATCGAGGAAGGTGCTAATTGACCCAAATCGTAAGTGAGGAAACTGTTTATATTTTTCAAAAAAAATTGACGCAGCTGAAAAATCTGAAACCTTTTTCTGGTGCTATGGAAGGTTATTTAGGAATAACCTTCCTTAGCACCAGAAAAGTTTTAAGTTAAGTTTAGTTTAAGTTTATTTTTTTTGGTGATAGGTCACCAAAAAAATATCAGGCATTTCTAAAATTTTCATCCATTCCCAATTTCGCATGAGTAATGAGTATACAATTTTAAATGCTGCCTAAAAAAACCTTGAAAAGCAAACTTAGACGGACGGGCCACTAAGGAATTACTTAGTCCGTTTTTTTTGGGATGCCGTTTTCAGGTTTCATCATGCGTTTATTACCAATAAACTTTTGTTCTACTTTCTTAATTAAATGCTTTATCCGTGACTTTGTCCCATATAAACTTCTCACCCGAATTTTATCTCCTTGGGTGATTTCCGGGATATAAAATAGTATATTATATTTTAATCCTGGTTAATAAATTCTCTGAGTGATAAATTCCATCCAAATCCATTGAGAGGTTTTTGCATGATTGATTATCAAACATCCAAAAATCCGGTTAAGTATTTTATTAAAAAAATCTATATTTGTTTTCATAATAATACGTATTTACCTACCTAACACCATCTAACACAAACAACCTGCCTCGACCTATTCTTAGTTCTAAAACGAATGGAAGTTTCAAACGTAATTATAAGATTATTCTTCTGTCTGAGCAAAATGCTCGGTAGGTACAGTAAGGTTTCAAGGGTCATTTGGGACAGGGTTCTACGGTGGTACGTGAATACCTTACTGTACACCTGAGCAGTGTATCAATGCATTGTTTTTTGTATTCTGAGAGTTATTTGTTTCTTTCGGCGTATCACTTTGAAAATATGTTATTCTGTTGTTATTTATTTAAATTGTCAATACTGTTGCAACATATTCTAGTTCGTAATATTACTGTGTCGTTATTATCCTTTATTGAATTTATTTTTGTCAAGTTTAGAGTACGAGTAAGTACCTACCCTAATATTACTTATGAAATATTAATCTCGCCTTATGTTTTAATTTTTTGTATCACGTATTTGCTTTAATTTTCTTGTTTTTATTGTGTCGGATGTTCTGTGTGATTAGTTGGATTGGATGTCACCGATAAGTAGCAGGCTGAAAATCAGCGCTGCAGCCGCTATGCTGTAGCAATATGCTGAGCTAGATCCTTTTTGCTGGCACACGACATATCATTGTTTTTTTGTGCCTACGTAAATAAACAATTTTCTATTTCTATATACAATTTTAACTTCATTGTTGTATCTACATAGTATGTAATAATAATGTTCGTAAAATAGATACAGTGCAATTAAAAAAAACTATTCGGCGCTATAAAACGCACTTCATTAGTATTGTTACTTAACAAATACCTAAGAATATACCTATAAATCTAAAACTGACTGCCAACTACTTAGGTACTAGAAAAACACAATTTACAAAGCAAGCAAAATTACCACCATTTCCAACCGCGCTTAACCCTACAATTCCTCATTTTCATAAACGAATGAGCACAATTT
Source organism: Epinotia nisella (assembly GCA_932294315.1). Lineage (NCBI taxonomy): Eukaryota > Metazoa > Arthropoda > Insecta > Lepidoptera > Tortricidae > Epinotia > Epinotia nisella. Next base: position 17,272,906 of record OW028677.1, on the reverse strand, counting down.
GAAAGCAGGTACTTTATCAATAAAATTAGCTCGCTATTGAAGGCGCAATTCCAATGAGTCGAGAAGACAAACACGGGAGACAAAGCCAGCACCGTCGGTCACGTGTTCCAATATTTATTTTATCAATATTCAACCGCTTTAAGCGCGAGTGACATTTTCTCTGTTTCAACAGGGTTCCACCCTTTGTCTTGGAACAGGACCGTATTTTGGTTTCAATTGTTAACTGTGAAAACAAGTGGAGTTTTACAGCGATATCGGCTCCAGTCTCGCATATCATTAGTCTTTGATGGAGGGTACATTAGTGAATAAATGTGCATTTTATCTTTTTCATTTTATTGCCAAATACGGTGTTTTTGCTACAAAGGCTTTGAACCGCTAATGATTCCTCATTTTGTGAAACGTAGGTAACAACTCGACATATACATGGTAATAAATATCGTACTATGATTTTTAGGACTGCGCTATATCGGCCGAAACAATAATTAAACGAGCGAGCGAAGCGAACAAAGTTCACCGGTTCAGCTGTCCGGCTGTTCTAATTTTGTGAGAAGTTTCAATAATTAAGTATATTTGACGACCGCTTTAGCCTAGTTGGTAGTGACCCTGCCTACGTAGTAAAGAAGTACAAGCGTTGCTTAGTTTGGGACTAGGTCGATTTTTGTAAGATTGTCCTCAAATATTTATTTATTTATTTTATTTATTTATATAGTTTTATATTTATTTGATAAAAAAATATTGAAAAAAGACGGGCTTGCGAGTTGTACAGCTCACAGAGCAACTAGTATAGTTGGTACGACACACCGACGCAACAACCTCCTTCAACTAGAAAGCAGTGTAGCGACCCAATGCCCACCACATGAAACCGTCAAAATGGTATCTTACCAACAAAAAAAATAACTTCAAGTAGAACATCAGCTCATTAACATTCTGTATAAGTAGTTTTTACTTTTTTATTACTCGGTTGTCTGTCTGTCCGTCTGTCACAGCCGATTTGCTCCGAAACTACTGGACCGATTGAGTTGAAATTTGGTACATATGTGATGTAAATTAGTGACCCAAAGATGGACGCGTAAAGTAAATTAATGAATTCTGAACAAAGGGGCCACTTTTTGGGGGTTAACTGCAAAATAAAATAAAAAATGTAGGTATAGTGTGATATATCAAATGAAAGGGGGTGTTGTAAGCATCTCAGATATTTTTTATTAATAATTTTAGCAAAAATAGATTTGAAGTAATTTATGAAATAAGACGAAACTTGACCATTCCCCCCCCCCCCCCCCCCCCCTTATCTCCGAAATTATTATTAGGCTTTAAATTCTAAAAAAAAATGGAAAATAGTTCCTTGCCTAAAGATTACAGGAAAACCTATAAGAAGTTTGAGTATTCAAAGTAACGGGAAAATTCTCAAAAACACTTATGAAATTTAGATTATATACGGAACCCTCACCACGCGAGTTGAACTCGCACTTGTCCGGCTTTTTCAATATATTACAATTCTCTTCATCACAGACTCACAGTCAGAAGTTTCTGTACATTGCTTCACGTAATGTAAGGCCCAAACTTGTTCCATAATGGTTATCATGATTCGCGGCGGTGACGTCTCATTTTCAACCGTCACTATCACAGAAACTAAAGCTAAATATTCAATATATATTTTTAAAAAACTAAGATAAAAAAAAAACATCAAACTTAGAAGACCACAGCCCTGGCGACTGCGTTTCTCGCTAATGCCTTAACAAGGCGCTTGCAAATCGAGTTGGCTTCGCGGCCGCGGAATGCTAATGCCCCACCGACGGAGCAATCGCCCGGAAAATACACTTTATAGGTTAAAAGTGCCATTGATTAAGGGGATATATGCTGCGCGTAAAAGTGCCATTGTTAGGGAGAGGGTGTTGATTGAGACGTGCGTGAGTGACATAGGCAAATATGTAGACCTAATGTCACGTATTGTATTGTAAGGGGCAATTAAGGTGTCAAATAAAAAATATAAATAGAATGCCGTATTGTTTCCTCTCTGAAATGATTGCCTTTTATCTTACCTAAGTTGCAGTAAACAATGCCACAACATTTCTTATTTTATTTGTGCAAATTCGCCTAATAACCTAACAGTTTGACAGACACCAACGCGACTCTAGAAATTGACACGTTACGTACATTCAAATTCTAACTGAATAAACTACGACCAATTCACAAAAATCCCCTGAATATTGCATTGCCTAATTTTCATAAAGCCAAGTTCCCGAGGGCGCTCCTTATCGGTTTACCCGTACGTCACGTCGTGTCGTCCGACGCCCATCATTGTCGGGAATAAGTTTGAGCAAATACGACTAGAATATATCTGTCGGGAGCTGGGACTTAATTCCTGAGGCTCCCGTCGCTCTCTGTCCATCAAATTTTGCGATCAGGGTTGCCAGTGAAATGTTAATTTTTTATGTAATAAAGGTTGTGTCTACATTTTGCTAGCGTATAGACTTATTAGGAGGGGCCCAACATGTCTTACTTTACAAGGAAAATGTTCATCAAAGTCATATAGTTTTTCTTATGCTGGGGGGAATAAATGAATAGATAGCTCCTTCGAAGGATATGTAAACGTATTGTCTTAAACATAAATAGGTAAGTTCTAAACACAAATCATAATTTATTTTAATGTTCATAGAACACGTGATATACATTTTCTACAATTTTATTATATTTATAACATTTAAAAGCACAAGCCAAGACGTCGTGCAAGACGCGCGGCCCTACCGCAGCTTCCAGGTACGTCGGAGTGACAGCCGGCGACATATTTTATTCACGTGCCAGCGCCAAACGCCGTCGATGCAGATAAATTGTTTTACCGCGAAGCCACGTCCCAGGACTTGGCGTTTGCATGATGAGCCCCTTTTTTATGCCCGAATAAAATTGTGTTAGCCGCGGCGCGCGAAATTGTTTCCGCCTGCTCTGATATTTATGGAAGTTTGACTGAAGGGTTTTGGAAATGTGAGAAATCATTTTACTGCCATGCTAAAAAAACTTGGCGGCGTTGCATTTGGAATTTCTTACTGTAAAATAAATTATGATAAAGACAACATATCCGTATGTACGAATTATATCATTTAAATAATTAAGTATCTACTAGACTAAGTACCTAATGTACTAATAAAACCATCAGCTAGGTGATACTGAGGGGGGATACTTAGAGTACCAACTCCAAGAGATCAATTAAAATTAGGAACGTTCCTTCGGGTATAGCTTGATACACAGAACTAATGCGCGCAACACTTTGACATTACTTAACTCTTGAAAGTATGCCGATGTCCGAGTATTCTAGTCCAACATGAGCCCCTGTCCGGGTATATTCAATGTTCATAGCAATACATCCCTTCCACCAGTTGCAAGTTGACATAGACTCGTAGTCGCTATCAATATAAGAGCTGCTACAGGCAAATAAGCGACGACGGCAAACGCGGGAATTTAATCACCACAGGGATAACTCACGTTAATTCAATCACCGTATTGCGCGGATTATTTACTATTTGTGAGGAGCAAAGCTGCCGTTTGTTTAGATATTCACAAGCTTCTGCTGATTTACTTATCAGCAGCCTGATCTGATCAATCTAACTTACCTATACCTAATAATGAACGACAAATTTTCCGCGGAAACAAGACATGTGGATTTAGAGTAGTTTGATTATTTACAGAAAATTAAAACGTGTAAGTATTCTTGCTCACTTTAACAGGTACGATTTACCTAAGAACCATATCATATATTACATCGTCTAATGCGTGTTAATATTTTGTACCTAAATTCTCAATTATGAGATTACACTGATTAATTTCTCAACAAATATGGTTTAAGACATTTATTTCTCAAAAAGATTTACATAAATCAGTTACTGAGAAAACAATAATTTTAATTTTGCTTAAATCTAATTAGGAGAGGGTAGCATGCAAAAACGGTCGCCGACTTAAGTACAGCACAGCGGCGCTTGGCAGCAAGCGCGTGTAACAATGTAATGTTGTGCGTGGAGGCCAGGTAAACCGAACTACACGTGTGACCACTGGTTAAATGACTATTATTTTGTTTAATTAAAACACTTTAAATAAAAACATTTTCACAAACAAAACTTGGAGTGATCAGTTACTACTGTTGTTATAGAACAAGCAACGATAATTGATTGTATCGATATAGGAACTCCCTACCTGTCATAAAGTTTTGCCCCCTGGATTCCTATGTCTGCTGATCGTGTTCATTTATTTTTTAGCGATGTTAGTTCCTACAAGTACGTACACGTTTTTGTAAAATTGTATAACTACCGCCACGTATTTTTTTTAATTTTCACGTTGCAGAGTGTATATTATGTGTGTTCATCACAAGGGTCAACTGAAATCTTATGCTTCTATCAACTGTCTAATGAATTGTTTGTTGTACCTTAAGCAAAAGGCTATAGTCGGGTTTCCATAGTAAGTCGGCAGTTTTTTTTTAATGTGTTGTTTTTCGGGATGTATTCAAGCGATTTGCTTCAAATTTTCAAATAATGTTCTTTATATAGAATTGCGTCACCGCCCAAAAAACTTAAACTAGTTATCATATAAAAAAAAGAAAATAAACACCAAATAAAAAAGAAACATTTTTTTATGTAGTTGTGAAGTAGTGACACCTCTAGATTTTTTTCTCAGAATAGACCATACATTGGCCTACTACTTGCCTAAATATCAAAATTTTCCAGGCGGTACTTCCTATCAAAAATCAGCAATATGTATGGCCAAATTCTGTATTCAATCGGTGTTTTTCAATGTCGTATACAAACTCCTCGATTATGTTTGAGTTTTTTTATCAATTTGTCGTATATATGAGTAAAATGCTAATGAAAACTCAAACATAATCGAAGTTTGTATACGACATTGAAAAACACCGATTGAATACCTACAGAATTTGGCCACACATATTGCTGATTTTTGACAGGAAGTACCGCCTGGAAAGTTTTAATTTTTAGGCAAGTAGTAGGCTAATGTATGGTCTATTCTGAGAAAAAAATCTAGAGGTGTCACTACTTCACAACCACTTTAAAAAAAAAAAAATATTTGGTCTTTATTTTCTTTTTTTATATGATAACTAGTTTAAGTCTTTTGGGCGGTGATGCAATTCTATATAAGAACATCATTTGAAAATTTGAAGCAAATCGCTTGAATACATCCCAAAAAGCATCACATTAAAAAAAACTTTAATAAATCATAAGTCAATTAGGATGTTCATACTCAGCATAAATATTCCTCACTACAAGAGGTACTCACAAAAAAAAAACCCGAGCCCATTTGATATAAGGGCCGACTTACTATGGAAACCCGACTATAGCCTTTAGCTTAGTAAGCTTATTTATTTAAATTAGTTATTATAATTATTTAAATATTATTGTTTTCAGCGCATAGTAACAAAAATGAGATCCTTGTTATCTTGAATAAATTTAATTTAATTTAATTTAATGGAAAATAATATAAAACAACTTTTGGTTAATACCTATTACGTTGACAATCATGTCTCAAAATCCTCGTCGTCGTGGACACAACATAGCAAAGCCAATATTTTGGAACTGTTGATTTATATATACGTATATAAAACATGTGATTAATGTTGGTATAATATTATGTTATACTTACCATTCACCCGTCCCATACTTATACCATTCATAAACCCTAATTATCATTACCGTTTATGTTTACACCAATTAATGCACTTTATCATTCACCCAGTCTACTAATCATTCATAAAATTCTCTTTATCATTTTTATTATTACCCACTACTGTTTGTAAAAAAAATGTACTAACAATGGGGCCTTCTGCCATTTTCACATATTTATACAAAAATCTTTTAAATTAGATTGACAAAACTCACAATCCGTGTCGATATTTGTCCTAAATATATCTGTTCTCAAATATTCGTCCTAATATAATGCTTAGTACTTATCATTATCACTTTAACCATTTGTGTAAACAAATCATGTTAGTGTTTGGTATTAGTGAAACGGCAAGTGCAAGTGATTAGAGCCTGATCCTATTTACTGAGCGACAAAGCTATTAGGGACAGGCCTACCAAAAAATCTAATCAATTGTTAAAATTGCGTCAGGTACCTATATAGAGACTACAAGTTGTTTATTTAAATGATAATTACCTATTGTACATGCTTATTACTAATTATGTATAATAATTAAATATTCTAATAATACCCATATTTTTTGTCTTTGAAGAAGCCGGCATCGGTAGTTTATTGTGAGGGGCATCATATTAATAGCATTCGCCAATTCGTACTACACACGGGTGTGTGTAAACAGTTACTTCACACTTGCCACTGGGCAGATAAGTACCAAAGCACTGGCACAAATATAAGCTCATGTGAAACCAGCATAAGTAAATAATTTAACATCAACTCAAATTCAAATACGTTGACATAATGAAATACCCGTATAACATAGGTACCTTGAGAAAGTTGTTCAGGTTTGCTGAAAATCTCGCTTGAACCCACAGCCAAGGGGCGGATTATGAATGTTTATACTCAAAATAATGCTTGGTTGCGGCCAGCTCAAATATTTGAAGGTGGAGTCAAAGGGTGGGTTTTTGCGAGCGCCTTTGAGGCCGCGGTCGCGGTCAGATAAACCGATTGCGCGCTGCCAAAGAAACTGTCATTTTATTAAAACGACTCCGACCCCGTGATTTCATTTGGATCCATTATTCTTAAACACAATACCCAAATTTAGTGAAGTAAATTATTATAAAAAAATATTACTTTATCCGAGAATAAAAGTCTTATTTATAGATTAAGAAAATATAGAGTCCCTCAATAACATTAAGCTTATTCCATCAAAATATCGAAGAGCAATATCAGGAACATGTTGCGTTTTAAAATGTAAACCAGTAAAACATTTACCGTTTAAAAATATATAGTTCTGAATATATTTATATTTTTATATGACCATAACGGGTAAGGGTAACTACATACAGAGCATGTATGCTTTTTGGATAAAGTATATATATCATCCGATAGTATTTTTCACTCTAACTAAATCACATACAAATCTAATACCTACCTGCTACATTATATGATACTCAACATTACAGTCGACTTTAGTGAAACATTCATTACCTACAAGTTTATTCGACCGACAGCCAAATAACGTGCTCTATTTACGACGTACTGACACTAAAATGTTTCAAATAAAATTGTTGTCCATCAAAATATCCCATGTTCCTCTCACCGACGGCATGTGCCAAGCACGCCTACGGTACACGGAACTAAAACTTCTTTAACGAGAAAGGAGGTATATAAAATCCAGTGACTCAATGATACCACATAATATTTACGTTCAAATTTTTTCATTGGATGCAGCAGGTGCAGTGCGGTACTCTACAACCAAATCTGATAATCCCGTAAAGTACAAGGTTCCAAATTACATTGTAAATATTATTCTTACAAATGTTTTATTTTTATTCGCTTGTTAAAATAATAGTATTATCTAACTATATTGACTCAGTAATACAAAAAGGGCTCTTGCCCTCAGAAACGAGAGACGCAGATCTATGAACGCACGCTCCGTAACCTCAGCGATACGTGTAACTAGTCACCGCTCAGCCGGGTGGCCCAGGCACCCACCGTAGTGGGTTCGTAGAACCCACCCGTCGTCACCGCGTCTACTCAAGTACCCACTCTTGACGGCTCGAATGCTCGATCCTGTCTCATTCGCAGTAGATGACCAAACTAGCGAATTCCATGGGATTTCATTTCGCCATTGATATCGCCTCGGCCACTAACGTCTGAATCTCGGCATTTTTTCCGAACTCTGTCTCTTGGTTCCAAGATCTAGTGGAAAACTTATCTCCGTTACCACGAGCTGGTTTTCCTCTTTTTGTGTTTGTGTCCAGGCCAACATAATAAAATTGCGCTTGGAAACTGTACGTATGTACCTTCGTGACGCACTTTTTTTGTCGTGATTAATTGTTCTTATAAATCCATATTTTTCAAAGTTCCTTTTAATCTATAATTCCCAAACAGATTAACTCAGCAAATTGTGCATTTCCAAATATGCAGTTTTTACTGAAAATGAAAAAAAATCAGAATTTTTTAATACATCAAACTGTATTGACTGAGTTTTAGTTGAATTATGTTAGTTTTATTTTAGAATAATCGTCATACATTACACAAAAAAATATATGTTACAGAAAAATATATGTTGGGAAATGAAACCTTAGTAGAATTATTACATTTGTAAAACCTTGTAATTAGTAACGCCCCTTTTTTTAATTTGATGTAACGTTTTGTTCTATTCATCCTTGGTATTGTCATCGCATCTTATTCATCAAGAACTATTTCATATAATGGTAATATAGGCAGATATTTCTTCAGCAAATAAGATAATATTATCGCATCTAGACAGCAATATCCTCGACTGCTGACTTATTCAGACTCCGGCAAAGGCTCCGCGGCTCCACCTGCGGTTAGGTGTAACTTAACGAACCCTCTTTGAATCTTTAATATAGTTTCGTTTAATGTAAGCTAGTTGCGAATAGGGCGCGTTTGTTTTGAAACGCTCAGCTTCGAGTTGACCGGAAATTAGGGGCAATGAGGACGCGTTTGAGAACTTGCGGGGTTCGGTCACATCCGTAACGAAGTTACCCTCTTTGAAGGGGCTCATGCTGCGGTCATTATTAATTAATTAAGATTTTTGCATTCATCTATAATAATATTTGAATTAGGTGAATAAAGCAGCGTAAACTCTACTACACTGTGATATTTGATGACGAATTTAATTCCATCTTCCTGCAGGAAAAGGACTCATCAAACGAGACACCCGTCGCCGTACTTCGCAAATTAGATTTCGTATATAAAGCCTATTTTAATTTGTTCCGTGCTGGTATTGACTCTGTGCCGAGGCAGAGTAGCGGCTGGTTGACGTGAACAAACACGGTGCTGGCGGAGGCTGGTGCGATAATAAGCTTACGAAGGCAGCGGGCAGCGCGCCCTGCCGCCCTATTCTAGCGCTATTATTAAATTCTTTTGTTGATCCGTGCCCACGGAATGCCCAGTTATTTACGTGCGGTCCGACTCAACGGGATCAACGTAAATATTCCTACCCGTTTTGTCTTTTGAACTCGCGCAGATGAAAGGATAAAGAGGATTATTTGCATCGCTGTTTTTTCCAAACGTTTGTCTTGCAGGAAAATATCTACACGAATTTTCTAACAATTTGATATGGAAATCTGAAAACAGCAGGTGCTCTAAATCTCATGCGGTGCTCAGATGTACCTATCGCATGAGAGGAAGCAGTTATAAAATAAATTGCATAAATTAAATGTTTGTGGAAATCTGCGCTCCCTCGCGCGAATTTAGACGTCTAAGCTTAGGGTGCTTCATTTTGGAACATTACTCTCTGCACAACAATAAAACTCATTAAATCACTGGCGTGGTCGCGTTTTATAAATGTTTCAGGTATTAATAAAATTAACAAAGCGCGAGTACGCGAGAGGGCTATTTTCCGACAAAGCGTTGGGGCGGAGTACAATAGAGACTAAAATAAATACGAGGAATTTAGCAAACAGGAGGTTCCACAAAGCGTTCACCTGGCGAGCTCGCCGCGCACTATTGAAAATTAAGTGGCTGCGACGGACTTCAATTAAGGCCGGAGGAGGCCGAGAGCGACAGACTGCGGCCAGGAGCGGAACTAAACATACATTACAAGACACTGGAAACCCATCAGCAGACTATATTATGTCACTTTCAGAACATTTTGAATCTGTAGGTGCGTTTCTTTGTGTTCAAAATTATTTGTGCATTTTAGTTCAGAGAAAAAAATAAAAATCGGGTTATGAAGTAGGTGATCTTTGGTCTGTACTCGTATTAAAATTATGGCTACCTTATAATGTCAACTCCTTCAAATATAATTACTTATAAAATAAAACATTGAATTTAAATACGTGGTAAAAGTTACAGTAGCTGCAGTAGGTACCTATCGATTTAAGTACCTTCATTTCTCCTACGTAATGGGATATTCATTCAGTCCGTAATCTCCTTATCTGTAGCTAAAAAAGCAGTTCAATTTGTCCTCACATACGCGAACTATCCAGCCGTCATTGGTTGGCAGATCTCTATCTCGATCCCTCGGAACACAAGAGCGCATGTTACTATGGAGTTCGTTGTGACATGCAGCGTTGTTCTAGCAGGGCCCGATCTGCGTGGCCGGCACGCTAAACCACCGCTTATCTGGGAAATTACACAGTTTTACTCGATCCTCTCAAAAACTGCGGAAGGTTGACTTTTTGCAAGGCTTAGCTATCCCCTACTAGTAGTCTGAGTATGATAGTATTATTGCAAGGAAGTATTTTCATACACACAGAAATACATTATACGACAAATGAAAAAAAAACTCACAAGGTTGGCGAAAATCTCGATTGTAAAAGGAATTACACTCATCATATCTTTATAAAGCTCTCAATGTTGCATTAGACTTTTAATAGACCCTCATTTGCAATTCCTTATATTTAAAGAAAGAAAGAAAGATAGAAAACATTTATTCACTACACAAAAGACACACAGAGATAAAGGGAGTAGACATACAATACAATTGAAACATTGTTAAAGCTGGTTTTGTAAGAAAGGAAAAGCTCAAAATGCTCATTTCACTATTTTAGTCATAAATATATATGCAACTTATTAAAAAAAAACGTAAATCTACTACATCTACTACACGAAGTGCAAAATGTACAGTTTATAAATGGATTAAACAAATACTGTTGACGTTATCTACTTAACGGCCACTACCTGTTTGGCACATTTCGCTCGGCGCAGTCTTAAGCAGTGTCCGAGCCATTTAATAAACACCTCCCAATACGTTATCATCAAGACATCGCAGAGGTTACGTGGTAAGGGTAGTAGGCTTAGGTGCCAATCGCCAGTTAAACCCTCGGCGCGGATTTTATTGCCATTCGTATTGTGGGCGAGATTTAGCTACTTTGACATGTCGGAAATTCGATTGTTGACTCTTCGCCGTTATTCAGTCTTTTTTATCTCGTTTCGTAGCTACTTCTCATGCATTGGTGTTTAATATGGACAGACTTCCATTTCATCATTATTAGCAAGGGTTTCTTTTTGGTATAGATCTACGATAGTAAGGTTAGGAAGGATGGACCATCGTCTAATATGAATTACATCCAACACGATTTAATTCATGCTTCCACAAATTATAATAATTATTTCTTAGCATCTTGCACTGACAAATATTACTGCAGAGCCCTATGTGAAAAATTATGATCATCATTCTTCAAACCACACCGTTCTAGTCGGCATTCCAAGGTATAGGAATCACGAGAGAGAGATAGATCATACAGACACGAAACAGCAAAAGGTGGCTATAATAAAAGCTTTTAAAAAGAAAGAAAATCAAGCACAATGCAGTGTAATTTTCTGTTAAGAACACGGCTCTACCATAACAGTCGTGGCTCTTAGATTTTTTACATTTGCTTTTCATCACGTGTTTGACGAGAATGAAGACGTGTGATAATTAAGTGTTCCCCAGTTTAACAGCCGCCCACAATGCGATGTCTCAGGTAAAATGCATAGGGTAATACGTTAACAGTGTTCAGAGCCTTTGTCTGCTCTCAACGAATTACGGGAAAGGCGAAAATTTAAATACCAGCCGAGCTGTTTTACATGTAAGAGATGCACTTTGCATGTAATGTGGTGACTAAATGAGGCGACACAACGTAGAGAAATGCTCCATGGGTGTTGCATTTGCACCTAAACCACTTCCCTTGGTACGGTCGTTAGAATACCAAATAATAATTGTGTGGGTAAGGGAATACATCAAATCGAAATTACTAATTTCGTAGTAATGAAGGTCAAATCAGAAAGCTCTGATCACAGTTTCACCAAAAACTTCTATATAACAGTAATAATATGATGATGATTTATATCATATGTGTGTCCTGTGTGTTTGTGAATGTATCTTTCTTTCTTTCTTTAATAAATTACTGAATTCCAATTAATTTGAATCCTAGGCCACTGTAGAACCTTTTCCCAGTAAACGTCAAAGTGACTTCTATGGCTAATACATAAATAAATAGCAAGGTGTCAATAAGACAGGGTTCTAGAGTAGCCTAGGATTCAAATTGGTTGACCGTACATAATAAATAACATTACATTCACGACATGTTTCTGTATCAAAAAAAATCTTTTTACTAGTTCTTTTATTTATATAGATAAGTATCTAATATTTTATACAGATAAAATTTTAAAATAAATAGACAACATAGTTATTATTGTTTAAAAAATTACATGCATAGTTAATTGATTAAAGTCGACATGGACCCCTCAACGGGTTAAGGCCTCCTCCATTTTGCTCCACGTTTGTCTTTCCTTCGCTTTTTTGATCTAGTAAGGTATAGCGTAGCTACTGTAATTCATTCGGACCTACAAAATTTTTTTCGCAGACAAAATGCAGAATTGGCATTTTTGTCCGTCACTTCCATGTTCTGTTAGCGGTAGACGGCAAGTCTCGGACTCCGGCTTCGGCACTCGACTCTCGGTTCTCGCGCATCGGCCGCACCACAAAAATGCAAAGTGCAAACGAAGTGCAAGTCAATTAAAACAACGTGACTTAGGCACAGTTAGGTAAAAGTCAGCCAAAGCAGAAGTGCCTGATTATTTTTTTGGTGCTACGAATAACCTTCCTTAGTACCAGAAATAAAGTTTCAGATTATTCAGCTGCATCAATTATTTTTGAAATATATGAACAGTTTCCTCACTTTCGTTTTAATAGCGTGACAAGTGACAAGATAAGAGCGTCGTCTCGTTCTATCGAACGGTGTCAGCCAGTGACGCACGCTCTATCCTATCACCTATCGCGTGACAAGGCCAACCATGCTACGGCTCCTGCAGGTTGCGTAAGTCGCACTCTACGGACGCAAACAGTACGGAAGTTTTATACATAAAGTAATGCGTCTATCAGCTTAAATGAATAAACCTACATATTTTAATTTAGTTGTTTTTCATTTGAACAGTGACAATGGAGAGTGTTTCAGAGGTTTTTAGTTTTGATTATAATTAACATACCTGCAAGCTTCAAGCGATGCATCGGAGCTATTTCTCGTCATCTGTAGCCAGGCTCCAGCCGAATCACATTACCAAGCCATTAAGGCAAGCGTTCGTTTAGCTCCATGATTCCCGTTCATGAATAATTGTATCAATTGATCACACTAGAGTCATCAAACACACATGTAACTTAAAATCTTTATCATGTACCCGATGCTACAAATTTGCATTAGAAAAGTGGCATCATTGCAAAGCCAACAATCATTTTCCCGTGACTAGTGGCTTTTTGCATAATAAATTAATCAGTTTATTCCGTGTTTAATCACAAATGTCAGTCCTAGAGTTTGTCCTTTTTTGCTTGATATAAAAAAGAGGTCGGGTAAAAATAGATATGTTGTACTAAACTCCGCGTTTAAAAATGGCCAAAGGGGCTACCGCGAAACGAAAACGAACTTCGTTCGTGTATCTCCGTCTCTGTTGCTCGAATTAGCATGTGCGACAGAGAGGGAGATACACCGACGAAGTTCGTTTTCGTTTCGCGGTAGCCCCTCAGGCTTACGCACACATGAATCAGCTGCGAATATATTGCAATTACACACTATAGTGAAAATGCCCTTACATCCAATATTTGACAGCTGTCATCCCAGTACAATTTATGTCATCATTGACGTTTATTGTACCGGGATGACGGCTCTCAAATGTCGGCTGTTAAAAAAATCTAATTATAATAAGGGCCTTTTTTAGATTTAACTTAGTTTTAATTTATCTTAGATAATGTTTATTATAATCTTGTATTCACTTTTAATAAATACTTTAGGTATTCTATATTATAATAATGGATGTCAAGTGAAAGCAGGACGGTATGCTTATTTCCGAGAGCGAAACAGAGACAAGTAAATGTGTCGTAACGTACGATCAGTTTAGTGAACATATACTTGTCTTTGTTTCGCTCCCAGAAATTAGTATACCTTCATGCTCTCACTTGACATCTAGTTGGCCATGGCTGAGAATGGACAAAGAGTAGTCATTTTTGTCAATTCAAATTCAAAAACATTTATTTCGACCAACTGGATCATAGATAAAGTTAGTTCTAATAAATAAATCAGACTAGACACGTTACCTCCTAATAATTTATTCTTGTAATGTATTTTTCACCTCACTAGCTCGGAAAGACCTTTTTTATTCTTTAAAAACAGATAGCAAAACTGCATTTTATCCACATGTGTGCAAAGAATATTTGAAAGGCTACTTTTATCTCTTTCTTACCTCCCACTTCCCTAAAATGGCGGGTGGAAGTTTGTATGGAGCATTCCGCAATTTTCAAGGTAGAAAGCTAAAAATTGGTATGCGGACTATTTATGACTAACAAAAAAAATCGTGCATCATTTTTTTTGGAAGACTGCACCTAACCCCTTAAAAGAGGGGGTGCAGTTTTATATGGGGTCCAGATAGGTAGAGTCAATATGTAGAATCGATATGTAGAGTCCATATGTAGTCGATATGTAGTCGATATGTAGAGTCGATATGTAGAGTCTATGTAGAGTCTATGTAGAGTCGATATGTAGAGTCGATATGTAGAGTCGATATGTAGAGTCGATATGTAGAGTCCATTTGTAGAGTCAGTATGTAGAGTCGATATGTAGAGTCAATATGTAGAGTCGATATGTAGAGTCGATATGTAGAGTCGATATGTAGAGTCTATGTAATATTTACTAGTTAAAATAAAGGCTGATTATACATATTTCAGATGTTTTTCTTATGTAGTACTTTCCTCAGTTTAGTGAGGTGAAAAGATTTGTGTTACACACGGGTGCAAGTTATTTTGACGTCTCGTGTGATGCAACACTCGCTTTGCTCAGGATTCTATTTTTGAACCACTCGCTACGCTCAGGATTCTATTTTCGAACCATTCGCTAGCTCGTGGTTCAACCCTAGAATCCATTCGCTGGCTCGTGTTTCAATTCCACACTCGCGGTTAAAATATAGCTTTGCACCCTTGTATAACAAATAACTATTTCACTTCTCATGCTCGAAAAGTGTGTCATATTAGGCTTAGCAAGCGAGGCCAAAGTAGTACAATTTAACCCCGAGGGAAAATATGTATACATATTTATGATTTTTAAAACATTTAATTTGACCAATCAAAACACTTCACCGTATTAAATCAAGCAATCACAATTCTTTCAACCTACCTCTTATTGCGTACTTACACAACATATAGTTGAATTAAATAAGAACAACATTTCAGTGAAAGAGTTTTAGTCATCTGTAGAGTAAAAAAGAATAGCATCGCTGTTCGTGGAGTTGCCTCTTAAGAAGGGGGCGTGAATACTCGCGCGCGGCCAACGCCCGCGGGGTTGGCCAGTGATAACGTGATAACGATATTGCCTCCTTTTCTAATGCCTTGTAACCTTCTATTTTGTTATATTAGCAGAAGTATTGTTTCTATTATTATATTATATGCACTTTTATTATATTAGCAGAAGTATTGTTTCTATTATACCTGGGATCAGTATGTTGCGAAGCCTATCACATTATAATTTTTAAAGAACCTAAATTTACTTACTTAAGTAAATACTTTGCTGAATTGCTCTTGACTTCTATCGTGGCTGATGGTACCTGAATTTATGAAGTCTACGATCGAGGATGCTTGTGAATGTAAAGATATACTTTGTTGTTATTTTTGTTCGGATTATGATCTCTGTGGAACCGAAAGAACCTCTTGTAATCAAAATTTACTGACATAAGTATTTGATCACTTTATAGAAATAAATGTTTATACAAAACAAGTTTCTCATTTAATTTATAATCGACTAGCTTGTGCCCACGACTTCGTCCGCGTGGAACTCGTTTATATCGTAGCTCCATACAAACTTTCATCATTCATTTCACCCCACAGGGGGAAGATTGAAAATTTTAAATCTCTAGATCAAAAAAAGTTTCCCCCATACAAATATTGAACCCCTTTTTAACCCCCTTAGGGGTGAAATTTTCCAAAACGCTGAAAGTACTTTATTTGTATTGTAATAAGTAATCTTTCTACAAAGTGTTAAGTATCTAGCTTTAAAAAATCGCCATAAAAACTTTGCACCCCTATTTTATCCCCTTGGGGGTGAAATTTCCAAAAATAACTTTTCATGCCTTACCTAACTTATAAAATAAAGTTCTGGTGCAAATTTCAAGTTTCTAGTCCTAGTAGTTGCTGTGCGTTGATGAGTCAGTCAGTCAGGACTTCTTCTTTTATAGATATAGATTTCAGTGAAGAAATATAAAAAAAACTAGAATCTTTTATAGATATAGATTTCAGTGAAGAAATATCAAAAAAACTAGAATAAAGCAATAATAGATTCGAGCGGTCAATTAAAAATACAAATCACAGCCATCATTTATACAGGGCTCTATATAGACTCCGAAGGGAATTTTGTTAGGCGTCGGTACATTCATTAATAGAGCTTCCGTGGCGGGTTTACGAGCACTGTAAAGAACCCATCGGGGCACGACGTAATCGACACCAAAAGTTACGACAGTGTACTGTAAACCTTGCAACTATAAAACGACAAAATCTTTAAATAGGCAGTAAGGCAATTTCAGAATCGAAGTAATAAATACACCTGTCTACTTAGTAAACTTCTTGAGGCTCTACGCATATTTCAACCACTGATGGAATTTACAGTCCAGAATGCCTACGTGTTTACTGTACCTATAACATAACTAATTGTTTTTACCCAATGATGTAATATAAAAAAGAGATAGATAGGTATGTTGTCTATACGAAATTCCGTGTTTAGCTGCCAGATTTGGTGGCCATTTTTCCACCAAATCTGGCAGCTAATGTTTCCATTGACGACTCAAAACTGAGGCAAGTCGTGCCAATTGACACAATTTTAGTGTGCCACTTTTCGAGCGCGTATAACCTATCTAGCTCTTTTTTATATTACATCATTGTTTTGAAGTGTTTCTTCTTTGCTCGCGTTCTTGTATAGAGGTACAGTTCAAAATGTATCACGTGACTTCCGGAATAACTTTTTGTAGAGAAGTCTAATCTGGTTTCAATTAATTGTTTGTTACATGTTTTAATCCTTCTTTATTTGCCATTAGTTGTTAATCACAAAATGGTATTTAGTTTATGTGGCGCACATGAAAATAATGCTGAAATGATCGCCATTTTCAATGTGTCGCGAGTCAAATGACCTACGTCAGTCAATGTTGCCATATATACCGATTTATCTGTACTTATACAGATTTTAGTGAATTTCTGTAATTTCTGTGATTTTTTAAGTACAGTGCTCAGTACGGAACCCTCGGTACGCGAGTCAGACTCGCACTTTTTTTTATTAGGGTTCCATAGCCAACAATGAAGTATCCACTTAAACGTTGTATCTCCGACACAACCCGTTTCTTTTTACCTGCATATTATATCTCTTGGGTTGTGTTGTCTTAAGTTTATGACGAAGGAACTGGAATCAATATCTGGCAATTTTTTTTTTATTATCTACTAAGATCCCACAGTTTAGGCTCGTAAAGGTTAGTCAACAATAAAAACTTGTCTCAATTTTTTTTTCGATAGCATAACCAAGTCAAGCATGTTCTTTTGTTACCGCGTTCTAAGCAGCTCCTTGGTAACTAAACTTGGAAAAGCGGTGAAATTGTATACCTACCCACTTTATTTCCGCTATCACAAGCTTCTGTTCGCAATTAAACACTTCCTAGGCCAATTCGGTTTACGACCGAGCCTCCGAGGCGTTCGCACCGCCAGCGGTTTTACGACGCTTTTTGCGAGAAATTAGCGATTTTATTGTGAGATGAATAAAAGTTATACTGCGGCAAAGCAACCGCGACATGAATGCTGCGGTACATGAATAGGTTGTTTAATTGGAAAATGTGCGGTGAATATCTTCCGGGATTTTCAAAACGTCATCGTCAGTTGCTCGTCAACGCAGCGTTCAGACCCATACAGTAGGTACCATACACTACCAGCGTCATGTGCTTCGTTGAAGCCTGGGACTTACTAGGGGACAAATGCCCCGCACTACGTATCGCCAGAGTCGTTGAAAGAAGTAGCGCAACGTTGCCCTCATCGCTAACATGTCACGCGACACGAGATTTCATAGGAACGTACGCCTACACCTAGTAACGCGTGACACGTGAAGCGGTAAAACTCAAAAGGATATTGAATGTTGAAGATGTGTTCTACCTAGAGATTGCAAGTTGCGGAAAGAAAAAACTCGAAAATTCTCGGAAAATAACAGAAGAATTAAGAAAGTTTCCACTATGCAATTAATTCCCTTCAGGAATTTTTGACAAATTATCAATTTAGAAAACTTGCCGTTGGCACCTCTCTAGTTCTACCAAGGGTACGCCTGTATATATGTAGTTTGTGTCGATAATTGATTGTCATTATGTCTGTGGTACTATTGTCATTACGTACCGGAAGGCGCAGCGCGGGTAGGCCCCCCACAAGGTGGACTGATGACCTAGTAAAGGTCGCTGGAGTCCGCTGGATGCGGGTGGCGCAGGACCGGTCATTGTGGCACTCTTTGGGGGAGGCTTATGTCCAGCAGTGGACGTCTTTCGGCTGATATGATGATGATGATGATGTCTGTGGTTGCTTTGTAGCATCGAACCATGCCGTCGGCAAGGTTTTTTCTTTACAAAAGAATAAGGTTGTATTCTGCGTTTTACAGTGGCTTAATGACTAATTATCCCCTACTAATACTCTTCTCTAGTTCAGAACTACGAGTTTGCGGCGCTTGCAGTTGAAACGATGGGACCCTGGTCAGCCGACATGAAGACCTTCATGAGAGCCCTGTCGTCGCGGCTGGTCCACGCCTCAGGGGACCCCAGAGCTGGCGCGTACTTTTCCCAAAGGATCGCTCTCGCGGTCCAAAGGGGAAATGCCGCCAGCGTCAAGGGGTCCATGCCGCAGGCGGAACTATTAGACGGTCTTTTTTTTTGTAATTAGTTTTAAATTTTTCGTTTAGTTTTCAGCTTATTTTATCCTTAGTTAAGTATACTCAATTAATAACAATCTGTATCAGGTAATGTTTAATGCAAATAAACATTATCCCCTTATGCCATTATATAATAAATAGAATACATTCGTTATATATTTCTTTATAAATGTGTATCAAGTCAAAACAACCCTCAAGTCGAGGTGGCTGAGTTGTGCGGGAGTTTTAATAGCGGCGGTGCGCGCGCCGCATGTAAATCAAGCGCATAACCCTATTCCGGTAGATCCCAATTATAATAATATTGTTTATTGAGTTATCCCAATTTGTTCCCACCCGATAAACATCACCTGGGAGATATGAGAAAAAATGTCTACTACCAAAAACAAAAAATATATCTACTACATAGTTTCCGATGTAAATTTTCTTTAAATTTACGTCTACTCATCTGTACATCATTGGGAGTAGGTATTCACCGATAAGTTTTATTTTTATAAATCTGACTTTATTTTTAACCCACGACTAAGACGAATCTAAAGACACCTTACATGTTAAAATCCATCAGGCTATAGAAAAAAAAACCGGCCAAGTGCGAGTCGGACTCGCGCACGAAGGGTTCCGTACAATTATCTATAAAAACGGCAAAAAAATCATGTCTGTTGTATAGGAGCCCCAGTCCGACTCGCACTTGGCCGGTTTTTTAGTATTTGTTGTTATAGCGGCAACAGAAATACATAATCTGTAAAAATTTCGACTCTCTAGCTATCACGGTTCTTGAGATACAGCCTGGTGACAGACAGACGGACGGACAGCGAAGTCTTAGTAATAGGGTCCCGTTTTTACCCGTTGGGTACGGAACCCTAAAAACAGACACACGCCTTCTGTCGCAGTCGGGTAAAAAGCGAGAAAGTCATTCCCATCTACATTAAAACTGAATCAGGCGCCGAATTCGCGTCACCTTGTTATTTATGTAGGTAATTTGCGTCATCTCTGTAATTTCCAGAACTTTCGATTCCCAACTTTAGCATTGACAAAATTACCCTGCTTAACAAACAATTTCGTTTTATGGCCTACAAGCCACCACCGTTTACTCTTCTCTAATTCAAACACGACGCAGGAATACAAATTAAAGACAATTTTATTTATAAATGTATATTCTTCTATGTATATCTTCATTTATGGTTTTTACATATGCTATTTTACATTAAAACATCGTTACAAAAATACATTTCCAACATTGCAAAGTCAGGTACTTGGTCCTTGAAAATTGTATTGTGAATTACAAGTAGGCTTTCCGAGTGCATTATTTCCTTATAAGAAATACACTAACTCACAAAATAGCATTAAAAAATAACTTACCAGTTAATATTCGTTCAGCACTGGGAAATATGCCCCGGACTGGGAAGTGGGAAAGGACATTTACTTTATTTTGTTTCCCACGCCAATTTTTCAACAACAATTTTACATATTAAATAGTAGGTATTTCACTTTCGTATTTTGTACATTCTACACAGTAGGTACGCCTCGTTTTTCAAAATATGGGAGAAGTTTTCATTAAACTGGAAATCATTGAAAATAATTGTGGCTTTATATATATTTAGGTATAGATACCTAATCGTTTAAACGATTACGAAACTTGCATTACCTATTTGTGTTCATATTTTATTTTTATTTTCCTTTGAAACCTTTTTTTTTCTTTTAGTATTCCGGTGCTGGTCAGACTGATTTGAATTTTCTTTGTGTAGTTCTATATAGGAGCGATGAAAGGATAAACTTGCCTAAACTAATCTTTTTAACGAAATTTACTTTGCAATCGATTGGAAATACTCGAAAATACTGTTACGAAAAAAAGATAAGCACTTAAAATCCTAAAAAAATTACACTTACTTAAATACTAATAACCTCAGTGGAGTGATTGTGCCTTAGCGATATAGGTGTTATCGCTCAGCGAAAACAGATTAGGTATATACTCGTAATGGTACATGTTTTTTTCTTTTCATAAATCACATATCAATATTAATAAATTGAGAACTCACAAAAACAAATATTTTTAGTTAAATAATAATACAACGATAAATTAAATTTGGTAAACCTATGTATATCGATTATTTTCCTTTACAATTCTTGAATAAGTACAAATCATAAATATATAATTTAAGAATTAAGATTGTTTATTTTCTAACTTTGAGTGTTAATCTAATAAGTAATTGAATGCCGTAGGAAGGAAAAAGATGCAACACGAATATCATGTGCAATGGGACTGCGTCTTCTAGGGGGGGGGGGGGGAGGGGGGCGCTGCCCTCCCCTGCCCGTACCTTGCTACCACACATAATTTTAATCAATAATAACAATTGAGTCATTAATTCCAATCATGAAATTAATAGAACAAGAACGGTGTATTTTAAGTAGTCAAGCACTTTTGGTTTACCGAATTGACCCACTGGTCTACGTGGCGAGCCTGTTTAGAATTCCACGGGATGTCTTTTAAAATACAAGTAACTAGCCTAACTTGCCTATTCCGGATTGTCACATGATAATAAAATAAAACCTATATACTTAATACGATGTGTCTCACGTAAAATTAAAAAAAAATCCTACGGACAAAAAATGCTATTATTTTGGTTCATTTAATGATTTTTATCTACATACATACTATAAGCCCGCTAAAATGCGTTCAGAAACTGGCAGTAGGTAATGAGTAGTATTATATCAATAAGATTTATTAAAATAATTAACTTGTGTCTGGCCGTAGGTAATTTTGTAAGTATTTTCATATCGATATTGATAAACTTTCAAATTTCGAAGCGTGGCCCAGAGGTCAGAGCCTTCGGTACCGTTCGATGTAAATCTAGTCACCCATGGCGGACATGGCGGTGCACGGTGCAATGGCGGTTATTCTAATTTCTATTCCCGAACACATATTTGAGGATGTATGATATGTGTTTAGATAAAGTAGTGTAGGTATGTACATAATTAGGCCTTAAAACACTCGTGTGTCTATTATATAAAACCACACTCGTGATTTAAGGCCTCTCATTACATTATGTACAGTCACATAAACTACTATTATCGTCGTCTAGTACCCATAGCACAAGCTTTGCTTAGTTTGGGACTAGGTCGATTTGTGTAAAATTGCATATATTTATTTATTATTTATAAATAATAACACCCATACGTATTTTTATAACTATTTTTACGTGGGACACACTTTATAAACTTTCTTAATTAAACTAACTTAATCGAATTTAAACTTTCGTGAGACATGTCTAAAATACTACTAATAAATCCACGGTTAAACTCACGTAAAATAATTAATGTCAAGGCAGGCGACATTTTTCGAAAGTTGTTCTTCAGGATGAGTGTTTTAGCGGCAGTGTCGCTTGAATCACTGCCCGCGTTCGCTTCGACCGCCGCGGCGCAGGCGAAACCCCGCATTTTTGACAACCATCAAGTCACATGGTCGAAACCAGACTAAACGCAAAAGCGCTGCCCAAGTCGATCGGGCGGTTCTTTTAGACGGCCATTTTTTTTTCGGCTGATTGTGTATCTAGTTACTTATACTAAATCAATGCTTACAAAGCACCCATTTAAATATTTTATTTATTTCGAATGCATGAAGGCCTATGAATGTTTCATTAAATACTGTCAAATAACAATTTATTTTAATAAATCATTATTAATTAATATTAATTATACACAATATAGTTGTAAGTATAAAACGGCGAATTATATTTAACAATATTTAAGTTACTTGTAAACGTAGAATTATATTTTCGCTATTCATGTTAATAATTTAAAATAAACAATCGGTCGGTATTTCTACGATACGATAACGATTTAATTTTTTCATTCTAAATTGTTTGATCCAAGAAGGTAATTAATTATTATAGTCCTTTTTATACATGTGCTGTATTTCTACCTGCCGGTCATCACATAAAACATAACAAACAATATTGAATAACTTATGGATACATTGGCCCCGACGTTTATTATACAGGGTGTCCCATTTTAAGTGTCCTACTACAGATTATCGAGATCCTCCATCACTAGTTTTCATTTGTTTAGTTTTAAATGGGGCTCCCTGTATGTAATTACTGGTATAAAGGAACCTCTTCTTTACAGGGTCCATGGTGTAGTAAACATACTCAAACAATTTTCCTTCATATTTCATCAGGGACTTCTAGTAAATATTACCTATTCCAGATTAAGCTGGTAAATTTGGCCTTTTTTGTGTATCAATCGTACAACCAAATTCAGAATATGTCTAATATGAGATCTAAATGTATTGCGGAAAGTTCCTGGTCTTTTTGAAACATGGTAAAAAGACGTTTCAAAAAGATCCAGAACTTTATTAGGCACACAACTTATGTGGTTAAACGGACACCGCGAACATCTACCATCTACAAAATATTAAATGTTTCACAAATCATTTAATATAGGTAGGAACCTATAATTGCGATAACTAACCATTTTATTCACAAGAAGAGCACCACAATGCAATAGTATATAGGTACTGTCACGGACTTTAATCGTTGAGCCATTTAGGTGTCAACTAATTTTGGTTTTTAATAGTTAAGCTATATCCAGGCAAAGGTGAGCTCTAAATGGCTCAACGATTAAAGTCTGTGACTGTACATATTGTATTCATGTGGTCATGGGTTGTGAATATCATGTACCCTGAATGTGAGCAAAAATCACCCTTCTTGGGAAATTGTTACTTAGTTTACGCAAAAAAGGTGGTAATATGGAAGTCGATTCATCACTCTTCTTGGGAAATCGCTAAATTGTCTACGCAAAACAGGCGGTAATATAAAAGTCAGTTCGTATAGTTGAGATTATTTAATGTGGTATTTTTATAAAACTGTCATTTAAATTGGAGTATGATCTTGGACGGTAGAGTAGCTTTTTGAGTGGACTACTTTGATGCAATTCGGCCAACTCAAATAATCTCAAGTATATGTTCCGCGATCTTATTCTTTACTTTAGCACCAATAGCTCTAGGTAACAAAATATATTACTTATGTACAATTAAATAGATATCGTCACAATAACAAACCGCCAAACATAACTTAGGGCTATCATGTTGGTACGTACCTAATGTGGCGTAATAAGGCCATTTTAATCTAGTATTCAGACCGTCTCAGTAGATTCAGTCCACCGGTCACCTGCTGGATTCCCCGTTTATTTCAACCTGTGAACAAAATCATTCGAGTTGAATTTCACTAACTAAAAACATTGCCGCAATCATTTTAACAGGCGCTACATCGCCACTAACAAACGTATTCTCAATCATTTAAATGATTGGTTACATACAGTATTGTGTTTTTATAAATTAACGCATACTAATTTAAAAATAAATCTTATAACTGACTATTTTTAGTTTAAATTCTGCTCTCGTTTCCTATAAATACGCTGTCAAAAAAAATGCAAGGCTTTAACAATTTAATCGATTCAGTCTCAAGGTAATGTATACACCTAAGTAGTGTATGTACGGTCACGGACTTTATCTGTTGAGCCATTTAGAGCTCACTTTATACGGGCACTTCAAAGCTTAAGTATTAAAGAACCAAAATTAGCTGATACCTAAATGGCTCAACAATTAAAGTCTACTTCAGGTAAATTACTTTCGAGACTTTTTGCATTTGTAATTGTGACCTCTGTAGCCAGCCTCTCACACCCACAATCCACATACCTACGTGTGTTTGTGTACGTCAACGTGTGTGTGTGTCCCTGTAAATATACAAATACTACTACAAATGCAGAAACGTCTCGAAAGTAATTTACCTGTACTAACATTATCCTAATTGTAACACTAAACTGATTTATTGTCAATTACAACAATTGTCACAAAGTGCTGAAATAACAACTGTTACCCGCACTAAGGGTGGGTTACACCAAAACGTCCGTAATCATAAGTTTGACAAGTTTCTATGAACTGACAGCTGCCAGCGCCATATTTAACGTTGATCGGTCTGTAAAAGGTGGTGCAACCCGCCCCAAGCGCCGGAGAAAATGCCGACCAATTGCATGTGACCCTGCAAACAAACTAAACAAAGCCATTCCATTTTACATACCTTCGCACGCATCGGGTTCAGTATAAGCGGCGCGTTCGGCGCCGGTGAATTCCCGTCCTTGTCCACCATCGCGGCTCTCCGCACCTGGCCCGCGCGCTCGTGGGCCTCCTGCGGCAGGCAGCGCCAGATCGCGGGCGTGAACAGCTCCTTGTCCATCACGATGGACTCCTTACTGTCCAGCAAGTAGCCCAGCGCGGCCCCGACGACGAGCGTCGTTAACAGCCCGAGCGGCGCGATCCAGTGGTAAGACACGCGGAATAGCGGGAACACTGTTTCTGGGTCCTGTTGGAAGTGTACGAGTAGACTCATGTTATGAGTAACTAGCTTCCGCCAGCGACTTCGTCTGCGTGGACCCGGGTTAAAAACTGCCATCATAATAAACATCCAGACTATAAACAATATTCTTGCAAAATTTCGTCCAAATCGGTGGAGCCGTTTAAGCGTGATTGAGTAACAAACATCTAAACATCCAATCTTTCGCATTTATAATATGTATTACTTATTAGTAGGATTTGGTAATGAAAAGAATGAGTTGCGATGCTGGGATATAACAAAAGAAAGAAGTTCGGCATTGCAGACCAATGGTTCAAAGTTATGTTATTTGAATTAGAAAATACGTTTCTTCTTTACTGAACCTTAGAAATATACACGCAGTCTATTTATGTTGTCTGAAAGAGATCGCTTTTTAGCGATAAGACCGCCTGTTGTAAACAACAAGGTAAATGTCTACTTTACGTTATTATTGTTCTGTATTCATTTCATATATTGAGTGAGGTGTGCATAATGGTAGATTGTGTCTCAAGGGAGCAAAATGATATATTTACAGTGAGGGCAATATATTGAATCCTGAGTGAAATGAAAGATTCTACCATAGAATCCAGAGCTTAGCGCGGGATTCTAAAGTAGAATCTTGAGCGTAACGACGGGTTCAAGTGTTTAGCCCAAGATGGAAATAAGTTTGCTGCTTTTCAGACCTTGAGGAAAATTTAAATCTCTCATTTGATTTGAGGGTAATAATGACAATTTTCTGAATAGCAAAAACAGGGAAGAAAAGTACAACTTTGATCCCTTATTTAAGGGCAACAATTACCCTTTTCTGAATAGCATGTGTGAAAAGAGCATTTGTATGGTATTGTATAATTAAATTATCACCAACATATCAGAGCACATGTTTGATACTGTCGCCTGTCAAATAGAGTTATAGAGATCATAAATAATACAAACCTCATTCCTAATAATGAGAAGCAAATTGAACTCACCAACATGTCAGAAGCGGGTACGTATGAGGAATTCCGAATGCACTCTGTGCTGAAGTTGAGTGGGGGCGCCCTGAGGCCCCTGGCCGAGGCAGTCTGGATGCCCATCGACGTGGTGCCCGCAACGATGGCGCCTGCGATGGCGCCCGCGATGGCGCCCCGCGGACCCACCCACGGGAACGCCATGCCAAGAGTGAAAATGCCGCAGGTGGCGCTAGCTGCGATCGCTGAGAGCGCTGTCGCGACCCCTGTAAGAAAAACGGCACTGTTGAGTCAAAAGCTATTATTTCCAACTGTACTTTTGTGTACTACTCGTCCAGACATTCATACAAGCCGATTAAGAGTTTTTATCAATGGAGAAGGCCTACACGCAACTAACTGGTAACTGGTGGTTTGGTAACTAAGTCGAAGGCGACAAGATAACAAAAAAAACCCACAAGTAAAGTCAAAAGAATTTTCGAAAAACCCGACTGCTTTTGACAAATATTATAGCCTATGTCACTCCTACGATTAAGAGGAATCCAACGACACCTGATACATCAAAATCCACCAAGCCGTTTAGGCTACAGGAGGCGACAAAGAAACAGACATATATACCTACATACATACATACATACTTACATACACTCGAAAAACATTACCCTTCTCCTCTGGCAGTCGGGTAAAAAAATATAAGTAACATATGCATGTACCTGAGTAACATTTTTTTATTAACTGATACTTATTTAAATTCACGATTTATTATAGAACAATAATTATTAAAATTGCTAGGTTTTAGATTAGTATGACAATAAATCTTGCTTGTGTTATTAAAAAAGAGAGTAATTCATTTTTTTATAGGCTCTTGCTCCTGGAATATAGAAATAGTTTCTAGCAAAAGGTAAACCTCTTTCTTAGTGGCAAATGTTGGACCCCGATGTCAATCAATCTATGCCGGAAGTTTATTTCTAACGAAAGGAGTTAAAACATTTTTCCCTTCAGCAGTCGGATGAAAAAAAACGGGCTTCTATTTGTATTAAAAATGATAACTAACAAGTATTTTTACGCCAAGGCCGTCGTATTACTTCATCCATTTTCGTAAGTTAATATGTTAATAAGTAGGTATGTTTCAACTCAAATCTGATAATAGGTACGTAAAATGATGTGTCGTATGAATGAATATACGATTTTATCAAATCCCGGATACTGACATCTGATTTCTTTATCATCGTATAAAGTTCATCGCCGTCCTATTTGTCTGTCTTATCTTAGAAAATAATCTCTGTAAAAAATGTGGGTTCGCTTTTAATTTTACCACGTGTTTGTACTAAAATATAAAACCTGAAATACAATCTTCAAATTACACATGGTCAGGTAAGAGTGTCAGTGCTGGTAAGTGTATAGCTAAATAGCTTAACGTGGCATTACTTAGCATGAATAAATTCTAACGTTGTACGTCAACGAATCGGTGGAGTTTACTAAACAAATATTAAGACAAGATGTTCGTTGGAAGAGTTTACGTGCTATCCGCTATTAACATTAGAGTCACTTTAGAATCTTGAGATTATTCAAATGCATATTAAAGACGTCACAACTGAGGGCAGTCAATGTCACACTCAATAAGTCATCCACCAATAATAGCCCTCTTTTTTTGGCAGATGCCTTATGACGAGCACATACTGTCTGTCAAAGATGATTCTCAATTTGTATGAGCGTTGTCATTTTGACGTGTAATTTAGGTTAAGTACTATAATTTCTTAATGTGTACCTGGTCTACGTTTGAGACAAGGAATTGCAATACCCTTAAAGGACACCCTTTAAGGGTATTGCAATTCCTTGTCTCAATGTTGTACTATAAATTGTGATAAATAAGACCAGATGTATGTCAACATGAGAGCAATAAAGTATTCTATTCTACTCTAAATGGCCCGCCTGAAAAAGGGCTAACAGAGTGGTAACTCACCCAGCACTCTACCCAACTTCTCAATGACGATCAGCATGATGAGGGATATGGCAGCGAGCACGACGGTCACGCAGCGCGCAATGAGCCCTCCTATAGCAGCTTGAAATATCACTGTAGCCACTCAGAATGGTAACTCACCCAGCACTCTACCCAACTTCTCAATGACGATCAGCATGATGAGGGATATGGCGGCGAGCACGACGGTCACGCAGCGCGCAATGAGCCCTCGTATAGCAGCTTGAAATATTACTGTAGCCACTCAGAATGGTAACTCACCCAGCACTCCACCCAACTTCTCAATGACGATCAGCATGACGAGCGATATGGCGGCGAGCACGACGGTCACGCAGCGGGCAATGAGCCCTCGTATAGCAGCTTGAAATATCACTGTAGCCACTCAGAATGGTAACTCACCCAGCACTCCATCCAACTTCTCAATGACGATCAGCATGATGAGGGATATGGCAGCGAGCACGACGGTCACGCAGCGCGCAATGAGCCCTCGTATAGCAGCTTGAAATATCACTGTAGCCACTCAGAATGGTAACTCACCCAGCACTCCACCCAACTTCTCAATGACGATCAGCATGACGAGCGATATGGCGGCGAGCACGACGGTCACGCAGCGCGCAATGAGCCCTCGTATAGCAGCTTGAAATATCACTGTAGCCACTCAGAATGGTAACTCACCCAGCACTCCACCCAACTTCTCAATGACGATCAGCATGACGAGCGATATGGCGGCGAGCACGACGGTCACGCAGCGCGCGATGATGCCCTCGTGCATCGGTTTGAGGTGCCAGCGCAGCCAGCCGCGCATTATGTCCTCTACCGCCACGAGAGCGCAGGCGTTCAGCACCGCCGACAGCGAACTAACGAGATTACATATAAAACATTAGGCACAGGGACAAAAAACATTAGGCACAGGGACAAAATTCGTAAGACAATTTATGGAGAATATTCTTGGCCACGAAGGAACTTGCGAATGGCATATTAAGCAAACATGTGTAGTTCATGTGTCCCACTTTCGAGCCTGGCTCGGCTGGCTTCCGATATTCGTCGTCGTAGAATTCTGCACGTTCAGTCATAGCTTTTCAATTCGAGGTTTCGGATGTGTCACAACATCCTTGGTCACCCATCCCGTCTTAGTGTCGTCCCGTGACCAAGGATGTCGTGACACGTCCGAAACGTCGAGGAACACAAAATAAGTTTCATTTTTGGTATAAACGCCAACACAGTTAACTGACCAGCCTGTATTTATATTGAACCTTAATACAATGCACATAAAGAGCACGGATGATCAGTTAACTGCGTTGGCGATGGTACAAGTTTTTATTTCAAACTGTACTTTTCTATATCATCAACTACTCATTGAGACGATTCAAACGAGCCCAAACTCAATGGGCTCACGTAGGTCAAGTACTGAATTCCCATGGCCACCTTCTGTCGTCATCATCGGATCAGCTCGATGGTACCATAATATTGAATTGTCATCCAAACTATACCTTTAAGTACTCAAAATTTCAGCTCAATCGGAGATATCTGCTTCAAAATTGAGTTGCAAGTTCCACCGGAATAAACAAACTAGTTACATACATTCAACAAAGAGACTCCCACCTTAATCCAGCACCGAACACTCCAGCTAGAAACACTCCCGACAAGCCAGGCAGGTGTTGCAGCCGGCTGATGTAGGTGACGAAGGCGGGCAGCAGCCGGTCGTCCACGAGCGGCACCCCGCCGGGGTCGCAGCCGCCCTGCACCCAGGCGGCCCACGCCGCGAGCCCGCACCACACGCACAGGGAGATCGCCAGCAGGGCCCCGGCGCAGAACATAGCCAGAGCGCTGTATGGACGTGGTCAAGTGTAAGTGCTACGAATCTACAGTTCATAAGTACATAGCACCAAGACTTTATGAGAAACTACCCAGCGAACTACAGGATTTATAAGAGTTTCACAAAACACACGCTTAGGTACTGGCATACAATACAACGTTGCGAAACGTCACTCCGCACGCCACAGCGGGATGCGGCGGCAACGTGATGGCCGCGCACCACGTCAGACGAGTAATAAATTCGGCTTTACTTTCACATCGCGCGCACTTGTGCTAGCCGTGTAGCGTTATGGAGTGTTATAGTAGATTGTTAACCGAGGGTTGTAAGTGACCCATTTCACCCGAGATATTTCTATAGTATAATATTATATTTCTATAATATAGTAGGTATAATAGTACGAGGGTGAAATGGGTAATTTCACCCGAGTTAAACACTCTACTTTTCATTCCGTCGGTGAGGAAAGTAAAATACTACACGTACCTATATTTTATAAAACAGGTATATTAAGGGTAATCAGTTAAAATACACTTACTGCCAACTTTAGTAAAGTTTAATTTTATTTTTTGTATTTGTATAAATAAATGTACAGAATCATACGTGTCATGATCATAAATATAAAATGTATTAATTATTAATTAATTATTATCCAACCTCCAACCTTTTCGCAATGGCCACTTGCCACGGCCTACTAGATTGTAATCGAGTAGGCCACGACGCGACTAATCTAGAGGGCCATGCCGAAACGTGAAAAAATAAAGTATCATGACATTATGGCGGGCAGCCGTAATTTACAAGAATGCTGTTGAATGTTGACTTTCTGTAATTACAAAAAAAATTGTACAACAGTAAAAGGATTTTAATATATAGATTGCTATAGATCGTAATAAACCCGTCGTTTAATGTATAGCTGAGTTTAGATATAGGTATGTAAAGCTTTCATTTTAATAATATTACGTAACTCAATTATCTTCGACTCCGTGGCTTATCGTAACAATTAGAAAAAATACTTTCCACCCTAGGGTAGAAAACGCTATTTTATAATGCTATACACCCGTGAAAAGTCAATTTTCAGAACAGGAGAGATTAAAAATGACATGATGGGCTATCGTGTTATTCTACCGGTTACCTTAGAATTGACAATCAAAACTATCATAGGAACCTGACTATTGATTTAGTCCTGTAGAGAACTTTTGAAAACTCGACGTATAGGTTTTAACATCGACCAACTAATTGTATCTAATAATTTAACAACTGTCATAAACGAGCACAACAGTACTACAAAAAACGTGACTTACCTATGCATTACGTTCAATTTGCTTTGTCACTCTATACGAGTTGACTATGAATTTGATTCTGATTGCAAACATATCAAGAGACATAACAAGAAGTTCGAAGTTCATGTTCATTTTGCGACTGTGCCTAGTATTTGTTAATTACCTGAATTTAAACGTTTGTAAGTCACGTATAATTATTAAACTCGCATACCTACGGTATACGGTCGACATGTATCGAGCCCTTCGGAAGTTCTTCAGGATGTGTGTCGTGCGTGCACAGGGCACAGTAAGTGTGCGGGGCGATACGACCGCGACAACACTCGTCCTGAAGCAGAACTGCCGAAAGGTTAAGAAACATGTAGACCGTAATAGTGACAATTAATAGGTACGCGAGTTTAACCATAACTTTGAATGAACTAGCTATTTGTATATATATATATCCCCTTGAGCGCCCTAGTATCACACGCGTAACACTAAAGTTAATAGGCTTGTGACCTCATGTTAAAATTGATAACGTAGTAGCTAAATAGATAGTAAACCATCAAATTATTGTAATAAAGTATAAATTACAAAATATGATTGAAATCATAGAAAGATATGATATATAGCTATTATAGAAAATTTTACGACAACCTATGCACCTAAACGCAGTATTTCACGACCGAAACAGCAATTTACTTGATTTTCTTTACAACGATTGATTCAAATAGCAGTGTGACGTCATACTTTTAAGTCACTCAGTATGAAGCGTTTCGGCTGCCGCCAGCGAGGTACGTCTTTGACTTCAATTTTTGGGTACCTATTTATGTTCTTTAATTGTAGTTGCTCCCATACAAACATTTGTTCCTCTCCAAAAACCGGTTCGAATGGCATCGTAATAAATGTTAAGTCACAAGCCTATTGTCACGCATTGTTCTATGTGTGACGATCGTTTGGCGGGATAAATGTACAGTACTTACTATATCGCCTGCCGCTTGGAAGGCAGCGCGATGTACCGCTGCACCATGGTCTGATTGACCGAGTTGAAGCAGGTCCAGTAGACCATGCCTCCCACCACCGCTCCCCAGCCCGTCTGCCGCTCGTACGGGGAGAAACTCCAACTACAAACAACAAATTCTGGTTAACAATTTGTCAGGGTACCGTAACAAGTACATATTATGGTATAGTAATACTGGTATTTCATTATCTAAGTTGTAACATATGAAATGGTAGGGTACAAAAATATGATTACAAGTTCGGCTCTTTAGTTTGTTATTAGTAGTGGAAGTAATCGGTCAATTCGGAGAACTCACCCTAAACCGAAGAGCATGTATGAAAAATCTATGATACTCGTATGATAGTGAAGGAGAAGAAGATTTGTCAGAATCTGAGCAATCGAGCAAGATGGAATCCGTGATCTCTACCTACCTCTTCGCATTATATGTATGTATGACTATAGTTTTCTAAGAGTTGAATATCCACTTACGTTCTTGTATGTCTAAATTGATTTAATAATCAGTTACATATTATAACGCAAACTTATGTCATATTAGTCAGCTGATTACTTCAGCATTATCACCTAGTCAAAATAAATGATAAATAGTAAGAGTTAAGTATTTATTTATTACCTCTTGTTTACATAATAAACCGACTAACGTTACCAAGTTTAATAGCTTGTTTATTAACTACTTAGCAATAAAAATAATGTTAATAAGGCCATTATTTTAGTACGACCGCTTTTTCATTATTATGTGGAAGCCATAAAACCAAATTACATAACAGTATTTTACTTTAATGTTTGAGTATAGGTAAAGTATTTGTTTTATATGCTACAAGGGTGCCTTTCTTGTAGGAACCCTTACTAAAGGAAAACCTCAGCACCTCATCCCATAGCCATTGGGTTCGCGGGAGAGAATTCTTCTGAAACGTGCGGTCATATTGATTCCAAAATGTGAACGCTACTAAAATAAATGTACGCACTCTAGCGCACTCTCTCAGCACGGATAACACAAGACGTACGTACATCCACCAGTATTAATATCTGCCATAACAAAGCCGGCAATAAATTCTGACACGTCCTAAAGGCCGTAGAAATAGAAATAGAGTCGTATCAGATATTTATGCGCGCTTTGTTGTTGCAGATATTTATATAGGTACACGACGAGAAAAAATGCGCGACAAAGAAACACTTTAGTATAACACTTGTTATTTCTCGCTTTTCGCGCCGATCTTGTGCTACTTGTGCAGACCGAGAAGAAACGTTACCACGGAAATCGACAATCGCAGTTCGTAGAGCTCCATCTCTATCGCTCCATCATTATGCAAGTCCGGAAGAGATGGCGTACGAACTTCGATATTTATGTTAATGTAAACACTTACTAAAAGTGAATACAAGATTATAATTAATATTAACAGATAAATTAAAACTAAGTTAAATCTAAAAAAGGCCCTCGAGGCATTGTACCGAGGATGAACACTTACTTAGATAGCTGCACCCTGCCAGACTCAGTAGCCACCTCCAGCACAGAGGAGAAGCCACCAACGGCAACCGTGCCCGCCGCTGCCACTAGGATCACGCCGATGAACATGACGCCCGTCTGCACTGAGTCCGTCCATACCACTGCTCTTAGGCCACCCTGTGAAATATCAAAAGGTTATATATATACACTCAAGAGAAAAAAAGGAGAACACTTTGTGTCGAATCAATTGTTTTTGCTCTGGAGTGTAGACTACGGGATAGATCAGTTCTACCCTTCAGTATACTATTGGCTTATACAGGCCTTCAATATCCGTTCATTGAAGATATTCTCGAAATAATGCGCTGAGTATTTATTTATTAGGTACCTAATAATACTCACTTTACAGACATCATACATTATAAGATACAATAGTTCTTTACGAATAACTTATAGACTAGCATGATACCCAAGGCAAGCGCACACAGCATGATCAGCAAGTTAGCGCATAAGTAATCAACTGCACAGTATACAACACTACTGTCGACACTATCGAGTCGACCAAGGTAGAATAGGGTTAATTCCAAGAACAGTTATTTCAATTAGGTACGTATTGTGCTTGGATGGGAACGAAATGATTGTACGCACTCAGTTGCTCTTTGGTGTAACCGAATAAATGAAGCGCTGCGAATTGGAATGGCTGCCGTTGAATGAAGGGCAAGGCAAGAGGCGTACGATTTTTCAAAAAAAAACTGTAAATAAAACGTTGGCTCAATTCAGACTGTAATCGCCAACGCCAAAAACTTACTTTCGACAAAGCAAACATCAAATTCAATAGAATCTCAAAACAAAAGGCAACACAGATGAAATGGTCACACTCACACGTTATTGATCTAAGTATAGACTTTTAAAATTGTAACTTGTTTCGTGAAACGGGCCACTGATCTCATGTGTTGCTTTCATTTTGTGAAACATGCTAATTTTTGCATCAACTATCTATAAGTACAACATAAATAAAATAACGCAAGCCGAACAATACTCACTAATGCCGTATAAATACCACAAATGGCCACCATAATGCCGCCGACGTAAAACACGTTGAATCCCGTCACTGGAAGGAAGCATAAAATGAAGCTTGCAAATAAAATAGACCATCTACGTTTATTTCCCGATACCTAAGCTTACCTTGTGATGGAACGTTCAACTCAAGGGGAGATATAGATTTTGTAGTGCAAATTACATATTAAGAACCCACTAATTCAATTTTTATAGTTAGAATCTAGGGGTCGATTACAGACGTACGTCGCATTCCAATTTGATATCATTGTTCTTCGTGCGTTCGTCTTCGCAACGTTAGCTAGTATAAGCACGGATATAGTCCTAGCTTCTACCCGCGACTTGGTACGAGTACCTATAAATTATAGCCTATGAGTAAGTCATAATATTCTTTTTCTACTCCTGCACTTTTATCTGTCATTTACATAGTCACGAACACTAATATAAAGACATACAAAATAAGTTTGCAGAAAAGTCTATACTCTATTCCCCATAACAGTACGGCACAACCGTGCTGTTATGTCGCCAAAACGATACGCTTAGCAGCCATACGCTTCTAAACCTATACATTAGGTACTACCAACTTAACAAACCACTGAATGTTTTTACTTTTTAGAAATTTTTGAACTAAAGGCATTGCTGCTAACTTATTCTTAATATGGCAGTACTGGCAAGTTGACATCAATTAAAAACAAAGTTAACCATAGACACCCATTTGTCTCATTTTCATGTTTCCCGAATTCCCGGTTATTTTATAAATTGTTGTTTGAGTTTGCGGCCATTGTGTTTGCTACAAAATAGTTGGTGTTTCTCAAAAGTAATAAAAATGGATGACGATGAAAATATTGCTTCTACACCAGAAGAAATACACCGACAGCCCACAAGCAGTGACCGAAAATTTGTTGCCTACTAAATCTCGGCACCTATACGACAAAGTTTAAGAAAAATTTATTCTTTGTTTCATTTTGCATTTTATTCCATAGTAGCTAGTCGTAGAAAAAGTATTGTATGCAACGTTGTATAACTAAGTCAAAAAACGCTCGTGGCGTCTTTCTTTACAATGTTCGCCTTCGGCTCACATTGTAACCCACGCCACTCGCCTTTTTTGACCTCTCTTATACAACTGTTGCATAAAATACTATACATGTGTCGCTTAACTTCAAACTTAGATAAATCCACTCTGACCATTTGGAAGATAATTGGAAAAAAGTGTAACATTAATTCGGTGATTTGAAACGCAGTATTTTTTATTATGGTTAAAGCATTAAAGAAAGCGATCCTGTTCGGCAAATTCAGGATTCTTTACAACAAACAAATTAACAAAAAACATTTGTAAAGAAACAGTTTTTTTCAAATGTATGCAAGTCCATCCAAGCCAATCAGCGAAAGACGTTTGTTCAACATGGCTGTCAGTTGTCTAATCGTATTTTTTTCAAATCTAGATTAATCCAGGTCTGTTAAATCAAAATTATATAAATCCACACCAAGTTTTTTCAAAGTAAATGTTAATCGATTATATCAAATGAAGGTAAATCCAATCAAAGTTTTATTTTTTGTAAAGAATGCTGAATTTGTCGAACAGGATCGCTTTCTTTAATGCTTTAACCATAATAAAAAAATACTGCCTTTCAAATCACCGAATTAATGTTTCACTTTTTTCTAATTATCTCCCAAATGGTTAGAGTGTATCTGATTTTAATAAAATATTATGATTTTTTTTATTATATTTTTCTCAAAAACCACTCGGAATAATCGATATAATTGTAACTAAACTAGTTTTTTACCTTTCTATTTTATACCAAAATCTTAAAAAAATACAGAATTGGATTTACCCGAGTTTGAAGTTAAAGCGACTTACATACATATAATATCTAAGCTACACGACCTACTGAAAAGTACCTATCGTTTCTTCTTTTATATATTAAGATAGATGATTTAGTACCTACCTATTAAATTTGAATGCAAAACGTGAGTCTCTGATCGACCTCCTGGTAAAATTGACGCTACGCATTCAGAAATTAATCGCCTAAAAATAACTACATTAGTAAAATATACTTACTGTCTAATATTCATATAAGTATAGTACCTATTCAGCAACAGATGAGAGAAGAAAAAAATGTGTTTGCAATAGCACGTGCTTGTTTGTCACAATTTTCCTAACAAAATAAAAATATTTTTGCAATGCAAATGACTAGGGATTTTGCAGAGTTGATAACACAATATAAAATATCTACTCACATTGATTAAATGCTAATGCAGGAACATATACCACCATGGGCAGGAACAATACCTGTAAATAAATATATAATGAAAAACTTATAATTTAGGTATTTCGTTTTTGTACTTTCTATTCTCTACCCGAAGTAATAACAGCAATAGCAGCAGCCGTTCACCAGCACTATCACCGGCATTTCTTTGCATTATTCTTTAAGGCACTTTTTATTTATTTCAACAGCATAACCAGAAGAAGACCCGAAACAGGGTGGAAATACATTATGTAGTGCTAAAAGACATGATAAAGTGTTAAGCATCACCAGGCGTAGCATGGTTACCTTTTTATCACTTATCGTTGTCAATTAAACACCCGTCACTCTCCCACCGGCATAAAATGGCAACCATGCCACGCACGCTGAACACGATATCGTACTCGACAACATCCGAGCGAAGAGCGAAGTGTAGCGAAGATTAACATGGAAAGCTGCTACCATGCACCAAATCGGATTCATAGCTAAGAAGCAGCATTCAAATCATCTCTCCTACGATTATATTTACGAAAATAATATCTATACGGACAGTTTGCTGAGTTAATTACAACCTATTATTGTAATAATAACCTTAATTGAACATTGTTGACGGATTTCATTGCGATGTCAACTAGCGTACCTACTCCGTACAAAGTCCATTTTCTGAAGTCTACGGCCTTGGCCTAGAATTTTTCTATTGCGCACGTACTTTACACGTATATTTAGTTAAGTACCTACTTACTAATCGAGATTAAAAACGAATTACATGAGCAAAAACATGTAACTTTTATTATTTTTCTTAGTTGACTTATCTATTTTGACGATCGGTTTAGCACAATGGATAGTTATTTACCCCTGCCTAGGAAGCTGAAGGTTCTGGATTCGAATCACGGTAAGGGCAAGTATTTGTGTGAAGAGTATGAATATTTCTTTCTTTATGTAGTTCTTTTCTATGTATTAAAGTATTTATATCTATTAAATATACCGTCGTCTAGTACCCGTAACACAAGTCTTATTGACCTTACTACGGAGCTAGCTCGATTTATGTAAGATTGATTTAGATAAGTTTATGTGAGATGTAAGATTGTCGCCTAATATTTATTTATTGATACTTATGTGTAAATAAATAAATATTAGGGGGCAATAATTATGACATAATAATTGATACGATATTATTATCGTATCAATTATTATGTCATAATCATAATTATGTATATGAAGATAAGAATAATCTTCGCCATCTCTTCAGTTATGTTCGTGCCGCAGTTGTAATATGTAGGTATTTAGCTGTTTTGATTAGGCAACTGAAACTAGTTCAAAACTGGAATTAGGCAATGAATACTAGGCATGCATAAAATGCAAAGTACTTGTGAATCAAACGAAGTGGACCATAGAGGAAGAATAGAATAGAGGGACTCACACACATGAGTGACAAGGATGTAAGCATAGACATACCACAAGTGAGACCGAGATAGGTGGGTACAATGTCAAATCTCCTGTCCCTCAGCGCGTATACGCTTTTTTTGTTTGTCACCCACCTCTGGCAAAATATTGTACTGAAACTTAGGTGACCATGACGTCACCGATGTAACACGACTAAATTATAAACGATATTAGACGTCATGACTGTTCTTCTGATACTTCTCAATTTATTAAAGTTATTTTACCATCGTCCCTTTCGGGCAAACGCTAGGACGCCATCTATTAAATCAAACGGTGAACTGATTTCATTGCATTGAATGTTTCATCTCATTTTACAATAACAAGGAATAACCTAACGGTAGTTAAGTTACGTGGACAACCGTTCATTTTGTAATTGATGAGTTTTGCCAATCTTGAAATCGTATACCAATCTTTGTTACTAAAGTATTTAACAACAAATGTCTTGACAATGAAATTCACAGACAAAAGATGGCTACTGAGTATATAGGTGGTTAAGATAAATTAATTGTGCCAAAAATAATCCTCTACTTATCCATAAGTCTGCTACCTTGAGTGTAAGGCGATCTTAGCGAAATCACATTTACATAGTCTTCTTATTAAGGTAGGTTCTAGAGGTAGGTTATGAACAGTTTTATGCTTATGCATAAAAATGTCCATAACCTACCTCTATAATTAATTAATATTCATCGAAATTTCACAGGTACCTACCTACTTACAATTCAATTAATGACTCATATACAGATAAAACTCATAGTACAGTGAAAACTCAGCTGGTTTGGTATAATCTTGGTCAAGTCTTGGCATATGTACAATATATTGAAAGTATCTTTACTCCTCATTTTATATTATTTCGAATCACAGACTACGACAGATATTTAAAAATGAAGTACAAATACTTAGTCATCCGCATGAAAAAATTCCTCCAATCATAATTATCATTGTTATCAGTTACGTGGGATTCCAAATGCGGCGATATCTTGGTTGGCCATCAATCACAAGCAATAGCGGACAATTGATGTTGACGATACGAATCAATCGACACCCTGCCGGGCAAAGTCCGCGGCGCGGCGTTGCAAATAATGCGAACGACCTCAGTAGCCGGGCCTAAAAAATATCTACACATTTTGGAACTTGTGTCTGAGGAGTAAGACTCAAAATTGTGTATATATTTTTAAACTTGGCCACAGTCAGGTTTCCCGTCTAGCTTTTTGCACGCTCGCGCGGTAATTTGCCATCGCAATGTAAGTACCTACATATCAGAACATGAGTTGAATAAGGCCTACTTACCCTGAGATATTCAAGTATGCTGAAGCTCCCTTTTTGTAAGTTTCAATAAAATAGAAATGTACTTATAAGATGAAGTAGAGCAAAGTTCGTAGTATAGTATATCAGCAAAGCCAGTTAAAGTTGAATTACACGTTTTTTGTAGAACCTCTGACCTGTCAATAAACTTTTTTTACTACCAAGCATCGGAGTTTCGGATTTCTTGTACTTAGGGACAAGAAAAATGCATAAAACCATGCTTTTTTTGGTAGGTACCTACTAAAAAGAAAAATGCTGCAATACCAAATCACATGTCAATGTCACTTAACATTTACGTCACACTATTTTAGCCTAGCAAGAAACTGAATCAACTAACTATATCAAAGTTTTAAATGTACCTAATTAAATATACGTCATTGGACTTAATTGTATTTTTATTTCGTCCGCTGTTGACATAGACAATCTACTCGTGCACGTCACACTGATGACCGGTTAAAAAATAATATACCTATTTTTGTTATGAATTCTATAAATCTGCCTAATAGCACTTATTATACAATTAGCCAAGAAGAGAACAAAGTACAGACATAATGCTTTTGAAGAATCTTTTCCACAGGCCAAGAAGTCAATGTCATAATAGTCATAAATAATTATCCAGGGAAAAAAAACATACTATATCTTTACGCACTATAAATACATTTGACATATTCTACCTAGTATTTTAATTAATATTAGATTAAAAGTACCTAATACAATATTCAAGAGATTAAATCGCATATTATGATCACGGCTGGATCATGGTCACTCAAAGAACCCAAGACTAAGATAATGGACTTCAATTGGTTTGTTAATTCTTGGCAAAGATTTACCTACCACTAACATAAATATTCAACCCATGCTTATAATGAATCGTTACAATTCAATTTCTGACGCATTTTGACACGGACCGACGAACGTATTACGTCATCTGTAGATACGCACGCACTATAAGCACATGACATGGCCGGTACGTGATTTAATAGTCCAAAATGCGTATGTGATGTGACGTTGCAATGTTCACCCACCCACGAGGCCTATTTCTAGATTACTACACCTAGCAGTAGTAATATTTACTTCATTCATTAATTAAGTTACCTCCCCACAAAAAAAATCTGCCACAATAATTAAAGAAAGGTACACACATGCACCGAATGCCGAGATAAGTAGGCAACATTTGCATAAAAGATTACCGTTATTCATAAACCTTCAGGCATATAAAGCCTTATCAACGAGACGGAAAAGTAAATATTTGATAACTGACGTTTATTGTGTTTAAAACAGTGCTGCGTTTTTCTCCTATTTTGGTTCTACATGCACCCGTCATGCATTTGTACTAGCAAGTAAAGTACGTACAGTCGACGCCAAAAATACCTTTACACTAGTCGCCTTATTGCAATGGAATAAGGTGCAAAAGTGTAAACGTATTTATGGCGACGACTGTACAAGCAATAAAAAATATGAAAAAAAATCTTCATACAACTATCCGAAATTATTTATTTAGATACATAGTTCCAAATATTAATTGTGTTTGGAACTAGCGCTTGCCCGCGACTTCCTCTGCGAACTCCTTACAGGTGTAGTCCTAATTATCGCTCTCCCATTGAAACTTCAGCCATAGATAGGGGATGGTTCTTACTTATCAACCGACTTCAAAAAAAGGAGGAGGTTCTCAATTCGGTTGTATTTTTTTTATATTTGTTACCTCAGACAGAACTCCGTTATTTATGAACCGATTCGTACAATTTTTTTTTATTTGAAAGTATATGCTTGCAGGTTGGTCAAAACTTCAGTTTGGTGTGTATGTTGTCATGTTGTTTTTATTTTGTTAAAATCGCTAACTATAATATATATATATATATATATATATTGTTAAACGAGCGACAATGGCGACAGATAAACCGTACGCGGTTTTCGCTCGCTGTTCGAAACATGTACTACGTACTTAGAGACTACTAGTCTCTAAGTATATTGAATAAAAAAAAATAAAAAAAAGTTGGATGATGAAAACCATGAGGAATTGAGGGAACTCCTCAAACATAGAAGGCACGTATGTAGTAATTTCGGTATTTTCTATTATAACTAGTGTATTTACACCCGGAAATCACAAATTTGGTGAAATGGAACTTATGATGAAGACCACAGATAATTTATGGAACTCGTACTTCAAACTGTAAAAGTACGTTACTGATTCTGATATGATTCCGTTGAAATAGCAACTAATGAAGTCCTAAATGTCAAGTGTGCCAAATCTACGGAACTCCTCAAATATTATCGGCCCACATACAGTGATATGGTTTTCGTCAGTAATCAACGTATTTACTCTCGGAAAGCAGTCCATGTGGTAAAGTGGAAAGGAAATGTGGAAATGTTCATTTAGCTTGGCGGAGTACTTAATTGAAGTCGGTTAAAACTTTGTTTTTAGGGTTTCGTAGCCAAAATGGCAAAAACGGAACCCTTATAGTTTCGTCATGTCCGTCTGTCCGTCTATCCGTCTGTCCGTCTGTCCGTATGTCACAGGCATTTTACTCGAAAACTATAAGGTGTATTTGAATAAAATTTTGAGGATAGGTGTATTTTGTTAGCCGCTACATAGTTTTGTAATTAAAATTACTAAAAAAAATTTTTTAGGGGTGCACTCCATACATAAAAGTAAAAGTCAAAAAAAATTTTTTCATTGTGAGCCCATGAATCGATAGGCCTTTCAAAATAAATATTAAGGTTTCTCGGGAATTTTTTTGATTAAGTGAATACAGTCAGAGATAATCGCCCCGAAAGTCAGTCCCCCCCCCTCTAATTTTTGAACGGTGTATTTTAAAAATATGAAAAAATCAATAGACACAGGACTTATTAAGTTCATTCACCGAAAATTGTTTTGAACAAGATTGGATGAAAGGTTTCCGAGATATTGCTGAAAAACTGCCTTCCTCAAAGAAAAGGACGTAAGTGCCGTAAGATTTCTATGACGATACGACCTTTTTAATAGGCACTGAACCCTTCGTTTTGCGTGGTCTGACACGCACTTGGCCGGTTTTTAAAGTAAATTATTAGGTATCCAACTCGCTTATGTTCATGACACTGCCTATTTAATGTGTTTCGTTTGTATTTCGGCGATTATATATTAGAAGTATGATATATATTTTCACAAGTCTATTACAGTTCTAATACGGAATAACATCCATCCTATCTTTAAACGTATCTAATAGTTTTGTTTTACGCGTTTGTCTATATACATGTTTAATTATTTTTGGCATGATACGTCACGTTACGCACGAGATATCTAAACAACAAAGAAGTACATAGTTGCGTTCCCCAAATACTTTTTGTATGTAGATAAACATGACACAAGACAAAGATCTAAAATGCCTAAATCATTGTTAAACGTATCTATCTCCTTTTCACAATTCGTATATATGTTGGTAGTTTGCACGTGTAATGAGATTTCACTGAGAAATTATACTTTTATTAGTCCAACAGATAACCACGACCGCTGTATAACACCAAAAGTCTGTGTGTATTTATTACATGCTACATGCAATACATATTTATAATTGGCGCACACATGATCTAAGAAGAAAGCATTGAATCGTAAAGTTTGTTAGAATGGACGTGATGGATGAATCCGTAACATATCTCAACGATTGTCTCAAATGGACAACAGGTGGGTGAGCATATTTTTGCATTGGTACGATAAGTAATCTATGTCAAGGTATATAGAGACTGCCTATAGAAGGGAAAGAGCAGACTAGACATAATACTTATTTATCTTTGATAGTATAATTAGAGTGCCGTGTCTCGTTGTAAAGATAATGTTAATGTGTATGTTATGATAGTTAAAACAAACTAAGCTTACCTCATCCAATAGAAAAAGGAGTGACGCTACGGCACGAACGTGACGATTGAATCTAAACTCTAAATACTGAAACAAAAGAAACAATATGTTGTTAAAGCACTGGATGATTACAAGAAACATATATAAATAAGTGCGTCATTGAAATTAACCCACTTACATACTTTTTATTGCCAATTAAGAAGACACAAACTGTTAGGTAATTGATATTATATGAACACTTGAAAGTGTGCTGAATTGCTGAGTGCCATATTATTCAATTAACTAATATAATAATTATTATATACAAGCTTTCGCCAGAGACTTTATTTGCGTGGACCCGGGAAAAACTATCCTATATTTTAATCCAGGCTATAAACTATCTTCGTACAAAATTACTCATTTATCGTTATACTTATGCCAAGCAAAGGTCTATTAAACCAAACACTGATAAAGTAAGCAGATTTAAGCCATGTGCGATTTGTCGAAACTTTTCCCTCGCTCCCAAGCATGAGAGTGAGGGGTCCATAGGCTACGGTGTGTGTTTACCATAAGGCAAACCGTATGCTCGTAGTATTAAAAAAACTTATAGATCCCGTCTGTCATAAATATAATAGGCGTAGTAATATATTATACTATAGCTTCTACCCGCGACTCCGTCCGCGTGGAACTCGTTTATATCGTAGCTCCATACAAACTTTCTCCCCCCATTTTACCCCCTTAGGGGATGATTTCTGGGAAAAAAGCTATCCTGTGTCCTTCCCCGGGATTCTACCTCCATATCAAATTTCATCTCAATCGGTTCATACCCATCAAATTACATTTATTACTAGCTTTTGCCCGCGGCTTCGCCCGCGTACTAAAAGTAATTTTTAAC
Source organism: Epinotia nisella (assembly GCA_932294315.1). Taxonomy (NCBI): domain Eukaryota; kingdom Metazoa; phylum Arthropoda; class Insecta; order Lepidoptera; family Tortricidae; genus Epinotia; species Epinotia nisella. The sequence continues at coordinate 17,228,343 of OW028677.1, read as the reverse complement.
CGTCTACAAAAAGGAGGATCTCGGTTTGACCCGTATGTTCCAATTGAATTGCAATTTGGGACAAATACTTTCAAGAATTTTCATGTTCACATATAAAATTTCAAAATCGGTGCCACCTTCGTAATTGAAGTCCCAAAAAAACATAAAAACGACACCCATATTGATATTTAGACATTTCAAGTCCATCGCACCCCAACAGGGGAGATGGTGTTTCACGCCCGCCACGTTGGATTTTAAAATCGTTCTTGTTTTTGTAATCAGCGACCCGATAAACCACAGAAACAATACCCATGTTGATTTTCAGACATTGTCACTACATTTCCCCCTTTTAGGAGTTGAATTCTCAAAAAACCTGAATTACGTGTTTACTCATTTATCGTTAGAAATTCTCCTGTGTAGTATCGAATGAAATAGTCTTACTAATAAATATTTCATGAAGAAATATTAAATTTCAAAATCGATGCCAAAAAACCATAAAAACGATACCCATATTGATATTTAGACATTTCAACCCCATCGCACCCCAACAGGGGAGATGGTGTTTCACGCCCGACACGTTGGATTTTAAAATAGTTGTTGTTTTAATAATCAGCGACCCGATAAACCATTGAAAGTACCCATGTCGAATTTCAGACTTTGTCACCACATTCCTCCCTTTTAGGGGTTGAATTATCAAAAAAACTGAATTACGTGTTTACTCATTTCTCGTTAGGAATACTACTGTGAAGTTTCGAATGAAATAGTCTTACTAATCTATACAAACTTTGGACCCCCATTTCACCCACTTAGGGGGTGAATTTTGAAAAATCCTTTCTCAGTGCTCCTCTAGACCTTATAAGGAACCTACATGCCAAATTTGGAACTTCTAGAACCAGCGGTTTGGGCTGTGCGTTGATAGATCAGTCAGTCAGTCAGTCAGTTTCTTCTTTTATATATTTCGATTATAATATTAGTATGGAATGGATAAAATCGTTGGTCGTACAGGTATGTGTGTACATTTTCACATGCCTTATCGATGCCGCGTGGCAACTTGTCAGCCTTTCACTACCGGTACCGGATTTGATTATGACAGATTGCCTAATGCACCGATAACGCTTGACGACCTGACTCATACTCATATCTCTAGTTAGAGAAAACAGTGAGATATAGATATAGATCTAGAGTTGAGGTCACGCACACAACAACATGTCATATAATGACAGCGCGATTTAGAAATTAGTGTCTTTTTTCGTACCGATAGCAAGTTCATCAAGATACTGCAAGATGCACAAAAAAATCTGCAAAGTATTTATATAGTTTGTATTTTTTTATGAAAAAAACCGTCTTTATAGTTCATTAAATTATATACGTATTCATGCATACGATAATATACGCAACATTATCCGTTTAAAATAACTTAATTGAATGAATGGGTATGATGAATAAAGGCTATATAGATATGGGTAAAATATTTATATCGTGAAGATCAAAGAGAGAAATAACTACATTGTATTGCCTTGTGTTAGTGATTACAATTCAAGTCTGTGCCTAATTTATTTATATTTTATCGTCAATCTGGGACTACACGTGTAGCCGGTGCTATACAGGTATAAATTTACACTTATTGCAAAGAGCGCAGACAAACCCGCGGGATAAAATATGTCCATCGAGAAAATCCATTCTATACACACGTGAAAGATTTTTTTAAGTGAGGTAAGTAGTTCTGGTGATTAAATACCCCTTACCTACATAGATAATACAATCTTGTAGACTTTTCATCTTTATAATAATAAGAAGAGTATCGGTCGTCGGGTCTGGTTCCCCGAACGATACCGTCACTAAAGGTCCCGGGGGGGGCTGATGTTGCCACAGCGGTTTACAACCTCTATAGATGTTGGCCGCTGATCGCATGTGCTGTCGTGGTTTTTGACAGGATGTCTTGTCAAATGTTAGCTACTAAATGTATTGTATATTATTTCTGAATATTGTTATAAGTTTATGATTTAATTTATCGCTACCCCAAGAAGCTTTCCTTCCCATGACACGGGCAGAGACAGCATCCGCTTGGTGTACTCCTTGCATTCCATTAAACTGTCAAAAGGGCCTCTACGTGTTGCCTCAGTTGGTACTTTGTAGGTACCTAGCCCCACGCACGCCTCCCAAAGGTCCGGGACATCCTTTCCCGTGAGCGGGAAAGACATAAGAGTATAAGTATAGATTTACTATTGAAACAAATCTCAGCATTTAGGATCCCGCACCACTAAAGTTTCTTTTTAGCCCAATGGTTAACTGGTAGAGAATACCTGAGGGAATTAAGTCCACCCATTGTACTTTTTTTATTTGTGCAATAAAAGTTTAAATAAATAAATAGGTACGTAGGTATTGATGAATTTGTCTCAAACAAATAATATTCATTTTCAGGCAGCATTGTGCCGCATTGTTGTCTAGTCACCCAATAAACTTGACTTTTTGTTTGAATATATTAAAATCTGTAGATATATCTGCTGATTCGAGGATTTAAAAATTTTAAATAAACAATCTTATTACGAAAATGTTTTTTTACGTGCGATATTTCTTGTTTGCTTATGTCTGTTTTTGCTTATAATATTATAATTCCGAAGAGGCATTTATTTGTCCGAAGCTATATATTTTTTCCGAATTTCATAATTTATAATCCCGAAAACCATGTTCCGCTAAAGGATTTGTGATTTTTAGGATAGAATACTAACCTAACCTATTTATATATTTCATTAAATCATCTGGGTCCAAATTTCCGTTTAGCGGAAAGTGGTATTCAGAATTTTGATATTTCAGAAGAATGATGGTTTCGGACAAATGTGTCATCGGATTTTTCCTGTGTTCCCGCCTGGAATCTTACATATATATATTATGAATTAGTGTCTGGGAACAGAGAAAATACGGAGAAAAGATTTTTTCCAAACATGAGACCCAGCTAAAGCGATTTTTTGCCCCCGTAAACTCCCATATTCCCCATATACGGAATGGTTGCAATGTACAGTCCTGGGAATTACTATAACCTCTCTTTTCTTTCTTCTTCTTCTTCTCTGTCTTGAAAAATGATCTGTGTTGAATGAGAGGGAGGGAGTTAAAATCAATAAGAGGTCGGCAGCGCGCTTGTGATTCTTCTGGAGTCCCAAGCGTCCATAGGCGACGGTGATGGAGGCCGTACGCTCGTTTGCCAGTACAAAAAACTGCTAGACGCACTTACCTCATATGACGAAGACAGCCGCAGCGTGCAGAAGACAGGCAGGTAGACCACGGCCACAATGACGCAACTGAGCGTCACGCCGATTATCACCAGCCAGTACTGCGTGCCGTAGTTGTAGATCTCAGCCGGCGTGCCCAGAATCGTCACCCCTGACACGTAGCTGTTGACATGTGTTAGATTTTAACAAACAAGGTATAGCTTACGACTACAGACCGATCAACTTTAAGTAACACGCCGGCAGCTCCCATAGAAACATGCATGATGTAAATCTTTCCATACATTCCGATTTTAACGAACACCGCTTACGATTACTGACGGTTTGGTACAACCCACCCTTATACACATGGATTAAATATTCCACGAAGAAACGCCCACTAACCTATTAACTGCTACTATAGGTACCATTGATGCTATAACTAACTGAGAAAGAGATGATACGCTGACACGTGGATTGTACGACACATAGACCGTCGCACGGGTACTTGAACCCACCCACATTCATGCTGGTCATCTAATTGATTTGACAAGATGGAATATAAATTTAAACTCTAAAACTTATAGATTATGCCATCCACGAAGACATACCCCAAGGACAAAACGACAATTGGACAGGGCAAGGACAGGAACTCGTGGATTAAACGATCCATAGAATCATCAAATTTTATCAATTCTGGATATAAATTACAGCCACTCTATCGCTTGTATAATGATAATGAAAATAACCTGTCTATGTGTACAAATCAATAAAGGACTGCCCAAAGTCTAAACACAGCTATACTACTGGAAAATGTGGAGGGAAACCAACCAGTCAATCGATACAGCCTTAGATATGTTATAATTTGATTTTAGGATTTCTTCTCGTAACTATTTGGGTAACTAACTTTGCATACATTGTTCGGATATTGATATTTTAAACTCCCTTGATTGATACATTACATAAGCACCTATAAATGGTAAACGTACGTGTTAATGGAAGTCTACAAATTTTATTACAAGCATTTATGTAGTCATACTTACTTATTAAATTAGCACAGCTACTCTTCCGCGAGGAAAAAATGTTTATCGTCAGTGATTTATTATGCCTTCACATCTTCTATTATAGAATCATTACATAAGAAGCCTACTGTATCTCTGCTGATTATCAGACAGTAAATATCTTCGGATAATATTATAGTTGGTGGACCCGGCGTTTAAAAAAACTCTTGAAATACATAGGTAATTAATATTACCTTATGTATTTCAAGAGTTTTTAGAGTTCCGTACCTCGAAAGGAAAAAACGGAACCCTTATAGGCACTTTGTTATCCGTCCGTCCATTCGTCTGTCAAGACCCTTCTTTTCAGGAAAGCGTGGAGGCATCAAGCTAAAATTTATATCAAATACTCAGGTCTGCTGTCCCTTGGAGCTGTGAAAAAATCGAACTTCTAAGCCGATACAGCCGTAGACAAAGACAGAAGCCGTAGACAAAAGATACAGCCGTTTATGTCGCCCGCAAATTTTCGAATCTCGCAAGGGAATCAAAACCTACAGGGTACTTCCCGTGAACTCAGAATATTGAAATTTTGTACGAAGCAACGTCTTATAGCACAGTTAAAGGAAAAATTGCGAAAACCGTATTTTTTTAGTTACATCATACAATAAAAATATTTTTAGTAATTTTAATAAAAATACCATAACTATGACTCGATTGTCGTGATGGACCACTTTTACTTATATACCTACAGGTTTGTACGGAACCCTCGGTGCGCGAGTCCGACTCGCACTTAGCCGGTTCTTTTTTAAGTCACTTTTTGTACTCCTCGTCTCTCGAAGACGGTATCAATAATCGACTCAATATAAACAAGACCAATTCGGTACTGTACTAATTCTCGCCTCTGTGGTAGTCCTGATTGATGACTCAACTCAAATTTGTCCTTATCACCAACTCAATGCACCAGATATTTAGGTACATATACATAGGTAAGGGTGGTGTGCTGGCCTGGCGTACATAAAACCCATTTCCCACTGGCTTGACTTAAACGTAAATTCGGCTTGACTACTGATACGCCTCTTTTCTTATTGTCCAGACTACGAGTGACATTGTGAACGATGGCATAGCCCTGCCGCCGAGCAGATCCTCCTGTACGTTGACCATCAGTGCCTCTTCCGTGAGGTCGTGTTGTACCACGCGCCGGCGGTACAAGCCGATTCCCACCGGCTTGCCTAAAATTTATTTTTAGCCAAGCCTATAGTTATATTATATACCTACTCTTAACTCTTTCATAACTTTTATTCTTCCGGGTTGCCCATCGAACATTTTCACGCGCCGCCACTGCAGTGTGTGGAAATTATTTTTACTAAACGGGACTTATATAAACGCGGACACGGGGTTGTCCCGTGACCAATGTAGCGACACATCTGAAACCTCGGGAGACCTTAGAGAGGTAAATAAATAAGTTACTTATACGCGATTAAGTCACGTTTAGTAAAAATAATGTGTGAGAATCGTGAAAGTTTAAATCAACATAGAGTGTGGAAATATAAGTGAAACCCGTTTACCTGGCTATTAGAGACATGGCGACAGGCCCCGTGCTCATAGCCTTGCCGCCGAGCAGATAGTCCCGTATGTCGACTAGCGTCCTCTTCCGCGACCCCATTGCGCTGTACCACACTCCACCCGCACAGGACGCCGCGCACAAGATCCCGAACGCAACGTAATCGCCCGTGCCGAAGCCACCTTCTTTCATTGTGAACGATGGCATCTTGATGTTTTGATTTATATCTTATTGACCTGAAACAAAAAAACATACAAACAATATTATCTGATTAAACTGAATATATATGGATGAGATACAAGCAGATGTTATGTACAACGAGCACAAAATAACGTATTACATTGAGACAAATTATAGAGCCGAGCTGTAGAAGAGAGTTGATTTAACAATCGAAAATTGAATCGGTTTTACACATGTTCCGGGTTCTACATTTTGTGAAGATAACAAACAGAAAATTTGTAAGTAGGTATATTTAAGGTTATATTACTAACGTATTCAGACAAAACCTGTCAATCTGTTTTATGAATATTTTATGATACCTGTTAACCTGTTAAGCTTGAGCTATGACTATTCAGCCAATACATAAGTGCATCTTGTACCTATTCGTTAAATAATACCTGTAGATATTTAAACTTATGGAAATGCTCAATATAAATTAATAGAATTATGTACAATACAAATTTAAGTGAGTAGATACATTGAATCAACTTCTTTCCTTTTAATTTATATTGAGGACTGTTAAATATACGACCTCCGTACTGTAATTTGTAATTGAAGTTTATAATGAAAATTAATTTAATCGCGCATAAGTCGTTTTAAGGACCAGATCCATAGCATTAGAACGATATTTTACTTCATGTACAAGTCCTTAATAAAATGCCGTCTATTCACATAAACCCAGCAAAAAACCAAGACTACGAGCATTACAAGTCATAAGAATAATTAATGTATAGTTATTTATAACCGTCTAGGTAGGTAATCTATTATTTGCTCTGGTTTCAAAGAAAATTGATAATTGACTAATTGCACATTACTATTATTCTGTTTGTATCTTTGCGATCATTACTCATAAAGTAGGTACATCTGAATGTCTGTCAAATTAGACCAGCTCGACAGGACTGGCTTACCCCGAGGCAGCTTGACCCATGTCACCATAGTCCAAAAGTGGAAGCAAGAGATTGTGGGCAGGGTCACCTTAGTATGGAAACAGGAAACCTGACCTGGTCCCGGACCCCCGAACCCCGGAACCCGAAAATTATGTTTCAGGTGCCCTACGCTACCTTTTGTATGAAAAAACCCGGCTAAGTGCGTGTCAGACCACGCGCAGTGTAGGGTTCCGCAGTTGCCTGTTTGTTTTTGTTACAACGACACGCGCGCGCCAACCAAACGTTGTGGTTGCGCCGCCCGAATTCGTACGAAAGTTGGCCTTTTCAGTTGTTCGACTTTTTTTAAGTTGGTCAACTATTACTAAAAAACAAAATTTTATCCTACTATTTTGTTGGCGTGATTAATTAAGCTTTCTATTAACTTGCAATGTGAGGCGGACAGTTGGACGGATGGATATGGCGAAACTATAAGGGTTCCTTGTTCCTTGTTGACTACGGAACCCTAAAACACATTTTTTTTCAGTTTCTTTTCCTTAGTCGGCTTACAGTTCTTTGAACTATTTTTGTATACAGGGTGTCCCAAGAAGTAGTGATATACTGAAGCTGGGAGGTAGAGGACCTAGAGGGCTATCTGAATCACCCCCATGTATGTTCCGCAATTTTTCGTATTTTCGGAGTTATGACTTTTTTTTTTATTTTTCACCTATCGCCGAGTACGATGAGATTTTTATTTATGGTGACGTGAATTATTGCGGCAGATGCTTGTTTTTTTTGTGTGATAAGCTGATAGATAGGCCAATTCAGTATGGTAACATTTACTACCGTTAGATCTTTGAATAAAATAAAAAAATGTCAAGAAAGATAAAATTACCCAGTATGTTCACAACTTCAACGGCCCTTAAAAAAATAAAATCATTCTTGGCATTAATTTTTTTTTATTCCATTCAAAGATCTAACGATATCTAACGAAAAAATCAAGCATCTACCGCAATAATTCACGTCACCATAAATAAAAATCTCATCGTACTCGGCGATAGGTGAAATTTTTTAAAAAAGTCATAACTCCGAAAGTACGAAAAATCGCGGAACATACATGGGGGTGATTCAGATAGCCCTCTAGGTCCTCTACCTCCCAGCTTCAGTATATCACTACTTCTTGGGACACCCTGTATAATAAATACATCTGATAAAACTCAGGTACATCCATTTCATGCATCATTATATAAGGCATGTTATGTGTCATGCTTAAAATATAAACACTTATTTATAGATACATACATTCATGCATGTCTGTCCTGGATTCCATTTTTAGCAAATTAACGCCTCAGTGCGTGTCTTTCCGAAACTATACTCAACTCCCGATGATTATTCTGTGACGGTTGTTAATAACCTTGTAGGCTTGCAGCCAGTGCGATTCAATGACCTTTGTGATTCTGGTTCTGTAAGGTATCCGTAGCCGATTCGTCCTTTGCAGACCGATTTCTTAAAATAAAATAAACACCCAATGAAAATAAGATGTATCCGATCGCTACATTATACTTTTAACAATTTCGCAATGAGCATTTTTTTTCAGTGTTTGTTTTACCAATCTGACCATCATTAAACACTTTCTACATTTTTTTCTTCTATTTTCCACATTCACATTTTTCACCTACATTGAACCGGTTCTAACTACATTTTACCGTTCCATCTGTTAATTTTCTGGAGTTTTATGGTTAATTTTATAGTCAATGTTTTTCAATTTCAATAATCAGTTTCTCAGAACACTTTCAGAAAAAGACGATTCGAGAATATTAAACGACCAATCACGACTCCGACTCACGCACCATGGGTATGGGTTTCGTGCCACCACACAATTTTTCGAATGTATTTATTTAGTCATACCTACTTGTTTTATTTTGAGTCGTTAAGGAGTATATCGAGTATAATCCCAACCAAAAAGTATACGTACAGTCAAGGGCACTGTATTCACTCAAAGTTTCATAAATATGTATACTATTACAACCTTATTTTTGCAGAAATAAGGTCTGTACATATTTTTGAGATTTTGTGGTGTATGTATTGGTGCCCTAGGAAGACCCAAAAAAGTAAAATTTAGCGCAGACCATACGAAGACGTTAAACAAACGGATCTTCGGCGTAACTGTTTTATTTAATCAAACTTTTCAGACAGAATCTATTAAAAAATTATATAAAACACGCTAATATTACAATTGTCAACCTCAATTTCAGAACAAACTGTACCAGATACCTTTACTATTGACTATGTTAACAAAGTAGGTGCCTACCGTATAAACCCAATGTTCCGTACTCATTCCGTACTCTACAATTTCTCCCGTATTGTAGTAGCTAGCCCCGATTCTCATCACGTGCATCCAAAAATAATATAGCAGGCACTCAAATAGAAATAAGCCATTGTTTACATTTACCAATCAAGACTCAGAAAATCACGCAACACGCGATCGCATAGCAGCCTGTGGCTCACCTCTACGGGTCTGCAGCAACTACCGTCGGTGACGGAATCATTCGTTTTTTAGCGCATGCATCGGTACATAATAGTATAACGTGTTTTTTCAGATTTCGATGACTATGATCTGTGTATATTCACAGACCTTTGCCATAAATCACGAGACTACATACAGTCATCTTCTGCCATTTTCCCTTTAAGATCATAGAGGAAAGTGGTGCAAGTGAAATCAAAAGCCGGTCAATGACAATGATTATAATTTATAGCCTAGGTTTCTATTTTCATTTAAGAGGGCAAACAAGGCAAAGGACCTCCCACTTACCTGAACGCGAACCATTCCCACTGACTTGACGACGTTAGGCTTCAACTTTAACATAAACCCAGAAATGACGCAGAATCGTCAAAAATTACGTGAAGGTATTAGAGTGACCGACCCCATATATTATATCTCGGTATCAGAACAAGAGAAGAAGAGATTTACACTCTTCTTAAGATGAATTATGAAATTATTTCAAAATTGTGTCTGTTAATCCATTAACCTAACGTTTCCTAGGTAATCGGCATCGAACCCTTGTTAGCAGTGAACTAAGTAGGTACTTTGTCTATGACATATTTTCCGGTTATACCGATGTGCTGTACTGTATTATTACTTTACAGAAAAACACGGTATTATGTAGTAGGTAATATATTATTACTAAGATTATATAAAAGAAAAGGCTCTCGAAAGAGATTCATGGAAATTGCTCCACCGACAAGAGCCTAGCTCTTAAATTTAAGAAGAGGAAAAATATATTATTGTAATGTCAAATTGCTGACACAAACTTGCAATGTATTGAACTGTACCACCTAGAATATAGGAAGTTAAGTAGTCTAACATTTATGAATCTCGTCTAATCATTTCAATTGATCATATTTTGGTCCATATAAAATAACTACGTATATACATATATTTAATTATTGTTTGTACAATAATGTGTTTATCTTAGACTTCACCTTTATTTGTCTAAATAAAGGTCTAAGATTAATTCTTAATTTGTATCGGAGAACCGTTTTACGGAAGTAAAATTGCGACCACATACCTATGTACGGAGACTTGCCAATCAGGCAATCACACAAGGGCGAGAAGTATTGGCAACATCACTCATACTCCATAACCGCATCACAAGCAACTTTCACTCCGCGAACTACGAGAAACACACACTAAAATCTGACGCGCGAATTTACATTCGTCTCATAACTTCACTCGAAATTCCCGCTCACCGAACGTCAATGTCATCGACTTATTACAGTGCGCACAGCACGAGTTACTTCAGTTTCAGTAGGATAATAATATTTCACACACGTTTACTGATAGGAGGTATAAGTCCGATAATATCGGCGGATAAATACAATCGACATCCACCGCGATGAAGGCCAGCTACATTATGAATCGAGTCGACGTTCATACGACAGCATGTATGTATTCAAGTTTTCTAAAAGACAACCTGCACTTTGACCGCTGTCGCGTGTCGCGAATAAACACACCTACTGGCGCGCCATCTATTTTCGTTACGTCGAATTACTGGCGGTGCACTGCTTTACCGACAGGAAAGGAAAAACAACATTGACACAACTGAAGTACCTACAACTCGTACTGTTTGGCTGAAGGTTTTCTTTCAGAAAAAGTGAATATTATGTAAATGGTTAACATAGGATAAAACTTTAACCTTCTCTCGCATTTTTGTATACGATTTAAATCAAGACGTGCGTATACGTCTTCTTCTATGATATAAATTCGGAGAATGGCTCCAAAAGAACCCGTTAAAAAACCACCACCGCCGGTTGTGCGTCAACCAATAAGTGGATCAAGTCTTGTTGTATTACCAGATAATGTTATCGAAGGTATTCCTATGATTTTTAAATCTGTACAGATACCATGTTTTAAGGTTCAAAACTCTCACAATACGTAGGTACTACTAAGTAGAGTACTTAAGTACTTACTTAATGGTAGTTTTATGTAATGTAACTAGATGCGTCATTTAGTTAGTACAGTAACCTGCAATAATATTTAACACGACAAAGCGCTCAAAAATCGCTGATAGAATAGACGGTTCCATCCTGTGTGCCTGGGTTAAAATAATTAATTAATCACCTTGACATTTTCACATTTACTCTGTTGACATTAAATTATTTATTATTGTATGTATACCTTAGGAATAAAATAGTATAAATTGTTTTAAATTATTTTAATTTTAATGTACCTAACTAATGACATTTTTATGTAATTTATATGGAATGATTGTTCTGAAATAAAGATATTTTATATATATTTTTTTATATTTTTAAACAATATCTGACACGATTTAACGGTGCTACAAAAAAGCGTCACACATATTATTGAGATTTTTTTTCTAGTTATTTGATGGTTATTTGTTATTTGTCACATAATTTTTCTTGTGACCGTATTTATCTAGACATGGTTTTGGTAAGCAGTTAAGTTTTAAATTCAGGTAGATACGTTCTGTAAATTATGTATTTATTTTTCCAAGGATTCCCAGAGCGAATTGAAACGGGTATAGACTGGTCACACGAGGCACTAGCCCGTAGATATCACAGAACAAACTGCCTAAAAAAAGACATACCCACTATGCCTTTTAGCGAAGCACTTCAGAACAGAATTAGGAAAAGCATTCTTTCTGGTTTTCTTGATGAAGACTCTACAATTAGTCTCCAAGAGCAATGGGAGATACTGTTGCCCATGACTCAATGGGATATAACTAGATTTGCGAATGAAGAAGGAAAGGTTTGCTTTAACAGTGTCAACTGTATTACGGATAATGTTGAGAAGCTTATAAAGAGAGCAGTGGCGGTCGGAGATCGTGCACTTTTGAAAAAGGAATTGAAGGAAGTTCCGGTGTTACGAATTTTTGATTCGGAGGTAGATAATATGAAATAGTTATGTGTTAATAAAAACAACTATTTTTTAAATGCACAATAGCAGCAATAATTATCTTACATTACGAGGTCAATATTAGAAATTCAAACGTTGAAAATTAAAGTTCGCTTCGATGGCGAATGATAAATGTGCTGTTTGTAGATACATTTTGTATTAATAAATATGTTGCAACAAAATATTTTAGAAAACACGTTTCTTAACTCATTCAATGTTACCTAAGCATTGAAAGTTAGCAGGATTTTGCATTATAATAATTATGTATACTTAAATGATGATTGATTGACACTTCTATAGATGACGGACTTAGACAGTGGACTCTCCGAATTCACCAAGCTAGTGACCTTGAACCTGTGCGGCAACTACATCGGTGACATCGATGCGACCTTCCTCCCTCAAGGCTTGAAGTTACTCGAACTCCAGGCTAATCGGATCACCAGAGTTGACACGTTTGCGGAAAACCTCCCGCCGACCTTGCTGTACTTGGGCTTGGCCAGAAATTTATTGACTAACGGTAGGTAATTCAATTAGACATGGTAATTATTGATTGAATTCGGGACTCAACTCCGATTATTTCCCTCACCTCTCAATCCCAATGGCACATTTATTAATAAATACGATGCAATGCAAATATCAATGCTACGCGCGCAACGTCTGATACGGTAGCTCCTCAGAATATAAAATGGTAGCTCGGTGCTTGGTGCTCGGTGTCCATCGAAGCACGCGAAACGGATTGAAGTGATATTGAAATCGGAAGCGACGATCAAAAGTGGACCTGTAAACCTGTTGCTGAAATGGGGATAGAAATATCTTAACTTCTCTATGACACGCGTCGCGTCGCTTCATACGTCAAGGAAAACAGTTTTCGTTAGGAGTAAAATGGTTGTTTTTATCAATCTTGACTAATCTTATTTAATGCGTTCAATCGTTAATAGGTAATTACCTACAATGTAGATAGAAGTCAATTTATACATAACCAGTAATTGTATTTCATAAAAAGAGAATAATTATTCTGATTTTGTTTCAGTAAGTCTTCAAGGGTTACCGAGACTACCAAGTGTTATTACAACGTTGGATTTGTCCGAGAACGACATCTATAATCTTGATATGGTATTAGATGGTCTGGGCACGCTGTCGTATCTCAAGGCATTATCGCTCGCTGGGAACCCTTGTTCAGTAAGTTCTCGATTGCCGTGCTTCAAAGTTCGAGAGTTTCTCGATAGATGGCGTTAGCAATACCTTTTTGTAACTCGGAAGGAAAGATCAAACGGATGTATATTTTTAGGGTTCCGGACCAAAAAGGTAAAAACGGAACCCTTATGGGTGCGACTCTGTCCGTCTGTCTGTCTGCCACAAAGTCAAATATCTCAGGAACTGCTAATGCTATCGATTTGAAATTTGGAATAGTTGTAAATATAGCTAATCCTCGTGTATGGAAAATGAAAAAAATTAATATATACTTTTAATTTGTATAAAAAAGGGCGGATAAGAGGGGGGCAAAAATTAAAAGTCTAGTTTACTAACTAAGTGGGGTATCATATTAAAGAGCTTGAATTAAAAAAAAAAATTAAAAAATATATATATATTTCCGTAACTTATTTAGGATACAGTATCTGTGCTGGTGCCTCTTTTTGAATTGTACATTCTAAAACAGTTTTTTTTTTCTACAATGGTAAAATTTTGATTTATAAAGAAAAATGTTGAAAAAAATACCATTCCCCCCCTTATCTCCGAAGTTAACCAAGCGAAAAATTTGAAAATAATATATATGATTAATATTAACGTGAATATTACCGGAAAAGTATAATGATATACCTCTATCTAGCTTAATTTTTTTTTATTATTCAAAAATCATATGTTAATTTTGTTTGTAATTTAATACTTCTGTGTTTAATTTTTTTCCTTCAAATTCGTATGAAAGTGTTCTGAAAGTACCTTCTAGCAAATAAAAAAGAATTATCGAAATTAATTCACTTGATAAAGAATTATCGATGAAAAACCAACATACAGTAAGGGAAATGTATTAAACGTACCACCGTAGAACCCTATCGCAATAAGGTAACATACCTATCACTCGAGTTTGAGTGACGGCGGCCTGTCAATTGCGACAGGGTTCTACGGTGGTACGTGAATACATTTCCCTTACTGTACTTACATAATGAGTTCCTTGGTCGCGCAAGTTAGTAACAAAATGCACCAATAAATGGCGCTGTAGGTACTCATGACTTACCTAACTACACTATGCGTTGTTAAGATTTTTCCAAAATTAATGGGTGGGGCAAGACTGGTGTGTTGTATGATAATTCTTACGGAACCCTCTCAGACTCGCACTTGACCGGTTTTTTTTTCATTTCTCCTGCTCGGAAAATGACTTCCTATGTGGAAAATAAAATTCTAAAAGGCAAAATACATGAGCAGCATTTATAACGCGATATGTGATGTAAAATGGGTGTATTATCATTAATACACAAATTTTACTAAAAAACGTACGGCCAAAATATCTCGTGTGAAATATGAATATGAAATGACCCCTCATAAATCAATTCATTCTAAGCTACCTATTGCTTTATCGTCTTCCCAGCTATGTATGGGGTACGGCCCAATAACCATGGCCCGGTTACCTAAACTGCAATGGCTTGATTCCCGAGAGATCCTGCCTACAGACAGACCCGAAGATCCCTTCGATACACACCCCGATAACTACCGGTCCAATTACTTCAACTTTACCGTGATAAGAATCATGTCCACACCACAACCGCCGAAACCGGATAAGGTAAACAATTACAGACTAAGAATAAGCAACAGTTGTCCATTTTTTTTCAGTCGGTCCTTTTTTGCGTTAGGGGAATGCTTTGAAGCACCGTCCACACTGTCCCGTCCAGGGTGGGACAGGACAAGTGTGTGGGATTCCCGGGCAGAAGGCCTACTACCTAGGTAGTACTAAGGCATACTGCCTCGTAAACCCCTTACTATAGTATCTAACCATGTCGCTTCGAGGGAGGGTTAAAGGTTCACTTGATGCATTCTACTTTAGCAAGGTCGGTCGTTCCTAACCTAACCTAGGTCTTAAGTTATATTATAAGTGTGGGACTCATATGTCCTTCCAACCGAGAGGAAACTAGGCCTGTTTGGGGAAAAGTGCACCGATAATCACCGTAAAAAAAACGTTTCAATTCTTAACACGATTGTGTTATGAACAATGTTGATGGTTACTATTTATGAAAGTGACGCCTAGGCTTGATCAACAAGCAAGTTTCGAATAGAACAGTTCGCAAATTGTAAGGTAGCGTTTTTACAACAGGGTGCCACCACGACATTCCACGTAGAATTGGAGCTACCACTATTGGACTCTAAGAGGAGGAACTTCCTGATGTTCCGACGCAACGAATCTTTGAGAGAGATGCTGCCGCTGCCTGAATACGATGTGGAAGACGTCTGGGGATCTAAAATGATGTCGATTGCAGGACCCAGTAGAACTGGTACTATTATTAAAACTAAAAATATTACGTTTATTCTCAAGGGCAACAAGGTGAGCATAGCCATAGGGTTTGAATTCCGGATCCGACTTGTATGTAACTATCCGGATCTGGATCCGCGGATCCGGATATTTCCATACAAGTTGGATCCGGATTGCAAACCCTAGCCATAAATAATAATTTCATGGATGCATTAGAATCGCTACGCACTACGCTCGTAGCCGATTCCGTGGTTTTCCTCGTATGTAGCGGAAAGCGACTACGGCGTAGGGACGCATACGTGTCGTCACGGGCCGGGAATGGGTTAATATAGCATAGTCCTGAGATGGGCTGGACTTGATGAGGTGGCAAACTACAAAGTTTAAAAGATTGTACAGACCCATTGCAGAGCTGTATGTAGAATCATAGCGGCGTAAATGTAGCGAGTGTTAACGACAGCAAGTATTTAATACTAAATCTCTTCTCTTTCTACTTACTTACTCGTCTCTATCAGTGGGCCGATCTGAACGTCTAAGCTCGAGTTAATAAAGCATGTTCTAGACTGATACCACATTTAAGGAAACATTCGGTCATATACACCACTCGGCCACTAATTACATTCCTGGAGAACGGTATCCTACTTGAGTTAAATATATTGATACAGGCCCTAGAATTCTACCTGTAAAATATTATCGACAGAACTCGAATCCTCCACCCACGACTCCGATATCTACGCCCATCTGGTGCCCAAGGAATCTCGAGAGATTCTCAATTACACCGTTTTCGAGAGCAACAGAGTGCAGTGGAACAAGCTGATGAATTTCCAAGAGCCCACCGTCCGGATTTTCTGTCCGGACCTCGCAGCCCTGCGGGACACTTTCCAGTCCGTGGTTACCCTGAGATTGGTTTATACAGTGGTAAGCTACATTGAAGAATACGTTAAGACCAGCCTGTATGAAAATGAGGCTGATTCTATATTGTATTCCTCCTACATGACAACTCTTTTAAATATTTCGCCAAATCTTTGAATTCTGTGCATATTGTTGTACTGCGACTCTCACGTGTCTAAATACTTTGTACAATTGATTGGCGTGGCAACACATAAATAGTAATGTTTGATACGTTGCAACTACATACTTTAGGAGATATTTTTTTCCATTTACAACCAACTGCCGATTTGTCAACACAGTTAACATATTTTTAAACAATGGGCTTTGAACCTTTTAATTTTGAAAAAGACATTCTGTTTTTTTTTTAAACTTCAATTTGTATTGTGTCTATTTATAAAACTTAGATATAGGTCGAACAAAATTACCTAATCTTAAAATTTACTTAACTAACCTCAAGCGGATTCGAATTCCTAACCTAACCACATATAGTACTGCAACGAGTCCTTAAAATGTTGGATGTCTCCACATGAACGAGTGACCCAACTGTAGCATTAGTTAGGTACTACTCTTCGATAGGGACATACATATTGGTTATCCTCTCGGGATATCATTTAGGTTATATGTACTTATAATGGAACTCGACGGACCATATTTTTCAGATGTCGGGCAAACAGGGCAAGCTTGAAAAGGCCCGTAAAAGTGCAGCAACGATCAAACAACCGCCGGGCGAGTACAGAGTAGTGCTCGCCACTATTCGATGTGCCCTAAAGACGCCTGATTGGAGTCAGCCCTTCCAACATTTCCACTGGGATGACTCATTGGGCACCAACGACGCAATACATTGGGGTGATGGTGACCTTGGGGTAACCATTTACTAGAACATTCAAAAAATCGCCCTTTTTGACCGAAAACTTGTTGCATCGTTTATACATAAGAGCACTTGATTATGACGTAATATTCGTACAAAAACAGCGGTTGCGATTCAGCTAATGTCACAAGAAAAACTTTTATCATGACAAATTAAACTGCTCGTCATAGAAAAACCAGAAACTGTAATTTTGTATTGATATTCACAACAAATGAATTGAAACATTTTAGATCTCGCGCGATTTCATGCAAGCCAAGCCTAACGAGTGCATGCAACAAATACCAATCTGATTTTAATACAATACGCTTAGTTCTAGATATACGCTGTATATCTTCTTTCGAATCAATATATTTTTCGATCGAGCAAAAAAGTGCGGCTGGTACAGATATAGTGAATAATATGTTTCCATCGGTAAAACTCGGATCTCAATCGGAAGACAACGGGACCCGAAGTGTCAATTAATAATACATCTGTAATGTGCGTACAGATACAACATTTAAGTGCAATTTTAACGCTTAAAAATACGCTGATATGCCTGACTGCTTACGATTCTCGCTCGGAAAGGTCAGACGATAACATTATCTATGTTACAAGTATATTTTTGTTATTATTCAGGTACTCCAGTATACGCTAACTCCACCGAAAGCTGCAAAAGTAAAACCTGAAGCGGCCACAATATCCAAACTAACATTTCCAGAGAATCTAACATGCCACTTCAGCTTCGGAATTGATACCATCCGGTTCTAAAAAAACGACGACTACTTATTAAAATAAACCGTTTATAGTTCAATTCGTATTTCCTTTAGTATTTGTACGCAAGAACTTATTATCCTATTGAACACAATTTGTATATCGGTTTAATAACGCAAATGGACTCAGTGTCGCGAGGATCCCCTATCGTTTGTGTCGCGGCCGTAACTGGTCAGTTATCAAATATCAAAACCGTCTTTTATCTGTGTTGTTTACAGTCCTTGGTAAATGAAGGGCCCGCCACGCGAGCGCTGGGGCAGTCAGATAGAGTATTTGTTATCATGTCTAGGATACGCGGTTGGCATTGGGAACGTGTGGAGATTCCCTTACCTATGCTATAGGAACGGAGGAGGTAATAGTTACTTATTTATGATACAAATGCGGAAATTAGGTAATTCCCAACGAGTGACGATGACCAAAAACACGACCGTCAGGGAGTGTTTTTGATAGACACGAGTTGGGAATTACCTATCCGCACGTCTATCATACAACATTTTACAATGCATCATGCAAGGAAATAAAAATATAGGTATACATAAAAGGTGAAATTTTAACTGTCATGTAATCTCATTCTCGCACGGCCCGAAAACCCGAAATCCATTCCCGTACGGCCCCGCCCCGCAACGCTCCGCCGTGCGGGCATAGAGGAGTTCCCGTGTCTATGTAGAACCATATAAAGGCGCACTTTCAGAGCAAGTGCATTGTAAATATATATTACTCCCATACACACTCACACAGTTTTTGATGTGGATTGTATCTTTGAATATAATAATACCTACTTTTTTCAGGGGCATTCCTCATTCCATATTTTCTCACCTTGGTCATTTGCGGGATTCCACTGGTGTATCTGGAAACGACACTTGGGCAGTTCGCCAGTGCGGGATGCATTTCTGTCTTCAACATAAACCCTTTATTCAAAGGTAAGATAACAATTCATAAGAATAGAATTTAAAATTAATTTTAAAGTCAACATCATACATCATAAATGCTTATCTTTTAACGGCTAAATTTGGTTTACTATATGTATCTCCAAAAGAAATATCGTAAATCGCAGTGACCCTGACTCACTTTGTTAAAGTCACTGTCGAGCGAAAAATGCGCCTGCTAACACGAAATGCATAGCGACTTGACATCTTATTTGTTGGGTAAACATACAGTCATATAAATAATTTGGAACAACCCTACTCGCTGGCCAGACTCTTTCGAACCTGGGTACTTTCCTGGGTAAAAAATATATACCTACTAATTCTATTTATTGCGTCAGTTAGACTATCAAAAAATATTACACACGTATTTTTTTTATTTGTTAAAGTTCCGCGTGACGTAACATTAAGCTAAAAAGTGTACCATAATGTGACGTCACACGGAACTTTAACGGGCTATATCTTCATTTTTTGTTTGACATAAAATAAATGTGTCCAATACTTTTTGATAACTAATATTAATAATAACTGATTGAATAAATAGTTTTGTAAAGTAGCCAATTGAGTAGGGCAATAAAAATAGAATGTCGAAATAGCATGGACTACTCTTGTTCTATCCAGGACTATGTTGGTCGACTTGACAGTCTTGACACCAGGTTTGAATAATGTCAAGTTTCGGTTAGGCTATATGCATTTGCTTTGGATGTTGTGCTAAATCTAGATGTCCTATGTGCTATTGAATACAATGGTACAATGTCTATAAAGTGTATTTTGTATCATTGTGGCGAGATACAAAATACTCTAAATGTATAAAAGAAGAAACTGACTGATTGACTGACTGACATACCAACGTAGAGCCCAAACCGCTGGTTCTAGAGATTCTAAATTTGGCACGTAGGTTCCTTATAAGGTCTAGGGGTGCACTAAGAAAGGATTTTTCAAAACTCAACCCCTAAATGAAATGGGGGGTCCAAAGTTTGTATGGGAAACAAGATTAGTTAGACTATTTCATTCGAAACTTTACAGGAGTAGATATTCCTAACGATAATTACACAAGTTTCAGGTTTTTTGAGAATTCAACCCCTAAAAGGGGGAAATGTGGGGACAAAGTCTGAAAATCAATACGGGTATCGTTTCTATGGTTTATCGGGTCGCTGTTAACGAAAACAACAACGATTTTAAAATCCAACATAGCGGACGTGAAATACCGTCTCCCCTGTTGGGGTGCGATGGGGTTGAAATGTCCAAAATATCAATATGAGTGTCGCTTTTATGATACCTATTTTGGGACGTTAATTACGGAAATGACATCAATTTTGGAATTTAATATTATGGACATCTATCTTTTAAATATATAAAAGAAAAAACTGACTGACTGACTGTCTGAATGACTGACATAGCAACGCATAGCCCAAACCGCTGGTTCTAGAGATTCCAAATTTGGCACGTAGGTTCCTTATAAGGTTTAGAGGTGAACTACGAAAGGATTTTTCAAAATTCACCCCCTAAGCGGGTGAAATGGGAGTCTAACGTTTGTATGGGGAAACAAGATTAGTTAGACTATTTCATTTGGAACTTCACAGGAGTAGTCCTTACGATAAATACTGTTGCTGATTACGAAAACAACAACGATTTTAAAATCCAACGTGGCGGACGTGAAATACCATCATCTCCCCTGTTGGAGTGCGATGGGGTTGGGGGATCTAAATATCAATATTGGTGTCGTTTTTATGGTCTTTCGGGACGTTAATTACGAAAATGGTTTTGATTTTGGAATTTAATATTGTGGACATGAAAATTCATGAAAGTATTTGTTGCCAAATGCCAATTCAATGGGGAATGGATGAAAATTTTAGAAATGCCTGATTATTTTTTTGGTGATAGGAATAACCTTCCTTAGCACCAGAAAAAAGTTTCAGATTTTTCAGCTGTGACAATTATTTTTGAAAAATATAAACAGTTTCCTCATTTACGTTTTGGGTCAAGAACGGTAAATAGACACTTTCCTTGATCTGTCTCATATTACAAAAAACTATCTTAAATATCTGTGGTAAACTGACACTGGTAATGACCAATATTTCTGCTGCAAGTGTCAATATCATTGCCAGTGTCAGTTTGCCACACATATTCAAAATATTTTTTTGTAATATGAGACCGATCGAGGAAGGTGCCGTAACTGACCCAAAACGTAAATGAGGAAACTGTTTATATTTTTCAAAAAAAATTGACGCAGCTGAAAAACATGAAACTTTTTTCTGGTGCTAAGGAAGGTTATTCCTATCACTAAAAAAATAATCAGGCATTTCTAAAATTTTCATCCATTCCCAATTGGAACATACGGCTCAAACGGAGATCCTCCTTTTTTGTAGACGGTTAAAAATTACTTTTAGTACGCGGGCGAAGCCGCGGGCAAAAGCTAATATTACCTACCTATATTTCAATTTATTTGACCTTTGCTATTTTATTTACAGGGGCTGGTTACGCCATTATAATTCTAAACGTAATTGCGATAATGTATTTCTCCACGATCATGGCGTTACCGATCCTGTATATGTATCATTCGTTCACCTCTCCGCTGCCGTGGAAGCACTGTGGGAATTCCTGGAACACTGATAAATGTGTTGAGGTATATTTTGAGTAGAGTATTACTCTAGCAACTTAAGATTCTAGTAAACATTTGTCAGTATGTTAAACATTCTTATCGTTGCACGTTGTGATATGTTTTTATTGCCGACTGTACTATCACAGACATTACAAATATTTTCACATCAAAACGAACATCATGTGTTTATAACCAGATTTTAATGGTAGGTACCGTAATTTTGCATTTATGGTCCCGAACTAACATATGAGTATCAGACCTAAAAGAGCACGACATATTATTATAACCTCAATAATTCGATAATTACAAATTTGTCATCCTTGCGTCTTTAGTTCCGTCATTACATTTTCAACATACCTAATCGTGTTCATTTTTGTCATTTATAGGTAACGGGTAATGCCAGCATACTAACCACCAACGGATCGATCACCACTCCTGAGGACGAGTTCTTTCAGTAAGATCCCTTACTTCTACAAAGTCTGATGATTAAAGTCAACAAGAAGTACCTAATTCGAAGTTCGGTTCGGTACCTAAATCTCCGTGTCTATCACGCTTAATACTCGAGTGACAGCGATGCAGCTCCGCAGTTCGGTCACAGACGAAATACAAGTTACTAGTTCGGTAAACAATAGCTGTTTGATATTGAATTATTGCAAGATATATCTATTCATCTGATAATGATTTTTTATAAAAGAGTTAAGTACTTTAAGTTTACTCTCATTTTTAGTATACGCTTATTGAGGATGTCGTCAGGCATTCATGAGATCGGCGGCGTGGTATGGCCCGTATTCTGGTGCAACCTGATTGCCTGGGTAATCGTATATTTCTGCATCTGCAATGGTGTCAAGAGTGTTGGTAAGGTACGTATTCTCGGGCATCAAAATACATTCGTGATTTCTTAAGGATCACAGTCTCAAATCGTCTACCTATTCTATAATATAAATACTATACATAAAAACTCATAAATTTGCCCCTGCAACTAATTTCCATTATACAAAAATATCCTTAGTCATTGCAGTTCTGTAGCGATATACTGCCTAATGCAGCCTATTTAAACCCCTTATTTTTTTTATTTTCACTGTAGGTAGGTACCACAAAAAAACACAGCACGGAGATTTCAGAAAGAGTTTTTTATTGTACTGAAAATGTATTTATTTTATTTACCTATATTTCCAACGTCTCACAATCCCAGAAAGCTTAGTTTAAAAACTGTAACTGGATCAGAAAGGTCGGTAAGGTGAGTCAACCTGGCACGTTGCCGCTGTCACTCACACCGCCTTTCTGAAAAATGTTTTTTTTTGTTTATTTAGGTTACGTTTATTTTTGTCGCTGAATTCGCCTTAATTTAAATTGTATAATATATTTTTATCGAACTTGCTCGTAAAGGGCTTCATAACGCGCAGGCATACTCGTACCTAGAGAGGCACTCCAACCAAAAACATTCGAGACGGGCTTCTAATAGACTCACGTTCATAAGATATCTCTTACCGACCTCGTTGCAATTTGTACAGCCACGAGCATCAATATCTGCCATAACAAAGTGGGCAAAAAGACCTGACACGTCCTTACGGTCCCATAAATAGAGTGTCAGATATTCTGGCTGACTGAAGGTATTATTGGTATTTAAATCGTTGTATCGCAAAACTATACCCAATTTTTGTGCAACCCTCTCTGAACTCGCCTGATTTTAATATATCTATACACAATGGCCGTAGGCCGAATTCATAAGTTTTATGAATAAGAGCCATAAGAGGGAAAAAAAAAAAAAAATAGTAGATTGTATGACAAGGGGCTAAAATAAGCCATATTACCACGAGATGGATATTTTCCTGAGCGAAGCGAGGGAAAATAATTCGAGGGGTAATATGGCTTTTAGACCCGAGTAATACACTCTACTTTTCACTTCGACTGCGAGAAAATAGTAAAACAAAGATTATCCATCCACAATCAATAACAAATTTCACTGCGAAGAGATTGTTCAATTTAGCGTGAGGCTTTTTCTTTTTTAATGATTTGGAATTAGGGACTAAAAAACACCTGATGTTTGATTGGTCGATTTTAATATGTAGCTGTATTCTGGTTGGTTGATAGCAAAGAGAAATGTTTTTTGAAAGAGTTGTGATTGGTGGATTTAAATGATTTGGAATTAGGGACTAAAAAACACCTGATGTTTGATTGGTCGATTTTAATATGTAGCTGTAGGTATTCTGGTTGGTTGATAGCAAAGATAAATGTTTTTTGAAAGAGTTGTGATTGGTGGATTTAATATGGTGAAGTGTTTTGATTGGTCAAATTAAATGTGTTAAAAATCATAAATATGTATACATATTTTCCCTAGGGGCTAAATGTACTACTGTAATATGACACACTTTTCGAGCATGAGATGTGAAAAAGAATTTAGCGGCGTCCAGAAGGTCCTGCAGGTGATCGTCTTAGCTACTCACTGTTACGAATAAAGCCTATTTAAGATGACTGACCTTGTGCGCAGATCGTGTACTTCACGGTGCTGTTCCCGTACATTGTGCTGAGCGCTTTGTTTGTTCGCGGCATCACGCTTCCCGGCGCCTGGCAGGGCGTTATGTTCTACGTGTGGCCGGACTGGCAGAAACTGGCCGACTCTAAGGTAACCAGTAGGTACTTGATGCTCCACATGGCTACAAACACGAACCAAGCTAGAATTTAATTCCCGTGACTTGCCTAGTCTAAGGTAAATAATACAAACAACAAAAAATATACTCGCGGTCGCGGTGGATACATATCCGAAAAATCATGAATATAATTTCTTGAGAAATCAGATGGCGAAGCGACGAACAGTAATAAAATTCCAAAAATACAAACTAGTATGTGCATTATTTCAGGTGTGGGCAGACGCCGCTATGCAGATCTTTTACTCGCTCGGCCCTGGTTGGGGAGGCTTAGTCAGTATGGCGAGCTTCAATAGATTTAATTACAATAATTTAAGGTTAGTGTTAGGTTTTTATATGCCTGGAATTAAGAAAGTACTTCTGTTTCTGTGCCAGACGTATAAATCCGCAATTTTTTATTTAAAAAATATACCTAACGTGAGTGAAGTAAACTTCTTCTGCAGAACCACGCATACGAAGTCATTGGTCACTTCTTAGGGAATTATTATACTTACCATGTATTTTTAGACACTCCAGCACAGCACACGAAAAAAAAAATTTGGAGTAAAAGACTCCAAATTTGAATTTTATTTTCCAAGTTTGGGCTCTTTAGAATGATGGATGACAGAGCAAAAAAGTACAGTCGGCAATAAAAGATTGCTGACTGTACTTTTTTGCTCTGTCCTCCATCATTCTAAAGAGCCCAAACACGACGGGTTTATCTTGTGTAGTTTAGTAGCGTTTTATAAACGCTCAGCCGTTGTCTTTACCACCTTTGTAATATTGTCATTATTAATTTATATTAAAATCATAAAAAAATATATGTCGCTAGGTATTGATTCGGATTTTGTACTCAGTTAGCTACTGAACACCACAGTTGACATGGGAGGTGGTAAGGACAGCGTTTGAAACGCCCGTTACATTTTTTTGAGATTCCACTTGACACTTGACACTCGATGGTGCCACAATATTGTGTGGCCCGTGTGTTTGTGAATAAATGTATCTTTCTTTCTTTCTTCTTTGTCACTAAACTTACATAAGTATGCCTTTCAGCTCAATCGGATTCCTACCGATAAGTGGGTGAAAAATGGGTAGCAAATTTTGAGGACAACTTACATAAGGTAGCTGGCCACTGTTCAATAACTGGCCACCTCATACTAAAAATGAACTCTATTCACCTATAATAGAATTTTAATAAAAGGTTTCAATTACTGGCCACCTGTCAATAACTGGCTACGTCATACTACATTGAATTCTGTTTGTAGGGTAACAGAGTTCATTTTTAGAATGAGGGGTGCTATTGAAGGGTGGCCACCTACTGGTGATTTACCCTATGTACTTACATGCGAACAGAGTAGAGTAGTATACTTCTCGCATTTCACAAAGGCGAGTAGATTTGACGAAATTAGACATTACAGTCATAATAATAGGAACGCACCACTCGGTTTCGTGAAATGCGACAACGATAGTAGATTTTATTTCATTAAATCATTGGCACCAGATTTTGTGAATTTACTTATACGTACTTTACATTAAAGCGTTCATTAAATTTCAGGTCATCGATAATTATCCCACTAGTAAACAGCGGCACCAGCATCTGGGCGGGTTTCGTGGTGTTCTCCGTCCTCGGGTTCGTAGCTGACCGGTCGGGGGTGCCGGTAGGGCAGGTGGCCACGGCAGGCCCCGGTCTCGCCTTCGTCACGTACCCCGCCGCCGTGACCATGATGCCAGCTTCTAACTTCTGGGCCCTTACGTTCTTTGTGATGCTGTTCTTGTTAGGCATCGACAGCATGGTAAGTTAACTTTTCGTATAACAGCGCTGATCAATTTATCGGAAATTGAATCTGTAACAGTAAAGAAAAATATCAAATCAGCCAGTATCAAAGCATCCGACAGGTTAAAAGCGTGAATTCTGCATAATAATGCAATGCAATGCAACTTTCTGTACCGTGAATGTCGCTGTTCTGAGCATTGAAACAAAGCGAAACGAAAATATATTAGGTTACCAATAATGGCCATCTGAATCTTTCGAACTATTTCTTTCTTTTTAACCCCCGACGCAAAAAGAGAGGTGTTATAAGTTTGACGTGTCTGTGTGTCTGTCTAAACGAATGGACCGATTTTAATGCGGCTTTTTTGTCCGAAAGCTGACGTGATCGAGATGGTTCTTAGCTACGTTTCAACAAAATTGATTCAGCCGTTTTTAGGGTTCCGATACCTCAAAAGGAAAAAACGGAACCCTTATAGGATCACTCGGTTGTCTGTCTGTCCGTCTGTCACAGCCGATTTGCTCCGAAACTACTGGACCGATTGAGTTGAAATTTGGTACACATATGTAAATTGGTGACCCAAAGATGGACGCGTAAAGTAAATTCATGAATTTTGAACAAGGGTGGCACTTTTGGGGGGTAAACTGGAAAATTTAAAAAAAAACGCAAACTGTATTGTGTGACATATCAAATGAAAGGGGTTGTTGTAAGCATGTCAGATATATTTTTTTTATAATTTTAGCAAAAACACATTTGAAGTAATTTAGGAAAAAAGACGAAAATTGACCATTCCCCCCTTATCTCCGAAACTACTAGGATTAAAATTCTGAAAAAATATGGAAAATAGTTCCTTGCCTAAAAATAACAGGAAAACCTATAAGAAGTTTGAGTATTCAAAAACACTTATGAAATTTAGATTATATACGGAACCCTCACGACGCGAGTTGAACTCGCACTTGTCCGGTTTTTATTGAGATATTGAACTTTGAGCACCTCTTCTACCTTGCCTTATTAGGTATATGACCAGCAAATCGCAACACTACCTGACGATCGTGTTTTTGGTCATCATCACTCGTTAGGAATTACCTACTTTCCGCACTATAAATAAATAATCAATTCCACAGGACGACAATGCACCTGGAAGACATTATGTGCGGTATATAATGGGTTATAGCCGCACATAATTTCTTCCAGGTTCGAAACCCAGATTCGTATACATCCAGCTAGTGTGACAGGAATCCAATATGCATTAAACGAAAATTTGACGATATTCCATTCACATTTCATCAAATGTGTTATTGTTTCAGTTCGTCACAATAGAAGCGGTGATAACTGGATTCATGGACGAGTTTCCCATATTCCGTGAAAGTAAACGATTAATAACACTGTTTACTTGTGTCATACTCTTCAGTCTTGGCATTATATGTACAACTGAGGTAAGCCATTCTTACAAATAATAATTTTGCTACGTTTATCATCATCTGTCGTTCCTTCTATATTGAAGATCATGGACAGCATGTACTATTCTCGCTGACTGGATATCCCGACCGGACTCCTGGAGCCGTAGCATGGTTGGCCTTATCACGCGACGAGTGACAAAATAAGAGCGTCGTCTCGTTCTATCGAACGGTGTCAGCCAGTGACGCACGCTCTATCCTATCACCTATCGCGTGACAAGGCCAACCATGCTACGGCTCCTGCAGATGTAATTGCATGGGATCAGCGAAGTTTGTGCTTTGTCTAACATTTGAAAAAGATATGTATTATCATAGTTAGAATACAATGCTAAAATTATATACTGAACAAGTAGGTACTGGTTTGTATTACAATTAATAAAAAGTATTATATTCAGGAGGCCACTTTGGTTCAATATTTCGCTGTTTAAGATGTCAATAAAATTTAAGTCCCTGAGTGACCGAGCTCTGCACGGGTGAAAATAGAGAAAATACGGAGAAATCGAATTTTGCCAGATATGAGATCGAGCTAGATCGATTTTTCGCCCCCGTAAACCCCTACATTCCAAATTTCATTGAAATCATTAGAGCAGTTTTCGAGAACGTGATTACAAATATTGCTCGTTTAATAGTATAGGATTTGATATAATATTGCTATGTGGAATTATCGTATCAAATCCACCTCTTGCAGTAGCGTTAAAAATGTAATGATGACTAATGTCAAAAAATATCAAGAGAGAGACAATTTCAGTGGGTTTACTTACATAATGATATTGACTAGCTTTATAAACTTACTTAATCATGTAGGTACCTACATATAATGCAAACAAAGGTGCGATAGTGGAGAATAAGGCATTAGTAACCTAGTTTTATCTAGACAACATAGTTCAAAAAGACCTCTAGGCGCGTTGCGTGACTCCGGCTTCTACATAGTTTCACGATAACCGCGATCCTCAGTGTAGCTTTAAATTGGAACTGTAACTTTGTATGTAACGTCACATTACAGTTCATGCTTTACGAGGTTTTGTCAAGCAAGGCCGAGCTTAACAGGTAGTCTGACAGACTGACCTAATTTATCTAGTCTTATATTTTATGTTAATAAAATAAAAAAAACGTAAAATAAGGTAGTGGGTTAGACACCCACTGTGTTTTCATTGAAATATATTATTAGCATCATTTTCTGCATCTTTTACTTATAAACTTGTTATTGATATATGAATATATGTGTGTTGCATCTCTACACAACGTTTTTAATCCAAGGAAGCAGTAGGTACCTACTCTTTACGACAATCGGTAAAATGCTAGGAGGATGATGATGAAGAAATACTCTTTCAGAGTCATGGTCTATTTTTCAAAACCTTGACCAACCGTGGGATATAATTCTTGTATAAAAATAGAAATTACGCGCTATATCATGAGACCTTGTTAAACCACTTTTGTATAGGCAGGCCTCCACGTCATCGGTCTTCTGGACACGCATGTAGCCATCGCCGCCGTGCCAGTGGTGTGTCTGCTGGAGATCATAAGCTCGGTGTACACTTACGGCGCTTCCAACCTCAGCCTTGACGTGCGCTTCATGACTGGACGACCGCTGAGGCCGTTCTGGCTTATTGTATGGCGGTACATCGTGCCCCCTATCTTAATTGTGAGTACCTTTATTATTGTGGACACATTTGTGGCAATAGTTTCCATGTCTGCTGGAACTCATAGGCTCGGTGTACACATACGGCACTTCCAACCTCAGCATTGAAGTGCGCTTCATGACTGGACGATCGCTGAGGCCGTTCTGGCTTATTGCAAGGCGGTACATCATGCCCCCTATCTTATTGGTCAGTACCTTTAATATTGTGGATACATCTGTGGCCATAGTTTGTTATGACGCTTCCAACCTCAGCCTTGACTGCACTTCATGACTGGGCGACCGCTGAGGCGGTTCTGACTTACCGTATGGCGGTACGTTGCGCCTTCTTTCAGAATGGTGATTACCTATCCTTAATACCGTAGGTACACATTTTTGGTCTCATCAGTTAGGTTCAGTTTACACCTACAGAGCCTCCAAGCTCAACTT
Organism: Epinotia nisella; assembly: GCA_932294315.1. Classification (NCBI taxonomy): domain Eukaryota; kingdom Metazoa; phylum Arthropoda; class Insecta; order Lepidoptera; family Tortricidae; genus Epinotia; species Epinotia nisella. Next base: position 17,198,695 of record OW028677.1, on the reverse strand, counting down.
TGACGTACGATCCATGACGAAAAGCCTCTTCACTCAACAATTTTAGCTCTAAACGGCTGCGACTGGTAACAAAACCCTTTGCTTCAGATTCGTCGCGATCACATCGTGTTTATCTAAAATGTTTTGTTTTATAGGTGGTCACCATATATGCTCTCCGGGGAGCTTCAGGACTTGCGGGTTGGTGCGTCGCCTTCATTTCCGTCATCTGTATCCCAATACATGCAATCAGAGTCCTTTATCAATCTAGAGGAACTTTTATTCCGGTAAATATGTGTGTCACTGTGGATTATAGATTTTTATGCAGGTTTTTTTCACAGAAGGTTCAAAACATTTTAAGAATCTTTTCTACAAATTTACTCGTATTTAATTAAAAAAACAATATACTGCGCGCGAGGAATCCGAAAGATTTCAACGACTCATTGAAGTCATTACGAGTAAAAAATGTTACATGAATGAACCCAGTCAAGTTGAGCAAAAAATTGTAGATTTCCAAGGATTGAAAGTGACCCATCTCACCCGAGATATTTCTGGCGCTAGAACAAAGTGAGATGGGTAATTGCACCCGAGTTAAACACTCTAGGTACTTTTCATTTTGACTGTGAGGATAGTAAAGTACTACACTTACACATACTGCCAACTTTAGAAACGTTTAAAAAACGTATCTAATAGTTTAAATTAGATTTTATGTATTTTTATAATTATATAAATAAATGTATAGAATTGTATGTATCATGAATATGAAATTAATTAATTATTAGATATACCTAAATAAAATAATTACACCTATATCCAACCTCCAACCTTTTTGCACTGGCCACAGCCTACTAAATTGTAATCGAGCAGGCCGCGACTTGGCCGCGATGCCGACGCAACTCATCTAGAGGGCAATGCCGGAACGTGTAAAAATAAAGTGTCATGGCGGGCAGCCGAAATTTACAGGCATTATTTTGAATGTGGATTTCTGTAATTACAAAAAAAAACCAACTGTAAAAAGATTTGAATATTAACCTGTAGATTGTAATAAACCCGTCGTTTAACTGAGTTTAGATATATGTAAAGCTTTTATTTTAATAATATGACGTAACTCAATTATCTTTGACTCCGTGTATCAATTTAAAAAATACTTTCCACCCATGAAAAGTCAACTTTCAGAACAGGGGAGATGAAAAATTATTAAATATTATCAAAAGTATTCAGAGAAAACAGTTTTTCAGTAGATTTGCTTCAATATAAAGAACGATGTAATAAGCATATTGCTAAATTTTACATCATAACATAACCTACGTGTAAACTCATTTTACAGCATGTAAATTATGCTCGAATCAACAAACTACTTTATTACTCAACCACTGAAAAATAGCGGCACTTCAAAAGCCATTAGTCACAGCAATGGCAAGAAAAGTGGCGTGTACTCTCATTGCGGGATTTATAAGTGTATTTAGGACGAGGCCGTATATTATTCATGAATTCAGACAGCCCATAAAACATTCAAACATCGAAAATAACTTTATTTGTCTATGCCAGTGCAACACCGTGAAATACGATGACGAACACATTGACCTCTAATACAGCGAACACTGTGAATGGTAAAAATAATAAATAACATACTTAATAAAAAATACAGTAATTTATTTGGTAGTAGTCCTACTGAGAATCAATCAAATCAAATACAGTCGAAAACATTCACATCAGAACAAAAACCGAGACAATCTGTGTCACTTGAGCATTTGACACACAGGTTTTGCACAGTTGCATATATTTTCAACTGTATTTTAATAGCACAGGTACGAGATAAACATACCATAAAAAACTGCATATAGCTGCAATGTCAGAGAATACCACTACTCATGGCAAGTCATTGTTTAAACCTAATTAATCTTTTGTCACACTCTTCAATAATGGTGCCGATATACTGGGTCGAGGTAACCAGGGCTTGACTAGAGCTACGTAATTCAGTTGTTTAACGGTCGAAAACCAACAAAGGACAGCTATAAAACTTAACGGAAAATAGGCAGTCGTAACTCAGAAGTGCTCGGCGATTTACTGTCGTTGTCAGTGTACCAATAAAAAATAGTATATTTACGACGCACCCCTACTTGAATAGATGTTACCAATTAAGTAAGTAATTAAATTACCACGCGATTTTTAAATAACAAAGAGCTAGTAACACACAACGTACTATTATATGTAGGTACAGTCAAGTATAAAAATATGCAACTTACCCATAAATATGTCCCATAGCTCTTATGTCCGTCGACATAAGAGCTATGGGACACAATTATGAGATTTTTACACTTGACTGTACCTACAGTCTAGAGTAAAAGTAGCTAAGCTTACGAAGAGGTCAAAAAGATCTACAGACAAAAGGCAACAAGAACTTGTTTAGACGCCCGCGTAGCTACTTTTTGCTGCTGTCGTAGAATATAAAGTAGTAAGGGTTTTAGAACCCTAAAAAAGAGATGTGCGAAGATTTGGTTATTAATATTTAGATATTAATAACCAAAGAGGATAGATGTCTCGTGTGGAAAAGCAACCTTATCCATATTTAGCCATATTTATCCAATAAAACTTGAAAATATGTTTCAGCGTGTCCGTGAAAATTGTCGTCCCAGCAAGGAGTGGGGTCCGGTGGACCCGGACGTCCGTTTGCGGTGGATTGCGGCCCGCAAACACGAGAAAACTAAAAAACAAGCAATCAGCGATATCGAGTGCTTTGGCCATGAGCTAGCCGTATGAATTTGAGAATAAAACATTTGAATACAGTTTTTTTTATTATTATTTTGCGTTTTATTTTGAAAGCCATGAGAGTGTCCGTGTAAATTGTCATGCGAGCGAAGAATGGAAGCGGAAGGTCGGGTGGTGGACCCGGCCGGACCCATAAGCAGGAAGCATAAGTAGCAAAGTAAACAACAAGCAATCAGCTAGATTGAGTGTTTCGGCCGTGAACTAGCCGTGTGAACATGAGATTAAAACATTTGAATATCGTTTTTGTTTTTTGCCCGACTACGGCAAACTCAAAAGGAAGGGCTATGATTTTTTTACCTATGAAATGCCATGGTATCTAATCATTATAGGGGAGAATTGGAATATGATCCTTATACCTACGTATCGCGGTGAATCTTGATCCCTATGACAGCTGTCATCTGCGTACGATTTATAACCTTAAAACGTAAAATTTTACTGAGATAACAGCTGTCATAAGGATCAAAATTCGCCGCGATAGGTTACCTATAGTTGAAAGAATGATGTGACTTTGTCAGCGTATGCCATATTTGTAGCTATACTTAAATCAAAGAACATAGGTAATCCCACAAAAAATATTAAGGTATATGTAAAGTGATTGCCAAGACTCCCTATAAGCTAATTTAGCTTTCAGCATTAAAAAGATATCAGAACGCAAGTAGCGCCAAGCTTCCTACTCCACACGGCATAACTCTACCAGCCACGCTCTACAAATTCTATATCTTGGCTAAAAAGTATAGACCCGTCGCTTATTAATATCATCATAAATTCATACCGAATGCACGCGCGAGAGTCTGGGTGACCGGAATGTGCCCAACAAAGCTATACTTTATACTTACTTAAAAAATGAAAATATTTTTTTATTGATAACGATTGTATAACCTTTAGCATCAAAATTTGGGGAAGTCTCATACAAAATTCCATCCCCTAGTTTAAGGGGTTGGGGGGTATAAGTTCAAATGTTTAGAATTTTTTGCTGTTTGTCTAAACTAGCTTCCATGTCAAATTTCAGCTTTCTAGGACTTCAGGAAGTACCCTAAGGGTTTTGATGATCAACGTAAGTGAGTGACGAAATCAGTGTTTTTTCAGATATCAATAAAATCTAAAGTATAAGAGCTATGCAATTGCAACTTTATATGTTTAACTAGCTTTTGCCCGCTGTTTTGCCTGCGTACTAAAAGTATTTTTAACCAGACTTACCAAAAAGGAGAATCTCATTTTGCCGCGTATATGTTCCAATTGAATTGCAATTTGGCACAAACACTTTCAAGAATTTTCATGTCCACAATATTAAATTTCAAAATCGATACTATTTTCGTAATTAACGTACCAATAAACCAAAGAAACAATACCCACGTTGATTTTCAGACATTGTCATCACATTTCCCCCTTTTAGGGGTTAAATTCTAAAAAAAACCTGAAACACGAGTTTACTCATTTATCGTTAGTAATACTCCTGTGAAGTTTCGTATGTGTTCTTACTAATTCCTATACAAACCTTGGACCCCCATTTCACCCCTTAGGGGTGAATTTTGAAAATTCCTTTCTTATTGCACCCCTAGACCTTATAAGGAACCTACGTGCCAAATTTGCAACCAGCGGTTTGGGCTGTGCGTTGATATGTCAGTCAGTGAGTTTCTTCTTTTATATATTTAGATAAGTCTACTATTGACACCATATCTCGAGAATTTTGTTTACCTGGTATAATCCAACCATAAATTATGAGAGTTCAAAAAAACTACGAAGCGCTTCGAGAAAAGGTAGGTAGTGCCTGCCCTTGCGCTTCGCTTGGCTCGTCTTGGCGCGGGCCACTATCGTGCCCCCAGATACTCACTGCTATAAATAGTCGCTCTTCGGCTAAAAATCAAAGCGTCCTCGTGAGATGAAAACGCGAAACATTTTTAGGTAATCTTAGCGGCCACAGGTTAGTGTGGATGATCTGAGATCGTCGTTTTATAGGACAGTTTAGGAGACATACTAGATAAAAAACGAACTGTACATAAATGAGTAAGTTTGTTTGTGTGAGGTGTGCAATAAAGAGTATTTGTATTGTATTGTATTGTAAGTACAGTCGGAAATAAAAGCTTATACCATTTTTTTTATTGCAGACTTATTTGAATGTTCACCTCCCCTTTTATTAGTTTTATCTATTCTATTATGTTGCCCTGCTAGCATAACTTGACTCTCGACTCTACTCGCGAGCTAGATAGACTGTCCGTCACTTTCTGATTAATGCTGTAAAAAGTGACAGATAATCTATCACGCGCGCGAGTAGAGTAGAGAGTCAAGTTATGCTAGCAGGGCTGGTCCCGCGTTGTGCCCCGAAATGTTATTGAACGATTAAAAACTAGTTGCTATGTAACCTTTGTACCTATACCTACGGAGAGTAGTTACTGATTAGACAAAACTGTTTTTTCAATAACTTGACAGATAACTCAAGATAGTGTCATTATGGCGTAACCTTCTAAATTAGCGTGTTTTATTCTCGGCTTTAAATTACATTTCTGTTTAGGTTTCCAAATTATTGTTAACTTATAGGCACTCATTATTTTCAAAATTTTAAAGTGTTTAATAAATTAAAACAAGATGCCGGTCGATAATGCTGACAAAAAAGGTGACGACAAAGATAAAAGAGTAAAAATACATGTAAGTACCCTATTAATTATTCTGTGGTAGAACTCTTAAAACGTAGGTACCTACCTCATTTAGACAGCAAATTCTGCCTTAAATGAAAAATTTCCACAATAACGCTCTCAAAAAATATATTGACACTGACTATACATATGTATTGTTGGAATAGAGTCACTTCCAGGTTATTTTAGAGCACATTATTAGTAGTGAAGACTTCATGCAGTTCGCTGTACCCAGAAACCTGCTACGTCTAAGTGGTAGGCAACCTTTGCTACACTTCAAATAACTAATCTTCTTCAGTCAGATAAGATAGAAGTTTTGAGAATCATGTGAGTGCCCTATTATATGCAATCAAATTTGTATACCATTTATGTAGCTTACTTCGAGCAATTCACTATATAGTACCTAATTCTTGACAAATTTGTTTTAAATATGACAGAAACCCAACATCAAATCAGGCTTTGTTTGCACATGTATACCTACAGTTAACATTCATGTACAAGATGCTAAACCTGCATGTATAATGTGACAGTGATAAATTGACTAAAATGTGCTTAAACCTATATTGACACAGCTCTACGTAATTTAAGTGAGGGGAGACTCTCGGAGCCTATCCTCATCTTAGCGTGTTTGATAAGTAAATACATTCAATTCTACAAATTTTAAAGTTTTCCAGATTATTAATGTACGAAAAGTCATTTACAGTCAACTCTGTACCTACCGAAGTCAATATCAAAGATATTTATAAATTTTTCGCCTTATTACAGTGGAATATGGTGCAAAAATGTAACAACCCAACCATTTCACAACTCTGTTGTCAATCTGAAAATGGCTCCTAATTCTGGACATATTTTTGTCTAACATTCAGCTAGAGCTACTTCCCAATGTCTCTATTCCCAATAAGATCTAGTGTGGGATGGAAGGTTAGATGGCAGTTGCTTCCGTAAAACTAGTGCCTACGACAAATCTTGGGATTAGGTGTCAATGCGGGCCCCAGGCTCCTTAAGAGCACAACCGTTACAGACGTTAGGAGTATGATGATTCAACTAGAGCTAAAATATCTTTTTCTAATCGTTTTTGCCAGGTCGAGGGTGAAGATGAAGTCGGCGAAGGCGAGATGGGTCGTAAGAAGATGAAGCGTTTCGTGATGCCAAACGTGCCAAGGTGGTGGCAGGCCAAAGTCATACAATATGCGTAAGTGTCTACTTTACCTTAACATATACACATAAACGCACGCCGAAAATGCGCTGGGGGAGGAAGGATTTATACCGAGTACATAAAATTTAATGCATCTTCCTCAGTATTGAACTGCAGTCGTAGTCGTATTATATTAATTGAACAAGCAAGTGAAGTTCTCAGAGTCTACTCATCTACTGGAACAATCCATGTATGTAATGTAGATATGTAGGTATTTATGTATAAATGTTTGTTCGACGATAACTCGAGTATTGTTGATCAAAAGGTCATGAAATTTAGTAGCCGAATCAATGAGATAAATTATTTTTTAAGTTTGCACATGAGCCGAATCGGTCAAGGCGTTTCCGAGATACATAATGTGATCGCAATTAGGGGCGAACAACGGTACATAAATATCATACTGAAAACTGGTCCTCAACGTTTACCGGATTTTAGCCACAATTCATTTTATCTTCAAATAAGCTCTCACAGATAGAGCTTTTTTTATGATTTTGCACCAAATACCTTTATTCCTGCATACATTTATATACGCTACCCTGAACAAATGGATTGGGCACTTAATAATCGTGTTGATCAATACCTTTCATTGGATCACATTAAGCTCCCATTTCTTATTTGATGTGCAAAATAGGTACTCATCCCATTGAACAAGGTTAAGTTCTGCGAAGATAATCTGCTAATGTATTTTTTACGATCAAACGTTTTATAGGTGTACAACATAACCTGAAGTTACTTCGGAGCGTACTGGTCGGGCATGTTGTATAATAGTGTGTTTACTTTACATCAATCGAACAAGCACTCTTATGGTTGACTTTCCGCTGCGAAAACTTGAGAGATCAAGGCAGGGTTTATACCCGCTATAGGATATTTACGTATTTATTTATTGGCCAATTTACCCTTACACAGCCAAACCGAACAAGCAAGTTACAGGCTACACAGCCAGATACAGACTTACTATATACATGTACACACAGTGTCGCCTCAAGATAGCGTGCTGCTGAGGCAAGGAATTTCGATACGTGTGACTTCTAGGGTGTGTAGAATTTTCAATCATATTGGGCTGAGCTGCGTGGCAGGCACGTGCCGATAACTGTCGTGTTTTGGTTATATATGACTATAAACATGACTTCACAACATTTTATCATGTTTTGAATTTTTGAAACATTGGCACACGTGGCTAATTAACCTATGGTTCAGTTTGGAGGATGATTCAACAAACAAAGATATAGACTGATAAAACCGTTTAGTATTTGCTGAATATTTACAAACACACCTTCTCGTGAAGTAACAATATCAAATAGAAAGCTGAGATTATTATCGATCAATGAATGGTTAGGTTAAGTTCTATTAGCCTTACATGTACGGTGAAAATTTATCATAGAATGAAAAATATACAATAACACGCTCCCGTTACCACTTAATCTCCTGAGGTCATTCGTAAGCCATCCAGTGTCTGCCTTATTTTTCCATGCGCGTGTTAGAAAACTGGCTCTTGGACGAAACATAATGAAAATATTTAATTAGTTTTCCCGGTCATTGCTTATTGTGAAGTTAGTGGCTGTTTGGTTGATGCGCACATTTAAAAAATATTATGGACCTGTTAAATCTGTAGTCGCGAGAACTGCAAGTTGCGACGGTTGGGTTCATTTTTTATCGTAAAAGAACGCCAATAAAGTGTTACGTATAAATAAGTAATATGTATTTAATTGCAGGGTATATACCCTGCAATATTTTAACTTTCCCTGCTCGGGTAGAACAAATTAAGCTATACTATAAGTGACGCCGCAACATAATGGTAATTACCAAGGTACATTTCACGAACTGCGAAGGTCGGCTGATGGCAGGCTGACCCGGTCGCGACGTTGGCGCCATCCAGGTCACCCCCACCTAGTAGGAACCGTTGCACCCGGGCCTATGATATTTAGTCAGTTAAAGAGAGTGCAGCTATATCAAACTATTTCAAAATTGGCGAATTCAAACTGATATGCTTTAGTGATCGAACTAGGTTTAGAATAGGTAAACGTACTTGAATAGGTGAAGGGTACGTTCTCGAAATCAAGGAAAGAACCAATAAAAGCCAATTAAAAGAACTATGCACGGCCAATTCAAACTTTGAGTGTCGATTTCACCGACATGCTACAGTGAAAGCACGGCAAATTACCCGTGAAAGGTGTCGGGGCGAGATTAATGTTCGCGTGTGAACACGTGGGGTGTTGGGGTGGTTAGGCGGTAGGGACACCGCCAGTGGCAGTCATTGCACCTTCGGCCGCGGGGCCAGTAACATGCAGTGAAGTCAGTCGGCATGCAGCGGCAGGCGTCGGGCCCCCCGAGCGAGGGCTCGTTCTGGACGACCATCGAGCTGCTGGCCGGGAAGGACCGGAGGCGGTCCGCCGGAGATGCGGATTGCGTGGTCGATCTGCCGCCGAGGATGGCGTCCTCACTCAGGTGCTTGACCATTGTGTCCAGCATTCCGGAATGAGCATGCTTGCTTCTCTTGGTTTATTCACATAATCGTATAGTTTTCGAATACGAGCATGACACTTAAAACTAACAGTTATGTACATAATATAAGTATGACTCAATTGGTCCGCAATTTTCTTAATTGGTATGTATTTATAACGAACATTACTCATACAATATATATGGATTAACTTTCATTAAAAAAGGATCTAATTAGCTTGGTCGGACGATATATGATATCAAAAACAGTGTGTCATATTTTTGTGGCTGGTAATGATATACATATAGGTATATAGACCTAATTATATATTTTTGCTTTGCCCTATGCTTACGATCAAACTAGACTTGTGATTATTTCACGCATATTTTACTTAGTAAAATTATCTATTACCCGCACTTTTGACTTAGACCACATAGCATTATTTTAGATAACACTTATCCTTGAGCATATTTGTAAACTGTTTGTTCTTCCATCAGTTCTAAATTAATCTGATACCGTTTTCCGTCTCATCATCACGTGCGTTTGTCCTAAATTCTGTGGAATGATAAAATGTAACATTTTCAGGCTATTAGCGGTTTACCCAACTTTCTTTTGTTAACTTGTGTTGTTATTCGCAGAATGGTACTGGGCTACTTATGTGTAACGCATGTATATCAAGGGAGTGAAATCAAGACAATGTCTACAAAATTGGCATTTAGACTTTGAGGGGTGAATATTGTCCACCAAAGCTCGAAAGCAGTAATTATTTGCGCATATTTTTAAATGAAAGCAATGATACATTAGGGGTTTGTCAAGATTTTGAGTGACTTAAGATCCTATATCCCCTAGATGGGGCAGAGGGCGTCCACAGTGACTCTCCGTGCAGATATCAGTCTTGAGCTTCTCGCTTCATTTCACTCCAAGACTTCCCGATCTTCTTCGCCTCGTCTAAGTACGCCACCAGGTTTGTTTGGGACGGCCACGTTTTCGCTTTCCTTGGGGATTCAATTCCAAGGCTTGGCATATGGTCGGGACCCCTCCGAAGTGTGTGTGCAATCCAGTTCCACCTGCGGCGCTTGATCTACTCGATCTGGATTTTGTGGCAACGTTCTCGGTGGTTCTCATTCGAGCTGGTTGGAAATTACGCCAACCACAATCACAACCGTCCTGGTGGTGAGGCCGGTTGTGACACTTTCCCTTTTTTTTATTTGATCCTATTTACTATACAGCGTATTTAGGAACAATAGTTTAGTATATTTACTTAGACAAATGTACAAATTAAGATTCAAGTTACTTTTCTCCCAGCTAACTGGTAAATTAACAAAATTATTGGAGATCAAACCAAAATTGCCGCAACTATACCCAGTCTACCCTAAACCGAAAACGGTTTTAACTTTAATTTTATTTTTAAAACGCTGTAGAGTCAGCATCATATAGTTGGTAGCAGCCAAAGTAGCTAAATATATAGCCACACGTTTTTATTACTATAGGACTTCCATACAGAATTGATTATGACCCGACTTAGAAAGCCATCATGGAATTTTAAAAACCTTAGACATATCGCCAGTAAGATACTTTTAAAGCAGATATATCAAGCACTTATTCAATCAATTATTACATACTGTACTTCATACCGGTGTGGGGTCACATGACTTATACTCGTACCCACATAACCTACCTGTATCTATAGGTACTTTTTAAATTGTAACTTAGGATAAGAAATTCTGATTTTGTTAACATGTAAGAATGTTAATTTATTTCATTTGACTTTATTTTTATTTTAATTATTCTTAAATTATTATTCTTCACAAGTCCAATAATAACTTTGGAAGAGCAGTGCCTCCTAGCACAGGTACACATACTTAAAAAGAGGTACCATTAAACTTATTATTGTAAAACCTTTTTGTGACTGAATAAATAACGTTATTATTATTATTATCTTCATTTATTTTAATTCTTTGATTAGGTTTTTACAATATTAATTTAAAATGTAAAATATAAAACTATACATACAAAATATAAAATCATTATAAAAACCTAACCTAGGGTACCGCCGGTAGCGAGGCGGGGCCTAAACTACCGGTGGTCAGGGCGACAGAGAAAGGAACCTAATCCTGACTATCCGCGCCGTGTCCAGAAGTACCGCCTTCTGTATCTGACCCTTGACCCAGCCATCTAGCGAGAGTATCTTAAGGTGTCGGTCGAGATTCTTCGTTATTATTATTTATTATTATTATTTGGCTACGTTGGCTGCTACTAACTATACGATGCTGACTGTACGATAAATTATTTTTTTATTAAGATTAAACAGCCAAGAATATCTACATATGTCAGTGATATTGACATGTAGGCATATCGTGTTTACAGTTTTGTATGCAAATTGACAGGCTATCGTAGTTGTTGCAAGCTGACCTCAATGATATAATGAAATTATTTTGCTAAAAATAACAACCCAATTTATCTTGGTTGTTACTAGGCGATAATGATAACTGAAGCAACATCGCGATAGGTACCGATAAATAGTTAACACCCAACACTATAGTATTTTATGCAACAGTTATATAATATGGGTTCTTAAAATTCGAGAGTCGCTGTAACAAAACGAGCTTTAGCGAGTTTTGTTAATAAAGACTCGAGAATTTTAAGACCTAATTATATAACGTTGCATACAGTACTTTTTCTACGACAGCTAGAACCAACTTATACTTTTAGTTATAAATAAATAAAAATAGAGACATATAAAAACAAACATTTTATTTATGGTAATGAATATGAAGGCTTTGAATGGTGTTTTTTGTTATGATTATTGGCGCGTTGTTTTGTTTTAGAAAGAAAAGAAAGAAAGAAAAAAACATTTATTCGTGACAAAACACATAAAAACAAACTGTATAGACACAATACACACAAACACATTTGCCACGAAATGGTCACAACTCTCTTTTAAGATCTGATATTTATTTCATTTTGTAGAAAGTCCGGAGCGGTTGGCATTGGAGATGGATCAAATTCAGTTACAACCTCAAAAGTTAAATAAATTGCGTTACCAATGAACCTAACTGACAATTTTTTGAAAATAATTAAATTCCCGCGCTTTATGTTTTTTTATTACCATAGACAACAATACTGTTTAAGTAGATGTATTTTTCAAACATAAATCTTTTGGAAAAATAATATTCTTATTTCATATCTGTAATTTACGTAATAATAAACGAGTCTTTATTGTAAATATGGCAGTTACAGTAATAATAAGTTCATTTACATAAACTTTTGTCATGGATGCGGTCAAGGAAACATAAATTTAAATAAAACACTTTCGCGCTGGCACATGGTCTGTAGGCGCTGGCCACTTTAACGCAAATTAAAAAAAATACCAGTTGGCTTATAATTTATTATAATATCCGTCGGAGCATTATAATGTAATTCATAGATCATAGATTTAAGTGGAATCACGAAAAGTGTATATTTTTAATATTGATGTTAGCCTTTTAATTGTCAAATTACGGTGCTGGAGTAGAAAAAAAATTATATTATCATCCACTACGGAGCGTTACCCTGTTTGGATATTTTAAAGTGTTTTTCTAACATTAACCTTTATTATGCATACCTACAGTATGAAAAAATGATAAAGCTGAAGTGACACAAGTACCTAGTCTTATCAAATTAATGTTACATAATTATAGATTTTGTCAAACTCGACACGATGTCTCAACTCAAATATGATGTAATGTAGATGACGACAGAAGTAAAATGACGTGATACCATATGCATCTAGTGTCGCCAGTCGCCACACACAGAACTAGAACGCGGTCAACCGGAGTTCTGCTTTCGTGTTCCATTGGATTAAACGCGGAACGCAGAACTCCGGTGAACGCTTTCTGTCTGCACGGGCTCTAAGAGTTAAGTCTCTCAGTGATTATAGTTTTAGTGCACACATTGTTATTGATCATAGTTTGTTTAGGTTTATATAATCTTTTGTTCTTCTAAGAGTTCAGAGTGCTTTGATGATAAGTAAACGTAATGCGAACCATTTTGCGTCATTCACACCGCCGTATATTTGTTTAAGATAAATATTTGTCGAATTCGCCACTGGTGGTCATTATCAGACGTTAATTCTCATATACTTAGATAATAATGGATGCCTATTCTTTACCGCTTTATGCAGCGCTGCTTTCGCGGAATCGATTTGATGAATAGTTTCATTTCGAATAATATGTTATTATTTGACAACAGTACAAATAAATTATTCGTACATTACCAAAAACGAAACTTTCGAAAATACTGTGACACCCCTGGAATTACAAGCGTCCATACTTCCATAGCCACGGTGACCGGTTAACATCAGGCGGGCAATACGCTTGTTTGCCACAGACGTGGTGTAAAACAATACGTACTCGGAAAACATCGATCTTCAACTTCTATTTACCCCACTGCCTCAGAAGGAGGGTTAGGTTTTTCGAGCGTACCTATGTATGTATGTGGACAAGAAAATTCCGTTTCACGAGCTACAGTCCAAAGGGCTTGATGGGTTTTGACATATGAGGTGTCGTTGGATTCTTCATGATTGTGTGAGTGACAAAGGCTATATATTTGAAACAAGCAGGTAGTTGGGTTTTTGGAAAAACATTTTGATTTCACTTGTTTCTATTGTAAAAAAAAAACATGAATATTAAAAGCATTACACTCCTTTTCGTTGGGCAGTCGTGTAAAACTGGATGCTGTTTGACCGTATAAAATTGTGACGTCACTAATCTATATCGCCCTACAATCTTCATACAGAGAGCTCTTGACGTTTTATAAAAAGTTGCTGATTTGACTAATTTTATTTATGTATGAAAAAAATATGAGTCATTAAATACCGTAGCTTCTTTTCTTCGATCAAATGTATTGTATCGACGTCCTGACGAAAATTAAATCTCTCGAAGTGTCCCATACCCACAGGCCCATTATAAATAGATCAAAATATACCCATTTGCATTGTTCGTATAACAGTAAAAAGGTGTAAACAGTAAATGAGTTTTTGAAAAAGTTCTGAATGAGAGGCATAAACTTGTCTTTTGAGGTATGCGCGCTATTTACATTTTTGGCTTTTAAATCCTGTTGGCACTTGAAATTATTTGAAACATTTTACAAAATAAAAAGTGACTTTAAAAAGCATTTAAAGTAGATCGTAAATAAGAGCGGGTAGAAAAACAAGCTGTTATTTTTATCAAATTTCCGCTACGTAAGAACGTTTTCCTCAGAAAACGTGCAGAAACAAGCATATATCATAAACATTTTATTACTTGTTCGATTAATTCCAATGTCTATTCGGCTACTCACGTAAAATACACACACATTGCGTTATAGTTATGACTGTTGTTTTATTGCTTAGGTGTTTAGATAATTTTATTGCTCAACTATAAACGAATGCTTGATTCCTGGACGCATGTCAGAGATCAAGATATTAAGGAAACGGAAACAACAAATTGATAACTCTGGATCACAATTTAACGCAGACGCCAGTTAATTTACCGAAACAAGAATGGAGTTGATTCTAAGAATCGAAGCTAAGAGTCCATATTATACTCATTCGATGTTTGATTTCAAACATTGCTGATACGTTTACAGACAGCATCATAAAGATAGTAACAGCCAAAGTAGCCAAATATATCGTAGCACATCCTTCCTCTCAAAAAAGTAATAAAATTATGTTGCGATATATTGGCTACTTTAGATGCTATTTACATGATGCTGACTGTAGATAATTTTAGGGCCCAATGGTACTTTCAGGTTGGCAGGTAGGTGGATATACAATCAATGCATGCGAGTCTTTGTGACCAATTCAACCCATTTTCAATTAATCAAAATCAACACCGACGCAAGGTCCTCGACCTTTCCAAATTGATTTGAATCACGACATTCCTCACCACCATGGTATGGCGCTCTGGCATGACAAGTCAGCATTCATGGAAATGCAATTACCAATATATACGATGTGGCAGCCGAGAATTGAAAGGAGCCGATTGCAACCATCTCCAATAGTATTGGCTCATGCGAACATTGCAAAGTTTGGAATACCTAAAACAATTGAGTTCTTACATAACCTCATGGATGTGGCCGCAAAGTTGTTATTAGGTGACACGCAGTCAGGGATCAATATGAGACGTGATTTTGCATTTCTATTTAATTTAAATATGTTTAGCGCCTTCGCTTTCAAGCGTGTTGAACCAACGTGTCAGAACGAACGCGTGAAACCTACGTCTTAGGTTGACCCCATGCTCTGACATTCCAAAACAATTTTTAGGTTAAATTCAAAGTAAGTTCCTTAGAAAAAAAACCGGACAAGTGCGAGTTCAACTCACGTGGTGAGGGTTCCGTATATAATCTAATTTCATAAGTGTTTTTGAATACTCAAACTTCTTATAGGTTTTCCTGTAATCTTTAGGCAAGGAACTATTTTCCATATTTTTGCCAGAATTTTAGTCCTAGTAGTTTCGGAGATAAGGGGGGGGGATGGTCAATTTTCGTCTTTTTTCCTAAATTACTTCAAATAAATTCCAAACAACCCCTTTCATTTGATATGTCACACAATACAGTTTGCGAAACTTTTTTTTTTAATTTTCCAGTTTACCTTCCAAAAGTGGCCCCAATGTTCAGAATTCATTAATTTACTTTACGCGTTCATCTTTGTGTCACCAATTTACATATGTGTACCAAATTTCAACTCAATCGGTCCAGTAGTTTCGGAGCAAATCGCCTGTGACAGACGGACAGACAGACAACCGAGTGATCCTATAAGGGTTCCGTTTTTTTCCTTTTGAGGTATCGGAACCCTAAAAACAAAAGCACCCTTAAATCATAGTTGGTTTGTCTCGTTGCACGATTCCACAGCAACTATACTATCAAACGCCTGCATAATATGATATCACAATTGTAAATAAGTATAGTATTTTACCTCCCCGCGCTCGCTATGTGCGCTTCACACCTTTTCCAGAGCGCTGATTTGACGCCATGCAGCGAGATAGGTAGGTAGGTACATGCAGGTACTTTACATAAAGCTTTTAAAATAAAATTCCTTTCATATTTTCTCCTTACAGCACGGAAACCATAAAATCTACTGAAGTTCCAAAATGTTTGCAATTTTATAAACAAACAAAACCGCAACTCTCGTTCACCGAATTCCCGAATATTTTAGTCGTGTTTTTACGATATTTTAACAGTCGATATAAAGTGAAAACTTTTTGTTGTTTATTGTTCGTGATTTACCGCCACTTCCACAAACTTTCGTCAGCATTCCTTCTCTCATTCATTCGCTTTAATAAGAGGTGCACTGCACCAAGGAAGGCCCGGCTCCCAAGATGGGCGGGCCGCTGTAATATTGGAATATGTTCAATATTTTATTAAATCAATTTAATTAAAAAGTGTATTTTAAGACTAGTTGATTAAACGATTATTTTAATCAATTTATAACGGGCCTTTATTATGCGACCATGCCTAAGGGCCCACTAGCAACATTTTTAAAATAGGTTTTTTTTCTGTTATAACGCAAATAACATTAAAGTTTTTTTTATATTTTATTTGTTAAATAAAATAAATCATTAGCAGTCCTATGAATGGCTCTTCTTTATTAATCATCCCTCAATTCCTCATGGATCCCATTAGGTATCCAACTGTATTTTTGAAAAGAAGGGACCAACCTGAAAGCATATCCTTACAAACAAAAAAAAATATTGTACGAATCGGCTCATAAATGACGGAGTTCTGAGGTAACAAACAGGCATGTTAAAGTCCCTATCATTTATAAATAAATGTATGGTGTAACTTTGTTAAAATTGTGGCATACTTTGACATAGTTACAATTTAATTTATTCTAACGTGTACATTTATGTAGAGAAAGTTACCCATGTAAATTGTAAGCTTTTCGGTACACAATGGAACCGATCCATTAATTATGGATAATTCAAGTGTTTAACCTTGCTTGTACATTGAGTAACATGGAAATCCATTCTTGATAAAGCGCTTAAGTAGGTACCTAAACGGTATCCGTTGTAATCTAAACGTAGGGGACGTAGGGCCAATTGCCGACTTTATCTTTATTTTGCGATTGCCCCGTCAGTGAACGAGTTGACTCACACTTCAGCTTTTAGTTTTTTTAATCCGGATTTAGGGCACGTTTACAGTCAGCGCACTGCGTCACACGCTGCGTAGGAGTTCACATGTCGTCACGTGTAATTTGGGATTCATGTAAACACACGCGTGCCATACACTTAAAGAGTCACTTTACTATGCGATGCGCATCATTGTCTGTTAGGCCTTTATTTCACCAAGATTATGTTGAGTAGAACTTTGATGCTATGCATTGAATAGCCAGTTTGAAAGTCGAAGGTCTAACTCGACATGTCCAGCGACTTCTGCGATTGACTTTCTTGTTATATAGTTGTCTATGAACAAACTTGTATGGAGGCAAACGCACATATGCGCCGGTGGCAGTGATTGCGTTAATGCTTTGTTTATTTCACGGGTTGGTCATCCATCAGTCATCATATTTGGGAGTTATTATACATCTGCCTAATTTAATATCCTAAAAGGTAGAATAGAGTTGAAATCTCCCTAATAACCCGTTTTCTGGACTTAAACACCCTTCAGTATCTAGGTATACATTTGCTATTCTGACATAGAGTCCTTAGATATCATATTCGATTTTATTTTCCCTTTAACTTCGCCTAAATAGGCCTGTGATAAGTGGCAAAATTAATTAATGCAAACGTTTATAACAGTATTTACGGTTTGAATCACTAAATATCGCCTGGATGGCGTGTTTACTGGATGTTACCGCGGCAGCTGTCATTTTCGAGACGGCACAACAGGTACCTATAGAGTGAATCACGCGAACTACCTAGCAACGGAAAGTTATTTTTCTGATTTTCAGCTAGGAATTAATTAAATATTCATTATTTTACATGACAACCAGATAGATAGGCTAGGCCCTACGTGGGGGAATGAGTTCACGTATCCCGCCTGGCTGGGAAACCAGAACAGGGGTGATATTTGAAGATAAAGGTAAATATTTCGCCTCCCGCGGTACAGAACTACCAAAACGGGCATATACCTACCTTAGTTGTGTTTGTGTTTACCCAATAAACACTTCATGTACTAAAGGTGCCATGGATTTTATATAAATATATTTCCAATATTAAATATGATAAATTCAATCAAACGATCGTCAAATCTCACTACCAAGACGTGTTCCAAAACCCAAATTTCAACATTGTTTGTTCATGTGATTAAATTGTATGCACTAAATCGTGTAGATTTTTAGGCTTTTCATATTTTAATAAAACATCTTAAAAAATAAGTTTCGTAACGGCAATTACCCATACATTTTATATGGATAATTGCCGTTACGTGTGGATAGTACCTAAACCATCAAATAAAAGCATAAATTACGAAATATAATTGAAATCATAAAAAGATATACACCTTGAAAGTTTAGAAAAAGTGTGCATTTGTTTTATTGTCCAAAAGTGAATTTAAAGGTACCATTAGAATCCATACGCTTTTATAGAAACGAAATTTTATGACAAGTATGACAACTATGGAGCACTATGATACGCTCAAGATTCTAATTCTAATCTATCTAACTAGGTATAGAATCTTTCGCTTGCTCGGGACTCAACATCAGCACTCGCAGCAAAAATCTACTTTGCTCTCTTGTTGAACAAATAACTACCTACTATCTATACGTCATCTGACAATGAAAATAATTCACTATGAATTATGTGTTGACAAGTAAAGATGATTACCAGCGAATAATTGTTGGGTGGATTGCAAAAAATTTGTAGGTACATATACATAGTGAGGAGCCTGAATCTAATCCACGCTTTAACTTTTTTCCATTGTGTAACGGCAATTACCCATACATTTTATTTATATGGGTAACTTTCGTTACCTACTTGACGCCGCAGATGTTTTGGACTAGATTAGTTATCAGTATGATTGGTATTTACCTATTGTTCGAAATTGCAATATTTTTAAAGGGTTTTAACTGTTGCAAAAACTGCTTTGTGCTTTTCAATACTTTATTCACGTGTTGCCTCCTCTTGGTCATGATCTACGAGTAGACCTCTACGACGGCTACCATGATGCAACATTAAAATACAATTTTACCATCCCTCATATCACTGCAAAAAATATTATGTTATCGAAATAAAGTTCTGATTACGTTACACACGTCAGTGGAGATAAAATTTGTCTGTTATTATTATTATGTAATTGGTCTCCGAGCAGTCATAATATATCATACGATTACCTAAAGCATTTTTTCGATTACAACTCGATTTATCTGGGCACCGCCAGAACTTATATTACTGTAAGCTCATAATGAGGCAGACAATTGACATTAGTCGCAAATCTAGAATTCTAAAATGTCAAGGAGACATCCCCAACTAGTTTTTATTAATCATAAAGAAATGCCAGAAATAACCAACACAAATAGTACTTAGCAGTAATTTAAGGAACATTATTCTTCCAGTGATCGCTCACTTAAGTTGGTCGCATAACCGGCGCAATGACGATGACGAAATGCCTTTACTTACTTAAAACATTAAATGCTACCTGAAATGGTCAAAGTAACTGTTCTTCTACGAGTATGATGGTAAGGATTCTTGAGAAATAGTTATTTGCGCAATAAGAAAGCGGTCTTTTTTTGCTGCGAGGGCTGATTTTGAGTCCCGAGGAAGCGAAAGATTATATAATATACTAAGAATTCTTCTATTCCTGTCATTTTCTTTTTTCGTAATGAAGGGAAAGGGACATAGTTAATAAAGTTCAAGTGTTCTGAATTTGTTGTAGGCCCCACACTATGAAATGACAGTGCTCGGCATCAAAATTAATAAGCTACTTAGTCTCACAGAGTGTGCTCCGTTTTCACGAAGCAAAATATGCTTATTCGTGCGGCTGAGATAAAAAAGTCTTTTTCACTTCTCATGCTCGAAAAGTGTGTCATATTAGGCTTCATAAGCGGGGCTAAAGTAGTACATTTAGCCCCTAGGGAAAATATGTATACATATTTATGATTTTTAACACATTTAATTTGACCAATCAAAACACTTCACCATTTAAGTCCACCAATCACAACTCTTTCAAAAAACATTTATCTTTGCTATCAACCAACCAGAATAGGTACAGCTACATATTAAAATCGACCAATCAAACATCAGGTGTTTTTTAGTCCCTAATTCCAAATCATTTAAATCCACCAATCATAACTCTTTCAAAAAACATTTCTCTTTGCTATCAACCAACCAGAATACAGCTACATATTAAAATCGACCAATCAAACATCAGGTGTTTTTTAGTCCCTAATTCCAAATCATTAAAAAAGAAAACGCCTCTGACCGTCAATAGCGCGTCCAAACGCTAAAATGAAATTTGTTATTGATTGTGGAATTGTGGATGGATAATCTTTGTTTTACTATTTTCTCGCACTCGAAGTGAAAAGTAGAGTGTATAACTCGGGTCTAAAAGCCATATTACCCCTCGAAATATTTTCCCTCGCTTCACTCGGGAAAATATCCATCTCGTGGTAATAAGGCTTATTTTAGCCCCTTGTCATACAATCTACTATAAATCAAAGCTAAACCAGTCGACTGTACCTTTCACTCTTACGCGCTACGCACGTACCGATTAAGTACTCTTGGAGTGTGTATATACCTAGTAGTAGGTACGAGGTAGTAAATACCGGAGTATTTGTAGTATAAACATAAAACATAAACAGAATAAGCCTCGATAGTTCCCGCCCCGTAGGTATGTTCCGCCCGAAGGTCTGTTATATAACGCGGCGACTCACTGGAGCTTCATTTATTGCTAGTTTTACTATACAATAGTTTAAAACCGGGACAAAAAGCAATACATCTAATATCCATAAACCGTTATACCTTATGGCTGTCGTATAAACCTTCTATGGTCACGGAAACTTGGGGAGCATGCAGACTTCACGACGTGGGGTTAAGTAAAAGCCATATGACGATTATTATGTCATTTATGTTGCTGACTAGGACTTAACTTTGATATTTATTACAAATTAAACATGAAGCTATTTTCCACATTGAGATAAACTTCACGTTCAACAAACAAAAGTTTTGTATGCGTTCAATATCAATTCAAATTCAAATTCAAAATATTTATTTCGGACAACGTGATCCATAGTTTGTTAGTAATTACAGTATAATTTAAGACTAGGGTTAGTTAATATTTATGAAATAAAATAAAACAATTTAAAATCAATAAAAAAAAAACAAGTAAAAAACGGCGCGTTGGAGCGGAGACAGGCGCGTGCAGCTACGCATGCCGCCACACCAGCGGCGAGTCCCAGCGCTGGGCTAGCGTGCATAAGATGCCGTTTGAGCTGCCGCGGCTGCGGTTGAGGAGCGAGGTACTTCGTTTTCTCATGATAGCGTAAAAGCAGTCTGTCTGAGCATCGGCGAACATAGCCGAAGCACTACAGTACCGCGGGAGCCCAAACAGCATCCTGAATGCATCATTATACTGGACGCGCAGAGCGCTATACGCGCGCTTGGTAAAGCTAGTCAATGCAATTACATTAAGTGGCAAAGATAAAACAAAATTATGGCTATAACTAGGTACTTGTTTGCAGATAGACAAAATTCAAATATAGTTAACAAGTTTAGTAGATATACAAATAGAAAAACAAGTCATTTATTGAGAGCCATTTAACTGGGCCTTGGTTTTTGAGTCTTGTCTGTAATTGCAGAACATTATTTTAACCTGTGTATAAAGCGATAGTAGTTAGTGCATGGTGGGAGAGTGGCCTGAAGAAAATCTATGGGGAACCTTCTATACGACTACGCAAGCAGTTTAACACTAGAAAATGCCGCGCGAGCTGTAAGGTGACTAATATACAGGGTGAATTCTAAGTCGTGAATCGTTGAAGCAAAATGTGAATCTATCCATGATTCTGTGAAACTTTTACTATGGGACCAACTTTGTAATATGCAAAAAAAACCAGCTGTTCATACATTTTTAATTCGTGAACCGAAATAGCTGTTCATGCATGAAGCATTTTTTTTTCATATTACAAAGTTGGCCCCATAGTAAAAGTTTCACAGAATCATGGATAGATTCACATTTTGCTTCAACGATTCACGACTTAGAATTCACCCTGTATAGAACACCGTAGCTGCCTGACAGCTCGTACGTCGCGTCGCGCAACATGTCACACACAACGCGGCCTAAGAGTTTGCGCTGCAGTGAGATTGATTGAGGCGGTTTTAATCGAATCTGAAGTGTGTGTGCGGAATAGTTGCTGTAAGTTTTACTGCTGGTTTACTTAATTAGTTAAACCTAGGTATCAAAATGTACTACTTTCCTACATTAAGAAGTGTAGGATCAAAAAACAAATAAACACTCATTTAAATCATTTACTTTATTCATCATTAAGCACCCTACTTTTGTTTCAAATTACAGTTAATTGGCAAAGTTGTAGCAGTAAATTTTGACATTGCCCTACCACTGCCACCCATGTGAGAAAGAACTCTAGGTGAGCTCTTTGTTGACGACTTAACAAACTAATATGAATACGTCTTTATACAAAAATATGGTGTAGCTGTATGTGTATGTGATGTCGGAGCGGGTCGTGCCATACCGTGCCAGTCTCGCCGGCAAAGGTCTCAACTATGACACTGGCAGCTCGCGTCAAAACTACTAAAACTGTGCGGTGAGGGCGAGAGGCCGCGGTCGCGGCTTCTCTGCGAGACAACCGAAACCGTTCAAAACGAACCGCGACAACCGAGGCGACCGCGCGGGTTGGTAAGTGATTAATTGGCTGATTATTAAATACATGCCACTTATGTTATACTAATAATTTCGGTTTGAGCAGTGCTACCATTTGAATAAGCAGTAATTACCTCATATTCGCACATTGCGAACCTAGCGCCTACCTATTTGTATATTGAAAATGTTGGGTAATAGGTATGCCCACTTGCTTGGTAACTTCTAAGTAAAAGAGGTTTTTTTCTGGCAAATATACAATTACCCATCTGAAAGTTACTTACGTTTAAAGTTTTAATAAGGGCTTGTAATAAGGACACCAGTCGTATTTTTATCCGTGGTAATATTTGTATAATAAAGTGTAAAATACATGCACTCCGTCGAATTTAGCTCCCAAACATAATTTTTTGATATTTCAAATCTTACATCCGACGGTTTTTGTTTGCGTAGAAAGCCTGGAATCCTGTGCAAAGTGAGTGGGCGTGCAATTCCAATCTGATTATTCGGGATATCTTACACTTTCGTGCACAATTTATCTCGTCTTTCATCTAATTGTAATTTTTCAGTATATTGACTTAAGTTGTTACTAGTCAGATATGAAATTATTCTAACACAATATTGAAAACAATGGAACGGTACACACCTATGCATTAAGTAAAATAAAATAAAATCTATCGGAATAGGTAATTGACAGACGAACCGGAAGCGTCGACAATAAAGACGCGATCGGAGGCTCGTTTTACTATATCGGTTAATATGGTATCACATATTTCGTAGCATATACATATTATAACTACATGTGGAATATTATATTAAGAATCTCCATTTACGGTTTGTCTCGTTGATGATGGGTTAGAACATTTTACGCCTTTCCTTGCAATAATTAGATACCAATTTCCCTATCACATTGATCCATTCGAGGTCAAGCAACGCTACGTGCGCCGTAGCGCGTTGCAGCATTTTTCCGCTTTGTAATGTGTAGCATTTACCTATGTGAGACATTGGCCTTCAAAGGGTTAAAAGTGTGTCGCGCTCTACCGCTACTACCTGTGGTGGCTAAGGGGCTATATAAGTTGCGCATAAACTAAGATGATCCACATTTCCTTTCAATACGATTGAAAAGCTTTACGGAAGTGAATTAAATGGAGCGGGATACTCTATATACCCTCGTGCGCAAAGCTACGGCACTCGCTTTAATTAAACATATGCCACTCAAAGCGGTCAAAGTGAATGCTCTTCTACAATGAAGAAGGTATCTAAACCAAGCCTCAAGCGGCATACTCTACCCTATTGTAAAGCTGCGGCGATTATGTTTATGGTAGTCCATAAAGGTCGGACCATTGTTTCGGTGGCGATTATTGACGTATGATTTTTTTTCACAGCTTCGCCCACCCGCACGTACGGGCGCGGCTGGAGAAGCACATGGGATCCAACCTGGTGCGGCTCACGGACAAGGCCTACATGACCGAGCTGGAGGACCGCATCCGCGCTGTCAACGAGGAGAACCTCAACAAGAGGATCTCCTCCCGAGTTGTAAGTAGTCGAAGTATCTATAGCTGCTGTATCACAACTCCACCTGCAGTACGAAGCACACTGTGTCAAGGAGAAGGCCTACATGACCGAGCTGGAGCACCGCATCCGCGCTGTCAACGAGGAGAACCTCAACAAGAGGATCTCCTCCCGAGTTGTAAGTAGTCGAAGTATCTATAGCTGCTGTATCACAACATCACCTGCAGTACGAGGCACACTGTGTCAAGGAGAAGGCCTACATGACCGAGCTGGAGCACCGCATCCGCGCCGTCAACGAGGAGAACCTCAACAAGAGGATCTCCTCCCGAGTTGTAAGTAGTCGAAGTATCTATAGCTGCTGTATCACAACATCACCTGCAGTACGAGGCACACTGTGTCAAGGAGAAGGCCTACATGACCGAGCTGGAGCACCGCATCCGCGCTGTCAACGAGGAGAACCTCAACAAGAGGATCTCCTCCCGAGTTGTAAGTAGTCGAAGTATCTATAGCTGCTGTATCACAACTCCACCTGCAGTACGAAGCACACTGTGTCAAGGAGAAGGCCTACATGACCGAGCTGGAGCACCGCATCCGCGCTGTCAACGAGGAGAACCTCAACAAGAGGATCTCCTCCCGAGTTGTAAGTAGTCGAAGTATCTATAGCTGCTGTATCACAACTCCACCTGCAGTACGAGGCACACTGTGTCAAGGAGAAGGCCTACATGACCGAGCTGGAGCACCGCATCCGCGCTGTCAACGAGGAGAACCTCAACAAGAGGATCTCCTCCCGAGTTGTAAGTAGTCGAAGTATCTATAGCTGCTGTATCACAACATCACCTGCAGTACGAGGCACACTGCGTCAAGGAGAAGGCCTACATGACCGAGCTGGAGCACCGCATCCGCGCTGTCAACGAGGAGAACCTCAACAAGAGGATCTCCTCCCGAGTTGTAAGTAGTCGAAGTATCTATAGCTGCTGTATCACAACATCACCTGCAGTACGAGGCACACTGTGTCAAGGAGAAGGCCTACATGACCGAGCTGGAGCACCGCATCCGCGCTGTCAACGAGGAGAACCTCAACAAGAGGATCTCCTCCCGAGTTGTAAGTAGTCGAAGTATCTATAGCTGCTGTATCACAACATCACCTGCAGTACGAGGCACACTGTGTCAAGGAGAAGGCCTACATGACCGAGCTGGAGCACCGCATCCGCGCCGTCAACGAGGAGAACCTCAACAAGAGGATCTCCTCCCGAGTTGTAAGTAGTCGAAGTATCTATAGCTGCTGTATCACAACATCACCTGCAGTACGAGGCACACTGTGTCAAGGAGAAGGCCTACATGACCGAGCTGGAGCACCGCATCCGCGCTGTCAACGAGGAGAACCTCAACAAGAGGATCTCCTCCCGAGTTGTAAGTAGTCGAAGTATCTATAGCTGCTGTATCACAACATCACCTGCAGTACGAGGCACACTGTGTCAAGGAGAAGGCCTACATGACCGAGCTGGAGCACCGCATCCGCGCTGTCAACGAGGAGAACCTCAACAAGAGGATCTCCTCCCGAGTTGTAAGTAGTCGAAGTATCTATAGCTGCTGTATCACAACATCACCTGCAGTACGAGGCACACTGCGTCAAGGAGAAGGCCTACATGACCGAGCTGGAGCACCGCATCCGCGCCGTCAACGAGGAGAACCTCAACAAGAGGATCTCCTCCCGAGTTGTAAGTAGTCGAAGTATCTATAGCTGCTGTATCACAACATCACCTGCAGTGCGAAGCACACGGTGTCAAGGAGAAGACCTACATGACCGAGCTTGAGGACCGCATCCGCGCCGTCAACGAGGAGAACCTCAACAAGAGGATCTCCTCCCGGGTTGCAAGTAGTCGAAGTATCTATAGCTGCTGTATCACAACATCACCTGCAGTAAGAAGCACACGGTGTCAAGGAGAAGGCCTACATGACCAAGCTGGAGTACCGCATACGGGCTGTCAACGAGGAGAACCTCAACAAGAGGATCTCCTCCCTTAAGTGCATCTAGTGTATCTATAGTGGATCAAGTGTATCTTTATTACAACTTAACCCACAGTGTGTGCGGATAAACACAAAGGGCTAGAGGCTCACGCGTACAAGGGTTATATGACTTAACTATAGAGGGCCGCGTCCTCCCCGGCAAGGCGTTGTCGTGCTGCTAACCGGTAATGGTCTCATTGACAAGAAAAGACACAGTGAAATGCAATAAAAAAATGGTAACATATATATGTAAGGACGTTTTTAAACCGCCGCATTGAGGTCATCGTGACGTATATTTGAGAATGTTCATTGCACCGACATTTATTTATATACACTCGACTCGACAAACAAAAGTATGCAGTGATAGCGTCGATGTGTCAGTACACACACTTTGGTACCCGATAAGTGGGCGCTAAGCTCGTTAGGCGATTTCCTCTACAAAACAGAAAAGCCGCGGTATCAGCTACGTTGCGTAACGCTACGAAATCTTTGGCACTGGTGAGCTAGCCATAGCCACAACAGTCTTGTAATTGGCTACTTTCCTAAAAAAAAATATTTAGTCCGTCAGTTAGATTATCAAAATAGTAGATTATACACCAAGGGGATAAAGCACTGTTTTATGTCACGGGAGCGAATTGAATCCCGAACGTAACGAAGGACTCATAATTTAACTCCTGAGCGTAGCGAGGGAGTTATAAGTTAATTCCTGAGCGAAGCGAGGGAATTAAGACTGAGTCCTGAGTGCAGTGAGGGGTTCAACCGCCCAAGACTAAAACAGTCTTATCCCCGAGATGTATACTCTACTTTTCACACCTTATGCGAGACAAAAAAACAGGCTCAGTAGATAAATAATGTTTATTTAGCAAATTAAAAGTACATAGTAACATTAGACACGTTAGTCCAATTATGGAAAGATAAGGTTTTTATTTGGTACGTTTATTGAGGTTGAGTTGGAGTTTATTTGAGTTGCGTTCATAGCTTCGGATACTTGCGTCTGAGGGTCGAGATGTACCGTAAAGGTTGGGGAAGGTGGATTTTCAGGCAGTGAGCTTGATGTGGATGGGATGTGTTTTGAGGAAGATGGCTGTGGTGGCAGAGGTGTCCAAGGATCATCAATAGTAGACGATGGTTTCAAAAGTATTTTTTCACCAATACGATAGCTCGTTCTTTCTTTATTTTTTATAGAATTTTCTATGTAGCCCTCTGCTACAGCGTCAGACTTCCAGCCACCGTGTCTTTTTATTTGGGCCATGTCTGCTCCTGAATCAGCCAATAGGCTCGCCGATGTTCTTCTAAAACAGTGGCCTGTGTAGAGCTCGGGATTTTCCAATTTCAGGTATTTTGCAATGTCTCTTGGCATGCCACTAATTTTGTTTTTGCCAATGACTTGCCTGGTACATTTGCCATTGTTGTAGCCTACAAAAAATATGTTGGTGTTTATATTAGCAGGGCGTAGTGCTTGGTACTTTTGGACTATTTTGGCATGGTCTTCACGAATTACGAATGACCGTTCTCTATTTGTTTTTGTATCTGGCAATTTTACAAGTAATAACTCTGAATGTTTTTCGATATCATTGACTTTTATGTTCACGAGTTCATTTCCACGACAAGCTCCGTTCACTCCAAAAATCAGGGCCACCTTTAACAAAATAATACATAATTAAGTAAGTAAACAATTTACTCATAATAATTATGTACCTGCCTACATGTAGGTAGAAATAGGTAATATTGAGATAGTAGTTATTCTACGGGCCTTTAGGTATTATAGGTATATATATGGTCGAGGGTCGAGTATATGTATACTTATATTATAATTAAAATATATACAGCCTTGGCCAAAAGTTTTGAGCTCGACTTCATTTTTATATAACTTCTAAATAAAACCTTATTTCCGAATTACAAAAAACATCAGATGACGCAGAATATAAAAAGTATTAATAAAAAAAATTGAATCACTACTCAAAGTATTTGTTCATGTAAGGCGGCCTGTACACCTGTAAGTTTTTACGTAAGTAGTAGGGACGCCGCTATACAATAGAGCGGGAAAGCGAGATCTCCATCTCATTCATCTGTATGGATGGCTGCGTCCCTACTTTCGTAAGCAAAACTTACAGGTGTAAAGGCGGCCTCAGGGAAACGAAAGACAAAAAACCGAGTCTCACATAAAGCGAGATATTATAACTTGTCTGTACAATTCTTATAACACACCATTCAAGGTGCCTTAGAGTTTGTATTTTTTTGTTACAAAGATAGGTAGGAAACAGTTCCAAATTCGATATTTGTATGAAAAATACAGGACTGCTCTCAACACTTTTGGCCAAGGCTGTATATGTTTTAACGATTAAATATGTAGGTAGTAAACTCGAATTTAATTTTTCAACTGCGTAACATAAAATGAGAAATACTTAGTGTAGAGATAAATTCAATCAACAATTAGGTTCATAGGTTGTACTCACTTTTATAGCAAGAAAACTGTGGTCGGGGGCTTCATTCAAGAAAGTCTCCACGTTTTGTGTCGTAAGTATCTTTGATTTCTTTGCTCGATGTCCATCCGATTTCCTTTTTAAAAAGGCCAATAACTTGGCATATGTATTAATTTGTATGTCATGTTTGACACTTATTGTTGCCCTCAGCATCGAATATATACACCACAGGCTACTTGGCTTCTTTGTAGCTGACAAATATTCAAAATAGACCAGAAGCACTGATTCAGACACAGACTTTACGCCTTTTACAGCTTTCCATTTGTCAAAATCGTTGTAGGCTTTTAGGTATTTTTCCTTTGACTTCTCTGGCAGCAGATTGTTGACAATGCCTATGGCATCTAATTTGATAAACTCAGGAGTCAAAACACTTTCATCACTCGACATTTTCAATATTATTTTTGAAATTAAATCTTCTATAGGCACCTACAAGAACTCGATTTGTTCGTCACGCGTGAACAAAAGAAGGCGCGCGACGTTCCAAATTCGAAAGCACAAGCCGTGGTCCTAGATTCGAAATTCGAATTTCGAACACCGCGCTCCTCCGGACCGGGGTTCACACGGAGGCAAACTTCATTTATTTTGTCAAATCAAGTAGGCCATGGCCTAGGACAAATTGTGTTTAGCAAAATTAAACTTTATGCATATAGTAATAAGAATTATGAAAAGTGAAATCATATTATTACCCAGCGGGTTATAATGAAATTCAGTACAACATTATAACCCGGCTAATACCAAGGGATTTAATGTCTTGCTTTCGGTAGGGTTTACATGACCTATAATTCGGCATTGTCGAGCATGTGGTTTGAAAAATATTGAACACGTATTTTTTATTTTGGCAATCAAACAAAAATCTTCACCATTTTTTTGTTTCATTGACAAATTAAAAAATACGTGTTCAATAATTTTTGATAATCTAACTGACAGACTGAATAGAATTATATATTTTTTACCGAGGGCTAGCATACTTGCTATCACTTGTCACGTGACAGTCGATAGGATTCCTTATCGAACGGGATAAGTTAACCAATCATGCCAACATGGTCTCGAATGTCAATTTGACAGCTTGTCACTTACCGCACGACACGAGTTAAATTTGTCGGGCTTCATAAACTCTAGCCAGGATGAATGCTTGCACACAAATAGGATGCTTTATTTATTATGCCACCAAATTAAGACGATTTAGTAATGTCTTGAGTTTAACACAATTAAGTTACTTTTTAAAATATACGGTTAGTGACATTTTTCATTCGTCATCTGCGGGCGCATATTAATATTATAAATGCGAAACTGTGTCGGTCTGTCTGTAACCTCTTCACGCTTAACCAATTTAGATGAAATTTGGTATAGAGAGAGTTTGAGTCCCGGGGAAGGACATAGGATGGAATTATGGAGTTATCCAACTTTGACAGCGATAAATGACAAATGATAGCCGTTACCGTTTTGCTTAACATGGTAGTTGGTTAATGTGATAGATTATCGTAATTTGACGTCTCAACTTAGTTTACTTTATCTAAGTGCTTCCGAGGTGACGATAAGCTATATTGTGCATCCATTTCCGCACTGTTTCAAGTAAATATATTTTTTTATACGAGAATAACATACACACTTCATCATCATCATAATATGAGCCGAAAGACGTCCACTGCTGAACATAGGCCTCCCCCAAAGAGTGCCAAAGTGACTGGTCCTGCGCCACCCGCATCCAGCGGACTCCCGCGACCTTTACCAGGTCATCAGTCCACCTTGTGGACGGCCTACCCACGCCGCGCCTTCCAGTACGTGGTCGCCACTCGAGAACCTTTCCGCCCCAACGGTCATCGGTTCTACGTGCAATGTGCCCCGCCCACTGCCACTTAAGTTTAGCGATTCGGAGGGCTATATCGGTTACCTTGGTTCTGCTGTGGATAGCCTCATTTCTCCCAACATAGCCCTCTCCATTGCCCTTTGGGTGACTTTGACCCTTCTTATGGGGCCCATAGTAAGCGACCACGTTTCAGTGCCATATGTCATCACTGGCAACATACACACTTGCTAAAATATAATTATAGTTACATGTATCATTGTTTTTTATTTGTAGATATGTCAAAAATTATTTTTTTGTTTTGTCGGATTCTGCTCCTGAAAAACCGGGATGCCAGCAACCCGTTTGAATTGCCGGATACCGAATTCCGTCACATATAATATAGAGTGCGCAAGGAGATGGCAAATCTATTTAAGTGATGAATTGGGCGAGGACCTCCGGCGTCATCACGCCGACGGGTTGCCGGTCCATATAAAGGTAACTTAGGTACTTATATTGTTTCTCGAATAGAATAATGGTCACTCAGACCAAATCAAATCAAATCGAACATATTCGTTGGGGTATACACTTACTTGCCAGAATTTCATTTGCCCGTATTTTATCTGCCATGCATGATATACAACTGCCATAATATTGTTTCTTATAATTTCGTAGGTATGCCACTCATTGTTTACCATATTAATTATAGGTAGGTATGCCAGAATCTTTGGTTTTCTATAATATGAATACCAATAATCTCATTTTCCATAATCATTGTAGGTAATCCATAACTATCACATAATATGCCATAATGTCATTTGCCATCCATTTCAACTTTATCCTACTAATCCTACTAATATTATAAATGCGAAAGTTTGGATGTTTGTAACTCAATCACGCTTAAACGGCTCAACCGATTTTGATGAAATTTTGCACGAAGATCCCGGGTCCACGCAGACGAAGTCGCGGGCGTAAGCTAGTAATCCATAATATTCGTCATATGTTATAAAGTATCTCGTCATCATATTCTCGCCGCCTTCGGTCCAACTCAACTCTAAGGCAGGTCGGTGTAGGTACGACGACGAGCGAAGCGAGGAGGAGTGTTAGGTTGAACTGCGACCCTACAGCGCGCCGTTCTACACTATCGGCGATGATCGTTGATCGTGTGATCGTCTATAATCGGCATGATTGGCAATCGTGTGGGCAGCTCAATGCACCACGCCGCGATTCCCTTTGATGCGTGCCCGAAAAACCGACAAGTCACGGGTCGCAGGCGATCATATAGAGGATGATCGGCGAGTACAGCCGAGTACGCCCTCTACACGATTACGAGCGAGTGTGATGAAAAAATAATTACTTAACGCTAGTTCTTCCTTGTGACCAAAACCTTAGTCTAAAAAGTGCAAAAGAAAACTTGACACTTCATTACTTCACGAACTTCACATTATTATGGCCCTTGAGATTTATCAACTTGTGAATTACTGAAATAATTGAATATCTCGAAAATTAGGCTTTATAAGTTTATACATTAATGTTAATTTTAGATATATATACACTCAAGAGCAAAAGTTTTGGGTACAGTTTATACTAAAATTCTATACAAAGTGTACCCGAAACTTTTGCTCTTGAGTGTATTTAGATTAAGATTAAGAAGATATTCGATTCAAGTACTTTTATTTCGAACAAAGTCCATAACATGTTAGTAACATATTACTTAATTCTAGGGTTAGTATTATATGAATACTTATAGGTTTTTACATATTGGGGCACGCAGCAGCACCCAGTGCTTCAGCCTGATGATCGCGTGGAAGCCATCGCTCCGTCCCTCCGCGAACATACCAGAGGCGCTGCAGTGTCGCGGCAGCCCAAACACCACTCTGTACGCGTTGTTGTACAGATATACTAGCTGCCCACGTATTGCAAAGAATGCAGACAAACTTGCGGGACCGGCGCTCCCGGGAGGCAGTCATTGGTCACTTTCTGCATCAACCGGCCCGCCAACAGCGCACCGAGGCCGGCGCCCACCCGGTCCGTGTACCCGGTGGGCCAGCGCGGGCGGCTGGGCGGGGGCACGGCGGCCGGCGCGGGAACGGCGGCCGGCGCGGGCACGGCGGCCGGCGCGGGCACGGCGGCCGGCGCGGGCGCAGGTGCCGACGAAGGCAGCGGGGATACCGGTTCGTGTTGGCTCGGCGGCGGCGGCGGTAACTCGACTCCGCGCAGCAGCGGCAGCTCTTCTCGGTTGGGGGCGGCGGCTCCACTGTGCTCGGCGGCTTGGGCTGAACGCTGGTCCAAGGCGGCTCCACTGTGCTCGGCAGCTTGGGCTGAACGCTGGTCCACGGCGGCTCCGCTATACTCGGCGGCTTGGGCTGAACGCTGGTCCAAGGCGGCTCCACTGTGCTCGGCGGCTTGGGCTGAACGCTGGTCCAAGGCGGCTCCACTGTGCTCGGCAGCTTGGGCTGAACGCTGGTCCACGGCGGCTCCGCTATACTCGGCGGCTTGGGCTGAACGCTGGTCCAAGGCGGCTCCACTGTGCTCGGCGGCTTGGGCTGAACGCTGGTCCAAGGCGGCTCCACTGTGCTCGGCGGCTTGGGCTGAACGCTGGTCCAAAGCGGCTCCACTGTGCTCGTCATCTTGGGCTGTACGCTGGCCCGCGGCGGCTCCACTGTGATGGCGCGGAGGAGCGTGGTGGCACCTGGGGCAATCGAAGTGGACCGGGATGCCGCTCCTCGGTTCTAGAACACCATTCATAAAAGCTATATATTCCTACAATGCTTTGACAGTTTGTGCTTGCTATTAATATCTTTTTCGCGGAAATGTACGCCTTACTGTAGCAAAAATAGTACGTGAAGTTCTTCTTTACTGACAAGCGCAAATTTAAAAAGTTAAAAGTCATTATTGTACAATTTTAGCGGCCAGGAAAATGTATGAAATTCCTTTACTGTATACTTTTTTACCTTTTAATCATGTTTTGACCAAGACAAATCACTACAAGCAGCCAAATGCTCGTAAGTTTAAAGGCCTAGCAATTTGTCATAACAACTTGCTATGTTAGATTGGTTAGAAGTTTTCTTGCAAAAGTTAGAAGTGACGTTTTAAAAAATGTCTCAAATAGACTATACAACTGAAGAAATTAAAATATTTTCGAAATAATAGTCCGTTTGCTAAGGGCAAAAAGTATGACATTTTGGAGTACAGCAATGCCATTTGGTACGAATGTTGTACACGTCAACCTAAGCCCAAAACGCCCGGTAGCCAGTTTGTACTCCGCGACAGTTGGGGGGGAGGGGGGGGGGGGGGGTCAAAGTAAAGACCTCCCGGCGCACAGTGTGGGATTTTTCCTCAATTTTGCGAAACACTACTTAACTGTTTAATTTGTGTAGTTTATCAAATGATAGCGAACATTGAAACTCCTGCGGTTCTGTCTCATAGTTTTAGAGATTTTCGATAAATTGAGAAACAGCCATAGAAATCCATAGAAATATGAAAACAATAATTACTCACATTTCATGCCTCTTTTTAAAATCATCCTTATAAGTTAATATAAAGGTAGTTTTGATATACCAATATGATTCACTAAAAGTTTGAATTGATGACTCTTAGAGGAGATATCATCAATTTTCTAAAAATTTGAAAATATTTTTTTCTCGATAATCTTACATCGGTCGCATTTTATTTTACATTTTTTAAATAGTTTATAAGAAGCATTATCACTACGAAAAAAAATTAAATGAAAATATTAGTCCAGGCAATGAACTGACAACTTGTATGGAAAAACCGGCCAAGTGCGTGTCGGACCACGCAAAACGAAGGGTTCCGTGCCTATTAAAAAGGTCGTATCGTCACAGAAATTTTACGGCACTTACGTCCTTTTCTTTGAGGAAGGCAGTTTTTCAGCAATATCTCGAAAACCTCTGAACCGATCTTGTTCAAAACAATTTTCGGTGAATGTAATTAATAAGCCCTATGTCCATGAATTTTTCCATATTTTTAAAATACACCGTTCAAAAATTTGAGGGGGGGGGGACAGAATTTTAGTGACTTTCGGGGCGATTATCTCCGACCCTATTCACTTAATCAAAAAAAAATGCTAAGAAACCTTATATTTATTTTGAAAGGCCTATCGATTGATGTGCCACACGGGGGGTCACAATGAAAAAAAAAAATTTGACTTTTAGTTTTATGTATGGAGTGCACCCCTAAAAAAAATTTTTTTTGTCATTTTAATTACAAAACTATATAGCGGCTAACAAAATACACCTATCCTCAAAATTTTATTCAAATACACCTTATAGTTTTCGAGTAAAATGCCTGTGACATACGGACAGACGGACAGACGGACAGACGGACAGACGGACATGACGAAACTATAAGGGTTCCGTTTTTGCCATTTTGGCTACGGAACCCTAAAAATGACATATTTGGAAATAATTTATAATAGCAAATTTTTTTAATGTAACGGATATATTATCAATTAAATAGTTACCTAGAGGCAAAATCCAACAAAAAATCAGACATCAAAAAAATCAATATTTAATTAGCTCCTAAAAAGTCCGGATAAATATTAATATTTTTTTTTATCTTTATTTAGGTTCATTTACATTTGCTTTAAAATATTGAATATAAATAAAATAAAAAAGACAATGAATGTTTAATTTCAATCTATATAATTACTTCCGGGTGGAAAGTTTGGTGGATTCTTGAATAAAGCATCTTAGAATAATGTTTTAGAATGAAATAAACAAAAAAAACGCTATTATAAATTAATGTTTTTCGAAACCGTATTTTGCCTCGGCTATATGGCAGGATTCGCGAGATATGAATTTTTAAATATTCAAGTTAGGGTTGTCACACACTAGGTAGGTTAACTTTATTTTCGGTTGGGGTGTGGTGTCACTACTTGTTGCAAAATCGTAGTATGCTTAAAAATAGAAACATTCGAGGGCCCGTACAGCAAAAAGCATTACCACTAGCAGAACGGTTGTGTCAGTATACTCTGTTGAATCTCTGATGAAGGGTATCATGTGGCATTGGGAAGGGATCCGCCCTCGTCAAGCGCTTGCTGAAACCCAATTTAAATCAAATTCTTTATTTCGGATAAGTAAACTGAGCGCCGGGAGCTCTGCACTTTGATCCCCCCTCCCCCCAACTGTCGCGGAGTTCAAACTGGCTACCTAAAAACCTAAAAAAAACGCGGCCTTACCCCTCTATGGTTTCAACTAAGGTGGCGCTCACTAATCTATCATGGATTAAGTGCTTCACAAGTGTCTCTATTTTTAAATTGTTTTCACCTAGCTCGGAGCAATACTTGCAAATAATGATCTACTTTACCTGCAGCTCTTCCAGTTCTTGCTCCAAATCCCGAATACGCTGCAACGCCTGCTCATGTACCTCCCAGCACTGCTGGAACCGGTCCATGGAGAGTTGATGTTCGGTCCGCTAGCTCAACAACGGCTTATACTCAACATCCTGTTCGGCGAGCTGAGCTTTGAGGATCATGTTCTTAGTGGCTCATCCCTCTTATGCAGGAGCTTTTCATTTAGATCCGTGGCCTCCCTGAGCTCTTTTTGAGTTTGCCTTACTTTGTTAACTGCATCTTGGCGCATATATGTTTGTTGACTTGGGCTGTTGCAAACATAATGAAAATGTATGTACTTATCCGGACGTAGACTTTTATACAAGGCATATTTTTTGTTCACGAAAAAAAGTAGCCATCGAAAACTAAGTCTCAACTGTCGCCCAGTAGGTCTAGGTAGTTCAAACTGCAATTAGATAACCAACTGAGTATTCCTTTTTAGGTATGTGTAAGAATCTAAAATCCATCTATTTTCCCTTAAATGTTTTGAAATCTTACATAATGCCAGTTAAGTCTTAAAGCTAAAATGTTGCATAGAAATGTGTCTACTTCTGGTATGATTTTTAAAACAATTAATGAACTGCACATGGTAATTAAGTCTCGAAAGATATTCGCGGATCATTCATAATGAAAACCTGAATTATATAACGGTGGCTACTTTTTTTCGTGAACAAACCTTATCAAACAAAGAAGGCTTCTAGCTAGTAAACTGTAGTAAACTAGTAAAAGTAACTGTTAAATATGCCCCAGAATTTCACTGAATCCTTACTCACTGCACTATAAGCACTCTAAACGCAAGGAAAATACACTTTTACTCTCTTAAACAGATTAGATTATAGTACCTTAATTTTGACTAGTTCTTCTTTGACGAGGTAGTGTTGTGAAATATAATTGGCTTTCTAAATTTAGTACAACAGTTACAAATAGGTTGTTTTGATGACAAGATATTCACTTACACATAACTAAAGATACTAAATAATGCAAAACAATACTCAATATACTGCTAATGCTAACTTAGCCGGTCACAGTAAATTGTTTAAAACGTTACTCGGTTTTGACCTACGTGTGCGTTCGGATACTAAACTAAGGTACCCAATACACACGAACATACAACTTTAAAAAGCTACTATCTCACATACTTTCCCTCTTTATAATATTAGTTTAGATACTCCAGCTTAGAATATTCCCCATACCTGAACCATTCCAATTATTTTGTTCATTACTTACACATTTGTTGGCAGTTTTAGTCAAGTATGGGTGAAGGTTTAACATTTCTATATTACCTCTCAATTTGATGACATTCATTATAGTGAAGCATCCTATGTATGAGCAAGCAGTCAATCCAATATTTGATGCTCGACATATTACCACTTGTCGTGGGATTAGTGACAAGCTGTCAAATTGTCGGGGCTTAAATTTTGTCATATATGAAAACCATGTTGGGAGGTATGATAACTATGATAAGAATTATGATATCGATAAGGAATTATACTACCGCGAGTGAACGCGCTAGTGGTGACGCGTGGTGAAGGAAGTCTATGATTATTTATAAATGTAGAATAATGTATGTTTGTACTACTCATATCTACTTTTATAAATCGTATATTGTGTTTATTTGCACCATAGACTCAAATTGAAATAAAAGTAATAAATTAAATGTGATCATTATTATTGTGTATTTTTTATACCATATTGTAGGCAAACAAGCTTACGGCCCGCTTGATGGTAAGCGGTCATCGTAGATCGTGTTGGGGTGGTAGAGTGCGTTATTATGAATCATTTATGCCTGACATATGAAAAGCAGCCAAGTGGAAGTGAAATGGCCCACACGAAAATTCTGAAACATCACCTTTCAAACACTCCCTGTATATAGGTGGCATAATAAGCAAAGGTATCAATCAATTCAAATGAAACAGTAGCTTATTCATATATATTTATGTAATTTAATCTTTGAACATGTGTGATGGTTTGAGTACCATTGGGTGTAATCTTCTTTTCTTTCTTCAGTATTAGATCTGAAAAGATAAAATACAAGATTATAAAGAGCTAAAGTACGTAGTTAAGATTGTGTCTTTGTAAGTTTGTTTGTAATCGACAATCTCCAGAACTACTAATATCATACTTATTTCACTCTTTACCAGTATACCTATTTAACTACCTACGTGGATGTGCTTTGGGAGCTGTACCTACAGCTCGGCAACAATGTAGGTTCGGGTCCATAAGCTGAGCGCCCCAATTTCAATCCATAGGGGAGAGCATAGTATTTTATAGAATTATCATTGTCTTAGCCACCAAAGTAGCTGAATCAGGAATTGGAATAGATATATATTGTAACAGATAATGGCATCTTTAATGCTGTCAGTGTTTCTGTTTACAGTAGGTATAGGTACTTACTTACCACTGGTATTTTATCTTGCATAAGTTCCTAACTGCAATTTGTCACAATGTCTTGAATATTTGAATAAGGATGATAAATACCTATGTATTAAGGGCGAATGACTCTCCAATTCCCCAGTTTAGTACATATATTGATTGCAGGTAACTAAGTAGGTTTAATAAAATAATCATTGGCTACATTTGTATAGGTACAGTATATGACTACGTAGTTAAAACAGCACCATCTTCCTAGCGTTTTTCCGATTATACATACACAAACAAGCCTTGGAGTCCATACAATTTATCAATTAATCCAAATAACACTAAGTAAGTACTTACCTTAAGTACCGCTTCGAATAAGAGTGTCACCTTGTGCACTAATGATATGCAGCGAAATTTCTGGTTTAGGAATTCCAAGGGCCAAAGCGTTTGTTGAAGACTCCTTGATGAAATTTCACTACTTTTTCAATAATAGGTGTGAGTTCAACAAACAAATCTATGTTTGATTATAGGGAAAAAATACCATATCACAGTCACTATTTTCACTAGCAAATTGAATTTAACATTCGACATTATTTATCGTTATGGTGGTACCACACTTGGCGGATTTTGCCCAAATATTCGTGTTGCATCTTTTTCCTTCCTACGGCAAATGAAAGAGAGGCAATGATGCAAGGCGAACACGCAGCCCCAAGTGTGGTTCGGCCATTACTTACTCGGAAGCACAGATAAAATAAACTAAGTTGAGACGTCAAATAACGATAATCTGTCACATTAACCAGCTACCATGTTATGCAAAACGGTAACGGCTATCATGTCATTTATCGCTGTCAAAGTTGGATAACTCTATTTTGTCACGTGCGACCATGTTGTGAATCGGTAATTTGAGTGAATAAGTAGACAAATCTTATCACTTGTCACTTATCACGTCGACCATACTAGGCCTACAGGAAAATACCCAATTACGGCCCAGCCACGATATTGCGCGAATTGCGGTGTGGTAAGCGTTTTATCTGTTCATTTCGAGACACGCATGCGTGTAGCAAGTTGGGATCACACTGGGATCACACGCATTGAATTAGAAAAACTGCTGCCGCTGCCGCTGCCGCCGCCGCGCAATGTCGTGCCCAGGCCGTGCGTAGAAAGCATGGTCGGTGTTCCATCTGCGATATTTGACAGGAAGGGAACATGTCCTCACTTTTTGTTTCTGTCTTTTGTAATCAAGGTGGCGGCAGAGACATGAAAATGGGTTTAAGTCGTCTTTTGTTAAATATCGCGGTATTATATAACCACCAGCGTTTCGAATATTCAGCATTACGAAAATATTCCAAACGTACCGAATAGCGAATAGTTTCTGAATATTCAGCACATCTGTAACTATAAATGTAATTCGTATCAAAGTTGTCATTGCATTGCTTATAAGTACATGTACTTACATGGAAACCGATCGAACGTTGTCGAAGACATAAGTAGCTGAACACCTAAGTACCTTGTCGTTTTCACTCGTTTGACAAATTCATATGGCAGATTAACATGACGTTTATTGCGACACGGTACAAAGGTGTTCAGCTACTTATGTCTTCGACTGTACATGAGAATACTATAAAGCGGTACCTTACCTAGTCTAAGTCATTCCAAAACTGAAATTAATCTTGATTGGTTTCGCATCCATAGGTATCAACCTATCAAAAGCTGAGCGACACGAACCAATTAGATGCCAATCAGAAACGAATGACTGACGCATGTGAACTAACACGGTAATCACGGCATACACGGTCGTTATACAGCGCGTGTTCTGTGCTGTTATTAATTGTATATCAACGTATTCTCTTACTGGTGCAATTAATATAGAAATATCAAGTTAGATTTGAAAAACTACAAACAACTAGTCTTAACCAGATATAATGAACTGCTAGGTTAGATTAGAAATTCTAGAAACAGTGTGTCAAACATAATGATAACATAACGTGGCTATAAAAGCATTCAATTTATATGTATATTGTTCATTTGAGAATTTATAAGGCTATTTGAATTGACGACCGGTTAGGCTAGTGGATAGTGACGCTGCCTACGAAGCTGAAGGTGCTGGGTTCGAATCCCGGTCAGGGCAAATATTTGTGTGATGAGCATGAATATTGTTTCTGGAATGTATTTAAGTATTATATTTGTTCAATACAATATCGTCGCCTGGTACCCATAACACAAGCC
Source organism: Epinotia nisella (assembly GCA_932294315.1). Taxonomy (NCBI): domain Eukaryota; kingdom Metazoa; phylum Arthropoda; class Insecta; order Lepidoptera; family Tortricidae; genus Epinotia; species Epinotia nisella. Next base: position 17,158,199 of record OW028677.1, on the reverse strand, counting down.
TTATCGAGCTTACGTTTTGGCTAGTTCGATTTATGTAAGATTGTCCCCTAATATTTATTTATTATTAGCTTCCGCCCGCGACTTCGTCTGCGTGGACCCGGGATAAAAAGTATTTCATATTTTTGTCATCCAAATCGGTTTAGCCGTTTAAGCGTGATTGAGTAATAAACATCCAAGCATCTAAACATCTAAACATCCAAATATCCAAAGTTTCGCATTTATAATATTAGTAGAATTATTATTTATTTTATTTATTTATTGATGAGAATGATGAGGCAGCATGGGAAGATTAAGACTAATCGGCAATAAGGCCGTGGTCTTGGAATTGACATTTAAATACATAGCTATGTCAATTAGCAGCATTATTAGGTTAAATAGTACGAATAGACAATGACCATGACGCTGGCATAATGCCCTAAGAAAGAACACACGGTTTATTTTATCAGAGGCATACATACCTTTACCAGGTCATCAGTCCACCTTGTGGGGGGCCTACCCACGCTGCGCCTTCCGGTACGTAAAGCCGGCCTTCTAGTAAAGGTCGGTGGAGTCCGCTGGATGCGGGTGGCGCAGGACCGGTCATTGTGGCACTCTTTGGGGGAGGCCTATGTTCAGCAGTGGACGTCTTTGGGCTGATATGATGATGATGATACATACCTAGTTCTTATATGATTTCAAGCCGAACTAGGTTTACCCAACCGAATGACTTGTACATTTTGAGACATAAGTAACTTGAACGTTATGGATAATAAACTTAAATAAATTGGTTAAGCAGTTTTGGAGATAAATGGGGACATTGGTGTACAAACAAACAACCTTTCATCCTAAATGCATATATATATATAACTTCTCCGTTCCGTCGTGGGTAAAAAGTGAGGACGTAAATTGCTACTCGTAGCTCAGTGCATATTCAAAAATTCAATTTAGTTGATGCGCAGCGACAAAGCAATCATTTTACTTTAAGTAGGTAAGGTGCCATTACCATAATAGAGTAGGTAATAAAATAACAATAAATAAATAAATATCGTGGGACAATTCACACCAATTGATCTAGTCCCAAACTAGGCAAAGCCTGTACTATGGGTAATAGACAACGGATAAACATACTTATATAGATAAATAGTCGATTTAAGTGATAAAATTACTTTAGAACTTAAATAACTTACTTACATTAGTAAAATTTGTCGTTTTTTGCAAAAATGCTATTTTGCTAAATCACAATTCAACAGCAAATTATGATACATTTGAAAATACGTATATCTCTGATTATTTGCGGCTTGCGCTGGCAGGTTTTTTTTAATGACTGGCATGGAATTTCGAGTTAGTGACCAGCATCCTGGGGTGGGCACCAGACCCTTCTAGAGTGGTCACGGCTCACCCGGCTCCCCTCCTATATACATACGCCCATGTCAATATTACGTTTTTAGCTCGACGAAATGGAGCGGCTGAAACGTCTCATTCTGGTGGGGAAAACGCCTCTCAAGGAGTGCCCTCCCGAGCTGTACCACCACCCCGTCTTCGTGTTCTGGCGGATGGTTAACAAGGAGGTCCAGAGGGCTTCGAAGAAACGGGCAGACGCATTTTACAGAAAACTGAAGTCGACGCAAAAGACTGAACAGGTCGGTTTTACTTTCTTACTATAGGTACTCTTTCTATCACAAGCTCAATGTGACAATGACAAGCTGAAATGTGACACGCTTTATGTTAATTATTTGATAAACTAATGACCCCCAATGGCATAATGATCTGTTTCTTATCACTATTTACTTTCTAAGTATGAATACGTTGTGTTCACCACGAGGCCGAGGGAACTGCAATTTTAGGGTTCCGGACCAAAAAGGTAAAAACGGAACCCTTATGGTGCGATTCCGTTCGTCTGTCTGACGACTACACTATGCATTGTTATAGTACATTGTGATACAAGTGAGCTACGTTGATCATTACATCTGAGGCGGAATTGTCACGCGAGCCACAGGTGAGCGTGATAAGAGTGCCGAGGATGTAATTATCAAAGCTCACGCGTTTCATATGACGTTTTTCAACACATTTGCGAGGAAATAAATATTTACAAAAGATAGAAAAATCTATGTTTTATACAACCGCACCAATCAAAAATTCACGAAATTGACAACAAGGTACACTTCACAGCTTCAATATTTCAACCAAAAAAGTATGAAATGTTGTACGGAACCCTAATAGGTGCGCGAGTCAGACTCGCACTTGGCCGGTTCTTTTTCCTTAACTTGTCGACACAGCCAACCTCATCGCATATATATATATATATATATATATATATGGTATCCTTGGCTAAGACAAGCTACCTTCGAGCGCATAGAGTGGCAGGTGAACCGTACACCAGAATTCCACCATCGCGGTTTGAAAAGTAGACTAATCTCCAATTTTGATAAAAGAGGAAAAGTCTGTATGATTGTAAGTTTGTAGGGTTTTAAGTTTATATGTAGGGGGCAGTCTCCAGAACAACTCATCCGATTTCAAAAAATGGTTTCACCAGTATATAGAATGGACCTTCAGAATAGGCTATATTTTATTTCACTGAGCCGCCTGGGTTCTCTGTCATACGCGGAAGGAACCGCGCGGGCAGCTAGTATAAATATAACTTGCAAGAGTTGCAAGTTTTGTAGCAGATATTATTATTAATGCTGGAGATACCATGTTTACTTAGACTGTCGACGAAGACGTAGAAGCGGTGGAGGAGGAGTCTGAGGGCGAGCAACTGACGCCGCAGCAGATGCTGGAGCGGCTCCACGTGGAGTTGGAGCAGCAGAAGGCCGCCGACATCGAGAAGGGGGTCCGGTTCACTGACGACCAGTTCGCGCTCATCAAATACGAGACGCAGGACGTTAAGACGCTGAAAACTCTTACGGTGGGTGATGCTGACTGATGTGTCTGTGACTGGAATGATGACCTGGGATCGCGGGAGACCGCTGGATGCGGGTGGCGCAGGATTGGTCACTTTGGCACTCCTTGGGGTAGGCCTATGTCCAGCAGTGAACGTCTTTCGGCTGATATGATGATGATGATGTATAAAATCGTTGTGGTTTTTTTTCGGAATAAGCGCTGTTGTTGTGCTACTTAATGATATAATTATCTATTTGTGTCATTTTCATGGTTCCGTATCTCAAAAGGAAAAAGGAACCCTTATAGGATCGCTTCGTTATTCATCTGTCTGTCAAGACCCTTTGTCTTAACGACGCTTGGAGGTATCAAGTTGAAATGAATATCAAATATGCATGCTGCAGTTGCTTAAAGCTGTGAAAGCTAACTTCTTCAAATATTTATTTGTTTGTTTGTATAAAAGTTCTCGAAAACAGCTCTTACTCATGACTTGCTATGTCGTAGAAACGAAAGTACTCGCATGTCTATGAATCTAATCGATGCAGTTCGAAGTACCATCGACGACATGTTAACTGGCCGTTTGTGGTTCTTATAGCAACGCGATACGGTCTACTATGGTCAGTTTTGTGTTACTGTTTACACCAACCGGCTGGATCTATCAAACATAAACAAACGGGCTCGTGTCAAGCCGGTTCGCGCTGGATATCGGAGATCCAAACTGAACTAGCGACCTCTGACAGCTGCTCTGTGGACTCTGCTTATCTGTGGAACCAGCTCACCACTAGTCTGAGTGATTATTAAGCCTGCACACTGGCGCGGTCTGCGGTGGTGGTCAATAGTAAACTTGACATTAGCTGTCAAATTTACTATTGACCGCCACCGCAGACCTCGTCAGTCTGTGAGAGGCTTTATATATATTAGTATTAGGTCGCACGGGAGTCCGAGTCCTTTCCTTTGAACATGTACTTTCTATTTTTAATCAGAGATTGAACACCTACGGCGCCGCGGTTATAATTTCACACAAATTAGATACCTAAACCAGGTATTGTATATCTATATATCAGGTATCTCGCTTGTTATCGTTCCCCATACTTATTATAATTATTCCGTGAGGACGAGTCTCTGGGCCAGATCTTTATTTATTTTTCCGGCCACAAATGCCAATAAATTACCTGATGGGCAGTCTAACTTCTACATCAACCTAAATGTAGGTATTTAGGTTGATGTATATTCGCGATTAATTACTTTCAATAAATTTAAAATACTAAAACCATTACCACCGAAGCCATTGCCCTACCTTCCGTGGCAAGCTAATATTTGTAAAAACAAAGACTGAACGCGCGCGCGCGATTCATTTGTGACTTATTTAAATATTTAATTAAGCACAATAATTAGGTATTCCGAGAAGGCACGGAGCGTTGAATTTTATCGTGTTTACGAATATCTGGTCCAATCCAGTTTGAGCTGAATAATAATCAACCAAATTACATTATACTTGATCACTGGGTACTGTAGAGTGTAGGTACATATGTATGTAAATTCTTTTGTGTACGTGAAATGAAATACAAAATACAACAACAAGACAAGAATTACAAGAGCGGGTAACACGTGATCAAAGGCTAGCTAATCCTTATAATTTCCGCCAGCTCCTTTGAGAAATTAAGTTAATTCCGTTGCATCGTTATAATGAGCACAACCCTTAATTGTTCCCTTAAGGCCTCATTATTGGCACGCTGGATCTGGTTGCTAGAACACTTCAGAGGGGAAACTGAGGAAAGAGAGGCCTAAACCGTCTTAAGTATTTACACGTGTAACACGACTGGGTAACTTTACTGCCCATGAGCGAGATGCAATAGAGTATAAATTAAGGACCAAGTTTGGCCTAGCCATGCAGCCATATTAGCGCTCGTAGTAGGGTCGCCGTCATCGAAATCGATGAGGAGAGCTACATATTGGAGCGCGTGATGTTGTGCGATTCGTCGCAGGTGACGTCGCATGACGCAGGTCGCATTTTAGACCTATGTTCGTGATTTTTTTCTACAGAGCGAAAGCCAAAAACTCAGGATTCGAATAGCTATAGTCCCTCGAAAAAGGCCTCAAGATCGAAAATTAAATTTAGGGCAGCCGTATTATGATCCAAACAAGCGCTACGACTTTTTAAAAATCCGTTTTCTGAACCTATGTCGCCTTAACTGTACAATTTCATGCAGCCAGGTGAGGCGCGAGGCATAGGTCATTAAGGGCGCGGTCTAGACGCCAGGGTAGGGTGATCACGAGCGGCAGTTCATACATTTGATTGAGTTAAATCTATGATCGCCCGCTCGTCGCCCTGCTGCCCGCTTATGTCCATACCCCGCCTTGAGATATAAAATATGAATTTTCTACATTTTCCTACATGTAATATTAAATTTTCTTTATTTTCAGACCGTAGAGGAACTGTACGCACTAGCCGATAAGATTATTGGAACTAAACGAATATGAACTACTTGCATTCAGGAAAGTAAGTAATTCAATTAATAAATTTAGTGCAACGAGATAATTAACAACTACGATCATATACATAGAACCTGAACAAAAACACTTATACCTAAGTAACAACTTAGGTTATATTTACATAGTATATATATAACGTAACACTATTCGTTTAAATATTGTATCTGTTGCACTTAACTACCCTTCCCTGACTAAAAATAGTACATTACTCACCTAGGGCGGTAAAACAAAATGACCTTTAGATTTGTACTTAGTACACATGCTCCGTGTAGTGAGCTGTACTGTAGTACCCGTAGTCTGTAAGAACCATTGTTTTGTATCCAAGATTATGTACTTAGTTATAGTTACCTACGCCAGCCTTTATTATATACCTGTAGTAAAATATATAATTAGAGCAAAAATGAAAATCAATGGCAAAATAGCTCACTCGAAACTAAAACGTTCGCTTTTAGCGTATGAAAACGTCATATTACAAAACATAGTAAAAATATAATTCAAATTGACCTTTTGTCAATATGAAAGGATTGTAATGTAAGTAACTGTGATTTTTATTAAACGTGTAGTATTTATTTCTTTGTATTATTACTTAATCACTCCTTTAATTTTTATACGTAAAATACAATACAAATACTCTTTATTGCACACCTCACACAAACAAAACAGTTACAGAGAGAAACAATACAATAACATGTAGGTAGAGGTAGACAACAGGTGGTCTTATCGCTGAAGAGCGATCTCGAAATACTTTTCTGATAGTAATAATACGTGTCAAAAAAAAACATGCTTTGACGGGTCGGAGTATTTGCCTTTTGTTGTGTTAATTGGTAACACATTGTAGATTATGGCCAGGAATGTTTTGACCCTTAGGTACTAAGGCAGAGGCGATAAAGCGACCACATATGTTTCATTAGAAGTTGAATCTTGGTTTCTTCACAATTAGGTTCAAAATAATTAGTGTTTATTGAAAATACAACTTGCTTTGAAAACATCCTTTGCAAGGTATACATTCCATGGCTGCAATTGATCCCTGCGAAAGTCATGCCAATTTATGGGGCCTGTTTAAGGGTTAATAAGATAACACATAAATACTTTTTTTACATTTATTCGTACTTTAAAGTGACTAACAACGTATAACAAACTTTGTTAAAGACTAGATAAAAGAAGAAAGCTTGGTATAGTCACAGCAAAATATCATATCATTATTCTCATGTCATGTAAAATATCAGCATGACTGCTGTTTTAGCTCTACTTATACACTTAAAGTTCTCGTGCTTGTAACTTAGATAAAGAATACAGATAAACCTATAAAACAAGTCGGTCAAAATGTTCAAAAACCTACATAAAGTAAAGAAGAGTAATGTCAAGAACAATAATAGGAACTAAACCCACTCACATATTCCGCCAATAAAAACATAGAAATACACAATACTTGTAAAATATCTACTACATATTTGCTTACGTTGATAGTATGTACCTATTTAATGCGCAACTAAAACTAAAAGATGCTTGAATCTTAGGTGTAGAAATTATTATGGAGAAAATATTTTGTTAGATTTGAGGAAAGCATGTTTGTTGTTTTTTGAAAATATTATCGAAAATAGCACGCAAGCAATCACAACGTATAAGCCATATATGTTTAATCGATTGAGCTAATACGACTGTGTAAAATATGTACAACGTAGATCACACCACTCTCTACATACAGTCGTGGCCAGATAATTAAGAACACAGTTTTTTTTTCCCATACAGTTGCATACAGTTATGACTTTTCAAATTTGATGATAATTTATAATATGTTTGATTAATTTTGTTTCTGATTTTACGGATGTAACCGTGTTTAAACAGTATTTAATATAGTGCACATACAGCTTCTTTAAAATTTAAACTTTAAAAAATACAGGCGATCAAATCAACACTTTTTATAAGTTCATACATTGTCCCTAATTACAGTATGAACTTGTAAAATGTGTCCATTTGACCACCCGTTTTTTTTATGCACAACTTTTACAGAAGCTTTATATAAACTAAATTAAATCTTATTTATACACAGATCCCTCCATATAAACAGAAATAAAATTGGCCAAACATATTTTAAATCATTAAATTTGAAAACTCATATTTGTATGCAGTTGTATGGGGAAAAAAATCTTGTTCTTAATTATCTAGCAACGACTGTATGTCTTAAGACAAATACTTAAGAGCTGTTATCGTGTGTCAAAAAAGGCACACGTAGCGCATAAACTGTCGTACCGACAGGTAGTACTGATAAGGTTATGTCGTAGCCGCTCTACGGCGCTACGGTTCTGCTACGGCTTTCGTCACAAGTGGCTTTTCGGTTTACGCCGTAGCTGTGCAAAGATGAGGCCTGCGGGTTTGTCTATGGGCTGGTAGATGTGGTGACGGGGATCGCCCTTCGTCACGTTGGCCGGGAACTTTGACATGTCTATGTTGAGGTAATGCTTGTTCGGCATCGTCATTTTGATCCACGATATCTGTAATAGAAACACACCAGGTTAATTTTAAAATTGCTTACACGCTATGCTTTGAAGAACTGAGTTAATGTTTAGACACAAAAGAAAATGCAGTGAGATGACGCAAATTAGTGCTCATAAATATCCGAGTTACGTCGAGGTTATCTTTTAGCCGGTTATATAACAAAAAGTGACAAATGTGTTACTTTTTGCAACATCTTGTTGAAAATTGCATCTATTTTGAAGAAGGCTTCACTGGGTTTTATTTCAAATAACTAAGTAACTGCCATATATATCTCGTTTCTATTTGACCAAAAATAATAACTCGTACGATAGTATGTAATACTATTAACTGTTCGTCGACGATAGATATACTAAACTGGAATTATCTAGTTTCCTAACGGTCTTTACACTCGCGTGATTTGAATATCAGACTAGCCACAAAGAGTTCAAACGGGAAAACGAGTTAATTAGATAAATTAGTATCAATAATAACATTTTGTTGACTTAATGCGTCACGTCCTCGTAAGAATAAGTGGCTGCTGATAGCGTGGCACATGACCAAGATGAGACGAGTCGGATCGTTGAGATAATACTTATTACTTACGGACATGAAGCAATGCGAATTTGCTTTGTCGTTATTAATATATATTGATAAACTGACGTCTTATCAAGGCGTTGACCCAACAGCCGTTCGAAAACAATCTGTCAAAAATCTCATTTTTGAGACTAGCTTTTATTGCAGACTGTTTTTATTCAGTCGCCAAGACAATTTTAAAAAGCTCATGACAAATATTACACATGCCTAAACCGTCATGTTTGGACACACATTTTCACCAATTAACTACAAAACTTTTACTCTGTTAGACTTCGAGAAGTGTGAAGTTGCAAGATTGGATTACTGATGATGGAGACACCGAGACGTGTAAAATTAAAAGGAGAAGCTTCATTTTTAGTGGTGAAACACATTGCACGACACTAAAAATCGCTACTATATGCCAATTCCGTGCCCGTCAAGGTCAATACTGCCGACACTCGGCATGCCATACACAAGTTTCGTCGCGTTTCAGAAACGTACCTCAGCTACTTTCTCCAGAACGGTTTTCTCGGCTTGGTACAGCGTGTGCTGCACCGAAGGCGAGTACACGCCCACGTCTGGTGGGCCAGCAAACTTGTCCAGTATGGCGTCCTTGACCGTCAGCCATGCGTTGTCGAAGTCCGCTGTACGCATGCCATCAAACGTCCACTCTGCTTCGACTACCGTACTACACGAGAAAATATTCGATTACTTATTACTTCAATAACTATTGGTACATTAAAAGAGATATAATCTTTGACTGGTGGATGGGTGTCTCACCTGAAAATTCTCTCAGCAGCGTCGGCCAGGGTGGTGTACTCGTCTTGAACGAAGTCCACGAAAGCAGATTGCGTTGTCTTCAAAACTCGCAGACCGCTCAGACCGGACTTTACCACGACGGCTTCTGTATTACAAAAGAGATACCAACTTAGCAACACTCTCACAAAATAGCTAAATATAAAAATAGTATGAATTCAGATTAACACGTTCACTGTCCCCTAAGCCCGTATAAAAATAGACTGTAGTTTCTGCTATGGGGATTTGGAAATGAAATTGATTCAGTTAACTCACCGTGTCGAGCTTGTGACACCTGGCACCATCGTGTTGCAGTTGGTGAAAAAACAAATGCGTGATTGTGGGGCGCTCCTGCCTGGAGCCTCTCCCATGGGTATTCGACCACGCGGCATTTCGCCTCAACTATTTGCCGGTATGTATACAAAAAGTGGTTGACGACCACTGCTCCGAATTCTTCAGGTGTCTTGACTCCGTGCTTCTTGGCTAGGAGGTACACCGTGTTCTTCTGGGAGTCAGTGGCGACGACTTCTTTGTTGTCTCCGATGATGTAGGCAGATTCTGAGGAGAGCTTCAGCTCCGTGGAGACTTCGAACTCGCGGATGGTGTGGTAGTCGCCATCGCGATGGACGTGGAGAAGTTTGACGGAGCTCTTGCCGTAGCCGTGGTCGCTAAACTCGAACCGGCCGCCGCTGTCGGCAGCGGCCGTCAACGCCGGCTTTGACCCACTCTGACTCAAGAGCGGGCCGTCTCCTGCGCTAGTATTCGATGGTTTCGCATAGATTCTGATCAAACAAAAGATTTCAATTAATAAACTATATATTTAAAGATTTAACTCAAATTATGTGACTAAATAAATCGTTCATGAAGAACAAAAAAGTAGTGTTGTGGGCTAAGCCTTAATGGCTCAACCGGCAAGTTTAATATTAGCCTTCTTATAACTAAAGAAGACTAGTTTTAATCTTGGTGGCCTCTAAGACTCACAACACTATAAGAAAGGCTGCTCTCTACACTGCTGAAAGGGGTATAATATTACAAAATAAAGTACATATGTACAGTGTTTTCAACAATTCAATATTGTACCTGTTGGTGCTCGTCCAGGGCATCTTGGAAGGCAAGATAATCACTTGATTTTGAGTGTGTGTAAAAAACTGCGTCGACGCATGAACACAATCGAAACGGAATGTGACAAGATGCCGGCACCAACGACTCTTATATGGGCGACCTGTGACCCGAGATAAGGGCGAGCACGCGACAACGGAAAATGCGATATCGTTATCATAACAATAATAACAAAATAGGCGATCTTAAGTAGGTAATGTGCTTTGAGAACGTGGCAGACTGGCTATGGTTCCGGGAAATGGTCGTGCGCATCGTGACGTTTTTTCGCGAATTACGTCAAGGTTTTAATCCAATTGATCTGATAATTAACAAGTATTCTTACAGGCATGATTAACACGTATACGGTACGGGCTAGTACTGAATGTAAGCGCCTTTGCTTGACTCGACCCGATACTATAAGCTCTGTCGTAAATCGAACGCAGATTGTAATGCGACAGGTGCATTTTTCATCATGGGTATAGAAATAGGGTAGTTATAATGCATAGTTTCGTAGCTTTTAGACTAAACCTGTCTAAAATCTTGAAAACAATCGTGCTAAGAGGCATCTTTCGGGACAAAAGTCCAAGATACATAGATAAAATATATGGGTAATTGCCGTCACGAAACTGTAAAAAATTAAAGCATAGATTAGATTAAAGCTCTTAACTATGTACAATTTTTTTGCAATCCACTCCTACGCAAAGCCCTCGATAAAACGTCTACTATATTACCTTAGCTACCTCTAATTTATACTCATCAGCTTGTCTGTCTCTCTCTAATTCACGAAAAAAAATTTTAAAGGCGACAGTGGGGTCATAGAAACAAAAGTCAGATAAACAGTCTGAAAAACAATAGTCTTCTTTCCTGTGACAATAGTTAATATTTTCGACGCCAACGACGCATATATACGCACCGCAGGTTCAACGCCAACGACTGATATATGCGTCAAGGAGCCCAGCGCTAGCAACCTTCTTGCATTGACATGGTTTAATTCTACACTAAATGTCTTGTTGATTTGGCGTGCGGTTGACAACTATTCTCTTTGACAGACCGTTGAAAAGGTTACGTGCATATTTAATGTTATTATCGCATAGAATTATACTTAGAAGAGGAGACGCCGTTCATGCGGATAAAGAGTTCAACCAAAAATTAGGCTTTGTAGCCCTTAACTTTAGTACTTACTGTCCACAGGAGAGACGCGAATCTAGATCTCGTCGTAACGCAATAGACATAATATGTGTCCATGTTTATACAGACGTGGATGCTTGACTATCAAAGACGAGGTTGGTGCAGACACTTTTGAAGTCTTGGTCTTATTTCTAGAAAACTGCTGTACCTATTTTGTTTCGTCTATGGTTTAATTCCGGGTGTTTGACCCAAGAACCTAACTCATTAAGTAGGTACGAACGCACTCGCGTTCGTGAAACGATTACAAAGTTCAATGATATAACTTATCAACTAAGTAACAAACCTTTAACATACATGGTTAACGCGTGTCTACGGGACTAGTAGAAGGCCTTTAAAAAAGAGATAATTGTCAATGATTGCGATACTTACCGTATGAACCCAGCAACGTCTGACATAGCCAGCCTTATTAACCTATTTAAACCGAATAGGTATTTATTTATATGTAAGTACCCAAAATAATAAGCAGCAGCCTAATTAATATATTAATAGAGTGATATGATGACATAAATACGATATCTAGTTGCTAACCGCTTCAATTTGAATATCGTATTGTTCTGGGCAGTTAATGTTTATGTAACAAGCAATTACGCACGACAGTTTAGATATGATTTAAAGCTTCTGCGCGTAGCTGAGCCAGTCTTCATAGTTATTGCAAAGGTTTTTTTTTATGACGTAGCGAAAGAACGCTTAGGAGATGTATTTTTAAAAACTTTATACCTACCTACTCAGCTTTACCTAAATAAGTACAAGAGAATCAATTAATTCAACAATTTTCCCATTCTCTTTCATTTTCAAACACACTCTTTCACACATAATATACTAGTTAGGTGCATGTGCAAAATGAACGCAAACATATTAAATTAAATAAGTTAGTTCATTAGGTATTCCTCGTATCTCGTTGTCATTTAACGCTGCATTTTGTCACCGTAGGTACAGTTTTAATTCTTCGGTCAAATCTCAAGTTTAATGTCTATGCTTAAGAACCAGTGTAAAGTAGCGATCTCATCATGAGCATTGGAAAACCCCTAGGTTACCTAGGTTATTCCACAGGAAAAAGTCCCTAGGTTTGTCTAATAGATTGAATTATGAAATACCTACATGAATGAAAAGTAAGTGCGAGAGAGTATGCAGATTATTACGATCCATAAAACTTCTTCAAACGTGCGCTTTCAGAAGCATTACTCATAGTCGGAATAGTGTGTAGCATACTCGTACGTTGCGAAACGACGGGCGGCAGCGCGCAAGCGCGGCAGCGGCCACCACGAAAGTCGAATCTCGAAGTTTGTATGTCCCATCTCTGTCGCTCGAGTACATAAGTGCGGTAGAGAAGGAGATATGCGAACTTTGAAAGTTGATGTTCGTGGCTATAGCGCAGGGCGGGCGCCGCCGTGACGCCATTGCGGCTCAGCTGACGCCGCGCCGCGTGACGTGCCGCCCGCATCGATCCTGCCATGCTCGCGCTCGCGCTCGCTCGCTAGTCACACTCGTCGAGTGACGAACGAACACGCCGTAATGATGGTGCGACGTAGCGGCAGGTACACCGTCAACTGGCGTGGATTTAAAGACTTCACGCTCGGCAAACCACCGGATGAAGGTAAGCTGAAAATTTGAGCTTTGATTGAGCCGTCTTGGAACGAATCGTAGGATAACCTCAAAGCGAAATATTTGCATTACTTTTCCGCGAAATGGCTCGCGCTGTAAAATCGTTCAGTTGTTTCCTATGTTATGAAAGATTCAAACGTGATGTGTCACATATTTTCTTTCACTGTAATAGAGTACAGAACATAACACAACAAACTGTTTAAACTATTCATAATCTTCCTTTTACTACCGCTGTATGTATTGTCTTGTGTTGTGTTGGTAGGTAATAAATATAAATTTCGTCTGATAGGCACTACGCACATCTTCGCCTCATATTTTTATTATTAACACACTGTATAAAGCAAAACCATCAGCTGAGCTTCTAGGTGGTTTATTTCTTTCAAAATTATTCAATACTACTAATGGTATTTTATGCAAACGCTTTTTGATAACCAAGTAGTATTCCGTTATTTTTTAACAATTAAAGTCCTTAAACAGTACTGCGTAACAATAAGAGAAAATAAATAGACTGAAATATGCTTACAGTTAAATACAGTGAATTATAAATATGTACTTACCTATTAGAGGGTGATCCCCTCGGTCCAGCGATCTTTAGTTTGGCAATAAATCCGATAATCCATAACCTAAATTCAAAATTAAATATTTGGTACCTCGACGATGGGACCTTAGCCGGAGACGCGCAGACAGTCCTAGCAGATTTGGTGCATGTTAAACAGCACTTCAATCGAATCGGTTTAGATTTAAATTGTGACAAATCTGAATTGTATATTTCGGACAAAGTAAATCCACTAACCGCTTCCCAAATCGCTCAAACTTTTAACAACGTTGCCCTTAACATAAAAATAGTTTCGAAAGATAGTCTGCACCTCCTCGGCTCCCCCATCTTTGAGGAGGCCATTCCTCTTCTCTTAAATAAATCATCTACAAACTTCAACAAGTATTCGGACCGGCTTGTCAAAATTAGCAGCCACTCAGCTTTATTTATCTTAAAATTCTGTCTCTTTGTCCCTAAATTCACTTACCTGCTTCGCTGTTGCCCCATTTGGAAATTCCCCCATTTGATCACACCTATTGACAGTCTAATGAAATCCCAAATTGAAAATATTCTGAACATTCACTTCAGCGAACAGGCATGGTCCCAAGCCGCTTTACCAATAAGGAACGGCGGCTTGGGAACCCGCAAAATTTCAAGTGTGGCTTTGCCAGCATTCCTGTCTTCAATCCACAGCACGCTAGATCTCGCAGGTAGAATACTAAAAGCCCCAGCGGGCATTAACTGCGAGATTGCATGTTTGGACGAGGCCACGAATGCCTGGCTAGCTGGACCGAGTCCAAATTTCCCATCCAAACTACATAGGCAAAGGGCCTGGGATACAATAGCCTCCGTCACCACTCTACAATCTTTAATAGAGCCTTCAACAGGCAGAGACCGGGCAAGGCTGTTAGCCGTGTCCAAGCCAGAATCCGGTCACTGGCTGCACGCATATCCCTCGCCCAACTCTGGAACTTTTATTGACCCAGACACCCTACGCATAGCCGTCGGTCTCCGGCTGGGAGCTGGGATCTGCACAGGCCACAACTGTGTTTCTTGCGGGGCTCCAGTGGACCGACTCGGCCACCATGGCCTCTCCTGCCCCTCGGGCGCCGGCCGCCTGTCCCGCCACGCCTCTCTCAACGACATTCTCAGAAGGGCGCTCGTCAGCGCCAATGTTCCCGCTGCTCTGGAGCCCCAGATTGTGCGGGGCGATGGCAAGCGCCCTGATGGAATGTCGTTGATACCCTGGAAGTCGGGCCGCGCGCTGGTGTGGGACGCCACCTGCACAGACACCTTGGCGGCGTCCTACCTACCAGCAACTACCAGGCGTGCGGGGGCGGCGGCAGACGCCCGGGAACGCCTCAAGGTCTCTAAATACAGCTGTCTCGGCGCCCAATATCAGTTTTTTGCTTTCGGCGTCGAGACACTAGGTCCTTGGGGTAAGGGTGCGCTGGAGCTCCACAGGGAACTCAGCAAAAGGTTAAGGGAGGCAACAGGCGACCCTCGCGCCGGCAGCTTTCTCGCGCAGAGAATCGCAATCGCTGTTCAGCGCGGGAATGCTGCCTGCGTGATGGGCACCCTGCCAAGAGGCACAGGTCTTTTATTTAATTAGTTATTTTATTTATTTTTTCTAAGTTTAAGATTTAGTTATTATTTAGTAATAATTTTCATAATTCAATGTACAGTTTATTACCATTTTATATTTAATAAAATAAATTCCATTATCTCGGATACAATGAAAAAAAAAAATTAGATTAAGTAATAAAATTATATCCGGCTCGAGGGACCATATCTCCGTAAATATTTTTTGTTTAATACCGGATGAAAATTAAATACAACATTACAAATAAAATTAAAAACACATACATTAACTAGTTACAGAGTTCTCATAAAATATTTCCTGAGACACCCGAATGCAAATATGACGCTTTGAGTCCATATAAGTACCTACATCTCTGAGAACACTAGAATAATTTAGTAGATAAGTATTCATCGGGTTTTGATGTTGAGGGACCTTCTAAGATATCTGAGATATTCGATAAATGTCATGTCTCTCCTTTTCTCAATTTTATACATCTCGAAGTTTTTTTTACTATTACAACGAATAATTACTCATTGTAATTTTCATTTACTGACTTTTAAACTTGTTATCTTGTATGTACTTTATCGTAGATAAGTTATCGTTTGACATATGAAAGTGTCCTATTTGTAGAATAAATCAGATTTTGATTCACTGAAGTCGTTCGATTTTTTTATTGTACGACTATTAGGTATAGTCGTACATATTACTTAGTAGTGAAAACATTTATGCAACTGACTCTAGGTATACCTATATGCACAGACAGAGACCCGTAATAAAAAAACCATTCCGTAACTTACCCTACCATAATACCTAATAGCTGACCAAGTGAAGTTTACAAACGAAATCCAGAGGGTTGCTCTTGGCCATTCGTCTACAAAGCTTGGACGGGTTGTACTTACTTAATATTCCATGGATTGAAACCGAGCGTACCTACTATCGGTGAACTTCCTGAAAATTCATGTGACACGCTACCCTAACATATGAATCGAAATAATAAACCATTTGACTTCGCAATAGAGCCTAAAATCGCATGCAACTAGTGTTAACTCCGTCCAATGTGGAGGTAGATAAAGTCAATGGCTTACATATACCTACATAGGATGAGCACGCAAGTTTCCATGATATGCTGACACGGCTAATGATGTTTGACGTGAGGGGTTTACGAGTTTGTTTGTATTGCCTTTGTGCTGTGTAGGTATTCCTAACCTGCACGGCTATCACAAGACGGCGCGCGAGCTCTCTCGATTTTTCTCGCACTATACCTCTCTTTCTAAGTTTTCTAATAAGAGATAACCCTGCAGGTGTAGAGGCTCTCTTTCTAAGTTTTCTAATAAGAGATAACCCTGCAGGTGTAGAGATAAAGATTTGGCATGAGACTCAAATTGTTAGTCCTCGTTATGGTTATTTCAATTGTTTTACAGCGGTCAGTGAACGTCATTGCTTAATGGAAGGCAATTAGAGGCCGTGGTGGTATATATATAGAAAGGCTAGGGCTAATGCGGACCTACTTGCATGAAAGCCTTTTTGGATCCCGTAAGGTAAAAGTACGTTTCACCGGATCTGCCGTCCAGTAGTTACAGCTAATACTAGCGGCTCTGTGAGCTGTTATGTTAATGTAATGAGTTCGCACAGTGACCGACTGGACAAATCGTGTTATTCATTTTAATTGCAAAAAACAGTTTTTTGTCATATTCCTTAACACACTCAGTGCCCAGAATCGCTACGCGCTACGATCGTAGCCGATCCCGTGGTTTTCCTCGTATGTAGCGGAAAGCGACTACGGCGTAGGGACGCATATGTGTCAATATCTTGGGAATGGGTTAATATCTTTGCGTTTTATTTAGTTCGCGTTTGTTGCTTTAATATCTCCAGTACAAAAATGGTGTTAATTTATTCCTATGGATCAACAATCACGCCGACAGTAAGGTACCTACCTACGGTATAATACGAATACAACGTGACTTCACAATCACATAATAAAGGTAAGGTCGGGCTTCCATCATGTCCATTTTAGGGTTACGTAGTCAACAAGGAACCCATATTGTTTCACCATCTCTGACTAATGTAGGTAGTTGAGAGTGCAGCAGGGTCGTTCTTCTTTTTTACCGACAATGATCCGAGGTTTTTCTGTTTTTTTGGTTTTTGAACTATCGAAAATTGTGGTTTTGAAGTGCGATTTAAAAAAAATTGCATAGGTTTCTTCATTAGAACTAATTAAAGTTTCCTTTCTGGCCAATATAAATATTTATTTACGGTTGGTTTCTAAAAAAAAACATGTGACAAAGTGGACTCTTTCAGTGGGGACAACATTTTGGTTTACCACTCTGTCACGGCATTCTACGAAAAAAAAAAACATTTAAAAAAATGCTAGTTAGAGAAAGTGAAATATTAAACATCACTAATGAATAAAATAATATGGACGTTCATTCGAACATTATAAAACCGTAAACATCATTACTCAAATGAGATGCCGTAATGTGACGAGGGACAGGCTATTGTCGGTCGAAAAGAAGAACGACCCAGCAATGTCTTGAATTTCTAACAAAAAGCCGCCTTTTAAGTCAGCACGCACTTATCCGGTTTCATTACCTAGAAGATGTACCCCATTTCTTCTGCCAGAGGCTGCCTAGGCACCGGAAAGTGAAAATAATAACATAGGTAACTAAATTATAATAAAGGAAATTTAACGGAAACATAGTATTTTCTGAATTATAAATAAAAGGGTATGAGTGGGTCCAAATGGATTACAAACTTGGCCAAGTGCAGTTCATGAGGGTTAAAACTAGGATTCGGCTACTACAGGATGGGCATTCCATCTTACCAGTTTAAGGTAATCTGACTATGTATACAGGGTGTGGCTCGTAATAGGAGCAATATTAAACGGTAGATTATTAAGCTTGTGAGCAATTGTTTCTAACTAACTTCTGGAGTGATATAAGTAACTTTTTATTTTAAAAACAAAAACAGAAATGAAAAAAAATTGAAAATATCACAAAAATATCTTTTGAAAACAAAAATGCAAAAACTATTATGACTCACTACATGATGTTACCTCAAAATCTGCATTGACTACTGTGCTATGATCTCGTGGCGCAAAGATACATTACTCGGAGGTCATAACTTTAGATCAATTTTTCTCCGAGTTATTTTTTTTTAAAGACATGGGCAAAAGGGGTTACTACAGATGCTGTAAGGAAACCTCCTTTTAATTTATTGCTCCTATTACGGGCCACACCCTGTATATACTTATCGATGGCGAGGGCAGAAGTAGATATGGGAATTCATGCGGAGATAAGAGGCGGGAAAAAGCTAGTGTTTCATAAATGTTGCATCGTTAAATTTTCAGACTAAGTTGCGTGCACGGTTATCACAGTCGACGGCCCGCGAGCTGTGTCGCGGCGACATAAACTATCCGTCTATCCGTCTCGCGGTCGTCGTTCTAAGCGTTATACTTCATTCAAAAAGAAAACGATTTTATATTTCGACCAACTGGGATCATAGATAATGTTAGTTACAGTTTCTTAGCCTAAAGTTAGCAATGTTATAATTATAACCTAATAAATATAAAATAAAATTTCCTCATAGTTGTGTAGAAACAATCAACTCTGGCATCCGCGAACATCCCGGACGCACTACAGAAACGGGGCAGCCCCCAGTAGCACCCTGAACGGATTATTGTACTGTACTCGTAGGGCGTTGTACTGCTTTTACGTATAAGAGACCCACAGACTGCTCGTATATAATAGAGTTTTTTTTACCTCAGCAGAACAACGAGCAAATCTGCAGGCCACCATGTTCGCTCTAATTAACAGACAACGCCCTCCGCTCTCGCTCAATATCTACATCGTCCCTCAGGTCAGAGTTTTTAATGGTGTTCCATATAGACGAATAGGGGGTACAGGTGGCAGAATTTTGCTTGCTGCTGAGCTCCTCTATCATAGTGTAAGCCATACGATTAAAAAAACCGCAAATCGATTTACAGTTTAGCCATATGGCACACGCATACTAGAGGTCAAAACAAAATTTTTGACCCGCAGTTCCTAAAAATAAAATCCCTGGAAGGGGAGTGCTGAGACTTATTTTTTTGTATGAAAAAAAAAATCTTTCACTGTGTTTTACTGTAAGCATATTCCAGTCTATTTATTTTCTCTTATTGTTACGCAGTACTGTTTAAGGACTTTAATTGTTAAAAAATAACGGAACACTACTTGGTTATCAAAAAGCGTTTGCATAAAATACCATTAAGTAGTACCTACTGAATAATTTTGTTGAAATATAACGATGTGGTATATTTTTAGAATCGCCTTAAAATGCCCTTTCATAAGATACACACGATAGGTTTCTGAAAAAAAAAATCTTTTCATACAAAAAAAAATGTCTCGGCACTCCCCTCCTAAGGGATTTTTTTTTAGGAACTGCGGGTCAAAAAATTTGTTTTGACCTCTAGTATGCGTGTACCAAATGGCTAAACTGTACATCGATTTGCGTTTTGCGGTTACCACTAATCAACGTGTAGCTTCGGTGACGTAACTAAATTATGTGCGATGCTCTTTGTAGAAGCTAGATTTTGATTTTATTAGCAGACAGATTTTGAATCTCTAAAATAAATAAAGTACCTACTTAGCTGACGTACAACATTAGTCGCCAAATAATCAATTTAGAAGATACTTAATATATTTTATCGGTAGCTGATTTTTGTAAATTGTTGTTTGTAATTTGGCGCTGGATTTTTCATATTCTTGGGTTGGGATAGTAAAAATGGCATATTAGTTTAAAAGAGTTAGGTTGCAGCTGCTAATGAAAAACTTTAGTCGCTGCACTTATAATTTCCCGTTTTTGACGTGATAACGTCTTATAAATCGATGAACGCACGAAAAAGTGTGACTCATTGTCCCGTTCCGTTGACTGACATATCAACACACAGCCCAAACCGCTGGTTCTAGAGAATAGAGATTCCAAATTTGGCACGTTGGTTCCTTGTAAGGTCTAGGGGTGCACTAAGAAAGGATTTTTCAAAATTCACGCTCTAAGGGGGTGAAATGGGGGTCCAAAGTTTGTATGGGGAAACAAGATCGACTATTTTATTCGAAACTTCACTAGGAGTATTCCTAACGATAAATGAGTAAATACGTGTTGTGCAATTTTTCATCAATGTTTTCTTATGACGTTATCACGTAAAATTATCGTCCGTAAACCGACTTTACAGACAACCATGTTTTTTTTATATTATTACTTCCCAAGTTGGGCTCCGGAGGGGGCCCTCAACTAAATACTTATAGACCTAGGAGTAGATACGACCGGCAAAACATTCCGTTTCCTTAAATTGATAATTAAATAAGTAATTTAACTTTTAGATAATAATATATATTGTTATTTCCTTTATGCTCACATTCTTCCACACTGTGTCTATTAAATTTGTAAATCTCTTCTTATGTTGCCTTCCGTTTCTTCACCAAATGGACTCTGCGGAAGACCAGCGCTGGCTGTTAAAGTCAGCATCATGCTGAGAGGGGTCTATTTCGTGACACGGCCTAGGCCGTCTTTAGGGTTCCATAGCCAAAATAGGCAACTATCCGTCTGTCCGTCTGTCCGTATGTCACAGGCATTTTACTCGAAAACTATAAGGTGTATTTGAATAAAAATTTGAAGATAGGTGTATTTTGTTAGCCGCTACATAGTTCTGTAATGAAATGACTAAAAAAATATTATTTAGGGGTGCACTCCATACTTGTACCTAACTGCAAGTAAAAAAAAACCTTGTAAGTCCACGTGTGGCACATTATGATGATTAAGTGAATATGGTCAGAGATAATCGCCCCGAAAGTCACAAAAATTGTGTGTCCCCTCTAATTTTTGAATGGTGTATTTAAAAAATATGAAAAAAATCATGAACAAAGGGCTTATTAAATTCTTTCACCAAAAATTATCTTGAACGAGATCGGTTCAAAGGTTTTCGAGATATTGTTGAAAAACTGCCTTCCCTATAGAAAAGGACGTGAGTGCCTATAAATAATAAATATTAGGGGACATTGTTACACAAATCGAACTAGGCCTATAGTAAGCTCAATAAGGCTTGTGTTCTAGGTACTAGACGACGATATATTATGTATACTAGATATAAATACTTATATTCATAGAAAACATCCAAGACGCAGAAACAAATATTCCTGCTCATCAAGTTATCATTATCACACAAATATTTGCCCTTACTGGGATTCGAACCCAGGACCGACAGGAGGAGGATATGTTAATAGGCACGGAACCCTTCGTTGTGCGTGGTCCGACACTGTGTTTGTATTAAGTAATGCTGTCACGAATAAATGTTTTGATTTTTTAATTGAAATAGTTTTTTATCTGCTTTACCCCCTTAGAAAAAGAGAAACCAAAGCCGGAAGATGACTTGTCCAATCATAATGAAATATTCTTGAGAAGTATTGTTGAAAGTCCAGATTTTGGTCGAAAAACTGAGGTAAGTTTACGTAAAATAAGAACATCAAATTAAATGCATGCTAAAGGCATGCTACGAAAAAATTGCGGCATACTAATAATAGACATGGTAACATTTCTGACAAGTCGCATGTATGTATTATTCTATCTTATCTGTACACAGTTGTGTATGTGTGGGGGAAGCGGAACGGCGGGTACGTTATCCGCATATCACAAATTTCTCGTGATTTATAGCGTAATATTTTTCCTGTGACTGATAGATTAGATGATTGATCACAGTTTATCGCAACGTTAGCTTATAATTCATTAATGAATACCATTTCATTACTTTTCATTCATTAAAACCAAGTGCCACGCCTACGTCGTTTGTAATATTTTGGAAGTTCCATTGTGAATCTTGTTAGATTTAAACGAAGTAGAATGTGAAGTGGTAGTGTTATTATTGCAGCCCATCGAATCGGAGGAGGACTTGGTCGTAAAACCCGTATCATTGGAAAACGTAAACATAATACGGTCGCTGAGCGAGTATCGTGGCAACAACATCAGAACTATCGAGCAAGCTGAACTCGCTATATTGCTATCCAGAGTACATTTTAAGGTATGTTTCGATGTAGTATCGCTAGCAAACAATATTTTATTACCTCGATGCTATTTCGGCGTAGCTTCTATACGCTGAAGTGTTGATAAATAGCAAAGAATACAAAGTTACGATAGTTACGGCGCGGCGTATGCTCAGTTTTGCCTTTGTTGTGTTACTGACTGCTTGTACAAGTATCTGAATACTACATACATTCAACTAGGCACTAATATTGGTTAATTAATATTAAAAACTTTGTAAAGTTCAAACCTCCTTAGTAAAAAAATGTAGGCATTGTGTAGGAGTAAGTACTGTTAGCATGTACTTTCTCCAAACAGGTTTACTAAATATACATATTAATAACATCCTTGTATAGTCGAGTGTAAAAATATATTAGTACTCAACAACTCTTAACTAAGGTGACACTGATCTGTATATTGTTTCAATAATCTAGTCAATGCATATTTAAATGTTAAGAAACTTTTCAGGCTTTAATAGATGCTCATGATGCAATAGGTGCCCTGTGGCTTCAAAGAGGATCTGGCATTGATGAGCACCCCATTGTGAAGCAAGACAAAGAGTCTGCTGAAGCAGGAGACGCCAGCGCCGAGGAAAACGGAGACATGCCTGTGGAAACTGTCAAAGTAGTCGGCCTCAGGAAAGTGCCTGGACAACCTTTAGGATTAACGGTAACTTACAAATTTAATAAATTTGGAAGTTCTGACTATAAATTTTGAATGATTTTGGTTTAAGAACATAGGCAAACATCACACCCACACCTAGATTATGTTTCAACTGATTGCTCCATACTTAAAAATAATCCAACCGAAATTAGAATCTAGTTTCTGTGGTTACTGGTTACTCAAGTCAACATAATTATTTATCCTTATTAGATATCTATTATAATGTGGTCAACTTATGATATTTGTTGCCCGCCATTACTTTTTGCGGGAATAAATTACAACAACATAAGCGTCAGTGGCATCAATTGTGTTAACACATTCACTGCCAACGACTTCATAGCTCTACACTCGTACTCGTAGCCAATAACATGCAAAAAACCGTATGTAGAGGAAAGCGCCCACGAGCAGAGTGCCGACGCGTGGGTGCAGGGATATGACGATAACGAGGCGCGGGCGATACGCGGGAGGCAATACCTAAAAGGTAAAATTCCTGCACCCGCGCACCGCGCAGGCGAGGACTGAGTTAAACAGTCTACCTGTACACTATGTAGGTTTCTGTTTGATTCAATTGTGGGCTGTAAGAACATCCTTATGGCATTATGTCTGGCTTTTGCATATTTTGTGTTGTGCAATAAAGTTTTAATAAACACATTATCATGTGAGAATTCCACAAATTAAGACTCTTATGTCACCTTGAACACTTTCCCAAAACTTGAACAATGGGTTTAATTGTGTAAATACTTATGTAGAATTCACATACCTAAGTTTTGACAATTGTTTTCGTTACAAAAGAAAATGATTCATTGATTACATATTAATCACTTCAAAGCTAACACGTAAATTGCATGTTGTTTATAATTAAGTAACATCATGCATGAGTCATAGTGACATTATGCAAGTTTAATTGATTCAAATTTAGCTTCATTTACTAATGCTGGTCTCATGACGAAGAGTAATTAATGGAATATGTTGCTTTTTTCTTAAATTTTAGCAGGTTTCTTTAAACATAGATTTTGTACAGTTACATCTTTAAAATATGTATACTTGAGTTGGCCGCATTGCATCAAAAAGCAACTCTACCATCCAAGGTAGAAGATTGCAATTCCAATGACAGTTTTATAAAAAGTCGGCCACATTAAATAATCTCAACCATATCAGAACTTATTTCTGGAGAATTATGCCCTTATTTGTAGGCTATATTTTATCGCGCTGCTTCGCATGCGTTCTTTGTACAGTCGACGCCAAAAGTACGTTTACACTTTTTTACCTTATTCCGTTGCAATAAGGCGAATAGTGTAAACGTATTTTTGGCGTCGACCGTACGTTGTGGTACAAGTGTTGATATAAAGACATCCAAGATAAATTGTTATCATGGCAAATAAAAACAAAAAATATTTGTAACCCAATTTGTTCTTCCAGGTAACAACAGACGAGCATGGTCAACTAATAGTAGCTAGAATATTAGCCGGCAGTTCCGCCGCCAAGCAAGCCTTACTCTCCATAGGAGATGTCCTTCTAGAAGTAGACGGTGTCCAAATAGACACTGAGGAGCAGCTCAAAGAAGCAGTGTCTAAACCCAATGATAGGGTTACCTTGAAAGTGGGACCGAACCTTAAGGAGAAAAGTTCTCAGTTGACAAATAAGCTTAGTGTGAGTAAATTAATTAAGAAGTAACTGTATGTTAATTGTGTAAGTGATTATCTAATTAGATCCTGTTACTGTGTATTCTAATGGGAATATTAGTAACTTTGTGTATTTCTGACAAAATGTATGTTTAATACGAATGATTTGTGCAGGTTTGGAGAAGATTGATCTTTACTTACTTTGTTTTTTATTACAGTGTTTCATGAGAGCGCTGTTCGACTACGACCCGAAGGATGACACGTTATTGCCTTGTAAAGAAATTGGTTTGGAATTTAAAAAAGGTGACATTTTACAAGTAAGTTGTTATTCATTTTGGGTAAATGTTCGATTTACAACCTATAATAGTTACCTGGGGCCCATTGCATAACAATTTACAACTTATAATACAAGCGGAAGTCTCTTTCTAATGCGAGGAGTTGAAAAGAGGTTTCCGCTTGTAATATAAGTTACAAGTAGTTATGCAATAGGCCCCTGGTCTATATGAGGAGAGCATTTGTAACAAATTAATCTGTCCAAATATCGACCTTACCCGTCCCCAGGAAGCTGGACGCAAGTCGGCTCCCCATACAAACATAGTTTGGCCCTCCTTTTAAAACGGCGTGGTGGAATAACATGTAACTTGGAACCCATAAAAAACATTCCCATGTAAAAAATAGGCCAAATCTAGAATCTCTTCCACCGTAAAAAGTTGTGAGATATTTCGTAGTGCCAAGTCAGGCATTCTTATTAATCTTTATATGCTTGCTAAATAAAATTCTGCAGCTTGGGAATCACACAACTTTACTGCATTTATTAATTTTTGCATACATAAAACTATGTAGTATTGTGTGATTGTCAAGTCACAAAATTTTATTTAGCAGGCAAAGAAAGATTAATAAGCATGCCTGACTTGGCTCTACGAAATATCTCACAACTTTTTATGGTGGAAGAGATTCGAGATTTGGCCTATTTTTTACATGGAATGATTTTTATGGGATCTCACTTATTTCTGTAGGTGTTATCAATACATACAAATTTATGAATGCAGCTGGGAATACAATTTTTGCAGAGACTGTATGAAAATGTTATTTCACCTACCGCAAATAACGTGTGTATAGTTTTCTAGTGCATTGTCCATCTAACACTAACCGCTTGCAAATCGTATAGTGCACTGTACCTACCTTGTTATTACTATAGGGTGGGCCATAACTCTTTTCACATTTACATACATAAATGTATGTAAATGTGAAAAGAGTTATGGTCCACCCTATATTTGCAGGAACTGCAAAAGTAACTTTGTAATTGCATGTATTTGTATAGGATTACAAACTTACTTAGGCAGTTTATATCTCTGAAACGTGACTGAAATTGCAATATTTTTAGGTTTTTTTATGAATTGATAGGCTAAAAACTAATTATGTTTAAAACTTGGGGCTTGTGGGTCTGCTAGAAGTACCTTAGAATTATGTTGATCATTATAAGTCAATGAGTATGTCAGTGACAAAACTAAGGAACTTTGACGGGCAATAGTTCTTAAACTAATAGTTCGAATTGAATTATATTTAGAATACATCTAAGCCATATTATGCCCTATATGTTACTGAACAAATAGGGATCTAGTCTAGCTTTAGCCAGCACAAAATTACAGGATGTTGAAAATGGCCTCTTTGTTTTGCTCGTTTTGGCGGTGCCCCCAGATACACAATGGAATCCGCCATATCTAGGTCGGAAACTAGTTTCTGATGCTAGAAATTATAATAGGAAAAAAAATCAGAAATTCAGTATGAAGAACTTCTTGTTTTTATTTTGTTATAATTTGTACTCTTAACTAGCTGTGTTTGCAAGTTTTCCTTTCAATGAATATCATCTGTAGCAGCGCCATTGTCTCGAAAATACACCAATAAATATTAAATTGCAGGTGTCCGACAGAAAAGATCCGAACTGGTGGCAGGCAAGTCATGTAGAAAACACGGACGTCGTGGGTTTGATACCGTCTCCAGAGTTGGAAGAAAGAAGGAAAGCTTATGTTCCTCCTGAGGCTGACTTTGTTCACAAAATTAGCATATGTGGAGCTAGGGTGCGTAACATCTACCTTTATTACAAGCTTATTTAACGTGCAGTGTACAGATGCAGTGCATAATTGTTTTCCATCGTATTTTCTCGGAAACGTTCGTATCTGTCATGCCACAAAGCTGGTCTGATGATGGGGACAGAAGGTCTTAACAGCAACTCTTAAACTACGCAAGATAAACCGGTCGTGCTTGGGCTCATTAGAACCGTGTCAATGAGTAGTTGCTGACTGCTAAGTCAATACAAAATTTCCTTATTTTACAAGCTATTTTATTAACTTGCAATGTACATATTATGTATGTATGTTTTTTCGGGTGGAATCATGCAACTCAATTTTGAAGCAGATATCTTCAACGGATTGAGCTGAAATTTTGGGTTAAAGTATAGTTTGGATGACAATTCAATATTATGGTTCCATCGCGCTGATCTGATGATGGAGACAGAAGGTGGCCATGGAAATTCAGTACTTAACAGATGGAACGAGTTTGGGCTCGTTCAAATCGTCTCAGCGAGTAGTTGATGACTGCAAACAAGTACAGTCAACAGTAAAAGATTATACAAAATTTCATTTCTGTCAAAAAATGATTTTTAACTATATTTCCGCGTAGGATCCATCGGTAGAGGTCTTTTTCGGTATTGACAAAAAACAATAGGGGTGTAGACTAAATTTTTTTTATGATGCTATTTTCGAACCATTTTTTGGAGAGTAACAAAATGTTTGTATGGGAGCAACTACACTTAAAGAACATAAATACCTAAAAATAGACAAAGATTGACTCGCTGGCGGCAGCCCAAAACGCTTCATATTAAGTGACTTAAAAGTATGACGTCACAATCTGGTATTTGTACTAATCGTTGTATAGAAAATCAAGTAAATTTGCTGTTTCGGTCACGAAATACTGCGTTTAGGTCCATAGTTGACATAGAATTTTGTTTCTATAAAATCGTTAGGATTCTATTGATAGCTTTAAATTTGATCTTGGATAATAAAAAAATGCATATTTTGTCTAAACTTTCAAGGTTTTTATGATTTTAATGATATATTTCTAATTTATTCTTTATTACAATAATTTCATGGTTTACTATTCATTTAGCAATACTACGTTATACATTTTAACATGAGTCTAACGCCCCTATTAACGGGGCATGAGTAAATTACGGATCCAGTTATTAGGCATAGACGCTCGTCAGGCCTATGAAAATGAATACGCCATGCCTGTAAAAACAATAAAATAAGGTACAAGAGATTAAAGAATGACAGTTGCATTTTCACTTCACTTGGTTATCTCGCAGATATCTAAAAAGAAAAAGAAGTTCGTGTACGAGTCCCGCTCGAGCGTGCAACTGGAGGGCGCCGAACTAGCCCTGTACGAGGAGGTGGCGCGCACGCCGCCGTTCCTGCGGCGCGTGCTCGCGCTGGTGGGCACGCGCGGCGTGGGCCGCCGCACGCTCAAGAACCGCCTCATCGCCGACCACCCCGACCGGTTCGGGGCCGTCGTTCCCCGTGAGTAGTCCTGCACTTGTACCGCTGCGGCCGGGTCGTGCCACGCGAACTAGCCCTGTACGAGGAGGTGGCGCGCACGCCGCCGTTCCTGCGGCGCGTGCTCGCGCTGGTGGGCACGCGCGGCGTGGGCCGCCGCACGCTCAAGAACCGCCTCATCGCCGACCACCCCGACCGGTTCGGGGCCGTCGTTCCCCGTGAGTAGAGGTCCTGCACTCGTACCGCTGCGGCCGGGTCGTGCCACGCGAACTAGCCCTGTACGAGGAGGTGGCGCGCACGCCGCCGTTCCTGCGGCGCGTGCTCGCGCTGGTGGGCACGCGCGGCGTGGGCCGCCGCACGCTCAAGAACCGCCTCATCGCCGACCACCCCGACCGGTTCGGGGCCGTCGTTCCCCGTGAGTAGAGGTCCTGCACTCGTACCGCTGCGGCCGGGTCGTGCCACGCGAACTAGCCCTGTACGAGGAGGTGGCGCGCACGCCGCCGTTCCTGCGGCGCGTGCTCGCGCTGGTGGGCACGCGCGGCGTGGGCCGCCGCACGCTCAAGAACCGCCTCATCGCCGACCACCCCGACCGGTTCGGGGCCGTCGTTCCCCGTGAGTAGTCCTGCACTCGTACCGCTGCGGCCGGGTCGTGCCACGCGAACTAGCCCTGTACGAGGAGGTGGCGCGCACGCCGCCGTTCCTGCGGCGCGTGCTCGCGCTGGTGGGCACGCGCGGCGTGGGCCGCCGCACGCTCAAGAACCGCCTCATCGCCGACCACCCCGACCGGTTCGGGGCCGTCGTTCCCCGTGAGTAGTCCTGCACTTGTACCGCTGCGGCCGGGTCGTGCCACGCGAACTAGCCCTGTACGAGGAGGTGGCGCGCACGCCGCCGTTCCTGCGGCGCGTGCTCGCGCTGGTGGGCACGCGCGGCGTGGGCCGCCGCACGCTCAAGAACCGCCTCATCGCCGACCACCCCGACCGGTTCAGGGCCGTCGTTCCCCGTGAGTAGTCCTGCACTTGTACCGCTGCGGCCGGGTCGTGCCACGCGAACTAGCCCTGTACGAGGAGGTGGCGCGCACGCCGCCGTTCCTGCGGCGCGTGCTCGCGCTGGTGGGCACGCGCGGCGTGGGCCGCCGCACGCTCAAGAACCGCCTCATCGCCGACCACCCCGACCGGTTCGGGGCCGTCGTTCCCCGTGAGTAGTCCTGCACTTGTACCGCTGCGGCCGGGTCGTGCCACGCGAACTAGCCCTGTACGAGGAGGTGGCGCGCACGCCGCCGTTCCTGCGGCGCGTGCTCGCGCTGGTGGGCACGCGCGGCGTGGGCCGCCGCACGCTCAAGAACCGCCTCATCGCCGACCACCCCGACCGGTTCGGGGCCGTCGTTCCCCGTGAGTAGTCCTGCACTTGTACCGCTGCGGCCGGGTCGTGCCACGCGAACTAGCCCTGTACGAGGAGGTGGCGCGCACGCCGCCGTTCCTGCGGCGCGTGCTCGCGCTGGTGGGCACGCGCGGCGTGGGCCGCCGCACGCTCAAGAACCGCCTCATCGCCGACCACCCCGACCGGTTCGGGGCCGTCGTTCCCCGTGAGTAGTCCTGCACTTGTACCGCTGCGGCCGGGTCGTGCCACGCGAACTAGCCCTGTACGAGGAGGTGGCGCGCACGCCGCCGTTCCTGCGGCGCGTGCTCGCGCTGGTGGGCACGCGCGGCGTGGGCCGCCGCACGCTCAAGAACCGCCTCATCGCCGACCACCCCGACCGGTTCGGGGCCGTCGTTCCCCGTGAGTAGTCCTGCACTTGTACCGCTGCGGCCGGGTCGTGCCACGCGAACTAGCCCTGTACGAGGAGGTGGCGCGCACGCCGCCGTTCCTGCGGCGCGTGCTCGCGCTGGTGGGCACGCGCGGCGTGGGCCGCCGCACGCTCAAGAACCGCCTCATCGCCGACCACCCCGACCGGTTCGGGGCCGTCGTTCCCCGTGAGTAGTCCTGCACTTGTACCGCTGCGGCCGGGTCGTGCCACGCGAACTAGCCCTGTACGAGGAGGTGGCGCGCACGCCGCCGTTCCTGCGGCGCGTGCTCGCGCTGGTGGGCACGCGCGGCGTGGGCCGCCGCACGCTCAAGAACCGCCTCATCGCCGACCACCCCGACCGGTTCGGGGCCGTCGTTCCCCGTGAGTAGTCCTGCACTTGTACCGCTGCGGCCGGGTCGTGCCACGCGAACTAGCCCTGTACGAGGAGGTGGCGCGCACGCCGCCGTTCCTGCGGCGCGTGCTCGCGCTGGTGGGCACGCGCGGCGTGGGCCGCCGCACGCTCAAGAACCGCCTCATCGCCGACCACCCCGACCGGTTCGGGGCCGTCGTTCCCCGTGAGTAGTCCTGCACTTGTACCGCTGCGGCCGGGTCGTGCCACGCGAACTAGCCCTGTACGAGGAGGTGGCGCGCACGCCGCCGTTCCTGCGGCGCGTGCTCGCGCTGGTGGGCACGCGCGGCGTGGGCCGCCGCACGCTCAAGAACCGCCTCATCGCCGACCACCCCGACCGGTTCGGGGCCGTCGTTCCCCGTGAGTAGTCCTGCACTTGTACCGCTGCGGCCGGGTCGTGCCACGCGAACTAGCCCTGTACGAGGAGGTGGCGCGCACGCCGCCGTTCCTGCGGCGCGTGCTCGCGCTGGTGGGCACGCGCGGCGTGGGCCGCCGCACGCTCAAGAACCGCCTCATCGCCGACCACCCCGACCGGTTCGGGGCCGTCGTTCCCCGTGAGTAGTCCTGCACTTGTACCGCTGCGGCCGGGTCGTGCCACGCGAACTAGCCCTGTACGAGGAGGTGGCGCGCACGCCGCCGTTCCTGCGGCGCGTGCTCGCGCTGGTGGGCACGCGCGGCGTGGGCCGCCGCACGCTCAAGAACCGCCTCATCGCCGACCACCCCGACCGGTTCGGGGCCGTCGTTCCCCGTGAGTAGTCCTGCACTTGTACCGCTGCGGCCGGGTCGTGCCACGCGAACTAGCCCTGTACGAGGAGGTGGCGCGCACGCCGCCGTTCCTGCGGCGCGTGCTCGCGCTGGTGGGCACGCGCGGCGTGGGCCGCCGCACGCTCAAGAACCGCCTCATCGCCGACCACCCCGACCGGTTCGGGGCCGTCGTTCCCCGTGAGTAGTCCTGCACTTGTACCGCTGCGGCCGGGTCGTGCCACGCGAACTAGCCCTGTACGAGGAGGTGGCGCGCACGCCGCCGTTCCTGCGGCGCGTGCTCGCGCTGGTGGGCACGCGCGGCGTGGGCCGCCGCACGCTCAAGAACCGCCTCATCGCCGACCACCCCGACCGGTTCGGGGCCGTCGTTCCCCGTGAGTAGTCCTGCACTTGTACCGCTGCGGCCGGGTCGTGCCACGCGAACTAGCCCTGTACGAGGAGGTGGCGCGCACGCCGCCGTTCCTGCGGCGCGTGCTCGCGCTGGTGGGCACGCGCGGCGTGGGCCGCCGCACGCTCAAGAACCGCCTCATCGCCGACCACCCCGACCGGTTCGGGGCCGTCGTTCCCCGTGAGTAGTCCTGCACTCGTACCGCTGCGGCCGGGTCGTGTCACGGGTAGCCACCTGGGAGTAGCGTAAAACAAATTCGTACAAACGTCCGATTTGTCGCAATCACACAGACATACGTCGCTACAGTAAACCTAAGCAGAGTTTGGTGGACTCGGCGGTGCAAAAGTCACGTGTTACCACCAACTTGTTAAAGTGGTAACAGCTGGGAATTTTTTCCCCATTTTTTACCAGTGGGAACTAAAGGGAAAATAGTAATTGATGTTAACTACTGGGGTTTTTTCCCAGTAGTTACCAACCAGTACTTTAGTGGTAAAAGATGGGAAAAAAATTCTCTGTAGTTACCACCAAGTACTTTAGTGGAAAAAGATAAGAAAGAAAATCCCAGCTGTTACCATTGGTAGCAAATGGTGGTTACGGGTGGGATTATCCCCGTGTGTCGCGTAAAACTTGTTTTCAGTGGAGCGCCTAGGTCTTTAAGAGACTGTAGTTGACATACTGAGATATTCTTCGGGACGTGCGGCGTCTGACCTGCACTGTACAAATTGAATCATTTTGCTTACTTCATGTGGTCGATATTTAAACTGCTTTACTTTGTGTCGTTATCTCGATCATTTCACTGTATGAAAATATTGATTTTAACATTTCCAGACACATCCCGGCCCCCTCGGCCTCTAGAAGAGAACGGGACATCCTACTGGTTCGTTTCGCGCGAAGAAATGGAGCGCGACGCGCACGCGGGCCGCTTCCTCGAGTACGGCGAGCACAACGGACACCTGTACGGGACGCATTTGGACTCCATCAGGGCCATCATCAAGGAAGGTGAGTGACTCGTGTCACATGATATCCCGATCAGGGGCGGCCTTAGCGCTAGCGAGGCCCTGCTCTTTAGGGAATCATGTGTGACGAGAAAATACAAATAAATACCTCTCCACCTAACCACCTCTGGAGTCCTCGCGGGAGTCCGCTGGATGCGGGTGGCGCAGGACCGGTCACTTTGACTCTCTTTGGGGGAGGCCTATGTCCAGCAGTGGACGTTTTTCGACAGATATGATGATGATGCAAGACTTGGAGGTTCAACTATAAATTGCATGCCATTTCGTAATAATAACTGTTCAAAAACGATTGGTTCCAGGTAAAATGTGCATCCTAGACTGCGCGCCGCAGTCCCTGAAGCTGCTGCACAACAGCAGCGAGTTCCTGCCGTACGTGGTGCTGCTGGGCGCGCCCGGCATGGAGCAGCTGCGGAACCTCACCTTCGCCTCCAACCGCAACTTGACGGTATGCTTATTACAAAAATCATCTACACTCGCGGTCACAAATTTCGGGTCACCCTAAATTAAATAACTGTAATAGGTTTTTTTAAATATTTATCATTAGTTTTATTTACATAATATAGTATTCTTTATAATATGTATTAGCAATTTAAAAATATAATATCATAAAAATATCAAAATCCAAAATGACGATTTTTGCGATATCTCGCTCCGTTAACGTTGTTTTTTCCATGGGGTTTTAAGAGTCCGATTTATACCTGGTAACGTTATTTTTTTACTGTTATTGTTGCAGTTGAGATGTAAAATTAAATAAAGATCATGACGTCTTAAAAACTGTACAACCTTGCACTATTTTTAAGAAATATGACGGAATTTTACCGACCCGTATTCTTTGTCCGCGAGTGTAGTCTTGTTTAATACCTCTCGTTCCATGTAAAATTAGAATTTTAACATACAAATTTGATTCAAGGGAGAAATGTGTTGTTTCAATTGGTTCCGTTAGCTTTGTGGCAGCGTATGTCAGAAAGACGCAGGTTCAAATGCTACGCGAAGCAGCATATGTTTAAATTTTTGCCTTTAATTTGGACGTCACTGCTTGAGGAAAACGAGTAAATAGATAAATTGATCAATTTTTCTTAGTTTATCAGGGGTATCAAAGAGAGACATTACTAGACATATACCTACTAGTTTTACTTGTTTCGATCATTCAAACATGTCTACAATTTTGTTTCACGTTTCAAAATTGTTTTCCATCGCATGTCGGTTAACGCATGATCTTCCAATCGTATATGAAATAAGGTATAAAGTAGAAAAACCCCTACTATTGTGTGCATAGATCGAACATGCCGTCTTTTCTGTGCCGCGGCGTTTTGTGAGTTTTCAGAAATAAAAACGCTTTGACGAGTGCATGAAACTGACGTGACGTGCATATTGAACTTATTTCCATGCTCCGGTCGATCGCTCGATTAGTGTAAGAACGACAGAGATAGCTATATTTGTATTCCTTGATATTGGAACTTGCTGCGCGAAATTTCAACAATCCTCAAAATTGCGTCAAAATTGGAGTCCTAAAAATGTTTCCAGTATGTTCAATCATTCAATAAATTGTAAATTTGTATGCCAGTATACCTTGTGCTCGAGCATTATTACGTGGTAATTTCGATGGAGTTTAGATTAATTTATAGCCCTTTGAACGTCTCTATCATCGGGTTGTAATAAACATTACAGAAGATCCACATGTTTAACTTACATTGATAATAATCATTAATCAACAATAATATGACAAATCAAATTACAATCAAATCAAGCAGTGGATGACACTGTGAAGTATGAATAATTCAATTTCAAATTAGAATTTCAAGCAATGTTAGATGTGTGTCGTTCAAAGGGATAGACGCGTCAGGTTCCAAATTACGCTTCAATATTAAAGCAGTTAGCCTACATCTCCTGTGCCTGTCTCCAGGAAATAGTATTGACGTATCAGTGAATCTAGTTAACGGAATGCCAAAATAATTTAGACTTAACCTTTTAATTGCGAGTAAAATTGTGATGTTGGTTTGATCTATTGCTGATGAAATCAATTGCCCAATCTGTCATCAATCATGGTTTACATTTTTTAATATGGCAGTGTATCTTGATGATGAAGTATAATAAAAATAACTACCAATATCAATTTGACGTCAAAAGGTTAAGCCTATTTTTCCCCCTAGTTCTTAGATTTCAGTTTTTATTTGAGAATCCTTATACTCAGCTGCACAAACGAAAAATATTAGTCGTGACTATCCCTTTATCTTAGGGCGGGTTGCACCAACTTACGATTACCGACCGATCAACGTCAAAAATGGCGCCGGCATCCGTCATTTCCATAGGAGCTTGTCACACTCCCCATACATTCAGATTTTTACGATCACCGCTTACGATTACAAACGGTTTGGTGCAACCCATCCTTAGCCAATCAGAAAGTGACAGCTAATGTCCTGGTTAATCTATTGGACGTTTGTGCAACGGTGTGTTGGCATGCCAGTGTTTTGTTTAAATCCGTGTTGTACGCATGTCTAGTTCGACCGGCAGAGCTCCATTCGCTTTAGCTCGCGCCGCGCGCGTACGCTAGAGTCCCTCGCTTCGCTCTATGAGGTAAGTTTCCCCTTTTTTTATGTCTACTAAATGTCTTTACTGTTTTTAATGTTTATGTTAAATTTAATGTTTCCGGGGTATTTACTTTTTCTTACATAATTTTACTTTAGTTACACTTACCTACACAGACATATCAGTAATATGCCTGTGCTTTACCACTTTTTTAAATAAAATAGACAAATCAGCCTAAGAATATACCTAGTTCCATTTCAGTATGTTTTTAGGATTTAGTTACCTATCTAACAGTGTGCTCCTTGACAATGCTAGCAAGTCCTTACATGCATTGTTATTATCTTATAGAATGTTAATGTTGTTTTGTGTGCATGGTTAATTTGTAATAGTAGTTTATGCTACTGATACATAATGAGAGGCCTTAAAATACGAGTGTGGTTTTATGAAACGAGCGTAAGCGAGTTTCATAATAGGATCACACGAGTGTTTTAAGGCCTAATTATGTACAGTTGCATACACTACTTTATCTAAACACATATCATAAGCGCTCTATGATGGGTTCAGAAGCCGTAGGGAAATGACCTGCATTGCTAATAATGCTACCTGTACAATATCTATAGACTATATATATTTAAATAATGCAATAAAAGTAAATTTGAACAAATACAGAAACAAATTATTTATTGTAAATAATAGTTATAATTCACATTTACATTGGATTGATATATTTAATGGTCCTGGTTGTATTTGTAGTGGGATGGTCTTGGTTTGAAGTTGCAGAGCTTGATGGCATGTTTATATTTATGATTTCTTTACTTTGAATTGAATTTAGTATCTTATTTGACAAGACGAATATTTTTTTTAAATCATAGACAAACGAATGAAGTCCCTATTCTCATGTCACTCGAGATCAAATGTCATGCGGTTTATATTAAAACATACTGAATTGACGTTTTGTATCGATAACTGTTTAAATATCTAGAGACACTAGAATAGATACCCACTTGAGTTTTGACAGCTGTTCCAAATTTAAACTCATAACGATACCGATAATCTGTACTATAATAACATTACAGTACATATTTTACCTACTACCACAGACAAGAAAGTTGTCATAGTAAAATTGGTTGTAATAATGCTGGTCATTACCGACGGTTTCTGAACGCATTTTAGAGCACTAATGATATGTGCGTAGATAAAATATATTGCATAACCATAGATCTGTACCATCGGCCCAAGCCAGAGTCGACCAGTTTCCAAACAGTATCGCTTGCAATGCTATACGTTGACTCTGGCTTGGGCGATAGAACCTATGGTCATATCATAATAGTACATTATTTTTACCACAGATTATACATATATTGCATCATTACGAAACATTTGACAGTGCCAAGCAAAAAAGCTTGTCGCAGTCCAATTCCCTTAACGACTCAGTGTAAACAAACTAGTACTCACTAAAAGCGAAACACTGACTTTGATCTTACATATACGAACGAACAGGAAGAAGACATGAAACAAACGCTCGAAGAGAGCGCGAGGATACAGCGACATTACGAGAAGTACATCGACCTGGTGGTGACCAACCACAACAACGACACCACGCACGCGCGCCTCGAGGACGCGCTGCACGCGCTCTCCACCGACCACCAGTGGGTGCCCGTCAGCTGGATCTACTAACTCATTGCTGGCTCAATAACTAACATACACAATCCAGCGCCATACCGAACGACCAGTGTATGCTAAACATTGTCGATTGTCGCGTTTATCGGGTTATTCCCACCTGTTACCACCAATTTGTTACCGGTGGTAACAGGTGGAATGCTGCCATCTTTTACCAGTGGGAACTAATGGAAATAGTAATTGATAGTAACTACTGGGATTTTTTCCCTGTAGTTACCACCGAGTACTTTAGTGGTAAAAAAATAGAAAAATTATTCCCAAAAGTTACCTTAGCACCGAATACTTTAGTGGTAAAAGATGGAGGATAAAATCCCACTGGTAACAAATTGGTGGTAACAGGGTGGGAATAACCCCGTCTATCGATAGCCTCCTAACAAATGATACATCCATATATTTATAATGGTCAATCTTAGTGATACCTACTCTCGCATCACATGCGCTGTGCGCGCTACTTCTAGCCCAATAACTAGTAGACGTAATACAAACTATTATTGAAAGAACCATAAAACGAATATCAAACTTCTGACGCGTCTCAATAAAGTTAGTGCGGAGTTTTTTCATATAAGGCAGCTTGATAAATTGGTAATAAGTTTATAAATATGGATACCACGTGGTTTTCCCGCTTTAAACAGCTAGTTTCCCTTTTATATCGAAGATTATAGAGCTGCAAAACCGCGAAACTTCTAAAATATAGTAATCTTTGTACCATGAGCACGACGACAGCAAACTAGCATACGGTTTATGGAGTTCCAGCCATTTGAAGGATTTGAAGATTTCAAAGTGTTATGCAAATATGCATGCTATTAGCTCAATTTTTGTATCAAAAAAAAAACCTTATAACTATTATGGGAACTCGCAATCTTTATACTTACTATCTTTTTTTACTCTTTTTATTAATCAAATTATATGCTTTTTAAGATCGACTTTGAATGAGAAATGAATTTTTATTAGGTTAAGTCATACCTACATCACAGGTTGTATGTAGATTTATATTTTAAGGATGAAATCTCGTTTTTAATTAAGTATTTCTAATTATACACTTCTGCACGAAGATTATTATACCAGTATTCTATGAAATGGTATTTTAGATTAGCAAATATAACCTCGTAAATCCTGTGTTTTTTCAACTTTAGTTGTCCTAACTGCCCAGTGTACTACACGAAGTACATACTAAGAATAGTGCTTTAGATCGAAAGGAATGTTTTAGATTTTATGTAACTTCTTGCTATTTTGATCTTATTCTGTATGTTTATCGTTTTTAGCACATCTTTAATTAGTACGCCGTGAAGTATATTCGGCAGTTATTCTTGCTATGCAGTTTAAAATGTCAGGTCTGAGGTACTATCGTACAAGTACGCTAGGACTTACGAGGTACATTGTACTGTTGATACAACAATTTATTTATCATGATTTCTAGGAAAAGATGATCGTATTTAATACGCTGCAGGTTTTGTGTAGATATACATAGTTTATCGGAATTCTTAGCCCTTTTTCAGGCAGAGGCTTTATATAGACCATATACAACCTGTCAAACATGTATCTTAATGTCAATAAATAAGACTGACATTCGATAGTCATTTTTCAACTGCCGGCCTGGAAAAGGGTTTATCTACTAAGATGCGAGGTGGCTATGGTCCCCAACGATAAATTCAAATACAACCTGGATCTGGACAGGTTTATATTATTAGTACATTTTATAACCTCGAAATCAATTTTAGGATATAAAACAATATCTGCTGGGAACGGTATCACCATATTGTGCCACGCGTAAGTCTTCTACATCTAAATTCAATTTTAAGTAAAGTCATTCCAGTGAGCTGCTTTTCTCAATTTACTAACACGCCATGTTACCACAAGTAAATTAAGCTAACTTTATAACCTTCGCTGTACCCTTAAGTGCTACATCCCTGCATTTGTTATTTTCATACATAGCCTCACCATTGAAAGTGTTCAAAATTAAATGTCCCACCTAACAAACAGGTTTTAATTCTTGTTCTCTAAAAGAGATCACTTAGATCTATACGTAGTTTATATTCTAATTTACAAAGCCCTAATAATAAGTTTCGCATAAATATGCATTTAGTATTTCTGCTTTAAACACATGTTATTCAGTTAGAATTTAACAGCTTACAAAGACAACATCACAAGAAGACGTGTTCACAATTCTTTATAACTTGGGAATGTGGCTCGGTTAAACGGTTACGAACGAGAGTTCAGTGAGGACAAGATTAAACAATGGAAATAAAACGGTTGCACGGGCGCATTGTATTTGTCCACAGACAATATTACGCCCACACTACACTACAAACTATTGCAAAGGCCGGGAAGGAAGGGATTGTGCCTCGTAGTTAAATCGTAATACAATCTGTCTATAACACACTCGGCAGGCAATCCCTTCATTCCCGGCCTTTGTAGTAATGTGCTACTATCGCCTATACATAAAGCTTTTCACCTCTGTCTAGCAAGTACTTAAGTACGAGAGATACAAGTGTATTCACGTACGCTGCAAACCCTGGCGTGCTAACCACACACCAGTCTTCAGTCACGTTTGACCACGGCCTAAGTTTTATAATAATCGTACCTACTTTTATATCACATTAATATAAGCTTACATTTAACTAGCTGATACTTCATTTAGAATCTCACATTCCGTCCATTTTTGTTATGTTATTTAGCTATAAATTTTATTGTATCAAGATTTATTCAATATACTGTATGTAATTGCTTGGCTTGTTTTATTTGTTTGGCTGGTCAATAAAAAGGAAGCTGCGTTTTGTTATGTTTTAATGGGTTCAGTTCGGCTTGTTCTACGCGTTGGTTTGTCTGGGCACGTTCTTGTGTTGTCGCGCGGAGAGTTTGAAGATGTTCGGGTCGATGTGGTTCAGACTCGTCTCGGACGCGGCGCTCGGGGCAGGCTCGGCGTCCACCTTCTCCAACAAATGCGGCGCCAGTAGAAGAAACAGTTGCTGGAAATAGAATAAACGTGCCAAAAAATACATTTGTGCAGAACCAGACACAAAAGTATCTGTCAAGACTAGAAAAGAAAAAATAAATATTTTAGCCGGGTTTTTACAGTTTTAGGTAGGTAAAGGTTAAATGACGGCGAGGACATTACATTGAACTCTGAGCGCAGCGAGGAATACCATTGTTAACGTCGGAGACGAAAAGCTGTTATCGAGTGAAAGTTCAAATGAAATTTCGAAATTGATGGTGAGTTGGACATTAATCGTAATAACACCGATTTTGGATGATTTTTGGTAATTACGCTATTCTCTATCTGACAGAAATTAACCCAAACCTTCCACATCAAAATTTAATTTCGTATTCGTCATCCACAATGCTGAAGTACTTTACACGATATCCAGGGCTAATTATAGTAGTATAGTGTCATAAGTGCTCCCTATCTTCTGAACGACATTCTTCACAATATTCTTCACGTAGGTACTAAAGTGACACTGACACGCCAACTTTTTTCCCATAGGATATGAACCTTAGTTGAAAGCATGAAGGTGACTGACACTGTTCGCTATAACACCTTTAGTCGTCCTTGGCGCCTTGGGCACGACAACACGCAACACTAGGTGTTCTTCGCATCCAAAGGAGACTACTCGTCATCATCTAGTTACCTCAGCCCAGGGAATGAGCGGCAGGTTGGCGAAGGCGGCCTGCCAGCCGGGCAGCCCGAGGTGCACCAGCGCCATCCTGAAGTACTGCGTGAACGAGTCCGCCAGCCAGCCCCATGCTCCCTCGCGAGTGGCTAGCCACACTGACCACGAGCCTCCAGTGTACACCAGACATACCTATAGAGTAATAACTATAAGGCCGCGGTCTGGATGCCAGCGGGCAGCGAGGCGACGAGCGGCAGCTCGACATTTACTCGAGTAATCTTTGGACGCCCGCTGGCGTTCAGACCACGACCTAATGGACTGGCTTGAGTAGGGGAGTGTCTCCATTTAGACGATGCCAATATTGGATTGGCTTACTGGATTGGCCTCGTGTAAATGCTACATTATGTTACATCGGCACCAAAAACAAACCAGTTCCGGTTCAATATGGCGCCAGCTAGCATTGCCCTAATTCACGAAGCTACAAGTTACAATGTTACACGTCCAAACTGGTAACACTTGCCAATTAGCCATTCGTTATTGCTCACACGCCTCCGTATTGCCGGTACTTAGCTATCTAGGCAACTGTCCTTAGAAGTGTCAAACATCCCAATAATACAATTTTAAGACGAGGTATGCCCACGTCGAGTTTGGGTATTTGCTCAATTCAATAGATGATCGAATCGCAAATACCACAAATTGTTCCACACATTTGAGTTGGCCGAATTGCATTAAGGTAGTCATTCAAAACGCAACTACCGTTCAAGGTAGAAGATTCCAATAACAGTTTTATTTAAAAAATGGCCACATTAAATAATCTCAACCTTAGATAAAAACACAGAACACAAACTCCCTCATTTTAAAACGGCATACTGGAATAACATGAAACTTTTATACACAATGGGGCCATATCAGGTACATATGTGTTTTATATGGCTTACCTTGCCGATGGTTCTACAAGAATCTAATTCGAAGACTTTGCTTTTGGTATTGAGAACGGGTCGTGGTCCCGTGTTCGGTCGGGTGAACGAAAAGTCTAGCAGATCCTTCAAAGCAGATGAAAGGATCAGTTCACTCAAAGAATTCACTCGTATTGACCCAACGGGCAGGACCTGGTCGGCTGAAATAAAAAAAAAACATTTTTGGTGAAAGCTTTTATTGCGACTGTACTTTTCTGTATACCGTCATCAACTACTCGCTGAGACGATTCTAACGAGCCCGAACTCAACGGGGTTACGTCTGTTAGGTCCTGAATTCCCACAGCCACCTTCTGTCTCCATCATCGTATCCATGGTACCATATTGAACTGTCATCCAAACTATAATAAAACCCAAATTTTCAGCTCAATATGTTGAAGAAATCTGCTTCAAAATTGAGTTGCATGATTCCACCCGAACAAACATAAATAGTACCTACCTACATTGCAAGTTAAATAAAAGCTTGTAATAAATAGGTATATTAACCTATTTTGTGCGATATATAACGATGAACTTCTTCGGATATTTGATTTAGTACCTGAGTACTTGTAGTGCCAAGTGAGCAAAAACCCATCGCTTGAAGCATAGAAATTTCGGAGATCTTCGGGCAGCACGGCTGAATGTCGTTGCTCCCACGTAGAGAGGGCGACACGATCGCATGGAAGACGACGCTCCACATTCACATTGCATATACGAGGATCAGACTCTGAAATATTTGTTTTATTATAACCTACTCTTCGTAAATGACACAAACAAAACAATTTTGAAAAGATCGAAGTTCGTGTATTTACACTTTTATCTCTCGAATTATTAAAATGCGATAAAGATAGATTTTTATACGTGGTGGCGCTGCCACGAAACTCGCAATAAGTATATCCCTCTGTGTAATTTGAAACACAACTGTATCTCCGTCTCTGTCGCTCGAACTAGCAAGTGCGACAGAGTAGGAGATACACGAACGAAAACGAATTTCGTTTCGCGGTAGGCCCTCGGGTCCATCGGGCCCTATGAGGGCCTACCGCGAAACGATATTCGTTTTCGTTCGTGTATCTCCGTCTCTGTCGCACTTGCTAGTTCGAGTGACAAAGAGGGAGATACACGAACGAAAACGAATATCGTTTCGCGGTAGGCCCTATGACACGAACGAAGCGTTTCAATTTTCATAGTGGTTTCATAGTAGCCGCTCAGAAACACGTGGATTTGACATTGACAGCAGTGTTGTATCTGTAGTTTAGTTTATCTCTAACCTAAAGCATTAATGAAGTAATAAGTGTTTTTATATAAATTTCTCTGAAATAACGTGCGAAATACTAATTTCATAACATGGCTAACACAAGTGCCGGCGTTTGTGCTATCAAAGAGGAATTTATTGTTAAAAAGCCTGAGAAAAATGGCCAAAACGATAACAACACGAATTCATGTGAGAAGCGCAAACTAGACGAAAATACCGACGACAATGATATAGACAATAAGAAAGCTAAAACTGGTTATACCGACGAACAAGTTCAAAAACCTAGGGAGAGGAAACGGGGACAAAATAAAGCGAGACCCAAGACTTACCAAGATGAAAAACAAAATAAGCCGTGCCCTAGCATCATTAATGTAAAATCAGCCTCTGATTTGCAAGCTTGTAAGTATAATAACTGCAAATATATTCACAATCCTTTGGATTATTTGAAGACTAAAGCACAAAACATAGGAGAAAAATGTCACTTGTTTGAGCTCCGCGGCGAGTGCCCTCGGGGTATTGCTTGCAGGTTTGGATCAAGCCATCTTACGCCAGAGGGCTACAATGTGGTTAATGAAACTAAAGCTAAAGAATGGAAAGATGATACAAAAAATACACTTCAGAATGAGCTACAAATAAGCTTACAAAAGAGGAAGTATAATTTTGATTTTTCTGAAAAACTAGCAAAAGCAATGGATAAAAGAAAAGAAAAAGCTGTTTCCAACCCTTCATCAGATGAATCAAAAGCTGATGCAGAAGCCAATCAGAAAGAAAATGCTAATAGTGGTGTAATTACTGATGAAGACTTGATCAAACTTTTACCGAGAGAAAGAAAAACTATTGATTGGCAAGATAAACTATATCTTAGCCCTCTGACAACTGTTGGGAATTTGCCATTTCGGAGAATTTGCAAGGAATATGGTGCAGACATAACCTGTGGAGAGATGGCTCTGTGCGAGTCTTTACTCAAAGGAATGAAGCAGGAGTGGGCTCTAGTCAAAAGGCATGAATCAGAAGACTTGTTCGGGGCACAAATATGCGGAACCAATGTTTATCAAATCACTAAAGTGGCTCAGTTACTGCAAGAAAATACAGAGCTAGATTTCATAGATTTAAATTTGGGCTGTCCTATAGATTTAATTTATAAGAAAGGAGGTGGTAGCGGAATGATGCACAGGTTACCAACTCTGGAGGCTTCAGTCAGTTGTGCCTCGAAATTGCTAAGCATACCTTTTACAGCAAAGATTAGGACAGGAGTGTACCAGGATAAGAAAATTGCTCATACTATTGTACCCAAATTAGCTGCATGTGGTGCTTCACTTATTACATTACATGGAAGATCCAGGGAAGCAAGATACACTAGATCCGCTGACTGGGAATATATTGAAACCTGTGCTCAAGCAGCTGCACCTTGCCCCGTCTTTGGCAATGGTGATATCATGACTTACGAGGATTATGTACAAAGAAGAGAGATAGCCCCCACTGTTAAAGG
This sequence comes from Epinotia nisella, assembly GCA_932294315.1. Lineage (NCBI taxonomy): Eukaryota > Metazoa > Arthropoda > Insecta > Lepidoptera > Tortricidae > Epinotia > Epinotia nisella. Next base: position 17,114,259 of record OW028677.1, on the reverse strand, counting down.
TGTAATGATTGGGCGGGGAGCATTGATTAAACCTTGGGTATTCACAGAGATTAAAGAGCAAAAACTGTGGGATATCAGCAGTAGTGAGAGATTTGACATTATAAAGAAATACACCAACTGTGGTCTTGAACACTGGGGATCGGATACCCAAGGTGTGGAAAATACGCGCAGATTCCTACTTGAATGGCTGTCATTCTTATATCGCTATGTGCCTGTTGGATTACTAGAAAGGCCACCACAAAAGATAAATGAAAGACCACCGATTTATTTTGGTCGCGACGATTTGGAAACTCTAATGGCCTCTGGAAGTTGCCAAGACTGGATCAAAATCAGTGAAATGCTCTTAGGCCCTGTACCTGACGGATTTCAATTTCTACCTAAGCATAAAACTAACTCTTATTAGGTTTTAATATGTTGTTATATTGGGTTGTTATTATTTAGCTACATAATATATGTATGTTTATTTTGACAATTAAATGTTGAAATTCTATACTGACCCAAAAGTTTAGTTACACCCAAAGTAATATTTTCATAAAAAGAATCTTCAGAAACTAAATCAACACAAAAACTCATTTCAATACAAATCTAAGATCTAGCTCAATACTGTAAAAATAAATGATTTTGGACCATTGTCTGACATTATTAGCCTAGAGGCGCTAGAGGCTTACTTACTAATATGTAGGCTTTGGCGATATGAGTACTATCAACAAATTAATAACCATAGTAACAGTAAGAGCATGTTCACAGTTCACACCAATGGTGTCCCACAACACTTTGTTTGGAGCATGCTCAGATATTGGAAGGGGCGGTGTGAACAGTAAGCATGTTTTCCATATATTTAATTGCTCTCCAGTATTGTTACTGGATCCGACACCGAGTTAGGGATTGGTGTGAAGATGATCCCATCTCACTCTATCGCATTTAAAGAGTGAGAGAGCTATGGTGGATCATCAGTATTTATTCACCGTGTATGGGCCGCCAATGTGATGTTGTGAACGCGACTATATCAATCCAATTCTTTACGCCTATTTTTTATTTTATTAGGCACTGCCAATGTCAAGTGGGGACAAGGACAAGGTGATTTCATTGGCCGCGCGCGGCGGACAATAGTAAACTTGCCATTAGCTGTCAAATTTACTATTGACCGCAACCGCAGGCCGCGCCAGTGTGGTTCAGGCCTTAAGCTTCATGCCTGCATGCATTCGCAGGAAAAAAGATTTGAGTGCGGATGGCGTAATTATTAACGATGCCCCTACAAATGAGAAGATTTACGCCGAAAAATTGTATTTTTTCCTGTGAACGACATTTTGTAGATTTAATAGGCGTTTTAGTAGAAGGCGTTAAATGCGGCGTTTTTAGTAGAAACGCGGATTCTGAAGTGGTCACACTTCTTACCACTGTCACTTATTTATTATAGCTCACAGCATTGTCAGTTTGTTTATTATTTACCCAAAATCATGTTAAAAATTTGAAATCTCAATTCCTAAGTATATTTTATTGATTACACATTAGGTTTTATCAGAAATTGTCTGAAGCCATGGGAAGGGGAAAGGCTATAAGTAATGAGGTGCGTAATGTTTTATACAAAGTTTTGACTTACTTTGAAATGGAGAAGAGAAATAAATATATTTTGTTACCTTTACATCGAGCTTTGAAGCGCACAGCTGTAGCAACAGGCATTCCAGAGCGTACTATAAGAAATATTAAAAAAGAAGCTTTAAAAATTAAAGCAGCTGCATTGCTTGATGGATCTTCTGACACAGATACGATAAATTTCTCAACAACGCCACGAAAAAGAAAAAGCCCCAAGAAGAGACTAGATATAGACGATACTATGATAGAAGGAATAAGAAAAATCATAAACCGATTTCAACAACAAGATAATAAGGAAGCGTTAACTGTGAAAAAAATTCTGCTTGCTGCCAAGAACGAGTACAATTTCCCAGGACAAATAGACACATTGCGCAGGCTATTAAAAGAGAAACTGGGGTGTAAGTTTAAAAAGTGTGACAATGGTCGTTGGGAATTGGTAGTAGGCAAGTCTCAATATCTGGGACATAACATCCAAGTATCAGGGAAACCTTCAGGAGATCGTGGGCACATGCTAGCACCTGGGCACTCTGCCCAGCCAGGAAGCCTGATTATAGGTTTACCATAGTGTATTTATAATTTAATTCCATAATAAAAAAGTAAAAACTGTAGTGGGATTATTCATTTACATGTATAATGTTATATTAATTTTACATGTTTGTACATTTTACCACCGCCGTGACCTGATGCAACTTAGACCTTTTTCTTATATAGTCATTCTTCAAGGTGCTCTTACACAGGCAATATTTTGAGCAATTATTGCCCGTCAACATAAACTCGTCATCATTCTTGTCCGTGATTATAAAATTAAAATCACTAATTAAATAAATGAATGAGTAGTTGAATTTTATTGCTAATGTTGACTCCATAACTCGCTAATGTCATATGTGCGATAAAAACTCAGTATTAAATGTTGCAGTGACATTTAACCTTTTCAACTCCAACGACGCATATATCCGCACCGCAGGTTCAACGCCAACGACTGATATATTCGTCAAGGAGCCCAGCGCGATAGCAACCTTCTTGCATTGACATAAGGTTTAACTTCACACTAAATATCTTGTTGATTTGGCGTGTGGTTGACAACTTTTCTCTTTGACAGAGCATTGAAATAGTTATTTACGATACAAGTGCAGAAAATAGGAAATTCGCAACGAGTGGCGATAAATTAAAACACGACCGAAGGGAGTGTTTTAAATCGACACGAGTTGCGAATTACCTATTCGCACGTGTATCGTACAACGTTTTACAGTACATATGGCTCTTTAAATTTTCAACATATACACGGAAAGTGCTCATTTCCGCACTAGTGCGGGAAAGTAACACCATGTGTACTGTAAATAACTATTACAGTACATATGGCACTTTAAAGTTTCAACATATGCACGGAAAGTGCTCATTTCCGCACTCGTGTGGAAAAGTAACACCATGTGTACTGTAAAGTAGCCTTTTGAAGTCAGGTGCGTTGTTCTAGCCTTTCGATTGTAAAAGGACGGTTATGTATTTCAAGCGTATGTACAGTCGACGCCAAAAATATGTTTACATTTTTGCACCTTATTCCATTGCAATAAGGCGAATAGTGTAAACGTATTTTTGGCGTCGACCGTACCTATGTATGTGGTGTGGACAAGAATTTAGTTATTTACGATACAAGTGCAGAAAATAGGAAATTCGCAACGAGTGGCGATAAATTAAAACACGACCGAAGGGAGTGTTTTAAATCGACACGAGTTGAAGAAGAAGAATAAAATAAGTTTATAGTTGCGAATTACCTATTCGCACGTGTATCGTACAACGTTTTACAGTACATATGGCTCTTTAAAGTTTCAACATATGCACGGAAAGTGCTCATTTGCGCACTAGTGCGGGAAAGTAACACCATGTGTACTGTAAAAGTCTATTTCACGTGCCACAGTCCAAACGGCTTGATGGTTTTTGGCATATGAGGTGTCGTTGGATTCCTCATAATCGTTAGAATGACATAAGCTAATATTTAAAAAAAAAACCGGCCAAGTGCGTGTCTGTGTTACATCGACACGCACGCGCCAAGTAAATGGTGCGGTTGCGCCGGCCGAATTTGTACGAAAGTTGGCCTTTCCAAGTACATTTTTAAGTTGGTCGACTATTACTCGGTAACTAAGTAGTTAGTCTAGTTATGTCTACTTAGCCTTCTGTAAGGGTCACTCTCACTGGGCTAAGCCAAAGATGGACATAGCGAAACTATTAGGGTTCCTTGTTGACAACGGAACCCTAAATAGAAGTTGGATATTTGTAAAATCTTTTTATTTCACTTGTTTCTTATATGAAAATAACAAGAAGTAAGTCCTTCGAACAAGGTGATCAGTCTGGTTATAACCTATAAGCTGAGTTTGTTTAGGATCCTTCTTAGTAATTGACATACCTCACGTGAACGGGATAAGTAGTCCACTAACTGACGCGGAATTACTATTGCTCGAGCTCTCCGTCTTTCGACTTCCCTCGTTTCATGTTATGGCAAAGCAAAGCCCTTACAAATGCCTAAGTATGCTAACAACAAACTACGTCAGTATACGTTAAGAACATGTGATAGTGTTCAGCGGAAGCTAATGATGGAGCCTTGAGTTTGTAATCAAATCACGGCAAGCAGCGAGATTTGATGTAATATAGAAAGAGGGAATAAGTTGTTGGTGCAAGAGTAGCAGGAGGCCCAAAGGCCCAGGTGTTGCACTAAATAACTATGAAAATAAAAACAAACCCAATTAAGTGCAAATATTTATTTACGCTCACGTAATCTTAGTTATATATGAAAAAAAATGGAATTACAGGATAAATACATGACTCAGCGTAGGAAATACAGCCATTATTTTATAAGACAAGTATGTACTGTGTATACCGTTATTGGTTATACCAAATGTGTTACTAGATTACTTATTACAACAAACATCACTTCTATGCAGGGAAATGTCTGAACTTACGATATTTTAAAGTACTTTGTATATGAAAATGATAACACAAGCCAGATTATCTCAAAACGTTCCATTACTACATACCACTACTACTGGCTTTAATTCCAATTTATAGGATTAGACATTTATTATAATTACAAATATTATATCATACCCAGGAGGCAGATAATTTTACGTCTAATGAAAATAGGTCAATACAAGTTCGAAATAAATTGTTTGAATATTATAACTCTTGTCACTATATACAAGGTATTAGCCTGCTCTGCTCTAGAAACTACCCTGAACTCAAGTTTCCATGATAACCTAACCCTAATTTCAACCTAGACTAATTGAACTTCAAATGATCTTTCTCAACAAGATTCTCAAAACACAGATCAATACATTCTTATGTCAATCATGGAATAAATACTGGCATTGAGAAAAGTGACTCTTTTACATACAATAACGTGGAATGAATTTCTACAAATACATATATAATGAAATATTTAATTATAGGTATTTTTGTTCTCATCTTATATGAAACTACTTACATGAAAACTAGGATTTATGCATATGCAAAGAAAAAAATAACTGCACTAAGTCACTGAAAGGAGTCAATATTGTTGCTCCTTTGTTGAGGTCTGGCCGCGTTCTATCTCCTTCTGCGACGTCGCGAGTCCCCATTGCATCCATTTTCTGTAATAAAATATTAGTTAATATAATACAATAACATTAAAACCGTGAAAGTACAAGCCCAAGACTAAATATTAGGTGTTGAGAGGTAGATATACCAACCATAAATGAATGAACTACTTTAATATATTGTATATCCGAATATTAAACATTTTTTGGCTATATGGTCAAGCACATCAGGGACATGACTAAACCATTATGGGTGGCACATCGAGATAACTGTGATTGTTACGCATGGAGGTGAGTTTGCATTTGGTTTGAATGTAACAAACCTCAAGAATTTCACCGTCGTTGGCGATTCCTCTGGCGGTCATTATTGTACCCCATGGAGCCACCTGCCTGCGCATCGCTCGGGCCGTTTTGTTGTTGTAACATACCAAAACCTTGTGGTCTACCCGGGCCCATGTTTTGCGGACTGTACTCTAGACCATTGTTGTATGCAGCTTCGTTATACATATTGGAATCATTCTGGTACTGGTCGTTTTGTTGTCTTTTGTTAAATTTTTGTCCGTACGACCCAAACGCCGTGAAGTTAGCCTGCGTCCCGACGAACTCTCCGTCGTTCTGAGGGAGCATGCGCGGCAACAGACTCCCATGGGGCACGTCTAGACCGCCAGAGGCGTACCCGAAGCCGGGGGCGGGCCCGGGGCACCCGCCCAGGCCGCCGGAGCCCGCGGGCTCGGAATTGTCCGAACCGAGCCCGCCGCCACCCGAAGACTCATTAAAATCGTTGCTATCCCGTCCTCTTCCGCGCCGGCGAGGCCGGTCTCGGCCTCCACGGGCGCGCGGCCCGCCGGCACCGTCGGAGCCGAGGCCGCCGCCGGAGCCCGGCCCACCGCGCGGGTCGGCGCCGAGGCCGACGCCCGGGTCTAGCCGAGCGTCAGCCCCGAGACCTCCGCGGGGGCCGACCGGTTCCGAGCCGCCGAGCCCGCCTTTGCGAGCTCCTCGCTTCCTGGAATCTGGCTCGAGGTTGCTCTCTCCCGAGCCGTAATTAATGTTGTCGTAAGCGCTGCCTGCCGACTGAGCGGACGACGGGGGAGGAGGGGGCGGCAGCGGCGGCGGGTGGCCCCAGCCGCCCGGGCCGCCGGGGGGCGCCATGGGAGCGCCGGGGGGCGCCATGGGAGCGCCGGGAGGCATCATCGGCATCATCATGCCGTACTGGTCGGTTGGGAAAAAGGGAGGCATGACGAACCCTTGACCGTTCATGGGGGGCATACACATATTCATTGGATTGAGGCCCATCAGTGGTGGCACTTGATTGGGGGGCGCTTGCATCTGATGGGCGTAACCTGCCTTATTATTATTCGCATTCGGAACTACATTATTAGAGCGAGGGTCGTCTTTGCGCTCGGGAGGGGTCGCGGGACCTTTGCCGTTGGGTTGGTTCGTTGGCAGCTGAGGACCGATAGGAGTCGGGAGGAGGGGTTTCGGCGTCGGCAGCAGAGCTTGGGGTGCAGGCTGCGGCCCGGCAGTGGGAGCGTCCTTGTGTGGGCTGCACTTGCCTGAGCGGGAGCGGCTACGCGAGCGCGAGCGGGAGCGCGAACGACTTCTGGACGATCTGGAGGACTTGCTTCGCGAGGACCGGGACGAGCTGTGGCGGCGGCGGCGGCGGTCGCGGGAGCGCGAGCGGGTGCGGCGGCGGCGGTCGCGGGAGCGAGAGCGCGACCGCGAGCGCGAGCGACGCCCGCCGCGGCGGTATCGGCCGCCCCGGCCGCGGTGACCTACAACACGCATTCACAATAGTCAACATTTATCAACATGTTCAAATATTTTACATCTCTCCTGTTCTGAAAGTTGACTTTTCATGGGTGCCAGGTGGAAAATAGCATTTTTAACCCTAGGGTAGAAAGTTTTTTTTTATTGCTACGATTAGCCACGGAGTCAAAGATAATTGAGTTATGTCAAATTATTAAAATAAAAGCTTTACATACAGGGTGATTTAAGGGTCGTGGAGCAAGAAGACCAAAAGCGAATAAGATGGTCATACTGAACAACTTTTCCCATGGAACCAACCACGAATCGAAAAAAAATAAGAGCCAATTAAGAGTTAACTGCGAGTTAATTAGTTAATTGAGAGTTAATGTATGGAACAGCTGATTTTTTTTTTATATATCTAAACTCAGTTAAACGACGGGTTTATTACAATGTATAAGTTATTCAAATCCTTTTACAGTTGGTTTGTGTGTCGTTATTACAGCAAAAACAACATTCAAAGCAATTCCTGTAAATTTCGGCTGCCCGCCATGACACTTTCTTTTTTGACGTTTCGGCATGGCCCTCTAAATTAGTTGCGTCGCGGCCTACTCGATTACAAATACAAAAAACCGGCCAAGTGCGTGTCGGACCACGCAAAACGAAGGGTTCCGTGCCTATTAAAAAGGTCGTATCGTCACAGAAATTTTACGGCACTTACGTCCTTTTCTTTGAGGAAGGCAGTTTTTCAGCAATATCTCGAAAACCTCTGAACCGATCTTGTTCAAAACAATTTTCGGTGAATGAAATTAATAAGCCCTATGTCCATGAATTTTTCCATATTTTTAAAATACACCGTTCAAAAATTAGAGGGGGAGGGACAGAATTTTAGTGACTTTCGGGGCGATTATCTCCGACCCTATTCACTTAATCAAAAAAAATGCTAAGTAACCTTATATTTATTTTGAAAGGCCTATCGATTGATGTGCCACACGGGGGGTTACAATGAAAAAAAAAAAATGACTTTTAGTTTTATGTATGGAGTGCACCCCTAAAAAAATTTTTTTTTGTCATTTTAATTACAAAACTATGTAGCGGCTAACAAAATACACCTATCCTCAAAATTTTATTCAAATACACCTTATAGTTTTCGAGTAAAATGCCTGTGACATACGGACAGACGGACAGACGGACAAGACGAAACTATAAGGTTTCCGTTTTTGCCATTTTGGCTACGGAACCCTAAAAATCGAATTAAAACTATTAGATACGTTTTTTAAACGTTTGTAAAGTTGGCAGTAGGTGTATTATAACTGATTACTCTTAATATACCTATTTTATAAAATGTGTAGTACTTTACTTTCCTCAGTCAAAATGAAAAGTAGATTGTTTAACTGGGCTGAAATTATCCATTACCTCGGGTGAACAGGGTCGCTTTCAACCCTCGGTTAACAATCTACTAATACGCCATATATCGACAGTCCACTTACGTCTGCCGCCTCCGCCCCCACGTTCGGCTAATTCTTGTAGTTTAGGATTAACGACTTGTTTGGCTTCCTTCAAAACGGACACCAGGTCGCCTGCCTTGGCTGCATTTGACGGGGTGAAGAACGTATAAGCAGTTCCGGTCTTATTAGTGCGTCCCGTTCTTCCGATGCGATGTACGTAGTCTTCAGAATTGCTGGGATAATCGAAGTTTATGACGAATTTGACATCGTCAACATCTGTAGGAACCGCAAACAAATAAAATGTTAAAAACCCACTAAATTATTTCTATTAATGGATTAATGAATATGAAGTGATTATAACATAATCACAATCTGAGGCCCATTGCATAACAATTTACAACTTATAATACAAGCGGAAGTCTCTTTCTAATGTAAGGAGTTGAAAAGAGCTTCCTTTTGTAACAGGAGTACAGTAAATAAAAGATTTATTATTATGATGACAATATCATACCTAAGCCACGAGCAGCTACATCCGTCGCTACAAGAATAGGAGCTTTACCACTTCGAAAATCTGCAAAAAATAGTTGTAAATATTAACTGCAGACTATGCACACTCTGTATGCTAGCTCAGCACAGTGTGAAACGTACGTCGCGTACCTTCCTTCATTCACAAGATAACTAGCAAGCATACAGAGTTCACCTAAAAAATGGAAGTACAGCATAGCCCCGCTAATGTGGAACTAATGCGGTGATCACTGTAATCTGTACAGCCCCAACGAGGTTTGCGGAGTGTTTGTGGGGAAGCGAAGCATCTCACTTGCTCTGTTGTCATAATTCAACCCGTGTTTATTTTACTAACTTGTTTCATTATAAACTGGCTAAGTGAATTTTATACCCTTAAAATAAGACTATAATAGTATAATCCAGACACGGCCTGTTATTTGCCTGTCCGGATTACCGAGGCTTTGCTGTAAATCCCAGAACTGAAATATTCATACGGATACAATATTGTATGGTAGAATGAGGCTTTTATTTTCTGTTTTTTTTTTATTATTTAGGCTTGATTGATGATTATGGCAATTTGGCCCCCCTTTTCACCAATGTGAATGGAAGCACATTTGGATAAACAGTATAAATTAATTAAAGGATAAATAATAAGAGTAAAAATATAATAGACAAAAATGGTCCAATACAAACTAAGTATCATAACATAACTTCTAAAAAATCAAAGAAACCACAATGACGATAATGCAAGTCAGGATCGTAGGTTTTACAGGGTCTCATAACATTAACTTCTCGAATAAACTTACTAAGTATTGGTACTGTCTCTTGGGTATATCATAGTGGACAATACACGCAAAAGAATAATCGAGAAGGAAAGGCGTGACCGGCGGCGAGCCAGCCTTACGGCTCGGAGGCTAGGCCGGCCGGGCAGGGCACGCGCGCTCGGGGCGCTCGGGCCGCTCGAGCCGCGCGCTCATCGGACGGCGAGCCTCGCCAGACGCTCGAGAAGCGGCTCAGACCGGCCGGCAGACGGCGGTGCGAGGGTGGCAGTGTTACTGCGGGCTACAACTAGCCCCCGCGACCGGCTAGCAGGCGCCGACGCGGCCGCCGAGCCGCGCGGCCGCAGCGCCCCAGCCTGCACATGCAGACACGAGTCAGTACAGCCGCGCGTCGCGGACCCACTCCCACACCGCGCCTGCGGCAGCGATGCCACGCCGCCATGAGCCAGAGAATCTCAATCCGACACCGCTTCTCGAATCCATCTACTTGTTTTTATTATTAATTAGTATTGGGCGAATTTTTCAGTGCAAATCATTCTAATTAATAGATTTAATGTGATAAATATAAAATATCTGTACAGGTAGTATCAGTTCATGTAACAATAAAATAAAAGAAAATCAATATTCATTTGAATCTAATACCTTGTCAGGTCTTACCTTGTAGTACCCAGTCTCTCTCACTCTGGGATTTGTCACCATGAATGCAGACTGCAGGCCAACTGTAAACAACTCTCACAGTTAACAGCAATACACAGCTGACCATGGGCAAACCTTTTGCCATAAACATAAGATAGCATTCAATAGTCAGTAAAATTAAGAAAGACTTGCATCAACTACATTAGAATAGTTATTTGTGTCACAAGGGAGCAAAATAGTATATTTACGGCGAGGGTGGTGTATTGAATCCTGAATGTAGCGAGGGATCCTACAATAGAATCCTGAGCGTAGCGAGGGATTCTAACGTAGGATCCTGAGCGTAGTGAGGGATTCAAGTGTTAACGCCCAAGACGAAAATAATTTTGCTCCTGAGTGACACATGTAACTTTTCACACCGATTATGAGGAAAATTGAACGAATATCAATATTCATTATTATATAATTTATATACAATAACATCATAGTGTTGATTTCAGTAAAACGTATAGTTTATTGTGACAATTTTTTCAAATATTACGAAAAATTCTCAAGTTTTAATATGTAAATGTACCTATAACGTTGCTAAAGTTAAAACTTGAAATATGTTCGTTTTTAAACAATTTATTTTCTTAAGATCTGTGTTCAATTGGCACATTGCGTAAATGCTACATGCTAATGAATAAATTAAAAAAGTAGCTTGAACAGAAAAGTGGCATTTTGCTCCCTCTCGTCGGGGACCAAAACTTACTTTTCTGAATGAGAGGTGTGAAAAAGAACTTTGTTTTATCTTACCCATCACGCTTCATTTTTCTGGTTATGTCATCTACTCTGCGCTTAGTTTCAATAAAAATTATAGTTTTATTTTCTTTCTCTGCCATAATCTCTTTGAGAAGGGTACTCAATTTTGTCTCTTTTTCATACTCCATACAAACATCAATAATTTGGAGAATATTGTGATTAGCTGCTAATGACAGTGAACCCACATTGATCTGCTGGTAATCTTTTAAAAATTCAGATGCCAAAGTTTGCACTTCTTTAGGCCAGGTTGCAGACCACATAAGGGTTTGCCTGTCAGGTCTGATTTGCTCAATAATCTTTCTGATTTGGGGCTCAAAACCCATGTCCAACATTCTGTCAGCTTCATCAAGTACTAGATATGTACACCTTTTTAGGTTAGTCCTTCCACTTTCCAGGAAGTCAAGCAAGCGCCCCGGAGTTGCTATAACAATTTCCACACCGGCGTCCAAGTCCCTTGCTTGAGGCCCCTTAGGAGCTCCACCAAACAGACAAGTGTTATGGATTTTAGATGTGTTTGCAAATTTGTCACACACTTCTTGAATTTGTTGTGCTAACTCTCTGGTGGGAGCCAACACTAGAGCCATAGGACCATCACCTCTGCTAGATTTTGGTTGATTATTTATGTGTACTATTGCCGGTAGAATATAAGAAAGTGTTTTGCCAGAGCCTGTTGACGCAATGCCAACCATGTCATGACCACTAAGAGCAATAGGCCAACCCTGGGCTTGAATGGGTGTTGGTTTTGAAAAACCCATTTTCTCTATTTCATCCATAACATAATCCGGGAAGCTTGCTTCATCAAAAGTCAGAGTTGGCTTCGGGATGTTCCGGCCTTTTAATGTTATTTCATTTTCGCTCCTCCATGCCTCTACCTCAGACTCGGATCTGTTTTCAACATCTGCTTGTGGAACGTAAAAGTCTTTTTTGAAAGGTTTGAGTCTGTTCAAATCCCATTTTGGTTTACGCAAATTGGCACCAGGGTTGTTGCGGCGACCGCCGCCACCGCCGCCGCCGCCGCCGCCATAGCCACCGCCGCCTCCATAACCACCACCGCCGCCGCCGCCACCTGAACCAAGCCCATAGCGAGGACTACGACTGCGACTTCGACTCCTACTTCTGCTTCGGGTGCGACGCCTGTCACGACTACGATCCCTACAAATTGTCGTAAAACATTAAGCAAATTTGTACATGACGCATCCATTATTAAATTACCATAAAACGAGCCTCATACACACCTTCCACGTCCCATAGCAGTTCGTACAGCTAACACGCTTCACTGAGAGGGTTAGTATAAACTTCTAGGACAAATACGGTCAATAATGTTTAAAATTTTGATAATATTAACACAAAATGTGAAACTTTGACACTCCAATCACATTTACGGCTTACGAATGAAACAAGATGGCCGCACCGCAACCGCGCAACGGAAGCGCAAAATCCAAAGCCGTTAACCCGCTCTATAACCACAGAGTATATAGACTCGTTAACACGAACCACAAGGAAAAGATCACGAAAAGGTGAAACGCCTAACTTTATTACAATGAAAATGAGACTTTTTTTGGGGTCTAAATATATATTATTAAAATAAACGTATGCTAATCCTGTTGTCAATTTTTACTTCAATCAAACCACATTATTAAGTATATAAAATTTGGTGAACGCGACTTATTGGACGGAATCCATTTTCCTTGGTGTTGTTGTGACATTTTGCTCTTCTGTTCTTGGTCAAGAAAAGGAAATACTAGTGCATACAATTGTATTAATCCTGCGATACTGAACTAAATAATTGTGTTATGATTACATTAAAAAATACAACAATAACTTAGAAATGAGAACCGTGTAACAGTGAAAACGAATGCACGATGGGTTGAAATAGTGACTGTTGTCGGCATAAATACATTATTTTAATTTCAGGCCTGCTCACGCTCTATCGTACGAATAAGAATTGAACGCATAGTGTCGCTATGGAGCTCGACGTATCTCCTACAAATGTCGAGGAGAATGATATGGAATTCTCTGACAATTCGTCCGAGAGTAAATACTTGTCCTGTAATATGAACGAGCAGTATTCCGTCATACGCATTCCAGAAGACGGTGAGGTACCTGAGCCAAAAGCGAGCAAACACTCGTCAAGGAAACAGTCTAAACGGAGAAAAAAGAGTTCAAATCACTCAAGGCCACTACCAAGGATTATAGTAAAACCTTTACCTCCACCTCCGCCCCCAGAAGCCCGAGAATGGACGGCAGCTACGACCTACACGGAGACTAACACTAACAGTAATAAACTGTCTACAATGCGCGAGGTACTTGCAAGTATACCAGGGTTCTGTCTCAAACCTCGCAAGCGCAGTGGGAAGAAGCTTTCTACTGCTGCTCAGCTGCAGCAAACCAGAGAAGGCTGTATAGATTTAGAGACCCCCGATTCTATATTAGTTAACACTAACATTAGAGCTCTACTAAACAAGCATACATTCTCACTTCTTCCGCCTCTGTACCAGTTCAAGCTTGGGCAGCTACTCCCGAGTGTAGATCGCCCCAGCCCTTCTGGTCGCCTAAGTTCTTCTAGTCTAAATAATGAATTCTTTGCCAGAGCTTGCTTGGAGTGGCAGGAAAGTCTTTCAGGTGGTGAATTTACTCCTGAGAACCAACAGAAAATGAAATCTGAAGTAGAGAAAGAAAAAAGCAAAATTGACCCATGGAAGTTAAAGCATTTTGAACCTTTTTGGGGAGAAAAATTCAGAAGAGAGAAATCGTCCCTCAATTTGAACTCTGAAAGACCGTCACTGAAAACAACTATAAAACTTAGGCCCACAGCTTCCATTACAAGTACTAGTACTGTCCCAAAGATTAAGAAAAGTAAATCCAGCAATAGTAAAAGAATGAGATCTGTTGGGGCAGTGACCCGCTCTTCTGCCAAAGCAGATGAAGTAGTAGAGGAACCTGCTATTGTTAATGCAAAGTCGTCTGCACCAGTTCCAGATTTACTTCCTCTCAAACACGCCAAGACTCACAACAGGGGCTATGTGGAATATCAAGTTGATTTTAATTTTTCTGACTCATCATCAGCACAGAGGTTGGATGATTCTGTTCCTTCCACACCTATCGACCCTTTGCTCCTGCCAGATGCAGAAGCAGAGAGGAGTGAGGTGAAACAAGAATTAGACCTTACTGTGGTAACCATTGAAGAGTCCAATGCATCTAAAGAAAGTGAAACAAGTAAAACTGACACAGAGACATTCTTCCCTGAAAGTACTAAGAGACTAAGTGATGACAATGAGAGCTGTAGTATAGCGAAGAGAATTAGGTTTGAACAGGAAGAAGTATTTAGTTACTTAGGTTTTTTAACACAGAATGTTGAAGGTTCAGGAAGCAACAATTGTTCAGATGGTGAAACAAATGACCCTAATGATCAGATTTGTCCAAGTGATGAAAATGCATACCCTGAACAAGACCAGGTGGACACTAACAGTGAGGACAGCAAAGCAACTGCTTCTGTGTATGAATATGATGAAAGAAGTGTATCCTCATTATCGAGTCTAAAAATTGATAGCAATGTTGGTACCATAGGCACAGTTGATGAAGCTAATGCCACTACTGATGCACTGCAATGCGAGAATTCAGCAACTGAAATGGAAGAGAGTCCTTGTAATGATAAAGAGGATACTAAAGACTCACCTGCACCTGTTTCTCCTCAAGAATTCGTCCCTGAGCAATTCTCAACAGATGATAAAAATGTTCCTAATTTCAATATTGCCTCACCACAGAACACTGCAGCTGTAGATGTTAAGAAAGAGTCATATCACAAACTTGATCAAGAAATAAACAATGAGAATGTCTCAGCACCTGAACACCCAAATGAAAAGGAGAATGATGACAGTTGTGATAAGTTTGAGAAGATTAGACCCACAGAAAACATTGTTCACAATTACTATGATGAACATTTTAAGGATGCAGAATCATTTATATTAGAAACAGGAGGGCTATCAATACTGACTTCCCGTAAGTGTGAATAATGTAATGTTAAAGGTGATTTATAATAAATTTCAGTAATAAATGATTTTTGGTTTATTTTTCAGAATGTGAAGATGTAAAGTATGCATCACATCCAAATCTAATGGAATTGTCGTCATACATGAGTGAAACAAGTAAGTTGATATGTGACATTTGTTAACAATGGCTTAAATAACTAGAAGTCAAACTGATAATAATTATCTCAATATTGTTATAATGTGGGTACTTCATAAAATTAAGGTTTTCCACACCTTGATTAGGTAAGCTGTCAATTGGGATATGGTCCCATGTACAAAATTATTTGAGCATTGTTTTCCTTGTTTTTTAGATGTTACTGCTGTTGTGACCATGCCCATGCCTCAGAATTCATCAATTCCCATTATGGAAGTAACAAACACTTCTGTAAGTTTTTTAATTTTAATAAAACATAGCTTCATATCATTAGTATACCTATTCTAATATTGATCTTTTTCGACAGATGGTGTCTTACCCTGATGATAATATGCAGGATCCAGCTAAACCAAAAACTTCAGCAGTGTCATGGAAAACCGAGAATAATATAACAAATGATGTTATTACCCTACACAACTTCTCAAATACAAATATGGAAAGTTCAAAATATCTAAGTGAAGATTCCAAGACTAGCATGGAAGACACAAACATGAATGAAGATAATTGTATGTATAAAGAAGATAGAGATGCAAATTTTAATATGGAGTCATCAAATTCATCAGAAAGCTGTCAGTCCATGAAAGATGCTTCTGTCAAAGACTGTGAACCGGCAACTAGTCTAGTGTCTAGTACTACAGCGACAAACCCACCCGTGAATTCCACCACTATGACCAATATTGTGAGGCCATCAGGAAAAAAGTCAAAATCGGGAAAGGAATCAAACAGGTAATGAAAAAAAAAATTATTCATAGTAACTTGTGTGGTAAATGGAAGGATGTTGTAGGTGGGTTGTAGAAACAAAAATACCCAATTCTTTTTTGCTTTTTAGTGCATTTTTTGTTTGAGGTCAGTCTTTTTTTTAATCAAAATTTTATATTGTGAATTGGTTATGTTAGCCTATTTGGTATTCCTGTTAGCATTCATTTTACTTGAAATTTGACAGAGTTATTTAAATTTTGCATGTAATTGCATTTCATATGTTTTGTCTATTAACCTGTATCTATAATAATGACATTTTAACTGAACAGAACGGTTAGCACAACACGGCTGGGATATATTCTCGAGCTCTCTCGCACTATCCGTCTCTCTCTTATTAGACCAATTAGAAAGAGACTGATAGTGCGAGAGAGCTCGACAATATATCGCGGAATTTTAATTTTAAGTTAAAAAATAATTGTTAATCACACTCACAGACGTCCAAGATACAGGCTCATCCTAGTTTGGAGTCTGATGGATATGTTTTCTTAATCTGTTTCTGTTAAATAAACTATTTGTATTTGTAAAAGTGTAAGTAAATTTCTGATAAAGTCTACATTCTTATATCTATGATGCTAATGCGGATCTTGAATGAATTGTACCCCTTTCTATTTTTGTAAAGATTTTTATTAGCGTGATGCGAATTTATGTGTGATGAGTGGGGTTAGGATTTTGGTAGACTTTAGCACAAGAAATGCAGTGGAGCCGCCGTTATATAAGTACTTTTTATATCTGAATGAATGACTGAATGGTAGAAACATATCATGTAGACTTTCTAATATATAACATTTTATTAAATGTTTTACCTTTCTGGTTGACTAAAGGTCCCTTTATCTTATTGACGTTTTTATTCTCTCAATTTTTTTAATCTCTCAATCTTTGAATATGTATTAAATAGAAGGTTTCAAGATCTGATGATGAAGCCGGAAGATAGGCACTGGCATTTCATGATGGAATATCGTATCATAGCCGTGTTTGGACTTGTTAGAAAGGTCTTGTAATGAACTTTGACCACGAGTAAGTGGAATATCGTATCATAGTGTGAGAAAGGTCAAGTAATGGACTTAAATAAAATAAACTTTAATCACTTAGTGGTCTCCAGATTGAAGAGTTAGATTGTTCTAAGCTGACAGGTAAAACACCATGCAATACAGACGCACTGGCGGAGATGGAGAGGATGCGGGCTCATTCGCCTACTTGAAATAAATGTTAAAAATATTTTGTTATCAAAGACTAATAAGTATAAAATATATTAATAGTTTAAAAAACACTAGAAAAACACGCTTTTATAAATGCACGTAAAAACCAAAAATAAGTTATACTCTTGTGCGACCTCATGCAGCTTCCGCCAGGAAGTTAGTATTAGTATTTGTTTACAAGAAAGTCTTTAGATAATACGCGCGAGTCTGATTAGCACTTGGCCGGTTTTTCTATTTCACAGCGCGACTTCCCCTGCTAATTCCAGAAGCCGCAGCTCGAACAAAGTCCCACCGGGGGCAGTGAACCTGGAGCGCAGCTACCAGATCTGCCAGGCTGTGATCCAGAACAGCCCGAACCGGGACGCCTTGCGCGGCCAGCTGCGGCCGCCGCCGGCGCTGCTGACGCGGCCGCGCGCGCCGCGCCCGCCGCCGCCCGCGCCGCTGCCCCCGCCGCCGCCCGTGCTGCTGCGCCAGCTGCCCGTGTCCGTCATGCCGCATGCTGAGGTATGTGCTTTCCGGTTTCATACAACTTAAAATATTGACGCTACCTTGCCTATATGTGTACGAAATATCACTGTAACTGTATGTCAAATATAACATAGCCCAATTTACTAAATTTAAGAGTTTGCGGCATCAGGAGAAAATTAATTATAACACCTCAAAAACTGCTTTTCTATCAAAAAGCGTATTAGGTATGTCACCCCGAATATATAATAAACTACCAACGAATATTTTAAAATTAGAAAGCGATAAAGAATTTAAGACTGCGTTATATAACTTTTTAGCATCCAAAGCCTATTACTCTGTACAAGAATATCTTAATGACATAAATTCTTAGTATTAGAGTATTAGCAATTTATGCATGCGATACACATGACATCCTTATACATTTGCATGTCCTTGTGACCAAACATGTAGTTCTATTGTATTTCTTTTATACCACCTATTTGTACCATGTTTAAGCGAATAAATGACTGATTACTGATTACATTCGGCCCTTACGACTGAAATAATAGTTACTTCGCAGCAGAGGCTTGCACGGCTTAGGCCGCGGACTGGACGCCAGTGGCCAGCGGGGCGACGAGTGGGCGTCAAATGTTTGAACGCCCGCTCGTTCATTCATTCGACTCGCTGCCTACTGGCGTGCAGACCGCGCCCTCACTTTCAGTATCAGTAGTAGCATCGGTATTCTACAGGGAGGAAAGTTGACATCGGGCAGTAAAGGCAGCTACTAGATCCCTTACTGCTACGCAAAAATGCTCTTAGGAGCTTTACTAACTTTTTAAGTGATGACAATCGACATTTGCAGATTTTTGATAAATTGTACAGTCAGCGTGAAAATCGACAGATTTGACTTTTTTATTTTAATGCCGATCGGTCCAATTTCTATCAAGGATTAAAATACTCTTTGAGACCAACTAAGATTAGAGTACTAGAAAACCGACAAATCAAAGAAAACTTTTTCCATACAGTTCATAGTCTCTCTCTCAAAGTCTTGTATTTATTCTGTCACGTTTGTATTCATACAGTCTTGTAGAAAAATAATTGTCGTGTATGCTTGCTTACAATTGTCAAACAAATGGTTTTAATCCATAAATAAATTTCTGTTTACAGATGAATGATAACAGAGCCAACAACATGGGCCAGTACATTCTTGTTCAACGGACGCCGAATGTAGCACCAAGGGCTTCTAGTGCTCCGCCGGCCAACCAAAACACTAACGTTGTAAGTATACTATGTTTTGGAGCTCACTCGAAGTGAAAAGCAGTGTGTATAACTCTGGCATAAATGAGCCATTTTACCCCTCGATTTAACTGTAATAACAACGTCTGTGGTAAAATGGCTCGTTGTATGCACTGGCTGTACAATCCGCACGCACCTGTTCCGCAGAGCGTGACGCGCTGCCGCAGCGTGGGCGCCGACGACGCGTGCGTGTGCAACCTGCGCGCCATGATCCTCTGCAAGAAGTGCGGCGCCTTCTGCCACGACGACTGCATCGGCTCGGCCGAGCTCTGCCTCACCTGCCTCATACGCTGACACTCCCGCCTCGCGCTCCCCGCGCGCCTCACCCCAGCGAAGCCTCTCAAAACTCTCGATTTGTGTCTGTGAAGTGAACCAGTGTATGTGTGAAGTTTTCCGAGTGGTGCTATCTGTTTGAAGAATTTATTGAGGGTCGTCGAGCACGCGTAGGGTAGAAGACGCTGATTGAACTGTGTAGAGCATTGTATGCACTTTATAGCTTAATGTTTCCGGTGACGGACTGTATTAAATTCACGTGAATATAGTCAGAATGCAGACGAGGGTGCAGCTTAACTAAATGTCAAACTAAAATAATGTCTTTTCCATTTAAGTATTAATTATTTATCGACAATAGAAATATTTTTACACTGTTAAGCAAAACAAGAGAGAAGATTAGTAATTTCGTAAATCTGCACGGTGTTAGACTTCATGTTATTAAATTTCTATGTTTATTTTGCACAACTATGCCATCTCTTAAGGCTCATTAATCTTATTACATTATTTATTTCACTGCTAAAAATGTGTGAACCTTATCATTTTGATCATATTTTCAATTTAGAAATATAATGCTGTAATTTAATCCTTTGTTACTTTTATTGAAAATAAGGTTAGTTCTTGATAAGAGTACATACGAGAAATTTGAAATTAAGCTAGGTATATGTATGATTTTGCCATTATATTTTAATCTCCGATTATCATCACAAGTAAGTATTGTTTTTAGTTTGTATAGTTAGTCGCCGAGCGCAGCCGCGAGACGCGCTGCCCCCTTCATAGTTGTATGTTTTAAATAAGGGCATGTACAGATATTTATTGAAGAATGATAGCTGGTGGTTATAACATCGGGTCGAATTGTAGTTTTGCAATGGAGGGTTCTATACATTTGTATAAGTATCTATAGAATATTACTTGTTATATTTAAGTTTTTCATTATGGCGTGTACACTAATACGACACTAAGTTATGCAATATATTTATAGCTGTCTATCATATTTTTGTAAGGACAATTTACAAATGACTATTGCTTTTGCCAATTTAAGACTTAATTGAAATTAATATGAATGATCCATGTAATCTCTGAATGATCTCTTGGTTTTACATGGCCTGTTGTACCACAGCCACACGCAGACTTTAGCTTGAGACAAACGTAACTTGTAGCGCGGTAACGATATTGAAACGAGATAACTGAAATATGAGAAAGTAACTGATTGAATATAATTATGTTAATTAGATAGTGACCACATAATGGCTATGCCTAGTTTGTTCACATAGCAATGCCTTAAGTGACGATTTCTAGACGCTCTACATCAACGGATGTTACAATTATAAAAATAAGCAATCTTAACATATATTATATAGGCATTTAATATAACTTATTGCTCACTCTGTTTCAATCAGAAAAAAATATAATACA
This sequence comes from Epinotia nisella, assembly GCA_932294315.1. Classification (NCBI taxonomy): domain Eukaryota; kingdom Metazoa; phylum Arthropoda; class Insecta; order Lepidoptera; family Tortricidae; genus Epinotia; species Epinotia nisella. Next base: position 17,093,629 of record OW028677.1, on the reverse strand, counting down.
TATATCACACATAAATACTGTTAACAATTGTTTTACATGTATACATAGTGTCACAAAATACTATTATTTAGATGTTTCAAAATACCTCTGACATATATTGAGAGTTCAGTTGACTACTCTAGTATCCAACATGCCGATATGTAATCTTGACTTGTTTTTTTGAGCAAGTATGTAAAGTGCAAGAAGACTAATGTTTTACGTCGGCTAACCATAAGTTCGTTTGTATCCTAGGGCCGGTGGTGATATTTAGTGGCCTAAATCGCAAAGATTAATTTTTTTTGTGGGATCTGTCTTTTAAAATTTAATGTACAATGCTGCCGAGAAAAGTGACGCTCACGTTTGTCTGCAGCTGACTGTTCATAATTACTAGACATTGATCATACAAACATGCAATTGTGTCACTAAAAAAATCACGTTTTGGGGAAATTCACAAAGGAATATCGCCACTGTACCTTGTATACTACTCATGTCATGTTCATGCATAATGTATTATATACGTTCAGTAAATACACTACTTAATGTCGATATATACACTGTATATAATGTATATGCATAAACATATATTATCTGTAGTATAATGTGTGTAGGTTCAACTGATTTTCATAACCTATTTGAATGGCTTTGGTGAACATTGCTATTGTTGCTTAAAAATGTATTTTACACCAACTTTATTAGAGTGAGTATCCAGCAAAGCTTTGCGAGGCAGCAGAGTGATGTGTGAGGAAGAATGCGTGAGAGATGCGTGAGCGAAATTAATAACTCAATTGGCTATTCTACATTTTTTAGGGTTCCGCAGCCAAAATGGCAAAAACGGAACCCTTATAGTTTCATCAATCGTCATGTCCGTTTGTCCGTCTGTCCGTATGTCACAGGCATTTTACTCGAAAACTATAAGGTGTATTTGAATAAAATTTTGAGGATAGGTGTATTTTGTTAGCCGCTACATAGTTTTGTAATTAAAATTACTAAAAAAATTTTTTTCTAGGGGTGCACTCCATACATAAAACTAAAAGTCAAAAAAAAAATCCATTGTGACCCCCCGTGTGGCACATCAATCGATAGGCCTTTCAAAATAAATATAAGGTTTCTTAGCATTTTTTTTTTAAATATATTTTAAAATGTTCGTATAGACTCGATAGTTAACTGGTATTTTTATTCCCTCAAAATAATATTATAGTTTTATGCAAATAAATAATGGTTGAAATTTGAACGTTATATATTCGCGCCAAAAAGGCAGCCTCCATTATCGTGACGTCATAACTGCAACACCAAACCACAGACTACTAAGAAGATACTTAACTAAAACCAGGAAAACGTGTTTTTGGATTTGCTATTCTGACGTCACTCACAGAAGAATAATGGCGGTCGGCGTTTCCGGTCACGTAACATACAGATAATGAAAATACGATTTTAATTTCCTAATTAAAAATAAATCTCATGTTTTTTATAACAAAATAGTGTTATATTCGTATTTCTTATGTTAAAATAAGCTGTATAAAAAATACTTTGATCATTTAATTTTGATAGATGAAAATACCGTATTGGCGGATTTTTTCCTTGCACACCAATCCGCTATCTGACGCGCAGCTCCGGTGATACTCACCTATATGTAGGTGTTAATCTTAGCTGCAGGGTTAAACTTAACCATCTAGGAGAGTCATGCGTTAGTCGCCCCCCGGTCGCGCCACGGCCCTGTTAGCTGGAAATTTAACCATCTAGTTTACTACTGAATGTGATTAACCATTTTGTGTCTCGCCATAAAATAGTAAATTCTCTTTTTTCCATTTCATTTTGTGTTGTTTATTTTTGTGGAGTACACACAAATGAACACTAACTTGTTAAAGTCTTAGCACAAGTACTGTTCACTATGCTGGCTCAAATTTTTCACCATGTGGAGTTTTTACCAAGTCTACACAACAACCTGATTTGAACATTATTGGATATTAAAAAAAGTTAATTTTTGTTTGTTATAGAAAAGCTATTTATTTATTAGATGGTAAATTATAAGTGTGGCAAATGTGATTATGTAAATCAGGTGGTAAAACCGAAATGCCCTTGTTCATAAAAGTATATCAAACCTATTTTATTATAAATTCGTTTGTCTTCATCCATCACTGACATTTGAAGTAAGAAAGAGACAACCCCTATTTTAAATTAACAGTATGACTAGCACAAGACTAGCGCGACGCGATAAAACAACGAAGTAATATAGGGGGGGTGTTTACTATGTCGGTGGCCAACAAGCACACGGCCTGTCTGATGGTAAGCGGACACCGCAGACTATGGACACTACTCATCTACTATACAAATATTCTTCATTGCTCACCAGTAAATAATAAAAAAAACAGAAGTAAATTAAATATGAACATTTTTCTATTTTAATTTCTAGCAACAAAATTCTGTAAACAAAGTTTAATGTTATTCTAGCATGTCGTTTTAAACTATTACTAAGAACCAAAACTACGTTTGTATGGAGAGTCGAGCGTCCTAGCGACCCTTAAGTTTTATGAATAAGGGAAAAATATCACAGGGCTGGGTAGCATGATCGTGCTTAATGTTCGACATAAAGCATTCGTCCCTTGCACTTACATACTACACGCAATCATTCTAGCTAGGCAGCGCGGCTATCACAGGACGGCCCGCGAGCTGTGTCGCGGCGAGATAAGACTATCCGTCTCTTTCTTAAGAAAGTCTATGTCGCCGCGACACAGCTCGCGGCCCGACCTGTGATAGTCGTGCAGTGGCCCGTTTCGTCGGTATTGGTCGAGCGCATCAGTGTTACCAGTTTAGACTTGTAAAATTATAATTTGTAGCTTCGAGAAACGGGCCCCTGGAATCGATACAATAGCATGCTGAGTCACCATCAGTAATGTTTGAATAGTATGTCGGGATTAATTATATTAACGTAATTAGATCATATATTTTTGATTTGGCTAATTACTATTTGACACTGAAGTTTTCCTTTGTTATTTTGATATTTTCTCTACTTATTGCTATTTGTGTACCTACCTACAACAATGTTTTTTTATTAGAAATGAGACATTCGTATTGTTTTTTATTGGTAAATACATGATTATTTTAGACATGAACATTCTTCTTGAATAAATTTATGTTCTAAATCTACTGAGTGTTTTTATAGTATGACAACCTTCCACTCCTCTTTTGTAATCAGCCCGCGGCGCTTTACCCGAGAGCTTACAAAGAACGCAGGTGGGGCGGAGTCACGGGATAAAATATATCTTAAGGTGCTATTCCACTTGTCCAAGATCTTTTTTTGCTTAAAAAATGTGAGACGCAATGCACATTGGACAGAGATCGATTGGAGTTCAAGGAGCTATTTGTGGTTTATTTTGGTATTGTTCTCCCATTTTTCCTATTTGTGCGACCATTGGTAGCATTAGTCTTCGAGTGCCGACCCTGTGTACGGTTATTTTGGTGAATACTACGTGTTGCACGCTATTGTAGAGAACCGCCTCTAATATCTGCGGTTTTTTTCCGTTACCCTGAGGGACAACCGCGCCCAAGTTGCATCTACTGCGGTCGGACTACGACGCAGCCGTCGCAAAACCGCCAGGTTACCTGGACTGTCGTACCGCCGGACAGGCCAGTTCCGTCGGCGACCTACCAGGAGGGTCCCGTCCCGTCGTCGAGGTTCGGCAAGGACAAGCGAGCTACGGCGGCGCCACATCGGGTGATCCCTATTGCCTTATCACGCGCAATTGCGCGGTCTCCAACGCCCACGTCGGAACGTAACGTGGTACCAAATCTAATCCGGATACGCGGCGTGTAAACGTTTTATAAATAGGTAATTGTAGCTTGTCGAGTTAGTGCTCTCCTCGCCCTTTTCTTTTCTTTAGGTCAGTGTTCGGTAATTTAGTTTATTACGGAACTATTCCAGAATTCACGTCATCCGTAACAAATTCTCCAAATTCTAAAAGTGCAATCTATCCACATCGTGTTTTAACCATCAGTTTGGCCCAACCTTTTTTTTCACCCGTGACATCACCTTCACCAATCAACCCCATCGTCACTTTACTTTTTTCACTGACGACGTCACCCTTACCATCACCCTAGTTACGGACGCGTGTTAGCGAGCCGGTCGCTATTTCGCCGTGATCATTTAACTCTTTCACCGCACACTGGTTATTTATGTGAACGCGCCGTTGAACGAATATTTTTATTTTTCCTATTACGTTACTATCCTCGATTGTATCCCGTACGGGTAAGCCCCACGACCACTTTAATGGTCTTACCTCTTCTTAGATTTAACTTAGTGCGATCATTTTAGGATTCATTCTAAATGAATTTAAAATTACCCTGGTGTTAATTGTGTCGTCTACTGGAATTTAAATTAAAACTTATCCTTGTTTTTACGTTAGTGTTTATTTTCAAATTCTTCTGTGTTTTTATATTACTTCCGTTTTCGTTATCAACGGTCATCATCATCATAAATTTAAGAGCCAGGCTCTTGTCGGTGGAGTAATCGCCATTCTGTTCTTCTTTCTGCCACTGTTTTGAGCTCCTGATACGACATTACATTAACTTTCTCTTTAGCTTGGTCCATAAACGCACGTCTTGGCCTTCCTCTGCCTCTCCTTCCTTCAATTATAGTTTTTATGTAATTGTCATGTCGTATCAGGTGCCCCAACGGTATTCCTCCTAATTTGCTTTGTAGTTTAATTTTTATTAATAACTGTGTTAATAAATAATTTAAGTGGCATTTCTCTTGTTTATTTATTATGCTACACTATGTAACACCGCACACCTAGTTCTGAAAAGCCCAATGAATTTTCTTTTTAAACATAAATTTTGCGCATTTACCTAAGATTCCTAAGTGGATATTATTTATGATAAAAAAGAGACAACAACTTTCTAAGAAAAAGCTTTATTGGGGAAATTAACCCAGAATAGAGCTTCAAAGCACAGGCCAGAGTAAAACGAAATATATAATGGTAGCCAAAATTTTGCAAACCATTTTCCCACCCCACTCGCTGATATTCGATTGTTATATAGGTTCGGTGAGACGGTGACAATACAATTATTATTGTGTACACATTTTCCCTAAGGGTTCCAAGGTGAGATGTCGGTCGCTTCCACAAAAAAAAGAAGCGGGTTGTGACGGAGATACAACCGTTAATTAAGTTTAAGTGGATACTTCTTTATTGGCTATGGTATGGAACCCTAATAAAAAAAACCGGCCAAGTGCGAGTCTGACTCGCGTACCAAGGGTTCCGTACTGAGCAAACCTGTACTTAAAAAATCGTAAATAAGTAAAGCGACCTCTGTCGGCACCTACCTATTTAAAGGTGGTTTGTTTATCATCGATAATTCGTTGTAATAACACGTGAACCAAGTTTAATGTTTATTTTGTTAAATAAACGTACGTACTTTTAACTAGGTCGTCGGTAATTTTTTACACATTTTCGACGATTTCTCAAAGAGCCTCAAGGTGAAAAGCCTTTCATAGATACAGAGATCGTTAAGAAGTTCAACGGAAATTTGGTTGTGGCAGAAAAGTCCCCCGTGGACGAGTCGTTCGGCGCGATTCCCAAAGGTCCAGGGTTCGAATCCCAGGCAGGGCCACGACTTGGCACAATTCAATTTTTCCCTATATTCCCAGTAGGTAGTTCCGTGGAAGAAGTTCCGGGGCGGAACTAGTCAGTCTTTTTTCCAATAGTTCCGCGAATGAATTTTCCAGTAGTGAGAGTTTTTCTTCCCATTAGTTCCGCGGAAAAAAGCATGATTTTATAATCCCACTAGTTCCGTGCGTTATCGTACATAATAACATTAATAACACAAAAAGGGAATAATTATATAAAATACATACTTCCTATCGACATGAATTTGAGATTATTATTAGAACCAACGTATATTTTGATATAATCGAATATTAACAAGCTACATTAAAAAAAATCAAAGCTATGTATAAATTAAAAATATAACAGAATATAATAACATATCGTTCCATTGTCTAATGACATTGAGTTACCCGATTTTTGTATAATCACCCACCTATATATATTTATACCCTTGACTGTACATCAAAGTATAACAATATATGGTATTTATTTAGTTCATGTGTCGAATACGCTTTAATTTATTGCATTTAAAATAAATAATATAAATGTATTTTATTTCAGTGTTCCGTTTTTGTGATGAAGTACCTAGTTGTTTTTTTATTAAATCCTATTTAAATTAAGTAGAAATGAACAACTTTTAGAGTTCACTACCAGGGTGTAACTAAAAGATTGTCTTTACGGTTTAGATATTGTATATTACGAAAACAAGTTATGTCCTTACACTGTGACACCTATGTAGCGACTGTGGCTACGGACGGGGTTACGGGGTCCGCGGCTGGTACGCCGCGCCGTGCCACTTGAGAGCACACATGTCGCTATAAACTATTACCAGTATTTTGATACATTTTTAAGCCACTTGAGTGTAAAACTACCTTTCATCACACTTGCTCAATAAGTATACCATTGCTCGCATGCACAGCGGGAGTTATAGAATAGTAAAATTCCCTAGGGAATTATGAAAATGTAAGTACTTTATTAAAAAATACTTTACCTTTAAATTTCATTTTTGTTTCTAAAGTGTGATGAAAAACATGGTACGTAAAATTATTACTAACTCGAGTCATTAAAATCCTCCGCCTTATATTACGCACGGAACTAATGGGATTATAAAATATTAGCATTTAATTGATGCTTTGTTCCGCGGAACTTTTGGGAAAATAAGTCTCACTAGTTCCGCCCCGGAACGTTTTCCATGGAACTCCTGGGAATAAAGGAACAATCAACGAAACCCCAAGCCGGTTGGTCACCGTGGGGTTCAGAGAACAAAACCCTCCATCAAATAATGTATAAAATAATAATAATAAATGTTTGTTCCTGAGTCTTGAAGGTTTTCTATCTATCTATGTATTTATAGTATTTATATATGTATTGTATATCGTCGTCTTTAGCATAGTAGTTCGGAAATGTTTTCGTCCAATCCTCTAAAGGGAAAATCTACTTAGATAAGCATTTTCAATGAATTGTTAAATTCAAAGTTTTGATTATTTAAAGGAATCTGCTATTATGGTGTACCCGCAAAATATATATCTGAATTAATTCACTAAAATCTATATATGTATAAGTACAGATAAATCGGTATATATGGCAACATTGACTGACGTAGCTCATTTGACTAGCGATACATTAAAAATGGCGGTCATTTCAGCATTATTTTCATGTCCGCCACATGAACTAAATAACATTTTGTGATTATAAACTAATGGCAAATAAGGAAGGACTAAAACAATTATTTGAAAGCAGATTAGACTTCTCTACAAAAAGTTTTCCGGAAGTTACGGGATACATTTTGAACTGTAGGTACCCCTATACAAGAACGCGAGCAAAGAAGTATCCACTTCAAAAGAGCGCCTACAATGTAGGCGCTACATTAATTATTAGGATTCGTTAAATGGGGTCATGATGAGAATGGAGGAGAGTTTCAACACAAAAGTTGCACATAACGAATCCTCTCAAATCAGTAAAATGATGACAACGTGTATGTGAATCCTATGGAATTGCAGGCGTTCATAGGCTATGTATTCGCATACCATTTAAGTGGGTCGTATGCGTGTGTGTGTCTTTTGTGTAGTGAATAAATGTCTTCTTTTCTTTTTTTTTTCTTTTTATGCTTGTTTGCCACCATCATAGTATAAAAAAACAAATGCTTCAAGCTACGATCCATATATTTAAAAGTAAGTAGGTCCTTATACCTTTATTAAACGTTTCCCATCTACCTTACAAGGAATAAATTTATGTATTTTTCATATTTTTTTATGGTGTAGAGTGGATTATTTATGCTTTGGTATTCACTATTCAGTGTATCTCTTTGCGAATATTTAGGGAATTTAAAAGTCTCAATTGGCAACACGCAAGTTTCTCGAAAACCAATCGTTCATCGTTTACCATTACCATTCATTCATAAATTTCAGAACGGTTCAGTTGGGTTCAATTTCAGTCAGTCAGTCAGTTGTCATTTTGCTGTGGCGGAGGAGGGAGGCTACATGGCCTATTTATTACTGTTTTCATAATTCCTAATTACTGTAGTGAACTTATTACCTAAAAGTATGTTTTAAAATATAAAACTGAATACCATACGCCCTGAATAATGTCAACAGTGCTTCTAGCCGTGGTGGCTGTTATATTATGTGTACTATTTCGTATACTGAATGTTAACAGCCAGCCACAAAAACCCGTGATTTATGGAAAGGATAGAAATTTTATAGAAAACATCTTATTCGTTTCGCCTTTCCTGTACGAACCGTAAGTAAAAATCTGCATTTTACCTTTTAAATGTGTAACATTTGGTAGCTAAGCTTTCGTGAGTTTGTAGCGTGTTTGGGTGATGTCATAATATTTCTGGACCAAACGTCGTAAAGGCGTGGAAGGATAAGAATGCTGATGGAGATAATCGTGTGCTTAGATTCGGTAACACCAAGTTTGTATGTTTGATTATTGTACGGGGTCTTGTTGCTAAAACTTAACTTGCTAGAACTGATCAGCCACCGTGTACTTATGTGGCAATATCCAGATGAGAACCATTCCAGAGTCGGTATCATTTTACTAAGTTATAGCAAACATTAATATATCTTTATGATATTTTCTTACAATGACCCAGTTTATACCATGTTAGGAAAAATACTCTCAATGTGATGTGACAATGAATAATCTAGAAAAACACTTGAAGGTCGGAGCAGCCTGCGCTTTTTTCGTATTAAATAATTGACCCAAATAGATCTGCAGCAATTCTTCAATACACCTCAAAGTTGCTTTTTAGAAGATCATTTCTGATTAAATTTATTCGAAGTTGTTGCAGTACCTAGTTACGGAGTTAAAAGACAGATAGTGTTAATTCATTTCATTTTTATAATAAAAGGAAAGATTAGTGTTGGTGTTCAAAAAACAATTTACTAAGAGTACCTACCATAAACACAACCTTTTAACTGTTATCATGGCCTCTTTGATTATAGTTTTGATAGTATGCAAGTTTGTGTTGCAATTACTCATTAGCATTTTATGCCCAAAAGTACTTATAAATGTTTATTCCATTGCCAGTGACTTCATTCAGAAAATATATGAGTTTTATTCACTATCAGTATTTAATGTTAAAGAGCCGATTAAGTATTAAGTAATAATAACAATGTATATTTCAACTCATAATATTATTATATTAAAACCTTGAAAATGTAAACACTACTGATAAACTTAAATACCTACTTACCTACTTGATCAGTAAAAGATGATACCTAAAAATTGTTCCTTTTACATTTTTTTCTCAGAACAGGAATAGGATAGTTTATGTATAAAAGTCACTCAGCATGAATGAATAAACAGGGATAGTTTTAGTCTATATTTATTCTGACTGAAAAAGTTCTAATTTTGAAATGAAAAATACTTCAAATGTACCCTATGTGATAAGATAACACGCATCCACTGCTGCACATTGAATGTCTGTTATAGGATATTTTCAGTGCAAAACAAACCTGCAAAGTTAAACTGTAAGCAAGTGCTCGAAAATATAGATGCTAATCCATTATTGTACTTGCAGGTATATCCCAACCCGTTTGTGGGGCTTCAGTGGCCATGTCCAGACCATCTTGCATAGCCTCATCGGCAGAGTTCGCTGTCCCTGGCCCATAGGGGCTCGGATATCTCTGGTGCTACCCGATAAATCGACACTCACCTACGACCTGTATGAACCTGTGGGATCTGAACATGAAGGTATGTGCTAGATTAAGACAAGTGCTTTGGCAGTTGTCAATAAAGATGGTTTTCAGTTGCCTTGTTATGTGGATAGCACATTATTGACTAACAACAATGTGGTAAGACCTTTTGATTGCTAGTAACACATTTGTTATTTTAATGTGGTTACAATTGGATAATTATTTGACACTAAAATATGTAATAAAATAATTCATTGTTTCCTGCCTCCTTATCGGCAGTGTTCAATTATCGACCTTTAAGGAATACATTAAATAGGCATCTTTTATTGATTACAATTTTTTGCGAGTTCGGCCATAGGATTACTACTTACCCACCATTTAAAAAACCGGCCAAGTGCGTGTCGGACCACGCAAAACGAAGGGTTCCGTGCCTATTAAAAAGGTCGTATCGTCACAGAAATTTTACGGCACTTACGTCCTTTTCTTTGAGGAAGGCAGTTTTTCAGCAATATCTCAAAAACCTCTGAACCGATCTTGTTCAAAACAATTTTCGGTGAATGAAATTAATAAGCTCTATGTCCATGAATTTTTCCATATTTTTAAAATACACCGTTCAAAAATTAGAGGGGGGGGGACAGAATTTTAGTGACTTTCGGGGCGATTATCTCCGACTCTATTCACTTAATCAAAAAAAATGCTAAGAAACCTTATATTTATTTTGAAAGCCCTATCGATTGATGTGCCACACGGGGGGTCACAATGAAAAAAAAAATTTTGACTTTTAGTTTTATGTATGGAGTGCACCCCTAAAAAAATTTTTTTTTGTCATTTTAATTACAAAACTATGTAGCGGCTAACAAAATACACCTGTCCTCAAAATTTTATTCAAATACACCGTATAGTTTTCGAGTAAAATGCCTGTGACATACGGACAGACGGACAGACGGACAGACGGACATGACGAAACTATAAGGGTTCCGTTTTTGCCATTTTGGCTACGGAACCCTAAAAATGGTAACTTTCGTGACAGAGTCGACTGAATAGTGACAGGACTCTGCCTTAGCTCCGGCTCTGCGGGGAGAGCAGTCCTTTCGACCTCGCGTGAGTCGTGACATAGCACGGTCGCCCGTGCTCCGCTCCGCAGCTTCGGCTTGCTGGTCGCGGAAGCCTCAGCCGCTCCGCTCTGCACGGCTCCCGCGCTTTGTCACAGCGGGCGAGGGCTGCTCCCCCTCCTTTTTTTTTTTTTTTTTTTTTTTTTTTTTAGAACCTGACTGTTGCTATAATAGGACGGACCCAATATAGCTGTCGAACTGCGTGGTTGGAGAGTATCCTGGGGAAAATCCAGGGGAACTCTCCGGCACGACCACGCGGGTGCTCCCCCTCCGCGCCTCCGGCTTTTTATATACACTCTAGGGGTAGGACAGACAAGACCACGTGGATAGTGGGGTGCTCTGGTTCGGATTTTGGACCAACAAATCATCGAACTCACACCTCTTATTATCCAGTTTAGAGAAAAGTTGCCCATACAAAACATGCTTATTTTAGCGTCCTCTATACGATAGCATCATAAAAAATAGGTGTTATAATGACACCACCCCCATCAAATTTTTTTAAGTCCCGCCCCCCCTTTGCTATACCCAACCAGGGTTCCGTGTGACGTCACATTATGCTAAAAATTTTACCATAATGTGACGTCACGATGTCTTCATAATTTTTTGTTTGATTGACAAAATAGAAATACGTGTCTAAATTTTTTGATAATCTAACTGACGGACATTTTTTTTTTAAGGAAAGTAGCCAATTAGACGTACCTATTTAATATGTAGTCTGGTTAATCAACGCCCAAGTTTGATAGCAATCAATCTATTGTAACTAATGGCTAGCCTTGAACAAAGTCTAGATTGTTACTAGCTTTATATTAGTTTGAACTGTTTGTATGTACCGTAAAACTTTCCAACTATAGTCCCAATCCCAAAATGAACCCGATGTTACATCATTGTGTTTGTGAATGACTAGGTGTTATTGTGGATTAACTCTATGAGAGGCAAGGTAACCACAGAACGAAACAAAAACGGAGAAAATAACTAAAAAGTCCTTAGTTTTAAAAGAAATTAGTTAGTCTAGTTCGGACCATAGGTTTTCGTCTGAACTATATTTGGGAGGTTTTACGGTATGTAATTTGTCCTTCAAATTTTATAAATCAAATTTGACAAACTTCCCGAAGGTTTTCACAGAAGGTCGAAATATTTCATTTTTGACAGAAACTTATTTTGTTTATAAGTACTTAGATTTTTATGAATTTGTACGTGCCGTGTACCTATTATATATAAAACGGACATGTAAGACAGAGATGTTATCTCACCTGCCGTACCTGATTCTAACACCTACATAAAATGCTCTAATATTTACTATTGAACACTGTAGTATCACGCTCGAAGCAGCTGACGGCTGGTATGAGTTATTTTATTACTCAGCATCCTTCGTAACGTCATTGATGTTGTGTTGTAATCTTTCTCGTGACGACTTTCTGGATTTAAATCTGCTTTATTCAAATACAACACTACAAATTAACCGACAAGTGACAGACTACACCCAACAAGCAAAACAGCCATATAAGATGGAGCTTATTCAGCTTATACGTGTTATAAAAGTAATTTAAATGCAAATTATACAGGATAATATTAGCATCTTATTCAGTATTTTAGTTACTCAGCTTTAAAGTCATATTATAACGTTGTGTAAACGTATATACTTGCGACAAATTATACGCCTATAACGTCGTATAAGACATGCTGACTACGGCAGCTCTATACGTCGCTTATGTGACTATTTGGTTGAGTAAAGGCATCTTATATGTCGTGTCTTACGACCGTCGAGTAAACTTACTTCCGCAATTCTTTTCAAGCGTAAGTCGAATTTCATGCACTTCAATTTCATACCGAAGATTTATAGTGCATGGAAAATTACTTACCGACATAAAACGTTTATTTTTAACCGACTTAAAAAAAAAGGAAGAGGTTCTCAATTCGGTTGTATTTTTAATGTTTGGAGTTCTGAGGTAAACTCCGTCATTTATGAACCGATTCGTACAATTCTTTTTTATTTGAAAGTATATGCTTCCAGGTTGGTCCCATTGTTATCAAAACTTCAGTTGGATGATGGGAACCATGAGGAATTGAGGGAACTCCTCAAATATAGAAGGCACGCATGTAGTAATTTCGGTATTTTCTATTATAACTAGTGTATTTACACCCGGTGAAGTACACAAATTTGGTGAAGTGGAACTGATGATGAAGACCACAGATGACTTGTGGAACTCGTATCTACTGTAAAAGTACGTTACTGATTCTGATATGATTCCGTTGAAATAGCAACTAATGAGGTCCTAAGTGTCAAGTGTGCCAAATTTTATCATCAGATCATATGGGATAATCGACATATGTACGTACTCTCGGAAAACAGTCCATGTGATAATGTGGAAAGGAAATGTGGAAATGTTCATTTGGGTTGGCGGAGTACTAAATTGAATTCAGTTAAAACTTTGTTTTTAAAGTAAATTATATAAGACAGATATCACAAGTCACGTGATGTAGTAGGTACGTCACATTTAAAATGTTAACTAAAACTCCATTTTTGTATCCTAAGGCAGCTATTATAAAACAAAAATGGCATAATTAAGCTATGTAAGTTGCCAGTATACCTACAGCCGATTCGTCATGTGATAGTCACCGTGATGATATTTATTTGACCAATAAGCAACTTGAGTGGCGCCTAAATGACCTTTATTTGACTAAAATGCATATACTATACTATTAAACAAGCAATATTAAGCAATATTTGTATTTATATATATTTGCGATCACGTTCCCGGAAACGGCTCTAACGATTTCTATGAAATTTGGAATATAGGGGTTTACGGTGACGAGAAACCGATCTAGGTAGATCTCATGTCTGGAAAAATTCGTTTTCTCCGTATTTTCTCTACTTTCACCCGAGCAGAACTCGTTCGCCCAGGGACTTTAAGTTATGTAAGTTGCCAGTATACCAGTAGAGAGCAATTATAGAGCTAATCCGTTATGAGACAGTCACGGCGGTGATAATTTTGTGACCAATAAACAACTTATACTGCACTTACCCAACTTTTACATCGCTAAAACGCTCAGTAAAGTGCGCCCAAATCGTGTCGTATAAGCGGAATTAGTAGGTACGTTTATATGACTAATGTCAGTAGCTTAAATGCTGAATATTTTGCATCACATTACAATTACTCCAGGAAAAATACGGTTTTGAAAAACATTAATTTATAAAAGCGTTTTTTTGTTAATTTAATTTTCACACGTTATTCTAAGATGCTTTATAAGAATCTAACCAATTGGGAATGGATGAAAATTTTAGAAATGCCTGATTATTTTTTTGGTGATAGGAATAACCTTCCTTAGCACCAGAAAAAAGTTTCAGATTTTTCAGCCGCGTCAATTTTTTTTGAAAAATATAAACAGTTTCCTCACTTACGTTTTGGGTCAGTTACGGCACCTTCCTCGATCGGTCTCATATTATAAAAAAATAAATATTAAATATGTGTGGTAAACTGACACTGGCAATGATATTGACACTTGCAGCAGCTATATTGGTCATTACCAGTGTCAGTTTACCACATATATTTAAGATAGTTTTTTGTAATATGAGACAGATCAAGGAAAGTGTCTATTTACCGTTCTTGACCCAAAACGTAAATGAGGAAACTGTTTATATTTTTCAAAAATAATTGTCGCATCTGAAAAATCTGAAACTTTTTTCTTGTGCTAAGGAAGGTTATTCCTATCACCAAAAAAATAATCAGGCATTTCTAAAATTTTCATCCATTCCCCATTTTCCACCCGGAAGTAATTATATAATAAAATAAATAAAATAAAAATAACTTTATTGAGTAAAGTATTGTTACACTGCTGCTTACGAGTACATGATCTAATTATAATCTATGTAGGTACATTTTATATTCTAACAACAAAGCACCCAGGCGACCAACAGTAGACCCTATATCCTCGCCATAAGGTTCACTAAATGGTCAGACAGGTACATCGTTATCAACACAATACTAAATGTTTTCTAATGAGAGTAAACGTCTTCTGCTCCCCGTACTAGTAAACTGTATCACGGTGGAAACAGGATTCACCACCCTATTTATTGCATAATTCCTGCTCTTAAAAGATACCAAAGATATATAATACCATGTTTGTGGTTAAAATTGAAGTGTTACTAATCTTTAAACTAGTGGGTCGGCTGAGAAAAAATTACATTCCGTTGCTTGCTGCAGTTAAAGCGTAAACATGTAGTATATGCAAAGTTGACAGGTGAATATTAGCTTATCTAAATCTAGTAATTAGTTTACTTATCACACATAGAAGTGAAACTATATTAAGTATTTTTAGATGTAGTTTTACTTATACCTATATTTTTAGAAATATTTTAGAGATAATTATGACAATTTTTACCTATGTGTTTTATCATATGTAGCTATGTAGGTTACCTATTTATGTTTAGGGTTTTTATTTTTATTACAATAAAGTATTGCAAGGATTATCATTTTATTAACACATAAAGTGTGTATGTGTATGTATGTAGTATAAATGTGTGTGTGTGTGTGTGTGTGTGTGTGTGTGTGTGTGTGTGTGTGTGTGTGTGTGTGTGTGTGTGTGTGTGTGTGTGTGTGTGTGTGTGTGTGTGTGTGTGTGTGTGTGTGTGTGCGTGTGTGTGTGTGTGTTGTATAAATATATGTATATATGTGTGTATGTATGTATGCCATAATGTTCAGTATTTATGTTCAGTATATAGATTTAAATGAAGCATTTATTTATGTTTTTCCCAACTTTTCAAGAGCTAATTAAGTTATGATTTTTTTGAGGTCTGATATTTTGTTGGATTTTGTCTCTAAGTAATAATTTAAATGATGATGATGAAACACATTTATATGAAAATAAAGCCATACGACATAATAATAATAATACGCTCTATTGGGATCGATCTGTCATCACGGACAGGACTATTCTTGCCAATAGGCCTGCCCAACTAACATTTGGGTAATAGCTAAGGGTATTATTATAACCTTAACCTTTATAATGTTCTCAGTTATAACTAATAGTCTTATAAAGGAGTTAAGAAAAATAATTAAGTCCTAAAGCATTATAAGAGTGTTACTCAAAGCAATTACACTTAAGATGTTAAAGCTTTAACCTGTTTTTAACACTTAAACACTTACAAGAGTCTTAGCTACAGGCAGAGACTTTATAACAGAATTAAGTCTCTTGTAAGTATTGAAACTTTTTCTAACGCTTAAGGTGTTAGGAAGATACACTTTAAAGACACTGTAAGAGTGTTGTAAGTCAATAAGCGTTATAGTTGAGTTAACTAACGCCTAAAGCTTTAAGGTAATTCGCCATTGTTTTGGTGGACTCTAACCTACAAATTGATTAGGTTATTCAATATTTGACATCAAGATTCTTCATTATTTATGTTACTCTTGCCATTATATGGATGCCACTTAATTTATCATGCCACTGGCTAAGAAACAAGAATAGAAAATGATATAAACTTTAGATGTATATTTTAATGTTCATAAGTTTTATTAGAAATCTTTATTAAATCCTGGGCGCGTTAAAATTGAGATGGGGAACATGGTATACGCTTACCGTAAAATCACAAGGGCAGACTGTTTTCACTTCATGTCACACACACTTCCAATTTAATTCACTTTCAATTAATACGACTCCATAGCTGTCAAATATTAATACCTATACTAACTATCTGCGCCATTTTGTCGGAAGACTATATTTGTCTCATAATTTTATGGGTAAAGAAAAGAGTAAGATGCTCACTTTATACTGCGTAAGAGCTAGACTCTTATAAGACACTCAGCTAACACCTTAACCTGTAATTCGTGGGCCTCTTTCGTAGTTATAAGGGTGTTAGAGCACGCTATAAGACCTTTTTTACAGGCATTCTTAACACCTTAACACTTGGCTGGAACCGATATAAGAATGATATAAGGGTTATTTTAACGCTAGTGTGCTAGTTGGGTGATATCGTGCTGACAGATCGATCGAAACGCCAGGCAGTGCTCGTCGACATCACCATCCCCCATGACGAGAACCTCGTGAAGGCCGAGAAGGACAAAGCCAGCAAGTACCTAGACCTGGCTCATGAGGTAACCGCCATGTGGGATGTTGATTCGACGATCATCGTCCCGATAGTCGTCTCGGCGAACTGTTTAATAGCGAAGAGTCTCGACCATCACCTCAAGAGACTCTCGCTAGATGGCTGGATCAAGGGTCAGATACAGAAGGCGGTACTCCTGGACACTGCGCGGATAGTCAGGAGGTTCCTGTTTCTGTCGCCCTGACCACCGGTAATTTAGGCCCCGCCTCGCTGCCGGCGGCACCCTAGGTTAGGTTTTTATAATGATTTTATATTTTGTATGTATTGTTTTATATTTTAAATGTATAAAATTCACACTAGCGAACTCAAATGTAAACTTAGCCTCAAATATTAAACTTAATGGTGAAACCATAGAATTTGTAAAGTCAACTGTATTCTTAGGTATTACGTTAGACTCTAAACTGCAGTGGGGTTCCCACATAACTGCGATAGGAAGTAGGTTGAGCTCCGCTGCTTTTGCAGTCAGGAGAATAAGGCAGCTTACCAATGTAGCAACGGCACGGTTAGTTTACTTCGCTTACTTTAACAGTATAATTACTTATGGTCTTATTTTATGGGGATCAGCGGCAGATATTGAGACTGTATTTATTTTACAAAAAAGGGCTGTTAGAGCAATTTATAACCTCGGGTCGCGTGAGTCATTAAGAGAATTTTTCAAGGAAACAGATATTCTAACACTGCCGTCGCTATACGTATTTGAAATAATAATGTATGTTAGGAAGAATTTATACAACTACCCAACAAACACTGATAGGCCCAAGGTTACCAGAAGCGCAGGGAAGCTCAAAACAACTTTTTACAGGCTAGTAAAAGCGAAAAAGTCGTTCTTGGGAAATTGTATAAAATTCTACAATAAAATTCCAAAACACATTACCGAACTTACTGACTCTAATTTCAAATCTGTCGTAAAACGGACACTTATTTCAAAAGGATATTATAAGATAAACGACTACATCATGGATAGGGATATTTGGCAGCGATAAAATCCTGCACTAGAAACCTGTCGTAAAATAAATAGGCTTTCTACTGTAGCAATGTAATTTTAAAATTTTATAATACTCTGATACTGATATGATATATTGTATACTGTTTTGAAAAAATGACACCTCGCCGAGTTTTTTACGCCGGTTCTTCTCGAGGCAGAGGTTTACTTTCCGAACCGGTGGTAGTTTATCGACATTCATAGGTGCATGTAATATGCCTAAATTGAAGAATAAATCACTTTGACTTTTTTTTTGACTTTACTTTTTATATAATTATTGTAAAATCCTAACCTAAGATTTAATGCGAATAAAGGAAATAATAATAATAATAAGTTAAATGATGATATATCCGTTACACAGAAATAAGATCCATATCCTACAAGTAGGTGGTTGTTGATGTGCCAGGAATCAGAGTTAATAGCCCGGCAACAGCTATACATGCCTTCTTAAAATAATTACAAGAACGATGCCGGCGGGATGACATCATAATCATGAGTCAGAATCAGAACTGCCTTACTTATAACTTACGATACGCTAATATATGAATGGACGAATAAAGAAGCATCTTAGGTGATAGTCTCTATGAAGGGAAGTTGTCAGTACCGTAAGGTCAAGCGTCTCCGTGGGAAGCCAGTTCTGTCAAGCTGGTCTAATTTGACAGACATTCAGATGTACACCTATGAGTAATGATTCCAAGAATACCCGTAGATTAGGACCAAATCAGCCAGAGAAATTGAGATTGAATAGTTACATTTTTCATGTGAACACACTAACCAATAGTAATGATATTAACACTAACTAGTGTTCTTTGTAAAAACACAGGGATCTTCCTCCAGTGATATTACATACCTAAACTGAATACCGAAATAACGCATAACAATAACATGCTAAAATAGCACGATACGCACTTGCGAAGGAAGTCAAACATTTTCTATACTAGCTACCGAGTTTATAGTTTACACAAAATATTGTGCAGACTGAATTTTAAAAGATGAATAAATATGGTTAGGTACCTATTACAAAATATTTTTCAAATATAGATGCACACATAACTTATACTCGTACCCACATAACCTGAGTACTTTTTAAATTGTAACTTAGGATAAGAAATTCTGTATTTGTTAACATATAAGAATATTCATTTATTTACATGTCCAATAACAAGTAAGGAAGAGCGGTGCCTCTTAGCGTAGATATTTTATACTTAAAAAGAGGTACCTACCATAAACTGATTATTGTATAACCTTTTTGTGGCTGTTTTATATATATATATCTACGGAAGTGTCCCTCATCTCACATCTCTTCCTTGGCAGGCTTACCTTGACATATTACAAGGAAATATAGATATACAACTATAGGCACGACATCCATCCATCTATCTGTTTAATGAATGAAAAGTAATTTATATAGAATTTTATGAATTAAAAAATATTTCCTGGATGGGTTGGCTAAAAAATTCGGGATTATGTGATGTACATCTTCCTCTAAGGCTAATCTTTGGTAGATACCTACCTACACGAGGTAGGGTATTCATTGTGAACTGTCACGACTACTGTATGAGCTGGGTCGCTAAAATACAAATTGTAAATAAAAAATACGTACTCAGTGATTTTACTGTCTTAGCTAGAGTTTCATTCAGAGATAACATTTAATGACATTGGTAGTCATTATTTTAACCTGGATACGCTTTACAAGTCAAAAAGTATTCCTGTTATAAGAACAACTTTACTTAGGCGATGAATCGTGAACGTTTTTTATTATCAATCATTTTTATTGCAACCATGGTGTTTAAGATCTTACATAAAAATACATATACAGTTCCACATGGGCCCTGTTAGGGCATGGCAATGACAATATAATATTAAATTAAATTAATATTATTTAATCATGTTATTGATTTTACCACTAAACTAACGTAACATGCAGTAGTTTTCGTGCTAAAGTATAATTTAAAAATATCACTAGAGTGTAGGCTACAGTCCGATGCATTTTTATAATAATTATTTTTCAATTATATTATGTTACATTATATTATTACCTGTACATTTGATATTATTGTTCACAGATGACGTGACTGTGGCGATATGCCCGGGCATCGGCAACACGTCGGAGAGCGTGTACATCCGCACTTACGTCCACTACTCGCAATGCCACGGCTACCGATGCGTCGTGCTGAACCACATAGGCGCGCTCAACAGCGTGCCCGTTACCGGCGCTCGGATATTCTCATACGGTGAGGCAGTTCTCCTTTATTGCAGACTTCTCCTATTTAAGAGCTAAGCTCTTGTCGGTGTAGCTCAAAGTACGCCCAAACTACTCCGATCCCACGCAACCTCGTTGAAATCTTGTTTCGACCACACATTAACTCTCTCTCTCTCTCTCTCCTTAACAGTCTTGCAGGCTGTGGGTCTATAATTAAAGATTCTAGGCAATACATAGACAACATCCAAGACTCGGAAACAAATATTCTTACTCATCAGCTCATCACAGAAATACACAGGACCGTTAGCTCCGTAGGAACAACACAATAAACTAAGCCAATCTCTAACATTTTTTACTATACATTCACTTCTGTTGGACGCCGACTCTCAAATTAATCATATTATGTGCGATAATATAAAAATTCTAACCAAAGTATTTCGGTTGTCCTAACCATGGGGGAATTCGTTTCTGACAGAGTATGGGATGGTACTATTACTTGCCCCTGTTTCACCAACTTGATAAACCAATCAACTCAAACTCAAAATATTTATTTGTCAAACATAGGTATAAAGTTCTTATTCTTGGATTAGGTACAATGAGGTCTCTATGTTTCGCCACATGGCACACAAATAGCTACAAATCAGCATGCAGCATGCATCACATTAAAAAATAAATTCATAATAAATAACAATTCAAAATAAATGATCATATTGATCATTCAATTAACAATAAACAAAAGTATATTTTGAAAGTGTTAAAATACAATTCGAACAAATTAAAATTCAAAACTAACTAACATTCCAAATATTTTATTTTCAGAACAAACTAATATTAAAAATAAATTGAGGTTCAACATGACCTAAAATTCAAAATAAATTAAATTGACAATAATTTGGATTAAATATAAATTAAAATTGGACTTAATTAATTGATTTAAAATGTCAAAATTAAAAGGGTTGCAATAAAAAATCTTGTATAGTGTAGTATACTTTGGCAACTAAAAATTCATGCAATTTTACTTTAAACTGTCTCAAATCATATAAATCCAAAATATCTGTAAGTAATTTTAAATTTATTATAATTTTTTGGTGCCATTCCAAATATGCTTTTTGACAGTAACGCTGTTTTACATGATATGTGGTTTATCTTCTGTCCCTGATACTTACATTCGCCGTACTACAAATGACAATCGAACCTAGCGATAATAGCAACCATCGTCAATACTTGCCGACCAAATGTACGATTCATTATCAGGTGACAACACGGTTAAAGAAAAATAGACCGATCAATTTTGAATGTGGTTTGAATCGATCTACCACCTCGTGGTAACCGCGGGCACAGAATAAATAATAGTAGGTACTACGTACAGAAGGTTCTCTGTTAACAAATCCCCTGTTTAGGTATGCCGAACGAGCCTAAAGATCACAACTACAAATGCAAAAACGTCTCGAAAGTAATTTACCTGTAAACATCTACGTCCAGCAGTGGACGACTTTCGGCTGATATGATGATGATGATATATATTTGCAAAGATATCAGTGGACGAGTTTGTTTACTCGTATACGTGGTAAAAATGGTCAAACTATTTCATATGTTTCATGTGTCTCGGAAAATTGGTATTGGTGTTTCGTTTCCTTGACTTTAACGACATCTAATTTATCACAAAAACCCACTCTACGTACTTTAGGTCTTCGTACACGTTTTCTTTAATTTATCTCAATTAACGGAACCTTTAAATGGACCTCGTGGTGCCACGCCCTTAACGAGCGGAGATTGGGCAACTTGTAGATATCGAAATTTTAATTACCTAATTCGTTTTGTGTTCGAATGTTATATTATATAGCTTTTGCCCGCGGCTTCGCCCGCGTACTAAGAGTAATGTTAACCGTCTACAAAAAAGGTGCATCTCAGTTTCAGTCTTTTATATATTTAGATCGACTCTACATAGACTCTGCATATCGAACATAGACTCTACATATCGACTACATATTGACTCTACATATCGACTCTACATTACGACTCTACATATCGACTCTACATATCGACTCTACATATCGAATCTACATATCGGCTCTACATATCGACTCTACGACTGGACCCCCATATAAAATTTCACCCCCTCTTTTAAGGGGTTGGGAGCAGATTTTCAAAAAAAAAGATGCACGATTTTTTGTTAGTCACAAATAGTCCGCATACCAATTTTTAGCTTTCTACCTTGTAAATTGCGGAATGCTCCATACAAACTTCCACCCCCCATTTTGGGCAAGTGGGGGGTTAAAAAGAGACAAAAAGTAGCCTATGTCACTCTCCATCCCTTCAACTATCTCCACTTAAAAAATCACGTCAATTTGACGCCCCGTTTTGCCGTGAAAGACGGACAAACAAACAAACAAACACATACACTTTCCCATTTATAATATTAGTATGGATTGCACAATATTTAAATGAAGAACTAATTAAGTCACATAAAGTTTATCGAGCTCCACATTCCGTTTAATCTGGGGGCACGGCAGTACCCCGACAAGTCGAGCAAATAAGCAAAAAACCGGCCAAATGCGTGTCGGACCACGCAAAACGAAGGGTTCCGTGCCTATTAAAAAGGTCGTATCGTCACAGTAATTTTACGGCACTTACGTCCTTTTCTTTGAGGAAGGCAGTTTTTCAGCAATATCTCGAAAACCTCTGAACCGATCTTGTTCAAAACAATTTTCGGTGAATGAAATTAATAAGCCTTATGTCCATGAATTTTTCCATATTTTTAAAATACACGGTTCAAAAATTAGAGGGGGGGGGACAGAATTTTAGTGACTTTCGGGGCGATTATCTCCGACCCTATTCACTTAATCAAAAAAAAATCTAAGAAACCTTATATTTATTTTGAAAGGCCTATCGATTGATGTGCCACAGGTGGGTCACAATGAAAAAAAAAAATTTGACTTTTAGTTTTATGTATGGAGTGCACCCCTAAAAAAAATTTTTTTGTCAATTTAATTACAAAACTATGTAGCGGCTAACAAAATACACCTATCCTCAAAATTTTATTCAAATACACCTTATAGTTTTCGAGTAAAATTCCTGTGACATACGGACAGACGGACAGACGGACATGACGAAACTATAAGGGTTCCGTTTTTGCCATTTTGGCTACGGAACCCTAAAAAGGTACGACCGTACTGTCATGTATTGAATGTGGGTAGATTAAGATTTACGCACTTACCGACCAAGGTGATTGCCTGCTGTGTTATTTGTCTCCCGATTAATATACCTAGTACATAACACGTACATCCCTTTCTCGAAGCCATTCGGGCCATTTTCGACCCCCCCCCTGTAACTTAGTTGTGGAAAAAACTAGAAGCCTACATTTTCAGTGACCAAGAGGGCATTAGATATAGCCTAAGCATAATACTTTTTTTTTTTGGAAGTAATTCAATATCAGGCAAAGTATTTGTACACGGCTTTTTTATGTTAATTTAAAAGCTTTTATAATGGAAATCACTAAATCTATGGATCGGAAGTTAGGAAAAAAAAACCGGCCAAGTGCGTGTCGGACCACGCAAAACGAAGGGTTCCGTGCCTATTAAAAAGGTCGTATCGGCACAGAAATTTTACGGCACTTACGTCCTTTTCTTTGAGGAAGGCAGTTTTTCAGCAATATCTCGAAAACCTCTGAACCGATCTTGTTCAAAACAATTTTTGGTGAATGAAATTAATAAGCCCTATGTCCATGAATTTTTCCATATTTTTAAAATACACCGTTCAAAAATTAGAGGGGGGGACAGAATTTTAGTGACTTTCGGGGCGATTATCTCCGACCCTATTCACTTAATCAAAAAAAATGCTAAGAAACCTTATATTTATTTTGAAAGGCCTATCGATTGATGTGCCACACGGGGGGTCACAATGAAAAAAAAATGTTGACTTTTAGTTTTATGCACGGAGTGCACCCCTAAAAAAATTTTTTTTTGTCATTTTAATTACAAAACTATGTAGCGGCTAATAAAATACACCTATCCTCAAAATTTTATTCAAATACACCTTATAGTTTTCGAGTAAAATGCCTGTGACATACGGACAGACGGACAGACGGACAGACGGACAGACGGACAGACGGACATGACGAAACTATAAGGGTTCCGTTTTTGCCATTTTGGCTACGGAACCCTAAAAAAAGAACTGGCAAGCATAAATGGTATCAGTCAGAGATGGGCAAAATGTATTCCTTAGACTTACGACCTGAATCCAAAAATATATGCATCAGGAAATGACATCATTTTAATGAAATATTCACGACCTTGAGATAATATTGAATTTCATACAACCTATGGAAAAGGTTTTTTTCATTAACAAAAATAAGTGGATTATGTGCGTATGCCAAAGAACGTATATATAAATAAATAAATAAAATAGCCTTTATTTCAGATTTAAGTACTTTACATTGCATTTTGTTGTTGTTATCATATTTTATTACTATCTGTATGCCTTTTGTAGAACGTATATAGAAGTAGTAAATTATAAACTAAAGAAAGTTTATTTATAGGATCACTCGGTTGTCTGTCTGTCCGTCTGTCACAACCGATTTGCTCCGAAACTACTGGACCGATTGAGTTGAAATTTGGTACACATATGTAAATTGGTGACCCCAAGATGGACGCGCAAAGTAAATTAATGAATTCTGAATAAGGGGGCCACTTTTGGGGGGTAAACTGGAAAATTAATAAAAAAAGTTTCGCAAGCTGTATTGTGTGACATATAAAATGAAAGGGGTTGTTGTAAGTATGTCAGATATATTTTTTTTTATAATTTTAGCTAAAACAGATCTGAAGTAATTTAGTATCTCCGAAACTACTAGGATTAAAATTCTGAAAAAAATATGGAAAATAGTTCCTTGCCTAAAGATTACAGTAAAATCTATAAGAAGTTTGGTTTGAGTATGCAAAGTAACGGGAAAATTCTCAATATTTTATGGAACCCTCACCACGCGAGTTGAACTCGCACTTGTCCGGTTTTTTTGCAAATTAGTATTGCCTATGTCACTCCCACGATTAAGAGGAATCCAACGACACCTCATATGTCGAATCCGTCAAACAGTTTAGGCTGCAGGTCGTGCCAAAGAGTAAGACATACACACATAGATATATATATATATATATACGCTCGAAAAACATAACCCTTCGATAGTCGGGTAAATAGAGCCTTCTCATCCACCGCAAACGTCCAATTAATCTGTCTAATCAGAATAATTACTCATCAGTCCTCATTTACGCATGGCTGGGCTTGAAATAAATAGGTATTTTTAAGCCAACCTAATATTGATTCTTCCTATTTAATTGCCTGATTCTTATTTTTCTTAGAATCAATACATGGCATTACTCAGAAACATAACTGAAACTTGTGAGGATGGCGAGTTAGACATGAGTGAGTGTCATCAATCATCATAGCCGCAATTATTTACATATGTTCATCCTAATAAATAAATGAATACATTGTCAATGTGTAAGTTCCGGCCGTCTCCGTATAATTCCAAATATCTGGTGGATATGGATACCAGGGCTGTTATGAAACTAGACTTCTGCCCCTGCTATTCATTAACTTGTTTTAGGGCATATTTTGCAGTCAGGAGAATAAGGCAGCTTACCAATGTACCCACGTCACGGTTAGTTTACTTCGCTTACTTTAACAGTATATATACTTATGGTCTTATTTTATGGGGATCAGCGGCAGATATTGAGAATGGCACCACCACCGAGTTGATCTGATGATGGATGGCAAGGTGGCCGCAGCAAATCCTAAACTATATACGAGATAAACCCTCGTGTTTGGGCTCATTGGAACCCCCTCAACGATTAGTTGATGACTTTGGAAAAACAGTACAGTCGGCTACAAAATCTTGACCCAAAAAAATTTTTTTTGACAGAAACTTAACTATAGTATTAGTATTAACCGTAATGTATTTTGCCCTTCAAATTAAAAGGTCAAGGTTCAGAAATGTACTTGATTGCATTCGGTTTTGCTTCCAGACATTACCTACGTCATCCAACGATACTTTAAAAAATATTATGCAATTTAAATATGGTCGAAAATAATTAGGTAGTAGTCAACAGTGTGTAACCTCAAGGTCAGGTTAGTCATAGTCACCGTCACCTATCGGCCATAATCGGCCGATGATTCAATTCCATTTACATTCCAACATTGTAAGATTTATTCACTTTGTTGATACAAGGCATATATAGTCACGTCTATAGAATAGATATGTAGACGCTTCGGAACACATGTCTGGGGAATAATATGATCCCACTAGAAACATTACATGTAAACTGATGCCAGGACTCCCTAGCCTAGCTCATAAAACTTTCAGCGTCAAAAAGATAAAATATGAGATCGCAAGTAGCGCCAAGCTTCCTACTCCACACGGCTTAACTCTACCAGCCAGCTACACTCATCTTGGCTAAAAAGTATAGCTTGGTTGGGCACATCCCGGTCGCCGCATAGACTGAGCGTGCAAAAGGTATGAATTTATGATAATATTAATAATAAGACACGGTTTTCTATACTTTTTAGCCAAGATATAGAATTTGTAGAGCGTGGCTGGTTGGTAGAGTTAAGCCTTGTGGAGTAGGAAGCTTGGCGCTACTTGCGATCTCATATCTTTTTGACGCTGAAAGCTATATGAGCTAGGGAGTCTTGGCATCACTTTACATGTCATGTTTTAGTGGGATCTCATTGCTTTTTGTAAGGTCTAACGAAGTGTATGGGAAAAATATATAATTGTTCATAAATTTGGCAACAAAAAAGGAATAATGAAAGCTAACTTAATTGACGTGGTATCTACAAACCTACAAACTTTTCTAGAATAGCTCTTACAATAATAATGTAGGTAGTTATATTATATAGGTTCCTAATTCCTAATGCTATTCCGCTATCCAATCCAAACGGCCTTGATAATAAACTTCCGGGATAGCTATAGACAATTAGAGACTGTCGTAAGTTCCATTCCATATAGTAATCTACTAAGTATATTTTTATGAATTCTAGTTCAGTAATGGTTTTTCATAAGAAAAAATTAATATTTGTTATGAAGTTGGTATTTAAAATTCTAAATAGGCTCCTATTCCTATTAGGTGTCACGGTTTAGTTTAGAAATCCCGTCTCGGGGACTCTTTAGCAATAGAAGACCATAACATAAATATATAAAAATATCGAAATCTTGGTTCAAACGCTCCACAATACTCATACTCATTTATTCACAATATTTTTAATATGACATGTCACATATTACTATTACATATTCACAATAGTTGGTAGACTGAGTTTGGAGTTGGAGGTTTTTATTTGTATTTAAACGTCACGAATTCACGATTCCATTTCAGCATCCAAAGTTATAAAAATATGTTATTGCAGCTTAACAATACGATTTTAAATTCAATAATAAAACGGTTACCTATAGTTTATCGGCAGAGATTGATAAACAGCTGTACCTAAGCAACAAAATGGTCCACATTTTTATACAATTCACTTTAGAATTATGCTATCACGAAAGTTATCAAAAGGTTGTAAATCACGGCATAACACGTAACAATGAATTATCAGTTACTCATACTTACTACTTACCTTACTGCATTGAATAGTCTATCAACCTACTTTAAAATTAATATACCTACTGACTGACCTCTGTTGCTGAAGAGTAGGTAATTATCATTATTTTATAAGCGGATTCCGAACAATTTCACATTATTATTTTGTGTATACGTTTGTTATACTGATTAACAGTTTTTACTTCAAATTAATGTTACTGATCGTAATAATCTACTTTACAGTCTGCTATAAGAGGAAATACCACTGGTCATATTTCGATAAAAACGTTCTCGATTGTTTCCTCCGTGGTTTATGACTGTAGGTGTAGATTAATGATTTTTTGAAATAAGTTGAATATCATAAATATTTGTGTTGGTATGTTTTGCTTTTTTTGATATTCTTATTCTTATAAGTGCTAGGTTACTCAAAAAATGCTTAAAACGGACCAATTACATAGGCCGTATAACATAACCCAATTACACAAATCCATTAACAAGCCTGAAAAAAATATATTTGAATTTGAATACCCAACTAGGGCAATACATACTGCAGCGACAGGGTTGTAAGGTTGTAACAGTTCCGTTGCCATGAAGATAACACGTTAAGGTATTTAAAAATTCATCACGTTCGTATAAATAGTAATTGGCTCGGAGGTCGCGCTTACAGACTGAAGATTCAATTTACCTAGGTTCGATCCCAGCCACCAGCATGGAGTTTTTGTAAGATATTTTTGAAATTTTCAAATTGCAGTGTAGCATGGAAGATTCTAGAAATAGACGAATAGTGGGACCGCATAATAATTGCCCTGAAAGTTTTGATAATTCTAATGTTGTAAAAAATGTTGTTTATAATGTATTATGATATGAAACTGGACTACTTTTTTAGATTTAACTTCCTTTTATTATATTTTATTTAGTTAACGTTAATTATCTTATTCATCTTATTGTATATACTTTAGAAAATAAAATAAATATATTTCTTTGGGACATATTGGGTGGGTATTAAGCATATTTCCAAAATATGACGAAAAGTATGAACGAAGTTAGTTAGTCAGTTAACATCTTTTACCAATATTTAGATTTGCTTGAATATATGTTGGATCTTTTTTTTATGAATACAGCAGTTAATTGAAGTCCGTTCGGACAGTTATATATAATAGACCTAAAATATTAAGACTTGTGATAAAATATTAAAAAAAAACTTCAGCTCTCTGGGATCTCTATATTAGAAAGCTAACGATTACTGATAGTGCCACGGGATGCCATATATTTCTTGTCGAAATTCAACTAGGTTTTAGTTTGTTTGGCAAGTTTGACATTGTGTTGTGAAAATTTAGTCATAATTTAATAGTCAACACGGTCTGTCATCATCGCGGAACAGAGACACAGATATGCCACAACAACACACCACACTTTTGGACAAATCCACACTTTTTAGCTTCATTGTCATAATACTGTGTTCGAAATTTAAATGGAAGTGTTTCATGCTTGTGTGCGTTCTTATTTGCACAGGCTCAGCCGCGGTCCCGCCCTCGCCCTACTATACGTCAGCGAGACAGAAATACTGATTGAGAATTTTTGAATCTGAAAATCAATACGACTCAATCAATTTTATATAGGTATTTTACCTCATCTAAAATCTCATTTAATGAAATATGAATAAAACTTCATTTAGTTAAGTATTTATCGAAATTTGTCTAAGAAAGCCATTCCCGAAGAGTGTTTCAATCTGTTTTTCTCGTGCGCGGAAGGCATGGTTTTCACTCGAATCAAGTCAATTTGGACCTTGGAGTTTAAAAATAATGTCCAAATCGCTTGTGACGGATCCGAAACGAGGCATACGAATCGTTATGTGACAGCACCACAGGATTAGTAATTCTTGACTCGACATGCGTGTCAAGCGAACGGCTTAGAGTTCCGACTAATCGACTGGATTTACTTTATCTTCACCTAATTTATTGCACTAACGCTACCTATTTACTTTTCAAGTGTTAGTGAATGTCGTATAAAGATAGGATATAATTCACCGTCCACTTAAGATATAATTGTGTAGATACACACGAGCTGCTAAGTTTCGAAATTGCACGGAATATATAAATAAGACGTTTGGGTCGTTCTTCTTTTCGACCGACAATAGCCTGTCCTTCGTCTTACTACGGCATCTCATTTGAGTAATGATTTTACGGTTTTATAATGTTCGAAAATGAACATCCATATTATTTTATTAATTAGTATTAATTTAATATTTTAGTTTCTCTAACTAGCATTTTTTTTAAACGTATTTTTATCGTAGAAGTCCGTGACAGAGTGGTAAACAAAAATGTAGTCCCCACTGAAAGAGTCCACTTTGTCACATTTTTTTTTTTAAAACTAACCGTAAACAAATATGTATATATATATATGTATATTGGCCGGAAAGGAAACTTTAATTAGTGTTAATGAAGAAGCCAATGAATTCTTTTTTAAATCGCACTTCAAAATCACAATTTTGGATAGTTCAAAAACCAAAAAAAAAGGAAAACCTCGATTCATTGTCGGTAAAAAAGAAGAACGACCCGTTTATAAAAAAAAAAATTAAATAAGTAAATAAAATAGTAAGGGACAATCTTACACAAATCGACCTAGTCCCATAGTAAGCTCAATAAGGCTTGTGTTGTGTGGGTACTATGACAATATATCCAAAACATCCAAGACTCAGAAACAAATATTCATGCTCATCACACTAATATTTGCTCTTACCGGGATTCGAACCCAGGACCTAGCGCTTAAAGAACCATTAGATTACATACTAGTGTTACAGTTCATAATTGTTTTGCCTTACCGACATAATGACGAATTCTAATGGGTGATCTTTATAAAAGTAAACCTTACAGAATCCCGGTTAAAATAAACGTACCTACACTAGGTAAGGGCGTACTTCCCGTGACCTTGATATCAATTGTTCTCTACCACGTATGAGACTAGGGTCAATTTAAACAAATTACCTTTGAGGACTCTAATAAAATCCGCGTGTAATGGTTAAGGGCGTTAAACCTGTAACCTTGTAGTGTACCTAGAATCTAAATAGGTATTCTAGGTAGGTACCTATGCATATTCGGGGCGTCTCTCCTTGGAACTTGACATAATTAGGTATCTGAATATGATAGAGCCGATGTTAATTTAAACAGGTCTTATCGAAGTTATCGAATCCTAGCTAAATCAGCCTTTAGACCTGGCTAAATGCAGTGCACTAACTGGGGGAGGGGAGATAAACCGTCACGCTCTAATCAGTGAGAGTGAGTGCAGTTAGTGCACTGCATTTAGCCAGGTCTAAAGCTTTTGTTCTATACATATAATAACAGCAATTTACTTGATTTCCCATACAACGATTAGTACCTACACATAGCATTGTCACAGAATAAGTAATAGTACTACGTGCATTGTGACATTTGTGACGTCATACCTTTATATTAATATGAAGCGTTTTGAGCTGCCGCCACCGAAGTCAATCTTTGTTTAAAATTTTTGGGTATATATGTTCTTCAATGGTAGGTGCTCCCATACAAACATTTGTTCTTCTCCAAAAACTGGTTCGAATGGCATCGCAAAACAATCTTAGTACCCTACCTACACAAGCCTATTATGTGAGAATCGACTAAATCGCGGAATTTCATGGAAACGAATCATCATCATCATCATATCAGCCGAAAGACGTTCACTGCTGGACAGAGGCCTTCCCCAAAGAGTCCCACAAGGACCGACAAATAAATTGCTCTCAAAAACTTCATATATTTCCGGTCAGCAGGGCTAGCACAACTGACGCTGCTAAGCGATGCGAGACGAGAAAATGTACCCTTCTCTTTCTAAGTTCCACAGTGCGAAAGAAGTAGCTAGGTCGCGCGCGACGAGGCTCGACAGTAAGTTGTGCTAGCCAGCCCTGTTGTAATAATAAAATTTGAGAAAATACCGCAATATACAACTTTATGTTCCTTTGCAGGCCACACCGAAGACTTCGCTTACATGATAGACAATGTGTCTGAACGCTACCAGAACACTAAGTTAATCCTGGTCGGATTCAGCCTTGGCGGCAACTTGATTACGAAATACTTGGGCGAAGACAGGAAGAGACCCAACAACATAATTGGGGGAATCTCCATATGTCAGGGATACAACGCGATCGAGTGAGTATGTGGACAATGTAGGCATTAGTACAGTTTGTTTAACTTAAGCTTCTAGACGGTATAGCCCGTCTTAGCCCCATTATAATATTATTTGCATGACTAATTTTATTATTAGTCGGCTACGGTAGTCTAGTTGGTCGTGGGTTCGAATCCCGGCTCGTACCAATGAGTTTTTCGGAACTTATGTACGGAATGTTTACCGTTAGCTTTTCGTGAAGGAAAACATCGTGAGGAAACCGGTCTAGTCCCAATAAGGTCTAGTGTTCCCTCTGGGTTGGATGATCAGATGGCAGTCGCTTTCATAAAACTAGTGCCTATGCCAAATCTTGAGATTAGGTGTCAAAGCGGACCCCGGGCTCCTTTAAGGCACAACCGGGAATAACGCTAGGAGGATGATGACTAATTATTAGTCGTATCAGGTCTGCGTGTTATTTTTGCTAAGGGTCTGTCGGGATCGGGAGATATTCTTTGAGAAAATTCCTGTGCTGTGAAAAGTCATTGATAATGATAAGAGATCAAACAGTTTAAGATTCGGTAAAATGTCAGTGTTTCGTTTTCTTAATAGCAGACATATATCTACTACCCAGTTAGTTTTATTATTTATCTAAATAAGTATATATATCGTCGCCTAGTACCCATAGTAGGTACAAGCTTAGCTTAGTTTGGGACTAGGTCGATTTGTGTAAGATTGTCTCCAAATATTAAATGTTGTTCAGCCAGCCTCAACAGTCACAATCTTGGTCTTCAGCTCGAGCCGTGCGCCGTTCCATCGTGCACTGAAATTAATAAAATTTCGTTTGCAATAAACACTTAATTAGTATTAGAGTCTGGCTAACCAAATTTTACCCATATTTTTGGCGGGTAGTTAAAAAAATCTTGGGCTGGTCACACTTTGTGTAGTAGGAATTATAGTTTTGATACTAGAAAATATTTCTGATTTTCTGTGAACACGTAAGGTAGGTAGGTACCTAAAATAGTACATTTTACAACTAGTGTGAAAAGAATGTCTTTTTACCACTAGTACCGAGGTATCTTGCCACGAGCTGAAAGCGAGTGGCAAGACTCGGTACGAGTGGTAAAAAGACATTTCACACGTGTTGTAAACGACGTTTTTTAATACAATTGCGAAAAAATAATAAATTAATATATCATTGCGATAAAATATGCTTGCTTCGAAGTTATTTTTGAACGAACCCATACTTTACAAATGACACTGACAGTGACAACATACTATTGGAATCAGCGCCATCGGCCTCGAGTTGAGAAACTAGATTGACACTTGGCAGTTGACACTGACAGTATTCATAAGGATAATTTTTCTAGGCATATGCTTGTATCATTCAGCCAAATCAAAGAACGATTTTTAGGAAAGTAAATATTTCATACATAGATACCTAAGACAGAGTAGGCTATAAAATGCAAATTCTTAATATTTTTTCGTCATTTATATATTAATGAATACTTTAAATAAATACTCCTAGTATTCGTAAGCGTTTTTAATTTCATAATTTCCAAGTAAAAAATCTAATATAAAATTACTGCGTTTCGAAAGTATAGTTTGGAACTAAAAAGTAAAAAGCACTAGTTCGAGAAATTGTGCTTCTCGCACGCTACGCAGCCACAAAAAGTACCACTTTTTGAGCAACTGTATTAAAATAGTTATTTACGATACAATTGCAGAAAATAGGAAATTCGCAACGAGTGGCGATAAATTAAAACACGACCGAAGGGAGTGTTTTAAATCGACATGAGTTGCGAATTACCTATTCGCACATGTGTCGTACAACGTTTTCCAGTACATATGGCTCTTTAAAGTTTCAACATATGCTAGAAAAGTGCTCATTTCCGCACTAGTGCGGGAAAGTAACACCATGTGTACTGTAAAAAAAGTTAAACATACGTTGACGTGCACTCAAAGTCAGCACACATCATTTCTATCACTATATATACATTACAGTCAACGACAAACGCGTATGTTTACACTTTCTCACCGTAAGTATATCATTGTAGCAAGGCGAATGAAATGTAGTGTAAATAAGACTTAGCTCGATAGTACGTACTATGCCGAATATCAACTCAATCGGAAACCGCGAAGTGGGTCAAGTTCAACTTACTACATTTGCATGTTTCTTTCTTGCTTGCTTGCTTACCGGCAACACCGGAATAGGTAAAACCATGTGAAACTACTATTCACGTATCTAAATCATAGACAATTGGTGATACCACAAGGAAATATCTGTCAACAAAATTTGGTTAGCCAGACTATAATTACATAATTGGTATTAATTACTTAGATAAGTTTATACAGGTCGCGTTAAATAAATGAAATGTTTAGCTTAAACATGAGTATGTTCCCTCTATTATGCGCACAGATGAGGCCTTTCTCACAACTGTCATTGCGCTTAGCTGATAATAGCTAATTTATTTTTCCTCCCTTCAAATGTAACTTCAAATTCATTTCTAATACGTATTAATTTCTTATTTCGATTGTACACTATTACGTTATGCCAAAAAGGAACTCCTGTTATTAGACAGATTTGACCGGGTTCGATTCCTAAATGAGGCTTTTTTGAAAATGTTTAAATGCAGTTTTAATTTTACCTAAAATCGGTCTCGTGACTCCTAAGAATAAATTTTCGTATCTCTTGTAGTTTCGGATTTTCACTCACTTTCCGTTTTAATAATACATCACCCTGTATAGGCATGAGAAGTAAAAAACCGGACAAGTGCGAGTCGGATTCGCCCACCGAGGGTTCCGTACAAAATTAAAAATGTATAGTTTTCAGATTTTTCCTTGTACTTGTAGTATAAGACGATATTACTTGCCAAATTTCATAGTTCTAGGTCAACAGGAAGTAGCCTATATTTGATTCCCATGAGACTGTTGAAATATACGTTTTTTGTGGCATAAATGGCCTTATCTTTTTTTACGTTAACTTAGAAGTTTGATTTTTTCACAGCTTCAAGGCTAGTGTAGACTGAGGATATGGTTTTAATTTCAATCCACGCGTTCCCCAGATAAAGGGTCTTGACATACTTACAGACAGACATATAGAAAGTGATCCTATAAGGGTTCCGTTTTTTCGGAGACCGTGCTGGGAACTCTTAAGACACACGGATACATGGATACACGTGGCACCATGAGCACAGAACCCCTCGTTTTCGTCGGGGGTTGAAAATGAATATTTAACCGAAAACACTTCGATAGACGTCCTAACACCAGTTAGGAATGTCCTTTAAATTGACCGTTTGGTAATAAAAAGTCTGATCGAATGTGAATTATTGTGCCCCGCCAGGTGACAAAAGATTGAATCGATAACCGAGACCTTGCAGTCGTTATCTATCATCACCATCTATATATAATGTCGTTTTTGCATAGTAACTTTATAAAATGCACATGCATTAAAATGTGAATTCAATTCAATCATTGAGAAAATAAACAATTTATCAGCAATTGTGGTTTATCAGAACTACTTACGTATTGAAAATTGCCTAATGTACCTAATCATTGTAATTGGGAATGAGGATATTAGATGAAGCATGCGATTTCAGTCTAAACAGCACGGCTATCACAAGACGGCGCGCGAGCTCTCTCGATTTTTCTCGCACTATACCTCTCTTTCTAAGTTTTCTGATAAGAGAGAGACGGATAGTGCGAGAAAAATCGAGAGAGCTCGCGCGGCGTCTTGTGATAGCCGTGCAGGAAAGTTGTCGAATCGACCGCTGATTTAGTTTCAAACTTCATGGTACTGCAAGATTTTTTAATTAAATTATATACGGCTCTTTTAATGTTGTCTAAATCTCGCGTGTTTTAATTAATTCATAATTACCCACGCGCTTTTACGACGTCGCGTTAAACTGTTTCACCCTTAGAATGTCACGTAATTGAAATATAAATCGCGCATATATTTAAAACTTGTCACTGTGATTTTTTTTACCAAGATGTTATCAAACAGTTACTATTACTATACATGTATATATTACCCGCCTGTTGGTAGGCGGTAGTGTTTGGCTATGGATGATTGCTACTACAGGACGTTTCATGAGCGTTACCGACCCTTTAAAAATCTGTACACTTCTTTCTTTAAACCACATGCTGAAGGTAGTCCCTCGGAGCAACATCGACAAAGAGTTCGTTCCATAACCCGATGTTTTCGGGAGGAATTTCCTGTGCCTTATGCACCTATTATTAAGTTGCAAGGAGTGAGGATGAATGCTTGTCAAAGATAGTATGAAATACAACACCAAATTCAGGTTATTCCCACCTGTTACCGCGCGAATTTTTTCCCCATCTTTTACCACTAAAGTACCTACTTGGTGGTAACTACTGGGAAAAAAAACCCAGTACAATAAATACTTCCCACTGGTAAAAGATGGGAAAATAATTCCCGGCTATTACCACTGGTAACAGATGGGAATAACCCCCCAAATTCTCCTTCCAGCACTTTAGTGTACCTGCTCCAATGGCAGAACTTCCGACGATTCTACTTGTACGTGATGACTGACAACTACCGCAACATCATCACTCGGCACAAGCGCAACCTGCTCACGCCCGAGATGAAGAACAAGTACGGCCTCGACGAGACCACGATCGTGTCGGCGGGCACGCTCCCCGACCTGGACGAGGCCTATTCTAGGTAAGATTTAGTGAACCTGACTAGCGAACAGTGGCGGAGCGCCCATGGAAGCCGATTCCCACCGGCTCGCCTAAATAAGTACATTACTGCAGAAAGAAGGGCTTGCCGGGTGAGTACTATCCAAGGAGCGTCTAGCAAGTATACCTTTAAGCGCCAGCTTAAAGGCTATTTGTTGACGCTCCAAAAATCCCAACCCTAACTTTTAACATCCCAACCGTGTCGCGTTTTATGCTTTGTGTTTTTTATCCCGTCGTGCTACTGTTCTATATATATATTTTTTTTTTCTTTAATATTTTGCATTAATTATTTATTTATTATGTGTCTACTTACTTTTTATCTAATGCTGTATTGCGTTGCGTTCCGTGGGCCACTTGCGGTGCTGTCTGAAAACCAGCGCTGCAGGTGTCTGTCTGACACCTCGGCACAATGCTGAGACAGCGACCGTTTCACTGCCGCGAAGACACACAATATGTGTCAATTGTATTGTATGTCTACTCCTTTGTCTCTGTGTGTCTTTTGTGTAGTGAATAAATGTCTTCTTTTCTTTTTCTTTTTCTTTTACTTTTCACGGCCAGGCATGTATAAAGCTTTTCTCAAACATATGCAATGAAAAAAAAAATACATCACTCAAAAAAATATAATTCAGCTGTTTAGCCTGTTCATGAACACAGACGCCATGTTTACATTAAAATTTAAAAAAAATACTTCCCGGGTTAGGCCTTCAATTTAGTATGAAATTTCTTTACAGTTCTCTCGAGTTGTTCCGCCCGAAACGTGATACTTTGAAGCCTGTTATAATTATAACGCACGTAATGACGACATTTCATCGCATGTTTGAGAAAATTTATTTTTAGTCAAGCCTATAGTTATAGCTATACTCTAAACTCTTTCATAACTTATTGCCCATCGAAAATTTTCACGCGCCGCTACTGCTAGCGAACATTATCATCATCCTTCTAGCATTTTCTTCGGTGGTGTCTTAAAGGAGCCCGGGCCTGCTTGTACTGACAAACGAAGATCATCATCATCATTTTCAGCCCTTAATCTCCCACTGCTGAGCATAGGCCTCTCTTCGAGTACGCCACCCGTCCCTGTCGAGAGCTAGTCTTATCCAGAAGTGACCCGCGATCTTCCTAATATCGTCCACCCATCGAGCTGGTGGACGGCCGGCGCTCCTTTTACCTAGAAGTGGCCACCAATCTGACTCGAACATGTCCGACATAAATTGCATTGATCCCTGCGAGAGGTCTCTCTCAGATAGGTAAATACCAATAACAAATGATCATTAACGTGATCGTGGTTAATCGGAGGTTAGCTAGCTGTTGGTAAAAGTTGTGAATACCAGTCCTGTATTCATATTGGACTAAAGAGGCTTGCTAGAGGCACACGCGCTCCCTGATCGACTGATACTGATTCAAACATTACTCCGGCATTGCTTTTTCACCTTCATTCGGTAAAGTAAGTTTTGCTCCACGACGAAAGGGATCAAAATGCTACTTTTCTGTTCGAGCTACTTTTTAGGGTTCCGTAGCCAAAATGGCAAAAACGGAACCCTTATAGTTTCGTCATGTCCGTCTGTCCGTCTGTCCGTCTGTCCGTATGTCACAGGCATTTTACTCGAAAACTATAAGGTGTATTTGAATAAAATTTTGAGGATAGGTGTATTTTGTTAGCCGCTACATACTATTGTAATTAAAATGACAAAAAAACATTTTTTTAGGGGTGCACTCCATACATAAAACTAAAAGTCAAAAAAATTTTTTTCATTGTGACCCCCCGTGTGGCACATCAATCGATAGGCCTTTCAAAATAAATATAAGGTTTCTTAGCATTTTTTTTGATTAAGTGAATAGGGTCGGAGATAATCGCCCCGAAAGTCACTAAAATTCTGTCCCCCCCCCCCTCTAATTTTTGAACGGTGTATTTTAAAAATATGGAAAAATTCATGGACATAGGGCTTATTAATTTCATTCACCGAAAATTGTTTTGAACAAGATCGGTTCAGAGGTTTTCGAGATATTGCTGAAAAACTGCCTTCCTCAAAGAAAAGGACGTAAGTGCCGTAAAATTTCTGTGACGATACGACCTTTTTAATAGGCACGGAACCCTTCGTTTTGCGTGGTCCGACACGCACTTGGCCGGTTTTTTTTAATTTATTCATTGGCATTTACGCAATGTGCCAATTGAACACAGATCTTAATAAAATAATCGATTGTAATTTATGGTAATCTATTAAAAAGGAACATATTTCAAATTTTAACTTTAACAACGTTGTATGAAAATTTATAAATTTTTCGTAATATGTAAAAAAAAACGGTCAAGTGCGAGTCTGACTCGCGCACCGAGGGTTCCGTACGAAATATACAACACTATTTATCGGTGCATTTTGTTACTAAGTTGCGCGACCAAGGAACTCGATATGTACAGAAAGGGAAATGTATTCACGTACCACCGAAGAACCCTGTCGCAATTGACGGGCCGCCGTCACTCAAACTCGAGTGCTATGTCACCTTATTGCGATAGGGTTCTACGGTGGTACGTTAATACATTTCCCTTACTGTATGTTGGTTTTTTAGCGATAATTCTTTATCAAGTGAATTAATTTCGATAATTCTTTTTATGTTTGCTATAAGGTACTTTCGGAACACTTTCATACGAATTTGAAGGAAAAAAAATAAACACAGACGTATTAAATTACAAACAAAATTACCATATGATTTCTGAAGAATAAAAAAAAATTACGCTAGATAGATGTATCGTTATACTTTTCCGGTAATATTCACGTTAATATTAATCATATATATTATTTTCAATTTTTTCGCTTGGTTAACTTCGGAGATAAGGGGGGGAATGGTATTTTCTAGGGTTCCGTAGCCAAAATGGCAAAAACGGAACCCTTATAGTTTCGTCATGTCCGTCTGTCCGTCTGTCCGTCTGTCCGTATGTCACAGGCATTTTACTCGAAAACTATAAGGTGTATTTGAATAAAAATTTGAGGATAGGTGTATTTTGTTAGCCGCTACATAGTTTTGTAATTAAAATGACAAAAAAAATTTTTTTTAGGTGTGCACTCCATACATAAAACTAAAAGTCAAAATTTTTTTTTTCATTGTGACCCCCCGTGTGGCACATCAATCGATAGGCCTTTTAAAATAAATATAAGGTTTCTTAGCATTTTTTTTGATTAAGTGAATAGGGTCGGAGATAATCGCCCCGAAAGTCACTAAAATTCTGTCCCCCCCCTCTAATTTTTGAACGGTGTATTTTAAAAATATGTAAAAATTCATGGACATAGGACTTATTAATTTCATTCACCGAAAATTGTTTTGAACAAGATCGGTTCAGAGGTTTTCGAGATATTGCTGAAAAACTGCCTTCCTCAAAGAAAAGGACGTAAGTGCCGTAAAATTTCTGTGACGATACGACCTTTTTAATAGGCACGGAACCCTTCGTTTTGCGTGGTCCGACACGCACTTGGCCGGTTTTTTTCAACATTTTTCTTTATAAATCAAAATTTTACCATTGTAGAAAATAAAATAAAAACTGTTTTAGAATGTACAATTCAAGCCCTTTCATATGATACCCCACTCGGCCTACTAACTAGACTTTGAATTTTTTCCCCCCCTCTTATCCGCCCTTATTTATACAAATTAAAAGTATATATTAAAATTTTTCATTTTCCATACACGAGGATTAGCTTTGTTTACAACTATTCCAAATTTCAGATCGATAGCATTAGTAGTTCCTGAGATATTTGGCTTTGTGACAGACAGACAGACGGACGGAGTCGCACCATAAGGGTTCCGTTTTTACCTTATTGGTCCGGAACCCTAAAAATTGTCACAATAAATTATACGTTTTACTGAAATCAAAACTATCGACGACTGTTATATTTTTCTCATAGTCGGTGTGAAACTACGCTCAGGTAGAATCCTTCGCTTCACTCTGGTTTCAATGTACCGCCCTCGCCGTAATACATAATTTTGCTCCCTTGAGACACAAATAACTATTGTGCGTCAACTCTGGACCTTTCATTTCTCGGGCGACGCGAGCGCCGTTGTGCTTACACTCACAAGTCATACCGCTTTCATGAGTTAAAAATGTGTATCAACGGTTATGTTTACCTTCTTCGTGAATCACTATGAAATGCATGATGCGCAAGTTTGCTGGTTCAATAGTTGTGTTTATTCAATCATGTCATTATACATGTTGCTGCTATTTGCTATTAACTAATGCTTTGCTATGTAGAGCAGAAACTGTAGTAAGCAAGGATTCTTTGTAACATCATTTGATGGGAAGGACGATTTCTTTATTTTACCTTGGAAAAAGTTACATTTAAATAACATACGTATTGAAATAAGTGTTCGCTCGGTCAGGTCTTCTAACAATTTACTTCTTACTGTTCATCCACTTCAAAATTTTATAATAGTCCTTTTACTTTCAAGGCTACTCGGTTTTGGAATAGCTTACCTTTAGACCTGTGGCGTCCTAAACCTCTTGCTGCTTTTAAATCACGACTTAAGGAATATTATTTGTCTCTCCTTTAATACTGGGAGAGACTTAATACTTTTGGACTTCTATTTGCTCCCTGTAACTCTTTGGCTGGTATTATATTTATGTAGAAGTTTATGTAGGTATGCTTTTCAGTATTTATTCTTATATGTGTATGTTGATTTGTTATTATTATTTATCTATTTTTCGGTTTGCCACCTTACTAAAATTGAAGAATATGTTACTTTTCTCTGCTACCCAAAGGTTGTCTGGAAGAGATCTCTCCTTAGCGATAATACCGCCTTTTGTCTACCTCTATTGTACCTTTTTGTTGTGTACTGTGTTCTTTTTTGAGGTGTGCAATAAAGTGTATTTGTATTGTATTGTAAAATGATATAAATAACAGTACAATCGCCATCAAATAAATATATCCATACTCTTCAAGGTGCTCAAACATATCTGGGCATGCACTCTCGCGCATTGACAATAAAGTCAATCAATCAATCAAATCATTTATTTGCAGTAAAACATAGTTAAACGCATGCAAATACAATGTAGTTAATTAAATTTAAACAAGTCAAAATAATAATAATAATACAATGGAAATAGGAAGCATGAGTTGAATCAATAATTATACAATGTCATAGAGAAAAACAGAACCAAATGGGTAATAAGTAATAACGTGTCATAATCACAAAAATAATAAAATGTCTCCTAAGGTCCGAAAGAAAATTAATTATATATTTAAATGACAGAAAAATCAGTAAAATTTAAATAATAGAGTCGTGATTCGAGTCGTGTTCAGACATTTGTGAGAATCTTGTTCGCTCCGATATATCTGAAGGCGACTGTACAATAATGCCAATAATAGTTATGTCAATTAAGGTTAATTAGGTATATAATAATATCAGCCCAATACCCATATTTGACCGCGCTGCCTGCTAGTGTTGGTGGTCGATGTCTGTGTGGCCATATTTAGGTTTTTACTCTACTCTACTATTAGTTTTTGAAGGATTCTCGTTCATTCATTTTAAACATTTATGTCCACAACAGAAGTTGCATGTGTAGATACTACATGATATAGCAATGTCCATATATAGGCATATCTGCACTGCACCAGTCGGGAAAAGTAATGGTCTAATGATCATTCATTGCAATGTAGCATTTCCTCTAGCCAGGCAAATGCGTAGTTATAGAGGTACGTTTCACATATGGGCACTCACGTCCTTTTTCCCCCATCGTGTCGGGCTTCCCTATCGCACTACAGAGAAAGCATTATGAGTAACAGAGAAAGGGCGAACCAGTGCTCTCTAATGCGGTGAAAGTGGCTTTATCAAACATCAGATTTTCCATGTCGGTAATTCTGTTTTTTCTAGAACACATCACCAGTAATGTCAATATGACAATTTGTTTGCGATTTGCTGTGAGCGATGAAATATGACG
Organism: Epinotia nisella; assembly: GCA_932294315.1. Lineage (NCBI taxonomy): Eukaryota > Metazoa > Arthropoda > Insecta > Lepidoptera > Tortricidae > Epinotia > Epinotia nisella. The sequence continues at coordinate 17,051,212 of OW028677.1, read as the reverse complement.
ATATCAGATAATGCGTTGACGTAACCTGTGCAAATGAATATGCCACGCTTCGCGTGCTTGCTTAGACAATAGGTACATCTCTTTAAATAAAGGTAGTTTCAGTTAATTAATTTATAAGTGGGAAATATTAGCTATACAACATAGGAATGATAAAATGGTTTTAGATATCTTTTATATTCACGAAATAACCGCCTAGGCACACTTAACGATTACACCGTGTATGTTAGCAATAAAAACGTTGTACGGTCAACGCCAAAAATACGTTTACACTATTGGCCTTATTGCAATGGAATAAGGTGCAAAAGTGTAAACGTATTTTTGGCGTCGACTGTACAGCTACCAGCCGCCAGCGTTAATGTAAAGTACCTAATAAAATCTTAATACAATGCACCGGTATAATACTATAGTACCTCAATATCCGAGCCTTTCACTAACATATATACATTGTTTGTTACAGAAAAATACACGGATTCGAGTCCGTAGCGGAGCTCTACAAGTGGAGTTCCTCCGCCTTCTACTTGCATAACATTAAGACCCCGATGGTATTCGTCAACGCGCGCGACGATCCCATAGTACCTGAACCGCTGTTACCTCTTATCAGAGAATTTGCCAGTGAGTATATATCAGGTCTTGAACAGCTTTGAGTCATCGATAACGTGTTAGTCATCAATAAACGTCTTTTCTTAGTCATAGATAATTTTTAAATTGGATGAGATCTCCCAGCGTTCGCGGTCAATTTAGTTGTTAATATCAAGTCAAAAATGTAAAAAACCGGCCAAGTGCGTGTCGGACCACGCAAAACGAAGGGTTCCGTGCCTATTAAAAAGGTCGTATCGTCACAGAAATTTTACGGCACTTACGTCCTTTTCTTTGAGGAAGGCAGTTTTTCAGCAATATCTCGAAAACCTCTGAACCGATCTTGTTCAAAACAATTTTCGGTGAATGAAATTAATAAGCTCTATGTCCATGAATATTTCCATATTTTTAAAATACACCGTTTAAAAATTAGAGGGGGGGGGGGACAGAATTTTTGTGACTTTCGGGGCGATTATCTCCGGCTCTATTCACTTAATCAAAAAAAATGCTAAGAAACCTTATATTTATTTTGAAAGGCCTATCGATTGATGTGCCACACGGGGGGTCACAATGAAAAAAAAAATTTTGACTTTAGTTTTATGTATGGAGTGCACCCCTAAAAATTTTTTTATTGTCATTTTAATTACAAAACTATGTAGCGGCTAACAAAATACACCTTTCCTCAAAATTTTATTCAAATACACCTTATAGTTTTCGAGTAAAATGCCTGTGACATACGGACAGATGGACAGACGGACAGACGGACAGACGGACATGACGAAACTATAAGGGTTCCGTTTTTGCCATTTTGGCTACGGAACCCTAAAAATGATAATAATATGAAGCGTTAAATTCGAGTATTTTAATTTCATCTAAATCGACCCACTGAATTAAAATTGTTTGCAGCCACATTCATATTGTTGACGAAATATAATTTGTACCGAATCGCCATATTAGTTGTTCGAGGAATATCGGTTCAAATAATATTTCGTCAACTATACCTACAAATATATGCTCGCAATGACGCCAATAGGCTTGGGTTCTATTTTTTTTTACGATGTTATCGAACCAGTTTTTGGAAAGGAACAAATGTTTGTATGGGAGTCACTACAATTAAAGAACTAATACCCAAAAAATTGTGACAAAGATTGACCTCGCTGGCGGCATCCCAAACTAATACTAATTGATTGAAAAATATGACGTCACGCTTGTCACAATGCTACTAACCGTACTAACCGTTGTACGGAAAATCAAGTAAATTGCTGTTTCGGTCGCAAAATAGGTCCATAGTTGTCATACAATTTTAAATAAAAGCGTAAGGGTTCTATTGGTAGCTTTAAATTTACTTTTGGACAATAAAAAAATGCATATTTTTTCTAAACTGTCAAGGTCCTTTTATGGTTTTAATTATATTTCGTAATTTATACGTTATTACAATAATTTGATGGTTTAATATCTATTTAGCAACACTACGTTATCAATTTTAACATGAGGAAACTACCCCATTGTGTTTCTACTTCCTCACAGCTTTTCCTCGTGAAACCTTATTAAAACTGCCAAATGGAATTCCAATGAAGCATAGCTAATAAACTTACTTTTTGTAGGTTCCCACGAGAAAACGATGTTCCTTGAGCTAGCTCACGGCGGGCACCTTGGCTTCTACGAGGGCGGGCTGGTGTACGCCAACCCCGTGACGTGGCTGGACCGGGCGCTGGTAGGCCTCGCCGGCGGCCTTCTTATGGCTCACAACAAGTGCTCCTCCAAGGAATCAATGGCCGCCGAGTGCGTCTCCGACGAGGAGCCAGACCTCATCAAATCTGCCACCATCGTTTACCGGGATCCTTTGGATAAGACCGCGCTAAAATCTTACTGAGCCTATTTGTTACGCGTGTTTTTGAGGATCTTTACTGTGTTAACGTAGGCTAGGATAAGTTGCTATGGACCAAGTAACCAGAGGCTACCACGGCAGTTTTCGTCGTCAGCGTTCGTCGGGTTGTAGCGAATAAACCCGAGACGAACGGTTTGTTTATGTCGACAAAATATTCGCCTAATGCAGTGCTTTTTTGTGGCCTTACAGTTGAATAAGGCATTGATTGAAATAATAAAAAAAAACCGGCCAAGTGCGTGTCGGACCACGCAAAACGAAGGGTTCCGTGCCTATTAAAAAGGTCGTATCGTCATAGAAATCTTACGGCACTTACGTCCTTTCCTTTGAGGAAGGCAGTTTTTCAGCAATATCTCGGAAACCTTTCATCCGATCTTGTTCAAAACAATTTTCGGTGAATGAACTTAATAAGCGCTGTGTCCATGAATTTTTTCATATTTTTAAAATACACCGTTCAAAAATTAGAGGGGGGGGGACAGAATTTTAGTGACTTTCGGGGCGATTATCTCTGACTGTATTCATTTAATCAAAAAAAATCCTGAGAAACCTTATATTTATTTTGAAAGGCCTATCGATTGATGTGCCACACGTGGGCTCACGATGAAATTTTTTTTTTTTACTTTTAGTTTTATGTATGGAGTACACCCCTAAAAAAATTTTTTTTAGTAATATTAATTACAAAACTTTGTAGCGGCTAACCAAATACACCTATCCTCAAAATTTTATTCAAATACACCTTATAGTTTTCGAGTAAAATGCCTGTGACATACGGACAGACGGACAGACGGACAGACGGACAGACGGACAGACGGACATGACGAAACTATAAGGGTTCCGTTTTTGCCATTTTGGCTACGGAACCCTAAAAACCGGACAAGTGCGAGTTCAACTCGCCTGGTGAGGGTTCCGTAAAATATTGAGAATTTTCCCGTTACTTTGAATACTCAAACTTTTATAGGTTTTCCTGTAATCTTTAGGCAAGGAACTATTTTCCATATTTTTTTCAGAATTTTAAGCCTAGTAGTTTCGGAGATAAAGGGGGAATGGTCAATTTTCGTCTTTTTTCCTAAATTACTTCAAATCTGTTTTTGCTAAAATTATTTAAAAAAATATCTGTAATGCTTACAAAAACCCCTTTCATTTGATATGTCACACAATACAGTTTTCGAAACTTTTTTTTAATTTTCCAGTTAACCCCCCCAAAAGTGGTCCCCTTGTTCAGAATTCATTACTTTACGCGTCCATCTTTGGGTCACCAATTTACATATGTTTACCAAATTTCAACTCAATCGGTCCAGTAGTTTCGGAGCAAATCGGCTGTGACAGACGAACAGGCAGATGCACGAGTGATCCTATAAGGGTTCCGTTTTTTTTCCTTTTGAGGTACGGAACCCTAAGAAGAAGGACAAGACATTTGGTGGTTGTCAAACTAACACGATTATGGCGAGTTCTCTGAAATAGGTTACGCTACCGACATTGCGAATGCTTATAATGTCAATATTCCGAGACATTTGCATTACCTACTTTAACAAGTCTGCTTCCTTGGTCCATGCAATGGTGTACGCTTCGTCCGTGCAGGCGTGCAATAGGTACAGGGATGAAACCTGACATTAGTAACCAAATAACCATATAGAAATTACTAAAATAAAATAAATGAATGAAATTGTGAGTATGAACTTGTGCCAGTTATCGTCGACGTATTGATAAATTCCATGTTATAGCATTTTGCTGAGTAATCTCAAATGTCCCATTCCATACAAATCGAACTGCAGCGACAAGCTTGGTTTTCAATATTGTGATATTTTATATATAGATTTAGACAAAGAAATTTGCAAGTGTATTATTAAATGAAGGAAAATTGATGCGATTTTTATACTTAGATATATGTTCAAACTCAGTGTGGTGTGCAATGAATTATATTTATGTTGGATGTCAGTCTTGCTTGAACGTTAGAAATACCTTTATGCACAATTGTGTACGCACTAGGTACTTACTAATTAGAGATTGTTTAGTGCTTATTTCCAGGCTTCTAGCCATGTGGTTACATTTCGGAATAGGTTGGAAATTGTGACACTAAGCCTCGGTTTTATAAAGATCAGTTAGACTTTATGTCGGTCACAGTCAGTAATGTCAAAAAATACTGACATTTGATCTATAACGCGTCTTTATGGACCTTAGATGGCTGTATATGATTACCGAGTCAATTTACACATCTACTGATTGCTGTCACAACTCACACTGACCAAGAAGTTATATAATTTTAGATTTTCATGCTAATAGTTTTTAGTATTTTAGAGCACAAAGCCCATACTCGGTTTACAGAAAAACAAGGCGTCGATTTCGCCCACAACTTCCACGTTCAGATTGTTATCAGTTACTGGATGAGGTAAAAGCGATGCACCTATTCTTATCTATAAGAAAACGTTGGGAAGTTCTGTACTAAATCAACAACCTTTGCAGTGCCTTCGCGGGTGGATTCATTCTAAATAAAAGGATGTTCAAATTGTTCTGTGATTTTCTTTTAACAAATGTGTTCGTTTCAGAATTTGAATCCTACTGAATTAATAGAAACTTGTGTGCCCCGCGGGGCGCGGAGACGTAAGCCAAATGCCTCAAACCATTAAACGTCACGGGGACTTTTAACATTATCATTATCAGACTAATGTTTTATATGAAACATACATTATCATCCTTACATTATCCAATGTAAGTTAGTAAGTGTTTTTGGATCTGCCCCTGAGTGTGTTGCAATGTTAAGCTGGGCACACTGTGTTCATGTCCGATGTGTCATTTTACGCGAAATATTAGTATATACTATAGTTATTTCAAAGCTCAATCCATTCCGAATGATACGCAAAGCCAATGTGTGAGCAATCCGCATTCCGTAACACTGATAACAGTTGCAAAGTAATTTGTACAAATGCGTTAATTTTGCGAACAACAGGCTTTTTATTATATCTAAAAATAAAAAATTGTTTGTAATGAATGGATGCGGAAATAGTGCGTTTTTGTTAGTATTTACACGACAATAAAAATAACAGTTCGCGAACTAATTTAAGGCTGATTTAAAAAATCCTGAAGGAAATTCGGTAATTGCGTCTTGAACTACCATAGATTCTTTAGTTCGAGTTGTGTTGACAAAAACTGTTGCAAGGCCGAATGCTTTTACATCTAGGCAAGAGAGGATGAGGTTGTGAAAGGCGATAAAAAATATCGCTGTACATATCTAAATGTAATCCGCTCTGCCTAGTCGATAGAAAAGCACCAACAGCCAACTCCAGCGCAGAAATGTAATCAAACAAATGAATGCTTTGAACTGATCTCAAAAGCCTAGAGTCAACGAGTGTGGTTTGCGTGAAAAATGTAATGATGTAAGAATTAAACAACTAAGGAACAGCTAGTTTATGTATGACATGACACTTGGCTTTATAAACTACAATCGCATGATTGGTTTTATTTATGAAACATAAGCCATCTGCTTAGCCAGTTTCAGCTTTAGAAAATTGTAGGTACTGATAAATATGTATTAGGGTGTTATTTTTTTATTACAATAAATATGATACTTAGTGTCTTATAATGATTGAAAATCGATGAGTTGTTCATGTAAAAAAGCTGCCTTTCATGAAACAGTGTCTGACAAAAAATTTATAAGTATATTTTGTGACGTTTATGCTTTATTACCGTTTAATTAATAATCTCAAAGACAGTATTAATTGCTTTAAAATTTACGATATAACTACTGAATAGAGCCGATATTTCCATCCCCATAAATGGACCGTATTATACACCCAATAGACATTATACTATCACAGATTTGTTTGTCTTTCTTGACAAGAGTTTTACTCACATAATAATAAAAAAAGTATTTAAACAGTCGATGTATTGAAATGGACTTCAAAAATAACGGCGCTACTTAAACGAATAAAAACTGAAAATGTATTTGTGGTATGATATAATTTTATTTTGCCTTCAACGTGAATACTATTTTATTTATTTTTAATGAACATAACACATAGAAGAAAAGAAAAAGAAAAATATACCTACTTGAAAAATTATTTGAGGTGGCAGGGTTGTGATTTAAGCGGGAATTACATTACGAAATTAGTGGTGTGAAATTAATTTTGTGACATTAGTTTTACCAACAGTTTCACGTGTAATTTAACAGTTTCGTAATGCATGCATTAATTTCATGAAAGCAAATCAATTTCGTGTCCTGCGCCATTTTAGGTAAAATTAGTGTCATGCAACTAGTTTCATAGTGTAAAGCCGAAATTACATTTCGAAATTAGTCTCATGCATGTTGAAATAGCTGATGCTGATGGCGCCATGGCCACTGCGATACTGTTGTTTTCACGACACTAATTATGTTACGAAATTACTTTCGCATATATCGAAACTACTTTCGTGAAACTGATGTCAACATGCATGACACTAATTTCGTAATGTAATTCCCGCTTAATATTTCGAGTAGTGGCTGTCCCTGGACTAGCATGGAGTGATCTATCCAGATCTTATTAGTTGTGGAACACCTCAAATAATTTCAACTAAATGTATATCTGTTTTTTTGTTTCTTTTTTAAATATAATTCTGAAGTTTCTCATTTTTAAATAATTCTGATGCACAGTAAATGACTCGTTAGATTTCGCCTTGTAATTTATGACTTATTGATGGAGCTTACTGTGTTCAATCACGAGAGTGGTTTGTACTAAATGATTATTTATTTGTGTGTTAAATGTGAATATTAAAAATATTGCGGTATGAACGGTTTTGCGTTATCTTTTATTTCCTTTTTTTAGGATCCTTACTATAAATCAACCACCTATAAACCAAGGGCTACCGCGACTGAATTCGCCGCTAGAGGCGCTAGTGGCGCGTCGAGGCAATAAATGTCAAATGCCATAGTTTGTGAGTGGATTTTGCGGGTCGGTATCAAAACAACTGGATTCTCAAAACGACCAGAACCACATAAAGACTTGATCGCAAAACGACCACATCTGCAAAAAGCCTTTATCTCGTAATGACTTTCTAGTAAAACGACCACATAGCATAAAGTCTGAATATCAGAACGGCTTACTATCAAAATTACTTGTTCGCAGAAAGACCAACTCGCAGAAGGTATACATCTTAAAATGCCCTAATAGCAAAATAACTAGATCTTAAAACAACTTCCTAGTGAATTAAACGACTACAATTTATGGTAGCAAAACGACTAGTTACCTATCAGAATAGCAACAATATCCATCCATAGAGTACTATTAAATAAATATCGTGCTTCGTGAGCAGGGTCACTACCTCTAAGCTCTAGGCTGTGGGAACTATTTTTTTTTATCTTTTAACGCATTTACTTGTCCTAGCTCGTAATCGCATTTGTAAATTCTTATTTTTATACCAAGCACATCACGTATCATGATAAATAATGCTTCATATGTTCTTGCGGATTTGTTTGGCAACAATGCAAACAAAACTGGAACAATGTTTGTTGCGGTTTCCGAGCTCCCTGCATCAACGTGTACAGTGAATAACTGGAAGAATGGTTCCGTCGCCGAAGAAGTGTTTGTTCTGACCAGCAAAATACTTTATAAGCTTTAGGTTTTTTTTTACAGCAAAACAAAAAGATCTTGGTTTTGTCGTCCAGTTCATACTCCGCGGCTAAAAAGTCGTCAGAAATGATGGTAAACAGCAGTCACTTTCATAGAACTAGTGTAGAAGTAAAATCTTGGGATAAGGTGCCAAGCGGATTCCAGGCTCTTTTATAATGTTGAAACACGAGACGTACCTATTTATTACGATGGTATGATGCCGATGGAATGATTTCATGTTATTTTACTAACAAGACTAATTGCTACCATGCCATTCTAAGATTAAGTTTATTTGCGATCTAGTTATTTTGCTATTATAGGGCATTTTAAGATGTATACCTTCTGCGAGGTGGTCTTTCTGTAAACAAGTAATTCTGATAGTAAGCCGTTCTGATATTCAGACTTCATGCTACGAGTATGTGGTCGTTTTACTAGAAAGTCATTACGAGATAAAGGCTTTTTGCAGATGTGGTCGTTTTGCGATCAAGTCTTTATGTGGTTCTGGTCGTTTTGAGAATCCAGTCGTTTTGATACCGACCCGATTTTGCGGGTTTTTTCATAATTTTGCATAGCTGAGATTAATAATGGCACATATGTGTTACGAGTCAATGAATCCCAGTGCTTTAAAAGCGAATCTAAGAAAAACTCGTGCAAAAATAAATCGGAGGTAATAACAATAAGGATTTTTATTTTAAATTATTGATTTACTCTTTTAAGCATGATTTAAATGTAAATTGTGTTTTACACCAGTAATAATAATCTTTAATAGCTATATTTCTGGACCCGACACGCCAGTGGCGCCAACTGGTGAGCGCAAAAACGGTAGCCCTCATTGAGCACCTTTTCTATAGCTTTTGAAGAAGAAACCTATAGGGCTTGACCATGTATATGTGTACCACTGTTACGCATATACCTAGATCAACACCATACCTATAATCACACAACAACAATGAGTAACAAACCAACCTCATTTTGTGTTTAATCAATTTCAAAGCATTTGTCTGCATACAGGTGAATTATACTCAGTTCACACTTGACAGATCGACTACGCTATTACCATTGAAATAGGTACCTGGTCTGGGTATGTAGAGTCAAATGCAAAAATATGTATCGATTCAATCCTCTCATAAATATGTACCGAAACGTTAATCTGCCGACATAAGAGCCATGGGACATACAATACAATACAAATAATCTTTATTGCACACCTCACACAAATAAACAGTTACAGAGAGAACAATACAATAACATGTAGGTGATACCGGCATGATATAGATACATATGAGCAGTAGGTACCGGCGTTAGCGTAGGGCGCGGGGGGGCGACCGCCCAGGGCGCCGGATATAAAGCCCTCGCTCAGTGTTAGGGGGCGCCGTAGAAATCTCGCCCAGGGCCCTGCTAAAACCGGCCCTGCATATGAGTAAGTTGTTATGCACCCATATTTTTACACTTGACTGAACACGTAGTCACCAGCACTAATATCAATACAGCAAAGCGCGTATAAATATCCGAGATGACTATTGGGACTAGGACGTGTCAGATATTTTTGCCGGCTTTGTTATGGCAGATATGAATGCTGGTGACTGTACCTATAACAACGTTCTAGGCCCATGGACCCATAATACTCAGGTCAAGCTCTGGTAATAATAATACCACGTCCGAGCGAGATAATCAATCGATACAAATCTCAATAAGTGTGACAGTAAGGGAAATATCATTCGTTGTCCTTGTCATAGTTCCACTTTGTTTTGTTTGCCACAACTGATTTGGTATGAGGTTGCGGCAAATAAGCCATTACCCGCCCTGAATAAGGTTTTTTATGGTAATCCATCAGCCATTTTAAGACCAGTTCTTAATTTAGAGCTGCAAAGGAGCCTTTTCGTCCCTTATTGTGGCAACCACAGAACAGTAAAACCGGCCAAGTGCGTGTCGGACCACGCAAAACGAAGGGTTCCGTGCCTATTAAAAAGGTCGTATCGTCACAGAAATTTTGCGGCACTTACGTCCTTTTCTTTGAGGAAGGCAGTTTTTCAGCAATATCTCGAAAACATCTGAACCGATCTTGTTCAAAACAATTTTCGGTGAATGAAATTAATAAGCCCTATGTCCATGAATTTTATTTTTAAAATACACCGTTCAAAAATTAGAGGGGGGGCGCAGAATTTTAGTGACATTCGGGGCGATTATCTCCGGCTCTATTTACTTAATCAAAAAAGTTGCTAAGATACCTTATATTTATTTTGAAAGGCCTATCGATTGATGTGCCACACGTGGGTTAACAAGATTTTTTTTTGACGTTTAGTTTTATGTATGGAGTCACCCCTAAAAAAAATTTTTTTTGTCATTTTAATTACAAAACTATGTAGAGGCTAACAAAATACACCTATCCTCAAAATTTTATTCAAATGCACCTTATACTTTTCGAGTAAAATGCCTGTGACATACGGACATGACGAAACTATAAGGGTTCCGTTTTTGCCATTTTGGCTACGGAACCCTAAAAAAACGGCAACGCATATACCTAGCTCCTCTGTAGAAATCACACTTCACACTAATATTATAAATGTGAAACAGTGTCCATATGGAAATCCATGTGGTCAAAGATACATAATAAAGTAACATCGACGGAAATTGTATTTATACAACTAACGTTAAAAACTTCAATAGTGCGATGCAGAACTTCACACATTTCCAGGCATATTCTAGCCGTAGTAGGTAATACTTCCGATTTTTCTATGCGTTTAAACTCTGCCAAACCATATGAGAACGTATAAAAAAGAGTTTGATGGAGTTTAGGTATCGTAGACAGAGTTTGAGAAATACCGATTTAAGAACACATCACCAGCGCCATCTTTTGGTAATCAGTAGAAACATGGATTCTTCGCTAATGTGGTGTGGTGGCGTTTGAGGACAGATTTAACAAAAATATGCGAACCGATTTTATTGAAACTTTTCAATATTGTTGTTTATACCTCAGAGTAGAACATAGCGTGCCGTTTTTTTAGATATAATTACTTCAGAGGGTGGAATAAGGAACCAAAGATTGTATGGGACTTTTTTTTTTTTTTTTGAAATAGAAACTTGAAACTTCGTAGATTGATTTTATATCAAAATATTAGAAAACTAATTTCTGCGTTTTTGAAAATTCATTCCCTAAGGGGGTCAAAAGGCGTTTGAGAATTTGTATAAAAAAACGGTCACCCATCCAAATATTGACCTCACTCGACGTTGCTTAACTTTGGTGATTGTTGCGAAGTGTTCATCGCTATTAGACTACATATATTATAGGCAAGTAGTTTCTGAAGGTTACATTATCTTTTAATGATTTTTAGGGTTCCGTAGCCAAAATGGCAAAAACGGAACCCTTATAGTTTCGTCATGTCCGTCTGTCCGTCTGTCCGTCTGTCCGTCTGTCCGTCTGTCCGTATGTCACAGGCATTTTACTCGAAAACTATAAGGTGTATTTGAATAAAATTTTGAGGATAGGTGTATTTTGTTAGCCGCTACATAGTTTTGTAATTAAAATGACAAAAAAAATTTTTTTTAGGGGTGCACTCCATACATAAAACTAAAAGTCAAAAAAAAAAATTTCATTGTGACCCCCCGTGTGGCACATCAATCGATAGGCCATTCAAAATAAATACAAGGTTTCTTAGCATTTTTTTTGATTAAGTGAATAGAGTCGGAGATAATCGCCCCGAAAGTCACTAAAATTCTGTCCCCCCCCCCTCTAATTTTTGAACGGTGTATTTTAAAAATATGAAAAAATTCATGGATATAGGGCTTATTAATTTTATTCACCGAAAATTATTTTGAACAAGATCGGTTCAGAGGTTTTCGAGATATTGCTGAAAAACTGCCTTCCTCAAAGAAAAGGACGTAAGTGCCGTAAAATTTCTGTGACGATACGACCTTTTTAATAGGCACGGAACCCTTCGTTTTGCGTGGTCCAACACGCACTTGGCCGGTTTTTATAATTACAATATCAGGGTTTTTAAAATAAAGCTGTACTGTTTACTAGAAGGCGACATATTTGTGTAAGTCAGCTACTGTCTGAAAGCATCACGCGTGTGGACCAAGGTGGAAAAGTTCCATCTCACGACAAACATGCGAGTCCAGCTGTTTGATGATGTAGAGTCGGGTGCGTATGCTCAAAAATTGCTCGAGATAGGCGACGGTCGATTAAAAACTGATGATGAAGGTATGATTCTATTCACCGACCAACTTTGTCATGTTGTGGATTCGGAAGACGAGCTTATTGCTCAAGTTTTTCCGAATCTACAACAAAATATTCTGGATGAAAATTGGTTGTGTGAAAGAACCATACTAACACCAAAAAATGAGACAGTATCAAAAATAAATAAAAAAATCTTGGAAAAAATATCAACCGAAACAACAGTTTGCAACTCCATAGATACAGTAATGACATCCGACGACAGCACCAGTTACCCGGTTGAGTTCTTAAACTCTCTGGAGCTATCCGGGGTACCTTCCCACAAACTCGAATTAAAAGTAGGCGTACCCGTAATGTTAATGCGCAACTTAGATGCACCAAAATTGTGCAATGGAACAAGATTACGGGTCACTAAATTGGGAAAATACATAGTAAAGGGCACAACCTTAACTGGTGAAGCGAAAGAAGATATACTCATACCCCATATTCGAATTATACCTAATAACTTGCCATTAAACTTTAAACGACTACAGTTCCCTTTAAAAGTAGCGTTTTCAATGACAATTAACAAATCGCAAGGTCAAACCTTAAAAGTAGCGGGATTACATTTAGGCACGCCATGTTTTTCCCACGGGCAGTTGTATGTAGCTTGCTCACGTGTGTCTAAATCTAAAAATCTACATGTTTTAGCAGAACGAAATAAATCATACAATATAGTTTATAGAAGTATATTGGAATAAGTTGCAGCGGCGAAGCGGCCAACAATTTTTTTTTAGTTTCAGTATTTTTGTAAGCTTTTCGCTTAGGTGCTTTATTGTCTGACAATATACTAGGTAAGCAAAGTATTTTTTTTTAGTTTTTAATATAAATAGCGTGAAAAAGACAATAATCTCTAGAGGGGGTAAAATAACAACAATATGTGTAGTGAAACGACTCCTACGCGGACGAAGTCGCGGACGGAAGCTAGTCTAATATATTCTAACAAGGAAAGGTACCCAACTGTCAAACTGCTCCGATTTGATTTATTTTTATATATGTTATAGAGTAGTCTAAAATAACAAGACACTTATTTTTTTTTAGCTGCCCAAACTCAACCTGTTGGGAGAAATTGTCCTTCAAAGTACTGAAAAGTGACCAAACCTTCTAACTTCTGTAGAGAGATTTGTTCACGCAAATTGATAATTAATTACTGGTTGCATTATATGTTGGGGAACATGAAAAAACAATGGACACGGGTTTTATTATTTTTTATTTCACCTTATTTTTCATGTTCTCCAACATATAATGAAACCAGTAATTAATACGGAACCCTACACTGCTTTAAATTAAATGACAGTAATGAGTCATCATCATCATCATCATATCAGCCGAAAGACGTCCACTGCTGGACATAGTAATGAGTAATGACACACAATAATTTTGATAAATAAGTATATTTCTAGGTCAATAATATAAAACTTTAAGAGACGGGTGAATTTACGCTGCCTTATTCTTCTAAAAAGTTACATCTAGATAATACTTCTATCTTAAAATATTTTGTAAATGGAATATTATAATTACGCCATCTGCTAAATTTTTAAAAGACTCCAGTTGCCGAAACGTTTCTGTATTACGTATTTAATTGAGCAATAAAAATATGAGATCAAGCTAAACAAGTGATAACAAAATTTTAGTAACATAGGATCATAGGATTGATGACAAGTACAGTCGAGGAAATTGAATGTTTAGCACTTTTGGACTCTATTTGGATGACGTTAAGGTCCAAAAATGCTAAACATTCAATTTCCTCGACTGTACATTTTACTTTATATGAGTAATTTTATTCAAACCAAATACATTCTGATCTACATGAAGACATTTATTTAAAAAAAAACATAAACATTATTGTCTAAAACTTTTAAGAATCAGATCATAACACTGACTATTTATTTCATCTCCCACAGAGACTTCTTGAAGGGACTGACATATGTTTACTACTGAAATATTTTTGTTGTTCTGCTCCTATCAATTTTGTCTCTATTATATGTATGATGGTTAACAGTTGAATATTACCAACTACTAAGAGGTAACTGATAATGTTTTATCAATATTCCAAATACAAATATCACAACATTTTCCTAACTTAAAACTTAACTCTCTTTACAGATACACTTAAGCATAATACATCAAATATTTTGAGATACATACACACTCAGTTTTATATAAAAATTGATCGAGGTACAGGTCAGATCTATAAAAGAACCAAGGTCCCTATTTTTACTATAGAGAGCAATCATTTGATACTTTTTTTAGTATATAGACAATACTTAAATTATAAAAATAGCATGGACACTAAAGTATGGCCGCTGGGAGAGCAAAATGCGTAACATTCACCAATAATAATAATAATAAAAGTGACAATTTACATTACAAAACTTTGAGAAGGAATTAATTAATTATTACAATCATTTATTAAGTATTTTATATTATCCACTGAAAAAAATATTTTCATATAAACCTTCCTAACTAGATTAATCGAAATGATATTTTACAGTCTTTTTACACATCTGTTTTAGATCTGAGTATTTTCAGAATAAATTAAAGCTTTTTTTACAAAATAGTTATGTATAAATAAAATCATGTAAATGCAATTAAATCATTACTTAAAGTATCATATAGTCAGCATATAGACGTAGGGTCACCTTCCATTGTGCACGCTACATTATCTAATTTATGAGCTAAGTGCATTTTGTTACAAAGTGGATCCATTTCTAGTCCTAATATAATTTGTTCTCTATATTTACTGACATAAATGTATAACTCTTTCAAGGCAGAGAGTGTATCAAATTCATTTAATTGCTGAACGGAAAGTTGTTGCATGGAAGTGCTCAGTTCCTGGTCGGTGACTTGGGGCAACTGAGAAACTGCCTGGTAGAACTGTATCACCATGTCTCTGTACGTCGGGAGGTCTTTCGCGAACAATAGTTTATTTGACGGAGAGTCTTTGCAAAGCCTGTGCTCTGTTAGCGAACAGGCATCCATAAACGTTTGGGCGATCACAGACAACGATGAATCGACAGTTGACGTTTTGTTTATATCGAATATGAAATCTGGGTTCTTAATAAGGTTCACCCAAAATCTGAGCGGCAAACTGTTGGATTTCCAAGCGTGAACCACCTCGGGGTTCATGATTCCATGAGTTCTGGCGGCTTCGTCAAAGAGATCAAAAAGCCACTTAACTGCCGGTGGCAATACTTCGTTCACCGTTAAGATCGTGCTGAAGAAATCATCGACAAATTTATGGACAGTTCCTTTTGTTGACAAAAGTCTTGTCAGAAAGATTTCAGGTATAGCCTTGTGACTGTGTTCGGATGTTTTGTTAAGTATATTATGGTATTCCATAGGCCTCACCAAGTGGTAGAAATGAACATTGTGATCTAGGTCACTGTTATCGACTCTAATATGAGAGTTAGTGCAGTAAATACCGGTGCAATTCTTGCATGGGATTTTGTAAGGGGTGTTAAAACTGTCATTTTGTCGTGATATTAAGGACATAATCGCCGATTCCTTAACGCCATAATGGGCCAACGTGTTTAGCTTTCGCCAACTGTTGACTGTTTTCGTTGTAACATCTTCGTCTTGCAGAGTGACGTGCCCTCCTCTCCCATGTCGCCATTCGAGATCTACTTCGTGGACGGATGGTCGCATTGAAAATGGGGTGTTTTTAAACAACGCGTCTAGTATTTTTGATTTCACTTGCGATATACTATCGCAGTCTAAAACCTTACACTGAACCTTTTCGTCAAAATCATCCTGCACAATATGCAGCGTCACGATTTGGTAATCAATTTGCTCTTTCAAAAGTTTTTCCTCTGATAAAGAATAGCGAGCTTCGTGAGTTATGGCATCTACCACACCCTTTTCGATTTGGTGTTTTATTGCTTTAAATAGCAAGAAAAGTGACGAACCGGCGTAATCCTTGAGATAAAAATACATACATAATGCCATCCAATTCGTCAGCATTTTCTCGACAACACTTTCTGTCCTTCTGAGCATTAGTTGGGGATGTTTGTTGCAGACAGATTTGTCAATTAGACGCAGAAGAAGCGACTTAAGTATGTCAGTAGCATATTCCATCTTCCCCATTAAAATTATCATTAATAAGGAGGCTACATTAACTTTGTCCCGAATGTTAAAAGATTTTTGTGCTTCCAAAGTGTCTATAAATGACAGAAGAAAACATTTATTGTTTAAAAGCTGTTCAAACTGAATCATGGCTGCATCGTAATTAGTGCGAGGCGTATTTATAAATTGACGTTGAACATTCAAAATTGGATGATCGGATACGCCCGGGAAAAATACTTTCATTACGTAATTTACATGGTCAAGTGTTGGGATACCTGAATGTTCCAAATCAGCTGCCAAGTCTGACATATCGGTCTGTAATTCTGCAAAAGCCAACTTACACTCCAGTCTTACGTTGCTTTCTAACGTATCCATCTGTATTTGTATTCGTTTGTATTCTCTTTCAGCTTTAGTACTTCTGCGGCGATACATAACCAAGACTATCATGAATATAAGTACTAAGAAGAAGGTGCCTGCTGCGATACCTGCTATTGCTTCGGGAGGGAAATTGTAATTTCGCAGCAATTCATAGTGAAGGTACCCAATCGGAAACCTTAAATTTTTCCCTATTTTGACTACAACCATAGGCAAATGAATGTCCGTATTTTGAACACCGTTTTCGTCTGTATTAAGAGGTTGAACTTCTGGTGGAGTGCATAAAAGCTGCTGCATCGTGAGACTGGTAACGTTGCATGGCTGCGTACCAATTGTAACGACCACATCAGATTCATCACTTGCTCGTATTAGATTTTCTCCTTCTATAACAAGAGGGTCTCCTTTGTAAGATTTTATTTTGTTCGTAAAGTGGTAAACATGAGGATCTTCTACGAAAACCATATGAGTTCGCGGAGGGTTAAAATATTTTTCCAAATCGTGCATAGTTTCCACATAATCCATGACAAAACCAACTTTCATAGCTATCTGAGGTGTACTTGTTTGAGACGCAGTTACTTGTACAATTTCATCATACTTTTTGTTAATTGCAGGACTAGGACACTCCATTTGATTGGAGTTCAGTACAACACAAGCTGTGTAGTTAATTGGGACTAGCTCTTTAGCATGATATAATTTCATTAATGGTTTTTGGATAGTATTTAAATTGGTGCCATGGACCGTTATCATTCTTCCCCCTGACACAAAACTTTTTAATGGTTTAATTTCCATTATGGTTGGGTCCGCTGTGTAATTATATAGGTCACCAATTAGCGTTCGATTAGCATTATCGATAGCAACGGTAATTGTGTGAATGACACGCGGCATATTGGCCTTTGGAGTTATGCATATTAGCCTGCTGTTAGATGTCTGGGTTTTATTAACAGAACAAGGCAATTCATCCAGGTAAGCTGAAATGGCTGATCCAATGTTTAAGTGCTGCCCACCAATTGCTAGTTGTGTTCCACCAGAAACAGGTCCAAGTGCAGGATATATTCCTTGTAATTTAATATTTTTGTAACTAAACAAAACGGATGACTCAGTGTATCCAGCATCATTTTCAACAATAACTGGTGCTACTGATGAACCATTAGAAAGTCCAGTACGGCATGTGATACTAACTGATACCTCAAAATCTACTATTTCACATGGTACTTCGCCAATGCGTACCTTCCCAGTAACTTCTTCAACTCTTAAGCCAAGATTGCTACCTTCTATGGTTACAATGGTTCCTCCTTCTACAGGTCCACTCAATGGTTTGATCATATCAATTCGGGGTTTGGGGCATTCTGTAACTGGGTTATCAAGGCATGATTCACTATATGAGCAAGAATTTCCACACCATGTGCACTGATAAACAGAGTTACGAGTTATACACAAAGAACAGTCAGCATGCTCTCTGTGAGATCCGAGAATTTCACATTTGTACAAAGTGATATTTATGGTGTCAATGTAATGCTTATGATTCCATACTACTTTTACACTAACATTGTATTCCCCAACATATTCTTCATAGGAATATGTAGTTTTGTCACAGACTATGAAATGATTAGATTCAACTCTTGCTGGTACAATCATGTTAGCCTGCTCAATGCTAACAATACATTGGAAACCAGTGTGACCAGGTTGCAAGTGTGGTAAGTTTTCAACCTCAAGTTCTAACTCCTTAGGTACATTGTTTGGCAATAGAATTTGGTGCTTGTGTTGTCGAATTCGAGGGCAATGTCCAATGCCATGGTTCAGTAATTTAGTAGGGTTACTTTCTCCGCTAATGATAGTCCTCTGACACACAGAGGTGTCATGTGTGCATCTGTTGTCATAGATGCACCAATTGCATGCCCATTCACTCAATATACAAGATTGACAAGTTGCATGCCTAGAGCAATCATAGAAAGCAAAGTTTCTTGAGACAAAATCTTTGTTAGTTTCTGATGAATGGACTGACAATGGCACATAAGCATGGTCTTGATTGGACAATATCTTAGGCCTATGTTTTAAGTCTGGAGTAGGACATGCAAGACCACTTGTCGTGACCGCGGCATCTATAGGAGGAGCATTACCAAACACGCATTTGTATGTATCACCAAATGGAAGTTCAGGCAAAGTCCTAATAACAAGTTGCACTGTAGTCACTTCGTTCATTGATATCTTGTCTGGCATAATTTGTTCAAAGTCAATGCACTGCTGGCCTGTGTACTGGGATAGCCACCGTGGAGCACTTTGTGTACCTTTTTGGCACAGGCTCTGCACAGTGCATCGTTTTTCTAAGGAACACCAGCCACAGTGAGGGTCATTAGATTCAAGACAAGAGGAGCAGTCACTGTGCTCAGTACACTTCTCTGTAGGTATTTGGACTATTGTGTTCCTTGCTAAGACATAGAGACTTCTTTGAAATGGTGATAAAATAGTATCTGGCAGTATCCGTTGCCCAGGTAAGAGATCATCACTGGCAAATTGAATTGCCCTATCTGCATCAATCAGAACTTTTTTCAACTTTCCATTGTTTGTACCCAAAAATGCAACAGTGTGTAATCCTGTCACAGACATGGTAACAGAAGTTACGAGAGTATCATTCCAGAAGATTACAGGTGAAGTTCTAATAGGATACATACCACTTATCTTAAGACCTACCTCACAAAAATTAAGTATGTTGCCCGTGGATCCCACACTGGGACATTTGCCATCTGATATCATGCCTGATATGTATCCCATGTTACGGGACTTAGTACTACCATTGAAACACATATGAACATTCTCATTAAACTTAATTTCTATCTCTTGTAAAGAAAATACACAAATTGCTGACTTAGCTACAGGTTCATTAGTAATGCCCTTGGAGGGGCTGAAGGATGTAACAAGTATGGAGTCTCCTGGTTCAATGCCTAGCTGAGTGGCCAGGTTAGTCCCAGCTCTAGAGATCTTAGCATCTTGCACTAAATTGTAATTGACATTTTCAATCTTACCATTATTTTCTTCCCGAACATTACACTCCAGAGTCACTTCGGTGTAGCTGTTGTAGTTGTCATCATTAACGCAAGTCCGGGCCAGCCGCGACACGTATCCCAGCTCCTCATTTCCAGCAAGGTGGGAATGTTTTTGAATTATCAGGAAATAAGCATAGTCACTCGCATTGAAACCGTATACATATTGCACCAGAAAGTTGTCCCTATACTTGACATCTATTTGGATGGAGCTCTGCTTGGAGAATGTTGACTGGGCGAGCCGGAGCGTCATTAGATCGCGGCTGGAGATGGCTGGCACATCATGTCTGTAGTCACCGATATTGGTGAATGTTGTACCAACATAGAGCACGTTTGACCGGTCCCAGGACATGTAGCGCTCGGGGCCGATGAAGGCATAAGTGGAGGCTTCAGCGTCGTTGGCGGCTACACTCTCGGCCAGGAACTCTGGCTCCGCGGAAATGTCACCCAACTTGTATTTATAACACGAACCTTGCGCCACGGAACCACACGCAATGAGTAACCGTGACTCTTGATCAATCACTAATATTTTGTTCACATTGTCCAGCAGCGATGTTTTCGTTTCAGAATCACAGCCGCTCGCATGGCACATAGGATTATCGGGTTTCGGCCCAGTCCGTATAACATGTATTGGTTTTAGATCGGACTTTAGTTGATGCAACGTGTTCATGGAACCTGCGTACACTTGGCCACTAATTGTATCAATAGCGAGGTGATAGAATTGGAATGTCTCATTTTGTTGATTGGGGTATTGTGATATGAACTCGTATCCGTATACTATTGTGCTCCAAAGCCAGAATTTTATGACTAACATTGTCCTGAAAGCTGCCATGATTACATTTTATGCAGCTTTCCTATAAATATATTGCACTTAGTCACAAACACTACGTTGTTTTCATTTCGTCTTCAACCCATTTTATTTTCTTACAAAAATAATGTAAAAGCATCCATCGATGCCGATGACATGCAATAAACAATTTATAGAACTTGTCATAAACAAGATAGATAGCACAGTGCAGTGCTACCATATGTAATGTAATAACTAGACTAGACTTGTAAAATACTGTCATAAAATATTTCTTTATCTATTATTATTATACTAGCTTCCGCCCGCGACTTCTTCTGCGTGGACCCGGGATAAAAACTTTCCTATATTTTAATCCAGACTATAAATTATCTTCGTGCAAAATTTCATCCCGTTGTTGAGCCGTTTAAGCGTCCAAACATCTAACTAAATATCCAAACTTTCGCATTTATAATATTAGAAGGATTAGTTAATTGATGAAAAAAGTGGTATAAAATAAAATATAAAATAAAGATAAAATGAAATAATTTACGTCAACCTTTTACGATATTCTGGTCTTATGTTGGTGCACATTATTTTACCTAGTAATTACCATGATTTTCATGTGCTCTATTCACACCACATGTTAGTTATTTAATTATCTGTGCTCGAACTCGAGAAAAAAAAAGTGCTAGGAAAAACTTGAGGAGTGTATTGTTTTTGTTATTATTCAATTTAGAAATATATGCAAATAACCGTATAAATTCATTGAAGTTTAAGCTTTATCATCTATTGCCGACAGTTAAGTGGTCACAGTAAGATGTAGACAGTTATAAGACTTGAATAGCCGCGCTCACTGCGGTAAAAAGCATGCCGATCAAGTAATTTCTAAGAATATTTAAGTTTACTGTTGTAAGCGAGCTTCACAATGATGGCATCGATGTCTACCGGAGGTCCGGGGGACCCGCACACCCAAATGAACACGTACAGGAGCTACGTGACCATGCTGGCGGACCCCGGCGCCAAGGACGAGATCAAACTAAAGGCTGCGCAGGAGCTTAGCGAAAATTTCGAGGTAGGTCTTGAACTCTGTCAACAAACCGACCCAATTGCAGAAGTTATGAAATAAATTATTTGTTATTTTAGGTGATACTGAGCTCTCCTCAATATCCACAATTCCTCGAACACTCATTGAAGATATTCCTCAAGATATTGAGAGAAGGGGAGCCCCACTTCATAGCCGAGTACAACATTCAGCAAGTCAGGAAGCTGATTTTGGAAATGATTCACCGTCTACCCATAAGCGAGACACTC
Organism: Epinotia nisella; assembly: GCA_932294315.1. Taxonomy (NCBI): domain Eukaryota; kingdom Metazoa; phylum Arthropoda; class Insecta; order Lepidoptera; family Tortricidae; genus Epinotia; species Epinotia nisella. The sequence continues at coordinate 17,029,383 of OW028677.1, read as the reverse complement.
CGGCCTTATGTGAATGAAATCCTTATACTCATGTTGAAACTGATGGAGATAGAAAATGAAGAGAATGTGTTGGTTTGCTTGAAGATATTTATGGAGCTCCATAAACAGTACAGGCCTCCTTACAATACTGAGGTTGATGTGAGTATGATCAGGTATTTTAAGAAGTTACAGTTACACAATGTTGGAGATGGACGGATGACCTGGTAAAGGTTGCGGGAGTCCACTGGATGCGAGTGGCGCAGGACCGGTCACTTTGGCACTCTTTGGGGGAGGCCTATGCCCAGCAGTAGACGTCTTTCGGCTGATATGATGATGATGACACAAGTGTTGTACAAAAGCTCTCAAACTTGTTTGGTCAGTAAACCTTTTTGAAAAGAAAATTAATAATAAAAAAAAATGAATAAAAATAATATTTCATATGTGCACTTTAAGGCGACTCACACCTATCATTGTTAATTCTTACCTTAATCTGTATATTAAATAAATAAATATTGAATGACAAACAATGGTAAGCTCAATAAAGCTTGTGTTTACGAAGATATATTAAATTGATATAGATACTTAAATTAAAAGATATAGAAACTTAAATTCATGCTCATCACACAAAAATTCGCCATTACCGGGATTTGAACCCACGACCTTCAGCTTTGTAGGCAGCGTCACTAACCACTAGGATAACCAGTCGTCATTTTAATTCATAATGTATGTATACTTTTTAGATTCACAAATTCCTTCAATGGGTGAAAGGCATATATTCAGATTTGCCGAACCACCTGCCTAAGATATTTGAGCCCAAGCCCACAATCCGAGTGAAGGACTTGTCGGAGGTGAACATTGAGCAGCTACTGCAGGAGACTTACACCACCACCCCTATACACACGGAGAAGAAGTTACTTGATGGCAGTGTGGTCACAGTAAGTGCACGGTTATCTGCAAAACTAATTATCAGTATAGTTTCATTTTTACAGCTTTTTGGAATAGCTCCCATCTCATATACACTTTTATGTAAGTATATTATGGAAAATCTGTCATCTCCAATTCCTTTCTAATTGAGGCTTGATCTTGATAATACCATCAAGCAGGCTGTATGCTTGTTTGTAACAATTGTGGTAATGTAAAAAAGTTTTTACATAAATAAGAAAAATGTAGATAACTTCTTTTAAGAGCTTTTTCTTCCTGCTATATACTTATGCCGTTATTAAGTATGCCGTTAGTACAGTAATATGTAAAGATTGTGTTCAGTCCCACTTACTTAAACTTTTAAATTAATTGCAAAAAAAAAACCTGCGTCAGGGTTGATAAAAAAAGGTTTATCAACCCTGACTATACACTTATGGTGTCATTTATATAAGTTAGGATCTAATTATGTTTTACTTTTTCAGTACAACCTTATACCTAGGTCCGTGTTATCACTAAAAGTTATTCAAGAGCTGCCCATCATAGTGGTCTTGATGTATCAGTTGTATAAGCAAAATGTGCACCAGGAAGTGAGCAATTTCATACCTCTCATTATGGAGACTATCACACTGCAACCTGCAGTTACACACAGGTATACTATTGTTTTACTATTACTATCTTAGCTTAGACAACCCTTTGACCGCAAACATAATATCCACTGTGCCAAGAATGATTACAGTCACATAAACAAATATAAAGGGGGTACACATAGAGTACTAACAATCATAATGCATAAAGACCTGGAGGTTCATTAATATATGATAATTATGCCAAAACAGCCTAATCATGAGACAAATGAATGATTAATGTGTGTGTGTGTGTGTGTACTTAATGTGGTTACATGCAATATAGACTGCTTATGACTATACTATAACTACTGCATACACTGTCAAATTAACATTCATGCTTGCTTTCATGGTGGTGGTCCTCACAGACCATGTATAATTTAAATAGCAATTAATTATTTTACCATTATGATCAATTTACATGTCTCATCTAACATTAGGAGGCCCATCTCTGAATTTAAACGCCTATATTGCCAATGAAATGAGGAGAAATTGTTTTTCTATTTCAATATACAATTGTTTTTTTTCCAGACAATCTGCATCATTCAACAAAGAAGTTTTTGTAGATTTCATGGGCGCCCAGATAAAGACTCTCGCTTTTCTAGCTTACATCATTAGGATATACCAGGATACAATAGCCAATCATGCCAACCTGATGGTTAAGGGTATTATAGGCCTGTTAACTCTGTGCCCCCCTGAAGTAGCACATTTAAGAAAGGAGTTGGTGATAGCGACTCGACATATTTTGGCCACAGATTTGAGGCTTAGTAAGTATTTTTTACCTTCTAATTCCATTTGAAAATTAAACACAAACACATGTGCGAAGTTCACTAGCATACCATTCTTTTTAACAGGAGTTGAATGTACGGGTCCAATTTGTGTGGCACCTCTATTTAATATTGGAGGCGATTTCTCAGAGCTGTTCTGTTGTAGTGAATTTCAAAAATACACTTTGTTGAGTTTCAATTGTTAATTTTATAAAATTAAAATACTAATTATCTTCCAGAGTTCGTTCCGTACATGGAGCGCTTGTTCGACGAGGACGTGTTGCTCGGAGGCGGCTGGACCGTGCACGAGTCGCTCCGTCCCCTCGCCTACTCGACGCTCGCGGATCTCGTGCACCACGTGAGACAGCACTTGCCGCTGACTGACCTGGCGATTGCTGCTCATCTCTTCTCCAAGAATGTGCATGATGAATCGCTGCCTACTAGGTGAGTGAGAGATACAACTGATATGCCTGCTATGGTGTGAAAATCATCAAATAAGCTGCGGCATCTGTGCCAGGAATATACCCACAGGTTTACAAGTCAATTGCGAGCACTTTCAGAGATGGTATCTGTCTTTGTAATTCTTGAGCTTTCTACTCTCGTACAGTCGACGCCAAATATACGTTTACACTTTTGCACCTTATTCCATTGTAATGAGGCGAATAGTGTAAACGTATTTTTGGCGTCGACCGTACAAAACATCATTAGCCCGTATCTCGAGGCTGCAATTTACAAGTTAAAAAGGCTAAGAGACTCATCACTGGTTTTGTGTTCCAATATTGTCAAGTTGTAACTTGTAGTTTCATCAACAATATCCAATAGATATTTTAATGCGCGTAAGTTCATGATCACTAACTGGCGCCCCTCAATAGCATTCATTCTGTTCATCAGTTACCCTCTGTAGCCATGTGCACATGCCATCTTGGTCTCATTATTTCCTTTTTTTCCAGCATTCAAACAATGTCCTGCAAGCTACTACTGAACCTGGTGGACTGCATTCGGCAGCGTTCTGAAAGCGAAGCGGCGCCGGGCGCGGGCGCGCAGCCACAAGGCAGACAGTTGCTCATGCGCATTCTCGAAGTGTTCGTGCTCAAGTTTAAGACCATCTCGAAGTTGCAGCTGCCAGCGCTCATGGCCAAGTGGTGAGAATTCTCTTATGTATATTAATTAGGTTGAATTATAACTATTCCAGGAATAGCAGCCTGCTTTCTTTTAGCGGACATCCTTGACCACATGCCAATTTTCACATATTCTAAATCTGTTTGCACTTGGGATTACAGCGGTGGTAGATTAATGCCCCCGGAAAGATACGTAATCAATGCATCAATCTGCCTTGATCCATTGATTACGTATCGGACTGCGTTTCTTCAAATTAATAGAAAAACATGAAGTTGAGTTGGATCTGTGCGAAATATTGTAATTGTCTTTTCATCACTCTTGCTCGTAATAGTATATTGTTTAACGAGGGGCGTAAATGGAATATTGCTAACAAGAGTCTATCTAGAAAAAAAAACTAGTTGGCCACGCGCCTCAAGAATACTGCTCTGTGATTGGTTGAAATATTGAAGCTGCGCGCTCCACTCGCACTGATCTGGAAGTGAAGTTGTCAATTTCGTCAATTTTTGATTGGTGCGATTCATAGAGCGTACATAACTGGAGTAGCCTTTCAGTAACTTACCCCTCTGTGGAAAACCTTGCACAATGTGCAAAAAACCATACAAAGACAATTTCACAATCGATTAATGGTCATTCACAAAATTGCCTCGCAATAGAACACTAATCGAGATCGCTCTTCAGCGATAAGACCGCCTGTTGTCTACCTCTACCTACATGTTATTGTATTATTTCTCTCTGTAACTGCTTTGTTTGTGTGAGGTGTGCAATAAAGAGTATTTGTATTGTAATCATAAAAATGCCTGCATGTTGCTGTATGCTCTTAATATTATAAACGTTCAACCCCTTCAAGCTTTCAATATACCATTTTGAGTTTCAATATCCTATTAAAATACTGCACCCCCCCCCCCCCCCCCCCCCCCCCCCTAAAATTCGGCAGACAGTCATCAAAAGTCCCTCGTTTAACAATATACAATTTTTGTTCAGCAAGCAAATGAGTCCAGCCAACGGTGCGAACGGCGCCACACCCAACACCCCGACCGCGCCCGCGCCCGCCACCGTCACCGAGATCAAAGTCGAAGACGAGAAACCCGCGCCAGACTTCCTCGACAGCTTGTCCAAGCCTGAAGAGAAGTCTAAGATAGGGTTCCCGAGTTCACAAATGAATAATCTGAACGTGAGCGACTATAGGACTCTTGTTAAGACTTTGGTGTGTGGCGTGAAGACTATCACATGGGGCTGCGCGTCATGTAAAGTAAGTATACTGTTGTTTCGTAGTTTACTTTTATATTAGGTATTTAAATTACAATGAGACAACTATTTTTACATGAATTTTACAGCTAATTAATTTTAAATGATCTCATTTCTGTTTCGAACTTTCGATTCATAAATACCTAGATTAGTACATAACATACCGAACCCATGCTACAAATAGTCAGTGATTCCGTTTTATGCCTTTGTCCTAAGCCTACTCTTCCTCAATGTGTGTTATCCTAACGACCTTTGCATTTGTTTGTTTGAAATGATAACTGCCTGCACTGCACACTAACCCTCATATAGACGACTCCTTCACCAGATGGTCAGCCCACTTTACACGTACGTCTTTGTCTTGCGATTTAAGCCAGATTTATAGTTATCTGATGCGATACTCTCTGATGCGCTCGGACGCTAGACACAGAACCAACCGTCACGCCAGAGCGCAGCAGATGAGTGTGAACCGAACCGTACTCGTCACCATGATCATATCAGCCTAAAGACGTCCACTGCTAGACATAGGCCTCCCCGAAACAGTGTCACAATAACCGGTCCTGCACCACGCGCATCCAGCGGACTTCCGCGATCTTCCCTTCCTAGTGTGAATCCAGCTTCATAAAATTATAACAACCCATGAATTGGTGACTATTCCCAACAAGGGCAGCCGAGTAACCAACGGGCCCATCAGATCGGTACCATACCAACAGCCTTCCCGTACAAATAGATTGCGATTCGCAAAGTTGAACTTAATCTAATTTTCACCGAAGCACCCACTCACAGATGTTTCTTCAGACTTCTATCGTCAAAGCCAGCAAGACAGTGTAAGTGAATGTGTAATGTTTTTGTATGTATGTGAACTTGCTGGAGCATCCGATGACGTCTGAGGCTCGACAACCAGCTCGAGCCCGCCGTTCAGCCGTCTCCTCAAGGCACCTTCCAAAGTCCACTTGTTCGAGCTGACACCCAACCGTATGGTGTATTCAGCCTCGCTACTAATTTAATTTCTGATCTCGGCGTCCCGTATTGGCTCAAACATTATATGAGATCAAATCACTATAACCCGTGCGTTCGCTCTGCGGCCGTCCGAGCAACTAAGCAACTGAGTGTCGTCGATGGTACACTAAGTTCAGTGTTATTAAAATAAGTCATTTAGTGAGTGGGTAGGTATAACACAGCGATGTTTAAATGTTAGAAAGGAGCGCACATTCGCCGACAAACTGCCCTCAGTTTGGCGAAACAGAAAATGTATACTTACCGTTAAGTTGTTTTATGAAATAAATAAAAAATAAAAAAAACCGTGCGCTCGCCTCAAGGCGTTCCGAGCGACTCCAAGGTGACTTCCCGGTCACCGCCAAATGCCGGCGCAAACGACGCGCTCGCGCCGTCACGATTGCTATGTCGCTTGCGCCGAATGCTGTTCCGCTCGCACGATTCGCACGCTTGATTGTAAACAGTGACAATAAATAAAATAATCATATAATCAATAAAGTTGAAAAAGTAACATAAGACAATAAATTATCACAAAGCTATAAGTATGTAGAGTTTTAAGCCATTTTTCGCAAAACGCACTCACTTGAAATGATTGTCATTTACTATGACACTTGAGATCCGTGACGTCATGGGTCTCGAGCGTTCTCTTGCTCTCTATCAAGCAATATTTAAACGGTCGGTCTTCGTAATTTTTTGAGATATTTGAAAAAGATTTTCGTCATTAGGCGTATTTTTTTGCCTTCTTTCTTTTGAAGTAATAATAAAATGAGAGTCTCCATCCTATTATCACAGAGTACTACAAACACGGAGGGCGCGGCATCGAGCACCATAGCCGGTCAGAAGCAGTTCACCGCGCGCGAGACGCTGGTATTCATCCGGCTGGTGCGCTGGGGGCTGCAGTCGCTCGACATCTACACGCTCTCCGCGCCGCGCGCCGCGCAGCCGCCCGCGCAGCCGCACGTGCGCTCCAAGGAGGAGAAGGAGGTGCTGGAGCACTTCAGCGGGGTCGTGAGTATTATCACAGAGTACTACAAACACGGATGGCGCGGCATCGAGCACCATAGCCGGTCAGAAGCAGTTCACCGCGCAAGGAGGAGAAGGAGATGTTCCAACACCGCACTTCAGCGGGGTCGTGAGTATTATCACACAGTACTACAAACACGGAGGGCGCGGCATCGAGCACCATAGCCGGTCAGAAGCAGTTCACCGCGCAAGGAGGACAAGGAGATGTTCCAACACCGCACTTCAGCGGGGTTGTGAGTATTATCACAGAGTACTCCAAACACGGAGCTCGCGGCATCGAGCACCATAGCCGGTCAGAAGCAGTTCACCGCGCAAGGAGGAGAAGGAGGTGTTTCAACACCGCACTTCAGCGGGGTCGTGAGTATTATCACCATACGTCGTTATCGCAGGTGCAAAAACGATTTGACAGTACAGAAAGATTATGAAAAACAAGCAATAACAGACGCGAAACTCATTTTGAGGAACATCTACATCTATGCCTACTCCTACGAGTTTAAATTTTTTATAAATTTAAATTTCCATCGTTTCAAGTACGCTCCTACAACAACAGTTGATGTTGAAAGATCATTTAGTCAATTAAAATGGATATTTACTGCTAGACGCCGCAAATTGACTGTAGAAAATTTACAAAAAATCTTTGTAATCTATTACGAAAATCAAATAATACATGTCAAAAATACACGTTAGTAAAAATTACACACGTTGTTTTCTTATTTTTTAAATAGACTTTCTTCTAAGTAGGTAAGCGTTTAATTAGCAGACGATAACAATTATCTTCACACAAGTACGTATATATTGTTAATATTGTTAAAAAAAAACGTTAAAAGATAATTAAATATACTTATTTCCTATGTATAAACTTGTTAACTAAACAGATGACAACAGTTTAACCCATACCCCTATGCAGCTGTATTTTTTATTGATCGTTTCTAGAGAAATTTCTCCACATGTAAAGAGCTTCTTAGATGCTTAGAAGCTGTAGGCAGAATACGTCCGATTCTACCAAATAGACATTCTGTTTTATTTGCTCTTTATCTGATTGGTAATTGTACCCGCGATAACGACGTATGATTATCACACAGTACTACAAACACGGAGGGCGCGGCATCGAGCACCATAGCCGGTCAGAAGCAGTTCACCGCGCAAGGAGGACAAGGAGATGTTCCAACACCGCACTTCAGCGGGGTTGTGAGTATTATCACAGAGTACTCCAAACACGGAGCTCGCGGCATCGAGCACCATAGCCGGTCAGAAGCAGTTCACCGCGCAAGGAGGAGAAGGAGGTGTTTCAACACCGCACTTCAGCGGGTTCGTGAGTATTATCACAGAGTACTACAAACACGGAGGGCGCGGCATCGAGCACCATAGCCGGTCAGAAGCAGTTCACCGCGCAAGGAGGAGAAGGAGATGTTCCAACACCGCACTTCAGCGGGGTCGTGAGTATTATCACACAGTACTACAAACACGGAGGGCGCGGCATCGAGCACCATAGCCGGTCAGAAGCAGTTCACCGCGCAAGGAGGAGAAGGAGATGTTCCAACACCGCACTTCAGCGGGGTCGTGAGTATTATCACACAGTACTACAAACACGGAGGGCGCGGCATCGAGCACCATAGCCGGTCAGAAGCAGTTCACCGCGCAAGGAGGACAAGGAGATGTTCCAACACCGCACTTCAGCGGGGTTGTGAGTATTATCACAGAGTACTCCAAACACGGAGCTCGCGGCATCGAGCACCATAGCCGGTCAGAAGCAGTTCACCGCGCAAGGAGGAGAAGGAGGTGTTTCAACACCGCACTTCAGCGGGTTCGTGAGTATTATCACAGAGTACTACAAACACGGAGGGCGCGGCATCGAGCACCATAGCCGGTCAGAAGCAGTTCACCGCGCAAGGAGGAGAAGGAGGTGTTTCAACACCGCACTTCAGCGGGTTCGTGAGTATAATCACAGAGTACTACAAACACGGAGGGCGCGGCATCGAGCACCATAGCCGGTCAGAAGCAGTTCACCGCGCAAGGAGGAGAAGGAGGTGTTTCAACACCGCACTTCATCGGGTTCGTGAGTATTATCACAGAGTACTACAAACACAGAGGGTGCGGCATCGAGCACCATAGCGGGGCCCACTTCAGCGGGGTCGTGAGTATTCCCTCAATTATTTATATGATTGCGGAAAACGCCCTGCAAAGTATAAAAATGGATGTAGCTTCCCTTTAAACTAATAATAATTCACGGTTTCACTTGATTACATTACGAGTAATCTGACACCCAGTAGCGGATTACAAAGTAAAATCAAGTAATCGTGTAATCAGGAATCGATTACGTAATGCCCATCTCTGTATCAAATATACATTATGTAATTTCTTTTTCAGTTTTCAATGATGAATCCGCAAACTTTCCAAGAAATATTTACGGCGACGATCTCACATATGGTTGAGAGAATTAACAAAAACATGACGTTGCAAATAATCGCGAACACCTTCTTATCAAATCCAGCGACGTCGCCGATATTCGCGACGGTACTGGTCGAGTACCTTCTCAAACGAATGGAGGAAATGGGGACCAATCTAGAGAGGTCCAACTTGTACCTGAGATTATTTAAGCTGGTATTCGGCTCGGTCAGCTTATTCCCGACTGAGAACGAACAAATGTTGCGACCACATCTTCATAGTATCGTTAATAAGGCAATGGATTACGCCATGACCGCGAAGGAGCCTTACAACTACTTCCTGCTCTTGCGAGCCCTGTTCCGCTCGATCGGCGGCGGCAGTCACGACCTGCTTTACCAAGAGTTCCTTCCGCTACTCCCTAATTTGTTAGAAGGTCTCAATCGCCTCCAGAGTGGTCTCCACAAGCAACACATGAAAGATCTCTTTGTAGAATTGTGTTTGACTGTCCCCGTAAGATTGAGTAGCCTATTGCCTTATTTACCAATGTTGATGGATCCCCTGGTGTCCGCTCTGAACGGTTCACACACCTTGATATCTCAGGGGCTACGGACACTGGAGCTTTGTGTGGACAATTTGCAGCCAGACTTTTTGTATGAGCATATACAGCCGGTCCGTGCCGACTTGATGCAAGCACTATGGAGAACGCTTCAGAACAACGAAGTGGCTAGAATAGCCTTCAGAGTTCTGGGCAAGTTCGGCGGCGGTAACCGGAAGATGATGATCGAACCACAACGCTTGGAGTACCGCGAGACCGACGCGCCGCCGCCCGCCGTGCAGGCCTACTTCCAAGACCAACCAAAACCGATAGATTTCGAGGTCGACAAAGTAATCGACACAGCCTTTGCCGCTTTGAAATCGAGTACAACGGATCCATTCTACCGACGTCAATGTTGGGAAGTGCTGAGGTGTTACCTGGCCGCTTCACTCAACCTGGACGACACCAAGCCGACGCTGCAGAAACTGTTCAATCACCCCGCGTTCCTCGAGGGAAAGATTCAGAGCCAGAACGGACCCTACTACAAATGCACCAACTCCATAGTGCGGAACACGCATCGTACCGCATTGACGGGGATGTTCGTGGCCGCGGCCATCAAGGAGTTACGACACCACGTGCTGCCGACGATGATATCGCTAGTGCGACATTACACTCTCGTGGCTATAGCTCAGGAGGCCGGGCCGTTCGCGGGTGCCAGTCATCCTAAAGAAGGGCTGGACGCTCTGGTGCTGGTCGACGCTATAGCCGTCGTGATGGGCCACGAAGAGAAAGAGTTATGCAAGCCTGGGCATTTAGCGCTCGTGCTCATGATCGAGACCGCGGCGACCGTGCTCGGCAGTAAAGAGCGCGCCTGCCGTCTGCCTCTAATGGAATACTTAGCGGAGCGCATGTCGGCGCTATGTTACGAGCGAGCGTGGTACGCTAAACTCGGCGGCTGTATCGCCGTGAAGTTCATGTTCGAGAAGATGGCGCCCGAATGGGTATACAAACATGTGTTCACGTTCTTAAAAGCGGTGTTGTTTGTGATGATGGACCTGACGGGGGAAGTGTCGTCGGGAGCTATAGACATGGCGACGATGAACCTGGAGCGACTGGTGCGGGTGTGCGTGGTGTCGGGCGCGGAGCCGGAGGGCGAGGTGGCGGCGGCCAAGGCGAGAGCTCTGCACGACGTGCTGCAAGAGTTGGTGCTGCAGGTCACCAGCCCGCATCTGCTGGTCAGGCAACAGGCATGTGAAACAATAAACCTCTTTTTACATTATGTTAACAACGACATTGTAATGAATTTATCAGTCATACTGACGATTTTTTTCATCCTCTAAAACCATATTCTTGGTTTCTATTTTGAGCATTTTTTCTCGTCATCAACGTGAATATAAGGCGTTTTGAACCCAACTGAATGTTCTTCAGAAATAGACTTTCTTCCTTTCATCATTAGTACATTTTTCCAGTTGATCATATGGTTGTGATTTCCTACAGTGTACCAGTTAATTTCCAAATCTCATCATGAATGTCATTCCAGGCAATGAAATCCCTGGAACTTATAGCAGAACTGCAAGGCAAGACCGTGACGGAAGTGATGGACCCGCACCGCGAGGTTCTAGCCGACATTATCCCGCCAAAGAAGCACTTGCTCCGGCACCAGCCCGCCAACGCACAGATGGGGCTCATGGACGGAACCACCTTCTGCACTACACTGAAACCGAGGCTGTTTACTATAGGTCAGTCCCCAGTCAATAACTAAAAATATATTATAACCTAAATTATCCTCAAATAAAAAAATCAGCAGCACTTTCTTCTGAAGACGCAACGTGTTTTCTTGCCATCAGGCAGGCCGTAGGTAAGCATGATTGCCACCGTCGCAGTATGAAACAAAAAAATCGGCCAAATGCGTGTTGGTTTCCGTAGTTGCCCATCTGTCTTTGTAACATCGACACGCGCGCGCCAACTAAATGGTGTGGTTGCGTCGGCCGAATTTGTACAAAGTTGGCCTTTCCAAGTACACATTTAGTAGGTCGACTATTACTCGGTAACTAGTTATGCCTATTTAGCCGTGATAGTTTTCCTTTTAAGTTTATTATATGTACTACTTCCACGAAAAAAATGTATTTTTTCTTTATTTTATTATACCGTTTTTACAGCTTTCTAGTAATAAGGGTCACTGCGCTAAGCCGCAGACGGACAAGGTGAAACTATAAGGGTTCCTTGTTGACTACGGAACCTTAAAAATGTGAGAAGTTCATGCCCTATGCCACATCTATAGCATCACTCGATTTGCCGCTGCGGTGGAGGCGATAAACGAACCCCGCGGTGTTCTTGCGGATATTTTTTGCGATAATACAATATTTTTCTCTTAAATATCTTCTTCACTGCTAGATTATACCTCATAGGGAATATTCGAATGATTGAAAATAAAAACATGTTTTTCATGTACACTCTAGATCTGAACATAAACGAGCACAAAATATTCTTCCGCGAGCTGCTCTCCCTGTGCGAGGCGGAGGACGCCGTCCTTGGCAAGCTGCCGTGCTATAAGGGTGTCAACTTGGTGCCTCTACGCGCCTCGGCCCTTAGAGCGCTGGCCGCCTGCCACTACATACAGGAGAAGCACTGTCGCGAGAAGATCTTCCAAGTGCTATACAAGTCTCTGGAGAAGAACGATCAAGAGCTGCAACAAGTAAGTCTGAATCCTTGCGTGACAAAATGTCGTGCTAAGGGTGTCATTGTGCGTCTCGGCTTTTCGATTGCTGGCAGCCTGCCACTAATAAGATTTTCCAAGTGCTTATACCCGTGGCTGGACAAGAACAACTGACTAAGAATTGCGCAAATAAGCGAGCACGCATATTTGTAGGTGCAAAAATATTTTTTCTAGTGATTGCAACGCCGCGCCGTATGTGTGCGTGTTACATCACTTTTGTTCTCTGTAAAGTGCATCAAGATATCAGTACCTTCCTTGGTTTTTCAAGTTTCGTACTGCTACTACTGATGTATTACAAAAATGCGCAGACTTGTGATGATCCCAAACAAACACACTATTTTAGACTTTACTACAATCTCAGTAGAACATGCGCGTAAACATCCATAGGTAAATACAACAGCAATATCATGATTATTCTTTCAGGCGGGCTTCGAATGCATGCAGAAGTTCCTCTCCGGCTTCCAAATCGATATGGAAATGGTGCATCCCGTGATGAGGCCGCTGCTGCTCACGCTGGGCGACCACCGCAACCTCAGCGTCAACGGCGCCAAGCGACTATCGTACTTAACGCAGCTATTCCCCTCTACGTTCAGTGAAAAATTGTGTGAACAATTGCTGCAGTTACTGAAGAAACTGTTGGATTATTCGATACAAACAAATAGAGGTATGTTTGCTAAAAGGAATGCACTTTGTTTTCTAGTTATAGATGTCGATTTCTTGCATTTTGTTGTCGACTTGTCGATCTGTGTATCAATGTTCAAATATAGATATGTAAGATGTTATATATTGTAAAAAAATAATGGAGGAGACAATTTTTTAAAAGTTTTAAGGATGGTTGTTTCATAAAGCGTACTATAAATCACTATGTTATCATCATCAAAACACGTCCTAAATACCAAGTTTCGTACTGAATTGATCACATATTTCGTTCCCAGGCGGCAACTTCTTACAAAGCGTCTCCAAGAACATGGAAAACGAACAGAAGATCATAATCCTGATCGGCATCTTTCACCAAATCCCGGCCGCGTCGCCGCGCTTCATCGACGTGCTGTGTCGCCTCATCTTCCACACCGAGAAGTCGCTCCTGGTCGAGGCCGGCTCGCCCTTCCGGGAGCCGCTCGTCAAATTCTTATTGAGGTAAGTGACAGATGTACGAGACTGCCTGTAAATTGTAATAGTACATTATGCCACAAGTACGGTAAGATATGATTTACGAACGAGAGTCTATTAGAAGCCCGACGCCGAAGACGGAGGGCTTTGATGACTCGAGTTTGTAACATTCTTACTGTACGTGTCGCATACAATGTTTTTCATCACATTTGCGAGGAAATAAATAACTACAACAGCACGGCCAACGAGATTTGCTTAACCCTTCGGATGCCCCTGTCAAAAAATTGGTTGTAAAATAATGACCTTGAAGTTAAGATATAAGGCTCAAATGTTCTCGGATACGGGACTAGGCATACGAAGGGTTAAACCAATCAGATCACACCCATTACGCCCTTAGGCATAATAAAGGCTATTGTAGCTCTGTATGCCTGCGCGTTATGAAGCCCTTTACGAGCAAGTGTGATGAAAAATAATTCGTCATTTATGGAGACGCGGCGCGTTGTACCTACTGTGTGTAATGCAAACGCTTCCATATGAACGCTCATCTACGCACGGCAGAGATTTTGCGCGTTCATAAATGTAGGCATATCCCGCGATCCAGCGCAGCACGGCCTATATCACGTGTTGCTCAATGAACTTGATTGTCTTCGGTGGAATTCATGTGTCGGCATGTTATTTTATTTCTAGATATCCCAAAGAGACACTCGATCTAGTGATGAGTGATAACAACATAAAAGACCAACAATGGAGTCGCTTCCTCATCTACCTCGTAAAGCACCCAGAAGCGGGCGCAGCCTATCGCGAAGCTCTCCATACTACCAAGAAACCTCGTCTCATGCAGCTTTTAGCGGCCAATACTGGAGTTGTCTCCGCGACTATTCTTCAAGCGGACAAGGCTGAAATGCAGTTCCAGGCTATTCGAGTGATTTCGCTGTTGATTAAGTATGACGAGCAATGGATGTCCACGCAGCATGACTTGATCGAGCTGTTGAAGAGGATCTGGTGCAGCGATCAGTACCATGTAAGTTGAATTAGGTTTTATCTTTGACTACCAAAACTGTAAGAGCGGCCGCATATTACGGCAGCCACTAAACGCGGTCTCTAGTAGCGGGTGCGGGCCACTTAATCTGCTAGTGCCTCGGACGCGGCCACTTAAATGCTCGGTATGCGCCGATGCTATACAAATTGTATGAAAAACCTCGTCCGCAACTTGTGGCGACCACTAGTGGCTCAATGTGCGACCGCTCTAATGCCTGCCTTATGTCTAAACTGCCGATTTGTGTGTATGATATACCCATACGTTACACCCAATTGATTTTGTTCTAGGAAACCCACAAGAAGGTGGAGAATGTTGATTGCACTCATTGGAAGGAGCCGAAATTGATTGTGAAGATATTGCTGCATTACTTCTGCCACCATCCTGACAAAATCAACTTGCTTTTCCAACTGCTGAGAGCATTGTGTGATCGCTTCATTCCTGACTTCCAGGTAACTAATAAATTCCTCCCTTTTTAAATTCTCATCGATCTCGATCGGCTTAATTTCATCAAAATTACTCTTTGTGGTTTAGCCATGGACCCGTGGTATATTATTGATGTCAGGAGTAACCAATATTTTTTTTATAAACCGGTAATGTAATATACTGGTTTCTACGGATTTTTGATGAGTTACAGGACAAAATTCATCCAAATAATATTTTAATCCAGTGTTACTCCCAAACAATATCTTTTCATTGAAATCCACCTTCTAACAGTTCCTTCGAGACTTCCTCGAGAACACCGTCGCACAGAACTACACGGCGGACTGGAAGCGGCTAGCGTTCTTCCACTTCGTGGAGCACTTCTCCAGCGATACCATGTCTCAGGAGCTCAAGGCCAAAGTGCTGCAGATGATCCTGATACCATGCTTCGCGGTCAGCTTCGAGAAGGGCCAGAAGATTGTGGGCGGCCCGCCCGCGCCCTATCAGGACAATTCGGACAATGTCGTCTCTGTGTTTATCAATAATGTGAGTGTTTCCATAAAAGGTTGGTAAATTGACATTAGGTAATTTAACTGATGGAATCAGGCGTTACTTTGCGGAATTTCAAGATAAGTTTCTAGAACATTATATTCCTTTGCTGTTCCGCTAAGCTAAAGCAAAAGAATTTCTTGTCCTTGAAAAATTAGGTAATTTTGTTTGTCTGTTTCGTGCGGTTAGTAAATTGGTTCGTCTTTTGTTTTGGCCGTTGGGGCTTTGACTACGTTAATCGAGAAATCTGGTGAAAGTTATGTTATGATAGTCCTTTAAAAATGGGTCAATGGGCCTGCCTTATATGATAAAATTTGTCCCACCTAGAAAATACAGCTCTGTGCTAATGTGTCCCACAGGTAATCGACCCAGAGAATCCGTTCGCGTGTTCAGACGCGGTGCGCATCTCCCTTCTCCAGTTCGCGTGCCTGCTGCTGGAGCAGGCGTCGGCGCACATCCACGACGCCAACAACAAGAAGCAGGGCAACAAGCTGCGCCGCCTCATGACCTTCGCCTGGCCCTGTCTGCTGGGCAAGAACTATGTGGACCCGGCTACCAGGTGCGCATCTCCCTTCTCCAGTTCGCGTGCCTGCTGCTGGAGCAGGCGTCGGCGCACATCCACGACGCCAACAACAAGAAGCAGGGCAACAAGCTGCGCCGCCTCATGACCTTCGCCTGGCCCTGTCTGCTGGGCAAGAACTATGTGGACCCGGCTACCAGGTGCGCATCTCCCTTCTCCAGTTCGCGTGCCTGCTGCTGGAGCAGGCGTCGGCGCACATCCACGACGCCAACAACAAGAAGCAGGGCAACAAGCTGCGCCGCCTCATGACCTTCGCCTGGCCCTGTCTGCTGGGCAAGAACTATGTGGACCCGGCTACCAGGTGCGCATCTCCCTTCTCCAGTTCGCGTGCCTGCTGCTGGAGCAGGCGTCGGCGCACATCCACGACGCCAACAACAAGAAGCAGGGCAACAAGCTGCGCCGCCTCATGACCTTCGCCTGGCCCTGTCTGCTGGGCAAGAACTATGTGGACCCGGCTACCAGGTGCGCATCTCCCTTCTCCAGTTCGCGTGCCTGCTGCTGGAGCAGGCGTCGGCGCACATCCACGACGCCAACAACAAGAAGCAGGGCAACAAGCTGCGCCGCCTCATGACCTTCGCCTGGCCCTGTCTGCTGGGCAAGAACTATGTGGACCCGGCTACCAGGTGCGCATCTCCCTTCTCCAGTTCGCGTGCCTGCTGCTGGAGCAGGCGTCGGCGCACATCCACGACGCCAACAACAAGAAGCAGGGCAACAAGCTGCGCCGCCTCATGACCTTCGCCTGGCCCTGTCTGCTGGGCAAGAACTATGTGGACCCGGCTACCAGGTGCGCATCTCCCTTCTCCAGTTCGCGTGCCTGCTGCTGGAGCAGGCGTCGGCGCACATCCACGACGCCAACAACAAGAAGCAGGGCAACAAGCTGCGCCGCCTCATGACCTTCGCCTGGCCCTGTCTGCTGGGCAAGAACTATGTGGACCCGGCTACCAGGTGCGCATCTCCCTTCTCCAGTTCGCGTGCCTGCTGCTGGAGCAGGCGTCGGCGCACATCCACGACGCCAACAACAAGAAGCAGGGCAACAAGCTGCGCCGCCTCATGACCTTCGCCTGGCCCTGTCTGCTGGGCAAGAACTATGTGGACCCGGCTACCAGGTGCGCATCTCCCTTCTCCAGTTCGCGTGCCTGCTGCTGGAGCAGGCGTCGGCGCACATCCACGACGCCAACAACAAGAAGCAGGGCAACAAGCTGCGCCGCCTCATGACCTTCGCCTGGCCCTGTCTGCTGGGCAAGAACTATGTGGACCCGGCTACCAGGTGCGCATCTCCCTTCTCCAGTTCGCGTGCCTGCTGCTGGAGCAGGCGTCGGCGCACATCCACGACGCCAACAACAAGAAGCAGGGCAACAAGCTGCGCCGCCTCATGACCTTCGCCTGGCCCTGTCTGCTGGGCAAGAACTATGTGGACCCGGCTACCAGGTGCGCATCTCCCTTCTCCAGTTCGCGTGCCTGCTGCTGGAGCAGGCGTCGGCGCACATCCACGACGCCAACAACAAGAAGCAGGGCAACAAGCTGCGCCGCCTCATGACCTTCGCCTGGCCCTGTCTGCTGGGCAAGAACTATGTGGACCCGGCTACCAGGTGCGCATCTCCCTTCTCCAGTTCGCGTGCCTGCTGCTGGAGCAGGCGTCGGCGCACATCCACGACGCCAACAACAAGAAGCAGGGCAACAAGCTGCGCCGCCTCATGACCTTCGCCTGGCCCTGTCTGCTGGGCAAGAACTATGTGGACCCGGCTACCAGGTGCGCATCTCCCTTCTCCAGTTCGCGTGCCTGCTGCTGGAGCAGGCGTCGGCGCACATCCACGACGCCAACAACAAGAAGCAGGGCAACAAGCTGCGCCGCCTCATGACCTTCGCCTGGCCCTGTCTGCTGGGCAAGAACTATGTGGACCCGGCTACCAGGTGCGCATCTCCCTTCTCCAGTTCGCGTGCCTGCTGCTGGAGCAGGCGTCGGCGCACATCCACGACGCCAACAACAAGAAGCAGGGCAACAAGCTGCGCCGCCTCATGACCTTCGCCTGGCCCTGTCTGCTGGGCAAGAACTATGTGGACCCGGCTACCAGGTGCGCATCTCCCTTCTCCAGTTCGCGTGCCTGCTGCTGGAGCTGGCGTCGGCGCACATCCACGACGCCAACAACAAGAAGCAGGGCAACAAGCTGCGCCGCCTCATGACCTTCGCCTGGCCCTGTCTGCTGGGCAAGAACTATGTGGACCCGGCTACCAGGTGCGCATCTCCCTTCTCCAGTTCGCGTGCCTGCTGCTGGAGCAGGCGTCGGCGCACATCCACGACGCCAACAACAAGAAGCAGGGCAACAAGCTGCGCCGCCTCATGACCTTCGCCTGGCCCTGTCTGCTGGGCAAGAACTATGTGGACCCGGCTACCAGGTGCGCATCTCCCTTCTCCAGTTCGCGTGCCTGCTGCTGGAGCAGGCGTCGGCGCACATCCACGACGCCAACAACAAGAAGCAGGGCAACAAGCTGCGCCGCCTCATGACCTTCGCCTGGCCCTGTCTGCTGGGCAAGAACTATGTGGACCCGGCTACCAGGTAAGCATGAATCTTCTATATTTGTTCCACGTTCCACATAGGTCGAGAACATTATAATATACGCGCCAATAATCTGCCACTACGTATTATTCTCTGTCTCTAAAAGACACAGATGGACGCCGATTATTTGGCCATACATTACAGGGATCCGTTGAGAAGCCGTGTGCGTATTACGGGCAGATCCAGACTACGAGGGCGCAAAAACGAATACACATGACGACTATTTTCGAGTATGTTAACTTATTAGATAAGTCACGTCGAGGCAATGCGATGCACGAAAGCCATCCTTTGGACAGTCATAGTAGGAAGATAAATAAGGTGGTAGGTCCAGGGTAAAAAGTGTGGGTATCGGTCACAAAATTTCTTAGACCCGGCTAATAAAGTTATAGTAGAAATGGCAATTTGAATACCACTTTATATTTTACCTATTTCATTTTTTTCTTGCAGGTATCATGGTCACCTATTGCTCAGTCACATCATTGCCAAATTCGCTATACACAAGCGCATTGTATTACAAGGTTAGTGTATTATCCGTTAGTCGAGCATTGATTTTCCAATAGCCTTCTATTGATAGTCTAATTCGTAGCATTATTCCACAGTGTTCCATAGCCTTCTGAAAGCCCACGCAGTAGAAGCGAGATCCGTGGTTCGGCAGGCGCTAGAGATATTGACACCGGCGATGCCGCAGCGCATGGAGGACGGCAACACGATGCTCACACATTGGACGAAGAAGATCATAGTGGAGGACGGACATTCTGTGCAACAGCTGTTCCATATTCTGCAGTTGGTTGTGAGACATTATAAGGTAAACACATAAATTATGCAGAGTTTTAAGTGTTAATAAAATCGCGATGACAGCTTGGGGCGGTTCCAGCCCAGTCTAGTGAAAGAGTTTTCGACGAAAACCTTATTTTATTATTACTTGATAACTCCGAATCACAAACTCTTGCACATTATTTTGTTTGTGGAAAAAATACGGAAAGTCAACCTTCTCTTTCTTAACTATGTTTAGCAGCCAAGCGCTATAAAAAAAACCACGTAGGTACTTAACCAAGAAGAAGTGGCTCGTCTCAGGCTGTCCCGGGTTTGCAAATCGTCCGATTCCCAACTTTTTGATTAGATTTTACATATACAACTTTTTTTCAACAGGTGTATTACCCCGTACGTCACGCCCTAGTCGTTCACATGGTGGGCGCGATGCAGCGACTCGGTCTGTCCGCTACGGCCTCCCTGGAGCACAGGCGGCTGGCCGTGGACCTGGCCGAGGTGGCACTCAAGTGGGAGCTGCAGCGGATCCGGGACCACACGCACGATGATGTGGTTAGTGCGATAATGTAGTGGAAGCTGATGACTTTACAGGGGTTTACTTACAGGCCCAAATCGACAATTGTCGCCTGACAATGACAATTCGACTTACATGGCTGCGTCGACCGGTTGAGGTGGTTGCTGGACAGCTTATTGAACCAGCAATGTACGTGGAATTGTCATTTTCAGGTGACAATTGTCAAGGTGGTGAAATAGGGCCCATGAGCTTCTTTGTTTTCGGTGTTGATTTTAGAAACGTTAATTGTTAGTCTTATGCCCTTGTCCATGGTGAACGCAATGCGGCGGCTAGGTCTCTCCGCTACGGCCCCACGTAAGCACAGACGATTGACCGAGGTTGCACTCAAGTGGGAGCTGCATCGGATTCGAGACCACACTCATGACCCTGTGGTTAGTGCGCTATGATGTGATGGATGCCGATAACGGGGGGTCAACTTACTTAAATCGCTTTTCTTTCGGTTTTTTTTTCGAAGCTTTAGTAGAGTTAGAGTTCTATGACCGTATTCATTAAACGTTGAACAAACCTATTTTAGCGAAAATGCCGTTAGAATTCGTTTGGGTTTATCTGTCACTTTGATATTTGTTTTCGTAAGGAAGAGACAAAGACATGTTATTAATCAGAGGCATTTTAGGTTTTATGAATAAAGGCCGCCACATTCAGCCCGCCTGATTGAGCCAGGTCCATACATTTCATATGAAGTAGCTGCGGGCGGAATCAGCCCGCCGAATTCATCACTCGTATATTCCCATCATCGTCATTACCAAGGACCGGAATTCTTCATAGCAAAAATCAAACTGTCAGAGGGAATGACCAAATCGTTTTATAGACAATTCCACTTATCGATGAATATTATCGCATATCGACTTATACGATTATTCTGTAACATTTGATCTCTTTGATAAGCAATCTGTATCTTCATATTAAAATAAATCATGCCTACGTCACATATGTCATTTACGTCGATTGTCATAAGTAATTTCCGTGCCGTGCTACTAAAATGGTTGATAAAAATATTTTCTGTTTTATTCCTTACCATTATGCTTACATATATTGTATATATCCAAAAGCCTGATTTCATTACTTTGACGATGTGTCATTAAGTGACATTTATTTATCGATAGTCGATAAAACACTTCGGTCAAACACTGACAGTTTGATTTTTGCTATGAAGAATTCCGGTCCTCGGTCATTACCTGCCTGACGTAATTGACATGAGAAGTATTTGAACAGGTGGCGACGTCCCCCAGCGGCGCGGTGAAGCGCGCGTCGTGCGAGGAGGCGGCGGGCGAGGCGCGCAAGGCGCTGAACACGGGCTGGGCGAGCCCGCAGGCCAGCGCGCGGCCCGAGCCCGACGCGGCCAAGCCGCTCAACCGGCAGCACGTCGACGTTGTCGTCAACCTGCTGCTGCGGCTCGCTTGCCAGGTTTGTCACATACCAAACACATGGCTACTTTCCTAAAAAAATATATTTTTCACGCCACTTCTCGGAAATGTGGCCAAAAATGGTCAGAATTCAGGCTTCAAAGCTGGGGTTAGTTAGACTTCGCACGAACAGGCCATCTATGACTTCAAACTGTCCAACAATGTTATTGCCCGCTCCTCCTCCTCCGCGCCGGACGCGAGGCAAGCGAGCCTGTTTAATATTATGATCTTTAATTTGGATTTAAAATTATAATTATTTGCAATTTCCTTGCAGTAGGCGTGAAAAGCATTATGTTAAGCCTCGACCGAAAGTGCAATAGCTGGACTCGTACTTTCGAGGGTCTCCGCTACGCGTCGGCCCTCGAACTAACTCGTCCATCTTTTGCTTACTTTCTAGCCTCTACAACAATGTACTATAGTCTGTCAGTTAGATTATCAAAACATATTGGACACGTATTTTTTTGTCTGTCAATTAAACAAAAAATGATGAAGATATAGCCCGTTAAAGTTCCGTATGACGTCACATTATGGTACACTTTTTATCATAATGTGACGTCACGCGGAACTTTAACGGGCTACATCTTCATCATTTTTTGTTTAATTGACAGACAAAAAAATACGTGTCCAATATTTTTTGATAATCTAACTGACGGACTAAATAAAATTATATATTTTTTACCCAGGAAAGTACGCAACTGTAATAGACTGAAGCGTCGTAAGAAGACCTAGCAGATGAGGTGTGCTCTGTAACCTCAGTACGAGCTGGACGTAAACAGAAATTTTGGTTGACGAAAGAAGGCGACAAAGGCAGTGTGCCGTTCGTGACCTTTCTAGCATAGATTTTCCCAAGGAGTTTTAGCAAATTCTGATAACCTACGCACCAAGTCGTAGCACGTTTCGATCGTATGCTTTCGGTTTGACTAATGCGCCATATACGGGGCACAGATAAGTCAAACGACGCGTGAAAACATGCCAACGTGGATGGAGTGGCTTCGCGCGGTTTAGTAGTTTAAAGAACCGTTATCCCGCGAGCTCCTGAAGTCAGAGACAAAATGGCGCTCTACACAACGATTCGTAATACGGTTCATTTCAATCGTTTGCTTTCGATTTGACTAATGCGCCAAATACTCGGCAGAAATAGGTCTAAACGGATGGAGCCGCTTAGACGGTTTAGTTTTTCGAAGTCATAAACAAAACGACATTCTATACACCAGTCTGGACACTTCAAAGTTGAACTATCAAAAAACCAAAAGTAGTTGACACCTAAATGGCTCAACAATTAAAATCCTCGACAGTACGTTTCGTTTCAACCGTATACTTTCGGTTTGACTAATGCTCCCAGGTTCGTGGGCGCCATGGGGCGGAAAGATTCTCGAATGACGGCTACGTACCGGAAAGCGCATCGTGGGTCAGCGGAGACACTCGGCAGAGATAGGTCACACGGCGCATCAAAACGTGCCTACACGGATGGAGTGTCACGGTTTAGCTTAAAGCGCCGTTTATTTATTAATAGCTTTTATTTAACTTGGAATGTTTGTATGTAACTATTATATTATATTACTATTATTATTAAAAAAAAAAAATTGTTAAACGAGCGACAATGGCGACAGATAAACCGTACGCGGTTTTCGCTCGCTGTTCGAAACATGTTAATAGTCTCTAAATATATTGAATAAATAAAAAAAATAAAAATAAAAAATTATATATTCGTTCCGGTGAAATCTTGCAAAACAATTTCGAAGCAGATATCTTCAACCGATTGAGCTCAAATTTTGGGTTTGTATAGTTTGGATGACAATTCAATATTATGGTACCATCGAGCTGATCTGATGATGGAAACAGAAGGTGGCCATGGGCATTCAGGACTTAACATACATAACTCGTCTCAACGAGTACTTGATGACGGTATACAGAAAAATACTGTTGGCAATAAAAGCTCGTACCAGTTTTTTTTTTAGTGAGAGTTATAGGTTTGATTTCCCCTTAGGTGAACGAAGGCAGCGTGGCGGCGGGCGCGGCGGGCGGGTCGCCGGGCGAGCAGCTGTCGCGGCGCTGCGTGCAGCTGCTCCGGGCCGCGCTCCGGCCCGACGTGTGGCCGCAGCACTGCGAGCCCAAGCTGGTCTGGCTGGACAAGGTCCGTAAACTCCGCCCGGTCTAACTTATCTAATTAGAACAAGCCTTCAATGGAGCAAGATTGTTCAGATAGCTCAGTTGGTTTCTAGCGACGGGCCGCGTATGCTTGTGGTCGCACATTCGAACCCTGCTCAGTTGTGTCGTTTTATATTAAAATATGTGGTACATTATTGTTGTTGAAGTTGAAGGCTCGACCACCTGCGGCCATACACTACAATTTTGTCGGAGGGGTGCTGACCTGTAGGGAATGTGGTCGCACATTCTCTGCAAAGATAGGCTACGTCAGTCACCTGAGAGCTCACGAACGACGCTCCAGTTAGCCAGAACTCTTCTCTTTTTCCAGTCGCCGTGGTCGAAATCGGCCAGGATGATGATGATGATGATGATGACATTATTGCCTATTGCCCTAGGAGGGTTGTCAGAACTGACACGGTTTGACTTCACTTGTAATCCCTTGCCTCTGTCCAGGTTTTCGCGACAGCGGACAGCAACGCAGCAGCGTGTGCAAACGCCTGCACCGCCCTCGAGCTCCTCGCGTTCTTACTGGGTGTGCTACGACGGGAGCAAATACTCGCCGCGCTCAAGCCTCTTCAACGCGGGCTAGCGGCCTGCGTGGCTTCCACGAACGCCAAGATTGTGCGTTTAACGCACAATCTTCTGGCGAAATTGACTGCGTTGTTCCCTACGGAGCCAACGGGCGCGGCGCAAGCCTCTAAAGTGAGTTTTTTGTACGATCTTTCTTGTTGTGGTTGGATCAGACATTGGCTGCGGTCAAAGCGTTACAGCACGGGCTAGCGGCCTGCGTGACTTCCACGAACGCCTAGATCGTGCGTGCGCCTCACGCACAATCTACTGGCCAAATTGACTGCGTTGTTCCCTACGGAGCCGACGGGCGCTGCGCAAGCGTCTAAAGTGAGTTTTTAGTACATCCTGTCCTGGTGAGGGCAAACGTAGCTCGCGCTCAAATAGCTCCAGTGTTGTCAAGCGGCCTTTGTGGCTTCCGTTAATGTAAAGATCGTTCGTCACACGTGCGAAAAGCAGGCGTCTTTTTTGTGAATTTTAATCTTATCTTTATTTATAGTATGAAGAGCTGGAAACCCTATACGCCTGCGTCAGCAAATACGCGTTCGAGGGGCTGGCCACATACGAGAAGTCAGCCGCAGGCGGCGGCGCGGGCGCCCTACTCGGGCCTCTGATGATGCTGAAGGCTTGCTGCGCCTCCAACCCCGCCTACATCGACCGGCTGCTGCTGCCGCTCATGCGCGTGCTGCAGCGCATGGCGCGCGACCACGTGGCGCCCAACCCGGATGCCTCCACCGCCGACTTGCTGGTGAGTCTCAATGTGTATAGGGTACATGTTTACCTCAGTATGCACGCACCAGTCTAAATTTCTTACTCGCTCCTAGCTTATAACCTAACTAACTAACTGGCCTGGCACGACGACCCAAAATAAGTCTTGGCCTCCGATCCAGCGCAATGCCACGCAATGCTTTACCAGCTAGCGCTGGCTCCGAGTTCGCTCAGACCCGCTTCCACCACATCTTCCCAGCGATACTTGGGGCAACCTAGCCAGCCGTCGCCAGCAGTTGTCGTGGTCCAGCCGGTCGGTCTATGTATGCCTTCTTCACCTGTCGATCTTCTCCCATTCTCTCGAGGTGACCAAGCCAGCGAAGAGGATGTGGTTTGGCCTTACTGTAATAATGTTTGGATGGACTTCCCCCTATTAGATCGTTTAATTAAAAAGTGTCTCTCGCCTACATACGCTGTAGACAAAATAAAATTTAAAAAGGTTTGTGTAGGAGTGGGAGCATAATTTAACACCCAACGCCAAAGTCGTAAACATAACGTCTTTCTTACAGATATTAGCGCTAGATCTACTCAAGGCTCGGGTGTCTGTGATGCCCGGCGATACTAGAAAAACGTTCATTGGAAGCGTCTTGGTTGGCCTCATCGAGAAAACTACAGATGCTAAGGTAAGAAACCAGAACAAGTGAGACACATGAATTTATATTATAACTAGCTGCCCGCGCGCGTCCGCCCGTGTATTACAGAGAACCTATCTCCATTCTGAAGGGAATTCTATATACTGTGAAAATAATTTTTAAATTAGATGAGAAGTTGTTATGTCCAGGCATCGGAAACTCGGATACTTCTATACCTACACTTCGCGTTTCGGCCTCAGTACTTACACCGCGTTGTTGTTGAGTAGCATGGAGGCGGACTCAATTTAATTTTACTTATAAATTTCCGGGGAATTCCCGGAATACAGAAAATTTGGATAACTTAAAGACACCTAGCAGGGACGCATGGAGATCACGGGGAGAGGCCTTTGCACAGCAGTGGGACACTCAATAGGCTCTTAAAAAAAAGACATACATATTAAAGCTGGATGCGGGTGGCGCAGTACCAGTCACTTTGGCACTCTTTGGAAGAGGCCTATGTCCAGCAGTGGGCGTCTTTCGGCTGATATGATGATGATGATACATATTAAAGTATTGAAATAAACTATATTAGTTGTTAATATTTATCGTTTGAGATATAAATAAATTAACGATTTATTAATACTGCGGCTACTTTATGCATTAAGCACATATAAGGTGTAACAAAAATAGTGGTGATCCGTTTAAGGGTATTACAGGTATCGTGTTCTGTTAAGAAAAAACTAAAATAATAATTTTTTGACGCGTTTTTTTTGTTTTACAATTGTATGGAGCGTTGGCCGACTAGGGTGACCTGCTTCATATAAAAAAATATTTTCACGTTGAAAAAAAGCTTCTTGTAATATTCCGTAATCAAAACACCATACCTATTACGCCCTTAAACGGACCACCACTATTTTTTCTGTTACAACCTGTATGTCGTTAAAACTGTTTACCAACGTGTATGTTGACAAAAATCACTAAAAATAGTCATAATCTAAATTTTTTTGAAGGAGGAAAGGATGGAAGGACTTTTTGTGATGCCTTTATACAATGCCGAAACTTAAATAATTAAAATATTTTTTTAAGATGCCGATCCATACTTGCTTAGCTTTTTCGGGGATTTTGCTAGTTGTCGGTATAAAAGCATCCGAATTTCCGATGCCTGGTTATGTCGCTTCACATTGTTTAGCATAAGTTAACGTGCATGTTGTGTTTGTTCAGATAATTGGATAATAGTATTTTATGCAACAGTTGTATAAGAGAGGTCAAAAAAGGCGAGTGGCGTGGGTTACAATGTGAGCCGAAGGCGAACATTGTAAAGAAAGACGCCACGAGCGTTTTTTGACTTAGTTATACAACGTTGCATACAATAATTTTTCTACGACTAGCTACTATGGAATAAAATGCAAAATTAAACAAAGAATAAATTTTTCTTAAACTTTGTCGTATAGGTGCCGAGATTTAGTAGGCAACAAATTTTTGGTCACTGCTTGTGGGCTGCCGGTGTATTTCTTCTGGTGTAGAAGCAATATTTTCATCGTCATCCATTTTTATTACTTTTGAGAAACACCAACTATTTTGTAGCAAACACAACGGCCGCAAACTCAAACAACAATTTATAAAATAACCGGGAATTCGGGAAACATGAAAATGAGACAAATGGGTGTCTATGGTTAACTTTGTTTTTAATTGATGTCAACTTGCCAGTACTGCCATATTAAGAATAAAGGTTTTCCCTAAGTTAGCAGCAATGCCTCTAGTTCAAAAATTTTTAAAAAGTAAAAACATTCAGTGGTTTGTTAAGTTGGTAGTACCTAATGTATAGGTTTAGAAGCGTATGGCTGCTAAGCGTATCGTTTTGGCGACATAACAGCACGGTTGTGCCGTACTGTTATGGGGAATAGAGTATAGACTTTTCTGCAAACTTATTTTGTATGTCTTTATATTAGTGTTCGTGACTATGTAAATGACAGATAAAAGTACAGGAGTAGAAAAACATTATTATGGTACGGTCGGCTTCACAAGGGGCTTAACACCTTTGTACCGTGTCGCATTAAACGTCATGTAAAACTGCCATATGAAGTTGTCAAACGAGTGAAATCGACAAGGTACTTAGGTGTTCGGCTACTTATGAGGCCGACTGTACTTAGGTGTTCAGCTACTAATGAGGCTGACTGTACCATCGAGCTGATCCGATGATGGAGACAGAAGGCGTCCATGGGAATTCAGGAGTTAACAGACGTAACCCCGTTGAGTTCGGGCTCGTTAGAATCGTCTCAACGAGTATACAGAAAAGTACAGTCTGCAATAAAAGAATGTACCAAAAATGTAATTTATGATAGAAACTTATGTAATATGCAGGTAATGAAAGCCATAACCCGCATGGTGGAGGAGTGGGTGAAGTGCCGCGCGGCGCCGGCGGGCGGCGCGGGCGCCGCGCCCTCTCTCCGCGAGAAGTCCATCCTGCTCGCCAAGCTCATGCTGTACGTCGAGAAGCGCTTCCCTGAGGACTTGGAGCTCAATGCGCACTTCCTTGAACTCATCAACTATGTGTATAGGTGAGCAGATGACAAATATAGGAGAATGTAGCGAACCAGGGGACCGATTTTTGACTTTTGAGCGCTCGACTCTTGCACTCGAAAACTGTCAAAAATTATGAAATGCTATTTTGAAATAGCGATAGAAAATTGAAAAACGAGTGGTATTGACCACTCGTATTCAATTCTATCGGTAGAATGTAAGTGCCTCTACAATTTTGACACTACAATCTTATTTACTTTTATTTAATTTTCGAGCGCTTGAAACTTAAAAATCGCCCCCCAAGAGAGCAACTGAAATGTGCATCTTATGTATGCTCTCGTACGAAAACTGCTCGCCAAGCTCATGCTGTACGTCGAGAAGCGCTTCCCTGAAGAGTGGAAGCCCAAGGCGCACTTCCTTAAACTCGTCAATTACGTGTATAGGTGAATAGATGACAAATATAAGAGAGTTTAAGAAACCACGAGAGCATTAAAGGATTTGAAATGTGTTTACTACGCTCGCATACGAAAATATATGTTGAAGGTTGACATTTAGTGTGCGCCACGCGCACTGTGTTCAAACCGATGCCGCGTTTCACGATAAATTCACACTGCTGGCCAAGCTAATGTCGAGAAGTCCTTCCCTGAATACTTGTAATTTATACACTTTTTTGAGCTTGTCAAATATGTTTGTACAGTGATTTCCGAACTAGTGCGCACAATAAGATGAGCCGAAAGCTGACATTTAATGCGCACCGAGTTTAAATAGTCGAGAAAGAATCGGCCACAAAAGACTGTCATTGTCATTTTAGTATGATAATCAGCACAATAATATCCATTCCATCAGAGACGACCAGCTGAAGATGACCGAGTTATCCATGAAACTCGAGCCCGCCTTCCTCGCCGGCCTGCGCTGCCCGCAGCCCCACATCCGCGCCAAGTTCTTCGAGGTGTACGACCAGAGCGTGCGCCGCCGCGTGTTCGATCGGCTGCTCTACATCATATGCTCGCAGAACTGGGAGCACATCGGCCAGCACTTCTGGATCAAGCAGTGTCTGGAGTTGCTGCTCGTCACTTGTGTCTCCAGTGAGTATACTCACTATCATCATCCTATCCTGGCGAATTATTGGGCGCCACACGTTACATATTAAGTCAACGTTCTCTTCTTCGTCGCATCCTCATGGCTGAAGTCAAGGTTACGATTCATAGATTGTTAGTATAATAATAAAATCACAATCCAAAATATTTTTTTCGTTTTAGATACCCAAATTCGGCTCTCCAACACCAAATACCTCCTGCCAAGCATATCGGCCGTGATCAACTGGGCGGACAGCGAAGAGCGCAAGTCGTTCGTGAGCCTCACCGCGGTGAAGGAGGAGTCGAGTGACGGCTTCGGAGACGGCTCGCTGGACCCGGACAAGGAGGACGTGCTGGATATGGACCTGGACTCCAGTTCCAACCAGAAGGAGGAAATCAAGAATGCACCCAACAGGTGAGGTTCAATCAGATGCAAGAAAAGAGCATGTATTCAGGCTTAGAGGCTTCAAGATGATTACTGAAACTGGCCGTTGCTGTTAATTATGTCAGTTATAATTTTGTTGTATGGAAAGTTTGGCTTTAAATGAATGGCATTTTGTTGATGCAACTAAAGATGGAATCTTTCCTTCCAATTTCAGCCTACAACACTTAACGATTAATGCCATGTTAACAAAATCAGTGCCAAAGATTTCGTAGCACTACGCTCGTAGCCAATAATATGGAGAACTCTGTATGTAGAGGATAGCGCCTCCGAGCAGAGCGCCCACCTAGCGGGTGGGTTCCTGGCACTGAAGGTGCTAAATGTCGATTTTTCTTAGTACTAAAAGAGTCTTTTGTTTCAGACAACGCTCCCTAAACCAAATAGTAGCGAAGCAGTCCGAGTTCCTGGAGCTGGCGCGGCGCGTGCGCACGGAGCAGCTGGTGGTGGCGTGCGCGCAGCTGTGCCACATGGACGACGCGCTCGCTCACCACACGTGGCTGCGGCTGTTCCCCGCGCTGTGGAGCGCGCTCGACTCCGCGCAGCTGCCGGTCAGTACACAACAATAGTAGCGAAGCAGTCCGAGTTCCTGGAGCTGGCGCGGCGCGTGCGCACGGAGCAGCTGGTGGTGGCGTGCGCGCAGCTGTGCCACATGGACGACGCGCTCGCTCACCACGCGTGGCTGCGGCTGTTCCCCGCGCTGTGGAGCGCGCTCGACTCCGCGCAGCTGCCGGTCAGTACACAACAATAGTAGCGAAGCAGTCCGAGTTCCTGGAGCTGGCGCGGCGCGTGCGCACGGAGCAGCTGGTGGTGGCGTGCGCGCAGCTGTGCCACATGGACGACGCGCTCGCTCACCACGCGTGGCTGCGGCTGTTCCCCGCGCTGTGGAGCGCGCTCGACTCCGCGCAGCTGCCGGTCAGTACACAACAATAGTAGCGAAGCAGTCCGAGTTCCTGGAGCTGGCGCGGCGCGTGCGCACGGAGCAGCTGGTGGTGGCGTGCGCGCAGCTGTGCCACATGGACGACGCGCTCGCTCACCACGCGTGGCTGCGGCTGTTCCCCGCGCTGTGGAGCGCGCTCGACTCCGCGCAGCTGCCGGTCAGTACACAACAATAGTAGCGAAGCAGTCCGAGTTCCTGGAGCTGGCGCGGCGCGTGCGCACGGAGCAGCTGGTGGTGGCGTGCGCGCAGCTGTGCCACATGGACGACGCGCTCGCTCACCACGCGTGGCTGCGGCTGTTCCCCGCGCTGTGGAGCGCGCTCGACTCCGCGCAGCTGCCGGTCAGTACACAACAATAGTAGCGAAGCAGTCCGAGTTCCTGGAGCTGGCGCGGCGCGTGCGCACGGAGCAGCTGGTGGTGGCGTGCGCGCAGCTGTGCCACATGGACGACGCGCTCGCTCACCACGCGTGGCTGCGGCTGTTCCCCGCGCTGTGGAGCGCGCTCGACTCCGCGCAGCTGCCGGTCAGTACACAACAATAGTAGCGAAGCAGTCCGAGTTCCTGGAGCTGGCGCGGCGCGTGCGCACGGAGCAGCTGGTGGTGGCGTGCGCGCAGCTGTGCCACATGGACGACGCGCTCGCTCACCACACGTGGCTGCGGCTGTTCCCCGCGCTGTGGAGCGCGCTCGACTCCGCGCAGCTGCCGGTCAGTACACAACAATAGTAGCGAAGCAGTCCGAGTTCCTGGAGCTGGCGCGGCGCGTGCGCACGGAGCAGCTGGTGGTGGCGTGCGCGCAGCTGTGCCACATGGACGACGCGCTCGCTCACCACGCGTGGCTGCGGCTGTTCCCCGCGCTGTGGAGCGCGCTCGACTCCGCGCAGCTGCCGGTCAGTACACAACAATAGTAGCGAAGCAGTCCGAGTTCCTGGAGCTGGCGCGGCGCGTGCGCACGGAGCAGCTGGTGGTGGCGTGCGCGCAGCTGTGCCACATGGACGACGCGCTCGCTCACCACACGTGGCTGCGGCTGTTCCCCGCGCTGTGGAGCGCGCTCGACTCCGCGCAGCTGCCGGTCAGTACACAACAATAGTAGCGAAGCAGTCCGAGTTCCTGGAGCTGGCGCGGCGCGTGCGCACGGAGCAGCTGGTGGTGGCGTGCGCGCAGCTGTGCCACATGGACGACGCGCTCGCTCACCACACGTGGCTGCGGCTGTTCCCCGCGCTGTGGAGCGCGCTCGACTCCGCGCAGCTGCCGGTCAGTACACAACATAATTTACTTTAAAAACAAATTTTTCAACCTACTTCCATTCAGTACCCCGCCAAGCCAAATGGGTACATAAATTTTCCACTTTGCAATTTACCAAACGAACTGCTTTCCGAGAACAAATGCGATGATTATTACAGAAAAAATCCAAGTAGCTATATGTGGGCTGATAATATTTAAGGAGTTCCGTTGATTCCTCAAGGATCTCAGCTTTGACACTTCTTTAGTTACTACTTCAACGGAATCATGTCAAAATCTTTGACGGACTTTACATCATTGAGGAGTTCCATGAGTTATCTGTGGTCTTCATCATCAGTTCCACTTCACCAAAATTGCGATTACCGAGGGTAAATACAATAGAAAATACCGAAATCACTATTTATACGCGTGCCTATAAATATATAGGGGTGCCCTCAATTTCCCTGGGATCCCATCATCAGATCCTGACTTGTGCTAACTGAATAACTTGAAAGAATACGATTAAAGGTCTACGTACCTATAAAATTTCCATTAAATAATAGTACTCACTTACCTTCTGTATGTGAGTACTATTATTTATTCTGTAACGCGACGGGATCGGATTCATTCTGACGCGATGCGTGCTTTCTCGCCAGCATTTATTGTATCTATGGTCGCGCAGTGCTTCAGGCAACGCGTGGCGCGATGCGGCACGCGTGTATGAAAAAAATACTCGCTTGTAGATAAACGCTCCTATAAATCGCCATTATGTTTGAGCTTTCGACTTCCACCGCGCAATGCATCATCTGTCCATAACCGTGGAATTGGTGAACCAATTAAAATTCATGATTTTATATTTAAGAACGGTATTAACAATCAATTTCAGACAATAATGAACGAGATCGTCCCGTTCATAATCTCCGGCATCCATGTGACACAAAGGGACCAGCCACTGAGTGCTCTCAACACGTTCATAGAAGCTCTGGCTAGATGTAACCCGCCAGTCAGTATTAAACCGTGAGTATCAATTCTATATGAAAATTAGAATGAAGTAATTTTTCATCCTTAACTCAAAACTGTATTGGTACGTATGAAAGGATCATCGTGTGTACAAGACCCTAACGTAATCTAAGTTTTTCTTTATAACGTATGCAGAACGTACTTCGTTCGTTCGATTCGACCACCATACAAGAAAAATTGCCAATGAAATTTGAATCAACTATTATAGGAAATAGAGAGACAGTGTCATCATTATGAAATCGAACGTAAAAAAATACAAAAACAACTCATCCAATTTATAATGGCTTTTTAATACTGGCTCATTTTTTCGTAGGCCCATGATGAAATACCTCGGCAAGACCCACAACCTGTGGCACCGCATGACTCTCAACCTGGAGCAGATGGCGGTCGACCAGGCCAGCGGCCGACTGCCCAAGGACCAGTTGGAAATATACGACTACGAGGTCGAAACCACCACTCCTACAGTAAGTACGACATATTGGTCAACATACTAGGAATCTAAGCTATTAATTGCATCCTCATGTTAACTAAGGAAAAGCGGGGTCTCCCAACACAGGCATTTCTTTGCTTACAGGGCGGCTCCATCCCTTAGTTAGATCATATTTTATGTGTATTTTATAAAATAAAGAATTTTGTAGATTCTGTAATTTGTAATGTAAATGCCTTGTTCATCACGTGACAAAGTAAAATCACAGGTTGCACATCAGAGTTAACTTTAATGTAAGTGAAATCATGACCAACTAGATTTCCATCGAACAGTATCGAAGGCTCTCGACCTCTGGGCCACGCTTCGAAATTTGAACGTCATTACTTTATCAATATCGATATCTTAATAACAAAATAACCTACGTATATAATGCTGGTCATGAAAAATGTGTTAATATCCTTGCAGGAAATATTGGATTCCCTGAGCGACATGTACGAGTTGTTGCAAGAGGAGGACATGTGGTCCGGACTGTGGCAGAAGCACGCCCGCTATCGCGAAACTAATCTCGCCATCGCGTTAGAGCAGCAAGGGTTTTACGAGCTAGCACAGGTAACTCAATATCAATTTATAATTTACATTAAAAACAAGCTTTAAACCGAAGTCGGTTCAGTATTTTGCCAAGCCACATTGGTACATGAAAATTTCCACATTTCCGTTCCAATTTACCACATGAACTGCTTTCCGAGAGCAAATGCGTTGATTATTACAGAAAAAAAACCAAGTTGTTATATGTATGTGGGCTGACAATATTTGAGGAGTTCCGTCAATTCCTCAAGGATCTCAGAATGAACACTTCATTGGTTGCTACTTCAACGGAATCATGTCGGAATCTTTGACGTACTTTACATCTTTGAGGAGTTCCATAAGTCGTCTGCGGTCTTCACTCTTCATCATGTCATCAATTCCACTTCACAAAATGCTGTTTCCGAGGGTAAATACACGAGTTATAATAGAAAATACAGAAATCACTACACGCGTGCCTATAAAATTTGAGGGTTGCCCTCAATTTCCCTTTGATCCCATCATCAGATCCTCACTTGGTGACATGGGACCACCACAGGAGTATACTCTTTCTAATAAAAACAGAGAAATCGGTAAACATATATTTAAAAAATATATATATATATATATATATACTTACAGTGGAACACATAACCTCCTCCTTTTTTGAAGTCAGTTAAAGACAAAACGCTGGGTGGTTTACGAGGGGCGCTTATAAAGCAAACGTAAATGTGTTAGTCGTACGGCCGGTAGTCGCGACTTTCTGAATGCTGAGCTTCTAAAGCTTTGAGCGTTTTATTTTCTTGTTGCGTAGTAGTGTCATACTCTCAATCCACAGGGCGCTTACGACACCGCGATGATGAGGTTAAAACAAGAATATGCCACCAATCCATCCTTATACAACACGCACAAGGAGTGCACTCTATGGACCCAGCATTGGATCAAATGTGCCAAGGAGCTGAACCAATGGGATTCGCTGCTGGAACTGGGGATGACCCGGAGCGTTCGCGACCCATTCCTCATATTGGAGAGCTCGTGGAGGAATCCTAACTGGCCCACCATGAAAGATGCTCTCGCTGAAGTGGAGTACAACTGTCCGAAGGAATTGGGTAAGGAACTATTGTTATCTCAATCGTAATCTTGTAATTCCTCAACTTGCCAATAACTATAGAAACCATTTAAACAGAAATCATTTAATACTGCGGTAAAGGCCTGAAAGTTGCAAAGGAATTTAGAATAGGGTGTTTTCACCTATCAAAATTAAACTATCGAAGTATTTTTTTATATATTTTTTACCATAAGAAATACGAATATAACACTATTTTGTTATAAAGACTTTTCATTAAAATCGTCGTGTTATCTGTATGTCACGTGACCGAAAACGCCGACCGCCATTGTTTCTTGTGAGTGACGTCAGTATAGCAAATGCAAAAACAAGTTTTCCTTGTAAACATAGAGGAAGTATAGAATAGAGGGATTCACACACACATAAGCATAGACAATACCACAAGTGGGAACGAGATAGAACGAGATACAATGTAAAATCTCCTGTCCCTCAGCGCGTATTCGCTTTTTTTGGTTGTCGCCAGCTTGTTTGTCACCACCTGTCAAAAGATTGTACCGAAACTGACGCACAACTAACGTCATCGATATAAAACGACTAAATGTGACGGTTTTTGGGAAAAGGTCCCACTTTGTCGATATGGAGTTAAGAGTAGTTCCTAATACTACAGATCATACGCTATCTTTTGGTGAAAGATTCATGTCTCTAGGTGCTATAGTTATTTTTTTTTAATTCTGCAAAGTTGCAGAAGTGAAAAAGCGACAATTGAGAAAACGTTGGTTAAAGTTTGGGATGGCAGAAAACACACTTCTACTTTGAAGTTATGGAGTGGTTGGTATTAAATGAATGGGCATACTTTAGGGATTTCAAATTAGTTAAAATCATGTATGTAACCTTAGTATTTTGAATGTTATGGAGGCTTGAACATAAAAACGGGACGAAAATATGTAAATCCTGAATATGGGTTTATTTCTATATTATATTATACGGCACGCAGATTTATCATTAAAGTTGTATTTATAAATGGTTTCCCATGCTAAAAAAGACAGAAATAATTCTGTGGATCCTTTTATTTAGTTATTATGTCAAAAAGTTAATAACAAATGATTTGAAGAGTGCCATGCATAAAAATTAAAATACACGTGTCTCTTAATATATAACATGAGATTACTTAAAAAACATACTTATCAAGCATAGAAAGTATGTAAAATATCAAATTATAAGTACTTTTTGTGTGTATAAAGTTTAGTGATTTTATATAGGGAGGGTCCCACTTTGTCGATTTACTAAACTTTAGTGCTTCTTCATTGAAAGTGTTTGTGTTTGGTATATTTTTCAGTTTTATGTATGTGATAATGGTTTGTTATTGTTAATCTAAGAGTCTTTGATACTAACGTCGTTTGTTTAAACTTATTTAACGTAATTGAACGAAATTTCTTTTCGACTCAAGTTTAGTGACCCACTTTGACGGTTTAGTGGATCTAATCTAAGTAATAATATTATCAGTGAAATTTTACAAATTAATTATTAACATACTTTGTGATTGACGAAATCATTGATGTTATAAAAACAGTGTTCTAGGAGCCACTTTCTTAGGGTTCGGTTGAATTCTCTGCCCTCTAGTGTTTTTATCTGTGCTGGTAATTTATTATAAATGCTGATACCGATATTGTAGGCATTTCTTCTGTAAATGTCAGTTTGACAGTGGTTTAAACAAGATATCTGTATTGCGATCTTGGATTTCCAGAACACATTTCAGATCGTTTAAATAAAGTATTTTAAAAATCTCTTAACAAAGCTACAAATCTTAAATATATACATACACATACACCTATGTTTGCTCTATTGCGTCATAATATTGTTTATAGTATTTTATTTAATTATTTCCTGACAAATGGCACGCAAACTGTTTAACTTTTGTTAATTTAATAGCCACTTGTTGATATGGTAGCTACACAAAAACAGTAGGTACCTGAGAACTAATTAATTTAAACTGTTTATTGTATTGTATATGCCATTATGTTTTTAACTGTTAAAAGAGTATGATGATGGCGCAACCTTTCAGATGCGTTTATTTTAAGCCTTAAAAAGATTTGAGTGATGATAACATTTACCAATTTATATTTCCTAAACTATGTTTACTCGTACTTATAACTCAACAATGTGTCACAAATTATTTTTACAGAATAGTAGATAAGCATGGTTCAACGTATCGTACTGATGAATGCGCTTACCAGATAAGGATTAAGTTTTGATTACCAAGGCTTTTGCACAAAAAGGTTTTTTTTAGGGTTCCGTACCTCAAAAGGAAAAAAACGAAACCCTTATAGGATCACTCGTGCGTCTGTCTGTCCGTCTGTCACAGCCGATTTGCTCCGAAACAACTGGACCGATTGAGTTGAAATTTGGTATACATATGTAAATTGGTGACCCAAAGATGGACGCGTAAAGTAAATTAATGAATTCTGGACAAGGGGGCCACTTTTGGGGGGTAAAATGGAAAATAAAAATAAAAAGTTTCGCAAACTGTATTGTGTGATATATCAACTGAAAGGGGTTGTTGTAAGCATCTCAGATATTTTTTTTATAATTTTAGCAAAAACAGATTTTTGAAGTAATTTAGGTAAAAAGATGAATTTTGACACCCCCCCCCCCCCCCCCCCTATCTCCGAAACTAGTAGGCTTTAAATTCTGAAAAAATATGGAAAATAGTTCCTTGCCTAAAAATTACAGGAAAACCTATTAGAAGTTTGAGTATTCAAAGTAACGGGAAAATTCTCAATATTTTACGGAACTCTGACCACGCGAGTTGAACTCGCACTTGTCCGGTTTTTTTAATATTTGACTCCAGTTGAAAATTCTAAGAACTAATGAAGATAATGATTAAGTATTGTTTACGTCGGCTTTTACAAAGACCGTTTTTTTTTTTACCTGGAGCTTAAAGTCAGAGAACAATTGCAATTAGAGCTAGGGGCTCTGAATGAGTGATTTAAAATGTTCTAGTTGTAAATTAGTAAGAGTCTAGTTGTCCAAGCAGTTGGTCAGTTGGATAAATCGTGCGGTTTTTATTACTTAATTACTTTGGTAGCTTTCTTTGTTATTGTTTTTTTTTTGTTTTTCTTAAAGTTTTGTGTATCGTTATTTTTTGTTGTTCATTGTTAAAAGTTAAAAAAGTTGGGTGTGGAGTTACGCCACTAAGTTGATGACAAAGCTTATTGCAACTTAGACCAATGGGATAGTTCCTAACGTCACACCTCAAGGACGCGAGAATGCGGGTGCATGTAAATAAAGCACGGGTACCCGTGTACCCGCGCGCTAATAACACGGATCCGTTCGGACCGGTCGCTTAAGATCGCGTTCGTGTAACACGGACACGGGTACCCGACACGAAACCCGGACACGATAGGAAGCCGTAGTTTAGACCAAAGAACGAGTATTCTTGCGTTTACTATTATTATTTCAATAGAACAGTTGACAGATTATGTTGGAATGCATATGCGTCCACTAGGTCAAATCTTGCCGTAGACATAATTATTTTAGTTACTTATTTTGAAAGCCAAGTAGTGCCAATATTTCAAAAGTACTGTTTATTCTATTTATGTTTCATCTTTCGTATGTGGTTGGTTAAAATTCGTGGGTTCAAGCCTCGGTCGCGTCGTATAGAGCAAATAAAATTGTTGTAAAGTAAAAAAGTAAATAAGGGGACAAATAAATTGACATGATCCTTAGCAAACACAGACAACAGCTTTATATATTTTTTTGTCTATCTAGTTATAGTACAGTTATAGTAATATTACATTGTTTAACGAGGGGCGTAAGTGGAATATTGCCAACGAGAGTCTATCAGAAGCCCGACGCCGAAGGCGGAGGGCTTTTGATGACTCGAGTTTGCAATATTCTTACGCCCGTGTTATACACAATGTTTTTCATCACATTTGCGAGGAAATCAATAACTACAAAAGACAGAAAAATAAGTTTCATACAGCCGCACCAATCAAAAATTGACAACTTCACTTCCAGATCAGTGCTAGTAGAGCGCGCAGCTTCAATATTTCAACCAATAACAGAGCAGTATTCTTGCGGGGCGGGGCGACTTGGCCAACTAGATTTTTTTTCAACCAATCACAGAGCAACCAGATTTGCTTAAGCCAATCAGAGGGTTCTATATTTTAAAACTAAACTTAACAGCCCGTGGGATGTAAAACGGCTATAACTGCTCTGTACGCTCGCAAGTAATAACACCATTGACGAGCAAGTGTGATGAAATAGTACATTGTTTAACGAGGGGCGTAAGTGAAATATTGCTAACGAGAGTCTATCAGAAGCCCGACGCCGAAGGCGGAGGGCTTTTGATGACTCGAATTTGCAATATTCTTACGCCCGTGGTATACACAATGTTTTTCATCACAGTTGCGAGGAAATAAATAATTACTAAAGACAGAAAAATCTAAGTTTCATACAGCCGCACCAATCAAAAATTGACAACTTCACTTCCAGATCAGTGCTAGTGGAGCACGCAGCTCAATATTTCAACCAATCACAGAGCAGTATTCTTGCGGGGCGGGGCGACTTGACCAACTAGATTTTTTTATTCAACCAATCACACAACAACCAGATTTGCTTAAGCCAATCAGAGGGTTCTATATTTTAAAACTAAACTTAACAGCCCGTGGGAGGTAAAACGGCTACAACTGCTCTGTACGCTCGCAAGTAATAACTCCATTGACGAGCAAGTGTGATGAAATAGTACATTGTTTAACGAGGGGCGTAAGTGGAATATTGCTAACGAGAGTCGATCAGAAGCCCGACGCCGAAGGCGGAGGGCTTTTGATGACTCGAGTTTGCAATATTCTTACGCCCGTGTTATACACAATGTTTTTCATCACATTTGCGAGGAAATAAATAACTACAAAAGACAGAAAAATCTAAGTTTCATACAGCCGCACCAATCAAAAATTGACAACTTCACTTCCAGATCAGTGCTAGTGGAGTTCAATATTTCAACCAATCACAGAGCAGTATTCTTGCGGGGCGGGGCCGGCTTGACCAACTAGATTTTTTTTTCAACCAATCACAGAGCAACCAGATTTGCTTAAGCCAATCAGAGGGTTCTATATTTTAAAACTAAACTTAACCGCCCGTGGGAGGTAAAACGGCTATAACTGCTCTGTACGCTCGCAAGTAATAACGCCATTGACGAGCAAGTGTGATGAAAACGTATTAAGTTGGTATGCGTTCTTGCAGCTTGGCTAGTGAACCTGTACCGCGGCTACCTGTGCATCTGCGCGGGCGGCGAGCAGCAGCTGAGTGGCGTGGAGCGGCACGCGGAGGCGGCGGCGGCGCAGTGCCTGCGCGAGTGGCGCCGCCTGCCGCGCGTCGTGTCGCACGCGCACCTGCCGCTGCTGCGCGCCGCGCAACAACTCATGGAGCTGAGCGAGGCTGCGCAGATACACACCGTGAGTACATAGTGAACCTGTACCGCGGCTACCTGTGCATCTGCGCGGGCGGCGAGCAGCAGCTGAGTGGCGTGGAGCGGCACGCGGAGGCGGCGGCGGCGCAGTGCCTGCGCGAGTGGCGCCGCCTGCCGCGCGTCGTGTCGCACGCGCACCTGCCGCTGCTGCGCGCCGCGCAACAACTCATGGAGCTGAGCGAGGCTGCGCAGATACACACCGTGAGTACATAGTGAACCTGTACCGCGGCTACCTGTGCATCTGCGCGGGCGGCGAGCAGCAGCTGAGTGGCGTGGAGCGGCACGCGGAGGCGGCGGCGGCGCAGTGCCTGCGCGAGTGGCGCCGCCTGCCGCGCGTCGTGTCGCACGCGCACCTGCCGCTGCTGCGCGCCGCGCAACAACTCATGGAGCTGAGCGAGGCTGCGCAGATACACACCGTGAGTACATAGTGAACCTGTACCGCGGCTACCTGT
Organism: Epinotia nisella; assembly: GCA_932294315.1. NCBI lineage: Eukaryota > Metazoa > Arthropoda > Insecta > Lepidoptera > Tortricidae > Epinotia > Epinotia nisella. The sequence continues at coordinate 16,988,840 of OW028677.1, read as the reverse complement.
GCATCTGCGCGGGCGGCGAGCAGCAGCTGAGTGGCGTGGAGCGGCACGCGGAGGCGGCGGCGGCGCAGTGCCTGCGCGAGTGGCGCCGCCTGCCGCGCGTCGTGTCGCACGCGCACCTGCCGCTGCTGCGCGCCGCGCAACAACTCATGGAGCTGAGCGAGGCTGCGCAGATACACACCGTGAGTACATAGTGAACCTGTACCGCGGCTACCTGTGCATCTGCGCGGGCGGCGAGCAGCAGCTGAGTGGCGTGGAGCGGCACGCGGAGGCGGCGGCGGCGCAGTGCCTGCGCGAGTGGCGCCGCCTGCCGCGCGTCGTGTCGCACGCGCACCTGCCGCTGCTGCGCGCCGCGCAACAACTCATGGAGCTGAGCGAGGCTGCGCAGATACACACCGTGAGTACATAGTGAACCTGTACCGCGGCTACCTGTGCATCTGCGCGGGCGGCGAGCAGCAGCTGAGTGGCGTGGAGCGGCACGCGGAGGCGGCGGCGGCGCAGTGCCTGCGCGAGTGGCGCCGCCTGCCGCGCGTCGTGTCGCACGCGCACCTGCCGCTGCTGCGCGCCGCGCAACAACTCATGGAGCTGAGCGAGGCTGCGCAGATACACACCGTGAGTACATAGTGAACCTGTACCGCGGCTACCTGTGCATCTGCGCGGGCGGCGAGCAGCAGCTGAGTGGCGTGGAGCGGCACGCGGAGGCGGCGGCGGCGCAGTGCCTGCGCGAGTGGCGCCGCCTGCCGCGCGTCGTGTCGCACGCGCACCTGCCGCTGCTGCGCGCCGCGCAACAACTCATGGAGCTGAGCGAGGCTGCGCAGATACACACCGTGAGTACATAGTGAACCTGTACCGCGGCTACCTGTGCATCTGCGCGGGCGGCGAGCAGCAGCTGAGTGGCGTGGAGCGGCACGCGGAGGCGGCGGCGGCGCAGTGCCTGCGCGAGTGGCGCCGCCTGCCGCGCGTCGTGTCGCACGCGCACCTGCCGCTGCTGCGCGCCGCGCAACAACTCATGGAGCTGAGCGAGGCTGCGCAGATACACACCGTGAGTACATAGTGAACCTGTACCGCGGCTACCTGTGCATCTGCGCGGGCGGCGAGCAGCAGCTGAGTGGCGTGGAGCGGCACGCGGAGGCGGCGGCGGCGCAGTGCCTGCGCGAGTGGCGCCGCCTGCCGCGCGTCGTGTCGCACGCGCACCTGCCGCTGCTGCGCGCCGCGCAACAACTCATGGAGCTGAGCGAGGCTGCGCAGATACACACCGTGAGTACATAGTGAACCTGTACCGCGGCTACCTGTGCATCTGCGCGGGCGGCGAGCAGCAGCTGAGTGGCGTGGAGCGGCACGCGGAGGCGGCGGCGGCGCAGTGCCTGCGCGAGTGGCGCCGCCTGCCGCGCGTCGTGTCGCACGCGCACCTGCCGCTGCTGCGCGCCGCGCAACAACTCATGGAGCTGAGCGAGGCTGCGCAGATACACACCGTGAGTACATAGATTCGTGTCTATCGCCGTCCCCAAAATGAAGGCCCGCAGCCCGTCCCAATATTGCGGTGACGCGACCCGCTACAGCTCCAGAAGCGCCCAGCGCTAACAAGCATTAAAATTCGTGTCTATTTGGTCATGTTATCCTCGCTCGAAGCAGCTAGTGTCATACGACTTCTTAAATGAACATATTATATCAGAAAAAACCGGAGAAGTGCGAGTTCAACTCGCGTGGTGAGGGTTCCGTATATAATACACAAAATATTGAGAATTTTCCTGTTACTTTGAATACTCAAACTTCTTATAGGTTTTCCTGTTATCTTTAGGCAAGGAACTATTTTCCATATTTTTTTCAGAATTTTAAGCCTAGTAGTTTCGGAAATAAAGGGGGGGGGGGGAATGGTTAATTTTCGTCTTTTTTCCTGAATTACTTCAAATCTATTTTTGCTAAAATTATAAAAAAAAAAATCTTAGATGCTTACAACAACCCCTTTCATTTGATATGCCACACAATACAGTTTGCGAAACTTTTTTTAAAATTTTCCAGTTTACCCCCCAAAAGTGGCCCCCTTGTTCAGAATTAATTAATTTACTTTACGCGTTCATCTTTGGGTCACCACTTTACATATGTTTACTAAATTTCAACTCAATCGGTCCAGTAGTTTCGGAGCAAATAGGCTGTGACAGACGGACGCACGAGTGATCCTATAAGGGTTCGTTTTTTTTTTCCTTTTGAGGTACGGAACCCTAAAGGCTGGCGTTCACTAGGCTCGTCGAGCCGTGTCGAATCGAATCGAAAAAAAATCGCCTTCATACATTACTATGAAAGTGCGTGCGTGATTCGGCGCGTCGCGGCTCTGCGTCAATCGACGCACTTTCATAGTTAATGTATGAAGGCGAATTATTTTCGATTCGATTCGACGCGCCTCGGCGAGCCTAGTGGACGCCAGCCTTAAAAAGTTGCCTGATTCGTTGGTCGGCGAAGGCATTATACTCGGTCGACTAAGAAAAGTGAGTGCGGGACTCATCCTTCAGATTAAACTGTTGCAGTACTTCGTATCTTTACGGTATCGCCCCACGACTAAACTCTAAACCTCGTTGTAAATAAGTTAGGCATGAGATTTTTTTTTCTGTCTAACGTTTCTTTAAAATTTGTAACCCCCTCGACTCCGAGCTCCGAAGCAAACAGCTGTCCATGCAACCTGAACTAAACCTAAGATGGGAGAGAACCATCTCTAACTCAATTAAATTTGTTCCCCAGGGTCTCCTCCACAGCCGACCAACGTCCCTCCACGACATGAAGGCGATCGTGAAGACGTGGCGCAACCGTCTGCCCGTGGTCGCGGACCCGCTGTCGCACTGGGGCGCCATCTTCACCTGGCGCCAGCACCACTACCAGTTCATAGCCTCGCACTACGACTCGCAGACTGACCACGCGAGCAATCACAGCATGCTCGGCGTTCACGCTAGTGCCCAGGTCAGTACGATCATATTGAACTCCCTGCCCACATTACCGCATCCATGTAAAACTCTAGAAAGACGGCTGAATTTGTATCGGAAAAGTTAGACACGCTTAATCACATTTATTCCATTTCTACAGGAATTGTTTTACTTATGTCTGTTATGTTATGTGTGGTTGCGGTATAAGACAATTTAATAATGTTCTCACCTGCATTGACTATTAAATACTTTTCAAAATATTTCAGGCAATAATCCACTTCGCGAAAATAGCGAGAAAGCACAGTCTATCCGGCGTGTGCCTCGACTCGCTGCACCGCATATACACGATCCCGAGCGTCCCCATAGTCGACTGCTTCCAGAAAATCAGGCAGCAGGTCAAATGCCACATACAAATGTCGTGGACAGAGGGCAAAGACGAGCTGCAAGAGGGCTTGGACATGATCGAATCCACGAACTTTAAATATTTCACAAAGGAAATGACGGCCGAGTTCTACGCGTTCAAAGGATTGCTGCTGGCTCAGTTGGGGCGGTCGGAGGACGCGAACAAGGCATTTGCGGCGGCGGTGCAGCTGCACGATACGCTGGTGAAGGCGTGGGCGCTCTGGGGAGACTACTTGGAGCAGATATTCATCAGGGATCCGAGACAGGTCTCGGTGGGGGTGTCGGCCATGACGTGCTTCCTGCATGCTTGCCGGCATCAGAATGAATCCAAGTCGAGGAAATACTGCGCTAAGGTATGATTTGTGATTATATTGATACCCTAAATAGACACTTTGATTTCTAAACCATCCACGGTCCGTTCAAATTGACGTTAACCAGGTGGTATTTCGTGTTCCGTTTGACTGCTGAGTGATTTGTTATGGACTGATTGGTTGGTGGGAGATATTGCATGACTGGTATGGTTTCAGGTTCTGTGGATGCTGAGCTACGACGACGAGAAGAACAGCCTCGCGGACGCGCTGGACAAGTACTCGGTGGGCGTGCCGCCCGTGCAGTGGCTGCCGTGGATCCCGCAGCTGCTGGCCTGCCTCGTGCAGTACGACGGCAACGTCATCCTCAACCTGCTCAGCCATGTCAGTACCGTGCAAAACTCTGCCGCCCCGGCTATTGCGTTCATTTCGCAAACTAGTAACATGGACTGCCTTGAGATTACATCTTTGAGAGAAGCCCTTATCATGGCATACTAAGGCTCGTTTGTTTTAAACAGTTGGGAATCGTAAGTTCCAATCTGTTTGTTGGGGAAATTTGAGTGTTCTAGCTGAAATGACAGCTACCGGTGCCATATTTAAAGGTCTGTAAAGAGTGGTTGATGCAACCCGCCTTAAAATAACTATGCTAGGCGTTAGGTCCAGCAGTGGACTGTTATTTTGCCAACGTTTTAAATACTACTTTTTAACCCCCGACGCAAAAAGAGGGGTGGATAAGTTCGTAACTCCTAAACGAATGGACCGATTTTAATGCGGTTTTTTTTGTCCGAAAGCTGACGTGATCGAGATGGTTCTTAGCTACGTTTCAACGAAGTCGGTTCAACCGTTTTTGAGATATTGAACTTTGAAATGAAAAAATCTGGGGTTTTTCAACTTTTCTACGTTGTAGTTATGTAAACAAAGAACGAAGTGCATAATATCAACGTTAACTTTTTATTGCAGGTTGGCCGGTTGTATCCCCAAGCGGTGTATTTCCCTATTCGGACCTTGTACTTAACACTGAAGATAGAGCAACGAGAGAGACACAAAAGCGCGGAAAATATGGCCGCGCACCTACCACACCAGTCTGCCGCTGCTGCTGTAAGTACCACCTCCGACAAGAGTCCTTACACTAGTTTGTATGAAGCTTACAAGTGAGATTAGGAATCGAGGACGAGCAGAAGGCAAACACTTATTGTAACCCCAACCTTACGTCTAAAAGCCTAAATACGGTACAGAATGATAGTAACTACGGTACGGCGCGGCGGTGTTATCACGAATCTATTTAAAGATGTCGACGGGAGGCGGTTGTTAATGTAGCAGAATATTATTCGGAAGTCTGGGCGTGAGCGAGGACTTGCCAGCGCTGCCTCGAGCCTACGGTAACCTGAGCCTACGGTGACTCAAGGGTGACTTACTTCGAAGGCCTGCTGCTAACCTCACTGCCTCGAGGGTTAGGGCGACTTGGGCTGAGCGAGGCGAACCTCACTGCCTCGAAGTAGGCGGAAGTGACTCGGGCATGAGAGGACGTCCCAGTGGGGCGAGGTGGAAGGATTCGGGCGAGCGAGGTTGTGCCAGCGCTGCCTCGGAGAGGAGGGGAGGACAGTGCTTTCCACCGCGCGGTGGGCCACACTGCTGCTGCTTTTTTTCCTCCTTGCTTCTTAAGTTGGGCCCCGAAGTGGCCCTCAACTAATTGCCAATAAAACTGCTGCTGCTTTACGCTGCGCCTTGATGCGTCACTACTCTCCTCCCCGCATACCGCCCCGGCGTTCTATCTGTAGTGCGGTCAGTCCGGCGATGTACTGGCTCCGGGCGCCGCTGTGTGACGTAGCGCTGCTGGGTGCTGCAGTGTCTACGTTACAAGTGTGTCCTTTCTTTCCATAAAAAGTAGCTAATTCGACCGGCTAGCAAACTAATTTCAAAGGAACCAGGAGTTCACCTTAAAGTTGCAAAGGCACCGGGAGCTTACCTATTGGTTGTTCCAGGCGGGCAGGGTGGCAGGCGAGGGCGCATCGTCGGCGAGCGGCGGCCCCACGGGCGAGACGGGTCCCATCAAGGCCACGCTGCCCATGTGGCGCTGCTCGAAGATCATGCAGCTGCAGCGGGAGATACATCCCACCGTGCTCTCCTCGCTCGAGGGCATCGTCGACCAGGTTTTTATTTCTTGGGGAACCTAAGTAACAGGTGACGACCCATCGGGGGATAGGTCGCCACCACAGCGGCCGCCATCTGAGCTCTCATGCGGAGGACTCCAGGATCTTATACTGAATGCATTAGGTTACCAGCATCATCATCCTCCTAGCGCATTTCCCGGTTGAACCTTAAAGGGGTCTGCTTTGGCTTCCCAAAATTTCGCATATACACTAATTTAACGAAAGTGAAGATGGAAATCCATCTGATTTTCCAATCGAAAACCTTGTGACTGAAGTACAAATCGGGAAAAACCCCAGAAGACCTTTGGCTCAGACCTCAGGTCACTCTTTTACTAGCGTCTGAAAACTTGCCATTTTACAAACTAAGGTACATTTTCAAGTTCCTAGAATTCAGTGCTTACGCACCGCGGCCGTAAGCTACGGAAACATTATTTTCTTGAAAGCACGACGTCGCATTAACCCTGGAAATTTCATCATCAAATGTATTGTGTCAAAACGGGCTCTAACTCTTCACAAAGGGCTAGAGCTAAATATTATGCAGATAAGGGCCTTTGCACACCGCGTTTTTTGAACGCGCCCTCGACGCGCGTTCCCCTACTACCATGTTTATAGTACCAGATGGTTGTAGGGGAACGCACGTCGACGGCGCGTAAAAAAACCGGCCAAGTGCGAGTCGGACTCGCGCACGAAGGGTTCCGTACCATTATCTATAAAAACGGCAAAAAAATCATGTCTGTTGTATGGGAGCCCCAGTCCGCCTCGCACTTGGCCGGTTTTTTAGTATTTGTTGTTATAGCGGCAATAGAAATACATAATCTGTAAAAATTTCAACTCTCTAGCTATCACGGTTCTTGAGATACAGCCTGGTGACAGACGGACGGACGGAGAGCGAATTCTTAGTAATAGGGTCCCGTTTTTACCCGTTGGGTACGGAGCCCTAAAAACGCGCCAAGTGGTTTCTATTGCAACGTTCGATTATGTATACAGATGGTATGGTTCCGCGAGAACTGGTACGAGGAGGTCCTCCGCCAGCTGCGCGCGGGGCTGGCCAAGTGCCACGTGGTGGCGTTCCACCACCGCGGCGCCGTGGCCGACGCCACCGTCACGCCGCACACGCTCAACTTCATCAAGAAGGTCGTGTCCACGTTCGGCATCTGCATCGGCATCGGAATAAGTCAGTGTGCATTGCCTTCTTATATTTACAGACAGTGAACATTTAGGATAGGATACGTGTCCATATTTCTCTCTCGCTTGCTCTTGCGCGATCTTATGACAAAATAAACGATTGCACAAAAACCTGAATACTACTCAAAGTGCTCGCGGACTGTATTGTAGGCAGCGATCCAAAATAAATCGTGACATGAGAGTGCGGTTACTGTTTTCGGAAATAATTTACTATTAACTGGATTGTTGTCTCCTAATCTCGCAGTTTGAATTTATTGTACATTATTTACAAGGTATTTTTAACTGACTTGTAAAATAATATGTTTGCCATTCATGCTAGGCGATAGTTCATTATGTAATGGGCATGACGCCCAAGAGGTTGAACGCCCAAAGACGAGGTTTTAGCGCCCAAACATTTAAAAATCTACTTACAATTCAAATTTAGAATTGTAAATAGATATCCTTTCAGAAGGAGTGCATGGTATTGATTTAATATTAACCTCCTGCCTTGGTTTTGCGAGAGCGTATCTATACTATACAAGTACATTATTTCGTACGTACGTACAAAAAGTATTTCATGTAGTATAACGGCGTTTTTCAAAAAAAGTGTACATGTACTTTTTTTTTTCAGATTTAGATTTTTTTGGGTTTTTCTTATTCAGAATCGTTGATACTATCGATCCTCATACAAGAAAAAAAGTGTCCCAAATATTCTATTCCAAATCGTCACATTTTTGTATGCAGTCTTTTTTTATCTATATGATCGTGACGCATAGGAAGAAAAAACTTACATAGTAAAATCTGGGACACTGTTTTTCTTGTATGAGGATCGATAGTATCAACGATTCTGAGTAAGAAAAATCCAAAAAAATCGAAATCTGACAAAAAAAGTTCATGTACAGTTTTTTTGAAAAACGCTCATAACTGGAGTTATAGTATAAGTTTTATCAGCAGATATACGTTTTCGAACGTGTTCGTGTTTAGTTACAATTTGTATGGCAACGCGAACAGCGCCTCTGGTGGTAACTATTAGGAACTACGCGTTGCCATACAAATTGAAACTTAACGCAAACGCGTAAACTTATACTAGAGCTACTGGTGCATTCTCTTCAGCTGCATCGGAGAGCCTCGCGCGCCGCGCGCAGGCCACCGTGCAGGACCCGGTGTTCCAGAAGATGAAGACCCAGTTCACCGCGGACTTCGACTTCACGCAGCCTAACGCCATGAAGTTGCAGAACCTCATACAAAAGCTGAGGAAATGGGTCAAGATATTAGAGGCCAAGACTAAGGTTTTACCCAAGTAAGTACGCGCTCCGCTGATCTCTGGGTATTGATATTTGCCAAAGCTTGTGCGCATGATGTCCGCAGAGTAATGTAAAGGTGTGTACGCGCCTTTAGAAACATTTTTTTTAATCATCTGTTTTTTAGTTTACACAGTTGGGGAGTTGGATCATACTTTTTCGTTTGTCAAGTAACTTAGAGGTGATAATAGTAATACAGTTTCTTGGAAAAATAATGAGTAACGTAGCTGAACCTAGAACCTGGCTAACAGTTCGAAAAACTGTAACTCGACTAGGAAAAAAACTGGATTGTTTTTTATGCAAAAGGTAGTCTATGTCACCCGGAACATTATTTCGAATTGATTGCCACCTCATTTATCAAAATTGGTTCAGTATTTTAAACGCTACGGTGGAACACACATAAATATAAACATAGACGGCTTTCGGCTCTGCCGTTGTCGACCAAAACCTAAGCCAGTCTGATGTATTTTCAGATCGTTCCTCATAGAAGAAAAGTGCCGATTCCTATCCAACTTCAGCCTAAAGACGGCCGAAGTGGAGCTACCGGGCGAGTTCCTGCTCCCGAAACACTCGCACTACCACGTTCGGATAGCGCGGTTCATGCCGCGCGTCGAGATCGTCCAGAAACACAACACCTCCGCGCGCCGACTGTACATTCGAGGCCACAATGGAAAGATCTACCCGTACTTAGTCGTGAATGACTCGGGACTAGGCGACGCCCGGCGAGAAGAGCGCGTGCTGCAACTGCTCAGGATGCTGAACCACTACCTGGGCAAGCAGAAGGAAACATCCAGAAGATTCCTGCATTTCACAGTACCGCGCGTCGTTTCGGTATCACCGCAGATGCGTCTCGTAGAAGACAATCCCAGCTCGATATCGCTGTTGGATATTTACCGCACCGAGTGCGCTAATAGGTATGTTGTGTTGTTTTATTTTACTTCTAGCAAATATTATACAGACAGTAATGAGATGAGTGTTATTATTGGCGTCTGTTTAGAATGCTCTATAGATGCTTATTTATTTATCCTTGATTATTATCAAGGATACAGGTAAGGATGGTATTACAGGTCCCCTAAATCCAGACACTGAGTTAGAAATACAACGCCTTCAAATTAGAATTCTCTTCATTGCCCAACTATGTATAATGTTTAAACATATATTTAAAATAATGTAGTTGCAGGTATGATAAAATGGGAACTCTTTGTAAAGAAATCCTATACGAACTAGGTACTAGTTTTGATTCCTATTCAATATAGACAAGTTGGAGATTCGTTTCTCATTCCAAAGCAGGGCATTCACCAGTGAGCTACACGCACAAGCAGAGTGGTCACGTTTAGTGGCGGCTACTAGTAGCAGAGTGGTCATGTTTAGTGGCGCTACTAGCAGCAGAGTGGTCACGTTTAGTGGCGCTACTAGCGGCAGAGTGGTCACGTTTAGTGGCGCTACTTGCGGCAGAGTGGTCACGTTTAGTGGCGCTACTAGCGGCAGAGTGGACACGTTTAGCGGCCCTACTAGTGGCAGAGTGGTCACGTTTAGTGGCGCTACTAGCGGCAGAGTGGACACGTTTAGCGGCGCTACTAGCAGCAGAGTGGTCACGTTTAGTGGCTGTAAGTAGTTGACGGTGCGTGTTGTCCGCAGGGGCGTGGAGTACGACGCGCCCGTCGCGCGCTTCTACGAGCGTCTCGCGGCCGTGCAGGCGCGCGGCTCGCAGGCCTCGCAACAGGTGCTGCGCGACATTCTACGGGAGGTACGTTCCCACTGTCACCATGTCATAATAACACATTCAGTGTCAAACATTTCGTAGCGCTACGCTCGTAGCCGATAACATGCGGAACTCCGTATGCAGATGAAGGCGCATCCGAATAGAGCTATATGTTAACTATGAATATGAGTGTGTCCAGGAGGCCAATTCCCGGGCTGTTCGAGAGGGTGTAGTGTATCATATATTTAAGGGTGGTATTCCACTTGTCCAAGATCTTTGTCCAATGTGTATTTGCGTCTCACTTAGCACTTAAACAAATGTGAGACGCAAATTCACATTGGATAAAGATCTTGGACAAGTGGAATACCACCCTGATGATGACTTATGTTCTGGATATTTAATTCAGTAGAAAATAATACAGTTACTATACACCCCAGCGGGTGCTGTCTCTGTGTGCGTTCAATTAAATTGTCTAAAGGACCTTTACGTGTTGGCTCAGTTGGTACTTTGTAGGTACCTAGCCCCAGGCACACCTCCCAAAGGTCCGGGACATCATGTCCCGTGAGCGGGAAAGACATACATAATCGGTTAAAAACAGTAAAGAGGTATATATGGGTGCCATTTAGAAATGTGTGTGTACACTATGTAGTGTGCAAGATTGAGTGTGTATACTCAGCGTCAAATACTCTGAAGCAGTCAAGTGGCCAAATAGTTCGGTACACCACACTAAATATATGGTGTACCGAACTATTTGACTACTTTGGTTGCTACAAAGTATTTGACGCTGACTGTACATGAGTTTTGCGTAAATGTGTTATGTGTGCTGATGTGTGTCGCTGTCATAAGAGGGGAGAGTATTTAAATCTTGTTTTGTAACTCTAGCAAATATGTTTGGATCGATCGCTTGTATGCAAAAAACCCTATAGGTTCTCGAATAGGTGGTGGCAGGTCATTCCAGATCTTTGCAGCAGCAAACTTGAAGCTCCCTCTGAAAAATTCTGTCTTGTGCAGAGGTGTCGCTAGTTTAGTGCATCGTCGCAGTGTTCATATACAGCGTGTGTCACTCATCCATTTTAATTTCTCGAATAGGTAGCTAGGCCGTTGGAACTCTAATACTTTCCGGACTGCGCAGGCGAGGTGCAGCTTCCTTCTGTTATCAATGTTGAGCTGCTTTTTAGGTTCCGTACCTGAAAAGGAAAAAAAACGGAACCCTAATAGGATCACTCGTGCGTCTGTCTGTCTGTCACATCCGATTTGCTCCGAAACTACTGGACCGATTGAGTTGAAATTCAGTAAACATATATAAATTGGTGACCCAAAGATGGACGCGTGAAGTAAATTAATGAATTCTAAAAAACGGGGCCACTTTTGGGGGGTAAACTGGAACATTATTTTCCAGTTTACCCCCCAAAAGTGGCCCCCTTGTTCAGAATTCATTAATTTACTTCACGCGTTTATCTTTGGGTTTTACACGCAAGAAGCTACATTTTACACGCAAGTCGGTTTCGACTTGCGTGTAAAATGTAGCTTCTTAAAATGGGCTACAGTAGTGTTTATGTAAAAAGACGTCTGTAATATCTTTTTGATGAAAAAAAACGATAACATTGAATGTTGAACTCACCAGGTGCAATCTACGATGGTGCCAAAAGGCATGGTCCGCGAGTGGGCGGCGGCGACGTTCGCCGCGCCCACCGACTACTGGACGTTCAGGAAGATGCTCACCCTCCAGCTGTCGCTGGCCGCGCTCGCCGAGCACGTGCTGCACCTCACGCGGCTCAACCCCGACATGATGTACGTGCACCAGGACTCGGGCCTTCTCAACATATCCTACTTCAAGTTCGACGTGGACGATACTACAGGTACGCCCTTTTCTATAGCTTGATGCGTGGTGATAACTTCACGGTTCGTTCACACGAGCGCTCATGATGGATCGTTATTAGTTTTTATTGTGAACTGGGGAATACTTCATTTACAAGACCGACCACACCGAAGTTTGACGCCGCGCATACACGCGGTGGCGCGTCTCGATTTTGTCACACAGATTTCTGCGTAAACGCGGCGTCTGTGTAAGCTTTGATGTGGTCAATTCTTCGTCTGTTTCTGTTAAAAACTACCCAGAATATACACAGGCGCTGTCTGAGTGGGCTCTAACTCGTTTGATGTTTCTTTTCTTGAACTAATTCACGCATGTGAATGCATGCAAAAGCGCGGCTGGATGGACTATGGTTAAGTGGAGGAATTACGGAAGTACTAACTCTCGGCGCCATTAGTTATTTCTATCTTGGGATTGCAAAGAATATCAAATGATACTCTATGCAATCAATCACATAATTGAGAAACCCGGATCCAAAGCAGGTAGGTGCTAAAGTGTGTTGTGTGATAGATACCGCAGATGCGTGTTCCGATGGGAAACTTGCCTAAGATTAAATTAATCTCCATATTCCAATATATAAATTCTATAGTGGATTCTATGAATATTTAATATGTATTCATCTGTCTATTAGCTTTGTTAATAACACTGCATGTTTTTTTATCTGCTGTTTTACATATACCTGATTTTTCGCTTTTATCAATTCCCTGAGAATGACACCATTATCTTATTGTGAGTTTTTTTGCCTGGCTTCATTGACGTATACTTAATAAAGTACAGTACGATTACAATCAGTTAACGATTCGGTTTTTCTCGGATATCATCGCCTAAATCCGGAGACGGAAATGACACGAAATACATTACCGCGATTTCTTTTAGGTAGCATTCAATTTGAAGTATCATAAACGCAATGCATAGCACCTTCCAAGATGACATTACTAACCGGTAGACCTAAGAAATTTATTATGCAGAAGCGACATGAATTTGAACATTCATTATTTATTGAAGCTATACTTGTATACAATATATAAAAAAAATACATATATAACTCAATAATTTACTGTTTGATGTAAGTAACAGTACGATATTACGTCGGATTAATAATTGATAATAATCACCAAATTAAAAAAATTAAAACCGACTTCAACCGATTTTTGTTGATATTTACTTTCTTCTTTTTAAATAAATTAGCTTCTTTTCTAATACATTATTTACAATTTCACGAGATTGAGCAACAATTTTTTTACCACGCTTTAAATTTGTTGAAGCCATGATACATAACTATTGTAACTTAATTTTGATAAAATTTGATAGAATCGAATATTTTCACGAATGAAATTAGCGTTCATAAACATAAATGTATCATATACTTCAAACTGTTTATATTGACACTAAGAAGGCAGACTGTCAAAATAGTCAATTATTTTTCTTATTTCAATATTAAGGTTGTGTTAGTTTTGAGCTACAGAGGAGATTTTGTTGCTCATATTGTTCTTGTATTGTATTCAATAAGACAACGAGTAATATAATTAAAGGTCATATCTGTAAATTGATAACTCTATGTGAGAGATGAGGGATTCATGACAATTACCGAGGTTGGCCGATTTTAATCGTATTGTAAATAGATTCACAATGCCGAATAATAATGTCAAGAAATATGCCCCAAAATGACAACTCATGTTTTATTTCAGTGCAACTACTAATAGCGTTTACTTATAACCTGCATTAAGATATCAATATGTTTCATACAAAAGAGAACTTAGTTTTTTAGGCTAGAAGTACCATATTATAATAGAGCCGTTAGCATCTGAGCGTTAGGGTAATAAAACTCTGCTATCTGCTTCTCGCTCGCACTCATCCTTAGTTGCCGGCGGGTTTTATTACCCTAACGCTCAGATGCTAACGGCCCAGGTATAGCAAATAAGAATCAAACAGATTAAAAAGTTTTTAGTTTTATTGACATTTCATCATAATGTGACTTGACTGAACACGTCAAAACTAAATAGCGATAGAAAGGAGTCGCTTTATAAAATTATTTTAGTAATATTGTATTTATTTAAACCGAATGACCGAAATAAATAAATCAGGTTTATTTATTTTTACAAGCGGGAATACCTATACACCTAACGTTTTCAAAATGATTTATAAATATACACAAAACATTGTTCGGTGGGCATTACGTCTCAGTCTCTGTGCAGCTGACAAAGTTCTTAAAAATTAGTGAAAAGGGAATAAGAACTAGGAATGTAGATCATTTAAGCGAGGTACTCGTCACGGGGGATGGTGATGTCGACGAGCACTGCCTGGCGTTTCGATCGATCTGTCAGCACGATATCAGGCCTATTGACAAGAATAGTCCTGTCCATGATGACAGGACTATTCTTGTCAATAGACCTGACTGGTGCAGGAGTGTACTTAGTAAGGCACTTCGGAGACCACAAGACCGTATAGCAGAGCAGGTTGCTGGAATAATTCTGGCTACAAGGTTATGTCTGTGCAAGTACTCGCCGTTAGCAAGATGACCAAAACCGGAGATAATATGCCTGAGTGACTCTTTATATTATTATTATTTATGTTTGTTACCTCGGAACTCCATCATTTATAAACCAATTTGAAAAAATATTTTTTTCCTTGAAAGGGACTTCCGAAGTGATGGGACTACTGTCATCAGGTCAGGGTCAGGATGATGGGGTCCTGGAGAAATCGAGAGTAATCTTAAAATATTATAAGGGCACCTATAGAGATTTGGGTATTTTGTATAGTAACTCGTGCATTTGCTCTTGAAAAGTACCATTTAGTCAATTACAAGTGTCATCTGATCAGGATCTGATGATGGATTCCTGAAGGAATCGAGGGAACTCTTCAAATATTTTAGGCACACTAGCCAAATCAAATCTTGAGCATCAATTTAGCCTAAGTTCTGCTTTGTGTAAATGATTCGAGTGTTCAAATTTAATAAGTTATACTTTTATAAAGCAAATATTGTTGTAGTAGAAAAAATAAGAAATTGTATGTTTTTAAGTATACATTTTATTTTACGATTATCTACTGAACTTGGCACCCATTTAGATCTCAATTCCTTTCTCGGAGAAGTTGTCAACGACGCATATTCTTAATATTGAACTTGGCTCCCATTTTCAAATTGATGTTTTTGGTGGGATTGATGAATTAGTGGGTGATTGTTGCGCAGGCGAGCTGGACGGGAACCGGCCTGTGCCGTTCCGGCTGACGCCCAACATCTCCGAGCTGCTCACGACCAACGGCATCACGGGGCCGCTGACGGCGTCCGCCATCGCCGTGGCCCGGTGCCTCGTCACACCAAACTTCAAAGTAATTATAGATACATTATTATTTTAACCAGCCTATGAGAGTTGATGAACTTGCTCACGATGGATTACTTGAACACTATGTTCTGACGCTGACGCCAATTTATTTTCAGATACAATCGATCCTTCGCACTATCCTGCGAGACGAGATGGTGACCGGCTACAGGAAGCGTCTGGAAGACAAGCCGGGCCTCGCCGCCGCGGGCACCTCCGCAGACAGCAAAGCCATGGAAATGGACAACGAGACCATCATCAATATGGTCACCAAGGCCGTGACGGCGATCACGAACCGCCTCACGTTCTTGACTCAGTTCGACGGTCCCGACAGCAAGGTGGCCACCCTAGTCACGGCCGCTAGCAGTCTCGACAACCTCTGCCGCATGGACCCGGCCTGGCATCCGTGGCTGTAAAATATACACTTGGTCCTTCGAGCCGGATTGCGTAAAATTAATTGGTTTTACACAATCTTGTTATTTAATTGTTAGGCAATAAAAATACTGTTGTGATAACGTAATTTGGTCTCCCGGACCGAATGAACCCCCGTAGATTGAATAAAATCAGTTGATTTTACATGTCCTTTGGTAGTTTTATAAAAACAAGTACAGTATATTGGATTAGAAAGAATTGTGTTTAAGATTTTGCAATTTCTTTAGGAGTGTAAGTTTTTTATTTAATAACCGTACTTTACTTATTCTCATATAGTTTTATTGTCTTTATTATGTTTATGTCGCAGTCGAATAGTATAATCCGTCGTTTCATATAACATCTAGCTGTTTTTGTAAATTACATTACAGCTAGCTGTTTTAAAAAACAGCGCTGTTTTGTAATACAGCGGGTTGGCGATAGCGAGATTATCATTACGATACGTTCTACAATATAGCGACAATCCGCCGTATTACATTACAGCTAGGTCTTTTACAAAACAGGGCCGTTATCGACGATTAGCGGAATTGTCAAAGGCCTCCTGTAGGTACGACGACACGGGCGAAGCGAGGAGGAGCATTAGGCTGAACTGCGACCCTAAAACATGTTCGGTACTGGCACTTCGCCGGCCACACACTCGCTTCGCTCGCTCGGCTCGCGCGCTCGTCGTCGTACCTAACGGAAGCCTTTAACAATCCAGCGGATTTTCCTTCAGCGGTATTCACTGATCGTCAACCCGCCGTATTACAAAACAGCGCTAAAAAACGTAAGACGGTGGATTACATTGCAGATTATGCCTGCCACATTTACACAGGTATAAAAACTATTTAGTTACTGAATCGAACTGAAGCGTTTTTGGATAAGTTTCATTTTAAGGGTCTCATTTAGAAATGTAAGAAATACCAACGAATTAGAATGCATAAATGAACTAAGCCGAGTACTTCAGATGGTATGACTGACAAGTATTCAGATTGCATGTGACGGAAAACTGACGAAAAACTTATAGTGATTTCAAGAGTAATAAAATGTGAAAATCATCTACCTATGTTGTTTTATTCTTGGATCCTTATATCCTGGACGATGATGTTTCATCAGCTTCGAGAATAAACCGCGGGTATACATATAGTGTCGCAATGATATGTTTTATGACCAACATAACGCACTCTTCTTTTTATAAACATATATTGAAGGTTTTGACGACCGCTAGCGAGCTTTGGAAGCCCTTCTCTTCAATCTTAATAATCGTCCCTCTGAGAAAGAAAAGTTAAAAACCATGCACACATACAAATTATAAATAATTCGTTAAGTTTGAATTTTGGGAAGCGCCTTGCTATTGATGATATCGCGATTTTGAGGCCTCATAGGACATTAAAATCGCAAAGCATGATGTAGGTCTGCTTTTTTGTCATGTTGTATGGATCAGTTAAGGTAGCAGGGACACAATTTTGCAAAACTTGTGCTGCGGAATTTTAAGTGTTTTTTTTCTTAAGCTTAATTCAAAAGTCATAAACATAAACTATGCATTTCTGACAAACAACAATTATGACATTTTTGAAGTTTATTAAATTTGTAACAATGTGAGCGAAACCACAATACATAATAACATACAAGTCACTCTAAACCCTATAGGGACCAAGCAATGGTCCTTCGAAGATGGTCAATTTTTCCCGAAAATTGTCAATTTTAAGTTTTACTTTCATCCGATTTAAAATATAATCGCTCGTCATATGAGAAATGTTATGGGAAATTAAGTTGTAAGTTTTAAATTGCTTTCTTTAATAAAGCATAGAAAGAAGTCTGTGAGACTAATACTTCAATTACAATCTCGAAAAAAGAAAAGAAGGTAAACATTGATTTTTGAATAGTGGGACAAAACGCTTTGAATACCTATTTACTTTTGTGTAGTACCTGCCAAAGGAAAAGGCATACAATATTTTTTAATTTGCCTGCTCGGTTAGTAGAATAGTATTAGTAGTAGATAGGGTAGGTACAGTAAGCTGCTGGAAAACGTGACCTGCATAGAAGTTTGTATGGGGGCTCGCAACATGTATATTTAGAAGCAATTAATGTTTAATGATCACAATCACTTGGTGTTTATTTTTTGGTTGAGGTCCATATTCAGGGTTTTCTCAAGTTCTTCACTATCTTCCTTAGGGTTTGTCGCGTTCTTCAGGTGTGGACTTTCTTGTTTTCCTCTGTGGTTTGGTTCTACCATCCACAACTGTGAGTTCAGAAACGTTGACGTGGCAGAAGTGAGGCAGGGTATTCAATATACCACCAGTGCGTTCAACAGAGCTTGTGATTCTTCTGGAATAGCAAGCGTCCATAGGCTACGGTGTCTGCGTTACATCAGGTAGACCGTAGGCTATATGCTTAAATGCCACCCACCCAAAAAAAAACACTTAGTTGTTCGTAGATCTGTGGTCATGACAAATTGAAAAGATTACAATGGAATCACGTTGCTCGGTGAGGATAAGTTTGCCTTCACGTTAAAAAAATTAGAATAGGGTTAACGACGCGTCGGCGTGTGAATGAATGGGTTGCATGTGCAAGTGACAGCAATGCAAGTTGCATAGGTGAAAGTACCCGCGCCAAGTGCAGGCTAACGAGCCCCCACCGCGCCGGCGCATTCGCTAATCTCGCTCAATCACTGGAGACGTTTGATTTAATCGCGCCAACAATGGGAAAGAAAGTGCAGCAATTGTAAGACGGCCAGGAAACATCTTGCTAAGGTTCGCCCAAGTTCCCAGCTTAGGAGTTTTATTTGTAATAATGTTATTGGTACCTAATCTTTCTTGCACCTAGAGTGGTAATAAGAATGCATTTTCTTCCTAAGTACGATTTGAACATCGTAAAGCTGTTGTCATAGTCAAATTGATGAAAAGAATACGCGAATGCTTAGATGCGCCTTTGTGGGCACTGAATTTGTTTGCTATAATACCTACCTAGTCTGCTGAACTTCTGTTGCGTAGTTCGCTCCGTTCAAATAAATGTACATGTATAGCTGTGGCAATTACAAGTTTGTTGCTTATCGGTGTACCTGCTGGCTAGGAGTCGATAAGGTTAAGTTATTTAGTTTTATTGTGAATTCTTCTAAGCCTATAGTAGAATGGTTGCTACGTCGGAGTCTACCCAGCCACGTCGTTGTCGGCGCGGCGCGCCGGCCAATATAGCGCGCGACACAGCCCGCTCTCCGCCCCCGCTGGCGCCCGGCGACTCCGGCGAGCCCAGTCCCGTCCGCGCCGCCGAGTCGTGCGTTAGTGCCGCGCTGTTCCGTATTCGCACTGCAAGTCTCTGACCACTGTACCCGACCGTTTATGACATTCGACAACCCCGCCCTGTGCCAGTGCATTTTCCCTAGACGCCTTGCGTTTTGATCACGAGAGAGCGCTGCTCCAAACCGAACCGTGGTGGGATTTTGTGGCTGCGTTTATTTATGTTGTCGTTTTGGTGTGGTGAATATTGTGTTATACGGACGAAAACCGTATTATCTGTGCTATAGTTTGTGGATATTTTTAACAAACGGTGGCATATTCACCAAGGTGAGTCAAAAACTTGTTTACTTCGTACGGACATAACTAAAATTCGCCGCGACGTGGCAAACGAATCGTTTCCAAACGATATTTAAGCGCAAAAGATAACTCGCGCATATAAACAATCGGTTACTAATAAGCCTGTTCGATTCATCGCTTTCTTTGCAGTTGTTTTGCTCGTCGTGCTGGCATTTATCAAAAGAACAGTTTCTCGTTTGTAGTTGTATACGTTATGACGTCACCTAATCAATTGATTGGGTACAGAGAGGACATGGGATCAAAATACCAGTTTTTGATTAAAGTATTTTGCTGATTAGATTCTTATTAGATCGGTCCTATCCCACTATCCCATATGGTGGCCGGAAGCGAGTGGATAAGAAAACACGGAGGAGAGAGGTGAAGTCGGCGCGGGGCGGTGCGCGGCCGGCGACCGCATTCCATATGGAATGCCGGATTAAACGCAATGTCAGTGTGACGGGGTTCGCCGCGGCCCGCGCCATGCACTGCCTGTTGCAAATTCACAACAATGTATCATGAGTGAACACCTACAAAGGCTTCTGTAGGGATATACATATTTGTAAACATTTTTAAGCACTCGGGTCCGTGCGCAAACTCTGGAATGTAAATAACCCTCCTTTCCTTCTGCAGTCGGGTAAAAAGTACCTACCTTATGATTTAATATTATCCACACAGTTTTAAACGACCACCTGTTGGACGGAGTGGATCCAGGTTACTAACGATAAACGCCTTTTCTTCCAACTCCGCTGCATTTTAGGCACCTTTGAAGGTATTAAGTTCACTTGTCCTTAACTAACGAATTGTGGAATGCAATCATGCAAATCGATTTTTACCCATTTCTTTCGTAAAATTTGGTACCAATGACCTGGTTAAGGTCGCGGGAGTTCGCTGGATGCGGGTGGCGCAGGACCGGTCACTTTGGCACTCTTTGGGGGAGGCCTATGTCCAGCAGTGGACGTCTTTCGGTTGATATGATGATGATGAGTATAGACTCTATACTAGGTACCTACATTACTTGAAAACTGTCGTGGAAAATTACTCGTTAATTTGTGCTTTGTTAAACGTCTCGTTCAAAAATAGAATTATGTACTTAGGAATTATAGGGTTTCCCTTCTATTGGATTTTTTTGCGAGAATGTACTTACTTATGAGTGTCTGTTTACGTCCCGCGCGGACTCTGCGGGACGCATACTCTAGGGCTCCAGAAACGGGACGTCCCGCGTACAGCGGGACGGTTGGCAACCCTACTACAAGCGTACGTAACCTCAGATCATAAAAGATTTTTTGTTCTGAGTACGTAACGCCGCACCTCTAATATGGACGCTGTTTTTAAATGATATTTTATCAAACTTGCAATGAAATGTTGACATGACTTACGTTACACTAATTTCATATATACCTACAGCCTAACACTCCTGACTAGGCCTGTAAAGCAACCTTCTTCTGTTTTTAAACGTCAAAGTGACACAACGTCTTGGCATTCAACCATCAAAAAAACATTAGAACTAATGTAAATATCACCGGGTAAAAGCTAACCCAAACAGGTTTAAAAAAAAGTTTGGTGCGTAAATTGAAAAAAAAGTTTTCTTTTCTTGTTGGCCGGATTTCTCAATACCTAGTTCGTAATTATTTTCAAACTTTCTAATAAAAGCCATCGATTTCGAAATGAGTTCGGACAAAAGTGATATGGGATTGAACTGTAGGTATTACGCCTCCGGAATTGCGAGCGGAGGCAAAAGTAGCCATGAATAATTTACTGCCCCGAAATCAAGTTAGGTACATGACGGCGTATGAAATTTTTATTTTCATCACATTTGCCAGTAAAGAGCTTCATAACGCGCAGGCATACAGAACTACAATGACCTAAATTACGCCCACAGGCGTAATAGTTTTTTTCTTAAATTGTATCTGTCAATCTTGCGTCAGTTATAAAGTAAGGACGGAGGTTATAACTCGAACACGATCTTTGGATGGTATTTACAAATAAATTCAAACGTAAAACACTAATAAAATATGATTAATAGAATTATTTAAAGATTTCAAAATTAAAATGTAGCAATTTAGTGTCCGTGTAAAATATTTTGAACTGTGATTTTAAATCGTGGCTGTATGCCGAAGGGTTTTGCTTTACGCGCCTCACGTCAAATTCAACGAAATGGACGACTGTCATTTTGTAGTTTTTATTGCGATTAGTAACACTTTCGTTCGGGTATTTTTGGATCTCTGTAAAGCGTTCGACACTGTGTCAACAGAAATCTTACTAAGTAAACTTAATGCCTTGGGCGTAAGAGGGGTAGCTCTCAATTGGTTTCACAGTTACCTGACTTACAGGCGTCAGGCGGTTAAAGTTGGCGAATTCTGCAGCGACGAGTTGCCACTCACTTTTGGAGTTCCACAAGGCAGCATCCGTGGTCCTACGCTATTCCTCGTATACGTCGATGATATCCTTAGGCTTAATCTGGATGGTGCTGATGTAATTTGCTATGCGGACGACACAGTGTTACTGTTTTTCGGTAAGACATGGGAACATGTTTTTAACCTGGCAGAGCGTGGGCTATCTGGCATTTCTACATGGCTAGAAAACAATTTGCTTACTCTAAATACGATTAAATCTAACTTTCTTGCATTTTCTAAGTCCCCAGTATCTTTTGCTCATCTAAAGAATAATTTACTAATACACACAAGTAAATGTCCCAGCCGTGACAATAGTTCCATCGCATGCTCCTGTAGTTCAATTGGAAAAACTGATAAAGTCAAATATTTGGGACTAATAATTGATAATAGGCTATCCTTTAAGCAGCATATTTCTGCACTATCCAATAAAGTCAGAAAATGTATTTACATAATAAAGAAACTCCGCTACTGTGCCTCGGAACAAGTGCTTCGTATTGTATACTATGCCTTGTGCCAATCAATACTACAATATGGTATATCTGTTTGGGGTAGTGCTCCAAAAAGCACTCTGCTAGTTCTGGAGAGGGCACAGCGCGCAGTAATTAAAGTAATGCTCCGAAAACCTTTTCTTTTCCCCACGGACACTCTTTATAGAGACTCCAAACTTTTGAGTGTAAGACGACTTTACGTGTTAAAAGCTACTTCGCGAGCTCATGTAATAGTTACAAAATTATCAATTTTTCCGCAGCTCCTGACCAAACGTGTATTTAAAGTCCCTCTACCTAATTATAAAACATTATTCGCAAGACACTCACCTGACTATATGCATCGGCGTATTTACAATGAGATCTGCAAAGTTCTTAAGATTCAACATTACTCTATTGGTAACGCTATGGCGGTTGTGAAAAAGTGGCTTGTCTCTCTATCATATAATGACACGGAGGCCCTACTTCTTATTAAGTAAAACTCAATCCTGCACACTAACTAACGCACATATGCACACACACGCACACGCACGCACATACACACACAAACACACACACACACATACACACACACACGCGCGCACACACACAGACACACAGTTTGCGCATGCGCTCTTAAATGTATAATGCTTTTTATTACTTTCTTCTTTTGAGTTCATTCTGATTCCTTGAATAACTTTTACAAATTGCACTCCAGGGTCCCAAGATACAGGCTCAGCCTAGTTTGGGGTCCGCCTGGCATCTCATTTTATGTAAACATGTGTATTGTTAAGCAAATAAACGATTTTGATTTGATTTGATTTGATTTAAAACGTATATGTTTCCTTGAAAATGTGATGAAAAACATTGTATGCGACGGTAAGAATGTTACAAACTAGAGTCATCAAAACCTTCCGCCTTCGGCGTCGGGCTTCTAATAGGCTCTCGTTTGTAAATCATATCTTACCGTACTTGTGACACAATGTACTATTATTTCATTGCAAGTCTAAGAAAAGCACTATACAAATTTCGGGGTTGCCTGCCGCGTATCCCTATCCTATTTTATTTTATTTATTTATTCAAACAATTATTACACAGTATTATAGTTACAAAACTTATGCGCTGTGAATCTTAGAATTAACATTACTTGATCACTTAATATACTACTGAGGACCGTCTGTTATCGATCGCCTCGCAGAACCTCAAGCATTCACAACAGACTTTTACCCAGCTACTAGCAAAAACATCCCAGTTAGATGCAGATTCTATGCGAGAAGTACATTGAGGTAGTGTCAGCTCGAATAAGCGGCGACTTACTATGTGCCACAGTTCGCGTC
Source organism: Epinotia nisella (assembly GCA_932294315.1). Taxonomy (NCBI): domain Eukaryota; kingdom Metazoa; phylum Arthropoda; class Insecta; order Lepidoptera; family Tortricidae; genus Epinotia; species Epinotia nisella. The sequence goes on along the minus strand of OW028677.1, from coordinate 16,965,540 downwards.
TCTGGAGGAGCAAGCAGTGGTCGGTTTCGCGGACGTAGATGTATCCGAGATTGCAACGGAATGTGCACTGTGCAGCCTCACTATCCGCCAGTTCAGGGCTGTTAGAACCACCACGTAAAATTTTACAACCACCCGTTATTAGTACGTAGGTATATAGATATCCTATACTATTAAATGAGCAATATTTGTATATATATATATATATATATATATATATATATATATATATATATATATATTTGCAATCACGTTCTCGGAAACGGCTCTAACGATTTCGATGATATTTGGAATATAGGGGTTTACGGGGGCGAGAAATCGATCTAACTAGGCGATGTGAATATATTAATCTGGCGATTTAACTCTATTGTTTTCAACTCATACCTACTGCCAGCGATTCGATTAGACAAGAATAAAATCTATTCCAAGATTAATCCTTCCATGCTACTATTCGTTTGTTTTGTCACATTTCGTTTTAAACTCTTTCCAATTGAGCGATTTGATACTAACATTAGTATTTATATAGATTAAATATAGCGTCGTGTAGTACCCATAACACAAGCCTTATTGAGCTTATTACGGGACTAGATCGATTTGTGTAAGGTTGTACAAACAGTACTTCGATACAGCGGTAGTCAACTTGGCACTGCTGGAGAGACGTCTTACTGGAAGAGAGAACGCCAAAGGCATGGAACAGAGGGGTGGTGGTGCTGTTCTTCAATAAGGGTGACAACACCCTGCTGAAGAACTACCGACCCATCTCACTTCTGAGCCATGTCTAGGTATAAGCTGTTTTCGAGAGTCATTACAAATCGTCTCGTACGCAGGCTAGATGACTTCCAGCCTCCCGAACAAGCCGGTTTCCGAAGAGGCTTTAGTACCGTAGACCACATCCACACGCTCCGTCAGGTTATACAGAAGACTGAGTATAACCTGCCCCTCTGCTTAGCGTTCGTGGACTACGAGAAAGAGTTCTGTACTACAGTCTCTCCAGAAGTAAAACATGTGATGTACAGTCACGGACTTTAATTGTTGAGCCATAGAGCTCACTTTATACTGGACACTTCACAGCTTCATAGAAAACCAAAATTAGTTGACACCTAAATGGCTCAACAATTAAAGTCATTGACCGTACCAACTACCCACTCAACATGGACGTCACTGGCTAAATCAGATAAGCCGAGCGCTTGTATCCTGAATAGCCATCAGTATCCATACATGATATCGATGGCTCATTCCACTATCTCAGCGTCTATATATAAGTACGTCAGAAATTTTATTTTTATACGTCAAGGCACTCCAAATCTAGGCGTCTATATATAAGTACGTCAGAAATTTTATTTTCATACGTAAAGGCACTCCAAATCTAAGAAATTCCATGTAGGTAAGATAATTAAAAACGTCAGACGTAAGTGGAACATCTCGAAGTTAGATTCCAGTAAGGTTAGGTTTGTTAGGTCACTGTTAGGCCGCACATGATCCCTCATGTTCATGTTGCTTTGCCAAATTGACAAACTTATACAGACTTATAGTAAACATTGTACCGTTTTTCAAAATTGTTTACCAAAGTTCTGCAATTAAGTTTCAAAATAAGATTATTTCTTGGTTTAGTTCTAAGGACTCATTCCCGATAACGTCGATGTGCAATCACAACGAAATGACTATAACTCGTATATGACATATATTTATTGGGTTATAAATCAATTATTTTATTCAAGATGCGTTTTCTGATGCTACTTAGTACCTACCGCGTGAAGCATTTGTGAGTCGATAGTGCGTGCCACATTTCGAAACTCGTCCGCAGGCGCTTCCGTTCCGTCCCGCAGCCATGATTTATTATGATACGGATGGGTCATACCACAAGGTTTTCTGGGGTTCCGTGCCCAAAGGATATATAAATCAAGACGGCTAAGGAAAAATCACATTCAGCCAAAGATAACCACCCGCGAACCGCGCGGTTTTCATGGTGATATTTTTTTTTGCTTTTAGGGTCCGTACCCAAAGGGTAAAAACGGGACCCTATTACTCAGACTCCGCTGTCCGTCCGTCTGTCACCAGGCCGTATCTCATGAACCGTGATAGTTAGACAGTTGAAATTTTCACAGATGATGTATTTCTGTTGCCGCTATAACAACAAATACTAAAAACAGAATTAAATAAATATTTAGGGGCGCTCGCATAGTCCGACTCGCACTTGGCCGGTTTTTAAAGCAAATGTTGTCTTGCCTGTGGTCAATAGGCGCTTACGTGCATATAAATAATGTTTTCACTTCTCATGATTGCAAAGTTCGCCTTTGTGCTGGATGTAAGTTGCACAAAATGCCACTTTTATGCTTATGCTCTAGTGCACAAAGTATTTATTTTACAGACTAAGATAAGCGGGTCTAACAGCCACACACACAATAAAACTTCATAGAATAAACTTGTTATTTTATTTGATTTGGATTAATCAATTTACCTTCTGTGTTTTCAATTACTAAATTAATAAAACAGATAAATTAGAAGTCACTTATTATTAAAAAACGTATCAAAACGTTAAACGACTTGGCAGTATGAAGTACCTAAGAAGTCTAATATCTCTTGTCGAAAACTCGAAAATGAAACATAAAAATATTAAGGGACGGGAATAAACTAATTTTATTCAATTTTGCAAATTTTATATTTGTTACTTTCTCGCAATCGAAGTGAAAAGCAGTATGTATATATAGGTATCCACCCTCGCCGGTGGCATTTGTACAATCTACTATTTTATCGGATAATAATATAAAAGAGGAGACGCCGTTTATGCGGATTAAGAGTTCAACCAAAAATTAGGCTTAAACTTTGACAATGTCCACAGGAAAGAAGCGAACCTAAATCTGTTTATGACCCGGATACTGTTTCGGCCCTTGCTTCTAATGTATAACCACAGAAGTTATCATACTACTAAATGTATGCTTAAATACATTGAAGTTGCATATTCTAACTTCAAATGTTTATCTACAGATCCGGGTGTTAGGTCAATCAAACTTACACAATATCTGTGACCTTTAATCTTGTTTCAGATATTCCTTTGTATTCTCCGAACTACAATCATGTCTCTGTTTGTTTCACTACTTCACGTCAACAGTAATCATGTTATTATTATGTTGCTTCTACTTTGCATACCTATTATGGATAACCTTATCCCTATTGTTTTCATGTAGGCAAGTGTTACTGGGGAGGTATCTGTCCGAGTAAGTAAAGATTATTGTTGGAATTGTTTTTAAGTATATTTTGGAGAGTAAAATGTATACAGTGGCATGTGCTTGTGCACTAATATTATGGTAATACTTATTTACGATACAAATGCAGAAAATAGGAAATTCGCAACGAGTGGTGATAAATTAAAACACGACCGAAGGGAGTGTTTTAAATCGACACGAGTTGCGAATTACCTATTCGCACGTGTATCGTACTCGTACAACGTTTTACAGTACATAATGGCTCCGTAAAGTTTCGACATATGCACGGAAAGTGCCATTTCCGCACTCGTGCGGAAAAGTAGCACCATGTGTGCGGTAATAGTTATTTACTGTACACATGGTGTTACTTTCCCGCACGAGTGCTGAAATGGCACTTTCCGTGCATATGTTGAAACTTTAATGAGCCATATGTACTGTAAAACGTTGTACGATACGATACACGTGCGAATAGGTAATTTGCAACTCGTGTCGATTTAACATATGCACGGAAAGTGTTCATTTCCGCACTCGTGCGGAAAAGTAACACCATGTGTACTGTAAAAATATTTTCCTGTATGTTGGCCAATTCATATGTATGACAACTTAAAGGCGCGAAGTACGAACTTAATACTGACGTGATTGATAATTAATGTTTGTAAAAGGCCCGTTCAATATTGCTTCAATATTCATTGCTGATAAAATATAAATACTGACAAACCAGTATCGTGACTAATACTCAGTGTGAAATCTAGCAGAAACTCAAATAGGTATATCTAGACTTTTTGACTGAATGCGTCAAGAGCCATGCCATAAAAAAAAACTCAAATAGAGTAAAGACTTAAAGAGACGTTTGACAACTCGCCATCATCAAATTTCGTGTGATGTTTTGTTCAAATTTGTTTATAAATTTATTGAAATTACGCCCTAATGCCAATTTTGCGCGTATAAGTTCCCATATCAAATTTTTTTTATATTTTTTATGCTTTATTTATCATTTGGTATGCGTTTCGTGAAGGTCTATTCGTACACCGGTTTGAAATTATTAATGAATAGTTATTGCAAGCCCGCCATTTTGACGTCACTGACAGCTGACGGATATGATAGCAATAGATTTCAAGAAAAAGTAATTAAAAATTGAATGAAGTCAAATATTTCGGAAAATTAATTAATCGTCGCAGTCGGATAAAAACTATCCTAAGCAAAAGCTAGAATAATATTGTACCATGAAAATGTTTAATGTTTTTCTGTTCATGGGAAGCCGAGATCCTTCGTGACAAAATAATGTTTTGAATGATACCTACTGGCTGATTCTTTTTTTTGAATTCCGAGATTTATTTTAAGTTATAGGTAACTTTATAATTGTAGATTAATTGAAAACTTCTTTTCAAAGTGTTTTGACATTATTACTTCTGTAAGTTTGCTAATAGGCATTGCGTTAGACATTTTGTAAAGCGAATGACGAGATGCTCGTCTGTTCTAGTGATGAAATCTTAAAGAGATATAATCGCATTCCGCGGTGAGCCCCTCTTTCTTGCGGCGTCTATTGCATGCCGCCGCAGCCGCACGGGCGAGTGGTTCTTTAAGTGGGGTTTGCACTTACCTTCACTAAGGTGCTGATGCGGTAGCCTCCACTCATTTTGTACTATCAATTACGCATGACTACGTAGTTAATAAAATCTGTATATCGTTTCTATAGATTTACATTAATCCGAGTCCAATTATGATTTGTTTGACGTTTACAAATTTCGATTATTTAGAGTTGAACCTGCATAATTGTATATTAGGGTGATTTGGTGGTAATAGGGCGGTAAATGAAGAAGCTATCGAGCATAGCGGGGTAACGGTTCCCTCGTGTTTGCAGAAGCACTGCTGAGCCGTGTGTGCGTGTGCGCCACTCACGCCCAAACACAGACGCAAGCGCTCACGCCATAGCTCGGCCGTTGAACCGAATGCTCGAGGAATTTCTCCAACGCTCGCTCCGTTTGTAGACGAAGAAGGAAATTACGGCTGTTGGAGGGGTGTCAGTCAGGGCTGAGGATGAGTTAATGCCGTGAGTGACGTCGTGGGCCCGAACATTGAAGTGCTTGGTTAAAGGAGTCGATATGAATTTATGAAATGATATCTACTTTAAAACTTATTTTGTAACCATGATCGAGCTTAGTAGGTATTGGATTGGAGGTAGTGATTTGTCGTAGGCACGTGTGCGAATGTTCTCGCAATCGCCCGCATACCAGTCTAGGGTGCGGGCTGGGCTAATGTTTCAAATCACCGATAAATTTGTTGTGTTGTGCCGTATTGCCGTCATTTTATATATATAACAGTTGGTTCTTTAATATCATACATAATCGATGACTCACCGGAACATCAATGTTGATCAATGCAGTTATCTAATATCGGTTCACTGTGGACATGCTGTGTTTTTGGGAGAATGAACCGATATAAAATTTATAAAAGACAAGAGTTTGGATTAGGACGAATATTGTTGATAAAAAATAGTTTAGGGATCAATGTATATAAGGTTCCATTACATGGGGTCATTAGTTTATAAACATCACGAGTAGGTACCTATCATGTGATAAATTTACGTTTAGATAAAAAAGGTCAACACCCGTCCATTTAACAAACATAAACGTTTAAATACACTGAAGTTGCATACTTACATGGTAACGTTTAGTACCTATAGTAGTGTCATTTGAAATTTAATACTTTTTCGTCATTAGTTTTACTAATAATAAAAGGTTGCATCATTTAGCGTTCACTTTCAGAGTTTCGACACTCCGCATGAGCTACATGCACGTTGCACAAACGTCCGCCTTGAAGGACCAGCGAAGTTTAAAGATAACAATCGGCGCATTTCAAGGGTCTAAAATGACAAACTTACTAATGGAACTGCTAGGTGTCGTGCAAATCTTGCGACCAGTTTTCTCGGAATTGGCCTGCTATAGCTTGTTTAAAGCGGTCATAGCGGCTGATCTATTGTTCTTTGTCGTGATAAGAGGCTAGCTGTTTAAAATAGGGCATTTAATTTGTGATACCCTTAGGTGGAGACGGTGGTGCAGTGGCCGGTGGCGAGAGAGAACGCGGCGACCTTGGGCCTGCGCCGGCGCGGACGTTCGTTGAACGCACCCCGCACCCCGCCAGCCGCGCCTGCGCCCTCATGCCCACCTCAACTCGTTTGCGTCTCGATAATTCTTAATTGAAATAGAAATAAGCGCATTCTTTAAATCGTTCCCAGCATTTGTTGAATGAAATGCTCGTGAATTAGTTTAATGTCACTTTTTTATAGTTAGTGAAGAAACAAATCTATCATTAACTATTTGTCATCAGATCATGATCAAATGAAACTCGAACATGAAGAAGATAGTACCTAGTTAGGTATGTCTATTGTGTCTTAATAGGGTATTTTATCTATCAAAATTAAATGATCAAAGTATTTTTTATAGTTTTTACCATAAGAAATACGAATATACTTAACACGATTTTGTTATAAAAACATGAGATTTATATTTAATTTGAAAATTAAAATCGTTTTATTATCTGTAGGTATGTTACGTGACCTCAATTTTGTTTTCTGTGAGTGACGTCAGAATATAGCATATCCAAAAACAAGTTTTCGTTGTTAACAGCATTTGACGTTTCTGTTTCTGCACATAGTATCTTCTTAGTAGTCTGTGATTTGGTGTTGCAGTTAATCTGGCTAACCAAATTTTACGCAATTTTTTGGCGAGAAATTCAAAAAATATAGTAGGAATTCTAGTTTTGATACTAGAAAATATTTTTGATTTTCGGTGCCGTGTGCACAGAAAATCAATAATTATAAAATGTATTTAAAAAAATTGTAGAATATGAGAAAACAAATTATGCCAGTTATGAAGACCGTTACGGTACATATTTCATTGTAGTTTATGATCATAATATTTGCATAAATTCTAACTAATTTATCATAAACATCATCGCTCTGGAAACTCGCCGCTGATGTGTAGATATTGATAACTTATAATTACTATCGATTGTTTCGTTATTTATTCGCGTTATCGATAAGTGGGCGGCGAATGTTTTAATGTCACGCACGAAGGTCTTTAAAAGTCTCTCCTTTTTCCGTTGTGGAGACTCATTAAACAATGGCGTATCTAAAAAAGGCTGTCCGTCTTTTGTCTAAACGTGCATAATTTGTTTACTTAAAATACTTATCGCCAAAACAAGCGAGTGTCTGATATGCTGCATTATTTTTGCCATAGCGGGTACCTGAGGCCCGACGGGCGGCCGGCGGCGGCGCCACAGCGAGCAATGACTCCTAACGTGCTACGTCATATAGTTTGCAAGAATTATAATATTACAGAATGCTACTCGCCGAACCGAGAAAAATCCCATTCTGATAATCTATTACAGCGTCTGGATATTCTAATCCCAAATACTACTACTTAATAATACTATACTACACTACTACACTATAATACAATACTTCTATACTATAATACTTATAATAAATCTCTAAATTGAAAAAAGAATCAGCCAGTATCATTTCAGACTTTGTTCTGTCACGAATGATCTCGGCTTCCCATGAACGGAAAAACATGAAACATTTTTTATAGGTACATTATTATTCTGGCTTCCGCTTAGGATAGTTTTTATGCGACTGCGACAGTTAATTAATTTTCCTAAATATCTGACCTCTTAAAAATTTTCATTTCTTTTTCTAATATATATATCGCTGCCACATCTGTCAAGCTGTCAGTAACGTCAAAATGGCAGAATGGATTTGTCTTTTACCTATTTAATAATTTAGATCCGGTCTACGATAGACATTTACGAAACGCATACCAAACGATCAAACATAAAAAATAAATATTTCTATATATATATATTCTAATACGAGAACTTATATGCGCAAATTTCGTATTCAGGCGTAATTTCAATAAATGTATCAACAAATTTGAACAATATTATATGTAACACGAATTTGTTTTTTTTATGTCATGGCGCTCTTTGCGTGTTCAGCCAAAGTATAAGGAATGGGATTAAAAGAAAATACGGATAGATCGAAAATGTAAAAGACAAGGGAAATACCAGGAAAGAGTAGTATAATATAAAATTATATCAGGCTTTAAATATTCCTATACAAGGATGAGACATACTTTTTTTACCTTTTTTATGTTTTGAGTTTTGACTAAGACAAATGACTACAAACAGCCAAGTGCTCACGTTTAAACGCCTAGCAATTTGTCACAACAACTTACTATAGTTAGACTGGTTAGGACTGTATGGCTGTCTCTTTCCAACTATTGCAAGTTGGTGTGACAAATTGCGCCCGTTTGTAGTGTGCCACAGTGGCGCGGCCTGCGGTGGCGGTCAATAGTAAATTTGACAGCTAATGACAAGCTTACTATTTGACTGGCGCGGCCTGGCCGCGGCAGTCTGTGAGAAGCTTAAGGCCTGGACCACACTGGCGCGGCCTGCGGTGGCGGTCAATAGTATAGTAAATTTGACAGCTAAAATCAAGTTTACTATTGACCGCCGCGCCCAGGCCGCGCCAGTCTGTGAGAGGCTTAATGCCTGCAACACACTGGCGCGGTCTGCGGTGGCGGTCAATAGTAAATTTGACAGCTAATGACAAGTTTACTATTGACTGCCGAGGCCAGGAAGAAACACCAAACTGGCGGCGGAGTCTACGTTTGTTCGGTTAAGTTCGGTGATAAGAGGGGAATGGTATTTTTTCAACATTTTCCTTTTAGAATGTGCAATTCAAGCCCTTCCTATGATACCCCACTGGGCTTACTAACTAGACTTTTAATTTTTGCCCTCTCCCCTCTTATCCGTTCTTTTTTATAGAAATTAAAAATATATAGGTATTTAATATTTTCATTTTCCATACACGTGGATTAGCTTTGTTTACAACTATTCCAAATTTAAAATTGATAGCATGGGTAGTTCCTGAGATATTTCACTTTGCGACAGACAGACAGACGGACGGAGTATAAGGGTTCCGTTTTTACCTTTTTGGTCCGGAACTCTAAAAGGCGTTTGGAGTAAGCTTATCTATAAATCATGTAACTCAGCCATAAGGAAGCCCTTTTCGTTTTAAACAATCCATACTAATATTATAAATGCGAAAGTAACTTTGTCTGTCTGTTACCTTTTCACGTTTAAACTGCTGAACTGATTGAGGTGAAATTTGGTGCACAGATACTTTGAATTCCAGGGAAGGACAAAGGATAGTTTTTATCCCAAAATTAATTACCTAAGGGAGTGAAAAGGGGGGAGAAAGTTTGTATGGAGCTACGATGTAAACGAGTTCCACGCGGACGAAGTCGCGGGCAAAAGCTAGTCTAAAATAAACATGTTGTCATTCCTTTATAAAGATATGATTATGTCCCCTTATTTATTGTTGTTTGTTTACCTGTGGTTGCCTTTCCTTAGAAACACGAGCGTAGTTGCATACAAAGAAGATGCGTTAAGGATTTTCCTCGTTGGCTCGGCTGCAGGCCGCTGACACGACGACACGTACATTATTAATGGCGAGGTATCGCCAGCTCGTAAGCGATACGTGCCGTGCTGTTTGCGGTTATTTTTATCTTCGTTATTAGTAAAATATTTAAATGTGTCATGTTGCTTCAAGTCTAGTTTTCTTACTAGGATTATAAAAAGAAGATTATTAAAATACAATAATTTACTTTAAAAACAAAACTTTTACCGACATCAATTCAGTAGGTTAGGTACTCCGCCCAGCCGTATATGAACATTTCCTTTCCACTTTACCACATGAACTGCTTTCCGAGAGTAAACGTTGATCATTATCTACAGAAAAAAATCATATCGCTGTATGTGGGCTGATAATATTTGAGGAGTTCCGGCGATTCCTCAGGGATCTCAAATTCACCTTTAATTAGTTGCTATTTCAACGGAATTTACAGTTTTAAGTAAAAATTACCTACTAGTATTAGTGAGTTCCGTAACTCATCTGTGGTCTTCATCAAAATTGCGATTTTCGGGTGTAAATAGACTTACCTACTTAGTTGTAATAGAAAATACCGAAATTACTACATGCGTGCCTAATATATTTGAGGAGTTCTCTCAATTCCTCATGGTTCCCATCATCCTACTGGAGTTTTGATAACAAATGGGATCAACCTGGAAGCCTATAGTTTGAAAAACAAAAAAAATACGAATCGGTTCATAAATGAGTAAATGACGGAGTTCTGAGGTAGCACACATTAAAAATAATAATGGTAACTGCCCCGGACCACAGTCCTTCGTAAACCGGGGGGAGGAGATGGCCACTCTGGCCCAAAGGAATCTATCAGGATTGAACGTAGGATCTTCCAGGGTGACAGCCTAAGTCCTTTGTGGTTCTGCCTAGCGCTGAATCCGCTCAGCACCCTGCTGAAGGATTCAGGGCTAGGTTGCCGGCTTTGGAGAGAGGCGCGCGAGCTCGCTCGATTTTTCTCGCACTATACATCTCCCTCTTATTAGAAAACTTAGAAAGAGAGGTATAGTGCGAGAAAAATCGAGAGAGCTCGCGCGCCGTCTTGTGATAGCCGTCAGCTCTATATGGATGACCTTAAGCTATTTGCACCGAATAGACATGACCTGTTGGAACTACTGAAAACAACAGAAATCTTCAGTAGCGCCATCAAAATGAAATTTGGTGTCGATAAGTGTCTTGTCTGCACACCAAATACTATCCATATTGTTATTTTAATACTGCCTTCTTCACTAATTTCACTATATTTCCTAATTAGATAGATAATTCATTTATCCTAGTCGCTTTTTATTTAAAATTAATATCAATAGCGCAAGAGAGAAGAATAATACCTATACCTAATAAAATCAAAAACAATCAACAACAGCGCGCGATTATTTTTAAAGGGGCGGGGCGCCGGACGTGCGTTCGGAAACTGCATCTGTGGTATACGTTCTTAAAAATTGAGATTATTAAAACTAGAATCATTAAGTGGTCAGCGTATAACTATATATTACCAGCGTATTCTTGTTAACCTGTTTAAGCAAAACGGACTTTATTTTGAGATGTTTCACGTTTTTTTTTCTTCAATTTAAAACATTCTTTCTTATCCATTTTTTGGTAATTTAAACTTATAAAGTGTATTTTCGAACGTGGTATTTGCTTCGTCCTGTTTTAGGGGTCTACTTTGAAATTCGAATGTCGAAGTTTGAATCGACTTATTCCTGTCATATTCCTTTTTCGTAATGAAATGAAAGCGACAGAGCTCATCAAGTTGAAGTATTCTGAATTTGTAATAGCCACCCACACACTATGAAATGTTAGTGCTCGACATCAAAATTGAAAAGCTACTTTGACCCACGGAGTGAGCAAAATTGGATTTTTCTCTCTGTTTTCACGCAGGAAAATATGCTTGTTCGACCTGCTGAGGTGAAAAAAAAATTATACCGAATTGAGAACCTCCTCCTTTTTTACCGAACTGCCGAAGGAAAGGAGGGTTATGTTTTTCGAGCGTATGTATGTATGTATAGTGGTAGTGGCTCTGTTTGCTGTAGACCTCGCTGAAGAAATCTGTATTTTTGGCTAAAAAACAGTTTTTTTTTAATTTCCAAAAACTGAATCGACAATAAGATTTCAAGAGTTATCGAACCTGCTCACAAATTTTCACGAGCATCGGTTGAGAAATGCGACCTGTAGAGGAGAACAGCCGAACATCCGGACAGACGGACATACGAAAGCATTTTTTGAACATTCTGAAACGGAGCAATTTGTTTGCTTCGCTCGCTACGATTGTTGTTTTTATTCTAGATTAATTCTTGATAAAAAATTAGATATTTCTGAAATGAAATGAACTGCTGTTATCTGGAAGGCACGCTCCTATAGCTAATTGAGCTATTATCAAGCCCACATTGAAAACATTACCTAAAGTGGCACTAAAGTTAGATACATATATTACCTGCCGTGTCATCACGCATTTACAATTAAACTTTCAGTGTAATACAGTTTAATGTTTGTACTATTTCATTCATGCAAAACATACTTCGTTTCTATTCGTTGGCTAGACACCATATTGTCACGCAATCCGGCATCGGACTTTATCCAAGAGCACTTTCTCTCTCCGTGGTCGCAATCAAATCTAACAACTTTAATGAAGAGATATCCAGCTGTCGTCCGGACTGCACCTAGCCACCTATTCGATCGTTGCTTTATGTAATCGCTCCAATGCTTGCATATCGATAGCAATAGATGTTGCTGTGGATCTTTCTCTGTCTCTCATCCTAGTTAACGTTAGCACAGATTATATAATAGTTCTACGAACAGATACTCAAGTCTGAATAAAAAAGCGTACACCTACCGCTTTTCATACCTACTAAATTTAACAATAGAGCGACCTTGATCCGGTCTTTGCCCTCACGAGCCGACTAACTGACGCTAGGATTGACACTGCTGAATTTTAAATTAATAGTTGAGTGAAATAAAAAAACGGTTTATTGTATTAATAATTGTATTATGATATGTCTACAATTGGCAACTTAATGTAGCGTTAAATGATTTTTTTCCTTCTTTAAATTTATAAGTAAATAAGTATATAAATAACGTAATAATAGTTTAAAAGTAGCATTACAAACTTGGAATTAGTCACTAGGTATAAGTTGTTTGAAAATATTCTGATTATTACGTGTTTCATCCTCGCGAGTGCCCTTCCAAAAGGTCATAAGTCTCTATAGCAACGACAATGTTTACGTCCTTTCTTAGGCCTTAGGCCAAGCGTGCACTACGATTTTTTGTCGCAAAAATGCAACGTATAGTGTTTATATGTCAGGGCGCGCATATGAGAAAAAAAATCGCAAAAAAAATGTATACAGCCGCGATTCTAAAATCGTGTCGCAAAAATTACAATCGTGGTGCGCGCTTGGCCTTACTATAGGTACTTTACCCCGCAAATCTTACTAAGTAAACTATTATACTAATTGCTGCTAGACAGGGATAAAAAATATAAACATGAAATCAATACAAACAACTAAATAATTTGGACATAATGGCAGTGACTAGATTAAACATGCCGGAGGCTCGGGGTAGGTATCTATACAAAATTACCGAAACTTAGGCAGGCATTAAAAAAATATCGCCTATTCGAAATAGGTATTAAAGGTTCAGTGTTCCGTAAAAATCATTTACGTCTGTGTTCAAACTCACTAGTTTGTAGGTATCTGTCATGGAAATAATTAGTACTTAGATATATAAAGTAGGTAGGTATTTTATTATTAATACACTCCACAACACTGCAGTGCGCCGAATATTTTCGTGACGAATAATTGGTTAATAATTGGTCACTTTTATTGTGCGCGTAAGCAGCGTCCGGCCGTGAGCGCGTGTGCCAACGCCAACCAACTGGCTCAAACAAAAGCACACTAAAGTCAAAACCCCGCTAGCGGAGCGCAAAGTGTAGGTACAATTCTGAGTTCCCACGGTGCAGATAGGTAGCACTAACTTTAGTCCCAGTTGCGTCCTCAGCACGGGGTCCACTTTTTCATCAACCAAATTTTGCTTTAGATCTGTACCAGGATAAATGCGAATGTTTTCTAAAAGCTTATTTATAATATTCATGTTAAATTTTATGAAAGCGTTTACTGTGGATATCTTAAATTTTACGGCAACAATATAGGTAAATGATTGTTGTTAGGTAGGTTCTTCTCAGAAATAGCTTAACGTAATGGTCCCACAATGTAATAAGTATTAATATTACACAACGCTTACTTGACATCAGATTTCGTGATTCGAAATCAAACTCGTTCTAACTGGTAGAAGCATTAGAAAAATCGGCCACTTCGATGCTAGTCAGCCAAATAAATTTGCGTGGTAAGTGTGATGATTTTGTATATAGGAGTTTAGGAGGGTAGTTTCATATAATTTATTGCAAATTAAGGTAGTCTATAGCATTGAAAACCTGCTCGGACGTTGTAGTTTGATATCCCTCCCATTTGGGTGGAGGAATTATCAAAAAGCCGATGTCTGGGCAGAAGCGGGCTATTCTTACACGAGCGTTGTTAGCAATGCGATGAGGTGTTGCATAATTAGTTAAATGAATTAATATAACTGTGACTTTCTAGAAATATGTCCTAAGTATATGTAAAAGTAACTGTGTGACATTCTATAAGTGCATCAAGGAAATAAAGTACTATACTTGGCTTAAGTTGGAGTTTCTTTTTTTGTCAGGGAATATTGTACATTGTGCCACAAGTACGATAAGATATGATCTGGTATAATCCCAAACACAAGTTATGAGGGTTCAAAAAAACGACGAAGCGCTTCGAGAAAAGGTAGGTAGTGCCTGCCCTTGCGCTTCGCTTGGCTCGTCTTGGCGGAGGCAATACCGTGTCCCCAGATTTACGAACGAGAAGTACGAGAACGAATTAGAAGCCTGACGCCGAAGGCGAAGAGCTTTGATAACTCGAGATTGTAACCTTTAGCATACAATGTTCTTACATACAATGTTTTTCATCACATTTGCAAGGAAACGAATACATTTTTAAGGAAATTGTTATTTGTTAGTTTTGTTACTAATCAATCAAATCACAATAAAAACTACAAAATGACAGTCGTCCATTTTGTTGAATTTGATTTGAGGCGCGTAAAGCAAAGACCCTTCGGCAAACATCCACGATTTAAAATCACAATAAAAAATATTTTACACGGACACTAAATTGCTACATTTGAATTTTTAAATCTTTAAATAAATCTCATAATCATATTTTATTAGTGTCTTAACGTTTAAATTTATTTATAAATAAGTATTTAGGTACGCTTTCAAACATCGTGTTTGTGTTAAAACTTTAAAACCTCCTTACTTTATAATTATAACTGACGGAAGATTGACAGATACAATTTAAGAAAAAAACCATTATTTTGGTCATTGTAGCTCTGTATGCCTGCGCGTTATGAAGCCCTATACGAGCAAGTGTGATATGAAATATATATGAAATAGTACATTACATACCTAGGGCGATGAATTCCCCAGATCGCTGGTGTTTGTGGCCCGAACCGAAGGTGAGGGCCATAAATATGTGATCTGGGGCTTTACGAATTACCGCCCATGGTTTGTCTAAAGTTTTACGTCTTGCCTTGGCCAGGAAGTGAGATTTTCTCCTCGCGTAGCAGGCAGAAAATAGAGCTACAATGTAAATTGTAATGTACTATTACACTTAACACATTTCTTTTATCGTTCGTTTAACAAAAATTTACAAAACATGCTATCAGCCTGTAGTGTTGCAAGTTGCAAGGAACAATTTTCAGGCGCATTTACGTAATAACCGCTCCTATCGCGACCCGTTTCTTTATCAGCGTTTTCACGACCTCGCTCTTGCAAACAATCAACATTGCGTAATGCACGGGTGTAATGTACACTGATGCGGCCGATTAATCCTACTTATGATTTGTAAGTAAAAGGCTGTAGAGGCAGCTACTAATATGTTAGTTTAAATAGTACTAATAATCTCTATAAGTAAACTGCAGTAAACTGTCAGGTATTACACTTACAAAGTAAAGTATAAACGTTCTTCCCGAAATAGTCCTGTCCTATTCGGATAAAATTACTGAATATTTTAGGGTATTGAACATTCCAAATGCATCTTATTGTTCGCAATTTTCTAAAAAGTCTCTTAAACGTAAAAGTTCAGATTCATCGAAAAATACCTATCATATACAAGTGAAATTCGCCAAGAAAAAAATATAAGTACATGGCTCGCCGGGAGCAGGTCAACGGCACTTGTTATCGGGAGAGATAAGTTGGAAGCTAGATTACTCCAACCACTTTCGTTTATCAAATCAAACGATGCCATTTGCAAACAAGTTTCCCGACCCCGCCGTGTAGATTGCCTTATTACGAGCTCTGCAATTCGCAGGATGCACAACGGAGGTCACCTCTTCATGGCGTTTAAACATTTAGCTTAGCTGAATTATACAAGCCGTGAAGCTACAGTGATGACAGTTCTAAGCGTAGTTAGCACAAGCGCCGCTTTCAATATAATAAAATTACCGATTGCACAAACGTTAATTAGGTTTACCAGCTTCTTCAAGGCGAGAGGGCCGCCCCTTCCCTCCTTCTGTCGAAGCCTAAAACAAGTACAGCCAAGAGCAAAAGTAAGTTATCACTTTTGTACCTTATTCCATTGCGATAAGGTGAAAAAATGATAACCTACTTTTGCTGTTGACTATACCTTATAGCTACATCGCAAGGTGTATATTATGAACAGGATTTCCCAATCTTTATATTAGACTAGCTTGTTCCCGCGGTTTCGCCCGCGTACTAAGCGTAATTTTTAACCGTCTACAAAAAACCGGCCTAGTGCGTGTCGGACCACGCACAACGAAGTGTTCCGTGCCTATTAAAAAGGTCGTATCACTAGTATCGTTACTGAAATGGCACTTACGTCCTTTTCTTTTAGGAAAGCAGTTTTTTAGAAATATCTCGAAAACCTTTGAATCGATCTTGTTCAAAACAATTTTTTCTGAAAGAATTTAATAAGCCCTATGTCCATGATTTTTTTCATAGTTTTTAAATACACGGTTCAAAAATTAGAGAGGGGGGACACACACACACACACAATTTTAGTGATTTTCGGGGCGATTATCTCTGACTCTATTCACTTAATCATAAAAATTGCTGAGAAACCTTATATTTATTTTGAAAGGCCTATCGATTGATGTGCCACACTTGGGTTTGCAGTATTTTTTTTTTGACTTTCAGGTTTATGTATGCCAAACCCCTAAAAAATTTTTTTTTACTAATTTAATTACAAAACTATGTAGTGGCTAACAAAATACACCTATCCTCAAAATTTTATTCAAATACACCTTATAGTTTTCGAGTAAAATGCCTGTGACATACGCACAGACGGACAGACGGACATGACGAAACTATAAGGGTTCCCTAAAAAGGAGGTTGACCCGTATGTTCCGATTGAATTGCAATTTGGCACAAATACTTTCAAGAATGTTTATGTCCACAATATTAAATTTCAAAATTCCACATCGCACAGCCCAACAGGGGAGATGGTGTTTCACGTCCGCGCCACGTTAGATTTTAAAATCGTTATTGTTTTCGTAATCAGCGATCCGATAAACCATAGAAACAATACCCATGTTGATTTTCTGACATTGTCACCACATTTCCCCCTTCTAGGGGTTGAATTCTCAAAAAGCCTGAAACACGTGTTTACTGTTTACTCATTTATCCTTAGGAATACTCCTGTAAAGTTTCGAAAATGAAATAGTCTAACTTATCTTGTTTTGGACCCCCATTTCAACCCTTTAGGGGGTGAGTTTTGAAAAATCCTTTCTTAGTGCACCCTTAGACCTTATAAGGAACCTCCGTGCCAAATTTGGAATCTCTAGAATCAGTGGTTTGGGCTGTGCGTTGATGTCAGTCACTCAATTTCAAAGGCCAAGTCAAATGATTTATGATTTATTTGTTTTCACAATATACAAATGTAACCTACTTTAAGATCTCACATTTTTAAATAACAGCAATTGTTATAGGTATCCAATAAAGCAAAGAAATAGAGTTTAATACTTGTTCATAATGTTATTTTGTTCCTATAAATACATATTTGGATTTTGCATAGAATTTGGCACTCATTTAGATCTCCATTCTTTTTGCGGCGAAGCCCACAGCCAAGCATAATTTTTGTATTGAACTTGGCTCTCCTTTTTTACATTTATGTTTTTGGTGGGATACACAGATACTCAGACACGTTAAACTTATAACACCCTCTCTTTGCGTCGGGGGTTCACAAAGTCACAAGCAATGCATTGGCACTAGGATCGAGATGCGACTTGAACGGCGATCGATAAGGGGGGTGTGGCGTGGGCGAGGGCACCCCCGCCCACGGACTGAGCTCCTTGCTAATGCTCGACAGGATATCCATCATGTTCTGCTACACATACTGTACAAAGTCCTCCTTAGTTCGCTATTACAGGCGGTTCACGTCGCCGTTGCTAGAGCTAACTTTAATGTGTAAACTACGTATACAACTTGGAACAGGTCTTCGCTTGTATCGCAGGATTGCTAAAGCAATCACGGGGCTTCTTTATAAAGTAATATTACGGTCCAATTTTTTATACGATTTTTTCCTACGTCCACAGAAGCAAATCTATGCATACGCAATTCTTCACGAAAGTAATTCATATTCGGTTATTATTCAGTTTTTCACAGTCCTCATTATTACACAAAATTGGCGATTGTTCTACTTATTCGTAATTCTTCACAAACATATCGCAAAACGAAAACGAACTTCGTTCGTGTATTTCCCGCTTTTTTCATTTCACCTCACCTCCTCAGGCCCTACCGCGAAACGAAATTCGTTTTCGTTCGTGTATCTCCGTCTCTGTCGCTCGAACTAGCAAGTGAATGAATGAAATGAATGAATTGACCGAAAGTAATGTCACTTGTCTGCACTTGTTACTGTGAGTGGCAGTGTGAGTGCCGTTCTTATACAGGAGCCTCCTAATATTTTGTAAACATGTACCTATTACGTTTTCGTTATCCGACAAAATGGCAAAACGCCTATATATAAAATAAACTGTAGAAACTTAACTGAAAGTCACTAGTGACATTGCGTAACGGCTCTAAATTAATATCATATCAAATTCAAATGAATTTATTGCCAAAAAGAACACAAAATATAACGTTTAACATAAGTACAATGAAATATCATTCATATCTCTAAATATTTTACTAAGAACTCTGCTTCCGTGCAGATCATGTTACATGGCGAGCACTACCTAGGCATTTTATAAAAAAAAATATTCAGGAATACATACTTATACATAGGTACATGACTTACGTATTCATTTCATTTTCGCAGGTACGTACCTACCTATGCCCGCTAAAATGGGTGTGTATTTGGATTGAAAGCCATCTTGTTGTATGTTAATGTGGGTACAATTGAAATGTCTCGGCTGCGCTGTTTAAAAAACCTCATTGTTCCCATCCGCCGGCGCATCATACATCGCTCATGTTTTCCTGTGTCTCGCACAATGTCGACAAATAACCATCGCACGCTACCTACACCAGTTGATTCAATCATCATGCATTATCTACTGGTAATATTCTGTTGAGTGATTGACTACCTACATAATTCCAAGTAACACGAAACACAATCTTGAAATTGAGAAAGAATGTTGATAAATTAATCTTGACTTGGTGATGTTTAATTAGACAAAGGAGCATGTTTTTATTATCATAATACCTACTCATAATACATAAATTTCACTACATTTATAAGTAAGTTTATCGCTATTTACCTCGGCGAATTTAATATTCATTGCGTTTATATCATTATTTTTCTTGTTTTTCTTGCAACGTATATGAAAAATAATGAATCACTTCAGTATGCCGGCATTTCATATAAGTACTTTGTTCATATTCATAGCGGCTGATAGTGGGCATGTGTAGGCCACGTGTGTGTGACCTATTATCATCCTCATGTACTAGTTTACAATCATGCTTGTCGGGATTTCCATATAAGTATGTCGCAGAGATTGTTTTAGTCCGTCTTTTAGTTCTAAGTAAGTGATAACCTCCAGCCGTTACCAAAACAAATAAAATGCAACTCTGTTCCAATTTAGAACGGTACCTAGGTATACATTTCATTGAAGAGGATGATACCTTTTACTACGCCCTTGGGCGGCCAAGAGCATCACAGGTCACCTGTAACAGCAGCGTTACCAATTTTGTGGAGCAAACATGAGTGTTACATATTTTTATATTAATAGAACCATGATACGAGGATACACGAGACGAACGTAATAACAGGGTTGCAATGTTCATGCGTGGGTGGTACGAGTACCTAGGAGACATTGTATCGAGACTCGAGAGCCGGCCATTCAATAAATGCGTGACTTGATGAAGATTCGTGAATTGCGCTGCTGTAGCGATCGCGATTTCTAATTAGTAATCCGTGCGTTCTGGAAAAATCTGGAATAATAGACCATTAAATGAAATTTATTAGCTTTGTTTTCACCACTTTGCCAATAGGTAGAATTGATTTCGATTTCCAATCCTGTTCGGTTCCGTACCTCAAAAGGAACGCGAGATGCTTGCAGTCAGGCGACTATTATGGAATAGAAACGTTCTTGAACAAACAGTGTCAACAGTTTTCAAAGACCTGCGAGAACTTCTTGTCGCAGCCAGTTAAAGACACTAATTCCTGGACACAAACGACACATTTTAATTTAAATAACTAAATGCAACTAAGAAAGATCCGAATGCATAGTCGCGGTTAATCTTCGGTCAGTTTTTTTTTTGATAGTAATTAACCCTCGATATCTCAAAAACTTCCTATGTTTTTCCTCAACCTTTGGAGGTTGCGAGTTGAGTGAGACTCGCACTGTTGTTCTTCAAACGTCCTTAAGTCGTATTTGTCCATATAAGCAAGAGTGAACCCAAATGAAACAGTCATTCGATTCGAATACACGGCATTAATTTACTCGCTCCTAAACGTTCATCGGAATTCGTTCTTGTCTTGCTATAGGTGATTTATACTCTTATAGCTCTAAATGAAGATTGCATTATTAGATAAAACGAAAACGATGGAATTAACGTACATTGTTGCAAGCAGGTTCGATATTATTTGACTCATTGCGAGTAGATCGTGACTCGTCGTCGGCGGTCGATCGCGGACTCATCCCTCTCTTTTATTCTTTACTATTCTCAGCTTAGGTTCCATTTTATTTTTTCTTATTTTGTCGAGTGACAAGTCATTTTGATCGTTGACACTTGCACTGTATACTTGCTCTTCATCATACTTGTCAGTTACAGATCAATTCCATTTTAACTAATGATCAGAGGCACATTTCTTTTATCTACGGTTCGCGATTGTCATTTATTAGTCTTGTCATGAACGTACACACGAACCTTTTCTGAGTGAAATGAGCTGAGCGATTACTTCAGTACATTGACCTTACATTACACTTGGGACTGTCGATGATAAACAATAGACACTATTTCGTTTCAGCACGTAATCATTCTGGGCAAAGTACTCCTCTAGCGCAACGACTGTCTGCTTTGACTTGAAAACGGTTTGCATCGTCTGTGTTATTGACGACGAGGTCCCTCACATCGTGAAGTGTTCATGTGAGTATCAAAACATGAGGCTGCGTTGATGAACGTAACAGCTGAGCATCAGCTATAGACTATACACTGTATATTATACAGATAGTCGAATCGGTGGGCCGCGTTGCGTTGAGTTCATCGCTTAAACAATCCACAGTACAGTCAAAATACAGTGGTACTGTGCGCACTGTCGATGTCGGCCATTCAAGCTCCCGGGCTGCGAAGCCGTGCCGCCAGACGTGCGCTCGCGCACGACAATTGAGGGGCCACGCCGATTGAAGATCGCCTTTACAACGTTTGCTATTGCGCATAACCTAATGAAAGTCTTTTAGAATGGTTTAATCTCGTCCGTCGGCGTCCAATCAAATACCTTGTGTAGTTTTGTACGATTGTGCAGACGATAATACGTAACCTAACTAGCATAAATGCTACCTATTTTGAGATGTTGCATACGATATTGCTCCTAAATGTGTATGCAGATGTATGGTTGGTTAATTTAATAACTGAAACGTTCGTCCTCGGCGTTGAAGCCATGACCGTGCGATCAGACCGTGGGAATCTTTATTTTATAGTCCTTTTAGGATCATGTTATGTTAATGATCACGAATACCACAGACCCTTACTTCTTTGTAGTGGTCATAAAGGCACTAAGTAAAGAGCTAGACAATGGCAGAGTACCTATAATTCGACATTATATATATATCCGAATGTCGCTATATTATTTAAATAAAATATATGTAACCTGGATAAAAGTGCCTTCATTATATATTGCAACTATTGCAAGTTATGTGGCCGTATGGAGTGTTTATGCTTGAAACATTATGAAATGTCGTAAGGGCACTTGACTATGTCGGTATGTGAGTGACGCATGCGAAAAAGTGAGTAATTAAAAGGTTGACAACGAAGGCCGCCAGTTCCGTGTGGTTTCGCAACCGGCGCGGGCGCGCGGCCGCTCACCTCGCCGTCTGCGGGTCACGCGCACCTTCGATTCCTTTCTAATGTACTTTCTATACCTACCTTAACTATACACCCCACGATTGCATCTCCTCATCTTTCCTTCACGCTTCTGTGACCTTCTCAATTTTCATTCGCATAGATCGAGTATCAGCACTCTAGTCTGAGGCGTTTTCCATGCGGATGTTAAACCCTGGCACCGCGGTCTAATTATCCACGAGCGATGTGCGCTGCGACTGCATTTTACATCAACATTCCGAGTGCGGCGCGTCATCCTTGATTGTACTTCGATGCGTTTGTATATAAGAGCTCTATAGAAATGTAAGGAAGTTAGTACGTTATGGTCATTATGGAACTTGTTTTAGAAACTTGCTCTTATACCTACAGACAAATGATGATGATTTCTTCTGTCTGAGATTGGTAAATGTACATAATACCTAACATAACTGTATAAATGAAATGGAAAGTAAGGCGATGCGGCGCATTGCACAACTCTATTGTCCTCACCATAGATACGGCTCCCACATGAGTGGTAATGGCGTGGCGGCGTGTTATTCATCGGAGCGCTCGAGCGGCATCAACTCCCGTTGGACGGACACTTTAATTAGAACCGACGTCGATATAAATCCTGTAGTACGTCGTCACTGTTAGAAAGTACAGTGATGCAACAATGCAGCGCAGGCAGCTTCCAGATCGTGACCGATCTGTTTGTTAGCCAGGCCCTCGTGCGTTAGTTAATCTCTCTTTATTTTGCCACTCCGGTTTGTGTCACTTTTACTTGTGCTTTGGACATCTCTCATACGTACTTACCTAATCAACTTTAAAAACAAAGACCAAAAACCTCCCTGCAGCATTTTAGAAAATTCTTCAGATCCACGTGTGCGATTTGGCACGGCAATCAAACAAACAAACATATGTAGAACCTCCCCTTTTCTGAAGTCAGTTAGAAATGGTTTGACGTTTATACAAGTTGTTGAGTTTTTGCCGGATGGCCGGCCTCCGCAACTTATTTGGTGTGCCTTAGGTATCGTTTGACAAGTTTGCAGAAGGCGAGTACTATATTGGGAAAGGGCGCGGCGATATAGTTTTGTTTGTGTCATATATTTCGACACATCCTCCTCCTACTCGACCTCCTCCGACTCATTATCCCGTTCCGTTGACTGACATATCAACGCACAGCCCAAACCGCTAGTTCTAGAGATTCCAAATTTGGCAGGTAGGTTCCTTTCCGTAAACCGACTTTACAGACAACCATTTTTTTTGGTATCAAAAGAGACAGAAACAAAACAAATGCAACTCTAATTCCAATTGAATATGACTTAAATTATTTTACAGTACACATGGTGTTACTTTCCCGCACTAGTGCGGAAATGAGCACTTTCCGTGCATATGTTGAAACTTTAAAGAGCCATATGTACTGTAAAACGTTGTACGATACACGTGCGAATAGGTAATTCGCAACTCGTGTCGATTTAAAACACTCCCTTCGGTCGTGTTTTAATTTATCGCCACTCGTTGCGAATTTCCTATTTTCTGCACTTGTATCGTAAATAACTATTACAGTACACATGGTGTTACTTTCCCGCACGAGTGCGGAAATGAGCACTTTCCGTGCATATGTTGAAACTTTAAAGAGCCATATGTATTGTAAAACGTTGTACGATACACGTGCGAATAGGTAATGAATTTCCTATTTTCTGCACTTGTATTGTAAATAACTATTAGGACTAATATCAAAAGTGCCTGATTTCTTTTTTAGCGATAGGAATAATTTTCCTTATCACCAGAAAAAAGTTTCAGATTTTTGCGCTACGTCAATTATTTTTGAAAAATATAAACAGTATCCTCAATTACGTTTTGGGTCAAGGACGGTCAATAGACATTTTCCTTAATCCGTCTTATATTACAAAAAAAATATCTTGAATATCTGTGGTAAACTGACACTGGTAATGACAAATATCAAAGTGTTAGTTTACCACAGATATTTAAGATATTTTTTAGTAATATGAGACAGATCGATTAAAGTCCTTGATCCAAAAATAAGCGAGGAAACTGTTTATATTTTTCAAAACTTATTGACACAGCTGAAAAATCTGAAACTTTTTTCTGGTGCTAAGGAATGTTATACCTATCACCAAAAAAAAAACAGGCACGTCTAAAATTTTCATCCATTCCCAATTAGGTCCTACGAGTACGCCCATGGGCCTTAGGAGGTTATTGCAATTGGTTTAAAATGTCGCGTTCGAACTAAGTCGCGTGCATATTTATTTATTACACAATATAATATACTCGTATATTGCACCTTAACAGCTAAAGCCAAAACGGCACAAATTGTAAAGTTACATTTTACTAAGCACGTAGATATCACAAAAAATTAATTACAATACAGACATGGTTGGTACTTAAACCAATATTTTATTTAAATAAATAAATAAATATTAGTGTACAATCTTACACAAATCGAACTAGTCCCATAGTAAGCTCTTAGCATATTTTTATTATATGATGTAACTAAAAAATTACGGTTTTCGCAATTTTTCCTTTATCTGTGCTATAAGACGTTGCTTCGTACCAAATTTCAAGATTCTGAGTTCACGGGAAGTACCCTGTAAGTTTTGATTCCCTTGCGAGTTTCGAAAATTTGCGGCATAAACGGATGTATCTTTTGATTACGTTGGCTTAGAAGTTTGATTTTTTCACAGCTCCATGGTACAGTAGACCTGAGTATTTGATATAAATTTTATCTTGATCCATCTCTTGATCTCCACACGTTCCTGAGAAAAAGGGTCTTGACAAACGGACGGACGGACGAAACAAAGAGATCCTATAAGGGTTCCGTTTTTTCCTTTCGAGGTACGGAACCCTAAAAATTACGTTTTCGGCGGAGACAGCATTCGTCTTGTCGCTTTATATCATACTGGCCTAGGACTCACTCCGCGTTAACTGGTTTATTGATATTCAGTGTGACTAGCGCGGACCCAGATGAATCTTAATTCTCGCCACTTGTGCTCTGCTTCTATAAATATTAAAGCACATCACCAGATTTGTAACTCTATCCGTTAATACGATTTAGATCAAATTATTTGCATTGAGTCGGCTTCATTTAACCTAGAAAAGAAAACTCAACGTGGAAACAGAATTCTTTTCTCTTTCGGAGGCTGGTAGATGACGCATGCTCTTAGGTCTATGAATAAAACAGAAGACAAGTTGGATATCTATTATGTTATGTGTGAAATTCAAATGAGTTTCGGCTCGCTGCAGCCACATTACCTACTTAGCTACTTGTTTGCGCGCTGGCGTGGAGTTTTATCTCTTCATCTTTCACAGGCCCTGTCCCGACCCGACTGGATACGAACAATATGTTTATGTCTTGTCACTGATTTTTATTACAATTGAAACTACGTTATTTTACGTTTCTGACTCGTATAACAATTTACAATAATATCTGTGTTCAGGTGCTTATCTCCACATTTATACCAAATATCTTAAAATCCATGAGTTACCGTACGAGTATCTGTCTCACGCACACTCTTTCGAGCCGATTTTTTCTCCTTCGCTCTTATCCTTTTTCACCGTCCAGCCGTCCACTATTGGACATGTGCTAGTCTAATTCTCTTCCATAGTAAGTACCTACCGTTCTTCATCATCCGCTTGTCCTTATCCCATTTACTTGGGGTCGGCGCAGCATGTTTTTTTCTTCCATACCTCTCTATCGCCCGTCAGCTCATCACACATTTCCTTCCTATTCATATCGTCTTTCACGCAGTCCATCCACCTTTTCCTTGGTCTACCTCTTCTCTTGCAACCCTCAACATTCATACTTAATGCCCTTCTAGCAACATTACTATCATCCCTCCGCATAACATGTCCATACCACCGTAGGCGAAGTACCTACCGTTCTTACCTACACTTAAAATAAATTGGACCTCTCATATTTTGTAGTTCATATTATGGAATACTAGAGCAAAGCTTTTCCGTTAAGTAGGTGGTGAAGCGCGAGCGGGTGGAGCGTGTCGAAGGTCATTGTCGGACGGGTCCTGCGCGGCCGCGGCCCTTCGCTTTACGCCGTGGTAATTAACCCCTGATTGCTCACAGTGCTCACACTCGTCAATTCACTCAGCTCGTAAGGTTCCGTAGCGAGATTTTAGGCAAGAACAGTCTTCTCTCGTTCTTACCTATACTAGGCATAAGAGGCAATTACGTCTTGGACTTTGCGGATCGCTTTTTAACTTCAGCGAGTTGCTTTCTCTACACATGACAATTGAGAAGAGTTTCCTCACAATCATCGCCCTAGTGAAAACAAGAAAGTTCTCTCTTTGACTTCCTATCACTTCACTTCATGTATCATATAATCTTCGTAAAGTCTACTTCTTATTAGCCGCGTCTGTCTGTCTTTTTAACCCCCGACGCAAAAAGAGGGGTGTTCTAAGTTTGATGTGTCTGTGTATCTGTGTGTCTGTCTATGGCATTCGTAGCTCCTAAACGGGCCAATTTTAATGCATTTTTTTGTCCGAAAGCTGACGTGATCGAGATGGTTCTTAGCTAGGTTTGAACAATATCGGTTCAGCCAGTTTTGAGATTCTGAACTTTGAACACTTTTTTTTCAACTTTTCTAAGTTGTTAATTATTGACAGCTGCAATTTTGATCTGGGCCTAATACATTAAGGGTTAATACCATGTTAATACGAACATACTAGGTAAAGAACTTACTAAATCTACAAACTTACATTTAACAGACGACCTGTTTGTTACTTTGTATATAGTATATATTACATATATTTGTATGTAGGTAACGCGTGAAATTCGTAGGCACGCCGGTCGTTAGTTTATGATGTATGATATTTTTTATGAGCTACATCCAATTTATTCATTATAATTTCCTTAAAACATAAATATCAAATGTACGTGTAAGTATATCATATGCAGTTCAAAATTAAGCATTTGTTAATTGAATGACATTATTAATTTTATAAACTAATCGTAGTAGTAATTAATTGACGTCAATAATATAATAGGTACACCCTTTGCCTTTAAAACCAAAAGCTATCAGGAAAACCACAAACCTGAAAATACCTACTGCATATTGTGGTTAAGTATTGTGTGCTTATAATATGTGTATGTATATATATATATATAATGAGTCATATTCCATTCATTAATTAGCTTACTACACATTTATTACTAGTATCTATTTCGGGAGATAGTTATATGCGGGTGTAGCAGTTTAGCACCGATTTATAAATCAATTTAAGGTGTACAAAAAATACAGGTTCCACAGATTACTAAAACGAATAAGTATATATTTATACTCAATTGGTATAATTCAATTCAATTCAATTCAATTTCATTTATTCAAAATAAATTCATGGTGAACACTTTTTGAATGTCAAGTTTTTACATAACTACATAGTTTTATATTATTATAAATTATTATAAATTAAATATAAATTATACATTAAGTAATGTCATTGACATTTGTCCATATCTCCTTATCTGGTAAATATTCGTCCAATCTGTAATAAGCTCTATTTTTCAAAGATGTCTTTACAAAGGACTTAAATTTATTTTCAGACATGTCTAAAACATGATCTGGTAACTTGTTGTAGTAGCGTGTACAGAGCCCCACAAATGACTTTTGAACTTTACTTAACCTAGTACTTACTGCTACCAATTTGAATTTATTCCTAGTATTTATCTTATGAATGTCACATCCTTTACGAAATAATTCTTGATTCTTCCTAACATACATAATATTTTCATAAATATATTGACTTGGCACGGTCATAATCCCAATAGTTTTAAATAATTCTGTAACAAGTTAGAATACTCGTAGAATAGAAGATAATTTATTTCAGTACTTGCTTTTGTCCGCGACATCATCCGCGCGGAACTCGTTTATATCGTAACTCCACACAATCTTTGGCCCCCACTTTTCAATCCCTTAGGTCAGGGGTCGGCAACCTTTTTGAAACCAAGGGCCACATTCCTAGCTAACAAAAATTACGCGGCCCGCACTCAATTATTTGTGATTTTATGACAATTCCAAAATTCTTAATTTCAACGATCTTTACATACAGCCAGAGCGCAGGCCGCCTGTTGCCGACCGCTGCCTTAGGTGATAAAAAGAAACTATCCTTTGTCCTTCCCCCATTTTTACTGACAGCTTGTGGCGGCGATATATGAGTGGTTTGCAAAAAAATGTACATAATTAAGAGCCTTAATCTAATCTACGATTTAACTTTTTACAGGTGCGTAACGAACGGCCCATACATTTTATATGGGTAATTGCCGTTACGCACCTGTAAAAAGTTAAATACCCACCCATATATTAGTAAATAGGGGGGAATGGTCAACTTTCGTCTTAATTCCTAAATTACTTCAAATCTATTTTAGCTAAAATTATAATTTTTTTTTATCTGAGATGCTTCCAACAACCCCTTTTATTTGATATGTCACACAATACAGTTTGCGTAACTTATTTTTTTAATTTTCCAGTTTACCCCCAAAAGTGGCCCCCTTGTTCAGAATTCATTAATGTACTTTACGCGTCCATCTTTGGGTCACCAATTTACATATGTGTACCAAATTTCAACTCAATCGGTCCAGTAGTTTCGGAGCAAATCGGCTGTGACAGATGGACAGACAAACAACCGAGTGATCCTATAATGGTTTCGTTTTTCCTATTGAGGTACGGAACCCTAAAAATGAATAGTTAATTATAGATTAGTGTTATTCCAAGATCAGTTTGGTCAAATCGCGCCTTAAGAATTGACAATGTTTTCTTTTTCCGTTTGAAATCTCACTTTTAAATACCTATAATTAACAGTGGTTCTCATGCGAGAGAAATCTATGATTAAATATTCATTTAAAAAATAATGATAAGTACCCCTGTGTAGAAACACTGAAAACGGAAGTATCCCTTTTACATACTTCGATTCGGTTATTGTTATGGTGGGACCACACTTAGCGGTATTTGCCCAAATATACGTGATGCATCTTTTTCTTTCCTACGGCAAATGAAAGAGAGGCAACGATGCAACGCGAACACGTAACCCCAAGTGTGGTGCCAGTATTATACACGCCCACGGCCCACATCAAAGCCACTGGGGGTACTTAATTTTAAAAGCTTGCAATGTGTGGGTATTCAGTATTAATAATTCCACACACCTACTCTTCATTCATGATTGCGATGCGCCGCTTGAAAGTGAAACGTTACATGAGACATTCTTTATTCGATTTTAACAGTCTATGAAACAATGAAGGAATTTTAAGTAATAGGTATCCAGGCACATTTTTTGCTTTGATCTTTGGCACACATCAAGTTCCGCGTCTTGGAAAATACTAGTATGCTAGGTATAATAAATTAGGTTCAGATTTGATATCATCATGTCAGATCGTTAAGGCATCTGTTTGACTCGCGCTTCAAGACATACGCCGATCGCAGGATGCTTCCGAAGAGTAGCAAGGCCTCAGAATAATGACTAAAGCATAGAAGCCACGTTAAAGTAAGAGCTTGGCAACAGCTATCTTACTCACTTGCGTAAATCTATAGTCGGGCTAAGAGTGAATGAAACCACAATCCGTATTCTGTTTCACATTTTCGTAGGTTGTCACTAAAATGAACTCGGGAAATGTCAAATGGACCTCTTTTGGATACACTTGAACCCAGCAAAGTTAAATATGTCATCTTTGTTTGGTAGTAAGTGTCATAACGTCACAACGTAACTTGGTCGCATTATAGTACCTTTCATATTTGGTGTAAACATACGGCCCCTCTCGGAGAAAATTAATTATTTTTTGTATTATTCCACCGTGAATGATTTAAATACAGTTAAATTTATGTTTTTGATAGTTCATTGTTGTAAATAAGCAAATTCCTTGTGCCATTGAAGGTTGCACGTCAGATACAGGACGAAAAGAAAATGTCCAGGAACCCTGTACCTTTTACCGGTAAGTTTCCATAGATTTTGATGTTATTAGTGTAACGATCTAAGCTAAAATTAATAATCCCTATTAGAAGTTTATGTAAATATCATCATGTTCAATTATTCATGCAAAATCGGCATGTAAATAAGACTTATTCTGTGGATTACAAGAGGTTATGTTTATTTGCATAGTGATGTGTATTTTTTATCGATTTCGGAACAATAACTTATCGACATTGTCATGGATGTATTTATTAGTATATGGAAAAATATGTGTTGGAACATAGGAATTAGAAGTTGCTGAAGAATGACAGCAAAGTGGCTTTCTGGTTGTCCCATGTACCTATTGAAGATTTACAATTTACTTTTGCATTTGTGTATTTTTCTAATTAAACTCGACTTTTTAATTCTAGTTTTCCAAAGGATGAAGATGAAAAAAAAAATGATTACGACATGTAAAAAAAAGAAATTGGACATGGAAAATCCATAGTTGCAGCACCTATTCTGTTCAAGACACTTCACTCCGGATTATTTTATAGCTAATGAAAAATTCAAATGGAGACGACTCAAAGCAGATGCCTTTCGCACATTATATTTATCTGATACATACTCATTGGCAGGATTCAAACATTTGTCATTTATCTATTATTTTATATTTATTTGACGACCGGTTAGCCAAGTTGGCACTGATCATTTTGTTTTTACTACCGACTAGGCTTAACCGGTCGTCAAATATAATTATAATGATAATAGTTTGGGATTTCCAGACGTATGCTACTTAAAATCATGCATTTTGTTTTTACGACGACTGAAAGGCACCCTTTTCTTCGCACAGTGTAAATATTATTTTATTAAAATATAAATAAATAAGTACAATATAGTTTGGTTGTATAATTTATCGATAAAAAAAGTCGACACAATACATCCCTAGCATAGGAACAAACTTGTGACAACCTACACAATTGAGGAATAACAAATGCATATACATCTCTTTCTGACGCGTTAGTACGTCGTAAGAAAGTTAAGGACAGGTATACGTCTCTGCTACCTATTTTAACGCGGCTTCTATGCTTTAGTTATTGTTCTGTGAGCAAGGCTATCTCGAATAGATGTCAATATTGTCAATATATTTGTCGATACTATGTCGCTTATGACATGTTGTCATGGAAGCGTGACGGGTCGCGTGAACGGGGTCCATTAGGGCGCTAATTGAGCGGCTGTCATGCCATACGCAGGGCGCACGCCACGCTATTGTGAGCCTTACTCGGATTGTCGCGAACTAAACCATTCTCAACAGTTCCTGTATAGTGCAATTTCATTCACCTGTCGCTGAACTCACTGACAGGTAATGTTTGACGTTTAGTCACGGAATTGGTGGAATGAATGGGCCGTTTAGGTCGAGTGTGCTCGCCAGAGCAGCTCCATAAGTTCAAAATTAAAGATTCTCCCATATGTGAGTGCGGTGAGGAAGTAGGCACTGTTGACCACATCTTTTTTAATTGCCGCCTTAACAATAAGTCTCGTGACCTATATACCTTAATTACCAATCTCAATGTCCCATTACCTATGAATATGGCTTCCCTTTTATGTCTTGTTGGTAAAAAAAAAATTGTTTGTGCGTTGGGCAAGTTTATAGCCAAAAATAACATAAAATTGTAGCTGGTGGCTTTTTCTTAACATATTATTGTATATTAGTCTCTTGTCTCACGTTTACTTGTCCTAATCTGGTTATGGTTAATGTTATTTGTGTGTGTTTGTCATCTGTTCTCAGGAATCACCCGAGTTTGTGTATTTTACTATATCTTCCCTCATTCATTTACACCGTGCAAAGCTGGATACTCGATGCTGGCAGAATTGTGCTTGAGTTGCACAGTAGCCATAAAAAATAGAGTGAAGTGAAGTGAATCCCCTGTGGATTTTCGTGACAGCATGTCTATCCCTACTAAATCGCATATTGGTGGTTTTGGGGTAGAAAAATAAAGTATAGATAAGGAATATGTTGCTAAGAAATTTATCGTAATAATAATAGATAATTATGGAATTTGGTAGTTAGGTCTAATTTCGCTCGATGAATGGACGCCGTTGCATTAGGTCGATAGTATTTATTTAGCCAGTCTGACATACTAATAAGAAAAGAATATAATATATACTATAGAAACGGTAGAAAATAAATACTATAGAAACGGTAGTGAGCGGGGTTCGCGTAGCAAGGCTTGTGCAGACACGCATGACTATCAAACGTACTCAAAATGCAGCTCATCAGTTGTCATTTGAATGCGGGTGACGATTTATGGCCTATTGAAAATATAAACGTGTTGTGTTGTGCAATTTTGTCGTGCCAACAAAAAACCACCAACCCAAAATATGACCAATCGGAAATATGTCGTGTATGAATTATGTACAATTAAAATTAGACAACATTCACTTTGCATGCACGTGTTTAAAATATATGAACCTATTTCAAACTGGACAAAATTCCATTTGTGCTAGATTTATATTGAACAAGAAAAAAATTTATCATAAAAAAGTATAGACACCATTTTACATTTTCACCAAATTCACTTTTGATGTACTTTTGGTCCAATTTTAAAATGGACATTTCGTGTTGACGATTTTCCATTTGTGCCGAATGACAGTAAATCGAACTCGGGACCTCTTGCTTCGTAGGCAGGGTCACTGCGGTCATTCATTACCAACTAGGCTAAAGTGGTCGTCAAAATTTAAGAGTATATTCCCTATAATTAATAGTTAAGACATAATGTGATTTTTCTCCGTTGTGCCATGTAACTTGAATAAAGGCAGAATAAAGAAACCGAATCTTCTTTATGTAGGCACGTAGGTAAGCAGGAACTGCATTTGTGTACAATAACAATAAGTACTGAACCTATGTGTAAAAGTTATTTATCTTTCAGATTAACACCTCTCTCAGTAGGTACCTACTTATAAGTGTTCAATGTTCATGTTGTTTGCGTTGAAATTTGCTTGGGTCTAACGTGATTTACTTGATGTGTTTCTTACAAGGTGTGAGCGTGATGTTAGGAAATAATTACTATAGGTAAATGTATGCACCTATTATTATTATTATTGTACTAATAAAGTAAGCACTTAAATGTTCTCATACATTATTTGAC
Source organism: Epinotia nisella (assembly GCA_932294315.1). Lineage (NCBI taxonomy): Eukaryota > Metazoa > Arthropoda > Insecta > Lepidoptera > Tortricidae > Epinotia > Epinotia nisella. Next base: position 16,932,256 of record OW028677.1, on the reverse strand, counting down.
AAATAGTTTATTTCTATTTGAAGGGGCTAAACCTTATTGCCTTATGTTTCGTTTCAAATCGGGGCATTTGCGGTAGTCACCTTTGAATGCATTTTTATTTCAGACAAGAAACCTCCGTGGGTTCATTTTGGGCAGAAATAGATGTGAAAATTGAGATATCGAAAACAGAAAGAATAAATTGTTGCGATTAATCGGTAATCGACAGTAGCGGTGCATTAACTGCACTGTCACTGTCAGTTGTTTCGATTTTTGCGAGTACAAAGCCCGGGGAGCGGGCGGGGGTCGGGGAGAGGCGTAGGTGGCGCTATCGGCGGAAGAGGCGCCCGTATCCTGCGGATGATAGCGCTCAGCCTCATCTCTGTGACACCGCACTCAATCGACGCTCGATTGTTTTTACAGTCGACGTTAAAGACACGACGGTGAGGCGACGAGCAAGCTCTGTATGTCCTCTGCCCTCGCCAGATTTGACCGCTAATTCCATACTAAAATCCGAAGGGGTTGATCTTTCATTTTCGACTACCTCACTATTTATATGCAATCAATATATTCAAATATAACTCTCCACCTAACTTATTTATGTAGCTCATGGTTCAGAGACATTCTTGTTTCAATCAACACTATAAGATTGTTTTTACAATCAGTAGACATAACATCCATGACAATGTGGATGATAGAATAGCAAATTCATAGTGTCATATAACATAGTTATCGATTGTTTTAATTTTAACCGACTTCAAAAAAGGAGGAGGTTCACTGTATGTTTTTTTTAAATGTATTTTCACTGATTTTTTCGTCAATTGTGGACTGATTTTCAATTCTTTTTTTTATCAGAAAGAGTACTCCTGAGGTGGTCCCATGTCACCAAGTCAGGATCTGAAGATGGGATCCCAGGGAAATGAAGGACAACGCTCAAATTTTATAGGCACGCATGTAGTCATTTTAAAATTAAAAATACTTAATTATATTTAATACATTACAATATCAAACAAAAAACGGACAAAAACCGGGAAACGGACATAAATAGAAATTAAATTGAATAAAAACCGAAATGACAATTTACGTAGGTACCTAAACCAAAAAGTTAAATTAAAACTAAAAACAAGCAAACAATGAAATCAAACAAAAAATAAAATAACAATAATTACTATCTACAAACGAAATCGAGGGCAACGCTCAAATTTTATAGACACGCGTGTAGTGATTTCGGTATTTTCTATTATAATTGTAACTCGTGTATTTACCCTCGGAAATCACAATTTTGGTGATGATGACTTATGGAAGTCCTCAAGGATGTAAAGAACGTCAAAGATTCTGACATGATGCCGTTGAAGTAGCAACTAATGAAGTGTCAATTCTGAGATCCTTGAGGAATCGACGGAACTCCTCAAATATTACCAGCCCACATATAGCGGCTTGGATTTTTTCTGTAATAATCAACGCATTTGCTTTTGGAAAGCAGTTCATGTGGTAAATTGGAAAGGAAATGTAGAAATTTTCATGTACCTATGTGGCTTGGCAAAGTACTGAATTATACAATCGATAATGATAATAAGTAGTTTTATGATTGCAAAAAATTCCTCGCCTCTCTTTAGGCATTAATCTCTCTCTCCCTATCTTAGAGTTATAGGCACGAGCGTAGGCGTGCTCAACATTGAATACACACCATTTCCGTTTATCAAAAACTAACGCTCAATGCGTACAACAAAACCGCGTAAACAAAACGTATGGATAAGTCCTTAAAGTGGGGGGAAAATGGTTATTATCGCTCGTTTCATGCGCCATGTAGTTTGCTGGTAGATACCAGTTACTTATCATTCGAAATTAAAGCGATTTCAAAACATATGATATTACGAGCATGTCAGTTTTAGAACTGGGTTTAATGCTAATGACATTTTTTTGTCGGCTCCATGTGGTTGCGCGGGCGCATTCCGGCGTGCATTGTGGGGTAATATATACGCCAGTTCGCGCTCTATTTCAGTTATCACGATGGTTAACTACTTGTTTATTATTTACGACACGGCATACGACCGAGATTCCCGATTAAAAGTATTCGTTGGACTTTCCGACGTTATAATTAATTTATTGATCGATTTAAGTAGTGTTTCGGCTCGTTTTTGCACGATCTTCCTAATTTGAATATCTACCTAATATTTTCATAACCTTAGAACGTTCCATCAGCATTTTCAAAAGATTGCAGTCAGTCTGTGGCATAAATTGCAAGTCAAGTATTTGGTTACTTTGCCGCGCTCAACTCTCGCACCGGCCGCACCACGTGGTAAAGTGACAAGAATCATCGTTTTATTTTGAAATAAGATCCGGCAACAGGTGCTGTTGCCGTCCTACATGTTTTTTTCTAAGATCTACGAAAACTTAAAAGTTATCGTCCAGTAATTGACACTGCTTCATTGTAGTGAAGTGTTATTGATCGTTTAACTAAAGTATTCATTAAGTAATGATTCACCAGGAGCGACCGTTACGGCGTCTGAAGGTGAGCATTGACTAATGTGGCATTCGCTTGTTTATTATTCAGTTCAGCCGCGGGACGTGACTTGTGCCGCACTACCCGCTCTATCGCGCGTTGATTCGGAGGTCGACGGACGACCCCTCGCTATCGAGTCCATGTTCAACCACTGTGACCAACTACAGATACCTACGATTAGGCATAACAATAACATTCGCCGCTTGTGTTACCCACGGCGACGTTTGTTAGATCACAATTTCGAACGCGACAATCGCAAAATCTACCCGCAAACAAAAGAATGCTTGGGTGATAATACCTGGTTTGTTAACCGAGGAATGATTCACCAATGTTTAGACAGTAGATGTCTACACGTTAGTCATGTTTTCAGTGTTGTGGCCCGCGCCACGAGGTTGGTCAATATAATTCATTATCGGTGCCCCACTGACCCTGCGCAGGCGACGCATCCTTCATTCACTGTTTTACATTATTGTTATGTTCGTCTAATTATTATTAGAATGGGATACAGTGTCGTTGACTTTTGGACTTAAGTACCTACTAATGGCAGTGTTACAAATACCGACATGAGTTTAGTTTATACATAGGTACCTCAAAAGGAAAAAAACGGAACCCGTATAGGATCACTCGTGCGTCTGTCTGTCCGTCTGTCACAGCCGATTTGCTCCGAAACTACTGGACCGATTGAGTTGAAAATTGAAATTTGGTAAACATATGTAAATTGGTGACCCAAAGATGGAAGCGTAAAGTAAATCCCACCAAAAACATAAATGTAAAAAAGGAGAGCAAAGTTCAATACAAAAATTATGCTTGGCTGTGGGCTTCGCCGCAAAAAGAATGGAGATCTAAATGAGTGCCAAGTTATGCAAAATCCAAATATGTTTATAGGAACAAATTAACATTATGAACAAGTATTAATAGAGTTTTCTATTTCTTTGCTTTATTGGATACCTATAACAATTGCTGTTATTTAAAAATGTGAGATCTTAAAGTGGCCAGTTTTATGTGTTTACGTTAAAGAGGTTTTGAGTTATAGAAGGGTCAAAAATGGCACCAAGTGGTTCGTGTAATATTACACTCGGCGCTGGCTAGCCAGTTCCTTTACTTGAACTTGGCTTGACACGCTGCCGCGTGTCTAGATTAATGAATTCTGAACAAGAGGGCCACTTTTCGGGGGTAAATTGGGTTTTTTTTCAAATTCGCAAACTGTATTGTGTGACATATCAGATGAATGTTGTAAGCATCTCAGATATATATTTTTTATAATTTTAGCAAAAACAGATTTGAAGTTATTTTAGGAAAAAAGACGAAAATTGACCATTCCTACCCCTTATCTCCGAAACTACTAGTCTTAAAATTCTGAAAAAAATATGGAAAATAGTTCCTTGAAGCCTATAAAACCTATAAGAAGTTTGAGTATTCAAAGTAACGGGAAAATTCTCAATATTTTTGTGTATTATATACGGAACGCTCACCACGCGAGTTGAACTCGCACTTGTTCGGTTTTTACCCCTTAAAAATAGATGCATATATACCTCTTTTTATCCTGCTCGTTACTGCCTGATTCCCACAGTACGGAGAAATCGTGCTATCCTTATTTTTGTTAATAAGCCCTTAAAATCGCGGCAAAGTAGGCCTTTTACGGACTACAAATGTCTGAAATAAATGATTTATATATTTTTTATTTTATTTTATTAGTATTTCGTGACCGTCCTATCTATTTCCCGAGATTACAGAGCTTGTTTAAGCAGCTCAGCTCAATCATTGCCAAAGCTGATTAAAAAAAGGAAGAAGTTAACTCTTTGGAAACGTCGAAGTAGTGTGATCGACGTGATCGTAAAGGAAAAGCATTCGTTTTTGGATTGGACGACCTCTCTGATACGTGAAGAACTTTTCTTGAATAAGTATCAAAGCAACGAAGCAGGTAGGTTGTACACTTGTAGGTACTCGTACATTCTGATATTATGATGAAAAACATGAATATTATGGTAATGCTTACTATCCGTTACCATTCACGGAACTAGCCGTTACCTTAATACTATAATAAAATACCTAAATCTATACAGTTTCGTACTTACATACGTACCTACTTAAGTAATAAGGTATGTTAGCGGAAAGTGCGTGAACCTAATAATTTCACATGTAGGTAGCAATGAATAAACGGTTATTTCATTACTAACCAGAAACAAAGCTCGGAATTTACCTAGCGGTCGTGGTTTCTGCTATGACATTACGTAGGTTTCATGCGTTGGTGGCTGGGTTAATTCGTATTTTTTGCACGTTAGGTGCGTCGCCGTACGCTAATAAACGAAGCCTTTTTTCATTCTCCGTGTTAGTGAGGCTCGCGGCTCGACATTAAATTTTAAATTATTCTAATAACTGGCAGGTGTTTTTAACATGATGGTTACCGATTATTCCTTATAATATACCAAATACCCTAATCATGTTTTGTAAAAAAACTTGTTATTGTGACTGGGGTATCAAACTACAACTGCAATTAATCAATTAAAAAAAATAGTTAGCCGATTGCAGTGTTAATGGAGGACGAAAGACAAAAGACGGAGAACATTCACGAATATGTCGTCTAGATAGATGATTGGAAAAAGGCGTATTTTAATACCCAAAGTAATTCGGTTGGTTCGTGTTTCGTGGAAGAAGGGCAGATGTCCTTAGGGCACTTATAGGAAGACCGTAGGCGGTGGCCGCAGCCTCCGCCCGCCGGCGACGCCTGGGCGGGCGGCGCCCACGCAATGACGCAGTCACCTATGTTTATGGCCCTATCAAATGTTCATTCATGAAAAATTGTAGGTTCATTTAAATGTCTGTTCTATTTTTAAATTGGTAACGCCTTCATTAAGAGTAGAGCGAATATATAGTGAACAAAACCTTTTCGTCGGGCCAGCCTTACTAGCTAGCAGTGCTAGCAGTCACACACAAATGGTTGCGGTCGGCATCGATTGAGAATGAAATATCTACTACAATTATCTACTACAAACATCGTCTCAGTAAGCGCGACGGGAATAAAACTACACCATCTCGGCGAGATAAAGCCGTATCTCACGACAAAGTTAATACAGAGGAAACTGTTTTACCGACGGGTCGCTGGGGGCCGGAAATGGCGTACACTTGAACTGCGGTGAGTAGTCCTGGATTGGGGCCAATACGAGCTCCAGGCCCATTCATCGCCCAAGAGGCGCCATCGACGACTTTAAAATAGCAAAAAAAGCATCGGCCCGTTCTTTACAATTTTGCTCTGTGAGCGAGAAAGGCAGGAATATCTAGATTTATTGACATCGTAAACAATCCATCACATCACACCCTATCCATATAGAATAATGGATGAGATTAATAAAATTAATGCATTGATGGACACAGAGCCAGACATAATAGGACTGGACTACCTACGCCCAGAGCCAGAGCCAGAGGCGGGCAGATTTATCCGTTAGTTCTTCTGCGTCTAACGCATTTTTTTCAGGAGTGCAGTTAGATATTTCGGTCTTAGGTACATAGGAATTTTCACCTTTATTTACTGACTTATTATTTGTGCTAATGTATGTATTTTGAGTTAGTGGCCATATAATAACACCTCTAACAGTAGGTAGGAACAGAAAAAAATTAGAATTCATTTAAGTACCTAAGATTTTTTTGGTGTTTATTCATCAAAATTATGGGAAACCATTAAAGGCGAATAGATAGGTAGTACAAAAAAAGGTCTGATCACTGTATAGGTATTTGTTATTGGCAACCAGCCTCTATACATTTGCTATGTAAATGAGTTCTCGGAACTAACCTCTCGGAGCTCACTCGAATAATCATCGTTTTGCCTTGTTCCGGCTGGTATTTCCAAAGGCAATCGGTGTTTTCTTGCTCGTGACACCGATAAACATGTTTTGATACCGATCGTTATGCCGATCCTGGAATAAAAATAATTATGCATCTATCATACATTTAAAGATACTGTGAATTATTCAGTAAAGCTTCGTAAGCTTGATATAATCCACACAATGCATCCCAATCCCGGGCCAGAAAGTAGGATTTTCGGTGGTATAGGTTAGGTTAGGTACCTACTTATTTACGCATTAGCTGCCCGCATTCGTAGACATTTATTACAAAGAACCCAGACCCAAGCGGAGCTGCGGAATCGCAAATAGGAATATCTATCCCGAAGGTTCATTAGGTTATACATCGGTGTAAGAATTTTTGAAATCGGATGGGAGATTACCGTAGTACCTACATACTACCTATATAATCTTTCATTTCACAAACTTGACCTCCTTATTATTAGTATCTAGTATAGAATAGATATACCTGCGAGTAAACAGATTATCCAAAATCCCAGTTTGCTTTTAATGCATAGGGAAGAAAGAGGCATCGATCACATACATACATTTCTAACCCAAGACTCCCTAAAGGTATGTTACCTAAATTTTGGGAGTTTTGGGTTCATGGCACTACAAAAATATTGAAATAGAATGAAATTGATTGCACATTGACTCGTATTTTCCATCGAGCTATTAGGTAGGTATGCAAAAATTTATGATATGATTGTTTGTATCAAAAAGTGACGTGAATTCGCGCACATGCGTCAGCGGCGAGATTGTGTTTCATTTCAATTACCCACCCGCCGATATGAAAATCGTAACAACATAATATTCGTTTAATTGACTTGCCCGTGTACTCGATAAACCGAGCGGTCTTTGGACAACGGACTGTTGGCGGCCGAGATGACGGCTCGATGAGTGCTGTAGGCGTGTAACATGAGATAAAATCGATAAATTTTACTTAACTTAGGTTTGCGTAGGTGGATTGATGCCAACTGCGTCCGTTGAATTACTCCCAACTGGAATGATGGCGCAGGTGCGTTCGATAATTGTTAATTGGCCAAAAGAAGTGCCTTCTACCTTTGTTAATGCCGATGTCAATCGTAAAATAATATTTTATGTAGGTAATATGTATAGATGAGTTACATATAATAATAATCTATATACAAATGAACATCAAGTTCAAAATTTGGTTCCACCGAAAGCCTCGACTTATTTTAGTAGTTTCTTATTTACATAACAACGCACATAGAATCCGGCTTTAATAGCAAACTCCACGCCAACTGCGTATTTATTCAATTGAACATGATCGAGAGCGATGAATAACGTCTCGAGGGTCCATTCAGTTCCTGTCCACCGAGGCTCGGGCAGTATTCTCTAAGCTGCGTTGCTCTGGTGACGGACCACTATTACACTCCGACCTACCATTAAGAATATCTGTTACGAATGCAAAGTTCAATTAAGAATAGATGCTACGAATGTAAAGTTCAAATAAAACCCTACTAATATTATATGCGAAAGTTAGGATGTTTGGATGTTTAAATAAAACAAAACAATCGAAATCGCTTCAGTGGGCGTTTTTAAAAAAAAGTGTACCTACGTGAACTTTTTTTTTAGAATTTGTTTTTTTTGGTTTTTTCTTACTCAGAATCGTTGATACAATCGATCCTTCTACAAGAAAAATGTTGTCCCAGATTTTACTATGTAAGTTTTTTCTTCCAATGCGTCACGACCACCATATAAATAAAAAAGACTGCATCCAAAAATGTGACGATCTGAAATGGAATATTTGGGACACTTTTTTTCTTGTATGAGGATCGATAGTATCAACGATTCTAAGTACAAAAAGCCCATAAAAGTAGATTTCTGAAAAAAGTTCGTGTATACACTTTTTTGAAAAACGCTCTGTACTTGTTTATTAAATAATTATGGGTACATTATATCTTAATAAAATATAGTTAAAATAATGCATATAATTACCTATACTATACCTAATGTAATGAATGATAAATTAAATCATACATGCACTGTTGTCAATCTGCACCAACACAAGTGCTTCCGAGAGAAACTGCAAACTGCCTAGATACATATGTTTGTAGATATACTTATAGGTAATAATTGCAATTCTGAGAAGATAAATATTTACGTATTTGATACTTCATCTTACATTTGCTACGTTTGTTAAACTCAATGGATTCCTATAATTCTTCATTACAAAGATAGAAATCTTTATGATAATGCCGTATTATGATAAGTACAGTCGTATCCATCAATGTCATTTGTCTGTAACTAAGTACCCTGATCATACGTATACAGATCTCACTTATTAAGTATGCTGGAATGGTACGTTACGGTCAGACGAAATTATACCTAATTCTTTTATTTTTTTCAATATCAAATTCAAATTCAAATTTAAAATTCAAATTCAAAATAGATTATTTGCTGAGAATACAGTTTTCAGTGGATGTACATATTAATTGGTATCATGTATTCAGCCTGTCTAAAGGCGTGCGAATCTTATTAGGTACATACTACATTACAATACATTACTACATCCATTTTTCGGTTAGTGGATTGTTGCAATTGTGACATGAGTATAACTACATAAATCTAAATAACTACAGAAATACATAAATCTGAAACTCCATTCCTAAATGAGCTGGCCGCCTTAAATTTCACGAAGTAAGCATAGGTACAAACGCCAACACAGTTAACTGACCATCCTGTATTTATATTGAACCTTATTACAATGCACGTAAAGTGCATGGACGGTCAGTTTTAACTGTGTTCGCGATGGTACTGAGTATTAATAGGTATTTCGTTTGTAGGTTGAACTTGAAGGCGAAATCCTTTCTGAAATAGCTAGGACATGGACCCTGACCTTTACAATCTCTGGCTATCAACATTTTTAGGGTTCCGTGCCTCAAGGAAAAAAACGGAACCCTTATAGGATCACTCGTGCGTCCGTCTGTCCGTCGGTTACAGCCGATTTGCTCCGAAACTACTGGACCGATTGAGTTGAAATTTGGTAAATATACGTAAATTGGTGACACAAAGATGGACGCGTAAAGTAGATTAATGAATTCTGAACAAGGGGACCACTTTAAAGGGTTAAACTGGAAAATTTAAAAAAAGTTTCGCGAACTGCTTTGTGTAACATAACAAATGAAAGGGGTTGTTGTTAGGATCACAGATATATATTTTTTGTAATTTTAGCAAAAACAGATTTGAAGTAATTTAGGAAAAAAGACGAAAATTGACCATTCCCCCTTATCTCCGAAACTACTAGGCTTAAAATTCTGAAAAAAAAAACATGTAAAATAGTTCCTTGCCTAAAGATTACAGGAAATCCTATAAGAAGTTTGAGTATTCAAAGTAACGGGAAAATTCTCAATATTTTTGTGTATTTTGTATGGAGCGCCTATGCTTAGATAATAGAAATTTTACGGAACCCTCACCACGCGAGTTGAACTCGCACTTGTCAGGTTTTTTTTTGTACATGCCGCCGCCGTTTTCGTAATGCCACGTTGTTGCTACGTACGCTTTCTTAACGAGTAGTTAGACGGAGCAGTGCTCCTTGGAAATTACTGACACGGATTGCGGGCTCATCCACGCAGAGCTCGTGAGTCGCCATGACAGCACCCCATTTAAAAGGCAAATGCGGTCACGAATGCTCTGACGTGGATATGTCATGCTGATATCGACGAGGCTTCACGCTTGTGCAACATCGGCCACGGCAAACAGCCACTTCCACCGAATTTTCTGTGGGATCAATGTTTGGAGGTCAAAGTTAGAATGACAATAATAAAATTCATAATCTATATCGTGCGGCAGTAAAAGAGCCGAAGTTACGTTAAGTTATTTAGTGTACGAAACAATCTAGTCGTTTGAGAAACTTGCGGTAGGACAAATGAAAGTTCTTCAAACTTTACGAAATTTTGTGTGATTTAGCGTATAATTTAGATCAGAGAGAAGTTTACAAAGTTTGTCATATGGCTGCTCTATAACGCAACGTAGAGTCTTGAACACAGTTGTTTAACCCCTTATATTATAATTATGTTTCGTGTGTTTTTTAACCTCTCGTACTCATCTGTAAGAGTACTTTTACTATTCGGTCACAGGCATGTTTAAGCAAATTTGCCTATTGTTTCATTGCCAGCAGCTGGAACAACGGTCAAAGATCTCTCTTTTCCATACTTCTCAGCGAGTTTTCTCCTTTCTCGTAACTACTTACTTGACCAAACAATAATAAATATGGCGCCAAAGAATTTCTCTACCGGTGTATTGTACAATACAAAGTCAGGTCAGCTACCTGCATTACCATTAACTAGGTGTAAGTTAATTTCCTAACGTAGGTGGTCCATGTAGTCTCTATGAGATAAGTGTAAGGGCCATACTGCAAGGCCCCGAGCACCATGACTGAATTAATTTATTTTCATCTGTGCAAAAATCGTACAACGCCACTCATGGTCAACTGAAGGGGTTAAGGACTAAGACGAATAAACAAGTAGGTACTCGAGTCTTCGCTTGTCGCTATCCCCTTATTCCCTCGCAATTAACAGAAAGGTATAAGGTTGGTCTATCTGTCTGTATATTATGTAGCCTGTTTATAGTGTTTATTAACGTTGGATGGATGCATTCTCGTAAGTATCCTACCGGATCGGCGCACCAGAGTGACGATTCCATCTGAAGAGGGTCCCTCTATCTCTTTATTTTCATGTCTCTGTCATCCTGATTTTGAAAAAAGGAGATTTGAAAGTAGGGTGTATGCCTATGATATTCAAAATGAATATCAAATCGCGCCCCAGGACCGAGTGAGTAAACAGACCAAATACAGGGTGTCCCGTAAATGGCACGTCACATTGACAGCGGAGGTAGGTTAGCTTAAGAGGGCTCGAACCAACCTAACATGACCCCAGTAAAAGTTGCGTGGTTATCTAGTTATTGGCAAATTTAAGTTTTTTCCAGTTTTTACCTGCATTGTTAGTGTCATCATTTACTTGGAAAGCCCTCTTAGTTAGTGTTTTTTTTTTAATTTCCGGTGTCATGAATAGTTAATTAAGAAGACACAAGTGTAATTTTGTCGACAACTACTGTAAAATAAGAAAAAATACTGGATTAATCTTAATTTAAAGTGTCAACAAAAATTTTACCTCAACTTTGACCACCCGTCGTGAATTTTTTTTACTAGAAACGAAATAAGCAAATAGTGTCAATAGTTTGCGCACATGTTGTGCAGATTCAATAATGCTATGATACAAGTGTCTTACTCCAATGCAACCCGTCTCTTTTTATCTTTGTTTCAACGCACAATCATGTTAGGTTGATTCGGGCCCTCTTAGCTGACCTAGCTCCGGTGTCAATGTGACGCGCCATTTACGGGACTGTAGAATAGAAACAACGAGGTGCGAAGTGTCATAGCATAGAGGACCCACAGGGCTCTAGCTAGCTATAGATAGACAAAATATGGTGCCCGTTGATGAGTTCTGTTATATTGTGATGTATTTAAGCATTGTGTCATGATATAAAGTGGTAAGGAGTCCGATCAGGATTTAAAATGGCAACATTTGTTGTTTCAGTGTTAGTGGTTGGCGGTCCCGGATGGTGTGGCGCGCCATGCGCTGCTAGAGCAGACGATGGTGGGCGTGGGCGTCGCGGAGGGCGGCGGGGCCGGACCGGGGCCCGCGGAGCCCTACTACGGCGAGTACGGGTACCCCGAGCCGTACTACGTGCCCGAGATGTGCCCGCACCCGCAGCACCCACAGCACGCGCATATGTGCACTGTGCATGCCGAATACGGTTAGTAACTATTCTACATCTACACCGACGCTAACTTTGTAATCCTAAAAGCTGTAACACACGGCGACTCTTTCGCATCGCGATACAGTGGCGCTATTGTGAAACGTGCGTTTGTATCGCTGCAAAATTTTTATTCCTTCTATATTAGGAAGTTGCATCGGGATGCGATTCTCTGAACCCACTTGAAATGCGAGCAAAGAGCGCCACACAAATAGCACAGAGTCTGTGACAATGACATCATTTGGGAACTAAATCACTTTTGCCTATCGTTAGAGAAATGTGGAATGTATTTACAACAGCTATGTGCAGCTGCGAAAGTTAAAACAGATAAAGAGAATGTTTCTATACGAGCGTAATATAGCTAGTGACTCTATGTTCGAATCTTGAGTGTATCGGGGGTTTAAAAGCAGGAAATGGAACACATTTTTGCTCGAGTGACATCTAGACTGAAAGTATTAATTGAATGACTTAAATAGGAAAATATGACATGAAAAAATTCAGATACATTTATTTTTATTTAAATTCAAATCAATGCAAAGCTGCTTGTTAACCTGCTGCTAAGGTAAACATATTATTCGACCCCCGGGCGATCACTTTTGTGATTCGGTGGCATGATTGATTGGTAAAAGTGGCTGTGTTGGATCGAAAGATTTGAGACGTGCGTTCTGGCCTCGCCTCGGGCATTATTTGCTACTCGTATTGACACTATATTATTGCTCCTAATCCTTACTAATATTATATGCGAAAGTAACTCTGTCTAACTGTGTGTTTCCTTTTCACGCTTAAAACGCTGAACTGAATGAGGTGAAAGTTGGTATGTGGATAATGAGTCCCAGGCGAGGACGTAGGATATTTTTTATCTGGAATGTCACCCCTTAGGTGGTGAAATCAGCGGCGGAAGTTTGTATGGAGATACGATTTTAACTACTTCCACGCGGACGAAGTCGCGGTCAAAAGCTGTATAATATAATATGCCAATGCTGAATTGAGGGATTGGTTACATACCGGAGAGATTGATAGAAGAAGAGATAATGCCTAGTGTTATTGCAATGATCAGTTATCCCTTTATAAACTTCTAAATTTTATAGCAAAAATGACCACCTGTTAAGGTCATCTTTTTGTATTTTTTTACGGTGCAGAATTTTTAGGTCTACACAATATCAAGTGACTTGAATTATGAATTATTTTTAACTTTGCCCGTTAAAGGGATGAGTAATTGTTTAGTTTGAGGATATGACAATTATGGTGTACTGTCGTATGTTTGGACATAAATGCCGTAATATCAACCACTGGAAAATTAAACGTTAAACCAATTCAAATCACTAAGAAACGCCAATACGATAACTAGGTCATCACATCAATACGAACGAACATTAACTTGATCGAATTTGTAATTATGGTACCTAGATAATTAGTCATTATGGGGTTAATTTAATTATGTCGGAGAACTGATTGCTCGGCGTTCTTCGTGTTTTATGAAGAAAAAAACAATTATGCCGGAAATGCTGAGACTTAGTCAGATCCATATGTATCGTGCATGTATCGATGATCCTGATCGCCCAAGATAAATCCCCGTTCCGTAATTCTTATCGAAATCGTCGTTTTCGAGAACTCGTTTACAAACGAATAAATAAACAAAAAAACATATAAAAAATTGTGCTTGTATTTATTACTTCGTGAAAAAGTACATAAGGTAACCCAGTGTCCGACACTGGCCTAATACACGAGACTGACTCTTATGTCAAAACAAGGTGAACAATAGGTGTCAACTATTAGGCATTAAGATGTCGAGCATTGGTACCTTTACCGTAATCGTAAAATTCGTGATACTGGTATTACTTACAGTAGAGTCATCATCATCCTCGCCCTTGCGATTTCCCGGTACCTAACTTGGGAATTGGGATTTAGTAGAACTGGTTAAATTCATGAATTTTATGAATCTATCTTTTAATTTGCATAGAAAATATTACATCTTGTGCATGGATTGTACGGTCGACGCCAAAAATACGTTTACACTATTCGCCTTAGTGCAATGGAATAAGCTGCAAAAGTGTAAACGTATTTTTGGCGTCGACTGTACGTAAATTGAAATGTTTTGCAATTGTTTCGCGACGCGTAAGGGTTTGCAACGTGTATATTATTTTTGTTTAACATGCAACAAAGCATTTATATCCAAGTAGGTATTGTACTAATTGCGCTGTTGTTAGTTTTGCGGCTTTTGTAACTTAACCTATCATTAATTCTAAAGACGTGGGACCTACCATACATAGGTACGTGTTATTTTCATATTTATATTTGTGGTCACATTCGTGGAAATCACCGCGAGATACCTTATTTTAATTTCCCGGACCTTGATAACTAAGTCATGAATATTTGTTTGAGCTCATAGTTGGTATAAATGTGTCTATTTATCACAGCATTAATTACGCCGTACCTAATTCATCAGTAATAAACGCTTAGGTAGGTAGTAGGCTTAGCCTAAGTATTCCTAATTTTCTATCCGGAATTAATGAGTTGGCCCGGATTCTGGGCTGTCGGTTCTGGCCTTGATTAATGACTCTGCTGTCGGTTTCAAAAAAGGGAACCACAAACGCAAGGTTAATATCTATATGTTCTTTCGGTTTCGGTCAGATTGGATGAAACAGGATGAAAGCAAGTTAGATGTGAATATTGTATAGTCATTGAAATCAATACATATACATTGAAAACAGTATGTGTAGCTAGGTAGATATTATATGCGATTTATTGATGCACACAGTACGCACAATATAATTTTTATATTGCCTTTAATAGGTAGGTTACCTACCTATTAAAGGCAATATAAAAAATATTAGAAAGCTATCGATCTACGTTTAAGCAATTTAAATATTTTTCTAAATAAAGTAATAACACTGACTAAACCGTAACAAATGATAATTCATGCTTAGTCTAAATGTCAGCAAAGTGACCTTAATAATTTTATGAAGCGCGCAAAAACTACAGCTGCGTGGACGATAAATAAAATAACGCATGCAATGTGGCTGGCTGTATTCAAATTGATGGCGGAGTAAAAAAGATCCTTTTACTCGAGTGAAACAAAGCGCGTCAAGGCTGTCGTGGGATTCCCGCAGCGTTGCTCAAGAGCCTGCGGTGGAGTTGCATTGCTGATCTAAACTATGCGGCGCGTTTCCGAGCGCCGGCGGGCGGCTGCGGCGCGAACAAAAGTGGATGATCCCACAAAGAGACGTTATCCAAGGCCCGCAGACGGATTTCTACGAACATCCAAAACACGTTCATTCATAAAGCGCAGCGCTACGGCCCGGAACGGGGAGCCACGCCGCCGTGGCAGTCGAAATAAAACAAAAGTTAATTGGATCAATGCAAATCCGAGAAGAGGTGCCGTTACTTCATATCTAAGGCGCCGCTTTTTTGCACGCGAATTTGAAGCATAGTAATCATAACTGTAATGTAATTTGCTATTGCTGATGTGTGCAATAAGGTTGTAAGTAGGTCTACTTTTTACACAGGTTACCTATATCAAGTAATCACAATAGTTCGCCTAAATATGACAGTAAGAATTGAATTTTGCTCCTCTCATCGCGATACTTTTTCATAGAAATCACATTTTTATCTAATTTTTTAAATTGCAATACGTTTGAGTTAACTTTGTTTATAACCAATCCAAATTTCAAAGACAGCTTAAGTAGTTGTAGTAGGGATATTTAGCGTGACAGTTTTTGTCATATTGTGTTTATGTGACAGACTAACAAAGTCGCACTGAAGGGGTTCCTTTTTTACCTTTTTGGTACGAAACTAAAAAATGTACGCTTATCAAAACGTATTAGGTACTAGTTTCTTATAATATTTACAACTAAACCCACTGAAAAATCTGAATGAACCGCGAAGTCCACGAGCCCAGCCACCGTGACGGCCTGCGCACGGCGCGGTTCATAAACGCTGTGTTTGTTTTGTGCCTACTCGCTATGACTATTATCTGGTGTAAAATTAGAAAGTGACATCACTATTTTAATAAAACGTAAATGATAATAAACGTCATGCATGAACGATAACGACCGGTAGAATAACGCATGAGTTGAAAATAGTGCTAGGTTAGTTCTGGAAATATAATTAAATTGCATATATTTACATATTTTAATTACCTACTTATACGTCTGATAACTAAACTGTATACTTACGCCTCTGATGGCACTTAATGACAAGTCAATGTTTATATTTGAACTTATTTATTAATAGACTAGGCGCAAACGCCAATACATTGTTGTGGGTAGGTAGGATGTCAATCAGGGGTAATACCTACGTACATAAATGAGGACATAAATATCTGTACAGGACTCTATTGTAGGGTTGCCATACGTCCCGGTACGCCGGGACATGTCCCGGTTTGAAGCTTGCTGTCCCGGCGTCCCGGCCGATAAGCAAATTGTCCCGGTTTAATAATCCTACTTATTTAATAGAGGGCTGGACTTGGTAAACAGTACCTACAATAAACGACTAAACCTTTAAAGTTATCTATTGTTGTAATAAAAGTTCCTTTTTTTCTACCTTTACTAGTTTTTAGGGTTCCGTACCTCAAAAGGAAAATAACGGAACCCTTATATGATCACTCGTGCGTCTGTCTGTCCGTCTGTCACAGCCGATTTGCTCCGAAACTACTGAACCGATTGAGTTGAAATTTGGTGAACATATGTAAATTGGTGATCCAAAGATAGACGCGTAAATTAATGAATTCTGAAGAACAAAATCGCAAACTGTATTGTGTGACATATCAAATGAAAGAAATCGTTGTAAGCTTCTGAGATATATTTTTTGTATAATTTTAGCAAAAACTGATTTGAATTAATTTAGGAAAAAAGACGAAAATTGACAATTCCCGCCCTTATCTCCGAAACTACTAGGCTTAAAATTCTGAAAAAAATATGGAAAATAGTTCCTTGTCTAAGATTACAGGAAAACCTATAAGAAGTTTGAGTATTTAAAGTAACGGGAAAATTCTCAATATTTTTGTGTATTTTGTATGGAGCGCCTGATACTTAGAGCATAGCAATTTTACGGAACCCTCACCGAGTTGAACTCGCACTTTTCCGGTTTTTTCTTGAATGTCCCGGTCTGAGTCCTCACACTTATGGCAACCCTACTCTATTGTCAATGTCATAAAGGCGTGTACAGATATTTATGTCCTTATTTATGTACGTATAATATTACCCCTGACTGTACCTACACACATTCTAAGTGAATAGCTATGGTAGTAGTTATAGGGAGGTTGGTTAATGGCAAAATAATGAGGGATCTCCATTTTTCTTGTAACAACAAGTACAAATAGGTAACTAGCAGTTGTGGTCTAACTATGTAACATAGAGCTCGCCAGTTTGGTATTATACTCGTAATTACTTCGTACTTACCTACAGTGTAACTTACGAGTAAGTAGTCGAATAGGAAGAAAGGGTGCGGCTTGGGCCACTTTACACTTTTATAGTCATGGTAAAGATAATAAGTGTAACACTCGATAGAGGAATAACATTGTAAATGTCAGTATTAGCCCCTACTTCACTACGCATGAACATTGAACAACAATATGATAATGTAAATGACAGTCATAGTCAACGTTCTATGACAGTGGTGCTTGAGAAATTTCTGTCAATTGGTATATTATGGGATGTGTCACATCATAATGTTTTTTGCATGTTTGCGTTAGGTAGTTTAGTTAGAGCCAATAATTTTATGTGAAGGATGGTACTCGGGTCACTTACTCGTACAATTAATCGGATCAGTTTATTTTATCGCGTTATACACAGTGTTGCAACACGCTGTTTTAGGCCAGACTCTATCAAACGTTTCTTATAAACCGCGCCGACGTTATTGTAACTAATGGCTACTGGTGGACGAGCCTTGATCTCGTCTCGGTTAGATAAATAAATATTGACCTATTAAGTAGATCCAGTAACAGCATGCTTGTGGTGTTCCAGGCGCGATGCCGGTGGTGACGTCCGCGACGATGATGCCTCCGATGCTGCCGCCGGTGCTGGACGAGAACATGCGCCACTACCTGGTCCACCAGCACCAGCATCCACACCACCCGCACCACCAGCAGCACCACCAGCCCCATCACCAGCAGCACCATCAGCCGCCTCCGCATTACGTTAGTATTGTCACAAATAATAGTACTTACGTACAGAAGCTCCTCTATCTGACTAAACCGATGTTGGACAGCTAGAAAACTCAAATCACGCGACCCTGCTCTACCGCATAGCTCGTGCTCTTTCGACTAGTTAAGGTTGCCGCATTTTGTTTGACGCTGACAACGTTCAGGTGAATTTACAGCTCGGAGGTGTCTGAGAAACGAATTTAGCTGAAGTGGCAAGAGGGACCTGGTAGGTTGCTTACAACCCCATTATTCTGGAATGCTTACCTGAGAACAATGCGGTGCGGACACACGGCAGACATGCATTGTATACGTGAGCATGACAAGTTTATAAGTCTGCAGCAATGAGGGGTTTTACGTAATACGAGCCCATCCAACCGTGACGATAAAGGCAATACCGAAGTAATTTAAATTTGAAGGTCCAGGATAAAAGAGAGGAGTAAGAGAGAGTTATTTTATTTTACTATAACAAACCTCAATTGCAGCAATACTCTAAAACGTACTTGAGTGTCTAGACACTTTTGAGCAGTGAATAATTGAAAACAAAAGACAGCAACATAATTTTATAAATAGGTATATCTATAGGTGCAAAATTTAGCTGAAGATAACTTATTATTGTTAGTTGTTATTAAATATTGTAGTAAAAGGTATGAAATGTAATGTTCTCATGATAGTTCTCATCAATTGGTTAATACATATCTATAGCCTATACTAATACTGTGAAAAGGAAAAGTCTGTGAAATTGAAGCCTTGTAAGTTGGTATGTAGGGAGCTAGGGGGTAAATTATTGCCGCTTATCCGATTTCAAAAACCATTTTACCTGTGTTGAAGATTGGACTTTCTGGATGGACAGAGGCAATTTTTAGGGTCCGTAACTTATAGGATCACTCGTGTGTCTGTCTGTCCGTCTGTCACAGCTGATTTGCTCCGAAAATACTGGACCGATTGAATTGAAATTTGGTCATTCAACATAATTATATAAATTGATGACCCAAAGATGGGCGCGTAAAGTAAATTAATGAATTCAGTTCTGAACAAAGAGGAACAATACAAAAAAATAATACTTTCAGCATTATCGAAAATTCCACCCCTAAGGGGGTTAAAAAGGGGTGCAGTGTGTATAGGGGTAACATTTTTTTAAGCAAGACTTATAACTTATTTTATTAGTATACAAATAAAGTACTTTTCCAGTTCCTTTAATAGTTACATTATGAAATTTATAAAAAAAATACAATTTAAGCAGAAAAGTCTTCTGTTGATGATAGTTATAATATTTATATTTGTAAAAACGAACATTAAATTTGTATGCCTTTGAGTACCCTGCAGTCAGTCAGTGCATCATTTATTACCGGAGCTATGCACCGTTCAGTGAATGAATAAGAACCTTTGTAGAATTAACTGTACTACGTTTTGGCAGCATTACAACATTCAATGTCCGAGGGTCATAATAGTACTGCAACTGCAAAGTAATTACTTAAGCAACCGACGACGGCTTCATCTAAGCTGACGAACGTTCGGATCAAACATTATTAGCGTATTGCTCTGCTGGTCTTTTTTAAATGCAAAGTGGTCCTATATCTACACTTAAATCACGGGGTGAGGAGTGCCCAATGATTGCTAGATTTGCTATGAACTGGGTCTAGTTTTGGTTAAAAGTAGAATAGACGCCATCTAAAGTAATTGCATGGTGATATAACCCACGTACGGCTTTAATTATAAATTGCAAGCCATGACCAAGCAGACACGATAGCGCACCTACAGCATTCTAGAGTTACGTCGAGATTGCTATCTCGAATAAATATATGGTTATGCGGTTTGCATTGTAAAACAAGTTGTGGATTTCTCATGCAAAAACCATTTAGCGGGTTTCTCGGCAAAGCTGAGCCCTAAAGCTGTCATTTAGTACCTAAGTCGGCAGCGGATATTCTCGTCGGCTGCCACGTTTAAGTTCACTGGCCCAGCAAGGTCGGGGTATATTATTATTTTTTACAATCCGTCCACTTTGTACTGATAATAGAGATCAGCTTGTTATATAGATGATAATCACAGGACACTCGCTCCGCGCATCACAATACTTAGGCCGATTTATGGCATTATATGGTGCAGGTTAAGTTTTATGTTACGAATAATGGCTCCAGCCTTTGTCTGGTTTGCTTATTGGTAATTAACCACAAAAGTTACACGGGAATGTGAAAAATAGTGTTCAGATCGCGAGCTGTTTCCTTTTCCTTTCCACTTCTTCATGTTGTAGAAACACTTCGGGAAACAACGATCAGTCGTCGCCAAGAGCGACTATAGTTGACGTACCCTAACGTGGGTGGAGACTAAATAAGTGAGGCATATAACTGACGTAGTTAACATTTCTATAAAAATTACCTGTTGTGCGTCACAATTCACCAACAACTTTAACTACAGAGTAGGGCGACTTTGCCCTCAACCAAAGTGACGACTGATGCGATAAAGAAAGACAATGTAAAAGAGATAAAGCGGGCCTATGTTTTTATGGCCTCGGTCGTCACTTTGGTTGAGGGCAAGATGTCCCAAATCCAAACCCGAAGTATTTCATAAGACTGTAGAGTGTCTATCTACCTACCTTTGTAATTACCATTTGTGAATATAACTAGTACCTACCACAAGCTAGGCGTAATCAGCAGCATGCTTAGGCAATAATGCTTCTAATGGATCTGAAATAATTAAAATTAGGTATTACCTATAATGTACGCGAACAAATATTTACATTTCGCAACGCATTGTAGACTGTAGGCTGGGTGAAGAGTACCTACTATTTAAATCACTTTTAAGAGCTAAGTATAATTATATGTAAGTAACTCCATGCTCAAGTGACCTTCAGATCCTTTAATTTTATAATTTTATTCAGCCGGTTTTGGCCAAACTGATATAAGGTCTTAATCCAATGTTAAACGTAGAAATAGTATGGACAAATCTTGGAATAAACATTGTTCTTGTTTTGTCGAATGCGCTTTTAGTCTTATTCAGTTATTCTCAAGCTTCAAGCAGCCACTAACCAACAGAGAAGGTAAAACAATAAGTAAGTACTTCATATATGCATAGACCGACAAGTTTCTTTTTGACCCTAGCCCAATGACCAAAGAAACTAAAAAATAACAAATGACAGTAATCCATACCTAATATTAGATATGCGGAAGTATGACTTTCAGTACGTTTTCATGCTTAATAGCACAAGACATAAAAGTCGCAAGTATTATGTATTGAAAATGTACAAAGTGTGAAGAGAACAGGGTACTGCAGCAAGAAATTCAATTAGATCCGACCTGAGTCCAGCGCGATTCTCGTTCAAAATCACGCACGTGGTTTTTCATTGGAATACTCTAAGAATTTGCCCTCTAGTGAGATTGTGAAGGCAATCGAGCTACTGGGAGTTTTGTCGCTAATTCAGAGTTGACTAAAACTAGCCTAGCTGAGAAGAATCTAGCAAGAAACTCAACTAGATCCGACCATATTTTTAGGTCCAATTGCCTCCAACCTTTTTTCTTATCATAATCGCTTCTTGGTAACCTTTGAAAAAAGTTATATTAACGAATCAATGAAGCTTGTTTAAGTTCCAAGGTACAGTCAGGGAAATGCATTCACGTACCTTTTTCACTCTTCTTGCTATGACAATAAGGCATAAAAAGGTACGTGAATACATTTCCCTTACTGTACCTACTATAAAATTGCACCAATCTTGACAACATGGACGTTTTTCAGGTTTTGTAAATTCAAGATACTGTCTCAGAGCTCACTGGTTATAGAACTAGAAAATTCGATAGTGCGAATGACGTCATCGCCATTCATTATCGATATTTTCAAGAACAACCCTAACTGCCACTCAAAGGTAACTTTCAGTACAAAAATATCGAAAATAAAGCTAAATCCAATTACAACGTATAACGAATCTTAATCTGTGTACACATTACAACATAAAGCAAATGCTCCGCTCCCGATAATGCTTAAATTATCCAATATTTCAATAAAAATACATTACATACCGGTGCAAGAATAAACTTTCCTGATTTGGGCCTTTTCTTAAGCCACATCGAAATATGCTGCACCTGGGCATGGTAACCACATTCCACTTATCGTGTTATTTAGGCCTTGTGCAGTTTATAATTTTAAATAATACCTAAGTTATTTTATTATTTTGGTTTGTTTACATCAGTCTAAACTGACGGGAACTGACATTTCGTAGCAACAAATGTGGCGATTTTGGGCAACATTTGACATTTGATGATCAATTTTCGGTTCTGACTGTTATACTACCATCTCTTTTTTGATAGCCAAATGGTGTTTGGTTAAAATGAGACAGTGTTATTTTGGAGAATTTTACGTCAGAATTTTATTTTTTATCAGCGGTGACCAGAGAGAGGGCTGGCCTATATTTCGCTCAAAGAGTGAGCATTGCCATATCCAGCGTGGCAATGCTGCCAGCCTTCTGCGCACACTACCCTCTGACAGCGATTTGGGCCAATTTTTTATCTTTAAGTTTTAATTATAGTCTTTTTTTGTCTTTGTAGGTTAAGTTGTTGTTTTATTGTTTGTTTTTATTATTTAAATAAACTTACCCCATTTATTGACTACAATAAATTATACAGACTTAAACAAATTATATTGGAAAAATACACCCTGTCCATGTGTTTTCCTATGTCCATGCCCTAGCCTCGTTGCGGATTTTTAATGGAACTAATTTATTTTACTGGCAAGGAGCAAAAATGACAAATATGTGGCCGTGTCAAAAATGACAACAGACGTTAGAAGTCATTGAATGTCAACGATGTAAACAAACAGCAAGGAAGATGAAATACTTCGCTGTTGAGGTTCAATGTTCGCGCATCTATATTGTTTATGGTAGATTTCGGGTTGTCATTGGTTGTCAAAGAAGAAAATGTAATTTCGGTTAGATTATTTAAAATAGAGAAAAAGTATAATGTATTAGTTTGAGCTGTGATGTTATTAAAGAAGAGATAATTAAAGTAGGAGTTTTAATAATGAAGTAGAAGCTTTAACAGTGGTAGCAGAGCGTATCCTTTCGATCTGTATTTGCAAAGATATAAAATAAAAGACCATCGATTATGGCGGAGTCAATTAAAATAAAACAATTTGCGGGAGAAGATTTTGCTATTTGGAAATTTCGTTTAAGTAGTATATTGAAAGAAAATGAATGCTTAGAAGCGATAGGAGACAAGGACTTCGCGGCCACAAAAGCAAACAGAAAATTGGAGGCTCGAGCTCAGAGCCTGATCATAAGTGCCGTAGCTGATAGTCACATTGACTACATACAAGATGAAGACACGGCTTATAAGATGATGTGGAGAATGGAAAACCAGTTCATGAAAAAGGGAACTCGCAGTAAGCTGTATTTACGACGCCAGCTCAATGACATGAAGTATAAAGAGGCGACGTCACTGGCGGAACATTTTGTGTCACTCTCAAAAATATTCGGACAATTAAGGGATGCAGGCAGTGCCTTATCAGAAGAAGAAAAGGTGAACGTACTGTTGTTGTCCATGCCAGATTCCTACGAAATGGTAGTGACAGCAATAGAATCGCTCCCCAACCTGACAGTAGATGTAGTCAAGGATAGACTGCTCGGTGAAGAAGAAAAGCGCATAAAAAAGGGTACAACCCAGACAGAGCATCACAGAAATGCGTTTCTATGTTTTGCATGCGGAAAAGAGGGACACAAACGATATGAATGCAGGATGAGATACCAGGAAAGAAGAGGACAAGGTTTTGTCACACCAGCTCGAGGATATGGACGAGGCATACAAGCGCCTCAGAGGGCAGGCTTTAGGAGTCCAGGATTTAGTAGAGGACGAGGACACAGTTTTAGAGGAAGATCTTGGAGAGGAAATCAGGACCAGAATTATTCACAGTCATATTCTGCGAGTACTGAAAATGAAAATGCTTTTTTGGCAGGAATTGAAAAAGATCAAAGACATGTAAGCGATAAATGGAACAGCATCACATGGCATATGGACTCGGGGTCATCGGATCATCTTATAAATCAGAAAAATGTGTTTACTGAGTACCTTGAGTTGAAGCAGCCTAAGTTAATAGCAGCAGCCAAGAATGGAGTGAGTCTGGTTGCAGTCGGGGTCGGCAATATACAGGCAAGATGTATGATTGGTAGCAGGTATGTAGATTGTACTATTAAAAATGTATATTATGTGCCAGAACTGAGAAAAAACTTGTTATCTGTCTCTAAAATTGAAAGTCATGGGTATAGAGTTGAATTTTTAAAAGGGAAAGTCAGAGTTTATAAATATGATCTGTTGACAATGATTGGTAATAGTGAAGGATCATTGTATACAATTCAAATGGAAATATTATATAACGAATGTAACTTAAGTACCGATCATAATGATCAAGTGAGGCAGTTGTGGCACAGACGGTTTGGTCACCTTGGAATAAGAAATTTAACTTTGCTTTCACAAGATCAAATGGTAGATGGCATTGACGACCTGACTAAATGCACATCTAAGAATCATGTATGTGAGCCATGTTTACTAGGGAAAATGACGAGACAACCTTTTAACAAACTTGGACATAGGGCGACTAGACCATTGGAATTAGTGCACACTGACGTTTGTGGACCAATAAACCCACCAACTGAGGAAGGATATAATTATTTTCTGACGTTCATTGACGACTACACACATTTTGTTTGGGTGTTCCTTCTGTCAAATAAAAGTGAGGTTTTTGACAAATTCAAACAGTACTATTTTTATGTGACTAATCATTTTAATGCAAATCTTTTAAAGTTAAAATCTGACAACGGAGGTGAGTATGTTTCAAGGGAATTTCAGGAGTTTTGCTTTAATAAAGGAATACAGATGCACTACACAGTACCGTACAATCCAGAGATGAACGGTGTCGCAGAAAGAATGAATAAAACGTTAATAGAGAAGGCAAAAACCAGTCTAATAGACTCAAATCTGGGTAAGGAATTCTGGGGGCATGCGGTGTTGTTTTCAGCATATGTAACAAATAGAAGCCCAACTGTTGGAAAAGATAAGACACCATCAGAGTTATGGGAAGGCCGGAGACCTAATGTGTCAAATATGCGAGTTTTTGGTTGCACAGCGTATAACCATGTACCAAAAGAGTTAAGACAAAAGCTGGACAATTCAGGTAAGAAAATGATATTTATAGGATATGTAACCTCAGGATATAAATTGTATAACACTGACACAAGGAAAGTTATATCGGCGCGAAACGTAATATTTGACGAAACTAAACTGGAAAAGGACACCACTGTAAGTTATAAACTGGACATGATAGAGAAAAACAAAGATAATATAAGAGACCGAGAACCAGAAAGTAATGAAGAAAGTATTGAAGGAGATAATGATGAAGGTGATGAACAATATGAACTAGCAGATGATGAGGAAGAATCAGTAAATGAACAGAATCAAGAAGCTAAGAAAAATGGAAGAGAAGAAGAGGCCGAGAAGAAAGAAAGTCCAGAAAGAGGGAGAGGAAAAAGACAAATAAAGAAACCAGTATGGCAAAAAGACTATGAAATTGACTTAGACCAAAATGAGGCAGCATTATATGCATTATTAGCAAGTCACCAAGATGCTCCAACAGAGTTTGAGGACATCAAAGGAAGAAAAGATGAAAAGGAGTGGAACTTAGCAGTAAAAGAAGAATTTAAGGTTTTAGAAGAAAATGAGACTTGGAGGTATGTACCTAAACCAAAGAATGATAAACTATTGGATACTAAATGGGTTTTTACAAAGAAAAACGTCGGAGACCAAGAAATATGTAAAGCAAGATTGGTAGTGAGGGGCTATCAACAAAAGGACAAGTTAGAAAATATATACTCGCCTGTATTGAAGTTACAAACATTAAGAGTACTATTAGCAGTTGCAGCGCAGAAGGACTATGATATTCATCAAATGGATGTTAAAGGCGCGTTCTTGTACGGACGGATTGATGAAGCAGTATACTTAAAACCTCCAAAAGGACTAAGAGTCCCAGAAGGAAACGTTTTAAGATTACAGAAGTCTCTGTACGGCTTAAAGAAGAGTCCAAAGTATTGGTATGAGAAATTCACAGAAGTTATAACTGAATGTGGTTTTAAGCGCTCTCAAAATGACTATTGTCTATATAATAAAGGGGATTTGTACTTGATTTTATATGTTGATGATTTATTGATAGTAGGGCCTAGCAAATCTGATATTGAAGGTGTCAAAAACTTCTTAAAAACAAAATTCAATATGAAAGATTTGGGGGAAAGGAATCTAATGTATCTTGGTATTAGCATTCAGAAACAACAAGATAGTATTTACATAAATCAATCAAAATATTTACAAAAGGTCATTGAATCTTATAATATGGAGGACTGTAGAGGGACTAACTTTCCAATGGACGTTAATTTTAAACTTGACTTTGACTCGACTGAAGTTGACATGACTTTGGAACATCAGTGTAGATCGCTCATTGGCTCTCTGATGTATGCAATGGTGAGTACTAGACCGGACTTGGCTACAGCTGTGTCATATTTGAGTAGGTTCCAGTCACAGCCAACTTTAAAGTTATGGCAAGCTTTGAAGCGAGTTCTTAGATATGTCAAGCAAACTATTGATTATAATTTAAAATATTGTAAATGTAAAGACACTAGCTTAATAGGCTTTGCAGATGCTGATTTTGCACGGGATAGTGATAGGAAGTCCACTAGCGGATATTTGTTTAAGTTGTTTGGTAATACAGTAGTGTGGAAGTCGAAAAAACAAAGTACAGTCGCATTGAGTACTACGGAAGCAGAATTGATTGCTTTGTGTGAGGCATCTGTTGAAGCTTGTTGGTTAATGAAAGTATTAGTAGACTTTAATATTGATGTCAAAAATACCATCATTTTTGAGGACAATACTAGCACTATGAAAGTAGTACAGAATCCAGACCAAAAACGTTTGAAACATATTGATGTCAAATTTAACTTTGTGAAACAAAAGGTTGAGGAAGGAGTCATTTGTGTTAAGTATGTTTCCACAAATGAGCAATTAGCAGATATATTAACAAAGCCGTTGGCTGGCGAAAAATTTGTGAGATTGTGTAATTTACTTAATTTGGTAAAATGTTAGAATGATACAATGTGCAAACATTGAGGGAGAGTGTTGAGGTTCAATGTTCGCGCATCTATATTGTTTATGGTAGATTTCGGGTTGTCATTGGTTGTCAAAGAAGAAAATGTAATTTCGGTTAGATTATTTAAAATAGAGAAAAAGTATAATGTATTAGTTTGAGCTGTGATGTTATTAAAGAAGAGATAATTAAAGTAGGAGTTTTAATAATGAAGTAGAAGCTTTAACATTCGCGATTGTAAAATTTGAATATAATTAAATATTTACAGCAAAAAGAAGATTGTCTAGTATTTCTACAAACAATGCCTTGAAATGGTTGTCGACTTGACCGGTACTGACATTTTATAGTGCGATCGTAGGTATTGATTGAACTGGTTAGTTTGGTTGGATTTAACATTTCTTTTCTTATTAAAATATTGTAATAAAAATTGGAGACGAATATAGAAAAAAGGTCCATTAGCCGAATCCCAGACCGAACGTTTGAGGTCGGTAGTCTTGAAAGCGACACATCAGAGTCAGAGTCTTTGGAGTCGCAATCTGAAAAATATTTAAATGACGAATACGTCCTTGGAATCAGATGTGGATGAATAGGTATATATTATAAACCATAGAATTTTTTTCATTCAACATACAACTCAAAGCCAATACACACTGTCCCGACTATACATGACGTATGTACATTATAACCATATATTATGCTGTTTACAGCGACACTACCTCAGGGTCAAATAGCGGCTTGTCGGGCTATAAACATAATTATTAATCTAACCTAACCTATACCCTACTATTAAGCTAATACTTGAGATTATTTGAGTTGGCCGAATTGCAAAGTTAGTCCATTCAAAAGTAAATTTACCGTCCAAGATTCCAATTTCAATGACAGTTTTATAAAAAGTCGGCGACATTAAATAATCTCAACCACATACGTTGAAATGCGAATATTAAACCCGTTCATAAATTAAGGGTCAAACTTAAAAGGGTCATTCCATAATAAACGCTACCAAGTGCTCAAAAAATAAATAAAATAAAATAAAATAGCCTTTATTTCTACCGTAACATGCTTACATTTTTCCATGCCTGCTTAATTAATTCTTTCATTATAATATAGATTAAATAATTCAATAATTCTCTGCAATAATGCTCAAAAAATACTGTAACCTAATTCAATAGAAAACATACCTAACCTTCATGTGAGAAAAAAAAACATTTTTAAATGTTTTACGTGTATTTGATCCTTTGAGTATTAAGCCACTGGAGATGCCATGACGTAAACTCTTCGAATAAATTTGTTCGCCACTTTTGGCGGGGGGCGAGGTAAAACACGTACAGCACACCACCAAAATATGAATAACTCAACAGACACAAGTTTTGCTGTTGCGATAAACGCACACTACAAAAAAATTCAACACATCAAAAATCATACGCACACAGACAGCGTTTTCACGTAACTGATGCAGCATACATACGAACAAGTTAGTGATGGGATGGGACACATCGAAGACATCTGAAGAATGAGTCAAATTAGTTTGATGAATGAACTGAATTATCTTATACTATTTATTATAAAATTGTAAAAGTGAAAATTCTGTCCATTGAAGATACTACCCAAAAAAATATTTGTTTGTATATATGTCTGTCTGTATTTATATGCCCTAGTGTCCTTAGCCCTCTCGCACAGTTAAACTGTGGAATGAACTCTCGCCCGCGGTTTTCCGGACTGATACTTATTGATTGGTATTTGCAAGAACCTTTGTATATCCAATTATATTTTAATAAGGCTCATCTTTCACCACATTTATAAAGTTACTTAAAAACATAAATGAGCAAAGGGAAAGCAATAAAATAAATTGTTAATTTTATTAGAATGACCACATATTTATTAATTTAAATTCTCTGGTAGGGATTTTTAAGACCCGCTTAAAACTTTTATTAATTAGTATTTTTTATTGATTTTTAAATGAATAAGTTTATTGTACACGTGATCATTTTTATGGCTTTCCGGAGTAAAGTCCTCCGAACAGATAACACTTGTACGTGTAGGTTTCCAAGAATAATTT
This sequence comes from Epinotia nisella, assembly GCA_932294315.1. Classification (NCBI taxonomy): domain Eukaryota; kingdom Metazoa; phylum Arthropoda; class Insecta; order Lepidoptera; family Tortricidae; genus Epinotia; species Epinotia nisella. The sequence continues at coordinate 16,902,857 of OW028677.1, read as the reverse complement.
TCGTTATTACAAATATTTCTCCATTTCTCCTTTATATAGGGATCTTTTGGAAATTTAAAAGGACATACAATTATATTAAATAAAGTATAATACTATAAATAATAGTATATGAATAACACATACACTCATAGTCCCGCACTAAATGTATTCCTTTTAACTAGTTTTTTTTTGCCCACAATTCTTTTCTTTTTAAGACTAAATTTCAACATCGTAAGTCCAGAGAAAAGTAATTTTTCTGATTCACCTTACAAGATTTAAATGTAACATACATCTATACCTACTATTTAATTCAATATCTAATAAAAAAACTGACTATTAAACAAACTGCAGTGATTGAATGAATGAATGATTCATTCAAATGTTGAGTCGCCTTTCTTACTTTATCACATCCCTAAAGACCGATTCGACCCCTTACCACTGTAATCATGTTTACGTTCTGTCGTTTACGTATCGCAAACGGTATTTTCTTTAAATGGAGATTGTACTTCAATACACATTTAATAATTAGTAAAAATACTTACCTATGATAGGAAACGCGAACTTGTTGCGGTTATGAGCTGTCAGATCACCTTTTACATGATAATATTGCACAAGTCACCATTTTTCGAGAGAAACGTCACGCGACACGGAACGATACAAAATGACGGTGAAGCGACTTTAAGTAGTTTTATATAACGTGGTTGAACAGTTGACCAATGTACTTTGCCGGAGGGGGTCGCCTGTGTATGACGTCTCCAGTGGGCTTAATACTCAAAGACGGTCATAATTATATGCCATTGTACACGTCACTCGTTACGCACACGCACTTAATAAATATAAATGAACGTGAACAGCAGTGTTGTTTCTTTAGTTTTGTTCCTACCCACCATTATGTAATTTTATTAAATCTACGAGCTCAGTTATACCGCCGCGGTGACGCCGCGGCCACGTGGCTTCACCGCGGCGGCACGCTGGCGGCAAATAATCGCGAAGATGTCGGTGCGTGCTCGCCGCGTGCACGCCGCGTTGCCACAAAAACGCTAGTGTGAACAAGCTTTATACTTTAATTATGAGTGTTCAGGAAAAGAAGATACTATCCAAATAGTAGATGATTCAATTCAATATTTATAACTTCCTAGTTCCTTAATACAATATCGAATAAAACCTTATTTTATGTAACACCCGAAACGGTGGGATGACCCAAAAATTAATGGACAATTCTAGGAAAAAACCTTATCCTGTTTGATCAAATTGACACTAAGTATTAATAATACGGGTATACTTGTATTGCACCCTGTTTGAATCGTTCCGGGGATTTCTTGTGTCTAGCTAAGGTCTAGCTAGTGTGGCCAGTGTAATGAATCATGTATATGCGCCATACCATACTGTTTAGTGTCTTCTCGTGGTAATAATTCGTTTACTACACTAAGTTCACAATATAATTACATAATAAAACTTTTTTCGTCTCCTAATTTTAACCACACACCACAAATCACAATATAGTAGATAAAATATTATTATAATCAAAGCAAAACTTACGCAATACAAATACTTCTTATTCTTTTCTGACATTGACATTTGCAGTTGACAGTGACAGATTGTCATTTTGATTAGACTGAAAGCGCTTGCTGGTTTGGTTTCTTGTCCTTCGATTTGTTGATATCAAGTTAATATTGATGTTTTGACAGACGTCTTGCCAGAATATTGCACTGGTTTTCAAATATCGATTTTTGTTTTGTGAAGCACTTCTCGCTGTGCCGGTGACTATCACTTATTATTTTAAAGAGATTTTCCGACTTTATAGGATGCTATGATTCAATCATTATTTTGCAACTGACAATAATGATAGTGCAATCATTTGACGATCCAACTTTCGAGACGGGACATAGTTGACGTTAAAAATGAATACGTGTTCACCTTCTGTGTAAACAAATTCCATTGATTTGTGATTTCGCGTGTAACTCAAACACAAGTCTGGCGTGGCAGTGTTGTGTTAAATTCTGTTCATGCATTTTACGATTACGACGGAATAATCCGCACACTTTTAGTGTATTCTATAGCGCATACTTCGGAACTGTACTTGGTGATAAACTTATCGTGGCTACGATATATCAATGGCGGATTGCGATAGTAACTAGTTGGGAACTTAAACGTTATCGCCGGCGAGCGCCGATCGAGGCGGCGGTACGTGGCACTGACGTCCACCACAAAATACCAAATACAAATTTTATATAATTTAAGATAACATGAGTAATCCAGAAGAATCTCAAGATCCCTCTAATAAAACAAAGGTCAGTTTTAGCTAACATTGTGCATTGTTATTGTTTAGGATGGGTTCCATTGTACAATACCATATGTCAAGGCGAGAAATATTTGTTTCATGTTATTGTGTTTGATAAGATTGAAATTTCATGATTTGGAATGTAGGGAAATTCAGTTATAAAGCCTCAGTCAGAGGAAAGTATGGGAGCAGAAATTAATCCTACTATCCTACTTCCTACTAATATTATAAATGTGAAAGTTTGGATGTTTGGATGTTTCGATGTTTGGATGTTTGTTGCTCAATCCCGCAAAAACGACTGAACGGATTAAGATGAATTTTGGTATAGGTACTTATAGCCATATAAAATACTTTTATCCCGGGAATCATCTCCTAGGGGAAGAAATGGGGGGCGAAATGTTGTATGGAGCGACAATATAAACGAGTTCCACGTGGACGAAGTCACGGGCAGAAGCTAGTTTGTTATAATATAAAACTGTACAAATCCTATTAAACTATGAACAAGACTATGTGAAATCATATCTGGAATACTTGTTACTTTAATTCTTATTTTTTTTTGAATTTTGAAGTATGAGGATATTTCAAATTTTAGAAATGTACAATTTTTTTGCAATTCACACTAAACAATAAATGTAATTAAAATATGTAAACAAGACACTTGTGTGCTTCCAGGGTCCAGCGAATGGTGCAGGTGGGCCTCAGCACTTCTATGGGCCGGGCTACCCGGCGCACTTCCACCACATGCCCCCGCACCACATGCAGCACTCCCCACCTCCGCCCGTCTATCAAAAAGATGAACGGACGCAGCGAATGCACTCCAAGCTCAAACAAAAATTGGAGCGTAAACAGACCAATAGAAATAATGGGATAGGTTAGTTAAAATTTTAAAAGTGATTATTTGTAATATCTTGAAATTATGTTATAAATTATAATATAATGATTTTATTATAATATTTTTCTAACAAGATTATTGAAAAGACAAAATCTAGAATGGATTATTTTTATAAATTTCAATGTTATTGTGATAATTAATCTGAAATACATGCTTACCTAGAGTTGGTCAAGTCCGGAAAAAAGTTAATCAAATATGGATTCAGCGTTTTGAAAATAGTACTGGTATGATCGTATCTGAAATTCCCAATCCAAACACATAATATAGTTACTAGTTTATATTTATTACTTAAATAAAAGTAAGAATTATGTGAATTGAAATTGATGGGAAATATATCACACTTTCCTGTTTTTGGCAAAAGCCACGATGACGCGTCGCGCTCATCACAGGCTCAACATAGCATTTGCCAGGTGGTACGGCAGGAAGCACTTTTCATACAAATGTGTTTTCGGACTAAGTACATTTTTATGTTATTGTTTTTTCGTTTAATCAATCACAACACCTAATTCCTGCAAAATTATTTCCACTATTAATTTAGTATGGGAATTTTAAAATGCTATAATAAAGTATTATTTATTCCTGTCTGTTTTACGAGAGTTATGTTAATTTTGCGGGAATCAGGTAGTATGATTGATTAAATAATATGTAAATTCAGTAAAGTAGCACGAAAAACGTTTGTACGGTAAGTTGACCCTTAATGCATAGTCCTCATTTCCAGAAGCGAATTCCGGTGGCAGCACGCCATCGTTATCCCCGCGCAAGGAGTTGAACGGGCGCGGCGCGGGCAGCGGCGGCAGCGGCGGCGCGTCCTCGGGCGCCTGGTCCGAGGGCGAGGGCTCCTCGGCCGGCGCCTCCGTGCAGGGCGACGACGATAACGACACGCAGGCGCTGCTCGACCTGCTGTCTGCGACGCGCACGCCACAGGTCACACCGTTGTTTATTGTTTTCCGACGACTTACGACTACAATAAAGGCTTTCTCTAGTATTTATTTTGTGTGCAGTTTGGCCGCTCCGATGTATCTGACTGATAGCGATTGTATAGTGCTTTTCTCAAAAAAATGCCCAGACTTTTTTAAAACTAGTAAAATTGTAAAATTCAGTAACAAAGCTCCTGGTGATCCGACATCGCCGCGCCCGGCGCGGACGGGCGGCGAACGCGTTGGCAATTTCCAAACATGCCGGCAATTCCCTATACTTATCTTATTACCGACCTGCAAATTTGTGCCGCCCATAACGCTGTGCTTCACAGTCTATTTTCGCGAACATAATAAGGTCTAAATTTCTGAGAAAATATAATTCGCAAATAAATAGAACACGCTCTTATTCTATGAACTCGCACTAAACCCTAATCAATGTGTATGGAATACAGGCCATTTTACTCGTAGTGGTTAGCGATATCGAGGGTACGCGCTAGAGCCCCGCTGCCTCAGCACTCGGAATGCGTTATTGCTTCGCGAGTTTGATTAAAGCTTAGTTAGCGTAGGGCTCCTAATGGAACCTTTTGTGGCTTTCTGCAATGTCTACTGTAGATACCTTTCTAATCATTGACATACTCAAGCTTATTATAAAATAGTACTTATGATCGTCCTGCATAAACTGGTTGCAATCGCCAGTATCAATTATTTCCTGTATTTTACTCTACTTCTTCATTCATTCATAGGTCAGTGACATGACCCCGACCAGCGCGCTAGTGCAGTGGAACTCTCCGCTCCCGGAGGGCGTGACGCTGCCCAACGTGGAGCTGACGTACGAGCTGCTGCTCGGCGACCGCGGCCGGTACAAGGCCATCTACAGCGGGCCCTCGCTGTCCTGTCGGTGAGTACCTTTTACACCATGTTAACACCCATTATCATCGTACTAGCGTTTTTCTGTTTGTTCCTTAAAGGAGCCCGGGGTCCGATTTGGCATCCAATCTAAAGATTTGGTGTAGAATACTAGTTATACGAAAGCGACTGCCAACCCAGAGGCAAAACTAGACCTCGTTTAGGATTCTGGTTTCTCGAAAAGCTAGTGTTAAATATTGGATGATATTTCGTGTCTAAGTTATTGAAAGGGTGACGCATACGTAATGCGATATTGTCTCAAGTGTCTTCTTGTCTTGCGCCTAAAGCTACGTAAACGAGGCGTTTTGCGTTTCCGATGAGACGAGAGACTCGTCTCGGATCTAGTGTCGTTCGCTCTCATAGCGGACGCAAGACTCGTAGTATCAACTCGCTCGAAGCCGTGGGCAAGCTCGGAAGTGTTGATTAGGTATGTTGTTGTGCAGAGTGCGCGACCTCCGGCCGGGCTGCGAGTACTCGGTGTGCCTGCAGATCCGCGCGGGCCCGGCGACGGGCGGCGCCAGCGACGCGGTCACGTTCCGCGCGCCCGCCGCGCCGCCCGAGCGCGCGCCGCCGCCGCGCGCCACGCAGCGCGCGCGCACCTCGCTGCTGCTGCGCTGGCAGCAGGCACAGGTATACGTCAGCACGACTTGTCTGCAGATCCGCGCGGGCCCGGCGACGGGCGGCGCCAGCGACGCGGTCACGTTCCGCGCGCCCGCCGCGCCGCCCGAGCGCGCGCCGCCGCCGCGCGCCACGCAGCGCGCGCGCACCTCGCTGCTGCTGCGCTGGCAGCAGGCACAGGTATACGTCAGCACGACTTGTCTGCAGATCCGCGCGGGCCCGGCGACGGGCGGCGCCAGCGACGCGGTCACGTTCCGCGCGCCCGCCGCGCCGCCCGAGCGCGCGCCGCCGCCGCGCGCCACGCAGCGCGCGCGCACCTCGCTGCTGCTGCGCTGGCAGCAGGCACAGGTATACGTCAGCACGACTTGTCTGCAGATCCGCGCGGGCCCGGCGACGGGCGGCGCCAGCGACGCGGTCACGTTCCGCGCGCCCGCCGCGCCGCCCGAGCGCGCGCCGCCGCCGCGCGCCACGCAGCGCGCGCGCACCTCGCTGCTGCTGCGCTGGCAGCAGGCACAGGTATACGTCAGCACGACTTGTCTGCAGATCCGCGCGGGCCCGGCGACGGGCGGCGCCAGCGACGCGGTCACGTTCCGCGCGCCCGCCGCGCCGCCCGAGCGCGCGCCGCCGCCGCGCGCCACGCAGCGCGCGCGCACCTCGCTGCTGCTGCGCTGGCAGCAGGCACAGGTATACGTCAGCACGACTTGTCTGCAGATCCGCGCGGGCCCGGCGACGGGCGGCGCCAGCGACGCGGTCACGTTCCGCGCGCCCGCCGCGCCGCCCGAGCGCGCGCCGCCGCCGCGCGCCACGCAGCGCGCGCGCACCTCGCTGCTGCTGCGCTGGCAGCAGGCACAGGTATACGTCAGCACGACTTGTCTGCAGATCCGCGCGGGCCCGGCGACGGGCGGCGCCAGCGACGCGGTCACGTTCCGCGCGCCCGCCGCGCCGCCCGAGCGCGCGCCGCCGCCGCGCGCCACGCAGCGCGCGCGCACCTCGCTGCTGCTGCGCTGGCAGCAGGCACAGGTATACGTCAGCACGACTTGTCTGCAGATCCGCGCGGGCCCGGCGACGGGCGGCGCCAGCGACGCGGTCACGTTCCGCGCGCCCGCCGCGCCGCCCGAGCGCGCGCCGCCGCCGCGCGCCACGCAGCGCGCGCGCACCTCGCTGCTGCTGCGCTGGCAGCAGGCACAGGTATACGTCAGCACGACTTGTCTGCAGATCCGCGCGGGCCCGGCGACGGGCGGCGCCAGCGACGCGGTCACGTTCCGCGCGCCCGCCGCGCCGCCCGAGCGCGCGCCGCCGCCGCGCGCCACGCAGCGCGCGCGCACCTCGCTGCTGCTGCGCTGGCAGCAGGCACAGGTATACGTCAGCACGACTTGTCTGCAGATCCGCGCGGGCCCGGCGACGGGCGGCGCCAGCGACGCGGTCACGTTCCGCGCGCCCGCCGCGCCGCCCGAGCGCGCGCCGCCGCCGCGCGCCACGCAGCGCGCGCGCACCTCGCTGCTGCTGCGCTGGCAGCAGGCACAGGTATACGTCGTTCACGACTTTTTTTTTTTTTGGAACCTGACTGTTGCTATAATAGGACGGACCCAATATAGCTGTCGAACTGCATGGTTGGAGAGTATCCTGGGGAAATCCAGGGGGAACTCTCCGGCACGACCACGCCGTTCACGACTTGTCTGGACTAATTGGCAGAGTGCAAAGCGGGTGGAGGGGGTAGCCTAAACGATCACTGCGCTCGCTACGGCTAAAATTGTCATTTTTGTCGCTGACTTGAGCTGTCAAATCCATATTGCAGTAAACATTTTCTAATCGTTAATATTATTGGCAATAATGTTACTGACTACCATTGTCCAAAATTGTGTAATATAGTAAAATAACACAAGATTTAATTAATATTTTTCACAATATTTACTTACTTCTTGTTTGACAGCGGTGACAATATTGTCCATAATGGCCGCCTGTCACGTGGCGCTGTCGTCGCGCTCGGTCCTAATACTGCCATCAATATTTGTACACAAGCTGCGCGGATTTGTCCGAGATAATCGCGTAATAATTGACGACCTCTTTAGCCTAGTTGGTAGTGACCCTGCCTACGAAGCAAGAGGTCCTGGGTTCGAATCCCGGCAAGGGCATTTATTTGTGTGACGAGCACGAATATTTTCTCCTGAGTCACGGATGTTTTCTATGTACTTATCTATACAAGTATGTTTATCGTCGTCTAGTACCCATAGTACAAGCTTTGCTTAGTTTGGGACTAGGTCGATTTTTGTAAGATTGTCCGCAAATATTTATTTATTTATTTAATTATAATCAATCACCTGTTTACAGGACAACGGTGCACGGCTGACGCACTACATACTGGAGATGGACGACGGGAGTGGGTGGCGTGAGGTGGCGCGGCCGCGCACGCGGCAGCACACGGCCGGCAGCCTGCGGCCGCAGACGCGCTACGCGTTCCGCGTCGCCGCCGTCAACGAGTGCGGGCGCGGCGAGTCCAGCGACGAGTGCGTCGCCTGGACCGCCGGCGCGCCCCCGCCCGCGCCCGCCGCCCCCGCCCTCGCCCGCGCCGCCGCGCAAGCCCTCTCCCTGGACTGGGAACCCCGCAAGGGCGACGAAACCTTCACCCTCCAAGTCGACGACCCCGCCCAGGGCTACGGCTTCCGACCCGCCTACGTCGGTGAGAACAACGAGCACGTCTGCGCCGACCTCCGCCGCGCCACCGAGTACCGCTTCCGGCTGTGCGCGCAGACCGACGACGGGCAGGGCCCCTGGTCCGCCGAGGTCGCGTACCGCACGCTCGCCGAGCGGCCTGCGCCGCCCGGCCGGCCGCAGGCGCGCGGCAAGGTGCTCCCGCGCACCTTCCGGCTCCGCTGGGAGCCCCCGGCCGACGACGGCGGCGCGTCCGTCGCCTCCTACACGCTCGAGCTCGACGGCGGCGAGGGCTACCGGCGCGCCTACTGCGGCCCCGAGCGCGAGGCGCACTGCGACCGCTTGCAGCCCGGCACGCCGTACCGCGCGCGGGTGTGCTGCGCCAACGAGGCCGGCGAGAGTGAGTGGTCGGCCGCCGAGACCGTCACCACCGAGGCCACGGCGCCCGGCGCGCCCGCCGCGCCCGAGCCTGCCGGGCCGGCGCGCGCCACGGCGCTGGCCGTGCGGTGGCGCGCGCCCGACTGCACCGGCGGCTCGCCGCTCACCGAGTACCGCGCCGAACTCGCCGCGCCCGACGGCGTGCGCCTCGCCTACTGCGGCGCGCGCCCCGAGTGCGACGTGCGCGACCTGGCGCCCGGCCGCGCCTACCGGCTCACCGTCACCGCCGTGAACCGCGTGGGCGCGGGCCCGCCGTCCGCGCCGCTCGACTTCACCACCGCGGCGGCGCCGCCCGACGCGCCGGACGCGCCCGCCGCCGATATCCTGTCGGCGCGCTCCGCCCGGCTCGAGTGGACCGCGCCGCGCGACAACGGCGCGCCCATCCTGGACTACCGGCTCGAGATGAGCGCCGCGAGCGCGGACGAGGCGGCGTACGCGGAGGTGTACCGCGGGCCCGACACGAGCTGCGTGGTGGAGACGCTGGTGCCGTTCTCGCCGTACCTGTTCCGCGTGTGCGCGACGAACGCGGCGGGTCGCGGCGCGTGGTCGGCGCCGCGGGACGCGCTGACGCCGCGCGCGGCCCCGGGCCCGCCGGGCACGCCGCGGCACGAGGCGGGCGCGGACAGCCTGCGGCTGCACTGGCGCGCGCCGGCGGAGCACGGCGCGCCGGTGCTGCGCTACCGCGTGCAGGTGGACGACGCCGCCTTCGAGACGGACGGGCCGGCGGCGGAGCGGCTGGTGGAGGGCCTGGCGCCGGACACGGTGTACCGCGTGCGCGTGGCCGCGCTCAACGAGCTGGGGCTGGGCGAGTGGAGCGAGGAGGCGCGCGCGGGCACGCGGCCGCCGCCGCCGCCGCCGCCCGCGCTGCGCGTGCTGCAGGCCGCGCACAACTACCTGCGGCTGGAGTGGGCGCCGAGCGGCGGCGAGGGCGCGCACTACTGCGTGGAGATGCGCGCGGCGGACGCGCGCGAGTTCCGTCCCGTCTACCGTGGCTCGGCGCGGGGCTGCAAGGTAACTTCATTTTGAATTTATTGGCGACAATATAGATACTTTATAAATTAAGATATGTTGATCTTTATATGTGAGTAGTTTCTTTGCAATTTCGACTTACGGTTTTGATGCTTTGTGCCCGATTCGAAAAACGGCAGATTTGCGGAACGCCAGATGAGCATAATGCCAGATTCGCAGTATACCAGATTTGCAGAATGTCAGATTAGCACGATGCCAGATTTGAGATTCGCAGAATGTCAGATTCGCAGATTGCCTGATTCGCACAATGCCAGATTAATTTTTCACATAATAGTAATGGAGAGTAATGGTCGGTATATCGTCGCCTAGTATCCACAACACAAGCCTTAATTAATCTTACGGTCTGTGTAAAAATTGTTCTTCAAATAAACATCGGGTTTTTGCCTAATTATAAAAACAAAATGTTGACTTAATTAAATGAGCTAAGTTTTCAAGATAGGTTAATGGATCTCACGGTGATTTAACCGCTGTCACATTCCTGTCGCCATTATTTGCTAGATGTGACGATGATGATGATGATGACAGGAAAATGGTAAATAATGTTGACAAGAAACGAATCTGGCATTGTGCGAATCTGGCAATCTGCGAATCTGGCATTCTGCGAATCTGGCGTTTTGCGAATCTAGCGTTATGCGACTCTGGTACTAAGCGAATCTCAAATCTGGCGTCGTGCGAATCTGGCTTTCTGCGAATCTGGCGTTCCGCGAATCTGGCGTTTTTCGAATCTGGCATAAAGAATCAAAACCTGTAATAGTACTAATAGTAAAAACTGTAGTATTTGACAATGACATTGTGTGAATACAAAGCCTTTGTTCGCCGTTATCATCATCATCATATCAGCTGAAATAGGCCTCGGTTTTGCGCCACCCGCATCCAGCGGACTCCCGCGACCTTTACCACTTTACCAGGTCATCAGTCCACCTTGTAAAGGGTCTACCCACGCTACGCCTTCCTTGTTGGACAATAAGAGGAAATACAAATACAATACAAAATACAAAATTCTTTATTTGCGTAAAATGTACATAATTTATGATTTTAAGTGATGGTGCCTCCCGGTAAGCAATAGTGCCTGTGTTGGGAGACACCGCTCTTCCTTATGTTATACACTGTTATTAAGAAATGAGAAATTAACTGACTAAAAACTTACTAAAAATAAAATTTAAAAAATTTAAAAGTGTTTCATGCATAAGCTTATTATTTTATTTGGCTACAATTATTATTTTATTATAGCCTGTGTGTCAGTGTATGCGTGCATGTGTGTGTGCATGTGTGTGTGTGTGTGTGTGTGTGTGTGTGTGTGTGTGTCTCTGCGTTTGTGTGTGCGAGTGTGTCTTGGCAAGTTGTGTCTGTACTATTTAGCGTTGTAAATTTTCTGTCTCTTCATAGGTTTTAGATTTTAACCATTTACTAATAATAGGCTTGCATTCATTGTACGTAAATGAATAAATAATTTGCCTATATTTTGATTTTGTATTACTTTGAAGGTGAAGAAGCTGCGCGAAGCCCACGAGTACTGGTTCCGCATCCGCGCCAGCGACGAGCGCGGCGGGCGCGGGCCGTGGGGCGCGGCGCTGGCGGCGCGCACGCCGGCCGCGCCGCCGCCCGCGCCGCGCGCGCCCGCGCTCAGCCTGCCCGCGCCGCGGCAAGCGCTCGCCGTGTGGGACGCGCTCGACGATGCCGTGCCTACGACCTATGTGCTGCAGTGCGCGAGGGGGAAGGATGCCATATTCAAACAGGTGGGTTTGACTCAAAATGCACCTGTGCAGTTCCAAAATAATTAGGCGCTTTTAATAGCCGCACAACACGACCACTAGTAGCGAGCGCGAGGTACCCGCAGCCTGTGGGTTGGTCACGGTCATTCAAACGCTTTAAACAATTGATCATGGCTAATATTGTTGTTTGTAGGTTTACTCGGGCTGCGAGCCGCAGTTCCAGCTAGAGTCGCTGGAGTACGGCGGCGAGTACGCGGTGCGCGTGTGCTGCGTGCGCGACGGGCTGGCCAGCGCGTGGTCGCCGGCCGCGCGCCTCGCCGTGCCCGCGCCGCCGCCGCCGCAGCGCGCGCGGCGCGCCCGCCCCGCGCGCGCCTTCTCCTCGCGCCAGGTGAGACACAGTGCCAGCTACAGTCGCTGGAGTACGGCGGCGAGTACGCGGTGCGCGTGTGCTGCGTGCGTGACGGGCTGGCCAGCGCGTGGTCGCCCGCCCCGCGCGCGCCTTCTCCTCGCGCCAGGTGAGACACAGCGCCAGCTACAGTCGCTGGAGTACGGCGGCGAGTACGCGGTGCGCGTGTGCTGCGTGCGCGACGGGCTGGCCAGCGCGTGGTCGCCGGCCGCGCGCCTCGCCGTGCCCGCGCCGCCGCCGCCGCAGCGCGCGCGGCGCGCCCGCCCCGCGCGCGCCTTCTCCTCGCGCCAGGTGAGACACAGTGCCAGCTACAGTCGCTGGAGTACGGCGGCGAGTACGCGGTGCGCGTGTGCTGCGTGCGTGACGGGCTGGCCAGCGCGTGGTCGCCCGCCCCGCGCGCGCCTTCTCCTCGCGCCAGGTGAGACACAGCGCCAGCTACAGTCGCTGGAGTACGGCGGCGAGTACGCGGTGCGCGTGTGCTGCGTGCGCGACGGGCTGGCCAGCGCGTGGTCGCCGGCCGCGCGCCTCGCCGTGCCCGCGCCGCCGCCGCCGCAGCGCGCGCGGCGCGCCCGCCCCGCGCGCGCCTTCTCCTCGCGCCAGGTGAGACACAGTGCCAGCTACAGTCGCTGGAGTACGGCGGCGAGTACGCGGTGCGCGTGTGCTGCGTGCGTGACGGGCTGGCCAGCGCGTGGTCGCCCGCCCCGCGCGCGCCTTCTCCTCGCGCCAGGTGAGACACAGCGCCAGCTACAGTCGCTGGAGTACGGCGGCGAGTACGCGGTGCGCGTGTGCTGCGTGCGCGACGGGCTGGCCAGCGCGTGGTCGCCGGCCGCGCGCCTCGCCGTGCCCGCGCCGCCGCCGCCGCAGCGCGCGCGGCGCGCCCGCCCCGCGCGCGCCTTCTCCTCGCGCCAGGTGAGACACAGTGCCAGCTACAGTCGCTGGAGTACGGCGGCGAGTACGCGGTGCGCGTGTGCTGCGTGCGTGACGGGCTGGCCAGCGCGTGGTCGCCCGCCCCGCGCGCGCCTTCTCCTCGCGCCAGGTGAGACACAGCGCCAGCTACAGTCGCTGGAGTACGGCGGCGAGTACGCGGTGCGCGTGTGCTGCGTGCGCGACGGGCTGGCCAGCGCGTGGTCGCCGGCCGCGCGCCTCGCCGTGCCCGCGCCGCCGCCGCCGCAGCGCGCGCGGCGCGCCCGCCCCGCGCGCGCCTTCTCCTCGCGCCAGGTGAGACACAGTGCCAGCTACAGTCGCTGGAGTACGGCGGCGAGTACGCGGTGCGCGTGTGCTGCGTGCGTGACGGGCTGGCCAGCGCGTGGTCGCCGGCCGCGCGCCTCGCCGCCGTGCCCGCGCGCGCCTTCTCCTGTTTCTTCCATTGTTACTGCTAAACACTAAATGTGGCCAATCGCCATACTACACTTGAGAAAAATCCTTCGGCCCTCAGGCTCGCGTGTAGATCGCGCTCTGACGCTACGCTTCGGGCCTTCTGCCCTGCGCGAAACTCGGGCCTCGGGCCTCGCATACCTCGCCTATGCCGGTGCCAAAAAAAAATTATTGAACAGCCCGTCTCTTCTGTAGTATGGCGGTGCGGTTGGACAGATGCAAAATAGACACATCGCGTGTTCGTTTTTGGAACAAATAGCGACCATTTCCATCCATGTTTGTCGAACTCGTCGCCGCTCCGCAGATGGCGTGGCTGATGGCGGGCGCGTTCCTGCTGCTGGGCGTGCTGGTGGCGGTGCTGGTGCAGCAGCTGGTGGAGGCGCGCGCGCGGCCGTGACGCGCGCTGCAGGCGGCGCCCACGCGCGCGCTCGCCACGCTCTGACTGCCCCCCGACACCGTCTACGTCGCTAGGCCACGGACGACGCGTTGTAGCTGAATTCCGAATTGTTTTCTTAATGACTCGACGGGGCGCGGTGACCCCGTGTGTATATTTTATGCGTAAATGTTGCAGTCCCCGACTATAATTTTAACGGCAGCGTATCATGGTATCGTAATTGTCTCTGTATGTTGTAATTGTAAACTTTCACAAATTCTTTATCTATGCTATGTCCATGTTTTTAACTTGCTGTATTTATGGTTATACCGACGGCGATTCTGTGGAGTGACTATTATCTATTTTATCGAGTTTCAATATACATGTAGAAAAATATTCTTTTAGATATTGAACGAAATGTACTTCCAATATTTACTAGTCTTCTGACTGCAATTATGTTTTCAAAATGTTTAATGATATTTTTTATAAAATATTTAATCGGTCTGTTGCATGTTTTATCAGATTTAGTATAGCGACCGAGGTGCTCTATTACTATTAACATTTTGTTGAGAGGGACATGGCCCCTCGCTCTGCAACGAGTTTCCAGTGTGTGTGCTGTGATCACTTCCTTATGCGAATGAGACTGATTTTAAATAAATGATTTGTTTCAATAGTCACGTGTTGTGTTGTGCTTCACACTACGACAGCGCGCCGACCCTGGCCGCGGCCGCCGGTACGACCGCGCGTCTCGACCGCGCGTCTCGACCGCGGTCACGACCGCTCCGTCCGCGGCCAGTGACGTCACAGTCCGAGCATGTACTCCGAATGCTTATTTGATAACATTCATGTAATCGTATTGTATCGACGATAGTTAATTTTAACGTTTTATATCATAGTACATGAACTTTTATTAATCATTAATTCATTATATTATGTAAATTAGAGTTATTTGTATTATTTTAAATTTAGAGATTACGAATTATTGAGATTGTTACCACCCGGTATAATGAAATAGGGAGTTGTTAAATTCGACCTAATTTGTAAGAACTTAAGTTCCAAATATTACAAAGAAAATAATTATGTAATCATCACGAAATATTGATGTTCTCGCTACTTATTGTTCATTACAGTAATTACGAGAATTTTGTAAGCTATTTTACTATTGTCTTTGACCGATGATATCTTGTAGATAAGCGAAATATATATTTTATTGTATTCAGTCGTTCAGAAAAGTTAGAATTTAAATTAATAGTGCATTATGAATTTACATGATTATACTTCGATGTTTCTTAGTATCATTGTTGAATGGAGTTCTCTACGGACTAGACTATGGCTATTCTTATACATGACAATTGTTAGTGTTGCGCCACGCGGCCGCCCGCACTCGTTTGTACGATGTTTACCGTGACGCACCAATAGGCTTAAACATAAATATAATATCTCGTAAATATATAATATTTACCTCTTCTGTGATTAGCGTATCTTTTCTTGTTAAATCTTAGTTGTTATCCGATACATTCCTATATTTTACTTGCAGTTTCATAGACGATGTCAGCGAGGAATATTCACTTGTGCCTCATCTGGTAAGGCGTTGTTTGAAATGTAAGCACAGCTTACATCATTATAAAAAATATTAATTTTTGAAATGTTTATCATAATAGTGTGCAATTAACTATTTATTTATTCTGTATCGCTTAATATAATATTTATTTTTTAGAAATTATATAGAGTTGCTACATATAGTGTGGTCTAATTACGAAGGGAAAATTCGATGTTCCTAAATAAGTTAACACTTGCACAATACACGGACCCTGCCAAACTGTGTACAGTACAGCAGACAAGCATTCCAAGTTATTCCACTTGTAAATAGGCCTAATGGACTCTCGTCTTGTATGATTGTACATCGCGCTTTAGTTGGCAAATGTAAATAAATCTGATGTTATGAATCATGAGCTTCGTATAAGGGCATGTTTAGATACTGAACATGATCCCAATGGAAATTACTACACTGTATTGAGACTAAACGTTTTTAAGTAATGAAATGAAATATATTAAATTAAATAACGGGGATAACATCTCATATTGTATTTGTGTTTGAATTAGTTACGTATAACAAAATGTATATGTTTATAATGTAATATTTGATGACGTTATGTATACAATTTATTAAACATGAGTATATCAATAAAACTATATTTTGTGTACTATGAATGTTTAATTCCATTGCCACCTTAACTTTACAACACTACAAAATAATTATCTCATACAAATACTTTTTGAACTCGATGAACATCCAGTGAAAACTGAGCTAATGGTACGTTTTAGAAAATCAATATTGGGTCGACCGTATGTTTGTATGCCAACATCTTGGTATGGTATATCACGTGTTATATTGAAGTATCGTCAACCAATTTCCACGGGCTATTAGCTCGGTTGTCAGCAGTTTTTTTTATTTAAATGTTTGGTCCTATAACCATAAATTATTCACTAACTACAACAAGTACTATAAGTAAAAAGAAGTTACAAAGCACAGTCAAGGAAAATGAAACACATACCTTCTTCGATCTTGTTACAATGACAATAAGAGATAAAAACTATGAGGGTTCCGTTTTTGCCATTTTGGCTACGGAACCCTAAAATGCATGGGTTTTAGTTTCCTTTACCGTATATAAACATAACTTGGTAAAAATACAACGAAGGTCTAGACACTCTGTGGCCCTATTCGAAGACTAGAATTTTTGTACTATAATGAGTATTTAATTGCTTCTACTCTAGGTACTAATCTAACTGCACTCACGCGACAAACGCGATGAACATGTTTTGGAAGGCGTTGAGTAAAAATAAAATAAATAAATTATATATACATTCAGATTACATATCAAGTTTTGGGGGCATTTTTTACTTTAAAACTTATATACTGTGTTCACAGGGCAGTTTTACGAAATCCACAAAATCTATCCCTAAAACCAAGTAGGTACTTGGGTAACAAACAATGGGTTCATAATCAATTGACATCATAGCTAGAGGTTCAGTACTATAATTGTTGGCAGAGGTAGGTATTTCACACAATATAGGTTTGAAAAATGGTACCTACTCGGTCGTCATCATCAATAGTTTCATAATATATAATAACACTGTATTTTGCTCCGTGAACATGCTAAGTGATGTAAGTAGGTAAGTACGTATACTAATAAGAAGTAAGTATATGTAAACCAGCATATAAAATTGTGGTGTAAATGTTTTTATGTTTAGCTAATTAGCTGGCTAGAGTTTTGCCACACGTCATAAACAATTTAGTTTTCTTCTTATCCTAATTTCTTTTGAAAGTAATAAATAAAACTGACCAGCATACAGGGCTACTTTTGGACACCTAGTCATAAATATCATTCGGATTATGTATGGAGAAAATACGTTCTAGTGAGGTCAACTTTGGTTCATAGCGTAAGCAAGATAGGTACGATTTTTTGGAAATAATTCAATATCAGGCTAGTTTGTTGTACACGACTCTTATATGTTATTAGCTTATATTATAGAAATTACTAAATCTATGGCCCGGAAAATAGGAAAAAATGAACCCGCAAGCGAAAATGTTATCAGTTTTATTATGTTTGAATATACTAGTTTTGAGACTTACGACCTGAATCCAAAAATGTATATGCAACAGGAAATATCAGCATTTTAATCAAATATTTACGACCTTGTGATAATATTGAATTTCATCTGGCCTATGGAGAAGGTTTTTTCATTAACAAAAATAAATACATTATGCGCGTACCCCAAAAAATCCAAAAACTTATATAGAAGTAGTAAATTATAAGAGTAGATTGCAAAAAAATTGTACATAGTTAAAAGCCTTAATCTAATTTAAGATTTAACTTTTTACAGTTTCGTGACGGCAATTACCCATATAAAATATATATGTAATTGCCGTTATGAAACTGTAAAAAATTAAATCATAGATTAGATTAAAGCTCTTAACTATGTAATTTTTTTTGCAATCCACTCATAAAGCATTTGCTTATACATTTTCATCTGATTTTTACGGAATTTATATAGATTGCTTTCATTATTTTTTACAGTCCTTTAAATGTGAGTGGATTATTAGAGAATAATTAGTCAAATTACCTTACCAATTTTTTGATGTGAAAAAAATGCTGATATCTATTGTTGTTTTTTTTTATATATAGCGCGACCGTATCTTGCTTAGGCTATCACTTTGTAGTGAAAGTTTTGTTCGAAATATCAAAAAATCCACTTGGCATCGTGGTATCACCAACCAAATAAATGGTAAAATTTTGGCTAGGAGACTAAAATAGCCCTGTATAACATGACCCCCCTTCCTATCGCTTTATGTGGAGGGGAATAATTGGCACGATTTAATGTTTTCACTATATATTTCATTGTAATCAATCAAACCCGATTCTTCTTTAGTGGCTATGTTGTCTATGCAGCCCTTAAAATTATGCGGGAACACCCGCTTTACTATTGCACTATCTTCTTCGTTCATACCACCTGTAAAAAAACAAAACTTAATAAGTATCCGACTCGAAGGACCATTTGCAGTTCATCCATGAACACCCCTAAACTTGTAGTATTAGAACGGTTACACAGGGCAAGGGAAACCTTTTGCAGCGATACATACGCGCATTTTACGAACGCGCAACAAGCCCATAGATCACCTCCCTATATCTAATAAAAGCACCGATACTGTAACTACCTATCGCGTTTGTAGCGTTGTAAAAGTCACCGTGTGCTCTTTAAAAAAATTGGTAAAGGGCCAATATGATAATAACTATAATACATGAGACGGTTTACTTTGAACCATTAAACGCAGCTAAGACATTCGCTTTTCTTAAAAAGTTTAGGTTGTAAAACTGCACTGTATTTCATCAGAGCATGTCAAAGAATAAGGTTTCATAGCAATATTTTCATAACCAAATCTTACCTATAAATAACTCCACGTCATCATAGCTAGACTCGTTCAGACCCGGCTCATCATTGTACACCAAATTCTGATCCACACTTAACGACATATTCGTCTTGGCCAACTTAAGCACCAAGACGTGCCACTCTCCATCTGCCAAGAAACCGGCTCTAGGTAGCAACTTGGACTGCACTTGCAGTGGCTTAGGGAGCCTCCATTCTTCGGTAGCTGACTGCGTGAGATCGTCTCTGGGACTAGACCACGCCACTTTGAGGTAACCATTCTCAATTCCAAGGCCTAAGTATTCAGTGTCCTGTCGAAAAATAGACGAATTATTTGACACCTACCAAGCAAAAAACATAATCTCGTATGTCTCTGCGAACTTAAATATTTTATCGGAATTAACGATGATCCCAAATAAAAAACTTATGAAAAAAGCATGTAATAATTTATAAATTCACAGTGAGATTCCTGAATGGAGAGTTTCCTATAATGGAGGAAGGTACCTGACGGACGATGACGGAATACATGCTCTCAAACGAGATCTCACCATGATAATAGAGAGCAGCAGTCCCATCGGTTCGGCAGTGGTGAAGTTGAGCGTTACGTGCTGTGGCACCGTTGTCGCGGTACCTAGTCTTTGTTGACTGACGCGACCGATGGCCGTCCCCCGACCGAGAGAAAGGAGAGAATCGCCCGCAAATTGGGGGATCGTCACGTTTACCCCTACAAAAAAAAAAACATTAACTTGATTAGTTCAATTATTCGCATTTGCAGAGCAGTTTCATCCGCAAGAACTAGCGCCTAAGCCAATTCTTTGAATCAGGTACCAGGTGGACCTCGCGCTCTTTGAGGTACACGTAATTGAGCTGACAGTGCAGGCTTGGGTCTCTCTCGGAACACACACTCTGCAGTCTCTCCCTGCACGGCTATCACAAGACGGCGCGCGAGCTCTCTCGATTTTTCTCGCACTATTCGTCTCTCTCTTATTTGAAAACTTAGAAAGAGAGGTATAGTGCGAGAACAATCGAGTGCGGCGGTGACAGCGGTCATCATCGCATAATAAACACTTCAGTGGCTCTTTTCACGAACCTACATGTCTAAAGGCAAACGGCCAGTCGTTCCATCCTAGCGAAATCAGATCGCATTATTTCGGGCCGTCTGGATAAACGTGTCGGATGCACTGCGTCCGGCAAAACCGGTAAGGTCACTCCATACTAGATTCCCTTTTACCTTATTCGGCATGTCTGTACTCTGTACACGGCTACTTATTGGTCGAGCGCCTCAGAATTGCTAATCCAGGACAGGACTTACGCAGCTGACAATCCAGGCCGGCGTGTCCCGCGGAGCACACACACTTGTCCGCCCTGCAGACGCCGGCGGGCGGCGCGCACCGCTCCCGGCTGCAGGCGGCGTGGCGCCGACAGCGGCCCCCCGCGGCGCCGGCGCACACGCAGCGCGCGCGCCCCTCCTCCAGCACGCACGCGCTGCCCGCGCACGCCTCCGCGCCGCATGCGGTGCCATCACAGTCGCCTAGGTTCTGACCGTCTGCCAAACGAAACAATTTGGTCAGATTAAAAATACTAGTGGCTAGAACACGCGATCCCGAATCAGGTTCCCTAACACGGCCTCGGAGCGGCGGCGCGCCTCGCGTCGCGCTTGTGGTCGATTCGAGGGCTGCCAACGAATTTGACAATAAGCGCAACGCGCGCCATGGCAAACACCCGAAAAAATAAATTAGTAAAACTAAACTCTTTAAATACATGTATAAGAATTTCCTGTTTGATAGTGTAACTTTTACAGTGATGTTTTACCCAGTATATTTTGATGTTCAAGCGGCAAGAGAACATTGTTGACATGAAGATTTCTAATGCAGCCGGTGAATGGATCAGGAGGCCCCGACATCACATCGAAGGGCAGTGTTGCTAGGTCATCCGCGCCCCCTGTAAATGACAAAAAGGGAATTTTAGGATTAAGCAATTTGCCAAGACTCTACCTATGAAGTAACAAACGTCCTAGCTGTGACTCCATTTTATACCCCAGAAAAATATCGTTTTTGATAAAAATAATCCCACTAAAAACATGTAAAGTGCTTAGCTTTCAGCGTTAAAAAGATATCAGATCGCAAGTAGCAACTAGGTAGGTACGTAGCCACACGTAGAGGCGGCTGCCGTAGCGGCCCGCCTTCACCGAGTGCCACTAGTGACGCACATCACAACACTCACCTAGCAGCACGCTGGCCTGGGCGGCGGTGTGCGGGAAGGCGTGCGCTAGCATCGGCTCGGTGGCGAGCGCGCCGTCGGCCCACACGTAGAGGCGGCTGCCGTAGCGGCCCGCCTTCACCGAGTGCCACTAGTGACGCACATCACAACACTCACCTAGCAGCACGCTGGCCTGGGCGGCGGTGTGCGGGAAGGCGTGCGCTAGCATCGGCTCGGTGGCGAGCGCGCCGTCGGCCCACACGTAGAGGCGGCTGCCGTAGCGGCCCGCCTTCACCGAGTGCCACTAGTGACGCACATCACAACACTCACCTAGCAGCACGCTGGCCTGGGCGGCGGTGTGCGGGAAGGCGTGCGCTAGCATCGGCTCGGTGGCGAGCGCGCCGTCGGCCCACACGTAGAGGCGGCTGCCGTAGCGGCCCGCCTTCACCGAGTGCCACTAGTGACGCACATCACAACACTCACCTAGCAGCACGCTGGCCTGGGCGGCGGTGTGCGGGAAGGCGTGCGCTAGCATCGGCTCGGTGGCGAGCGCGCCGTCGGCCCACACGTAGAGGCGGCTGCCGTAGCGGCCCGCCTTCACCGAGTGCCACTAGTGACGCACATCACAACACTCACCTAGCAGCACGCTGGCCTGGGCGGCGGTGTGCGGGAAGGCGTGCGCTAGCATCGGCTCGGTGGCGAGCGCGCCGTCGGCCCACACGTAGAGGCGGCTGCCGTAGCGGCCCGCCTTCACCGAGTGCCACTAGTGACGCACATCACAACACTCACCTAGCAGCACGCTGGCCTGGGCGGCGGTGTGCGGGAAGGCGTGCGCTAGCATCGGCTCGGTGGCGAGCGCGCCGTCGGCCCACACGTAGAGGCGGCTGCCGTAGCGGCCCGCCTTCACCGAGTGCCACTAGTGACGCACATCACAACACTCACCTAGCAGCACGCTGGCCTGGGCGGCGGTGTGCGGGAAGGCGTGCGCTAGCATCGGCTCGGTGGCGAGCGCGCCGTCGGCCCACACGTAGAGGCGGCTGCCGTAGCGGCCCGCCTTCACCGAGTGCCACTAGTGACGCACATCACAACACTCACCTAGCAGCACGCTGGCCTGGGCGGCGGTGTGCGGGAAGGCGTGCGCTAGCATCGGCTCGGTGGCGAGCGCGCCGTCGGCCCACACGTAGAGGCGGCTGCCGTAGCGGCCCGCCTTCACCGAGTGCCACTAGTGACGCACATCACAACACTCACCTAGCAGCACGCTGGCCTGGGCGGCGGTGTGCGGGAAGGCGTGCGCTAGCATCGGCTCGGTGGCGAGCGCGCCGTCGGCCCACACGTAGAGGCGGCTGCCGTAGCGGCCCGCCTTCACCGAGTGCCACTAGTGACGCACATCACAACACTCACCTAGCAGCACGCTGGCCTGGGCGGCGGTGTGCGGGAAGGCGTGCGCTAGCATCGGCTCGGTGGCGAGCGCGCCGTCGGCCCACACGTAGAGGCGGCTGCCGTAGCGGCCCGCCTTCACCGAGTGCCACTAGTGACGCACATCACAACACTCACCTAGCAGCACGCTGGCCTGGGCGGCGGTGTGCGGGAAGGCGTGCGCTAGCATCGGCTCGGTGGCGAGCGCGCCGTCGGCCCACACGTAGAGGCGGCTGCCGTAGCGGCCCGCCTTCACCGAGTGCCACTAGTGACGCACATCACAACACTCACCTAGCAGCACGCTGGCCTGGGCGGCGGTGTGCGGGAAGGCGTGCGCTAGCATCGGCTCGGTGGCGAGCGCGCCGTCGGCCCACACGTAGAGGCGGCTGCCGTAGCGGCCCGCCTTCACCGAGTGCCACGAGCCCAGCGCCACCACCGCGCCGCTGCGAACTAGTGACGT
This sequence comes from Epinotia nisella, assembly GCA_932294315.1. Lineage (NCBI taxonomy): Eukaryota > Metazoa > Arthropoda > Insecta > Lepidoptera > Tortricidae > Epinotia > Epinotia nisella. Next base: position 16,880,282 of record OW028677.1, on the reverse strand, counting down.
CACGCCTGACAGACGGTCTGCAAATAACGACGAGGTCATTCAATTCAAGGGGCAATGTTGAAAGCTGGATTTTGTTTTAATAATCTGCTCGATTTTCAGTCCAAGTCAAATGGCCAAATTCTTGGCGTATTTTCATCAGACAGGCGGATATCAAATTGAAAACGCAATTTTTTTTACCCTATGTTGTCCTATCTCCTCCGGCGTGAAGATTACTGCTGCGTCTCGACTCGTCGAACGCAAATTAGGCTGAGCATCCACCCGAGACCTATATCGAGAGCTGTGTTTTCACATATTTGAGACCTTACATGCTGCATTCTATGGAATGCATCTGTTGCCATTGCATCCGTGAGCTCTGTTGGATGCAATAGCAGCCTTAAACTCCTTCCCTAGTTTAACTTGATCCCTGGCTCCAACGCCAAGCTCAAGCTAAATACAGCTTGGGGCTCCTGCTGCACCAATGCTGCGCTGGCTAGTATTCTTCACATCTCTTAAAGGGTCATTTACATGGTGCAACAACTCGCATGCCATCTTTATTACATTGCAGGGTTTGATTTAATTCATCCCATTTCACTAGCCCGCAGCTCCGCAATGTAATCAAAATCGCCCTTAATGCAACAAGCTATTATAATTAAGAACCTGTCCACCGGTACTCCAACAGCCCTCCCTGCAAAGACAGCGCCGTATAGAAGTGCGGTGTCTCCACAAATGCAATGAGCCCTCGTTCCTTATTGGGCTTGATTTCTGCCTCGAGTGCCAAGCTGACGCTGGACACGGCTTGGGGTTTCAATTTCACGAACGACCTTGTGCCCGTGAAGTAGACGTCCGTTGGGATCAAATCTAGAAATCAGTACAAGGAGTTATGAACTGCATCATAGATCTGTTTTAGGGACTTCTATACTGTATCGCCCGTGGTTCGTGGTTAAAGGGTGAGTTGACCAGAGCTGTGCGAGGTAGCGGAGCGGTGATGATCGAGGAAAAACCCACCAGGAAGAAGCCTCGCTCACGTTAGTATCTTTTCCTATTGGTTTTTAGGGTTCCGTACCTCAAAAGGAAATTAGAAAAAAAAACTGAAAAGAAAAAAACAAGTTCAGTAGTCGAGAACATTGAATCAGTTTCATGATTAACATTTCGTATGTCAATTTGGACCTTGGAGACAGCAACTTCAACAGTCGGGACCCGTTATTGTCGTCAACATTAGAGCCGCAGCCTAGACTTTTAATGGGTCCCGACTGTTGAAGTTGCTGTCTCCAAGGTCCAAATTGACATACGAAATGTTAATCATGAAACTGATTCAATGTTCTCGACTACTGAACTTGTTTTTTTCTTTTCAGTTTTTTTTTCTAAAGATAGCTTTTTTGCAGTCGGGTTTTTTTATTTTCTAAATTATCTTTTTTTTTATTTAACACTTTTTAGTTAGTATTAAAAGACGGCAAATTTCGCAATCTTGTCATTTCATTGAGGGAGTTAATATCGTGAGGATTATTAAGTAGCTTGCGGTGGTCTAAACTACTGATAATTAATCCATTTAGAGACCTAACGCGGCTCAAAACTATATATGCTTGACCTTTTGCAAAAATGCGTGAACTTAAATCAACCACAGCTCGGTCTAAAGTCGTTCCTTGTAGCTTATGCAGTAACATCCCAGCACAATATCAACGGCAACTTCTTTGCGTCGCGCAGTGCAGTATTAATACTGAACAGAATTACTATAACTTTATAACGTTATAGATTTTAAATGGTCACTCTAAATGAAAAACTGTAAGAGAAACCTATAACTGATTTTTAAATACCTATTCAGTTATACCCCACACGACATATTTCGTTAACTTTTTTTTTTTTTTTCAAATTTGGCGTCTGGTTGTCGCCATATTGAATTTTGACTACCGTCATGTCTTTAGTGACACTCGCAAGAGTAAGACGGTTCGATTGACGTAAGAATTATCAAAATCGGTTCACGCGTTTGGTCTCTGGAGTGCCACATAGGAACAAACATACATACATACATACATACATAGGCTGATAAACACATTACCCTCCTTTGCGTCGCGCAGTCGGGTAAAAAACGGACGGAATCACTCGTGCGTATATCTGTCCGTCTGTCACAGCCGATTTGCTCGGAAACTCTGGACCGATTGAGTTGAAATTTGGTAAACACATGTAAATTGGTGACCCAAAGATGGACGCGTAAAGTAAATTGATGAATTCTGAACAAGGGGGCCACTTTTGGGGGGTAAACTGGAAAATTAAAAAAAAAAAAGTTTCGCAAACTGTATTGTGTGACTTATCAAATGAAAGGGGTTGTTGTAAGCATCTCAGAGATATATATTTTTTATAATTTTAGCAAAAACAGATTTGAGTAATTTAGGAAAAAAGTCGAAAATTGACCATTCCCCCCCTTATCTCCGTCTTAAAGATTACAGGAAAACCTATAAGAAGTTTGAGTATTCAAAGTAACAGGAAAATTCTCAATATTTTACGGAACCATCCTAGAGCTAGACAGTTTAATTAAACTGATATCAAGGCCTTAAACAGTTAAGAAGAAGATTGAAGAAGGTTTGAACGAAAATAAACCACGCGAACCCAATAAAAAACTACGCTTACCCCTAAAAACCTTCCAGAGATAGTCATGTTTATCGATAGCACCCGTGTTTTTTGTAGTAAGATTATGAGACAGACAAGCACTTAATATTGCAAATGCAAATGAAGTCAAGCCTGACCTTTATCGCAGTAGATGCCGGTCTTCCCGTATGGGCAGTCGCATTGCGCGCGGTCGGTCGTGAGCACGCACTTGCCGCGGCACTGGGTGACCGCGCGGTCGCAGGGACTGCGGGACGACGCGCATGTGGCACCGAACCAGCCTTCGTTGCAGATGCAGCTGGAGTGTTGAAATTTTAAGTAATTGAGTGCATTAAAAATAAAAATCATTTATTTCAGACATTTGTAGTCCATAAGTGTTAAGTATTACAAAAACTTAAGTGTTGGGTGGTCCAGTGCCTGATTAGGGCACTGTCCCATCTCCCCGCCATAACGGCCAGGAGACTGTGGCGGCTGGCGCGCACCCTGCGCAGCGTGACGGCCAGAGCCCTGCGTTCACGTTCAATATCTGAATCGTCTCGAGAGTCACCAGTGACCAAGTGTCCGAGGTATTTAAAAGAATAAACCCTTCTCTGTTCCTCTCCGTCCAAATAAATATGCGGGACATGTGACGGGCATTTGGTCCCCGCCTTAAAAATCATAAACTCGCTCTTCTTGACATTATACTTATTGCAAGTTATGTTTCGAGGCATAGGACTTCTCACTTCTTCATTTCTTAAATCGTTCTGTTTTTTTTGTCAATTTTAATTAGAAACCTAATCGAAGAGAGCAGTCATTTCGCGCGGTGGGTATCACGTGGCGGTGGAAGGATTTCGCAGGAGTAGATATTTACAGTCGTCTCCCACCTCAACTTCATCCGTCCTGTTCTGTCGCGTAGGTTCTATAGATTCCATCTAATGGTCTAATTATCTAATGTGGACCGTATTAAACTAAGGGGGAAAGTTGTTTATGAGAACCGCCGCTAGCTGACGCGGTTTGCACGGAGCTAGTGGACGCCTAACCAAACCGCGTCAGCCCTAAGAGTACCTGCGGACGGGTATGAATCAAGTTTCTTACCCGTACGTAGCCGGTGAATGTATGCACACTCCTCTCGGCGCGTTGCAAGACTTGGCGGTGCACTGCGCCACGCCGCACTGGCCGACGCCGCGGCCGCCCAGCGGCTTGCCGGCGCCCACCGCCTGTCCGGACACCTCCCAGATGCAGCCGCGCCAGCCGCCGTGCAGGGGCAGGTCGTGCGGGAGCTCGCGGAAGCCGGCCGATGGATGACCACCTGAACAACATTAGAGCAAATTGAGGTGTAGTTGCAGTGGTATAGATCGAACCGTTGCGGGGCGCTTTAACGATCTTATCCTAAGTCGTGGGAGAAGGGTCGCGGATGGTCGAGGATTGATTGCTTCCGTCTCCATGCATAATCAAAACAGCTTGATGGTAAAAAATAACGGTTAAGTTAGTGTTGGTGATGGAAGGCGACGAAAAAACGTAAAACATCTCACAACTGAAGTCATTTAAGCTATATAGGTAGACTGTGTGGCATACCTCCTTATCATGTAGCCGGATTACACTCACCGATGTAGACATACGGCAGCACGGTCATCTTACTGTCGTGTGCGGGCGCGTTGCCCGTGGCGTTGTGGCGGCCGTCCACGCTGAGGCCGGCCGCGCGCCCGCGCCGCCACACGCGCAGCGCGTGCCCGCCGCGCCGCGCGCCCAGCGCGCGCGCCGTGAACACGCGCCGCGGCCCTGACCATAGCAATTGTTATGTTAATACAGGAATGTGATTCATAATGAAGCATATACCTATATAAACTGGCAGAAATACTGGCCACAACTGTGTCGCGTGCAGTATTGAGAAGGAGATTTATTAGAAAGATAGGTATGCACCGCATCGCCGCGCTGGATTTTCTCATGTTAAGGGCCGTTTGTTTTTTTCAAACTGTTTTCAAGACGTATGTATTTAGAGCTATAGTCCCCAGTGCCCACGCAGGCCCAGTACTGGTAAGAAACTTAACATAGGTACTCTTAGGAAACACCTACTGTTATAATTACAAGTACAAATTTACAGACCACCATATTTTAAGTCGTCGTCCTGTCGGCTGTGTGCTTCGGGACCGACGAATATCTATGAGTAACACAATCTGCTCTATGTTAGCGGTGTGAGAGCGCAAGCGCAAGTTACACTTGTGCATAAAAACTTGACAAACACATGTGTATGAAAAAATTACAGGCCGGCTTTCATTTTCCACGTCATTAATATAACGTATTAGCCCTTTCACAAAGCTGCTGAATGTGTGCGTCGTGCCTCCCGCTCTGGCCCACGAACGCGAGCAGCGCGATCTGTTCCATGTCGGTGGGCTGGATGCACTAAATAGATGTTACACCTAAGTAATGAAAAATTACAGACCAGCTCCCATATTCCAAGTCAGCATAACGTAGCCCTTCACAAACGTCAGCGCCAGATGCTGACTGTGTGCGTCGTGCCTCCCGCTCTGGCCCACGAACGCGAGCAGCGCGATCTGTTCCATGTCGGTGGGCTGGAAGCGCAGACGTAGGTCGAACCGCTCCGAGCTGGCCTGGGACAGCGGGTAGATGAGGTAGGAGGAGAATTCGCTGCTGATGGGAGCAAGCGACGGACGAGTTATTTCCACATCTGTTAAAACATTTAAAACAAAAGATGTCAAGTGTTTGATAGTTAATCGACTCGCGGTTACCTTCTATTTTCTAATCTTTCAGCCAGGCCCTTTGCCATAGATGGGCGACGGCCTGATTATTTTAAAGGTTTTCGTGTGATGCCCAAGCGGCATCGCTGATAGTCGATGAATACGTTGCAAGACTACAGAATGCGTATGTATGTGAGGTAAAATATTTCCGACTAATTCTAAAACCTAATTAAAATTAGTCTCTACCTATCTCCAAGGTATTATCCTACTTGAAACTACGAGGTTACGTATATATTAAAAAAAGTGTACTGACTGTAAAGTGACTGACTACCGGCAAATATCTTCCGGACCAGAGCCTGGGGAGCCCAGTAGGTTCAAAAAACTTCTTCGGTTTCGTTCGTCTTCATAATTCGGTACGACGAGATTTTCAATTCAGTCGAAAATAATAAAATCATCCTTAACGGCTTGGGCTCGTGCCGAAACTCTTTCAAGGTGAAATGGTGTATTTATTGCTTAATCAAAAAAAAAACTAAGTCGGTGTTTCTTTCATTCAATTCAAATCATTTTAATTACCTACAAAGTCCATAACGTGTTAGTAAATTAATATAGTTTTCTTTCTACATGCATGCGGCGGCATGCAGCTGCACCCAGTGCTTCAACCACGGTCGGCCAGCGTGACCAGGACGGATGGTATTCGCTTCCGACTATAATTGGCCCTGCAGTGTCGTGGCAGCCCGAACACCACCCTGTACGCGTTACTGTACTGCACTCGCAGAGCGCTGTATGCCCGCTGCGTATTATTGGGAGAAGTATTGACATTTAATAGTAAATAAACTTTAAAAAGACAAAAAATATAAAAACCAAATTCACAATGTAAACGTTTGTTTCATTTCAAAATGGCCTAGACATAGTTAATACTGACTGTATTCGCAGAAGATGCCGTGCTTCCCGTAGGGGCAGAGGCAGAGGAACCCGCTGCCAGGGTGCGGCACGCAGCTGCCGCCCGAGCGGCAGGGGTTCTGCGAGCACACTGACCGCTCGCAGTGTAAGCCCACCCACCTTTAACCATAGGTAAATACGTTTCTGACAAAAATTACATTTTTGGTACGGTCAAGAACTTTAATTGTTGAGTCATTTAGGTGACAACAATTTTTTTTTAGTTTTTTTAGAACACATACAGTAACATAAACAAATATATATGGGGTACACATAGAGTACCAATAAACATAAAACATAAAGACCTGGAGGTTCATTAATGTATGACCTAAAAGAAAAATATTTATACCCGTCCACGACGCAGTATATAAGTGTCACAAGCACGTGTAAATTTAATGTTATATAAGTAGGTACATGGTACGAATTTAAAGAGAATGAAAAGTAAGTAGTTTAATTTTTGTTTTTTAATAGCTGATGTGTTCAGTATAAAGTGAGCTTTAAATGGCTCAACAATTAAAGTCCGTGACTGTACAACTTACAAGCTTTTATTGCCGACTGTACTTTTCTGTATACCGTCATCAACTAGGAACTAATTGATACGTCGATTAGGTACGGAATTCCCATGGCCACCTTCTGTCTCCATCATCAGATCAGCTCGATGGTACCATAATATTGAATTGTTATATCCACAATTTCAGATCAATCGGTTGAGGTTATCTGCTTCAAAATTGAGTTGCAACTTGCAAGATTCCACCCAAACAAACATAGTTATATACATTGCAAGTTAAATAAAAGTTTGTAAAAAGTGTCATAATTACAAGGTCTACTATGACTTCTTAGGAACGAAGATCTCTGTCTGCCTGGTACCTAACGGGAATTGAACCTATTGCCAGGCATAGTGATGGCAGGTGGACCAAAATGGTGTCAGATTGGTGGCCACTTGTAGGTAAAAGGATCGTCGGCTGTCCACCAGCTCGATGTTTCGATTATATTAGGAAGATGGCGGGTCACTCCTGGATAAGACTACTTAGCTCAGGATCGGGATAGGTGACGTACTCGAAGAGAGCTACGCTCAGCAGTACGGGCTGAAAATGATGATGATGATCTTTTGGCTTTAGCATTTGTATTAGGATATTTTAAAATAAATATGTTATTTGTATTAGGATATTTTAAAATAAATATGTTAATAAGAACCATTACAAAAATAAATTTTTATGGTAAAATCGAAGCCGTCTCTGAGGTGTGTCATGTAGATTTACCTGGTCCACCCTTGAATCCCAAATGAATTGACTATGTTACTTACTATGGAATCTTAGTAACCAATACAGAAATCAATGTGAATTAGTTACTGAAAATTTCCCCATTTGACGAATCTTAGAAAAACTTCCTAAGTATAGTTGGCTTATGTCCCATGAGACGAGGCACCTCTCTTTCTATTTTCCAAAAATAAGGTAAGCTATTACAAGTTTGTGGTGTGCCCACTTTTCGGAGGCCAAGACCTTTTTCAGATCACGTCTAAGCCAAAATAGTTAGTTATTCAGTTAGAGGTATAGGTACGTTACCCATTGGCACAGGAGCAGGTGTAATCCTCGCCCTGCTCGCTGCACGTGCCTCCGTTCAGACAAGGGGCTGAAAGACACGCCAGTGACGAACACTCAGTTACATCATTCGCTTCTATTGCTTCGCCGAACACTTCGCGCTTCTCGCCATTCACCTAGTGGTTTAGAAATTAATTGAGATGAACCAATACGTTCATAGGTAGGTATCTCCTACTTAAAAAAAGATAAAAAGTTCTATTTGAATCCAGAATGAATGTGCCCAATCTCCCAAAATATACTCCACGAATTTTACTAGTAAAATATTTTTTATTATTTTCAACCGAATTTTAAAAAAGGACAAGTGCGAGTTCAACTCGCGTGGTGAGGGTTCCGTAAAATTGCTATGCTCTAAGCATCAGGCGCTGGAGCGCCTGATGCTTAGAGCATAGCAATTTTACGTAACAAAATACACAAAAATATTGAGAATTTTCCTGTTACTTTGAATACTCAAATTTCTTATAGGTTTTCCTGTAATCTTTAGGCAAGGAACTATTTTCCATATTTTTTTCTGAATTTAAAGTTTCGGAGATAAGGTGCGGATGCGGAATGGTAAATTTTCGTCTTATTTCCTAAATTACTTCAAATCTGTATTTGCTAAAATTATAAAAAAAAATATCTGAGATGCTTACAACAACCCCTTTCATTTGATATGTCACACAATACAGTTTGCGAAACTTTTTTTTTAATTTTCCAGTTTACCCCCCGAAAGTTTCAGAATTCATTAATTTACTTTACACGTCCATCTTTGGGTCACCAATATGTTTACCAAATTTCAACTCAATCGGTCCAGTAGTTTCGGAGCAAATCGGCTGTGACAGACGGACAGACAGACGCACGAGTGATCCTATAAGGGTTCCGTTTTTTTCCTTTTGAGGTACGGAACCCTAAAAAGCAGGAGGTTCTTAATTCTGTAAGTATATTTTATAAGGTAACAGATTTGAATCCTGTTCGAAGTAAGTAATGAAGACTTTTTCCTTTATGACAAAATGCACCCCTGTTTCTTTATATTTTGTATAAAACCTACGAATCCGCAAACTACTTCATAGAGTACCACATTATTTTCAACGCACCATCAAATCCCAAATGCATCCAACGAACGGCATGTTCTCAGTATCGTTGATATTGGGCATGTTGCCGAAGTGCAGCATGGTGCTATTGTCGAGAGTCGAGACGCGGGCCACCTGCCCTCCGCTCATGGCCACCGTGTCGTTGAGCCGCAGCGTGGCATTGCAGTGCTGCTCCGTGGGGAACAAGTCCAACCTGAAGCATACAGGTCATCAGAGGCGTAGCCAGGATTTTAAGGGGCTTGACCCGCTGAGGTTAGACGTTGGTAAAGACTCCGATGCTCCATTGATCCGCTAATGGAAGTCATCATTTCTTTGCCATTCTCACCATGTCTTATTTCCATACCTCTCTATCGGCCGTCATAACTCATTCACACCCTATTCACTCAAAACAAAAGCATCAACACAAAATAATGGAGTAGCCTGCGGTAGGTAATCAATGTGCGATTATTTACGCTACCGTTGGCAAAGACACCTTACTTCAAACACGAAATTAGGCCACTTTTCCACGAACAAACCTTTGCAGGAATATAAGTATATCACAGTCCTTCATACGATTACTTAAGTAATGCACTGTTTCCTTGGAAGTATTCTTACCTAGCTTCAATCTTCATAGGATATCCCTTATTAACGAACGTCTTCAACTCACTAAGCAGCATCGTCTGATAACCACAGGAAAACTTAAACTTCAGAAGCCCGGAGCTCATATACAGCTGGACGTATATCCCTTTCGCCATCCCAACGTGCATAAGTTGCCCGTCCGTAATGAGAGTCTTGGAGTTGAACTCTATGCTTATGGACGTGGTATTTCGTAATTTGTGAGCTACGAAAGAGCTTCCACTAAAAGCTGCCGAAGATATTGAGATTTTTTCTTCACAAAACCTTCCGGCATAGTTGAATGCACAGTGACACTGAAAAGTTAGATTTACCTGTTTTGTTAGATCATTTTTTTTTTTTTTATAGCAATACTTAAGAATGATAAACATATTTAAAAATTTAAGGTCTAAAGCAGAAAGGGATAAATTAATAGCACTTAATTAGAAGTTACCCGAATGCCTTGAGGAGTGTTAACGCAAGTTCCAAGATTGTTGCAGACAGAGTCGGTGCACTCAGATTGCACAGTTGTATACGCAAACGAAGTATTATCAAAGGCTGTAGTCATTTCCACTGTTTCGGTAGTGAATGAGGCTGACGTAGTTAGCTCTGTCACGGGGTGTTCTGAAGGAGTGTCAGTGAACATTCTTCCGGTAGTCGCAACCATTTCAGGAACCGTAGTTAATTCTATTACTTCAGTTACTGCAGATTCAGTCGTTACGGTTGACAATGAAGTAGCGAGTTCTGTTATTCCTTTTGAAGTTTCCTCGGTGTTTGGGACTTTTGTAATTAATTCAGTAATTTCCCTGTCAGTAGTAGTTCCAACTGTAGGGACCTCTGTTTTCGAGTCTTCGGACTCTATAGTGTCTTTAATCTCTGTAGCAGATGTAACGTAAACGTCTGTTTCAGTTGGTGTATATGTGTAATCAATATCAAGAGTAGTGTCAGTTGTATCCGCATCAAGGGTTGTAATTTCTTCAGTTTCGGTAGATGTGCTTTCGTCTGTAGTCTTTATATCTGGTGACACAGTTGCCGTAACTTTGTCATCCCAGGTTGTTGACAAAGCCATATCAGTAGTCGTGTCGGTAGCCGCATCAGTAGTTGACATGTATGTGGATTGAGGTATTGGAGTTGGACTGACATATTCGCAATCATAGGTGTCATTGTCAAGCATGAGACATTCGCAGAAAGAGCCCGTTAGGCGAGGAGGACAGGAGCAGGTGAAGTTGTCGACACCATCTATGCAGGTACCTCCGTTCATACACCTGTGAAAGACGTCAACAGTTAGAATACAGTATTTATGGCGAAAAAAATCCGTGATACATCACGTCTTTTTTTTCCATTTCCATTTCGTCTATCCTGGAACAGTGACAAGCCAGAAGCAAAGAGCAAAAAGTGGAAGAAAGGTATTAATTATCCTCACGTGTGCTACAACGTAGCGCGTAGCAGCATATTTCCGCTTTGTAGCGGAAATCAATCGTAGAGGCAAAATTCTAATGTAAGTCATTGGCCTTGAATGGGTTAAGCATTTTGTCCAGATGGCTTCAACGATTCGTAAGGTATTACCAGTGAGGAGATTCATTCAAACGAGAGAGAAAAGACATAACAAACAACACAATTTCATAGCAAATTGCTTTCTAGTATACTTAGTATCATTGGATTGTTAGTTACCTTGGGCCGGCAAGGGATACATCGTGAGGAAAGGGTCTAATCCCAACAAGATTTAAGTAGTTTTCCCTCTGGGTTGGAAGTTAGTCGCTTTCGTAAAACTAGTGCCTACGCCAAATATTGGGATTAGGTGTCAAAGCAGACCCCGGGCTCCTAGACAACCGGGGAAAACCGCTAGGCGGATGAAGGACGTTGGGTACCTTGGGCCGAGCTGGCATTCGTCGTACTGCAGCTCGCAGCGCTCGCCGTGGTAGTCCGGAACGCAGTAGCACACCCTGGAGCCGTCCTCGACGACGCACAGCGCGCTGTTGCTGCACGAGTTCTCGTCGCAGAATTCTATCTGAGTCTCGCAGCTTTTGCCGGTAAATCCTGTATTATGAAATGTACGTATGTATGACATTTTATTGCACACATAAATCTATATCAGCATACAAGGGATCTGATCCCGTTAACCTTAATATGTCTGGTGGATTCATGAATGCCTTTGTATTTTTGTTATTACTATAGGATTTTTGTTGTTGGAGGGATCAGAAAGGCCAGAATTTAACCATAAGCGATCCCAATTTTTGTAAACGCTCAGAGAACGGTTCGTGTGTGGAATGAAAATGCGATACATTGATTAACATCCTATACAAATCAGGGTGCTTCTCCGAGCGTTTCGACCGACTTAAATTTTAGCAACGACAAATCGGAATCAATGATGTAATATAAAAAAGAGTTAGATAGGTTATAAGCGCTCCAAAAATGGCACACTAAAATTGAGTCAATTGCACCAACTTGCCTGAGTTTCGAAGCGTTAGCTGTCAGACTAGATGGCCATTTTTAAATACGGAATTTCTTATAGACAACATATCTACCTCTTTCTTATATTACAATTGATCGGAATGGCATTTTATGTGGTGACTTACCAGTCTTAAAAAAATATATATACTGCTCTTACCATAAGCGCAGGCGCACATGTAATCGGCGTGCGCGTCGATGCACACGCCGCCGTTCTGGCACGGGTCCGACTCACACTCATCTATCTGTTGTTCACATTGCGGACCCGCCCAACCTGAAAAGTATATACTTAGGTATATCATAAACGTACCTTTACTACCTTAGTATTGAACGTTTTAAATTATCCAATGTGCAGTTTACTTCTACCTCTATCCACTCTATCACCCCATGAATTTCAATAATAATAAACTACCTCCGTTTTCATCAAAGGGGCCGTGTTTGTATGGGGCATCGGCCCCAGAAGCCAAATCGATTGCTGTTTTGCTAATTTATTAGTGCAGATGTAAGATGATATTTTACAAAAAAAAATCCTGAAATGCTGCAGGTTTTTGAGAAAATTAAAAAAAAAAACGAAAATTGGTTTTCATTTTCTTTTATCTAAACTACTCAACGGATTTTTTTGAAACGTATACACATTATGTAAGTAATAAAGATATATTATTAAAAAAATGGATTTCCAAATATCCTTATAAGTAGTAAAATTATCACTTCTAAGTTTTCAATTTTTTTAATTTATTTTATTTCGGAGATACCCACCAATTTTAGCTATATTATGTATAAACTAATATTCGTTTGCCGTAGAGACCTTGGGTCCATGGGGACCGGAGGCCCTAAAATTGTTCAATAAGATCTCAAAAATGCTCATATGCGCCACTGGTGACCATAGGGCTGGCTCGTTCCTCGCTCAACGCATTGGCATTGCCATTCAGCGAGGAAATGCAGCCAGCCTTATGGGCACCCTACCAGCAAGTGGCATTGATTTAGGGTATATATGTAAATGTAGTGTAGGCCCCATAGGTTAAGTTAGTTTTAGTAATTTTAGTGTTTATTTGTTATTTATTGTATACTATTTTTATCTTAATAAATATTACCTACAATTGGAAAAAAAAACTAATATTCTATAACATATATTTTTTTCAAAAATATTAATTTAGATCAACAGGGTAAAAATACCGTGTGTAACAACACAACCGGGAGAACTCGCCCGCCGCTCTGTACGAATTTGAATTTCGAACGTGATAAATTACTAAAAAGGAATACTTATATTATTACTGGCTGTAAGCGGCTTGGTTGGCCACACGAAATAAAAACATAAAAACGGCGGGAAACGCGGCTCATTAAGAACTTCTGTTCCGTTAAATATTCATTTTGCAATGGAAAAAAAGGAGATTATCCGCAAAACATTTTCAACATCTCCAAGATCGTTACATTACTACGTTCTTAGTAATTTCTGCAGTAGACTACGCGAATAATAATATAAGTATTCCTTTTTAGTAATTTATCACGTTCGAAATTCAAATTCGTACAGAGCGGCGGGCGAGTTCTCTCGGTTGTGTTGTTACACACGGTATTTTTACCCTGTTGATCCAAGTGAATATTTTTGAAAAAAATATATGTTATAGAGTATTAGTTTATACTAGAGGTGTGCGCCGATGGCAAAATCATCGGCGGCGGCGTCCGGTGGAATTTTGATCGGCGGCGGCGGCATGATCGGCGTGCAATCGGCGTGGTACTTTTTTTCGGTGTATGGTAAAATAACTATAAAGCGTAAATTCTCATTGTGAAATAAATTAGTTTTAACATTTTCTGAAATTTAATTGCACCAAAAAGATATATCAATTAGGAATCTTGATTTTTCTTCTTTTTTGTCGGTTCCTCAAGAATGAGGGTCGTGACTACCATAAGAGCGCAGTTCTTCAAAAACATTCACCAAACCCTTCCACTTTGGGCTAGTTGTATTGCGCCTTGGATATTGACGCCCGTGGCATCGCGCATTGCATCAGTATATCGTATGGGTGCTCTGTCTCTACTCCTCTTTCCTTCAACGCAGCCAACCATTATCATCTTCTCCAAGCTGAACTGGTCTTGGCCGGCCACGTGCCCAAATAATGTCATCATTCTCTGGAAGCATGCAGTTGAAAGCCGGATGTTGATAAATGCACTTTGAGTATCGACACATAAGGGCGCCGTTCTATACATGAGATGACCAACATTCTAACGCCAGTGCCACATTTCAAATATATCTATTTTTGCACTCAAGCGTGGCTTCCAAGCCCATGTTTCAGAGGCATAAGGAAAAATGGAGAAGATAAGGGTGCGCATAAATCTGACTTTGGTGTTGCGGTAGATGTTCCTGTTCCTCCATATATTCTCCAAGCGCTTTACTGCTGTTTAAGCAATTTTCGATCTTCTGATGACCTCTTTCATTCAGTCTCCATCGTTGGAGATCTGTGAGCCTAAAGTAGACAAAGTTTTCTACTAAGTCCAGGTTATGTAGTTCCCGTGCCCTCTCTGCATCAACCCAGCTATGAACATTAGCTTCGTTTTTTCATGATTACGTGGAGGCCGAACTGTACACTGATCAATTCGAATTTCTTTGGAAGTGTAGCTGCTAGTTCAGTCTCAATTGTTATTCACCAACTCGGATGCCGCCCTGTCAGCTCTCAAGCACTCTGCGCAGTCTGCGCATTATGTGTTCGCTGACCAAGACGAATAGTTGCCGGGACAGAATGCATTCCGGCCTCGATTGGTATTTAAGTATTTGGACTCCATTTCTTCCAGACGGACACAAGATTTGCCGTCCAAGTATAGGTTTTTCATCAAAGAAGACTGATTTTCAGGTATATTACCCATTTCCCCAAGCACAAAGCCATGGGTATGTTAAATTCTTTGCTCGTCTAGATTAACTGCCTGATATTTAGGATCTGCTCTCTTGTGCCTCTACCCTTAACAAAGCCCACTTGCTCTAATGCGATTTGTCCGCTTCTGTAGTACTCTAGACGTTTGTTTAGAATATACAATAGAACTTTACCAGCAAGGGATATGAGAGATAAGTAGTTCTATAGTTGACACATTTACGGGTAGAGCATTTCTTATGTAGTGGGACAACCATGGAATCTGCCCTTTGTGGTATACCCAGACCTGACCAGAGGTATTAAGGAACAGATTTCTTCATGGAATGAGTTAAAAATCTTCTATATACTATATGCCCCAGTTGATTATAATTATAGATTGTTACGTGAAATAAGGTAACGCTCAAGGATTAGAGGTCGTTCCTCTAATCCTTGAGCACAAAAAAAACTAAAGTCGCAAACCTTTTAACTCTATCTGATCCAATTTTACAGGAGGCACAAAAAAAAACTTATTTAATTTTCATCAAAAAGTAATGAAATAAGTTAAGATTTGCATCAGTAGTACTTATAAATATCATTAATTACAAGATTTGATGTTTTTATATGCTTTTATTTTTTTTAATACAATTATGTTCTGTATACAGTGCCAAAGCATGATTTGAAAAATGGAATTGAGAGGTTTGTGACTTTAGCCGACGATATCTGCCATGGCGTGTATGTTCGCAAGCATGTTATAATCATGCATGTATTATACATAAACTGCAGGATTGCCGATTTATATTTTATTGCAAAGCGAATTCAAGCAAACTCTTTAATGTAGAAAATTAGAGAGTTACATGTGCTGTAAAGTCTCCTTATTCGGCATTGGAATTAAAATTACTGCGGCGCGGCGCACACGTCTAGTTTATACATTATACATAATATAGCTAAAATTGATGGGTGTCCCTATTTCCGAAATAAAAAAAAAATTGAAAACTTAGAAGTGATAATTTTACCACTTATAATTATAAGGATATTTGGAAATAATTTTTTTAATAATGTATCTTTATTACTTACATAATGTGTAAAAGTTTCAAAAAAATCCGTTGAGTAGTTTAGATAAAAGAAAATGAAAACTAATTTTCGTTTTTTTTTAATTTTCTCAAAAAACTGCAGCATTTCAGGATGTTTTTTTTTTGTAAAACATCATCTTACATATGGACTAATAAATTAGCAAAACGGCAATCAATTTGGCTTCTGGGGCCGATGCTCCATACAAACACGGCTAGACACTTTTATATTTTGCCATTCTTGATCGTCTATTTAAGGTTCCTGAAAACCATAAAATCTCTAGTTAAGGATTTACCTTATACTAATGTAATAAGTACAAATTTGTCACCCAGTGTTCTGGACCGACTTTTACGTGGTATTCCTAGCGTAGTTCTAACGTGACGACTGCCCAACGAAAAGAGGAGTGTAATGTTTTAAGGTTAATTAACCATGTTGATAAAATTCGTGATTCGTGGTTTTATAAAATGTCATGTATTCGTTACCGGCTAAGCACTTGCAGTAGAACTTAAATCCAGGCCCCTCAATGCAGTAGCCGCCGTTGTAGCACCGCGCCTCCTCCGTAGAGTTGCACACGGCCACGTCGAGTCCGCAATGCTCGCCCGCGAACCCGGGCGCACACGCACACAGGTAGCCGTTGTCCATGTCGATGCACGTGCCGTTGTTGAGGCACGGGTTGGACTCGCACTCGTTGTAGTTGGTCTCGCAGTTGTCACCTGAAAAATCAGCGGGCTAGGTATCTAATGATAGTAATGATAGCTGAAATTATTAGAGACCCTGTCGGATATCGTCGTTAATGAGTACAGCACTACAGCTCGGTGTTCAAATCGAGCTAATTCAAAAGAAACTACACCATTTCTGACTTTCATACACCAGTTCCGGTCTCATAGACGCGACCTCCCAGCGCTCAGCAGGGATATCGCAAACTTTGAGATGACGGACGTTTCAATACGTGCTTGTACCTAGCGCAGTAATTACGCTATTATGCGAGCCATATACGTGCTCATCAGAGAAAATTGTAAGGCTGGCCATTGACGAATACGACAAGGAGGACTATATATAGGTATAGCATACAGCTACTTATTCTTCTACCGATTAAATTTCCTGCCTAGCTCATGATCGCGTGTATGTCTGGCATAAAGCATTCGTTCCTCTCGCTCCTATAATACTTGCTAATAAGGGACGAAAAATTCTTTATGTCCGACATAAACGCTATCATGATAATCATATATAACACACTATGCACTACTTAGTACTAGTATGTCTCGCCTCGCTTAAGAATGCTGACTCTTTCAAGATATCATGTCTTACGGCGCGTGTCGCATCTCTTTGAAGGCCCCTGTCGTGAGTGAGTCAGTTAAAAAGAGGTGCACAGTTTGTATGAGGGAACACTTTTTTAGACCTAGAGACTTAAAACTTTGTAGAAAGATTACTTAAATATTTAAATACAAAAAAGTGCTTTCAGTGTTCAGACAAATTCAACCCCTAAGGGGATTAAAAGAGCGTTCAAAGTTTATATAGACAGCAAGATTTTTTTTAAGTAAAACTTCGGTCTAAGTAACTATGTACGTTAAAATACTTCAAAACTCATTTTTTTCAAATTCATGCCCTAAGAGTATTAAAAGGGGTTTAAAGTTTGTGTAGAGAGCAAGATATTTTAAAAGTAACATTAACATACATGACATTAAAGTAACGTTTAGATTTGTAACTTCGGTTTTAGACAGTTTGTTTACAAACTAGAAAATTATTTTAATCATTTTTTATTTATTTACCTCCTAAGGGGGTTAAAAGAGGGCTCGAAGTTTATATGGAGAGCTTTGAGTATGGAGAGCAATAATTTTACTAAGACGATAAAAAGTTCTACGCGGACAAAGTCGCGGGCAACAGCTAATAGTACCTACATATAATGTGCTAGAGCAATTTTTACGGTAGCCTCCATAGTCCACAGTGAATATAATACCTATTTCTGTACAACAAGCACCATTACCTATATATGTGCATAGCTACATAGGTGTCACAGTTCAATTTGTATTTCATTTTGGGTGATTGATTGCCTTTTCCTCGAACCAGTGACACGATGGCCCCAATTCAGCCATGACGTCGATTAGTTCTTACACAGTTACGGCAGTAATTATGTTCTAGTTTACTTTTTACCAAAAAAAAACCTACGCAGCAGTATGTATAACTATGTTAATCGATAGTTGAGACTAGATTCCCCATTCTGACACAGTGCGTGGGATATTGTGGGCTTCATTAATGATAATGACAAGGACACAAATTAACGAGTAACCTTAGGTACTAGCGAGTTGTCACCGTTGTTGAGATGAAGGGTCAACACACAATTAGACGTTACGATGACGTGCCGTTGCACGTTGCGGCGTCATGTAACGATGCGACGTCGTAACGTGCAAATCTACGGCGTGCAACGTAAACAATCACGTCACGGCGTCGTGCCGTGGCACGTTGCCGCAATGTACGACGTCACGACGTCGTGGAGTTAAAACTAACGTTATAATCCTGCGCCGGCGCCATTTGATGTTCAACAGGTAAGGGAAGATGACGTATGAAATTGATGTCGATCAATTAATATCCCTAGTGGAGGAACGTCCCGTGTTATGGGTTATCCAACGACGTTCTAGAATAACTATCAAAGACGATGGAAGCTAAAACAATGTTGATTTTATGTTTATATAATTATTAAAAATTGCATTAAGAAAGTTATTGTTGTCATTTAAAATCAGTTACATTTTTTTCAAATTTCTACGGCACGGCATCGTATCGACGGCCTGCGACACGAAGTCGTGACGTCGCACGTTGCGGCAACGTGCCACGCCACGACGCCGTGACGTGATTTTTACGTTGCACGCCGTATATTTCCACTTCACGACGTCGCAACGTTACACGATGCCGCAACGTGCTACGGCACGTCTTCGTAACGTCTAATTGTGTGTTGGCCCGAAGCCGTCGGGCGTCGATCGAGACACGAACAGTTGTACATTCGACGCCAAAAATACGTTTTCACGCCACTGCTCGGAAATGTGGCAAAAGATGGTCAGAATTCAGGCTTGAAAGCTGGGGTTAGTTGGACGTCGCACGAACAGGCCATCTATGACTTCAAACTGTCCAACAATGTTATTGTTGGACAGTTTGAACAGCGATCGACCAATCACAGGGCCCCGCGCGCGCTCGCGCCGGCGTGCGTGTGCTCCTTGCCTCCGCCGGAGCGCGAGGCAAGCGAGCCTGTTTAGTATTATGATCTTCAATTAGATACTTAATTTTGATTTAAAATTATAATTATTTGCAATTTACTCGCAGTAGGCGTGAAAAGCACTGTGTTAAGCCTCGGCCGAAAGTGCAATAGCTGGACTCGTAGGTAGGTACTTTCGAGGGCCTCCGCTACGCGTCGGCCCTCGAACTGACTCGTCCATCTATTGCTTACTTTCTAGCCTCTTCAACAATGTACTATTACACTTCGAGCGCGGTCTCGCCAACAAACTGTTATCGCAGTTTGGCGAGTAACATAACATTGTTAATTGTTTTGTACTTTTGAGAAATAAATAAAAAAAAAACTTTTGCACCTTATTCCATTGCAAGAAGGCGAATAGTGTAAACGTATTTTTGGCGTCGACCGTACGAGGCTCCGCTTTCGACACAAATGCCCCATCCTGAGGGCAAAATCGAACTTACTGTATTTCTCTCTCTGTCGCTCGAACTGGCAAGTGCCACAGAGACGGAGATACACGAACGAAATTCGTTTTCGTTCCGCGGTAGCCCCTCTGGCATTGGGGCCGACCAGCACTTGTCCCCGTTGGTTTGAAACTATTCACGAGTAAGCCTATGACAACTCACCGATGAAGCCGTCCGGGCACGAGCAGTTGTACGAGGCTATGCCGTCGAGACACGTGCCGCCGTTCTGGCATGGCGCTGACCAGCACTCATCCCAGTTGGTTTGGCACTGCACGCCCGTGTACCCGTCCACGCAATAGCATGAGTAGGTGCTGCATTCATTAAGTTCAATATTATGAGTATCAATTTTGTTAACACGTTTTGTATTTCGTTGAAAGCGAGGTTCTTTAAATACGTGATGTGTTCTAAGGATATTCATTTTAGGGTATAAGTAATAACCTAATGTAGATTATCGGTTTACGAGGGTAGGTAATGCTTTAAGTATACCTGTATGTACCTACCTACAGAAATGTGTAAATTTTCTTGATTAAATCTTTGGAAATATAATATAGACACAAAGATAAGATGGAAACCAACACCTAACTAGATATTTAAAACATCTCAGCTCCTGAGTATCTACTTATACTTTACTAATATCTTGCAAAAATAAGGATCATTGAGAAAGTCATGTGCCTATAATAAATTAGATTAAAAACCGAATGACTTGTAAATTGATTGGAATTTAAACCAGCTTACCTATTAACATCATCAATGCAAATGCCATGCTGGCACGGATTTTGGAGGCAAGCGATACCACCAGTCACCAAATGAGTAGAACTTAGAACGAGGGACACTACAAGTAATGCCCTACTTAGAAGTCCTAACATATTGCTTCTTTACTTTAACACGACATTGTCCAAAAGTTTATATCGTACACTCGTTTCACTAATATTGTAGTATTTAATTAAGTACGGTAGCAGTTTTTTTGAATTATATTAAACAAATTTAACTAAACAGCAAGAAGATCTTGTCACTTCGTGCGGGTGTGGTAGAGTTGTAGCCATAGCGACCGGTAAACATACAATGGTTGTTGGATTGTTGCCTTCTCTCTGCTCGCTTATTGACAAAATTTCAACAGTTGGTCACGGACGATGAACTGCGGGAATGGAATAATTTATTCATAGCCTGAGCAATAAATCCACCTTAGTTGGTGTGTATTTTCAATGCCTGTTTATAAATGTATAAATGTGCTTATTGTAATATTGCCAATAAGAAACTTATTTACTTACTTACTATCGTCTTTCATTAATATATGTATAGCATAAGAACTAAACAAGTTTTAAAACTATTGTGAAGTATTAATAATCCGAAATACAACTTAAATTTCGCGCGCTGCATTTCCTATGATTGAAGCATAGACAAAACATGTACTTTTTTGTACGGTCAAAATATAAAAACAAAGTAAAAGCAGTGCTACCATTATGACAAGGATATATTTACGGTTGGTATTCCACACCAATTCCACACCTAACAATTTGTCACAACAACTTGCCGTAGTTGGCATGATATGCCTGTTGCTGAAGTAAACATTGTATGGTTGAAAGTGGAATACCAAACATGGATCAAATGATGCCACACCTAGCAGTTTGTCACAACTTGCTATAGTAAGAATGAGACAGCAATACATGTTTTTCATTCTCACTTTAGCAAGTTGGTGTGACAAATTGAATCGTTTGTAGTGTGCTTTAACATTACTAAACGTCAAAATTGACGGAAAAGAAAAAGTGCAAAATGTGAATTGTGGAAAGTGTTACACCGAGTATTTTGCTTCCTTGATTATTTAATCAGCAATAATTTATAGATTTGTTTTGCCAAAGTGTGCTTTAATTATTCATGATCCACTGGAGACAACAAACAGTTGAGGTTTAGTTGAATATACTTTCACATTTGGCTGTGAAAGATGGATCCGGGGATCCTTTGTTTCCATCATTGTGCCCACAAAGTGTTCTGCACAATAATTCCCGAACAATGCCCGGTCTGTGAACAAAAACTAGACCGATATGACTACAATTTATTACCATTTAGGTAAGTGTATTTGGAAGTCCCGTGACTGATGAAATCGATGACTAATTAGTATATGTTGCTAAGCACCAAGTTTCACTTGCAGGGTGCCGTATCCCTTCGTCAAAGCCTCTCAGCACCCGAGAGCTATAGTTATGAAGCCTACTCATGGAGATTTCCTCAAGTAAGTCGAAAGTTGTATTTTATTCTTTGTTTACTCAAGTGGCAGTCTCAATTCAAGGGTAGTTAAAAGTGAGTCACAAAATTCCGATTAACGTTGCTTACGTAGCCATTACTTTTCAGCGATTATTATAACTCCAAAGACTTGCACATAGGGGTCACTAATTCCCAAGGTTGTGTTGTGGAGTTTAGTGAAGGAGGTGTTAATGGTGTGGACACTATGACCAAGAAATGGAGCACTTGTGATGCAAGCCCTGACTGGGACCAGTGCCTCCTCCTGGAGCAGTTTGACGAATTATGGAATGAGATTTGGGACAGCATACTGATGAAGGTAATTACATGATGAAATATACATAATTATATGTTCTTATATAACTTTATATTTGACATAATAAAATATAATATTTTCTCATTTGACATTTATTTCATTTCTATTCTAGGTAAGCCTTAGTCCACTCTGGGAAGCAGAAAGATATAATGAGGAGAGACACAACTGCTTCACATTTATCCTTGCTTTCCTGAGGGCTCTGGACTGTGGAGAACTGTCTGAGAAAGCACGAGATCCCAAACTCTTCTGCAAGCAGTATGTAGTCCCGCGGACTTCTGCAGCAGGGAAGTACATCTCCCTATACCGGCAGCTCAAGCGGCAGGACTACTTTATACAGACCCAATGATGCCATGACTTTTTCTAAATTATTAATTATTTATGATTTTACTCAGTATTAACTGTGATTTTAAATGTTTAGGTATGAAATACCTGAAATTTTATGCATTTAAGTTAGACCAAATTATAACTTTAATTTCGTAATATTTAAATTGCTTTGTCTTCTTGCCTTTATATGATTTAGATTTATTTTGGAATAATATATGCCCATTATGATGTAGTATTTGTTTGGTTCAATATTGGGAATACTGACTGAATGAGCACAATGAACTTAATGCTTTCCTGGATAATGTACTTGAAAGAATTGATGTAGGTTGTGCCTCACTAAAACCTGTACTGCCAAGGCCTTCCAATAATAAGTGACGAAATTTAAAGGTGACTAGCATCCTGCCAATTTGTTTATTAATAATAGGAATTGAATGATTAATTATGGCAGTAGGTAAATTTCTTCCGATATCTTTTATTCGCGTACAGATTTTTTTTAAATAAATTCATTTTACAATGTCTTACCAGGGTGTGGCCAACTTTAAAATTTGTTAATATTCAAAATACCTAGTGGTATATGCAATTTAGGTAGGTATGTTAAGAATTAATAATTTAATTTATTTATAAAGTAGTGTTCAACTAATGCTCATAAAATGTGTATGCACTAAGCTTATTCATATGAATGTATCTGTGTGTAGCATCTTGTATCATCTTCCACTATCATTATGAGTATCATGGTCGGGAAACACAACAATACTCACGCACAACACAAATGTTGACACCACTGTTGATTGCATCCACAAAGTTTGTTAACAGTTACTTATTACATAGCATACCTAGCTTGAATGACTGCCAAACCTGACTTATGTTAATCCCTAGATTGAACAGCACAATAATCTTGTCACCATATCCGGCGCCGATTATTTGGCTGTAGGTACAGTCGACTACAAAGAGAAAGATACAACCAAAGTTACAAAAATATGTATACACGACTTTATTGCCTTAACATTAAGGTTGTGTATACATATTTTTGTAACTTTGGCTGTACCGATCTCTTTGTAGTCGACTGTACATTATAGGGATCCGACTTGTGATTAGTCGCAATATGTGTCTCATTAAATAATGGATTAAAAACAGGGACCATTTAGGGGCATATTTTCAATTCTTATCTACTAAAATGGAAAATGAAGATGCACAATCCTAGAAAAACAGCACTTCATAATATGAAATCAAAGATTTTGTTTCCTCTGAATCATATACGTGACGTTATGTATCCAGCTAATAAATTCGTGACACATGAGCCAGACAACGTAAGTGTTCTATTTCTATATCAGTGACACCGGAACGATTGCCGTGTCCTATCGACAGGCGTGCGTCGACGCGCATGCGAGCTTTCAGGCGAGTATGAAAATGCTCACGCCTGTACAGTTGAGTATCACTGTCTGTCTTGTTAAATGACATAAGAAGACGCTTGTGTAGATATTATTGAAAGGGTGTCTTTATAGATATTGGACAACTCGACTGTACATATACACTCCTAAGCAACTACGGCATTTATTTATGTTTAGGTGACTTCTAGACGTGAGCGTCTTTAAATACGGTCTAAATAAATCGCGCTTTTTGTAGCGGCGGTTAACACATTTAGGCCGCGTTTACGCACGGCACGGGCGTAATGTTGCTCGACACGACGCGTGCGCTTGTCAGGCGACCATGAAAACGCCAAATACGCCTAACGGCCCAAGCAAGCGCGTCGTGTCGCGCAACTTTACGCCTGCTGGGTACAAACGCGGTCTTAGGCACTCGATGATACAGAGTGGCTAGCGTTGTCGTGTTTCCCAGCCACAAGGGTTTCTTACACATAAATAGAATATATATTATATAAATTCAGTAGTAATGTCGTCCATGTAAAGGTGCGTAGGAATTTGAGCACCCTCGGGTTGAGGCACGCACGGCTCACCTATTTTGCTCTAATTCGTACGCCGCTGTGCGCGAGCAGCGCGCGGCGAGCCGCCCAGAGGCGATCTTGTGACCGTGCTCAAAGGCGCCTCAGTGTGCGTGCCTCGCCACGTCCAAGTTACACGTATATCTGAGCATGCCGCGGACAGAGCGACAAGATCGCACTTGTTTGTGCGCGAGGCGCGTACGAATTTGAGCAAGTGGCTGAGCCGTGCGTGTGTAATAGTTTGTTAGTAAAGGAACAATTATTGATACAAATACATGAAAAGCAAAAGGTGTTGTGGGTTCCGAAATCAATCAGCTGTCATCGTGTCGACGACATTTCGAACGACGCGCAATGTTGGCTCGCCGCGACACGCTGCCTCACTCGCGCAGTTTATGTGCAACTATTTGGCTCGCGACGCGAGGAGCTCGCCGCGCGGGGCGAGCATGCCGCAGGCTGAGCCACTCAAATTTGTACGCAGCTTCACGATTATCGTTCAAGAGTGTTGTTCAAAGAAATTGTAATAAAAATATTTTAATAGAATCATTTAAAAAATTCAAATCTGCTTGCATTACAAATGTGGAATGGTTGGTTTTGTATCCATCGATCATCATCTATTCAACAAAGTGTGTTAGAAGAATGAAATGCTTGTCCAAATAATCATTAGGTGTGCCTGTAGTATGTGAATATCACTGCATATCTTTTCTGACTAGTAGCCATTTATTATGACCATTTATAAATTATTTTCAGTTCCTACCTTTTCTAAAAGACTCGAAGTTTGTACGCGGAAAGGATCTCAAAGACAAAAATTCTAGGTGCTACATTTTGAAATAAAGGATTTGTTAAAATTGCTTGATGCGTTTTATTTGTAAGCAGCAGTATCAATAGTAAGGTAGGTATAATGATTATCAAAAGATAGCCTTTGGTTGTATAAAAGGTGAAAAATAAATACACATATCATATAAAACATTTATTTCATAGATAGCAATAAACTGGTAACTCATTCATTTACGGGTAACATCTGAACGTTACCGTAGGTAACATACGTTTTAAATATTGGCAAGTTTCAAATGTAAGATTAAAAAAATCTAGATACAGTAAACTGATTCGGCAGAATGGAAAATATTACTTACTTATAAACTTAAATTAAATATAAGGCCTATGATTTAAGGAGTTACTTTAACTGGGGCAGATTCGACTCCCACCCAGAAAACAGCTCCGTTCAATGCGATAGTCGCCCTGAAAAAAAGAAACAATTAAATATAGAAAATAGCAAGTGTCGATTTTAGTACTTAGACTATAAGTCTAAGTCCGTTCTAGGCGCAAACCAGACAAAAAACCGGCCATGTTCGTGTCGGTCGATCGATGCCATCGATCGATTGGTATGGTAGGTTTGGCTGATAGTAGAAACAGGGGGCCTACCACGAAACGAAATTCGTTTTCGTCCGTCTCTGTCGCACTTCCTGGTTCGAGCGACAGAGACGGAGATACACGAACGAAAACGAATTTCGTTTCGCGGTAGGCCCTCTGTCGATCGACGTTGAGTACCATCGATCGCTTAGTGTGGTAACACCCTAAGAACTCAAGACGAGGACATTTCGCGGAATCTGGCAAAGCGCGCCCAAATCTACAGATGCCTATATTGCTACTCAATCGAAAGCCTATGAGGATACTCGCGTGTCGATACCTGATCTCGTTGGTAAGAACATTAGAGAGCGTAAGTAATACCTAGCTACATCAATCTTGTTTCTATGGCTTCACAAAGGTTGTTGCTAAGCAAGTGTACCTACCTAACCTACAATGTACTCACTTCTTTATATTCATATTCATTTATTTCGTATTAATCATACATTGTCATTCATTAGGTCCATTAAAAATATCGTAATAAGATTATTAAAAACATGTCAACAGGCAACCGACAGTTAGGTACACAAGGAAAAATGGATTAGAGCGTTTTTCAAAAAAACTGTACATGAACTTTTTTTTTCAGATTTCGTTTTTTTTTTGGTTTTTCTTACTCAGAATCGTTGATACTATCGATCCTCATACAGGAAAAAAGTGTCCTAGGTTTTACTATGTAAATTTTTTCTTTCAGTGCGTCATGACCATATAAATAAAAAAAGACTGCATAAGTACAAAAGTGTGACGATCTGGAATGGAATATTTTGGACACTTTTTTTCTTGTATGTGGATCGATAGTATCAGGGCACTTCTCCGAGCGTTTCAACCGTTGTGATTTCGGTGGTCGTATTATTGAAGACGATTTTATTAGAAGACGATTTTTTGAGCTTTTGTGGATAGGCGCGGGAAGTGCTATCATTGTTTTCTAAATAGACCACAAAAACCTAAGGACATTGTCAATAATGCGACCACCGAAATCACAGCGGTCGAAACGCTCGGAGAAGTGCCCATCAATGATTCTGAGTGAGAAAAACCCAAAAAAATCGAATTCTGAAAAAAAAGTTTATGTAGGTACACTTTTTTTGAAAAACGCTCATTAATCAATTCCGAATACATTCTTTTGTCTTTAGCTTTACCAATCACAAATTTACTAATTTATTGGTACTTTTATAGCATGTTAGCGTAGGTAGTACCTACATCACGGGCAATAATTACGCATAAACGTTCGTCCTTCTAAGTAACGGCCGATTCTTGCGAAAATGAGGAATTGATATGCCTATTATCTACTGACTGAATTGTCATCAATTCAAGCTTTGCGTAAGGCCGTTTGCTTAGTGGAGAGAAGACTAGGTAGAAAGTAGCAGCTCGGTTTCTGAATTTTACATAGAAGTTTCTTTTTAAAGCATTGATACTTATTTTTCATCACACTTGCTCGTCAATGGCGTTATTACTTGCGAGCGTGCAGAGCAGTTATAGCCGTTTTACCTCCCACGGGCTGTTAAGTTTAGTTTTAAAATAATAGAACCCTCTGATTGGCTTAAGCAAATCTGGTTGCTGTGTGATTGGTTGAATAAAAAAATCTAGTTGGTCACGACGCCCCGCCCCGCAAGAATACTGCTCTGTGATTGGTTGAAATATTGAACTGCGCGCTCTACTAGCACTGATCTGGAAGTGAAGTTGTCAATTTTTGATTGGTGCTGCTGTTTGAAACTTACATTTTTCTGTCTTTTGTTGTTATTTATTTCCTCGCAAATGTGATGAAAAACATTGTGTATAACACGGGCGTAAGAATATTGCAAACTCGAGTCATCAAAAGCCCTCCGCCTTCGGCGTCGGGCTTCTGATAGACTCTCGTTAGCAATATTCCACTTACGCCCCTCGTTAAACAATGTACTATAACGCTACCGAAATAGTCTTGGCCTGTATCAACATACATAGGATATTTTATAGGGAACAGGGAGCATAGGTAGGTAGGTAAGTTATAAGCAAAATCCGTTTGTGACCCATACCATAAGTAAGGTTTGGTTTGGTTGGCTATTTCACTTTAGGTACCTGAATTTGATCTCGTCGTTGAAACCGGCGGGCGGGGTCCAGGTGTAGGTGACGGTGTGCTGATCGTCCTTCTCGTCGTGCTTCTTGTGGCTCACCGCGTTCTGGAACGGGAGACAGTTCATTTATTGTACCGGAACAGTTCAACCCCAAAGCATCTAGCAGATTGGCATTAGCAAGCATCTTGACCCTTTATCTTGGAAACGCGTGGGAGGTATCGAGTTGAAACTAAAAACATATACTCAGGTCTACAGTCCCTTAAAGCTGTGAAAAAACCGGACAAGTGCGAGTTCAACTCGCGTGGTGAGGGCTCCGTATATAATCTAAATTACATAAAGAAATTGAGAATTTTCCCGTTACTTTGAATACTCAAACTTCTTATAGGATTTCCTGTAATCTTTAGGCAAGGAACTCCTTTTTTTTCAGAATTTTAAGCTTAGTTGTTTTGGAGATAAGGGGTGGGGGGGGGGGGGGATGGTAAACTTTCGTCTTTTTTCCTAAATTAAAAAAAAATATATCAGAGATGCTTACAACAACACCTTTCATTTGATATGTCACACAATACAGTTTGCGAAACTTTTTTTTTTCCAGTTTACCCCCCAAAAGTGGCCCCCTTGTTCAGAATTCATTAATTTACTTTACGCGTCCATCTTTGGGTCACCAATTTACATGTGTATACCAAATTTCAACTCAATCGGTCCAGTAGTTTCGGAGCAAATCGGTTGTGACAGATGGACAGACAGACGCACGAGTCTATAAGGGTTCCGTTTTTTCCTTTTGAGGTACGGAACCCTAAAAATCAAACTTCTAAGTTAACGTAAAAAAAAAACAATCGTCATATACTATAAGTACAGGGAAAAAATCTAAAAATATGTTATTTTGTACGGTTTTATGCCGCAGAAAACGTATATTTCGATACTTTCCAACTTCCGTTGACCTAAGAAATATGAAATTTGGCAAGTAATATCGTCTTATACTATACAAGTACAGGGAAATTTCTAAAAACTATACATTTGTAATTTTGTACGGAACCCTCGGTGGGCGAGTCCGACTCGCACTTGTCCGGTTTTTAAACACTGATTGAAATTACGAAGGACTTTTTTTTACTTGGACACAATATAGGTACAAAAGAAACGTATAATTATATCAGAGATGTCTCTATCCGCCTATAACTATACTGTAGGTATATTATGTATGCGTATGCACCGGTATTATACCTCATTATACCGCCGCAACAAAGTGAGTGGTACCTACCTACCTACCAACGGAAGGCAGCTTCGAACTGTGGTCAAGGCTCCTTAACTAATGTCTAAGCCACAGTATGCTGTATTAGGCATAAATTGTAAATAGCTACGCAAGCAGCTTCTCACGAACTATTATTACGGGACCTCCACGGAGCGACTACCGTGCGTTCGTTAGTGTGACTTAATTTCTGTTATTACTGGTAGGTAATGTTTGTAGGAGCTGTTAGTTCTCTTTAATCACTGTCGCCATATGACATTTATGAGAAAGATAACTATGTCTTGACCCTGTCCGGTAAAAGTACCTACCTATTGCAAATCTACTAAGGTGAACGTCCCAGTGCCCGACACTGTCATGGGACAGTACAACGTATCTATGGACATTACACATTCAATCTTCATCATCATCATCATATCAGCCGAAAGACGTCCACTGCTGGACATAGGCCTCCCCCAGAGAGTTCCAAATTGACCGGTCCTGCGCCACCCGCATCCAGCGGACTCCCGCGACCTTTACCAGGTCATCAGTCCACCTTGTGGGGGGCCTACCCACGCCGCGCCTTCCGGTACGTGGTCGCCACTCAAGAACCTTTCCGCCCCAACGGCCATCGGTTCTACGTGCAATGTGCCCCGCCCACTGCGATTGAATGTACTAAATGTATGATTAGTACATTCAATCTTAGGTAAGTCAAAATAATAGAGGTGAACAATAGGTGTCAACACTTAGGCATTAAGGTGTCCAGCATGGGGACCAAATTGTTTTTATATTTAGCTGTAGCCCATCGCGCTCTTAGATCGGCAACGATCAATGCATCTACTTCAATCGCGGTTGTTGTCTATGACAGCAGTAGATCGTTAATTCCACGAGGAAGCGCTCTACTTCCCATTGCGTACGCTGGTTTGAAAACTTCTAATATAGCTGCCGTTGTCCGCTATCCACGGCTATCACAAGACGGGACGGCCCGCGAGCTGTGTCGCGGCGAGGTAGACTACCCGTCTTTTTAGGGTTCCGTACCCAAAGGGTAAAAACGGGACCCTATTACTAAGACTTCGCTGTCCGTCCGTCTGTCTGTCTGTCTGTCCGTTTGTCGCCAGGCTGTACCTCATGAACCTTGATGGTTAGACAGTTGAAAATTTCACAGATGATGTATATCTGTTGCCGCTATAACAACAAATACAAAAAAAAACAGAATAAAATAAATATTTAAGGGGGTTCCCATACAACGTCATATTTTTAGTCGTTTTTTAGGGATCCGTACCTTAAAAGAAAAAAAAAACGGAACCCTTATAGGATCATTCGTGCGTCTGTCTGTCCGTCTGTCACAGCCGATTTGCTCCGAAACTAGTGGACCGATTGAGTTGAAATTTGGTAAACATATTTACCAAATTGTATTAGATATGTGTATGTAATTGGTGACCCAAAGATGGACGCGTAAAATAAATTAATGAATTCTGAACAAGAGGGCCACTTTTGGGGGTAAACTGGAAAATTAAAAAATAAAGTTTCGCAAACTGTATTGTGTGATATATCAAATCAAAGGGGTTGTTGTAAGCCTCTCAGTTTTTTTTTTATAATTTTAGCAAAAACAGATTTGAAGTAATAGGAAAAAAGATGAAAATTGACCACCTCCCCCCTATCTCCGAAACTACTAGGCTTAAAATTCTGAAAAAAATATGGAAAATAGTTCCTTGCCTAAAAATTACAGGAAAACCTATAAAAAGTATGAGTATTCAAAGTAAGGGATAATTCTCAATATTTTACGGAACCCTCACCACGCGAGTTGAACTCGCACTTGTCCGGTTTTTTATAGACAATGGTACGGAACCCTTCGTGCGCGAGTCCGACTCGCACTTGTCAGATTTTTCTAATTATTAGAACGCTTAGAAACAGACAAATAGTCTAGTACGTCGCCGCGACACAGCTCGCGGGCCGTCATGTGATAGCCGCGCTGATATATATGTACCTACCCACTATTACTAGGTGCCTGTAAAAACACCAAATTTTTTAATTACGTCTGTTTATTCCTCTATTTTTTGTCACTATCACTATGTGAGAGATATGCGCATAAAAAGTAGTCGCGTACTAAAAGTTTTTATGTTGTCATTGGCAACGCAAAAGTTCTTGTTATTCAGAGGCCTATTAACATTTCCAAGCGTAGAGGACTTATCATTTGCATGATAAATATATGTATAAAGAGAATAGCGCTAGGTATCATTAATCTCAGACAAGACGATGCGACCTCTTGCACCAATACAAACCATAGCCTTGAAGAAACTAGCTGGTATTATGAAATACATCTTACTATCGTCTTCTATGCGCCTACTTGTGAGTAGGTAGGTATTTTAGTGTTCGCATTACGGCTAGCATTGATTGGGTATCGAATTCTAACAGACGAAATAAAAAGTAAAAAAATGGGTAGAGAAAATTAAGGGTGTTGATAATTTAGCTAATTCTAAAATAAAATCTATTTAGACAAATTAATAGGTACAGTCGGCATCATAAACATGTATACATTCTATGACCTTATTACTCAGACATAAGGGCGAAAAGTGTATTTGAAAAGTTATAAGTGTGTATGCATGTTTATGATGCTGACTGTACCTAATGAAGATACAGGGTGGACCATAACTCTTTTTACATTTCAAACTAAAATAAAATGAAAACTAATTATATCAGATGAAAACCGTTTATTAATTATGAAAACACATGAATAGGGATTTTATTTTTTAAAAATTACGTCATCCATATGTGATCCTTCATTATTTTGGCATTGCCGTAACCTGGAGCGAAAATTTTCAGTGACGGCCTGACAAGTGTTCCGAGAAATGTGGACCAAAAGTTCGTTAACTTTTGAGTCGGTAGCTGCGTCGGGGAGCGGTGGCGGGGTAAGGCGGCGGGGTTACGAAATGCAAGAGCGGCCAGTGGGAATTTAGTGCCATGGCGTCCTTCACCTTCCCGCCACCGCTCCCCGACGCAGCTACCGATTCAAAAGTTAACGGACTTTTGGTCCACATTTCTCGGAACACTTGTCAGGCCGTCACTGAAAATTTTCGCTCCAGGTTACGGCAATGCCAAAATAATGAAGGATCACATATGGATGACGTAATTTAAAAAAAAAAATCCCTATTCATGTGTTTTCATAATTAATAAACGGTTTTCATCTGATATAATTAGTTTTCATTTTATTTTAGTTTGAAATGTAAAAAGAGTTATGGTCCACCCTGTACTTACCCCGGACAACGGTTTTTCTTTTTAGAGATAAATTTTAGTCCGTTAATATTTTAAGGGTCTTTAGGAAATTAGGTTCATCACACTAATATGCAGATAAAGTATCTAGTTTCCTACAGTATTTAAAAGTTGACTGCTGGGTTGTTGCAAAAACGCTTTTATGTAGCCTATACGCAAGCCGAAATTCCCATATATCTATACAATTAACATCAAACGAATAAAAGATTTTTATCATAATTTATTATGTTGTGTCAAATCATAGTAATAGTGGTTCATGCATGCGGCTGTCAAGCGGCGATCGTGGGTTCGAATCCCGGCTCGTACCAATGAGTTTTTCAGACCTTATGTACGGAATATTTATCGTTAGCTTTTCGGTGAAGAAAAAACATCGTGAGGAAACCGTTTAAATCCCAATAAGGTCTAGTTTTCCCTCTGGGTTGGAAGGTCAGATGGCAGTCGCTTTCGTAAAACTAGTGCCTATGCCAAATCTTGGGATTAGTTGTCAAAGTTGTCTTGGACCCGGGCTCCGAAAGGCACAAACGGGAATAACGCTAGGAGGATCGATCATAGTTATAAACATGTTATAAAGGTACAAAACATCACATTGATCAAGATCATAATTATCGTATGGTTCTTTTCATGGGAATTTATAACAATTATGTCTTGTTTAATGCGACTTATGTTCAATGCTACTCCATCTACTTTTTGCTACTTAAACACAATTGTTAACAACAATACTATTTTTTGTTACCTTGCAACATAATGGCGCTTTTTAAGGAAGTTCCTGAATTAGGTACGCTCATATCAAGCCAGTTAAATTAAATGGCGCATAGTCACCAAGGTAATGCACTGCCGGTAGGTAGGCAAACTGCTTGAGACCTTTGAGATTAAGGACCTACATATCCTCAATACTGCTCTGCTGCTCTATTAGGTAAAGGCATAGCGTATAGCATTTAAATAAATAGGGTAAAATATATATTATTTATACTTAATGTTACGTAACTTTAAATCTAGAACTTGCTAGTGAGCGACTACAAAAGTCGAGTCAGATTTTCTGATACTCATCAGCATTAAGATCTGCCAAAACAAAGCGGGCAAAAATATCTGACACGTCGTCCTAACGGTTCTAGAAATAGAGTCGTGTCAGATATTTATGCGTGCTTCGTTGCCGCATTTATTAATGCTGGTGACTGTACCTAGAAATAGTTTTATCTGTATAAAAACTATAAAATAATTATTAATGTAAACAGGTAATTCATTTTAATATTAATGTACAAGCTAGCGAGACTGTTAAAATATCTTAATATTTATATATTTTTGAATAAGTAAACAAATTTTAATTGTTACCTAATACTTTCAATGAAACTAAACAACTTTCGCAATGACAACCTAGACCTTTCGTTAAGATGGATAGCAATAGCAAGTTCAAGGTTCCTAAGATCGCAAACAATTTATTTGTTTGTATTTTCCTTAAAACAAAACATCTGACCATATTATTTTTGTGGCTATAGATCTACTCAGCGAACGATTGGTATCTAAAACGTAAGGTCCCAGTGCTCGACACTGTCCCAATTGTTGGCTCGACGAACCAACGATAAAAGTGACAAGCAGGATGTCAATCAGGTTTAGCGTAGGCACTAGTTTTACGAAAGCGACTACCATTTGAAAAATAAAGTATACAGATTTAAAAGTGACTTACTCCAGGCTCCCCACAGTTCATCAGCTGCGCGAAGCGGTCGTTCGGCTTGAGGGTGAACTTGCCCACGATCTCGTCTCCCTTTCGCGCCTGCAGCAACAGACCGCGCATGGTGTTGCTGGGACCCTTGCCCGTGATCACCACCTCCATGGGAGTGCCGGCCTTCACCACCTGTTTATGGGAATTATTCCAAATTAAAATATATTTTTTGTACTGCGAATATGGCAAACAAGAATACGGCCTGCCCTGCCTGATGGTAAGCAAACACCGTTCGCCTACGGACGCTTGCGACACAAGAATTGATCACCAACGTGCTAGTAGGCCTCAAGGGCTCTTTTACATGACAGAGTTTTACAGATACCTACATTTATAATGGCATCGAAATGTATGTGAAAATGCAATAGACCTAACCCAGGCACTCAGGCCGATAGGTGTGTCTCGGAGTCCGTACGTTACAATAAACTCAAAATAGATATACATTGTTTGGAAATGTTAAGGGTCCTCTGGCATTAGGCGTGGGACAGACGGAAGAATTTTGCGTCAGTATAACTAAGTACTAAGGTATCGCCTAAACTGAAGCTGATAGACTTCCATCAGCTCAAATGTTAACTCTTGTCTGACTGATGCTTACTGTGCCTCGATCGGAGATGCACCTATGGTTAGGTTTGGATTGGCCGTGTGACCGATGATTAATTAAATGATTTGCTGTTTTAGTTAAGTAGATCATCAAAAATATAATCCCCGAGTCATCGAGCATATTCTAGTCTCTAAAAGTGATTGTCATCACATCATGCAACTCATTGAAATTGAGCAATGTTTACACTCACAGCGACCACAAGACTAGGTGCTAATTAGCAACGCTTTAAAATACTAAGTATTCATAGTTTTAAGGGTTCCGTACCCAAAGGGAAAAAACGGGACCCTATTACTAAGTCTCCGCCGTCCGTCCATGTGTATGTCTGTCCGTCGGTCATCAGGCTGTATCTCATGAACCGTGATAGTTAGACAGTTGAAATTTTCACAGATGATGTATTTCTTTTACCGCTATAACAACAAATACTAAAAAACAGAATAAAATAAATATTTTAGGGGGCTCCCATACAACAAACGTGATTTTTTTGCTCGTTTTTATAGATAATGGTACGGAACCCTTCGTGCGCGAGTCCGACTCGCCCTTGGCCGGTTTTTATTCTACTCGTTCATTCGAATTTGTATTGCTAATAAACAATATAATTACAATCGTTTCTTCACTAGTTAATCGTTGATTAAACAAGAAATGCACCATAACATAAATTTATCGCATTTTTTATGTTGTAGGTTACTTGTCCTACATACTTACCTATATATTAATAATTAGATTTTATTTTTACTTTTATGTGTATTCTGTAGGTAGTATCCTATATATGGATGGTACACTTGGATATAGACCTACCTACCTACCTTCCTCTTTTACCTATCACCAGGGCCCTAATATCCTACAAATTTGTAAAAAAGTGACATATTTGTTAAATTTCACTAACTAAAACTTAACAAATATGTCACTTTTATACTTTGACTATTATACTCAAAGCTTTTATACAAAATTGTAGGAGTGTAATGTTTATTAAATAGGGCCCTGGTATAAAGAACCGACCTCCTTGATGTAGGTACTTAAGCTTTATTTAAGTTCAGTTTGTTTTATACATTTGAAATTCTAAATATACTTTTTTAATGAAGGTTCTTTAGTGTCTAAATCTTGTATTAAAATTAAGACTGACAACAATTAAGGCATATAAATATGTAAGATGTACCAGGCAGCAAAAGAAAGCGATATGCACGACTTGTCGAAGTTTCTATGCAGGCTATATTCTCTGAAGCTGACCGTAACTTAATAAAAATGCTTAGATACACATGTTATCCACAGTATTTGATTGTTATTGTGTACCTTAGTGCTTGTAGTGATGGTGTAAGGAGCCGGAGACTTTTGAGGAGGAACTGGATGCCTCGGGATCATGTCCTTGCAAGCACCTTCGGGAGCGCCGCTCGAGTACGCGTCCGCGAACGCCACCACGGAGACTGCCACGAACACGTAAGAGAACCACATCTTGAATACTCTGAATAAAAAAAAGAATAAAATGTATTTAAAGTAGGTAGGTACCTAAAACTAAAATTTAACATTTACAAAGGCTATCTTAATTTGGGACCCCTTGGTAGCGTACCCATCACGCAAGCAGCATTTCCGCGCTGGAATTGCAATTTGATAGCAATCCTCTGCGCAAGAAAGCTGCCCGTGCGAGTGCCGCCCGTTGCTTCACAAACGTAAAAAAATTAAGGTCAGAGCAAACTTAAGATCAGTTCCACTGACAATAATCCAATATATTCAATATTTAATCAGTAAAGAACCGGGTCACGGTCCTTTCTGTTCTTCAGATCTCAAGTTCTTGCAAACCTACTCGTTTAGGCGACAGGTTCTATATGTGGTGTTGTAATTTCAACTGATTGACAAACCGTTGCATATGGTATTATATTTAAACAGATAGAAGTAATGATAAAAAAATAGATTTAATAATAGGGTATAACTTGTTCGGTACGTTTAAGTTTTTTTGTTCTAAGGATACCTAATTAAGTTTTTATAAGTAGGATATGCTAATTGTGTATTTATGCATGATCTTACGTTAGGAAGTACTGTTAAGGCACGATTGCCTTAGTAGGAAGTCCGCACTAAGATGTATGTATATTGCATTAATCAATGTAAGGAATAGACCTAGGTATTTTAAACGATATTTTGCAAATCCCGTAAATAGCTTGTAGATAATGGCACCTATTAATATGTAGGTAGAGATTGTATTCCACGTAATAAATCGCATTTGTTTTGATTTTTAAGTATTGTAAAGTAGGTAGGTAGGTACCTACAATTTTAAGCATTTACGAAACAAAAATATTGTTTTATTTTCATTAGATTTCGGTACTTAATAATTGGATTGAGAAGCTATTACAGGCGTTATTAAAATTTTGTACCATTAAGTTTAGATTAAAATGACACTTTTTTACAAAAAATAATATAAAAATATTCGTAGTACGATCACTTTGTTTACCTCGGACTGTCGGAGAAAAACGGCCGAGTGGGCTGGAGGCTTGGAGACCGAGTGTTGCGACCTCGTCGCTCCGGCGGTATATATCGGCTCCGAACTGGAAGGGCTAAAGGCCACAGATCACTGACGCACAAATGGCCCTGAGCTTTTTGAATTTCAGGCGTCGTCCTTCGACATTTTGAGGGGAATTTAGCGAACACTGATAATCGTAGCTGTCACTGTAATAATAATACTAGAATCAAGAGGTACACAGAAAAAAAGAATCAAGAAATAAATCTTGAAGATCGCCAATGTCTTGAATGAAACTGATGTAATCTTGAATTAAGATGATTCTCTCGAACCGAGAAAAACATTCTTGGCGCAAGATAGTTTCGCTCCATTCGAGATGATTTAACATCTTCCTAATTCATTTCTTGACTCAAGTCAAGACCTGGAATCAAGTATGTATTTTTTTCTGTGTAGTGGTAGGCAATAATGTAATATAAAAAAGAAGTAGATAGGTTATAAGCGTTCCAAAAGTAGCACACTAAAATTGAGTCAATTGCATCAACTTGCCTCAGTTTCGAGTCGTTAATGGAAACGTGTAGCTGTCAGATTTGGTGGCCATTTCTAAACACGGAATTATGTATAGACAACATATCTACCTCTTTTTTAACCCCCGACGCAAAGAGAGGGGTGTTATAAGTTTAACGTGTCTGTGTATCTGTCTGTGGTATCGTAGCTCCCAAACGGATGGACAGATTTGAATGCGATTTTTTTGTGTCATAGATAATTTTAACCCGACTGTTCTTAGTCATGTTTAATCAAAATCGGTTTAGCCCTTTTTGAGATATTGAACTTTGAAATGAAAAAATCGGGGGTTTTTCAACTTTTCTAATATATTACATCATTGGTGGTAGGTAGGTAGTTCCCCCGGTAGTGCAGCGGCTCGCAATACCCGACGGTTGCCCTATTTACGCCAAGAAGTTTGCACTATTCAAAATCAGGGTAGATTCTGCGTATGGGCTCTATACATCGCTTCTGCTCTAAATTTGAATTGCCTAGGTACATATTGCGCTTGAATTCAGAACTTATGGCCACCGAGTCCCTCTCTGATCCAGACTAAATCTATCTATATCTATCTATACATATAATAAAGCTGAAGAGGGTCGAAAGTCTGTACATGGAAGATAAACGAAAAAAAATTGGCTGGGGATACTTAGAATTGATAACAGTACACGTTCCAACAGTTTTTAGAATTTTTGTCTGTTTATCTGTTTATCTGTTTATCTGTTTGTCTGTTTATTTGTCAGAGTATCACGTGAAAACGGCTGAACGGATTTTGATGCAAACTTTACTAATCTGTCGAGAGAATCGCCGGATAGGTTTTAAGCTATAAAAATCTTAAAGATTAGGGTTCAAAGGGGGTAGAAAATGGGGTTGAACTTTGTATGGGAACTCCTTGAATGTACGAGCTACAGACTTAAAAATTGGTAACCATAAACTTGACTGGAAATTAAAAACGAGCCCATTCAAACTTTTAGCAATGTATAGATAAAACGTGAAAAATATGGGATGAAAATAGGTTCTGAGGCAACTAGAAACTATATAATGTTGCAAGAGCGGGGTTATAACAGTATCATTACCATGGTAACATGTCGTCAAGATATTCGAAAATTCATCGTGTTCTTACAACTGATAGTTAGTCCAGTGGTTTCACCCATAGCTTACGGAGTCGGTGTCCCCGAGTTCAAACCGACCAGCACGTCTAGCACAACTTGCTGCTCAGTCGCTTCTCGCGCGACTAAGCGTCCCCTATCTCACTCGCACCGTACGAATTAGAAAAAGGGGGGTAGAGCTTTCTCGACTCGCGTCGCGGTGCGGCGTCAGTTGCGCTAGCCCCGCAGCATGCACTTTTTGTAGTTTTAATTTTTTTGTGTCTGCGTTTTTGAAAATGTATATTTTGAAAATGTATATTTTCAAAAACGCAGAGAAGCTTAGTGAATAGAGGATTTTGATGCAACTTTTACTTAATCGGTCGAGAAAATCTCTGGCCAGGTCATAGGCTGTAAAAATGATAAAAATTAGTTCAAAGGGGGTAAAAAATGGGGCAAAACTTTATATGGGAACTCCTCAAATCCATGAGCTTTAGACTTGAAAATTGATAAACATACACTTGACTGGAAAGTAAAAAGAACTCCATTCAAACATTATAAAAAAATATAGATAAAACGTGAAAAACCACGGGATGAAAAAGAGTGCTAGATGGCTAAAGACTATCTATAATAACCAAAAATGTTTGATATCTCAACCGATAGTAGCTGTTAGACATAAAAAACCTAATTATTTTGGAAACTCAGTCGCTGACAACGTCGCTGTTAATATTGAAATCCAGCAACCTTGATCTTCGTCTTCCTATATAATTGCTATGAATTCAGAGGTCATCTAAAGATGTATGATAGGTTGAGTTTAATACTTACGTCGAATTAGCATAGTTCACCAACGTCAAGAGATGTGGGTATAAAATTTGGACACAACGGCATTCCGCGGAGAATTAAGTAGGTACCATTTTTTTATGTATAAAACTTCAGCGTTTGTGACATTCAGAAATATTATTATGAATACTCGGGTATAGTGAGCGTCCGCATGAGCTAGCTCTCGGGCCTTCGGCCCGCGGGCTCGCATAGAGAGCGCTCTCTGAAGCGATGTATTGGGCCTTTCATTCATACGAAAAGCTCGGCCTTCGGGCTCGCCTGCCTCGCCACTCACCTTCGGGACTTTGGAACTCAGATTTCGCTTTCAAGACACTTGGAGATAGTGTGCGTCAGTCCTCGGGCTCGCATAGGAAGCGCTCTCTAAAACGGTTCTTTGGGCCTATCATTCCAACGAAAAGCTTGGCCTTTGGTCTCGCTTGCCTCGCCGCTCTTCTTCTGACTTCTCCCGCTCGGGACTTTGGTCTCCGGTTTCGCTTGCAAGACGCCTGGGTTTAGTTAGTGTCCGTGAAGGCTCGCCCTCGGGCCTTCGGCCCTCGGGCTCGCATTGAGAGCGCTCTTTTAAGGGTTGGTTTGGGCCTTTCATTCCTACGAAAAGCTCGCTCTCGGGCCTTCGGCCCTCGGGCTCGCATAGAGAACGCTCTCTGAA
Source organism: Epinotia nisella (assembly GCA_932294315.1). Classification (NCBI taxonomy): domain Eukaryota; kingdom Metazoa; phylum Arthropoda; class Insecta; order Lepidoptera; family Tortricidae; genus Epinotia; species Epinotia nisella. The sequence continues at coordinate 16,840,189 of OW028677.1, read as the reverse complement.
GCGATGTATTGGGCCTTTCATTCATACGAAAAGCTCGGCCTTCGGGCTCGCTTGCCTCACCCCTCAACTGTGGGACTTAATCTTGGCTCATGTTTCACTTGCAAGACACCTGTGGATAGTAAGTATCCATGGAGTCTCGCCCTCGGGCCTTCGATGCTCTGGCTCGCATATGGAGCGCTATCTATAAGGGTACGTTGGGCCTTTCATTCCTACGAAAAGCTCAGCCTTCGGCCTCGCTTCGCAGAGCCAAAGTCCTGAAGGTAAACGGGGACCTTCAGGACTTTGGCTCTCAGGGGTAGTTTGACAAGACACCCGGACGGAGATATAGAGTATCTTTGGGGTCTCGCCCTCGCTCGGTCCATTTGTTTCAATTATGAAATCTTATATTTAAATTCCGGTTTTGGTATTTTTTCTTCTACTATAAGTACTTAGGTACTTCGTTTGCAATAAAGATTAAGTAAATCAATATAACTAAATATTATTGACGACAAAGTTTATGAGGATTTGAACTGTTACACGCATAATTTATAGAAATGAAATCGTAATAATCTAATTTATCAGTGTAGTAGGTATCGTATGGTGAAACATAAGAATATCATGTCATCCATAATTTATACGCGTACGAAGTCGCGGGCAGAAGCTAGTTTATAATATAGTATTTTTTGCAGAGTTAGGTTTAGGTGACTTCATTCTCACCATATTCCATTATTTTATTAATCCATGATTTATTTTTTATCAAGATGGCGGTGCCGGGTTTGTACCGTCAGGGGTATTAATATACGTACATAAATAAGGACAAAATATCTGTACACGCCTTTATGACATTGACAATAGAGTCCTGTACAGATATTTATGTACGTATATTAATACCCCTGACTGTACCTAAGAAATCTGATTATTTAAGTACGTAGAGTACCTAGTACACAGAATAAGTAATAGTAACTACGTGTACAAGATATATTTAAAATTAAAGTGACCCTTGTGAATTGGCAACGTAGGTACTTTAGATGAAATGTTGTGGTCGGGAGGAGATGGCATTAAAATTCGACTCTACATAATGTAGACTTAGGCATTTCAACCAAAGAGGGGTTTTGTCTAGCAACGATATACGTGTCATATTTAGGTATATTAAAAAAATATCCTGAGAAATTTTGAGAGAAACTGTGGCGATAAACACCGACGATGCGACGATCGGTTTAGCCTAGTGGTTAGTAACATCATGTGACACTGCCTACGAAGCTGACGGTCCTGGGTTCGAATCCCGGTAAGATCGATATTTGTGATTAGATAATGTATGCGTTTCCCCAAAATATTTGCCTCAGTTTATGAAGTGCATATGACGATTTGGCTTATCTTGAACAAATAGTTCAGTTAGTAGGTGATATTGTAAGTCATATTAGTATGGACAAAATTTTCGGTGGTCATTTTTTTACAGTATGTTTTCTTACAGCGTGAAGTGTTAATACCGACAAAGTTAGTAAGTACTATTATAGTCTAGTCACTCATGGTATCTTGTAATTGTCTTTAGAGCCTACAGTTCGAAGGATAGGTAAGTAGGTAGGTACCGATATAAAACCCCCCTGTATAACCACAATACACAATAGAAGTGTTTAATAAAATGTTGCAGACTACTCATAGTTTATTCTGACTAATAAATATATTACGGTTTTACCGAAGAAGGCGGTCGTGACAAAGCAGCACACCTCACTTACCGCGAATGAGGAAGCCTCACCCTCCTTTAATTGAAGACTCATCGATTAGGTGCTTATACTTTTTATGTTAGATAGGTACACGTTACCTAAGTATGTGGAAAATGTTTACAAATACATATCTCAATATGGGTTTATCCTACAAACAGGAAAAATACATCTTTTGACACTTCACAATGCGGCTATCTATATAAATACTTAGCGCAATGCGGGTGGTGAATGAGAAATTAATGATAAATTTATTATATAGACATCTGTAGGTACTTCATGTTTCGGTAATTACCCCAAGAGATTATCTAGGTACCTTTACTTAAAAACGAGGCAGTGTACAGTTAGCAGGAAAAGGTGCTACGCTGGCAAATGCTCATTACGAGCAAACAATTCTCTTTTTTCAATTTGCTTCGTTTTTGTTAATAACTATGTATGTAATATGCAATTTATTGTAGATACACAATAACAGATTAAAGAATAACATGTCACACAAGATCAAGACACACAAGAGGAGAAAGGACCAAGGCGAACTTGCCGTACAAGAGATCTCCTCCAGGTAACCGCCATGTTTTTTTACGTCGGATTTTCTCGAGGCAGAGGTTTTCTTTCCGAACCGGTGGTCTATCGACATTCATAGGTGCATGTAGTACCTATATCTAAATTTAAGAATAAATAAAAAGAAAAGAACCTTGAGCAATCGAGAGGAAGGATAGACACACAACTTAAACCGTGTACGAAATCGCACAGAAAAGTAAAAAATATATACCTATATTATAGACGGCTCTAATATAACTGCATAATACGCCTTGGTTAGACATCTTTTGGAATACTGTTTTAGTGTCTGGAACCCTCAATATAGATGCCACAAAGTCAGAATTGAAAGGATCCAAAAAAGGTTTTGTCTTATCAATTCATCCAAAGAACCTCCGTAAGCCCGTACCCTTCCGGGTTGACTTGTTAACTATGTCCCAAAGTATTTTTTAAAATCTTTTTGTTTAATTCTCATACATTTTAAGCACAAGAATAGTTGGCTACCTATTTATTTATATTTTTCATAATTTCATTGTCTGGTTTGTAGTACTTATAATCTGATTTGTAGTAGTTATGTTATGTCACTTAATTTGTGAATTTTGATTACTTAAATGCTAATTTAATAATCTTTTGTTTATTGGTCGAATTTCCTGTAGCAGATGAACCTATGCCCTAAGGTTATCCGCCACCTGCTAATAAATGCTATGGTATTCTTACCCCCAGTTTTATAAAGATCCGTTAGACTCGTATATGATAATGTATAATGTCAAACAATTAGTTTATTTCACAAAATGATTTTTCAAAAAATCCTAACTACTTACTTACTGCTTTTTCAAATATTATTTTCTTGTGCACATACGCATACATAGAAACGCTCGAAAAACATAACCCTCCTTCTGAGGCAGTCGGGTAAATATGTACTGAGTAGGTAGCTACTAAAATTTGATCTGACATTTGGTAAAACGCATTTGGTATTAAGTACACCCATACCAAATGCGTTTTACCAAATCATCTTTATGAAACCAGGTTTTAAATTGAATGAGCAAGAAATTACCATAAACTACTGTCAATCCGATTTTTCTCGCACTATACTTTGCAAGTCTAATAAGAGAGAGAGTCGGATAGTGCGAGAAAAATCGAGAGAGCTCGCACGCCGTCTTGTGATAGCCGTGCTGGCGAGCTACCGCCAAATGAAAACAAAGTTCATTCGTGTATCTCCCTTTCTATCGCACTTGCTGATTCGAGCGACTGAGAGGGAGATACACGAACGAAGTTCGTTTCCGTTTTGTAGTAGCCATGGACCTATGATACTCAGGACAAGCTATACGTAATGCCACAATGAGGGACGGAAAGGCTTGTAAGCAGCTAAATTAAGAACTGGTCTCAAAATGGCTGAAGGCTTACCATAAACAACCTACTTAATTTGGGTGGGTTGTGGTTTATTTTTCACTTCATACTAAATCAGAGGGGCTACCGCGAAACGAAAACAAACTTCGTTCGTGTATCTCCTTCTCTGTCGCTGGAATTAGCAAAAGCAACAGAGACAGAGATACACGAACGAAGTTCGTTTTCGTTTCGCGGTAGGCTCTCAGTTGTGGCAAATAAAAAAAGTGGAACTATGACAAGGACAACGAATGATATGGAATCATGAACCTAGGATACTATGGACAGGCTATACGTGATGCCACAATGAGGGACGGCAACAAAGTAGTTGATAACCGTGGGGTGGCCATGTAACTAAAAATTACCCCATCGCGTCCATATGTTTTTTTAAATAATGCGCTTTTATTGTAAGTAGTTTTTACTGAAGCTTTAAACATTCATTGCCTAGCAGGCGCTGTTCGCAGGCACTAGTAATATTCAGTTTAATAACATGAAATATGATTCTAGTAACAGAACATGTAGGTAATTAATAGTCCTTGTGCAAGCGGCTTATCTGTGTTTCTTATCAGCACCACAAACTGTATAGAGTGATCAGCACAGTTATCACAGGACGGCCCGCGAGCTGTGTTGCGGCAAGGTAGACTGTCCGTATCTTACCATTCTAAGCGTTCTTACTAGAAAGAGACGGACAGTCTACCTCGCCGCGACACAGCTCGCGGGTCGTCCTGATCTACTTAATTAATTATTATAAAGCCTGAATCACACTGGTGCAGCCTACGGTGGCGGTCCATAGTAAACTTGACAGATAGTGTCAAATTTACTATTGACCGCCACCGCAGGCCGCGCCTGTCTGTGAGAGGCTTTATTTAAGTCTCTCACAGACAGGCGCGGCCTGCGGTAGCGGTCAGTGGTAAACTTGTCATTAGGCTTAAGGCGGATAAAATAATGATACTAAGGACCGAAATGAGACACAACCATATTAAAAAACATTTATTTATATAAGGTTATCTCTATTTAGGTTAGGTAGGGGTCGCTTACTGGCCTTTGAATAATATTAAATTTGTATACATATTTCTCAATCCAAATACTCCGTGTACGCACATCCTCATTTAGTGGAAACCTAGAAAATAAAACATATTATTTTACATTAAATTTTCAAAGCATAGGGCTTATATAAAATTATGAATCATTCTATACCGTCGATCATCTTTACTTATCTATATCTATCTGTCTTACTAGCTGTCCACGCGTCTCCACCCGCGTATTAGAAAGAACCCGAGCGGAGGCGCAGATGCAGGATTTTTTGTTATAGGATGAATAGTTCCGGAGATTACTCGCTACATAAAAGCTTTGCCTCTTTTTTATGAGTATAGAGTAAATATAAGTATATAAAAATAGATACCACCCATTTTATACGAATGTTATGTAATTAGAATTTTGTTAAAGTATAAATTACCCGAGAAATGGGGTATTTTTAAGTTGTATTGGCTGATATCCCTAAAATGATTGCAAAGAAGCTAAATCGAGAAGACATTCTTATACCTGTCGCAGCTTACCATAAACAACCTACGTAATTTGGGCGGATAATTTGTCAACGAATATTTTCTTGTACAATGTAAACAATGATGTTATTTCTATTATAATCATCTAATTTAACAAGATTTTGAGCGTAATGTAATTTTACGATGCCATTTTTACGTATTGCGTATAAAGTAAAGTGAAAAATGTTCTACTTACGTGTGAAAGGTTATATTTTCATCAGAGTGTTCCGACCGGCTTTTACAGCCGAGAACACAGCAATAGACCATTTTTTTGGCACAGTCGGAACACAGGCACCTTATTGTAAGTAAAATAACTTTAATCGCGTCGATTTAAGTCACATTAGCATTAAATAATTTAGGTTATTCTAGCTATTATGCAGCCACACGCGCGCTTTGTTGGGCACAACCGTTGTGCCCAACAGAAAAAAAGTGGAACTATGACAAGGACAACGAATGATATATCTCTTTCTGTCACACTTATTGCGTTTCGTATAGCACCGTCGCGCTCGCTCGTGGTATTATTATTACCATAGCCTGTCCATAGTATCCTAGGTTCATGTATGGAATGATATTTCCCTTTCTGTCACGTCTGGCTAACCAAATTTTACCCAAATTCTTAGCGGGAAATTCAAAAAATCTTGGGCTGGGCACACTTTGTGTAGTAGGAATTATAGTTTTGATACTAGAAAATATTATTGATTTTCTGTGCCGACGTAAGCTACCTAAAAAAATAAGTTAAATATACGTCAATGACTAAATACGTTGACTTGACTTGCACTCAAAGTCAGCTCACATAATTTCTATCACTATACACAGTACAGTCAACGACAAACGCATATGTTTACACTTTCTCACCGTAAGTATATCTTTGTAGCAAGGCGAAAAATGAAATGTAGTGCAAGTAAATAAACTAAACCCCTCGGTCCGTGGGGTCCCAGTGCGCATAAGTTATTTGCAGAAATCGGGAAACGTCTGGTCGATGTAACTGGTGACCGAAGAGCTGGCGGCCTTCTCGCGCAACGCATCAGCATTGCAATTCAGCGAGGAAATGCCGCCAGCATCCTCGGTACAATGCCTCGAGGGCCTTTTTTTAGATTTAACTTAGTTTTCATTTATTTTAGTTAATGTTAATCATAATCTTGTATTTACTTTCAATATATTATATTTTAGTAAATAAGACTTAGCTCTATAACAAGTTGTTTACGACTTGTAAACATTGCAGTTTTTCGTTATACAACGCTTCACGTTCACGTCGGGCTCTCACATTGTCTTACCTAATTATTTACGAGCTTAAACAATAGTTCGCGGTCCTCACACGGTATATAGTCACTGTTAATATTATTTAAAATAAATCATAAACCGCGAACCATTTTAATGAATGACATAAATTGATAACTGACTTTTACCTTTTTTTTTAATCATAGACAATTGTGATACCACAAGGAAATATCTGTCAACAAAATTTGGTTAGCCAAACTATACGAATATAGTAAATCGTGTAGAACTCCCGTTAGTGTCACCAGCCTATTGACAGCATCTTTTGTAATCTGTGGCCCAACCATATAAACTATAAAAGTAAATAATATCTATGGCTCAGTCCTCAACACGGCCTGCAATCTTTGAATAAAAAATCCGGACGTTAGTGTCTATGGTATCGTGGTCACGTGGTTTTGACAAACGGAATTGACTAAAATTTTACCTCGCTCCCCTCAACCCTCACCAACTGCCATCGAGCTATACGAGCTGTTACTCTTACCGCTTGTTTTTGAATTTGAGTGTTTTAACCAATATACCTATGTTTAGACATAAAAAATAGAATCGCTGATGAATATGAAACAGTCCTGTCAAATTGACAATCATTACATTCCACTTATTTTCTTTAAATTTCAAATGCTAACGTCATTCTATTGTCAATATTGTCATCGTGTTTTCTGCATGTTTTAGTGAAAATTATAGTAATAATATATCCGGATATCTGAAACTCGTGGCGACCGTGGCGTTGGATTGAGCAGAGAACTCCTCCGCTCGTGCGCGCGTGTATATAGGTATGTATTATTTTTGAGACGGAGACTGTTTTGAGCTAGGGAGTTTGTGAGCCGTACAATAGTACTCACAATGGTCGGTAAAACCAGACGCTGTGAAGTGTGTGGCATCCAAGAAAACCTCAGGGGAGGATTCTTTGACAGATTTCCCAAAGATGATATCCGGTACGACCCGGCGTTTACTATAAGTTTGGACGTCGTTGGAACCGACCGTCATCGACGCTAGGTCCAAACTTATAAGCAAACGGGTTGTAAGTCATAAAAATAACCTAGCTACAGGTACACATTTACCGGTAGTTTTTTCTTAGTGGACGTTTTTAAGGTTCCATAGTCAACAAAGAACCCTTATAGTTTCGCCATGTTCATCTGTCCGTCAGTCCGTCTGCGGCTTAGCTCATTGACACTTACTAAGTACTAGAAAGCTGTAATTCGGCAAAGCTTTATAAATCAATCACGCCAACAAAATGGTAGAATAAAATATATTAAAAAAAAAACTTTTAGGGAACCTCCCCTACACGTAAAGTAGGGGTGTAATTTTGCTCTCGTTAAACTCATGGAATGAAGTATCGTTGGATTGCTTAACAGGGCCACCACCACATCCACTAGGCCAAATTGCTCGTCAAATGATGATTGAAACCGCTGAACTTTTAAAACATGATTCATGTAGGTACTATTTTTTTTTAATCTCTCAATGTCTTTCAGTTACGCCTACGCCTGCTTCAAACTTGATTGTTCCTGTGGAGTCTCAACCTGTGCCTTCAACATCAGTGCCTAAAAATATAAATGTGAATAAGAATTTTAAAGTATTTTGTGCTATTTCTTAATTTCGCGTGTATGTTTGTATGAATGTATGTTTAATATGAGAGGAATAATAATGACTCGTGTTGATTTTTAAATAAAATGTAGCTTTGTATATGGATACAGCCGAATGTACTGCTGCATAAATCAAAACCGTGCTGGCGAGGGAAGAGTTCTTCTGAAAAGCCATCGGCAACATCTTGTGCGATATTCGAATTTTGTAAAGAGGTAAGTCTGAATCCCAGGCCTGCCTGATGAAGCAGACACCGCAGCCTATGGACGCTTGTGACACCATAAGAATCTTAAATGTATTACAGACCCTTTATTGATTTGTGGTTTATTGAAAACTTTGAGGGTGGCAAAAAAGCATACTGTCTGCGTGATGGTAAGCAGACACCGTCGCCTGTGGACGCTGGCGACACCAGAAGAATATTAAATGCATTACCGACCTTTATTGATTTGTGGTTTATTGAAAACTTTGAGGGTGGCAAAAAAGCATACTGTCTGCGTGATGGTAAGCAGACACCGTCGCCTGTAGACACTGGCGACACCAGAAGAATATTAAATGCATTACCGACCCTTTATTGATTTGTGGTTTATTGAAAACTTTGAGGGTGGCAAAAAAGCATACTGTCTGCGTGATGGTAAGGAGACACCGTCGCCTGTGGACGCTGGTGACACCGTCGCCTGTGGACGCTGGTGACACCAGAAGAGTCTTAAACGCATTGCCGACCCTTTATTGATCTGAGGATTCAGTGTGTTGATAGATAGAGATAAACGCGGCTCCCTCACGTAGGTATCTACAGAGGAAGTAGTGGCGTTATTCTGGCTACTTTATTCTATAAGGTGGTAGGTACTTCCCCAGTTGAGTTGGTCTAAATACTTATGAGCGAGATGAATAATATTAATTAATTGTCGCAGTCGGATAAAAACTATCCTAAGCGGAAGTCAGAATAATATTGTAGTCGTGACATAGTAAAGTAACGCCTGGAATGATATTGGCTGATTCTTTTTATTAATTCAGAGATGGTACGAGTACAATAGGAATTTTTGAACTCGCTGAAGTGGTTCCGAATATTACCCATTACATACAAACTGACCAAGTTACATGGCTACAATCTCACTGAATTTCATCTTTATAATATTAGCAGACAGGTTAAGGTTAACTTAAGTGATGTTTAAGTCCCGTCTAACCTGTCGGTTTTGTTACTAAGCGTATGCGATTGACATTGACTGTCGGTTTTGTTACTGTTTAAGGGACATCATCATCATCATATCAGCCCAAAGACGTCCACTGCTACACATGCACACAGGCCTCCCCCAAAGAGTGCCACAATGACCGGTCCTGCGCCACCCGCATCCAGCGGACTCCAGCGACCTTTACCAGGTCATCAGTCCACCTTGTGGGGGGCCTACCCACGCTGCGCCTAAGGGACATAAATTAATGAATATGCCTCATTATACACTGTATGTATGAGTGACCGCTCATCACCATAAGCTGTGCTCTTGTCGGTAAAGTAATCGCCCATTCTGTTCTTCTCTACCTTAAAAAATATGTATGTATTTGTATACATAATTATATTTCAGAATCAATACCAGAAAAACGCCCGCGTCTTGAAAATGAACTTAGTTCTAGTGGAAGTCCAGTTCCCGGGCCCCAAAAAACAGACCAAGCATATCAAAAAGCTGATACCTAAGTATGTAGTTAAAGTACAGTAAGGGAAATATATTATAGCGATAGGGTTCTACGGTGGTAAACCCTATCGCAATAAGGTGACATATCAATCGAGTTTGAGTGACGGTGGCCTATCAATTGCGACAGGGTTCTACGGTGGTACGTGAATACATTTCCCTTACTGAGGCCCTACCGTGAAACGAAATTCGTTTTCGTTCGTGTATCTCCGTCTCTGTCGCACTTGCTAGTTCGAGCGACAGAGACGACGATACACGAACGAAAACGAATTTCGTTTCGCGGTAGGCCCTCTGTACGCTGGTTTCTGTGAACGAAAATAGTCTTAGTACACTAGGTACTAAGACTATATTTATGTCATAAAACGCCGCGATAGAACATCTAAATTTATATGTATTAACGTAGGTAACCGGTTGTGTTTGTCTGGATGTCACAGGGCTTTAATTCAGAAACTAAGTATAAGGCCTCTGTGAATGATATTTGTAGTAAGATTGCGTACCACTCTATTATATACTTATGAAATCTTTTGGATTTGCTACATAAACAGTTGAATTTTTTACAGTGCCACATTACAATAACTGCTATATTTACATTAAATTAGTATAATAGCTTTTTTATTATAATTTACATGGTACATAGTGGGGAATGGAAAAAATGATACCTCGTCGAGTTTTTTTACGCCGGTTCTTCTTTTGGCAGAAGTTTTCTTTCGGAACCGGTGGTAGTTTATAGACATACATAGGTGCATGTAATATGCCTAAATTGAAGAATAAATCACTTTGACTTTGACTTTAATTGCTACGGTTTACATAAAAACATTACATAAGCGTCTAGTGGCAACCATGTTTTAGTTAGACGACAGAAAGAAGAAATAAGAATTTACTAAAGCTGCTGTATCTCTGTTCTCCATCATGCTTCTCAAAAATAATGAGTTGTTTTTTTGGTTTTGTTCTCAGATTGGATATGAATAAGGATGAACTCCAACTTCTTCTGTTCAAAAAAAAAATTTAGCAGACAAGTGCTCAAAGTCTGAACCATACGAAACGGTTAGGTGAATAAATCTAATGCGCAAAACACACGGCGCGGCAGATTGGTGCGGATTCGGAGCGGGCCGAGTCGAGTACGGCGCGTCTAGCTCTCTATGAACACCATCACACAGGTGGTCGTAGTACCTACAAACACAAATTGATTTAACGAACCTAGCTACTTGTGCATGTTAACATACACAACTTCCTCTTAAACTTTGTAAAAGTTCATTGTCAAAATCACTATACATACCGACTAAGCGTAAGGTAGTAAGTATCAAACTTTGGCCTTATCCATAATATGTTATGGTCGCTGCCATCGAAATTGATGAAGAGGACTATATATATATATATGTATATAATCCCTAAACATATCCTGAATTGAGAAATAAGCATCTACGACCTGCCATGAAGTCGACGTAGCCCCGCTTAGCGGGGCTCCTACTTTCCGCTCAGGCCCCGTAGCATGGATGGCCTTGTCACGCGACAAGTGACAAGATAGCAGCGTCGTCTCGTTCTATCGAACGGTGTCAGCCAGTGACGCATGCTCTATCCTATCACCTATCGCGTGACAAGGCCAACCATGCTACGGCTCCTGAGGGACACAAGGTGATAAAGCAACCCACCCGGGAAATAATAGGAATTTGATATTAGGGATAGTTGGATTCCAATGTGGAGGGTCTCCGGACCTAGTGTTTCTGTTTATTTATAAAAAATAAATAAACAGAAACACTAGGTTGTGTTGTTCGAGTGTGTGTACCTATGTATGTAGACAAGAATGATTTTTACGGGCAACAGTTCAAACGGCTTGATGCTATTTTACAAGCTTTTATTTAACTTGCAATGTATGTACAGTATGTAACTATGTTTGTTCGGGTGGAATATTGCAACTTAATGTTGAGCCAACCTCAACCGATTGAGCTGAAATTTCCTGTATAAGTATAGTTTGGATGTGTAAGTATGTACTTAGGTAAGTACACACAGCACCTCCTCCCTCTGTAGTAAAATAAGCCACTGACATCGCAATTGATTTTTCTTACAAGGTTTTAAGTACCTACCTATGTGAAAACTAAGCTGAGTTAAATTTTGAGCTAAGTACTTAAAATTTATTTTAAGTTTTCTGCTTGGTGTTAAGTTATCACAGAAATATTCCGAAGAGTCATTTGTCCGAAGCCATCATCATTAAGGAGTATCTGCAGAACTGAATTGAACTGCAGCAAAGTCGCTTACATTACTTATTAAACTTGACTCCTATTTTCACTTTATGTTTTTGATAGGATATCATTACCCTACTTTTTGTACAGTTTATCACTGTTAAGAGTGTCCATAGGCTACGGTATCAATTGTCTTTAAGAGCGTAAGCATAGCAAATAGTAGAAGCCGATTTATTTTAGAGCGTCCATTAGGCTACGGTGTGAATTGAAAATTTAGAGTGACTATAGACCTTAGGAGCGGCCTTGGGCTTTGGTGTGGTGAAGTTGGATAAGTGGCGTGCTCTCGTTTCGGAGGCGAAGGCCCTTTTTGGATCACTGCAATAGAGTATTTAAGAGCAAGTTTGGCCTAGCCTGCCGTATCAGACCACATAATAGGGATAATTCATATATAATACGTATTTTGCCCCATGCAAGAAGTTGACGCCTTTGGTACGTGAACAAGTTAGAATAGTGTGAATAAATAAATCCCAAGCTATTATAGTTAAACTCATTAAAGTGCTTGATTGATATACTTACATACCCACCTATTCATACATGTGTAAACATAATTTAATGTCGTGGGAATCGCGGGCAAGCTTGCCAAGTCTTTGTGTGAATTCGTATCCCTTCTGCATAATTTTAAAATAAAAATACTTACCTTTTAAGTGAAGTTTTTTTTTGATTTGTTCTGTAATTTAGAAAATGTATTTGTCTATTTGGAAAACTGGTGCACCCTGCAGGATATCTACTTTCCCTAAACCACATTGTTAAATCCCGCCCGAAGTATCTGCAAACCTTGTTGTATACATAACTAAAAGTAATGCCCCGTATAGGTAGGTAGGTATAGTAGGCACAGGTCGGCAGAAAAAACTACGGCTGCACGGCTATCACAAGACGGCGCGCGAGCTCTCGATTTTTCTCGCACTATACTTATATCTCTTTCTAAGTTCTTTAATAAGAGAGAGACGGATAGTGCGGGAAAAATCGAGAGAGCTCGCGCGCCGTCTTGCGATAGCCGTGCAGGTCCGTGGTTTTTTCGGCCGAGCTGTGCCTACTGTACCTACATGGGGCATTGGTGAGCATAAATATATATACATCATAGTAGTTCCAAACCTTCCCGTAGGAGGGCGACACCCTGCTTCCTGCCCATGTGGCCGCCGACAGATCTCTATTACAACACATAAAAATAGGTACTCTGTGCCATGGTGCCATACACTGGCTGTGTGTTTTAGTTCTCATGCCAAAACATCCATCAAAATTAAAAAGAATAGAAAGGTCTCGTCAATGCTAGCGGAGTCCTATTGGCTACATTGGTTGTATAACAGTTGTGCGTCTGATACGTAGTATCTCTTATTAGTCTGTGGTCCTCAAATCGGTGTGGTCACAGGTGTGGTGGTCGATTATCAATATTTTCCTAATAATTGCGTGCTGAATAAAGGCGGGAACGACTATTTCTTAATTAAAAGGTGCAAAAATGAGCGTAGAAGAAGATGTTATGAAAATACAAAAGAAATTGACCAAAATGACGTCGGATGATGGCACGGTTAGTTTTATAGATAGAAATTAAAGGATATAGATTTCCGTACATCAACGCTTGTCACAAAGCCTCAAACGCCGCTTGTCTATAACTTTTCTGCAATTCTGAAACGAAACACCTTGTCAAGACGATTATTTATAGGATTATTATAATCGACCGATCAAAATAGCAAGCGGTGGTTGCAGCTAGTGTCTTACTAGCATTACAATAAAAATATATTTCGGTGTGTTTATAGGGTCAAGAAGAAGCGTTGGAGTTGCTCAAAGCTCTTCAAACCATGGCTATCAACTTGGATGTGCTGACCAAGACAAGGATAGGCATGACAGTAAACGCACTACGCAAGTCAAGCAAGGATGAGGAGGTAATATCTCTTTGTAAAACACTAATCAAAACTTGGAAAAAGTTCCTGTCTGCGCCAAATACTCCGGCTAAGGAGTCTGGAGGATCATCTAAGTCTAAGAAAGATTCTGGCAGAGATAAGGATAAGAAAGATGACAAGGGAAAAGACAAAAAACTGCAGCAATCATTCCCGCCCCAGTCAAACACAACTGATGCTGTACGACTCAAGTGCAGGGAACTGCTCACTGCTGCACTTAAAGTAGATGGAGAGAACCCCAATTCCTGTGGAACCCCAGAAGAACTTGCGGAAGAACTGGAAGAATGCATTTTTGGCGAATTTAAGAACACAGATTTGAGATACAAAAACAGGTTTAGATCAAGAGTAGCCAATCTCAAGGATCCGAAGAACCCTACTCTGCGCACAAACTTTCTAAATGGTGTTATCTCCGCTGCTCGGTTGGCAAAGATGACACCCGAGGAAATGGCAAGTGATGAAATTAAGAAACTAAGAGAGAAATTCATCAAGGAAGCCATAGATGATGCTCAATTGACCACTGTACAAGGCACCAAAACGGAATTGCTCAAGTGCGGCAAGTGCAAAAAGAAGAATTGCACTTACAACCAGCTGCAGACCAGAAGCTCAGATGAACCTATGACTACCTTTGTACTCTGTAATGAGTGTGGTAACCGCTGGAAATTCTGCTAAGACTGCTTTTAAATCTGTAGAAGAATATTGTGTCTGTCAATGTATGATGTACCTTGTCATACCATGTTTTACTATGAATTATGAATTTGTTTATTCTATTTTACTTGTGACCTTACTGCTAAGTTTGACAAAGGAATCACATTGAGTAGATAAGGCATTCTTAGTCTTAATACTAATAAATTAATGTGCGCATGTAAGTGAAAATCTAGTTTCATTCTACCTGTTGAATACCAGAGCCACCAGCTACACCTGTGGCACTCACACTCGCTAGCCACAGAAGCCATCAAGTAGATTTAAGTTCACAGCTGAAAATGTGACCACTCACGAGCCTCATGCGCGCTCATGAGCCTCACCCCACGCGTCACGCCTAACGAAACCCCCATTACCCCTGGTCCCACCAACATGTCCTTTTGGTGGGTCCACTGGTAAATTTTTTACCCGTTGACCTACCGTTCTAAACAATGTTTGCCAGTGGGTCTACGGGTAATTTCTTTTTACTATGACACCGCACTAAGTGGTAAACGTGCAAGTCACCTTAGGTATCTTCTTGAAAATAAAATTTTAGTAAAATAATAATAAATAATCGATTCTTTATGAGATCAAGTTTTAGTATACAATTTAAACATAAGTAACAATTTGCTTCTTGAAATAAATTTGTAAATTATCTTAATTTTTCCAGTGCCACGCCAACTGAAATCTCACCAGTAACTAGCTCCATTGGATCCTTCAGGGCATCAGCTGACGAGTTTTCCACCGCGATAGAACCAGCTGACGCGTTGATATATTTATAATAGCATATAAACTGTCATCTGACAAAATTTCAGTTGGGAGGAAATGACTGAAAAAATATTTTTTTTTACATGTTCGTATGACCAGCTGACGGACTTTCCACCACTGTACAGTCAGCTGACGATTGTTTTTCGTCATAATATTGGATTAACTATCATTTGATGATAAAATGAATCGGGAGGAAATGACTGAAAAAAATTTTTTTTTTACATCTTTGGGAGGCTGCTGCTGATCAACCCACCAACGGAGCCGCAGCTGACGTCCACGGGGCTTCATGATACAACATTCTTGACCTTCTGACAAGTTATGGCACGGGAGAAAGTAACTAACAAAAAATTCCCTCGTACGCGGGCTACTGCGTTACAAACTTCAGGGCATCAGCTGACGAGTTTTCCACTGCGATAGAACCAGCTGACGCGTTGATATATTTATAATAGCATATAAACTGTCATCTGACAAAAACATCTTTGGGAGGCTGCTGCTGGTCAATCCACCAACGGAGCCGCAGCTGACGTCCACGGGGCTTCATGATACAACATTCTTAACCTTCTCACAAGTTATGGCACGGGAGTTGATTGGTGACGAAAATCTGTTGCTAGCTCGTAGACCATTTGTTCTATAGTTATTCTACTATTCGGAGCTAAGACAAACCCAACAAATCAAATATCATAAAAATCGGTACAGCCGTTCTTGAGTTATAAATGGTGTAACTAACACGACTTTGTTTTATAAATATAGATATAGATTGGTTATTGTGAATAAATTAAACCAATATGTGTTTCATTGTATTTTTTATTATTTAAAATCATATTCGTGGGTTTTTGCCCCCAGGATAAGTGTTACAGTACAGTCAACCGAAGAAGCATCTATACACGAGCTCTTATTACCTTTTGAACAGTAGTAATACTAATCTGTATTAGCTCCATGGCATTGTGTGTAGAATTACATCTGCTACTGACTGTACAGAGTACATTAATTACCTTAACAAATAAAATGATCATGATTTCAAGCAATTATAATGTGGTTATCAGTGCTTTTTGTTACACCTAACTTACAAAATCTCAGTGTATCTAATACTTGGCACGGGATCGTTTTTAATAAAATATAAAATGATTTATGGATCAACCATGTTTAAATAAAATTATGAGACAGCTCTTATAGTGTATCTTTCTGCATGCATATATCCAAAAGAGTCAGGATATTCCAGTTTCACTGAATATTTACATATAAATTATTTTTAATTAGGTGATTCCTTATCTACCTATATTGATACAATATCTAATACCTAACGCCCTTTTGGATATAGAAGTTATATAATATTAGGCAAAATAGAACCCGACCACGGAACGAATCAAACGATGTGTTCTAAATCTCCTCCAATTTGACACAGTTCCATACTCGGTCAGGGTTCGTTTTGCCGATAATAGATGCCCCATAGCACATTCGCACGTGCATGGCTGAAGTAAAAAAAATCGTCAATCGCAGTATGTGCAGCATTCCTATACTTACTCGTAATATTAGAACAGCTTTCTATAGAACTGTCTGGTGAAGTTACAGTTAAGTTTTATCTTAGTGGTATAAGCAGTCCTTCAGAAGGATGTGTACTATTTATCTACGACAGATAGATACTATTTATAAGTATTTTGTCTTTTAGCATTACCTACTTATAAACGGTAACAACTATTACGATACTTTTTACATTTTAAGTACCAACCCACGTAATATGTAACTCTAGTCCATAGTCCATACCTACTGCATTTTAATAAATGACAAAGATCCACAAAGATCAATATAACCTAATATGGCAAGCTACACTTTGGTGAACATTCAACATCTTCTTATACTAAAAAGCTATTCTGCCTGTTATCTGAATAGGTATGCTCATAACAAATAATCTTTCTTACTAATACCTATAGGTAGATACTAATTAAAAAATAAGCAAGTTAACCTTACTCTACCATAAGCTCCCCGGTTTTGAGTTTAACAAAAATCCTATTATCATTTGAATCGAAAGTAATTTTTTCATCCAACCTGATTACAAAGTCATTAGAGGTGTCATCTTTCATTGCAATCTTTAGATTTAATTTCGCTCCATTTTTGAATTCTAATTTATTATTTTCTTCTGGTCTCTTGTTATTGCTTTTATTTTCCCATTTGTCGTCATTCTTCTCAGGTGTCTCTTTATCAGTGCTATCTTCACTTTTGATGACAGCCTTGCCTTCATTGACGTCATCATCATCAAGTTCTTTGACAATAAATGTCACGCCTTCGCTAGCAGAATAGCATTCCGGGATCAAGTGCTTTTGATAATTGAAATGAGTCTTCAAATGGTCCCGCAGGAAGTGTGACTGTACGACGACGAGGTCACAATGGGGACATTTGTGAGTTGACCCATTGTTGGAATGGAGGTTATCATCGTGCCGCTTGTAGTGATTGGTTAAAGCATCTTGGCGCTGGTTCGTGTACGGGCATAACAGACACATGTGTAGCTTGCGTTCCTTTGTGGGAGTCGACTCCGGTTGCTTTTCTTTTTCAGCACTATTTATACACCGTCTCATCTGTAGGAGGCGGAGTGTCTGTTGGTCACTGACAGAAAACTGCTGGAAATCGCTTTTTGGCCTTGTTGGCCCCTTTGGCATTGTTTTAATCGCTAGTTTAATATTTCCTTTAGTTGATTTATCTTCTTGTGTCTCATTTTCAGCTTCATTAGCGTCTTCGTTAGTTTTCTTTCTATCTGCCTGGGCTTCGTCATTCATTTGGTGTTTCCTCATATGCTGCACGTAGTTAGCGTAATATTTTACAGAGTAATCACAGACTTCGCATTTGTATCTCTGTTTGGAGCCGTGCAGTGATAAATGTATTTTGTATTGTTCTCTTTTCTCAAATGCCGATGGGCACTTGTGGCACTTGTACCTTTTCTCTTTTTGTCGACCATTCTTTAAATATGTAGGGTAGATAAACTCTGGATTGCCGTGCATTAGATAACCGAATTGAGGGTCTGCTTGTAGTACTGGTGGGAAATGATCGTTGGGCTTCACTAGCTTATTTTTGTCTGTTACAACTCTTTTTTGCGCTTCTGTTTTCCTTTGAAAGAGATCTGTGCCAGATAATGGAATGTTTTTGTAGTCGTTGTCTTCTCCAGATTCATAGTCGCATGTGTTGGCCTTACCTTCGTTCTCGTGCAACGATTCGTGCTTGGCCAAATTCCCTAAATTTTTAACAGTGTAACTACATTTTTTACACTTGTGGTCGCCATCTCCGCCATGTAACCCCGCGTGATAACTTAACGCTGAAGTTTTGAAGAATTTGGCTGGACATTCCTTGCAAAAATACTGTTTAGGCACTCTATTCTCATTGCATTTTTTCGAGGAGTCCACTATTTCATAATTGGTAACTGCGTGAGAAACTATCCAATTAACATCTGAAGTGACTGGGCAGTGTACAAGTTCCAACCTTGGCTCCTTGTGCGCGGGGTGAGAGCGATGCTTAAACTTGAACATTTTAGTTTCCGTCGCATACTCGTCGGAATGGCATACCAAATGAGCAATCAATTCAGTTTCTTGGGGAACTGAAAATTCACAAAACTTGCATTTATTTTCAAACAGCAGATCGTGAAATTTGTCGTGGATCCTCAAATCACTATCAATGAAAAATCTAGATGGACATTTATGACAGAAGTACAGTATTTTAATTTCTTCGGTGTCTTTTACAACCAGATCATCTCTTGGGCTTTCAGAGTTCTTAAGTTTCTCGGCCTCTATGACTTTCCGTAATTTAGCAATTTGTTCCTCATCGGGCACATCAGATTCGACCGGACAATAAATACGTCCATAAATTTCTCCGTGTGTTCTCGAATGTTCGGCCAACCTTCCAGCATTATCACATGTAAACTTGCATTCCAAGCATTTATAAATAGTGATCTCACTGTTTTCAAAGACAATGCAGTGAATTTTCTCGTGATTTGGTATTTTACATTTCTGGGAATTTACATACGAGCAGTAACGACATTTGTACATTTTGTGGAATTCGTTTTTAGCTGATACCCAGACGAATGGGATTTCGGTTAAATCTATAGGAATGTCCAATTTGCTGAGGTTACAAGAGGACGAGGACGCTTCCATTTCTAATTCCATTTCAGTTTTCTTTGGCATGATCCCATGAACTCTCATATGCTGATGGAGCAGGTGTCTCTTGGAAACGCTGTAGTTGCATTCTTGACATTTGTATGGCGTGTCGGCTGGGAGTCGGTGGAACTGCTCGTGATACATGAACTGGGACTTGCTGTTCGTCTCGTACGGACACTCCGTGCATTTGTGTCGTTTCGTCGAAGTGGAGCCGCCCGAATGTCCCAGGTGTTCCGGCAGCGGGGACTTGCATCCCATTGCCTTTGAGATGTATTCTTCTGGGTCGGTGACCCCGTGTAAAGCGAGATGTTGCATTAAGTCATTCTCAGTTCTGACGAAGTACGGGCAGAAATAGCACTTGAATATAGAGTGGGGCGAGGGCTGGTGCTGCTGCATGTGGTGTTGGAGCTGTTTTCTGTCCGTTGTTTTGAACGGACATTTATTGCAAGTGTCGTTCAATTCGTTTATTAATGACGCGGCATCAGATTTCGGTTTGACCGTGGTGATGACTTTGATGACCCCATCATGTTTCAGGCGACAGTGTCTCTGAAAATAATAAATGGAAAGTGGTCAAAATTTTTTACCACTTGAGACGACGATTGCAATATGATATGACCTAAGAAAATCCACTGCACCATCACAGTTAATTCATAATATTACATTTCAGTGTCGTCCAGCTTCAGAAAATGTTTTAGTACCTTATATCTGAGGGGTAACCACGTAACTTTTCGAACGAGCTTTAGGACAATTCAACTGTAATTTTCCCATACAAAAGGTGACATTTAAATCTACCTGACGCACGTACAATATAAGATACGTTCAACTAGGTACCTATTGCCATTTAGTGAAAGTGTCGGGTTAGAATAGAAGCACCCCTTTTGTTCCCGCGGGTGTCGTAAAACTCGACTACGATATAGGGTTAAAGTGTGTTCTGGGCAATAGTCTAGAATTTTTTAACTGCTTTTATCACATTTTCTCCGTCTTCAATCAAACCCACAATTGTTAGAATTAGCACTGAACAATATAAGTCCAGTCATATTTCACCAGTCAAATCGCTAAAATCGCAAGCTAACGGCTAGTTGTGATTTTTTAATATGTTGTTAGGACCACTACCAGTAGGTACCGTATATTCAGGTTTGCAGCTTCGAAAGACCTGTGCTAACCGTGATATCTGATGATGTATTTCTGTTGCCGCTATAACAAAAAATACAAAAAAAAAACAATAAAATAAATTTTTAAGGGGGGATTTTTTGCTGTTTTTATAGATAATGGTACGGAACCCTTCGTGCGCGAGTCCGACTCGCACTTGGCCGGTTTTTTACAATATGGCGTCTGGTAGCCGCCATTTTGAATTTTGATTACTGTTATGTCTTCAGTGACACTCACTCGCAAGATTACAACGAATCGATTGATGTAAGATTCATTAAAATCGACCCCCGCGTTTGACGCAAAGGAGGGTAATGTGTTTACCAGTATGTATTTATGTATATATGTTTGTTCCTTTGTGGCACTCTAGAAATCACTGACTGGCTTAATAAATTTTATATGCTCTTTCCCCATTTTGGAAACAGGCGTGTATGTATGTGAAAGTATGAAACGAATGTTATAATAGCAACCAATGGGATACGTTGACTAACCTGTATGACGTGCTTCCAGTTGGAGAGCTGGTTGCAGTGGCCGCAGCGGTAGGCCAGGTCGGCGGGGTCCGGCGCATTCTCCGGCTTCTTGTTGAAGGACTTGTCTTCCTGCCCGTCCTCGGGCTTGGAGTGCTCGCGGACGTGGATCAGCAGGGCTTCCTTCGACGGGTCCCTGAAACAGATTAGTAATATATTGTTATAATTGTCAGATTCCAATTCTGGCACATTAGCATTTGTATTTGACTTTATATTTAGTTAGAATGTCATGATCATGTGTGGAGGCGCGAGGAAGGCTCCAACTGTGTTCATTATGGGATCCTGGAATATTGTATGGTATTTCTGGTCACTAATGCTTGGGGGTTCAACTATTCCTAATCGCTGGGTACCCGGTTCGCGGGTTGTCTCTAGGAATGAAGAAACACTTACTTGTAATTGCATTTTTTGCATTTCCACATGGTCTTTTTAGGTTTCTTGTCTTCGTTTTTGTCATCCGTTGTATCAGATCTGTGTTCGCCGTGTAGAGTTTGCAAGTTGAGAGGTTGCATTTCAAGTGTAGAATTCATGTTTTCATTCGTGTCGTTGAATGATTCATCGAGATCCATGCTACCGTTCGCCAGTGCATTTGGATCTAAGTAGTCAAATTCGGTTTCTCCGTATTCGTTTAAGATCGGTACTGCCAGGAACTTATTGTATTTACTGTAGTTCCTTCTTCCAGTTTCATCGGTCATCAAAACCTTTGCATCATTATGATCTGGGTCTCTTGCTGATTTTAATTTAATATGTTTGGTAATATCCCATCTCCAGTTGGATTTATATTTGCATAGGGAGCATTCAAACGGTTTTTTATTCAAATGCCCTACAATGTGAACGTGGAACCGTGACGCAGTGGACGCCCAGAACGTGCAATGCGGGCATTTGAAGACCTTTTTACCGGCAGCTTGGCTCGGCGACAAGTTCATGACTTCATTTTCATCAACAACTTCAGAGTCATAGTTTTTACTTGCTTCCGGCATAGTAGAATCATCATTGATATTTATATCCAAAGGCGTTTCAAATTTAGTTGCATCCGTGTTTATATTATTCCATACGAAAACAACATTCTCCATGGGATGTGGTTCATCCTTGACGATGTCGGTTTCATGGGTTGATGAAGTAGTTTCCTTTTTATTTTTATTTTCATTTGATTGTTCATTTTCTACTTTCTCTTGCTTACCGCATGTTTGCATGTGGACATATAAATCGGCACTTGACTTGCATCTATGCCGACAGTTCTGGCAACGCGTAGAGCCAAGGCTTGTGTGTGTATTATTTGCCAAAACCCTGTTAGCGGCTACTGTACAATTCTTTTCGTGAACGGAATGTTCTGATAAGCATTTGCTTTCGAAACCGCAGTTCTTACATGTCAAAGTTCCTTCTTCTCCTGTCGCTGTCAGTAACCTTTCTTTCAATTTGTCGAAAAAGGATTCATTTTTCTTTTTCGCCGCGGGTTCTTTTGTTGTGATTGGTGTACCGTTATTGACAGGTATAAGTGTGATATCAGCTGGTAAATTATCGATATTGTCAACTGCGTCTGAAATTTCTTTGCTCGGACCTTCTTTAAACCTTTTGAGCGGTGGTTCCCCTGGCGGTGATTTATTTTGATTAGGCGTTGAAGTATTCAAGGGTATCAACTGTGGTATCGGCCGTGGTATTTTTCTGCTTTGCTTATTTGTTTTCCCATCTCCCGATGTACTGTTGGGTGATTGTTGATTGCGTGATTCTTGTCCCAATTCGGAATCTTTTCTGGCAACGATTTCCATGCTCGTTTCGGTGTCACTGGTACAACTGACCATTTCTATATCTGCGTATTGGAGACCCATGTCCTGAAATTAAACAAAACAAATAGATATAATACATTTTATGGTATATTTGTTCTTTACTTACACTAAAGAGCTTAAGCTGCATGCACAGATAGCGCAAGCAGTGAGGACCGCGGACAAATAGTAACGTTTGTGGTATTCGAAGTTGTAAGAATGAAGTCGCATAGAGCACTCGCTTGGACCTTTATGTGCCCTCTTTCATGAAAGTTCTTATATTACAAACACTACCAGCACCAAGCAGCGCCGCTATCTCTATCTGTGCGTTTGCGGCTTTATTACTGACTAGCTAATTAAGGATATTTACTATTAAGTAGGTACATTGAGAGTGATTTTAATAGACTATTATTTGTCAAGTCTAGTTGTGAATATATTTTATTACCAAGTACGATTAGATTCTCATAATCATGAATGATACTTTTCCTTGCTATTTCAAAGAACCAACTGGTTGCAGGTCGTAACGAGCGACGAGTGGTCCCGGTCCCGGGCTCCCCATAACAAGCCGGCAAGACTCACGACCGCGCAGGTACTAAAACTTTTTCAACGACCATAGGGTTCCTCCGACCGTACTTGTTTTGCGGGTTTTTGTAACGTATTATTAAACTTTACCCTGATATGAACGCGTGCAAATTAAATGGATTCGTAGTAAACTGACAAAAACCGTGTATAGGATACGTACCTACCTAGTTGATTTTAGAAAAGAAAGACACCTTTACCAAATTTGCCCTGAACAAAGATATCTACGCGTATTTTACGTTTTTAGAAAACGTGTTATTTGCAAATGCGATATATTTTGTGCGAGCTTTGGCCCATTACACGCAAGCAGGGGCACAACGCCGGCGGGGAACGTTACACGATGGGGTAACTGGGGTAACATTATTACGGCTCGCAGCGGTGGCAAGCAGTTCTTTTACCCGACTATATTTGTCAATATTTAATGACGTGAATGTTAACGGTCTGCAATTTGTGACGTAAAACTAATGTTTACGTGTTGTGTGACGTTATGTATAATGCCTCATAAAGGTGACATCGCGTATCATATCAATGATTATTTGCTTATACGTACCTACCCCACATACCTATCAACCAAGACAATGGAGCTCCGTAAACCACCAAGGACCTAAACATCTGATAAACAAATGCCCATAGTTTAGTTTTTTCATTAATTTCTCTCTAAATCATTACAAACGTTGCAATAAACTAACATCTCCGAGCGAATGTCTCAGTATTATAAATCGTCGCGATAGCGAAGACAGTCGTCGGACGACGGTCGACCTTGAGTCGATGGAGAGGAGCCGGCGTACTTAGGTACACTTTGTAGAATACAACTCCTACCCTACCTATGTAGCTGTAGCAATTCTGTATAGGTGACCATCGGCGACCCTTGTGCGGATTTAGGTGTCTACAGACATCGATATATGACCCTATATAGTACAAAATAAGGTTCATAGTTATTTCGAATTTGCTTTGAATAAGTTATGTAAGCTGTAGTTTAATGTAAACCCGGCGCCCGACAACCATATAGTACTATAACGTTCTTAAGACTATTCAATATTAGTTTTCTACGTCGCTGACTGTAAGGTATCCAGTACAACCCGGTGTTTCCAGAGGCAAATCGGCCGAGTGATGATTTTTTTTCATAGAGCAACTCAAAAACAGAGTTGATGTTAGGTCGGAGATAGATTTCAAAAAGATTGCGTGGGATTGGAGTTTGGAGGGCCTATACTTTGAACTACACCGACAAGAGCTTAGCTCTTAAATAAAAGAAGATGATTTTTTTACAAACATTGTTTGTTGTTGTTGAACAACAACACTACCTATTGGAAAATTTCAAAAGTGAATTAGTCAGTAGTTAAATGCCATTACTTTTAGGGTTCCGTATCCAAAGGGTAAAAACGGGACCCTATTACTAAGACTCCGCTCTCCGTCTGTCTGTCCGTCTGTAACCAGGCTGTATCTCATGAACCGTGATAGTTAGACAGATGAAATTTTCACAGATGATGTATTTCTGATGCCACTATAACTACAAATACTAAAAAACAGAATCAAATAAATATTTATTAAATCGTTTTTATAGATACTGGTAGGGAACCCTTCGTGCGCGAGTCCGACTCGCACCTGGCCGGTTTTTTCTACATACCTACGATGCTGAGATGCTTTTACTACCTAGTAAATTTAAGGTTTACTATATATAATTTATTTTGTACAACTAGTCCATACGAATGAAAGAGTTTTCAAAATAAGTAAGTACCTAGGATCACAAGTTCCGGAGATTACCCTCTACCATTCAAACTTACAACGCTCACAAACTTAAGCTCTACGTATATTCAGTGGGTACGTTAACGTTGTATTCGTTGATTAAGTAAGTCTTATTGGATTTGAATTAGAATGAATTGGGTAATTGAATAAAATACGTAATATTTAAATACTTGTATACGTTTTTTTAACTTTTGTTAGAGAGATTGTCTAATCGAACTAAGTACCTATTCAGAGAACTATTTAATGAGCATAGTATACTAAAACCACACGCAGCGCACAACATGCACACACAGGTATGGTATAGGAAAGCGTGATGCAAGAGCGCGAGGCGAGGGGTCGAGAGCTGAGTGCAACCAGCGGTGGCATGATAACGAGCGTGACGTCACCAGCGGCGCGGCCCCTCGGCCTCCGCCAGCACGCTACAGGGGAACACTCACCGATGCGTGCGAGGAGCGCGAGTCGCCGCTCCCTTCCTCCTCCTTGGCGATGAGCGCTCGCGCCGCGTCGGCGAGCGCGATGTCGCTGGCACCCACCCGGTTGCGTCGGCGACTGGCGACCGATTGCCCCACGGGCGGCGTGTGGTGATTCATCTCGTGCACGGTCAGACTCTGCTTGATGTCGGCGGTGAAGTTGCACATGGAACAATTGAAACTCCCAGTCCCTCCGTGATTTTTCATATGCCGGTCCAAATTCCATTTGTAAGGAGTACGGAAATCGCACATCGTACATTTTATCATTGGCATCGAATGGTATTTCACGTGCTTGGTGAATCTTGCACGAATGTGAGTGACGTAGTTACATTTGGTGCAAGAGAAAAATTTAGTCTTGTCCTTTGGTATCTCCGAAGGTTCTTCAGCGACAGTTCTTTCGACGTCAACCTCCATATCTACGGAGTGATCCATCGACTCTTCAATACAGTCTTCTAAGTCTAATTGAACTTCGTCTGTGTCCTCGACTTCTTCGAGTAAATCTTCAATTCGTTCCTCCGGCTCCGCCGTGGTCGAAGGCACGGGTGCCGGCGGAGGTTCCAAATCCGTTTTGACCACCGGCGACGGCGCCGCGTGTACCATCTTTATATGTCTTACAAGTTTTTGATGGTGTCTCGACGCGTAGACGCAGTGGGGGCAGTCATATATTTTAAACTTCTCAAAGTGTACGTCTCTCGTGTGCACTAAATAAACTCGCGGGTTCTGCGTGTAGAACGTGCACTTGGTGCAATTATAGTTTCTTCTTATCTTGCACTGCGGTAATTCAAAATCTTCAGCGGCGTCCGAGGAGGCCTCAGAGGAGGCGTCGCCGCACACGCGGCCGTCGAGCCTTACTAGGGATGCGACCTCGCCGACGTGAACGCTCGGCGGCGAGGACATTTGCTGGAGCATAGTCCGCTGAAACATAATAATCGTGTGTCGGTTAAGGTACGGGGGAAGGCGCGCGGTACGGGGCGGTGGTACGCGCGGAGCGACACGTGTGCGGAGCGCGAGAGCGTCGCCGGCAGAGTGAGGCGGCGGTCGCTGCGGCGCGGGCCGCGGCAGGCGGGCAGGCGGCAGGCGCCGGCAGGCGGCAGGCGGCCGCCAGCGCCCCGGCGGCGGCGGCCGGGCCGAGGGCGCGTGGGCGCGGGACGGGCGCGGAGGGTCGGACGGATGCGATGCTCCTATGTTTTTCATCCTCCTCGACGGCTAGGGGAGCCGGCGGGGACGCGCCGCGCAACACTCGACAACCGGCCTAATGAGATCAGAAGCACACCGCTCTTGACGCTCCAATGCCTTTCATTCCGTTTTAACTTTCAAAATAACTACCTAAGTATGGAATTGAAAAGTAAGCAGAAGGATTGATAAAGAACCACAGTAGTCATGCGACGAAGCCATTGATGATTAGTGGCAGCTAGGTCTTATAAATTCGCCCCGCAACCAGCGCGGTAGGTTATACAACATTGCTATACAACAATATAGCAATCTGAACACTATGTTATTAGTTATCTGATAAAGAATTGTAAAGTTCGAAACTGAGTAGATATTGTATATATGCATTGCCTAATAATACGCCGGTCATGCACTTTTTGCAATAACAAAATATGTGCATAATGGGTACCTAACAACATATTTCATACGAGCTGGAGAATTTTCTTTGACACGATAACTAGTAGGTAGTACTCTCCTACGAAAAGATAGACCGGCGTAACGAACCCATTCACATGGTGTCTTTTCATACATCAAGTTCACAGCAGACGACATGAACGACATTAGATAACAATAACAGTACACTATTTGCAGCAATTTCTTTGACGTCGATGTCTTTTCTTATTCGTATCGAATTCTGAGCAAGTATTGAATGGTCATTACATTATCGAAATCTGAATTATTATATAGGTACTTAGTTCATTTCAGCGGGCCAAGATGGTTGCCATTTTATCACTTATCGTTGTGGATAAGACATCTGTCACTCTCGCACTCGCATACTAGTGTCAGAACGTGACGGATGTCTTATCCACAGCGATAAGTGATAAAATGGCAACCATGCTACGCCCGCAGTATTGCCAACCAAACATTGTCGTTATTTAAATAACGACGTGAATTAAACATTATTTGCGTAATTTTATTTAAACGAAGGTAAATCTAAACCATAGGGACACATGTGTTGACTACGGCGATACAATTCACAAGCACTCGACTCACGTCACCATCTCCTCCCTTGCAAAACTTTGCCGAGATACTGTAACAGCTAAGCATTAATTGGACGTCAGTATTATAATGGTTTGCCGGTAGAGTCGCGTTCGTAAGCATCGTGAACACCAGTCCAGCCCGATGTCTACCCCTCGTCCTTACACCCAGATACAGGTAGAGATCATGCACAACTTAATTGCATTGTATTAATAATAATGCAACTAATCACCGCTACGTCATGTGCTACGCGTCCGCTACGCCGGTAATAGTTTGCTACGAACTACACAACGCAACCTTATGTTTTTTTATTTTAGAAAGTATTTTTTCTTTCAATACTTTCATTTGTTTCTCATAGGACCCTTAATTAATCTGCGCTATGTGGCGTAAGATACTGATTTAGCATTGTTTATCAAAGTTTAGGTACCTACTCGTAATAGCAAGAAGATAGGAATACCTACTCGTATCTACTACGCGCAATTTTATTAGATGCAACTATTTAACATGATGTTCTCCCAATAGCACAATGATTTTTGGAATAACCTTCGACAATGTATCCTACATTTAATTAGACTACTGTGAAATTGTCTCGTTTATTGGTCGGCAATAAATTATTTTTATAGAGTTTTGTTGATTAATTGCCCATGTTTGCATTATTTCTAGCCCTTCTTGTCGTGTGCAACAACGGGTGAACACTGTAGGCACACGTGTAGGTATGTTGGCTAAGCAAAACCGACTTGGACTTAAATATTAGATCGCACTGTGCGCCTAAAGGTTACCCTTGGTTATCAAAAATGTGCGCGTGAATACTAGTATGGTTGATACGACTGCTGCCCCGCTATTCTGTAAGTTATTTTAAGGTCACCTTAACGCTCACCAACAAATATATCTTGACACCGCGATGCGTAGTAACTAAGCATAGGTAGAGGTCTAGTTTCGTTAGGTGTGACGCATAGGGTGAGGCGCATGAGCGCGTATCGAATAACAGCGCTGGGCTGTTACTCGAACGCGGTCATGCGCCTCACCTCACCCGTCACGCCTAACGAAACTAGACTCTCTGATTATGACTACGCTTGGTTACTAGTAGTAACCAAGCGTAGTCATAATCAGACTTTCTCGTCACCTCACCGTTCACCCACAAATATATCTTGACGCCGCGATTCGTAGTAACTTACTACGAATCGCGGCGTCAAGATATATTTGTGGGTGAACGGTGAGGTGACGTTAAAACAAGTTACAGAATAGCGGAGCTGCCGGGGCTGGGCATAAGCATCCCGTCTCCGAAACATCAATAATGTAAGGATTAATCGGAAGAAACTCTATTCTTGTGTTTGAGAGTATTGACAACTAGAAGAAAATAATATCAGTTCTGTAAAAGGACATACGATATTTTTAATCATGCCCTATACTCTAGGCAAAATACGGTTTCGAAAAACATTAATTTATAATAGCGTTTTTTTTGGTTTATTTTATTTTAAAACGTTATTCTAAGATGCTTTATTCAAGAATCCAACAAACTTTCCATCCGGAA
Organism: Epinotia nisella; assembly: GCA_932294315.1. Taxonomy (NCBI): domain Eukaryota; kingdom Metazoa; phylum Arthropoda; class Insecta; order Lepidoptera; family Tortricidae; genus Epinotia; species Epinotia nisella. The sequence continues at coordinate 16,810,851 of OW028677.1, read as the reverse complement.
GTAGTTATATAGGTTTAAATTAAGCATTCATTGTCTTTTTTCTTTGATTTATATTTAATATTTTAAAGCAAATGTAAATGAACCAAAATAAAGAATAAAACACTTATTAATATTTATTCCGACTTTTCAGGAGCTAATTAAATTATTATTTTTTTGATGTCTGATTTTTTGTTGGATTTTGCCTCTAGGTAACTATTTAATTGATAATATATCCGTTACAATAAAAAAAACTTATTATAAATTATTTCCAAATTTGACATTTTTTCCATACAAGTTGTCAGTTCATTTCCTGGACTACTAAAAATCATTCCAGGCGGGCGAAGTCGCGATAACATTCTATGGCTTTAATGAATGCGTAAAACGTTACAAATCTGCATAGCCCCAGTACAAAGAATAGTCATGGTCATGTTAAGTTCCGTGGATCATATTACAATTTGAGGAAATACGTTTAACGACATGGCATATTTATATGCCACCACCACCAATGAAAACACAAGGGCCTAACTTAACATTTGTTGCTAAATACACCACTAACTTGTTAGTGATAAGTATATACTATCAACACGTACTAAATAAAACGTTATAGATTTCCAAATCTACGATACGAAGGAGATAGACGAACGAAGTTATGTTTGGTTGAAGATGGATGAGAGCCGGGGATGTGCCTATAACATGATATAGGTAATAAGTAGATACTACCGCTTTAGCCTAGTTGGTAGTGACCCTGCCTACGAAGCAAGAGGTAGGTACTGGGTTCGAATCCCGGTAAGGGTATTTATTTGTGTGATTAGCACGAATATTTGTTGCGGTGTCATGGATGTTTTCTATGTATTGATTTATTTATTTATCTATGAAATACTCGTCGGTTCCCTTTATGTTTGGCTAAAACACAGTCAAAACGTAAGAATATTGTTTAAGCTATGTTAGAGATTGTGCATTAACGCACCATTTTGGTTTTACTGCACGGCTATCACAGACCGCGCGCGAGCTCTCTCGATTTTTCTCGCACTGTCCGTCTCTCTTTTATTAGAAAACTTAGAAAGAGAGGTATAGTGCGAGAAAAATCGAGAGCGCTCGCGCGCCGTCTTGTGATAGCCGTGCTGGACCCGTAATATCTGATTAAAAAGAGGTTAAGACTTATTAAAGTATGTTATACACACGCAACGCCGGAAGACTCGCAGTCATTGGTCGCAAGATCGCCAAATCAAACAGACTTACATTGCCGCAAAATATGTATAATACGTAGATGCTCCCAGCCTATGTAGCTTTAAGCGTTGACTCAAAATATTGCTCGTCGAGCACCCGTTTTACACTTTTAATGAATTTATGTCGTATAAAGACAAGACAGTGTTGCTAATGTTGCTAATGCTATAATACAGCGTGTTACTTTCATAAGAACATTTATTTTAAGGGCTGAAAGTATAAGCCCTAATGAACGTAAATTGGTATCTCTAGTTAAAAAAAACGGTTAATTTTTTTTCATACAAATTAATTCGGCCGGCAATGTATTGGTAACAAAGCTAACAACTGACAGTAACTAGCTCTGCCTCTCTGAAACGTCAAGTGAATGTTAGCAGTACGTTACTGCTCGAGAAAATTTAAAAAATTAATAACTCTCCATTAGAAAAGGTAATTTTTATATTTTTTCGATAAAACGGTTCACAGCACTCAAAGCTATCGTTCCTTAAAATAAATGTTCTTATGGAAGTCACACGCTGTATATTTTTGTGTTTTAATTTTATATCTTGTGTTATATCTTAATTTTATGTGAATTTTACTTTTAATAATGAACTAAACTCCAATAGAATTTCAATTTAAATATGAATATTAGATCGTTCTGTTGTGGTCAACTTTGACACAGCCAGCGTCTTAACCTCTGATCAGGAGTAGTAGCTACGAATTCAGAGGTCAATTAACCCTGGGGGCAAGATTTTAGCCAAGGGATTTCGATTGGCTGCTTAAAGAATAGGTGCATTGAACTGATTTTGATGCGGAGTCCACGAGTAAGCTGTTTCAATGCTTAACGTGTAGGATACATACTATAATCCGTATAAGCTAAGGGACGGGAGTCAGTGTTTGATAGTACGGGTATTATTATAATGTTGAACTTACACTTTATGCAACGATTTGGATGGGTTCAAAATATATCAGGCGTCGCGCAACAGTTGACCTGCCTAACTTTATGAGAATGATAACCTATAAAATATTATTCTCCCGGGATTTTACGTAAATTATTTTATACCTACAAGTAAAGATTATTATCTTGTATCTTTAAGAACGTCAACGAAATTCTAAGGCGCGCCAAATAATATATTACTGACTAAGCTATAGCAAAAGATTCCTACTTATTGACTCATGTGATTTGATGCCCATGGGTTATTGGTGCCATTTTAAGTACCTGTGCAATTTATAAACCTACAATATACTTGATGAATTTTGTATAAGTAGGTACCACTACTTAGGTCTAATGGGACATTAGATCAGTTAGATCGATGCATAGCTCGCAATAAATCGGTTTTTAAAGCTCAATGGCTCAAGAGTAAATAATTTAAAAGCGCGAACGTCGTGCCGTGTGCAAGTGGTGTGGTGCAGTTATGTAGTCGTCGGCAGCTGTCGGACGTGTCCTGGTGGGACAGGGGCGCGGGGCGCGGGGCACGGACAGGCAACTCACGGCCGAGGCAGGAAGCGGCCGGAGAAGGCATCCCAACCGGAGCACAATGGAGGCGGCGCGCCGCAGGGGGAGCCCTCGCAATCGATATGGCGTCGCTAAGGTCCGTTGGCCGCTGCGAGCGGTTTGGAGCGCTCTGCAGAGGCGGATGCCCTCTCCCCGCGCGCGTCTTGCCCCGCTCGCCCACCACACCTGCTGTGTATTTATAGAGCCGCACAGCCGGCGTCCGGGGATGCAGGGATGTCGACAACCACGGCCATCTACCTATCTGCTAAGTACGCACAGCGCAATGTTTGCACACGCCGAGCTCCGGCCGACGTGGGTGACGCTCGCCGGTTTATTTGTCACAATGAATGTAAAAATACCGCGCGTTTGCTAAGCAGCCGGCGCGTGTTCCGTCTTGCACGTGGTGGTATAGCAACATGATAACTATTCGTAGGTACGGATCAAGATCGCTAGCACGGTATTATATTATGCCGCAATAGCAACAACACACCACATGGATGCGACTAACATTTCAACATGCTATTTTTACTTGGTATGGATGGAGTGGAAGGCACTCGATGTCGTCAGACGTGCGCTTTATCCGATTGTATGCATTTATTTGAGATTGCCGCAGTTGAATCAGAGTGAAACGTGGCAGAGCCCCGAGTTGTCACTTTTTTTCCTTTTATTGGTCCCGGGGAATATTTCTAGGGTACCTAACTAATACCTACATCTTCCTTGCAGCTATCGTAACAAGTGAAGTCAAAAGAATTTTCGAAAAACCCGACTGCTTTTTGACAAATATGTATATCACACTATGTCACTCCTACGATTAAGAGAAATCCAACGACACCTCATACATCAAAATCCATCAAGCCGTTTAGGCTACAGGAGGCCACAAAGAAACAGACATACATACATACATACACTCGAAAAACATTACCCTCCTCCTTTGGCAGTCGGGTAAAAATTAAGATCTTCATCACAAAGGGTACCTATCTACCTATACTTTAGCAATTTTTGCCTTTAAATTAATTTTTGAGATGTAGCGTTAGGGTCTCATGCTCAGCGGCGGCGCTACCACGAACTTCGAAACTCGAAGTTCGTTCGTATATCTGCATCCCTGTCATTCGAGTAATGTAAATGCGATAGAGATGGAGATACCCGAACCTCGAAGTTCGTGGTAATAGCTCTGGATTGTCACATGCTCGTAGCCAATGAGTCAAACCTAGTGAAGTAGTCTACACTCTACATGTCAAAGACATTCATTTAATGAAGAACCTCTACTATAATTAGGGCCAATATGCGATAGTACGATTCACGGGTGGATTCATTACAGTTATTCACCTTTGTGACCTTTGCCATAACAATAAAAATGAGTAACATAACTCGGTGCTCCCTTTCACTTTCGTTGCCCGAGTCCGATTCCCGAGACGCGAGTCATTTGGAGTTATCGAGGACGCATACTAAAACTCTTGCTTTCAGCCGGCCATCGCTCTATTACCGATTCTCTGGCCGTTGCGTTGATGTTGATAATCAACTCTAGTAATGTTTGTGAGGGCCAGCGTGGTTTGTGTGATCTGGTTGACATTCCGTAATCTTTTTCTATCTAAAGGACATTAAATCTTTATTACTCTAGCAATATACAAAAGTCAATGTTAGTTAGTACTATAGGTAGTACCTTTTTAAACAGGCAGCAACTTACGGAAAGTATCCAAGTACACAAATTGAAGACAAATCACATTTTGTGTCGTTGTGTACGAATTGGTATTGTGTAGTGTAGCTGTGTAGGTACACAATTAGATACAATAGCTTCAATAGCAAAGTGTAGCGTAATCCACTCATATCTTCAATTGTTTTACGCGCGTACAGTAGGTATAGGTACCTACCTACTGTTGATTGCAATATGTAGCGAGCGCTTAATTTGGTGCAATGAACCCCCTTTGACCAGGTGTATCTCGCTTTGGTACGCTCCATTGTCACCGACTACGCCTCCGTGTGATGCGAATAAAAGTATTCACTGCGATATTAATTTACTCGGCAAAAGCAGAGTACCTAGACGCCTGCCGCTTGCGCTCAGGGAAATTGTATTCTTCCCCATTGTAAAGCCGCAATGTATCTCATTGAAGGAAAACATTCCAACGATTTTTACAATTGCGTTTTGTCGTTAATTGCATTGCGCATCGGTTGGTAGGTATGTAACATAATAGCTACCACGGTGAAATTAGGTAGAACTATGTTAAGATTTTTCCGGTTAAATATGTATTACCATATTAGGTAAGGCCTGGGAGAGGTTTCGCAAGACATTATCTACAGAGACGGCAATTCAGCACGTGCGGCACATGTAAGGTTTAGCGCCGACGGTGAAGTGTGTACGGAGCGAATTATTTATAACAATCGTAGCTGTCTGTGGCGTCACATGCCTACTTAGTTGATACCTATACTCTTTGGCGTCGTTAGAGTCCATCGGGCAAACGAATACTCGGTAAAGCTCAGTGTTAACGTACTGAAATGTGGTGGAACGTCGTAAGAGTATGAGGAGACATAGTCACATCTGCCCTTGTTTTCGTGAAGGGTTCTCTGGTCCTCAGTTGGCGTGGGCTAGTGTGGGCATTCCGCGCGTGACTAACCACGCAAATGCGGTGGTACTGGTAATGGTGCTGCGCTCACCTCGTCGCGGCCTCCGCTCCGCAGAATACTTCTTGCATTCGAAACTCGTTCTTGCAAACGGTTTCCCCGCAGCTATTCTCGAAGGCTTAGCCTAAGTACTATCAGTTTTAAGTTTGCTCATCAAATTACCTAAAAACCTAACTCAAACAAGAATGAATCGATTACACGGGCGTAATTATTAAGGTTGTTTATATTGTTTACGATACAGGCTAACTACCAGATTAATATTTTTCATCTTCATAAGTGGGATCAAAGTATTATCATACCATAGATTTAGTAGACCCTTTTAGACCCTCTTTGCACAACTTAATTTGATGACGACTTGATTGGAAGGTTATTTATATGTAGGTACTTAACTTAACAATTTCCAACGCATTGTTAGATGGTCCTACCTACTAAATGGTACATACTATATAGCTAACTGCGACAAATATTACATATGCCACTCAGCCTATGAGCTGTCAAGTGATAAGTCGTGAGTTGGTTCTTTGATACACACGCCCTAATTAACACTTGACGTGACGTCGATACCGAGTAGTCTGACCATTTTCCGCACAACACTATGCCCACTATGGGTGAGTTCAACGACTAATATCGCATCTCACATACATCGACAAAGGCATCGCCGTTGTTTTGATAGCAACGGAGCGGTTATAACGCTTATAATGTTGAGTGTTAGCTGGATGGTGCACCGTCGGTCGCTGCGGATTTTGCGACGCAAATAATTTGCGCGCCAATTGACCTTTCATCGGACGTCGTCGGCGCGGCGCGGCGGGTGCGGTCTCACCGGCTCCAACACGCGCTATATATAGCTGCGACAACACGCCACGCCGAGCGAACACCCGCCTGGGGACGACTACGTAGGCAGTTTTCCTTTATCACCCGCCCGACAGCCTCTAGCCTGGATTTACGGAAGCGTCGCTTCTGCCGCTATGGAGACGCAGGCGATGGGATGCCGACCCACGCCTCCCTCCGGGATCGATACAGATGGTCGCCGCAAGAACACCCTAGTGTGGAGATGTAGCTAGGTAGGTATACATCGTAAGTCCAAGCGAAGGGAACTTTATTCGATATAACAACTACCGCGCGGCCGGCCCATTGTGTTGCTCATAATGCAACACACGCCAAAGACAACATAGCTAGATTGCGTCTTCGAGTTGTAGGTTTTAGGACTTGTACGCAAGTATCAATGCCTGCATCGCAATGGAAGAGCAAATAACTTCAACAATAGCCAATAGAATTGATCATATCTCATCGACGGTAAAGCAAACAGCTGTAGTAGTAGTAGTACTTACCTAGTAGGTAAGCACGAGTGCTGTCATTTTAACAATTGTGGTCGGTCTACAGATTCCAGTAAGTGAGCATTTCTCTTTGCTCGTCCAACTGGCCATTAACAATCATTAACATTATTAGCATAACCTTGAAGGAGCAAAGAGGTCGGCGGCGGCATGACGGGCGTACGCTTGCAGCGCGCATAATGAAAGGAGTGCAACGGCAGATGATGGCCGTCGCATTAACAACGTGATCTAGAATGGAATTCGTACCGAGCAGCGCGGGCGGGTAGCGTGCTCTGTGCTCGTTTAAAGATGGCTGCGATAAGGCGCAGTTGTGACGCTCCTCGGGCATCGGGCGCGGACGGCGTGTTGTCGTGTTGGCGGCACGGATGTGTGCGTGCCGGTGAGCTGACGCCAGCCGTCCCTGGCGCTCCCGCCCCTCGCCGCGGCGCCCTCGCCCCTCGGCCCGCTGCACGTTCCGCAACATGTGTGAGAGCCGCCGCCGCCGGCTCTGCGCGGCCTCCCGACTGCGACCAACACCCGACCGCAGCCGCTCGGCCGCCGAGCCGAGTCTCGCTGATAATGCCCCCTTATCAAACCACCAGATAGCAGAGGTGCTGTTCGCTCGTGTAGGTGTCACGGACGACGACGTCGCGCACTATCACAAACAACCGCTCTAACTTTGTTTGTGCCACACGAGCCGTTTGTTGAGTCAGATGCGATTAACAAACAACAGCCAATAATACGTATTAACATAACACAACGACTTGTCTTTGATTTTATTAACAAATCGTAGTTAGCGACTATGTACTCTAAACTAAACAGGTTGTATAGAGTCATCGAGTTTATTCTGTTGCTAAACGTGCAATCGAGTAGAGTTAAATAATAACACACTTGCTATTATATGCGATCTAGTGTGGCTGCCCGTAATAGGTAGCTAGCTTACCGACAGCGACAGTGGATACCTATATCCATAGCGTATAACGATGGTGGTTCATGTTCATACACCGCGACCGGCGATGCCGATGCCGCGACGTTCCTTCGTGCGTGCCAACAAGCCTACAATATTAATGCTTCGGTCAATTCCAGATTAAACCGTACAGCTGAAAATAGATACCAGTGAACAACACTACTAAATAATACATAAATCTATGGCACGTGTAAGTAAACCTATGTTACGAAATACTCGTAACTTTCTGAATACAAGATAAAGTATGAACCTAACAACGAGACAACACATTCACAGGACTCAATTTGAAACAAAATTTTGGATTTAACCCGTTTGCAGCTTGCGGAAAAATCATTCCAATCCTATAATAGTTGAATACCTGACTGTAGTTACCACCTCCCGGCTACATAAAAACGAAACCTATATATTAATATATCTGTTACAATTTTATGACTGAACTTCAAAATTTGCAGAATTTTCAACCTATTACAACAATACCTGCTTGCTGTCGGCAAAATTTTATTCGTAACATTGAACTGTCGAGGTGGGGTGTAGTTCTCGTGATATAAACAGATTTGTGCGAAGTATAGTTATTTGATATGTACAACTTGTACAAGGGTGCAAAGTTGTATTTTAAACACGAGTGTGGAATTCAAAGCGAATGGATTCTATAGGGTTGAACTACGAGCTAGCGAATGGATTCTATGGTCGAACTGAACCACGAGCGAAGCGAGTGGATCGAAAATAGAATCCTGAGCGAAGCGAGTGGTTTAAAAATAGAATCCTGAGCGTAGCGAGTGTTCAACACACGAGACGTAAAATAACTGCACCCGTGTGTAACATAATATTTTAACCTTTGAAATTGCTACATAAGAAAAACAACTGATTATGTAAATTATTTTTGCGTCCACACCACACCACACCACGCCACCTGATTTGATCAGATGGGCGAAAACTGGCCTTTACATGTTTAAAAAAGTATTCTATATATTCAAATATTCTAAGCACTCTTGTGGATAAAATGCAGTTTTGCTATCTGTTTTTAAAGAATAAAACAGGGCTTTGCGAGCAACTATGGTGAAAATAAAATTAAGTATTTCATCGCCTTCGCTTCGAATAACACGCATATACTCGTATGTGTATTGTACAGTACAAGTATACTTACTACAAAGAACTGAAATAAGATTCTCTAAGTGAGCATCGCTATAAAGTTTTACTCACCCACATAGGCTTGTGGTGTAGGGAGTAGAAACCCAGGAAAGCGGTTGCAACGTGTCGCAAGAAGCCGTTGAAGTAACATAAGCGCAGCAAATTATCAGGGTCGTGCGACGACGCCGCCGCGGGCTCATGACGGTCGCTGCCTACGCGCCAGCCGCCTATGTACCCACATAACTAGCTGTACACGTACTATGTACTCTAGCGACTCGAGTAAACAACTCCGCGAAGGCGCGCTCGCAACACCGACGGAAAAATACGATCATGGACGCCGCAAAGGACAACCGCTCGACAATGCGCACCGACAACAAAGAGACCCAGCAAACCCGCGCGCCCGCTTCTCAGAAACCGACTGTAGGGCTGAAGAGTAGGTATCTATTGTTTTACGTTAACGATGAGGACACGGACGCTGCATCCGCAGGTAGCCGCGGATTAAGGTCATGATAACGTGGGCGATTACGTTGTCTTGCGATGCGGTATTGTTGAATCTTTGGGTGGTGTTAGTCCGCCATATTGCGGCGTCTGCCTGGAAACAAGTTTTGTTCGCCGGCGCAGGCAGCCGGCCGCCAGCTGCTCTCGTGTCAGGTGGTGCGTGGCCTCGCTATCCACATAATGTATGTACGCTATCCATATAATAGCACTGGTGCCTCTATAACAGTCCGCGGCGATCGCAGACAAACACTAATTAAGGTGCAGAGTGGAGTCAATTAGGTGACGCCGCTCTTGGTGGCGTGCTACGCCGGCCAACCAATGAAGGCGCGCCAACTCTACCATACTAGAATATACATATAGGTACCTATACAATATGAATGAGGGACTTATAATAACTCGGGAATAACGCGAAGAAGTCGTGAAAATTGAATTTTAATGGTGTGAAATTGCGGTAAATAAGTAACACTATTTAAGGAAATAATAAGTAGAGACCGGCAACAGGAATTTCCGAGTTATATTTAGGAGTTATTTAGGCTGTGCGCCTGCGTGGAGCCGGTGAGGTCACTCCGGGAAACCCTCCGGCTCCGAGGGGCAAATGTCTTGCGGAATATGTAATAATTGTGTGAGTCTGGGACTGATATATACGGATCTATTGGACAGGCACACAGGAGAGTCGACGCATGGTAGAATGAAAGATCTAACAAAGAAGCTTTTTTATATATTAACTAACTTAACTAGGTATCTAAGCGAGTGAAAGTATACTTAGTGTTTACATTCTTCTATTTTTCTTCTAGAAGTTTTTTACAAGTCAAGGTATTTCAGGGTAAGATCTGGTCTGATCTATCTCTTCTCTTCCATCAAACTAACTTATCTCCCAGGCTCTGATACCTATCGCTATTCCCTCCGACTCTTAAGAGCTCACCATACATGACAGTCAGTGTAGAGCAAACCACACGAATAAAAATATGAGTTATTTATCCTAAATGCATACCTAATTGTCAATTACTGTCATACCGGGGTCATCATCATTCTATAACTATATAATAAAAAGGCTTCATACAACACGCAATTCGGTCCCTACAACCGTAGGCTATGTTTGCTAGCAGGTAATTACGCTGGTTTGAGCAATAAGGTTAATATGACCCAAATATAATTTCAAAGGTGACTACTGCCCATTCACTTCTTCTCATCCATGAGTATGTCCAGTACGGGGGCGTATATAGGCTGACCAAAGATGAAAAAGTTTACTTACAATGATTACTTAAAGAGGAGCTGTTTTTAGGGTTCCGATATCTCAATAAGAAAAAACGGAACCCTTATAGGATCACTCGGTTGTCTGTCTATCCGTCTGTCACAGCCGATTTTCTTCGAAACTACAAGACCGATTGAGTTGAAATTTGGTACACATATGTAAATTGGTGACCCAAAGATGAACGCGTAAAGTAAATTAATGAATTCTGAAGAAGGGGGCCACTTTTGGGAAGTAAACTGGAAAATTAAAAAAAAAAGTTTCGCAAATTGTATTGTGTGACATATCAAATGAAAGGGGTTGTTGTAAGCATGTCAGATATATTTTTATAATAATTTTAGTAAAAACAGATTTGAAGTAATTTAGGAAAAAAGACGAAAATTTACCATTCCCCCCCCCCCTTTATCTCCGAAACTATGTACTAGGATTAAAACTCTGAAAAAAATATGGAAAATAGTTCCTTTTCTAAAGATTACAGGAAAACCTATAAGAAGTTTGAGGATTCAAAAACACTTTGAACTTTAGATTATAATTTTTAAATTAACACACTGAAATTTAGATTATATACGGAACCCTCACCATGCGAGTTGAACTCGCACTTGTCCGGTTTTTTGAGCAATAAGGAATGTTATAAAATACTTTGATCTTTAGACAAGTTAGTAAAAATAACAAGCAAGTGAAATATCCGCATCAAAAGAGCTCTAAGATGTTTTTGAATAGGTACACGCGCCACGAATCACAAAAGTGCAAACTTGTAAAACTCTTATCACGGAACGAAACGAACGCTGAAAATCTTGTGCTATCGGGCTTATCGCTGAATTTCCTATGACATGACAGCGAATCGATAGGCTGAAACATAATTCGCACGTATAAACATAAAATACCAAGGAGAAAACATTAACTTTTTCAAAAGTAGGTAGGTATTGCTCCGGCTGCAAATACAAGGTCAAATTGTTCAGAATACAAAAATAAACATAAAACCTACGAGTGCCTTTTCATAAAGTAGGTATATAAAACCGCGTTCGCTATGTTGCTCAAGTCTCAACAGCGAGGGTAGATCCGCTCCGCATTCTGGTGATGGAAATAGGATGAAAATGCCGCAAAGAAATGTTCGTTCACTTTACCTAAGTACTACACACTACACAAAACATAAACATGTGTACCTACATATAATATAATAATTATTAGGTACTGAGCGCTACCACTGCACTGAGCACATGTAGATAAGTGATGACCGTGCGCTCTTCTACCAACAACTCGCCAGAATAACTTGATCTTTCTCTTGATAATCGCAGGTCGTACCTGCTGGTTCGCCCGTGGCGATACGGTCGGTAAGTCTTGTGAATGTGCCCGAGAGGAATGGCGGTGTCGCACGCGTGCGTTAGATTACACGCGGCACTGTGTGCGCCCTGCGAGGATGTATGCGTGGTTATACTCGTTATAGAGACGCTGGCTCGGCGGTTGGTGAGAGGCCGACCTCTTTTCGTTTCAGTGACAGCGAGCATGACACTCCAGTGAGGGGGCGCATTGAAAGCATCCTGCCAGTGCGATTCCCATAATACGATGTGACGATGAATTGAGGAACTACCGTTCCACGGTTAGACTGCTTTCGATAATATGACTGGGCGACAAGCCAAACGAGTGGTCGTCATTTTAACGTATTACTCCAACCAAATAGGAAGTTTGTATAAAATACGAGTAGGTATACACGATTATCAATTACTTAAATTACGGAGCTGTCATATATTTTCCTAACCTGATTATGACCAGTAGGTAGTAATTAATGTTATAGTTAGTTATTATAGTAAGTAAGTTCGTAACTAAATAAATAAATATTTTCGACTCATGAGTCGTTTATTATCTATTAAGCTATTAATTTTCTACCTATGTACGGTCTAGGAAATTGAATGTTTAGCACTTTTGGACCTTAACGTCATTCAAATAGAGTTGACATGTGCCAAACCTTCATTTTCCTCGACCGTACCTAAGCGTGAAGTCTGAACATAATTATCACTGTATAATTTTTCACGCCCATCATTTTAGAGGTGGTACCTATCCATATGTAATTAGGTACATGCTATAATTAAGTGCAACACATGGAGTGGACAGCGTCGCTCGGTGCAGCCGCCTCGCAAAGAGAAAGGCGAGGCGAGCGCAGAGCACACACGGTTGCAGAATCCTCGGCAAGGCTATCGCTGATAACATTATCTCGGAGCGGGCGGCGTGACAGCTCCACCCGCCGAGGAAAATCGTGGATGTATTTTCAGTTTTCGTCGAGGAGAAATATGAGCTGAAGTTGATTTTAGTTCGTTAAACAGTCTTTTGTAGACAATAGGTAAGATTTCTAAGATTTTTTACGATGCTTTTCGTAACAGTTTTTGGATAGGAACAAAATAATGTTTGCAACTATAGTTAAAGCACATAACATGAATAACAAAAAGTACAGCCAAAGACGGAGTGGCAACCGAATCGGTTCATCATACCTACTAATTGACATAGAAGTAGGTATAACGTCACAGTCTTCTATATGTACGTAATCGTTGTATGGACAATCAAGTAAATTGCTGTTATGGTCGTGAAATATTGCGTTTAGGTGCATAGTTGTTATACAATTTTATTTTTATTAAAGCGTATTGATCCTATTGGCTGCTTTAAATTTACTCTTGGGCGATTATAAAAATGAATACCCAATTAACATTTTAGTGTCAGCTAAGGGTTTTATTATAACCTTAACCTTTATAAGTGAGTTATAATTATCTCAGTTGGAACTAATAGTGTTATAGAGGAGTTAAGAAAAAAAAATAACTCCCAAGGTGTTACTAGAGTTTTATTGAACGCTGCTAAACAGGTATTAGAGTTAAAAGGGTGTTACTCAAAGCATACCTACACTTAAGATGTTAAAGCTGTTTGTAACACTTAAACCTTTACAAGAGTGCTCGCTGATGCTCGTTAACTTTTATTGTTTTGTAATTGTTGCCGTGGAGTGTCTTATAAAGCTTAAGGTGTTATATCTACTATAAGGTGCAGGCAGAGACTTTATAACAGAGTTAACTCGCTTGTAAGTATTGAAACTTTTTCTAACGCTTAAGGTGTTATTTGAGTGTATTATAACACCGTTATGAAGGCAAAGCCTGCACAATATTCTTGACTAAAGGTGTTGTTACTGAATAAGCGTTATAGTTGACCTAACTGACGCCTAAAGCTTTAATTTAAGTTCGCCATTGTTTTGGTGAACTCTAACCTACAAATTGATTAGGTTATTCAATATTTGACATCAAAATACTTCATTATTTATGTTACTCTTGTCATTATATGGATGCCACTTAATTTAACATGCCACTGGTCAAGAAACAAGAATAGAAAATGATAAAAACTTTAGATGTCTATTTTATTCTTCATAAGTTTTATTGGAAATCTTTAATAATCCTGGGCACGTTAAAATTGAGATGGGAAACATGGTATACATTTACCGTAAAATCACAAGGGCAGATTGCTTTCACTTAATGTCACAAATACTTCCAATTTAATTCACTTTCAATTAGTACGACTCCATAGCTGTCAAATATTAATACCTACTAACTATCTTCGCCATTTTGTCGGTAGACTATATTTGTCTCATAATTTTATAGTAAAGAAAAGAGTAAGATAATCACTTAAAACTGGGTGAGCGCAAGAGTGTTATAAGACTCTCAGCTAACACCTTAACCGTTACTACGGTGTTTGTAGAGCGTTGGTCAACACTATAGGTGTCAGATAACACTGCTCTACAGGCTTTCTAACACCTTTACCTGTAATACGTGGGCCTCTTTCGTGGTTATAAGGGTGTTAGAGGCATTCTTAACACATCAACACTTGGCTGGAACCGATATAAGAATGATATAAGGGTTATTTTAACGCTAGTGTGCTAGTTGGGTATTCTTTCTAAATTTTCAAGTTCAATATCTTCTTATAATTTTGATTTTATTTTGTAACTAGCTTTTGCCCGCGGCTTCGCCCGCGTAGTAAAAGTAATTTTAACCGTCTACAAAAAAGGTGCATCTCAGTTTGACCCGTATGTTCCAATTGAATTGCAATTTGGCACAAATACTTTCAAGAATTTTCATGTCTACAATGTTAAATTTCAAAATCGATGCCATTTTCATAATTAACGTCCCAAAAAACCATAAAAACGACACCCATATTGCCATCGCAACCCAACAGGGGAGATGGAATTACACGTCCGTCACGTTGGATTTTAAAATCGTTGTTTTCGTAATCAGCGACCAGCGACCCGATAAACCATAGAAACAATACCCATGTTGATTTTCAGACATTGGCACCACATTTTCCCCTTTTAGGGGTTGAATTCTCAAAAACCTGAAACATATATTTACTCATTTATCGCTGGGAATACTCCTGTGAAGTTTCGAATGAAATACTCTTACTTAATTTGTTTCCCCATACAAACTTTGGACCCCCATTTCACCCACTTAGGGGGTGAATTTTGAAAAATCCTTTCTTAGTGCACCCTTAAGGAACCTACGTGCCAAATTTGGAATCTCTAGATCCAGCGGTTTGGGCTGTACGGTGATATGTCAGTAAGTTAGTCAGCCAGTTTCTTCTTGTATTTAATTATCGGCTTTACATAGACTCTACATATCGACTCTATATAACGACTCTACATATCAACTTTACAAATCGACTCTACATATCGACTACATATAGACTATACATATCGACTCTATATATCGACTCTACATATCGACTCTACATATCAACTCTACATATTGACTCTACATATCGACTCTACATATCAACTCTACATTACGACTCTACATATCGACTCTACATATTAAGATAGATGTCCACAATATTAAATTTCAAAATCGACGCCGTTTTCGTAATAACGTCCATAATAAAAACCACAAAAACGACACCCATTTTGACATTTAGACATTTCAACCCCAGCTCACCCCAACAGGGGAGATGGTATTTTACGTCAGCCACGTTGGATTTGAAAAATAAACCATAGAAACGATACCCATGTTAAATTATTTTATTATTCGTTTGTATCATAGAACCTGTAAGTACTAATTTTGCGGAGTCTCACACAAATTTCCATCCCCTATTTTAGGGACTGGGGGAAAATTAACAAAAAAAGGCAGGTATTTTTCGTTGGTAACAGGTAAACAGAGTCTGTGTACCGATTTTTAGCTTCCTACCTTGAAAACTGCGAAAAGTCCCATATCAAATTTCACCCCCTCTTTTAAGGGGTTGGGTACAGATTTCCAAAAAAAAATGATGCACGATTTTTTTGTTAGTCACAAATATTCCGCATACCAATTTTTAGCGTTCTACCTTGAAAATTACGGAATGCTCCATACAAACTTCCACCCCCCATTTTAGGGAAGTGGGGGGGTTAGAATGAGACAAAAAGTAGCCTATGTCACTCTCCATCCCTTCAACTATCTCCACTTAAAAAATTACGTCAATTCGTCGCCCCGTTTTGCCGTGAAAGACGGACAAACAAACAAAAAAACAAACAAACAAACAAACACATACACTTTCCCATTTATAATATTAGTATGGATTTACACTTTATTGCAATAAATTGATGGTTTACTATCCATACAGCAATAGTACGTTATCAATTGTAACATGAGGTAACTACCCTATTGATTACTTAAGCAAATATAAGAGATATAGCTTATTATTAGAGAGTAGAGTAGTTTTACCGGTTACTTTTGACAAACTAAGTAATATCTGATCAATTAGGTACATGATGACCATGTTGTTTTTCTGTTAAAGTTAACATGTAGGTACCTACATAATAACGTCACGCTTAACTTGCAACCGTATCAAAGATACATCAGTATGCGCAAAACGTTTGTTACCCGACTGTGTCAGGTCAGGAGGGGGTTTTTCGAGTGTATGAATGTATTGTATGCAGAGATGAGCATTATTCTAATAATTCTTTATTAGAATAAACATTTATTCGTGACAAATGTATCCGCGAATGATTTATTCGCGAATAATTATTCGCCTAAACTTTCGAATGACGAATGACTTATTCTCATTTCATTCGACTAAATCTACGAATAATATTTAAGAATTTTTAAGAGTTTTGAAGTACATATGGGATACAAATCCGGTAAATGTCTTTGTTAATGTGATAAGCCATAAAAAAAACGAAAAAACGGACAGTTACAGATCGAAGGTCATTGGGAGCGAGGAGCCCCTTAAATACAATCTACTTATGATTAAGGTCCAAATCGATATCTGGGGCTCTAGGTATTAGGCTTACAATGCTCTTGTACAAAGCCGAGACCATCTTATAATTTAAAAGGTTTAGAAAATAGGCATACATAAAATAATAAGTCTCTGTCAAAATGTCATTTATGGTACAAGCCTTTATTGCCGATTGATATTTTCTGTATACCATCATCAACTACATTGAGACGATTCTAACGAGCCCAAACTGAACGGGGTTACGTCGGTTAAATACGAAATTCGCATGGCCACCTTCTGTCTCCATCATCAGATCAGCTCGATGGTACCATAATATCCAAACTATACTAATACCCAAAATTTCGGGTGTGTAATGATCGGTATAAAAACAAATCATATAATTTCATTGGATATAACCATTTTTGATATAATTTCAAAGGGTAGAATCATTCATTGTACATAATAAACGTTTGGTATAATATCAAAATATATATTGTTATTTAGGATAACTATCATTCGGTATAACGCTTATTTCTTATAACCATCAAAGAGTATAATTCTTATTTGATATACATCTCATATTGTATCATGATCAAGCGGTATAATTGTATTAAAACTATAACGCCTGCAACGACTTTTTTCCGTTCTAACCTAACGTAAACCTAACCCAACCGCCAGCGTGTCGACGTAATTCCGCTCTAAGGGACACAAGTGAACCCTAACCTAACCCACCCAATAGTATAATTGTTGCGAGTGGTTTTTTTACTGCGGGGGGCTTTGCCCCTCGATCCCCTTTGTGGGGGGCTTCGCCCCCCCCCCCCTTTTTCTGGCTACCCGGGCTTGATTATATCAACTGTACATTAGACGGAATGAGCATTATATCCAATGTTCAATATAGCAAATATGCATTATACTTAATGTATGTAATACAAAATATTATTATATCAAATGATCGTTATATAAAATGATAATTATACCATATGCAAATATATTAAGTGTTGTTATACAACTCGAGAATTATATCAGATGAGCGTTATTGCGAGTAATATTATATCAAAAATATTTATAGCCATCGTTAATTCGTTACGCACCCCAAAATTTCAGCTCATTCGGATAACGGCGTGATAACTGAAAAATGGATTGCAAATTTTGACGGACAACTTACTTACATACATACGAACAGGTCAAGTTAATATAAAGCTTGTAAATAGAGATTGAATTTTCACTTTAAATACATATATTAGTAATATAATTATATATTATCCTCATTCAAATCAAGTAGTTTCTAATTACTTATTAAAATACTTTCTAATAGGTTACAGCCAGCATCATAAATATGTATACACTTTTCGACCTTATCTCCAAGCAATAAGGTCCTAGAACGTATTCATGTTTATGATGCTGATTGTAAAACAAAAAATATGCAAAATGCCCTTGGCAGTAATAATATTATTTTACGCATTCTTAACAAAATAAGCACATTTAACACCATACGAAATAATGCATAGCGCGGTAAATTTAAGGTTCAGGTAGGTAGTTAATTAGACAGAGAAAGGTATAAGAAAGAATGAGATTACATCTAGTCAATGTCTTATCAGTGTACACATTACTAGTTGGTTGATTGAAAATATTACTAAATAGATAACGTTTTTGAGATATACCTGGCCCAAAATTTGCTTATAATCACAAGGCTAATAAGCATCCCTACAATATTCGTTCAAGATAATATTCCAGAAAAGCATTACGAATCATTATTCAAATGAAGAAGTTATTTGCGAATGATTTATTCGCCGAATAATTTATTCACAAAATAATTTTTCGTCGAATAAATATTGGCGGATAATGATTTATTCTTATTCGTTATTCGTAATCGATTACATTTTGCCCATCTCTGATGGTATGCATGTCTATTTCTTTGGCACGCTCTGAAGCTTAAACGGGTTGATGAATTTTATCAAGCGATGTGTCGTTAGATTCCTAACAATCGTGGGAGTTGGGAGTGATATAGACTACAATATCTGTAAACAAACAATATCCAGATTTATTAGTTATAAGTTTTTTACAATTCAGGTGTAAGTACAATATAATAAATCTAATTTTTTTAAACAAACTGGGTTAAGAAAAACTTAGATTTCACTTGGTGAACAATAATAATTTGGACCATAACCAGCTTACGATAGGAGTTAGGAGCACGTGTTATGTACTTTGTTTGATCTAAGACCGTCCAAGAGACGATAGCATGCTTGAGAACATTTAACGCTCGCTTGTATCAAATCCTACTTAATCAAGTGCATTATCAGTTCGAGTAAAACTGACCTAATTGCTCGTTTTGAGACAGGCACCGCGGCGTGCCAAGGACGAGACGCGCCTACCTCGCATGGATGGCGGGTAAGGCTGGCTGGCTGGCTGCTGCTACAGTTACGAGTCGACATGCCCTCGGCCACGTCCCCCGCCGACCCCCGACAGCTCTTGGCTGCGGAAAGCGACGGGAGGCCACCCAACCTCCTTGGGAATACTCCAACCTACCTATCATAACGCGACCCGTCTTCCACTAGTCGAGCAACTTTTTTTCAGATTACTTACTTATTCTGTATGAAGCAGTCCGTATTAATGATTAACGTGCTCTGTTACCGTTTACATTCAAGCTGAACTGTTGTTGTACTTTGTAACCTAAAATCTATGTAGGAAGACTAATCGGTCAGGTTTAATGTTTTAATATTTATGGTTTATCCTTTCTTCACAAATCTTTTAAACATATAGAAGTCTATTGAGCCATTACTTCAGTAAAATAGACGAATGTCACATAATAATCTACTTACTGGAAAAAGATACGAAACAAGTCAGTCCGAATATTTGGCTACCAACAAAAAACATTTTTAGGCGTAAGTACTAAGTCAGACAGCAAGACAGTAACCAAGTTGAAGATAGATTCATACATAACCTATAGACCTCAGTTTCGTTTTTCGAGAAACGACATTTTTATTGTAGACACATGATAACACTTCCCCATCAATGTTTAAAAACCGGCCAAGTGCGTGTCGGACCACGCAAAACGAAGGGTTCCGTGCCTATTAAAAAGGTCGTATCGTCACAGAAATTTTACGGCACTTACGTCCTTTTCTTTGAGGAAGGCAGTTTTTCAGCAATATCTCGAAAACCTCTGAACCGATCTTGTTCAAAACAATTTTCGGTGAATGAAATTAATAAGCCCTATGTCCATGAATTTTTCCATATTTTTAAAATACACCGTTCAAAAATTAGAGGGTGGGGGACAGAATTTTAGTGTCTTTCGGGGCGATTATCTCCGACCCTATTCACTTAATCAAAAAAAAAGCGGCCAAGTGCGTGTCGGACCACGCAAAACGAAGGGTTCCGTGCCTATTAAAAAGGTCGTATCGTCACAGAAATTTTACGGCACTTACGTCCTTTTCTTCGAGGAAGGCAGTTTTTCAGCAATATCTCGAAAACCTCTGAACCGATCTTGTTCAAAACAATTTTCGGTGAATGAAATTAATAAGCCCTATGTCCATGAATTTTTCCATATTTTTTAAATACACCGTTCAAAAATTAGAGGGGGACAGAATTTTAGTGACTTTCGGGGCGATTATCTCCGACTCTATTCACTTAATCAAAAAAAAATGCTAAGAAACCTTATATTTATTTTGAAAGGCCTATCGATTGATGTGCCACACGAGGGGTCACAATGAAAAAAAATTTTTGGACTTTTAGTTTTATGTATGGAGTGCACCCCTAAAAAATTTTTTTTTTGTCATTTTAATTACAAAACTATGTAGCGGCTAACAAAATACACCTATCCTCAAAATTTTATTCAAATACACCTTATAGTTTTCGAGTAAAATGCCTGTGACATACGGACAGACGGACAGACGGACAGACGGACAGACGGACATGACGAGACTATAAGGGTTCCGTTTTTGCCATTTTGGCTACGGAACCCTAAAAAACTGGGTGTCTGCATAAATTATCCAAATCATATAAATAGATAGACTTAGATTTTAAGATAGACCTATAGATTTTCTTGCGTTAGATTGACATTTTGTGGCATAACCTGAGAAAAGCTGGCATACTTGGTGAATGCGTTTGGTATCTTTATATACTTACTGGTATTTAAATCAGGTTAATTATGCCGGCCGATAGTTTGTCGCGTGAGTATAAGCTTTGGGGTAAGGCAAGGGGGATTAGTACGTCTCCTAAGTTGTTCAACCTCTATGTCAATTAGTTCATCGGCGAACTGAGTGGCATGCGTGCTGGTTGTTATGTTATGACACTTATGTAGGTGGTACCAAGTGTGGTAAAAAGTGAGGTCTTGGTGTTTAAGGCAGGTGGGAAAAATCCATATTATTTATGTACCTCCCTTCCTTTTTACTCGTGTAGCTTGTGGGCCAGGTATACAAAGCGTATACAGTACAACAACGCATTCAGGATGTTGATAGGGTTGCCTAGGTGGTGTAGTGCGTCTGGTATGTTTGCGGATGCCCGCACAGATGGGTTCCAGGCTATAATCCGCAAAAAGTGCTGGATCGAGTCAGGCACAGCTCCATCAGCATCCTGAATGCTGTTGCAGAAAGTTTGGATTGCTGCGCTATAATTAACATATGGGTATATAGGGCAAATAAGAAGCGTGGCCCAATTTGAACTGTACTAACCTAGTTAATAAGCCTTTACTATAACAAGCTAAGATGTCTGACTGAGGTGTATCACATCTTCAAAACAGGTTATCTGTGTTTGAAACGCATCCTGCACGTCTAAAATGCAGCGAAGCGTAAATTCACCGAGACAGCCAACGTCAACGTGTCCGTAATAGGTTGGAAGCGCGTGATGCGCACTGGGCGTCGGTGCAGCCAACAGCAAAACGAGTAAGCCGTGTATCGTGCCAGCTGCATTGCAGCTGCCGACGCCGGCCGCCCGAGCGACCACAATCTCGACGCACGCGAATTATTCAACCATCTAATGCAGGTGCTTCCATCTTACTTCTTACCAATCTTACCAATATGACATATTTTAAGTGGTCACTCGTGGTTCATGGATTCAGGTGCTATTATGCCTCTCATGTTCCCGATAATTAAGGAGCTATAGAAAATTTTGATACACAGCCTCTATTTTGTTTGGTCATCGTTTTCGCATTTATTTCGCATTAATAGTACATTTCGATGCTAGTGCGGAAAATATGTCATTACGTCACGAGTACCGAGATATCTTGCCACGAGCCGTAGGCGAGTGGCAAGACTCGGGACGAGTGAAGAATGACATTTCCGCACGTGTATCGAACGACGTTTTTTAATACAGTTGCGAAAAAATAAGAAAAACAACAAGTAAGGAATTCGAAATTTTTATATTATTCATTCTGTAACATCATTGTAATACAGTTGGAAAATAATTAATTTTAATACAGTTTAAATACAGTTTAATACAGTTCTATCTTATTTATTTTATATTAACATAATAATTAATGGTACAATTTGTACAAGGAAAAGTAAAAAGCACTAGTGCGCGAAAACCAACTTTCCGCACGCTAAACAGCTAGGTAAAGTAGCACTTTTTGAGCAACTGTATTAAAATAGTTATTTACGATACAAGTGCAGAAAATAGGAAATTCGCACGTGTATCGTACAACGTTTTACAGTACATATGGCTCTTTAAAGTTTCAACATATGCACGGAAAGTGCTCATTTGCGCACTAGTGCGGGAAAGTAACACCATGTGTACTGTAAAATATGTTTCCCATTGTTGGTTTGTGGCGCGTCAAACTTTGACATGCAAAACGCATAAGAAGCGACGAACCAGAATAGACCTTACGCCAATACGTCATGAGATTTTTGATGCCGATATAATTCACAACCAATAATTAAGCTTATGTGGAGAGCAGACTTGCAGAGACAACTTTAGTCTTACCTAACGTATGTGTGTGTAAATATAACCCATAAATAATTACACACTTTGACTGTCTACATCTATTATTGTGCTTTTTTACGTTTAGTTTATAATATAGATTTAGTTTAGTTATATTTCGTTTTATTATGTAACTTATTACCCGACTGCCGAAGGAAAGGGGGGTTATGTTTTTCGAGCGTATGTATATATGTATGTATGTTTGTATGTATGTGTGTATGACTTATTCTTTGGCACGCCCTGCATCCTAAACCGTTTGACGGATTTCGACATATATGAGGTGTCGTTCCTCTTAATCGTGGGAGTGACATATAGGTTATAATATTTGCGAAAAAACAGTTGGGTTTTGTGAAAAATCTTTTTTTTTGTTCTTTTATTTGCATATGAAAACAACAATTAAACATTAATGTGTACATCTATTAATAGTCCGATCTCTAGTTTTTCGAAAGACATGTTTAAATTGTATCAACAAAAGGCACAACATCTGCTGCTGATCTGATATCGCTTCTAGGCCCGCGTTAACGCACAAGAGTAATGTCGCGCGACAGGTCGTGCGACTTTGGCGCTTCCCCCCTACGTCGCCGACAGCTATCTCTTGAGATTACGCCTCTGCATAAACGCGGCCTAACTTTGCACGCGCGTAAGGAAAACGTAAACAACCGAAGTCTAAACAGTATGAGGCGATATGTAGAGCCATTACTTTGGTATGTTATGCTCTTTAAGGTTAATGACCACTTTAATGACAAATTACGACTGGGATGAGTGAGCAATTTTATTATGTTTATTGGACAATGCACGATTCGTCGTGGCCAAAAGTATGAATTCATCAAATTAATTGAACGAGCGAGCGAAGCGAAAAGTTCTCCGTTTCAGCTTGGGCAAAAAAAATATCGTATCTCCGGCTGTTCTCCTCTACGTCGCATTTCTAACCTAAGTGTACCTAGTGACCTGCTTTGCACTTCGTAAATCGTGGGTTCGGTTCCCGCAACAGACACACACAGAGTGGTAAACAATTTTATTGTTCTTGTCTTTAAGACAAACATGTATTGTCTTAAATTGGTATGTATCTAAATTTAAATAAGTCTTATCTTATTTTCACTCCATACCTACTTATAGTAGAACAAAATTACACATTCGTTGTTTTCGAAACTGACTCAGACTTGGCCGTTTTCAGATTTTTACTTTATTTCGACCTAAAGACAAACCTTCGAGCCAAATTTCAGGTCGGTACGGCCATTGGAAGATAGACCCATTTAGTTCATTATGACTTCATAGTAGAACAAAGTTACACCTTCGCTATTTTTAAAACTGACTCACACTTGGCCGTTTTCAGATTTTTCCCTTTACTTTGACCTTAAGACCTATCTCCATGCCAAATTTCAAGTCAGTATTGGAAAGTCTCGCTTGCCTGTTATACGGCTCATAGAGCCACTAGTTTAGTAGGTAGGTAAGGAATCATTATATACGAGGGCTAAGTAGGTATGAATTGAACTGAACCGAATGATATACCTACCTCCATTAGGGCTTCCAAATACCGGACCTTTCGCAAATATATGTAGTACACCCTATAGTTGAAACTAAGAAGTGACAGCTAAGTATTGGTATGCCAGGGTAGAGTAGAAATTTTAGGTAGTAGGGGCAAGGCAATTTTGTAGGCAAGTATCTAAAACATTTTTATGATAAGGTGTTGCTATAGAAGTCTATAAATATTGTATACTATAATTTTCGGGTGGAATCGAGAGTTCCAGTAGCTGCGATTAATAACACTCAATCAATCTTTGCACCTAGTACTATATACATACTTCTATAGCGGTAAAGCTCCGGCCAGTCCGCGTACGAAGTCTTACCTCCATAAATTGTTTAGTAGTATCCCGTTTATGTCGGAAAATGACGTACGAGTACAACGAGTAAGTAGATGTTTATCTGTGCTTCTTAAGTTCTTCCTCAATAAAAAACTCGGGTTAGAAAGAAGTGGAGATTTATTGCCCGCATCTGTCAGCTAACCTAAAAGGGCTGATGGGGTTTCGCTTTTCTTGGCATACTACAACGTAGGTACTTTTAATTCGGAAAAGCTAGAAGTTTTTTTTGAAGTTAATTTAATAAGGTTGGTTATCTTGTCTGCTGCCCAGCGGACATCATAACATAACCCATGGATGGCTGCTACTCCAGCTGGACGACACACACGTTCCCGAGTTTCAAGCACGGGAATAATAATTAGGTAGGTATTATATATATATGTGTGTGTGTGTATAAATCAATGACCAATGGTCATTGGTATAATAAACCCTCCAAATATTGAAAGTGTGAATGAAAACGTTTGGCTTTTAGTTTTACTTACCACACAATACGAAAAAGCGGTTGAAGATATTTGTTTAAAAACTGGCACAAAAGTATCAAATCAAATCTAAGTATATACATACATATATAAAAGAAGAAGTCCTGACTAACTGACTGACTCATCAACGCACAATCGAAACTACAAATGTTAGAGAGTTGATTTTTGCACAGTAGGTTACTTTTATAACGTGGACTAGGGATAGGACAGGATTTTTCGAAATTCTACCCCTGAAGAGGGGTTAAATAGGGGTAAAAAGTTTGTATGGGGGAAACTTTTTAGGGTTCCGTAGCCAAATGGCAAAAAACGGAACCCTTATAGATTCGTCATGTCTGTCTGTCTGTCTGTCTGTCTGTCCGTCCGTATGACACAGGCATTTTACTCGAAAACTATAAGGTGTATTTGAATAAAGTTTTGAGGATAGGTGTATTTTGATAACCGCTACATAGTTATCTAATTAAAAGGGCAAAAATTTTTTTTTAAGAATGCACTCCATACATAAAACTGAAAGTAAAAAAAAATTTGTAAGCCCACGTGTATCACTAGATAGGCCTTCCAAAATAAATATAAGGTTTCTCAGCAATTTTTTTGATTAAGTGAAAAGAGTCGGAGATTAATCGCCCCGGAAGTCATTAAAATTGTGTGTCCCCTCTAATTTTGGAACGGTGTATTTAAAAAATATGAAAAAAATCATGGACATAGGATTTATTAAATTATTTTGATCAAGATCGGTTCAGGGGTTTTCGAAATATTGCTGAAAAACTGCTTTCCTTAAAGAAAAGGACGTAACTGCCGCAAGATTTCTGTGACGATACGACCTTTTTAATAGGCACGGAACCCTTCGATTTGCGTGGTCCGACACGCACTTGTTTATTATGACTCTGTCCAAAGATACGTTGAAGATCGATCATAGCTAAGAATACCTCTGTCTACTGTATAAATAAAGCCATACTATGCCGTCAAGTCAAGGCTGAGGCGTTCGGGAAATAATTGAAGCACGGATAGTGGAAGAAAGAGCACCCTCGACGCCTATCCGCCCTGACGTTAGGTACGTGGAAATCACTTTATTGCGGTAGGTAACCTACTTACTCAGGGGATATTATATATATATTATTTAATGTTAATTCAGCAGTATTTTTGTGCAAATGGACTGTTCCAAACCGAACATGATAATATTACTCGCACTCTCTTGCAATGTATCTAAGTAAGTAGGTGGTACAATAGGTTCATATTTTTTTGCAATTTAGGAATATTTTTGAATCCAGGTTTGAGGCATCTCTCGCTAAGATCAAAGGAAGCCTAAATAGAGATGTTCGGAGTTGTGAGAGTATTTAGAGTTGGGTATCATCTTGCTCTTCTCTTTTCTAGGAACACATCGCAGGTAAGTTGGCATGACGCATGACATGCTTTGTTCCTCGGACTCGGTGAACAAACAAATTGAGGTCGTCCTTGCACACGGCCCGCTTGATAGACACTGGCAACAGTGCCAACAGATGGAATCGGGCGTTGCTACTCAAACAGCGTCACATGCTCGTTCCCAAGACTTTAATGGTAGATGGTAGATATACCCGCCGTTTCCTCGTGGTCCCTCTGATTTGCTCCACCAATGGGAGCACGAGGAGGGTGACTTGTTTTTTGTGGGCCCACTGCTATTTCTCTATTCCCTGTATAACTTTTTTTATATGTACTTATTAATTGTTATAAGATCGCACGCCGAAGAGTTAAAAACACCGTGACCCTCGGCCCGTGCGGTCCCAGTGCGCATAAGTTACTTGCAGAAATCGCGAAACGTCTGGTTGATGTAGGTAACTGGTGACCGCCCCCTCGAGGGTGCCCGCCTTGTCGGGGCGGGGGGGCTTAGTAACCGTGGACTGCAACCCACGGCGAAGCTAAGAGGCACCCAGGGCCGGCCTGTGTGGGGCCTGCTGGCTGGCCCGAGGAGAGCGCTCCTAGCGGGCTGTGCATTGCCCGCTTAGGATGCGTTGGGCAGGGACCGCAGCAGATAAGGAGTACCTCCTTATCTTCTGCGGCCGAGGCGGGATCGCAGGGGGAGAGGCGTGTTGGTATAACGGTGCGCCACTCTCCCTACCCCCTGCGAACTTGGCGGGGCCGTTCCGCGGAAGCGGCATTGGTGGGGCCGCAGAGGAGGAGGAATGCCGGTATTACGGTGCGCCGCTTTCCCTATCTTCTGCGGCCGAGGCGTGGTCGGTGGCGGAACCACATACCTGATCCGCCACCGGGTGCTGGAATTTCCCGCACCCATGATCTCCTCGTAGCGGACTCAGGGGGGTCCGCTACTGAACGTGTGGAGATGGAGGAGGCAGGCGCGCCAAAACATCTGGCGTGCCTCTCGTGGAGGGCCTTCGGGCGTCCGCGAGGGAGCCGCTTGTGGGTGGCTGCCGCCGGCGGGGTCGCGGATGTGTGCGCAAGCGTTCCCGTGACCTCGCCACATGGCGGCGAGGCGGCAAGTGGGGGGGTTTTTAGTGGGTATAACGTGAGTCTCATCAGCTTATACGGGAGTCCCACATAACCACTCGGGTCACCCCCTGCACCCGGGTGGTATGCGTAACGCATTTCCCCCCCCTAAACAAAAAAAAAAAAAAAAAAAAAAAAAGGTAACTGACCGAAGAGCTGGTGGCTTCCTCGCGCAACGCAACAGCATTGCAATTCAGCGAGGAAATGCCAGCCTCGTCGGTACAATGCCTCGAGGGCCTTTTTAGGGTTCCGTAGCCAAAATGGCAAAAACGGAACCCTTATAGTTTCGTCATGTCCGTCTGTCCCTCCCCTCTAATTTTTAAACGGTGTATTTTAAAAATATGACAAAAAAAACATGGACATAGGGCTTATTAAATTCTTTCAGCGAAAATTATTTTGAACAAGATCGGTTCAAAGGTTTTCGAGATTTTGTTGAAAAACTGCCTTCCTTAAAGAAAAGCACGTAAGTGCCGTAAGATATCTGTGACGATACGACCTTTTTAATAGACACGGAACCCTTCGTTTTGCGTGCTACGACACGCACTTGGCCGGTTTTTAGATTTAACTTAGGGCGTGGCCACATGTCCACGACACGGCGCCGTAAACGTAAAACGACGCGGTGTCGCGTCGGAGCGCGGCACGTTATCCACCGTGCTAATTTACGTTGCCGCGTCGTGAAATCACACGTTACTGTCCACGACACGGCGCCGTAAACGTAAAACGACGCGGTGTCGCGTCGGAGCGCGGCACGTTATCCACCGTGCGAATATACGTTGCCGCGTCGTGCAAACACACGTTGCGCGTCGTGCAGACCCACGTTGCCACGTCGTGCAGATACCCGCCGCGTCGTCATGACAGTCTGACAGTGCAAGTGCAACGCGCACGGCGAGATAAAGTCAAACACCAATCCATTCTTAAGCCTTTGTTCAAGATGGTTGAGGATATAGATTCCGATTTGTTAATTTCTTTGGTAGAAGAACGTCCAACGCTCTGGGATAAAACAAATGACGATTACAAAGATAAATTTTTAAGATCTAGTGCATGGAAAGAGGTCTGCCAGATTATTTTTGATGGGTTTGAAGACAAAACAAGCAAAGAAAAGACAAAACTCGGTAAGTACCTACTTATTTATTTATTTCTCTAAACTACTAAAACTGACATAAAAAATAATCAAAAGCTTCTAAAAATGCGGAAATTTCTTTTTTACACTCAAGTATTAATATAAATAATTTTTAAAAAAAATTTCATCTCGTTACAAGGTATTATCTATTAAACAATGTAGGTACAAGTACATAATTACAATAATAAAATTAACTTAATACAAGTTAATGTTAAAATAAAACTGTATCTAAATAAAACCTACAACAACCTTAAATATAAATACAAAATTAAAGCTAAATTATAAGTAACTTAAATTGTAGCTTTATTATTTATTTCTTTAAATTATTCAGTAGCAGATGTGGATGTAGCAGAAAAAAACCTACTTTGCTTAAATTTTCGTTGATTGCCAGCTGAGTGCTCCAACATCACTGGAAAAATATTTGCAGAATTCATTTCTTATGTTGACGGGGTTTGTAACGGAATCGTTATTTGTTAAATGTTGTAACTCTAAAAAATCATCGTTAATAAAGATTTTTTCAGGTGCTTTTACTCCATCTCGATTAACAACAAAATTGTGCAATACACAACATGCCTTAATAATATCGGTCGCAAAATTATATTGCAAATTCAGTGGTCGATGAAATATTCGCCATTTATTTGCCAATATACCGAAAGTACACTCTACATATCGTCTTGCGCGACTCAAGCGGTAATTAAAAACTCTTTGTTGTACAGTCAAATGCTTTCCTGGGTAAGGATGATTCATAATAGAAAGATATGGATTTATCCAATATTTTCTTTTCCTCTGCTTTTTCTTCATGCTTCTTCTTAAAAGCAACAAGAGCAGAATACGTGTGATAGGATCCATGTCGAATTGAAAACTGATCGCAAAATATTTTGAAGATGTACGAGTAGCTGCGGCGTCGTGATCGAACGTGGCACCGCACCGTGCATCTACTCAACTCAACACGGCAACGTTAATCTGCCCGGCGCGCGGTGCGACCTGCGGTGCCCGGTGCAGTAAAGTGTGTTTTCACGACGCGGCAACGTATATTCGCACGGTGGATAACGTGCCGCGCTCCGACGCGACACCGCGTCGTTTTACGTTTACGGTGCCGTGTCGTGGACAGTAACGTGTGTTTTCACGACGCGGCAACGTAAATTAGCACGGTTGGTAACGTGCCGCGCTCCGACGCGACACCGCGTCGTTTTATATTTACGGCGCCGTGTCGTGGACATGTGGCCACGCCCTTAGTATTAATTTAATTTAGTAAATGTTAATCGTCGCTCACGGAACAATGGTGTCCCAGACCTGAGGAGGGAGGCATGCGTGGAGCCAGCAGGTACCTTCAACGTACCTACTGATACAAAAAGTGTAGAGTCCCTTTTAGCTATTTAATGAAATGCAGGTACACCAGATATGTATTATTATTACGTTCGCGAAACACTAGATAGGTTAGGTTTGTTAGGTAGTTTCAGAAACCGCCCAGAAATAGGAGCCCCAGTAAGCTCCGTAGAAACTCTTAAGTGACCATGGACCACTAGTAAAAGGCGGTTTTTTTTAATTACCCATAGTCCCACTCTAGTGAAGTGGGTCTACTTGGACAAAAGAGGTACTACTATATTTATTACTAGCTTCTGCCCGCATCCGCGTGGAACTCGTTTATATCGTGGCTCCATACAAACTTTCATCTCCCATTTCACCTCTTTAGGGGATGATTTCTGGGATTCATACCGAATTTTATCTCAATCAACTCAGCTGTTTTAGCGTGAATAGGTAACAGACAGACAGACATACACACTTTCGCATTTATAATATTAGTATGGAAGTAGTATGGATATAAAGGAAGTATAATTTAATTGATATAGAAAGCAGTGGGACCACGAGAAAAAAGTCTCCCTCGTGGTTCCAAGCACTGGTGAGACAAATCAGTGGGACCACGAGAAAACGGCGGATATACCTGTCGAAGGTTTGGCAGCACTAAGCTGGTAGCCGGGGAACTCCGTATGTCGAGGAAAGCGCCTATGAGTGTTAAGATTCGCTGGACCTCCGGTTCTTCCGGGTCACTATCAACGAAGCTAAAGTAGTCCTCTGGAGTTGCAGGCGTCCATATGCTACGGTAATCACTTGCCATTAGACAGACCGTACTTCGATAACAATAGCGAAGTTTGTATAGCGTCAACTCTGTCGCTCCAATATATAGGTACCTAAGTGCGATAGGAATGGAGATAATAACTCCATTTTCCTGTTACCCTCAAGGATCGTGTATACGGCGAGCTAGTGAACCTGCAGGCTGATCTCTATGCTGACGCCGTGTGTAGGTAATTGCGATACATCAGTGTTAACTCAGTTAGCGGACTCGTGTCGTGATCACGGGTGCGGTGCGGCCTCGCTGCGTGTTCCGGAGGGCACATCGCGGGCCCTGCCCCGACATTAACCAACAATTTATGTAACTAATACACCTCCTGCACAATAGCTACGAGTTACAAATTGTTTTTTTTTAATGCTACGGCAGTGGCAAACAAGCATGCAGTCAAGCATCAGGCGATCGTATGCAGACACCTTAGCCTATGGACGCTTGCGATTCCAGAAGAACCGCAAGATTTGAGGATTCGTTGTGTTGATGGCTGACGAACGCTGGTCCCTCACTCTCAACACAAAACATCATCAGGAGCGCTGGCTGGTGAATCACCACATACCTACTGAGCAAGTAGTGGCGTTATTATAGCAGAGCTACGGTCTACTGTAATTCTTTAACCTTTTGACAGCGAGGGTGCAAAACAAAACGGTGCCCAACGGAGGTCTGAGGCCAGAACAAAAACTATAGCCAGACAAAATATGAATAAAATGAAACTTCTGATAAATATTGTCATGTCAAAATTAATGTACGTGTCATGAACTATTAAAAAAATGAGTCAAGTTACTTGTAAAGCTTTTTATTACATAAAATTAACGAAAAAGCGCAAAGCGAACGCGCGGCTGTGGCCGTCCGTGGCTTCAGTGGCACGAGTTTTCGTCCGCGTCCACAGCCGTCTTTAGCTCTCAAAAGGTTAATACGGGGCATATCATGCTGATGTCAGCCTGTTTTTATTCGACTGCCGAAGGAAAGGAGGGTTATGTTTTTCGAGCGTATGTATGTATGTATCTATATGTGGCACGCCCTGCAGCCTAAACCGTTTGACGGATTTCTACATATGAGGTGTCGTTGGATTCCTCTTAATCGTGGGAGTGACATAAGCTATAATATTTGCAAAAAAGCACTTGGGTTTTTTGAAAAATCTTTTAATTAGTTGAGTACTTCGGCCGAGGAGGAGACAGCAGGATGAGCTGGACGTATTTCAATGTCACAGTTTGGCGAGTTTATATAAAAACTATAAAATGTAATTTCTTTTTTCTTAAATAAATAAATAAAAATGTGACCAGTCACCAGTCAGAATTAGCATTGGATCGGGATAGTTGGAGATCTAGGGAGTCTTTGCCCAGCAATGGGACACGACTTGGGATTTTTTTTTTTCAGTTAGTATTAGTAAGTACTTCAAATGGCATCCACGACCACCGACGTGGACATGACAGTTGCAGCTCCTTTAAGCCTGCATCACACTGGCGCGACCTGCAGTGGCGATCCGTTGTAAATTTGACAGCTAATGACAAGTTTACTATTGACCGCGGCGGCCAGCTTGTGAGAGGCCTTACTTATGTTGCTAAGTGTTGTTACATGCATTAATGTCTCTGGTGATATAGAGATTAGGCCTGTATCTACTACATACTCTACAGAGTACTGAGAAGATAGGACCTACACCTACGTTGTTAACGTTTTGTATTTAGTTGGGAAGCAGTAATTACCGTCTGTTTATTAGTCTGCCTGAATGAAGAAATAGCTATCATTATATCAGATTGCGATTGTCGGTAATTATATAATAATTTACATTAAAAACAAAGCTTTAACCGACTTTTATTAGGTTGGATGATGGGAACTATGAGAAATTGAGGGAACTCCTCAAATATAGAAGGCACGCATGTAGTAATTTCGATATTTTCTATTATAACTAGTGTATTTACACCCGGAAATCACAAATTTGGTGAATGGAACTGATGATGAAGACCACAGATGAGTTATGGAACTCGTGCTTAAAACTGTAAAAGTACGTTACTGATTCTGATATGATTCCGTTGAAATAGCAACTAATGAAGTCCTTGATGCTGCATGTAGGCAGTGCCTTACAATACATCTGACTTCATATTTATGTTTATTTCTCTCTCGCCTATCCCAATAATATATTAGTATGTAGTTTATATATTAAAATTGTAGGACGTTTCCGTGAGTCACCAACGGTGCTGGCTGAAAATCAGAGCTGTTAGTTGTTTCATGTTTTATATGTTTTTAGAGTTCCGTACCACAAAAGGAAAAAAACGGAACCCTTATAGGATCACTCGTGCGTCTGTCTATCCGTCTGTCACAGCCGATTTGCTCCGGAACTACTGGACCGATTGAGTTGAAATTCGGTAAACAAATGTAAATTGGTGACCCAAAGATGGACGCGTAAAGTAAATTAATGAATTCTGAACAAGGAGGCCACTTTTGGGGGGTAAACTGGAAAATTAAAAAAAAGTTTCGCAAACTGTATTATGTGACATATCAAATGAAAGGGGTTGTTGTAAGCATCTCAGATAAAAAAAATATAATTTTAGAAAAAACAGATTTGAAGTAATTTAGGAAAAAAGACGAAAATTGATCATTCCCCACCTTATCTCCGAAACTACTAGGCTTAAAATTCTGAAAAAAAATATAGAAAATAGTTCCTTGCCTAAAGATTACAATCTACCTATAAGAAGTTTGAGTATTCAAAGTAACGGGAATATTCTCAATATTTTTGTGTATTTTGTATGGAGCGCATGGTGCTTAGAGCGTAGCAATTTTACGGAACCCTCACCACGCGAGTTGAACTCGCACTTGTCCGGTTTTTTTTTTAAGTCGGTTAAAAAAACTTAACCACGTGATACGGAAGTCTTGGTCCGTGAGTCTTGCTCGAACTTGACCTGCTTTTCATCGCAATACCAATGCCACGCCACGGGCATAATTAGCTAATGACTCCTGTGCGCCGATATGAAACAGAACGAATTCTGGCGCGATTCTCGATCGTAGGTAAGTGCACTAATAGGTTTTTGAACTCGTGCGTTGCGTTATTTTTCTTTGATGGCGTGTCCATCAAAGTAGTGATACCTACAGATTGTATAAGAAGATTAAAAAGGTGCGTTATCCGATTTTTCTTCGACGTCGAGTAAAGCAGCAGATTTAGCAAATCCTAGTTGAAAGTCCCGGGTAGAGCACTCCTGAGGGGAGACGCCCGGACCCACCCACCCCCGACTTTCACTCTCGCGCGTCGGGGTTTCGGTAAACTCCGAAACACCGCCTGTGCCCAACCGGGCTGCAGGCGGTTATGCCCCTTACCCACGCGGCGTTAAGTGCGAGTTTGTGGCGAGCACTTAAATGGTGCGAGGCCGGAATAATTTTAAGCGATGCGTCTAGGGCATAAGAGTCGACACGTCTCACGCGGTTCTACGGGCTGTAACGTTGTTTTTAAGACCGAGATTGGTGCTCAGTTGTTTGGCGCGCAAAGTACTCTGCTTCCAAAGAGACGCCGTGTATCATATCCCTCGTCACCCGGCAACGCACACAACTTACAAATATCATATAGGTAGGTGTCTAAGACAACTCGAAGTCAGTTCAGAAGTTCATGAAAGAAACCGGACCAGTGACGTGGTGTCTGAAGAACTAGGTTGCCACCGTCTTGCTTATTTGAAGACTTAATTATTCCGCAAGTAAAGTAAGCCTAATTAACTGTGGCTTGCGTTGTGTGACGCGTCACCACACCAACCAATGCCGGACACATTAAAGTTATCAAGGGATCTGTGAAGTATAAGTACTTGTACTAGTTCGCAACAATGTGCTAACAACGCGAACGCAAAATTAAAAAGGTGTAAGTATGTAAACGGTGCCTTCCTTCTTCCTAGCTTTGCGGCCTTGTCGGTTGTGGACATTATCAACAGAAAGAGCTGCTCCTAGGACTAAGATTCAGATAGGTACCTAATCTGCTCTCCACTCGACTCGACAGATTACTGAATGTATCTCAAGAATGCTCGGACTACAAGAAAAAAGTTACTAGGTATGTACTTATATGGATTAATCTTAGCGGGTGGGTCACGACTTGGTAACTACTTAACTGTGAACACATTTGAAGATATGTATCAATCAGAAAACATATATTATAAACATGGGCCTTATTGCTATTTATTATCAATTGCACGCTTACGTAATGCGATCCGATAGATAAGTACCTAGGTTACTCCGTTCAGTAGCTTGCATATTCAGCGTGATTTATTGCTTCAACTCTATTCTAAACTATTCGTGGTGTAGGTAGAAGAACAACAACCAGCTCACATAGGTATAGGTACCCACTACTAAGTATGGTACCTAGTAGCTAATACCTACTCTATCATGAATTAAACCATTTAAGGTAAAACTTTCTACCAACAATTCATGGGTAGATACCTAATATTATAAGAATTATAACCCACAGTGGCAGAGGATAATAAATTCAGCTGACGCCTT
Organism: Epinotia nisella; assembly: GCA_932294315.1. Taxonomy (NCBI): domain Eukaryota; kingdom Metazoa; phylum Arthropoda; class Insecta; order Lepidoptera; family Tortricidae; genus Epinotia; species Epinotia nisella. Next base: position 16,775,770 of record OW028677.1, on the reverse strand, counting down.
TGTTTGTATTGTTCAGGTTTAGTTGTGCGAGTGTTGCGCTTTAGCTAACCGCAGGGCATACGGGTAGATACTTCGCGTGCTATATGCACCTATAAGAAACGACGCAAGAGTAAGAGCAAAGACAGAGGAGCAGACCTCGGCCGGCAAGCGGCGCGCGCGGCTACCCTACGGCGTTCGCGATAAGGCCCACAACGCTGCGCGCGCCTGCTGACCTCACCGCGCCGACCGCCGGCAAGTAATAAATATGTAACACTGATAAACCCGCAGAAGCGATGACCGGCGTATTTAGGGATTCTCGGCAAACAAACAGCGGGTCATCGCGCCCCGCTCGAGGCCGTCGGGATAGGCCGACGCCGGCGTCAACACCGGCTATTTCTGGTCGCTAGGCAACAGGATCGCGCCGAAATAGCGCGGCGTGCAGATATAACGAGTGTCACGTGTGGTACGTACCTGCAGCGGGCGGATGTTGGTCGGGCGCGGGGGACGGCACTCGTATCGGAGGCGCGCGGCGGACTGACGAGGCGACTGGCGAGCCGGCAGCACGGCGCGGCGACAGCAGCGACCGCCCGCGCCCCGCGCCTGCATTCCGTGCGTCGCCGCCGTCGGGAGCGCCTCCGCTGACATCAGCCCGTATCTCACGCACGCACCGGCCTGTCACCTCTGCGTGACCCTCCCGGGACCGACCCGGCCTGCTGAGCACTCGCTGCGACAGAGGTCGTCGTTCCTGCCGCAGCGTACTCATAATACTTTTCTTTCGTATCCTGAAATAATTCGTGTTCACTTATGCCTACATTTGCTGGGTTAAACTCTACCTTAACTCAAAAAAACACAATCTTGATTTGCGATCGAAGCTTGCCTTGCTTAGATGAAATGATTATTAGGTTTGGAACCAAAGAAGAGCTTTTCGTATGCGAGCCGTGTTTTATGGAGAATCATGTTGATATATATTACTTCATTAGAATTAGTACGTTACTCACCTAGGGCTGTAAAAGGAATGCCTCAGATCTCAGTTATGTGGCACGAGTCGAGGCCAAGGGCGATAATTATGCGATCGGAGGCTTCCTTTATTACCGCCCGCGGTGACCACCTACAACATTTAACGTCTCCCCCTGGCCCTGGCTAGAAAGGAAGTTGAATTTTCTGCTATAGTCCTACTTGTTATGAACAAAATGCTGCACTTTATGATGAAAGCAAGCCGCTTGGCACAGTGGTAGTAGGGACGAAACTAAGTGATTTGACCCGCAGCAGCGCGAGTTTCACCCCTTAGGAAAAGAGATGGCGCCACTTCTTAAAAAATATTTCAAAAAATTCTACAAGCTAAACGAATAGACCAATTTTAATGTATAATACCTCTAATGAAAGCTCATTTTACATATTAGTTATAAAAAAATATAAAATATATATATTCTAAAATCTTTTGGCAAAAAATGGCATGTTAAGTTTTTTTACTCATTTAATTGGTAGTTTTTACTTGATTTCTTAAAATAAATGTATGCAACATGAATGGTTTATTGCACATATATATTACTGATTAAATATCGAGTATTTAAAAAAAAACTCGACACCAATACCTTTCATACTTCATGAAATATTAAAGTTTAAATGTGAGCGTCATTTCTTTAAAACATATTTTAAAAAATTATACAAGCTAAACAAATGGACTAATTTCAAGTATGTAATATCTCAAATGAAAGGGCATTATATAAATTGCTTACAAAAAATAAAATATACTAAAATATAGTGGCAAAAAAAGGCATATTAAGTTTTTTTTTACTTTTTTCGTAGTTTTTAATTCATTTCATTTTAAAAATGCATGCAACATGTATGTTTTAATGCATATGTATATTACTGGGTTAATAAAAAGTATTAAATAAAATTAAACATAAATATCTTTCATAGTTCACGAAATATTTTAGTTAAATTGTGCGCGCTCTTCTTACAAATAAATTTAAAGAAATATTTAAGCGCAACGAGCGCTCTGATTTTAATATTAAATGTGTCTGAAAAGAAATCACTTATTTATTTTCATAAATAAAAAAACTGAATAAATATTTTTTTCCTGGTGCTGAATTACGAAAAAATATAATTACTTTCAAATTTGTCATTATTTTTATTTAAAGTGACTACCTACATTTGAAGACAAAAAATAAAAACTATATCATCCCCAGCATAGTTGGTTCCTATATATATTATATATGTAGCTTAGTAGTTAACGAATTTATGTAAAAAAATTAGCTTTAAATCTGATAGGACTTCTACTCACATTGAAAAGTTATATTAACTTAGACAATTACCTATGTAACTTTTCGAAATAAAACACTATTTAATACATACATGTTTATCAAATATTTCTATTAAAGTTTAAATTTCCTCTTCGCGTTCACCGGTATATGTAGAACTGAAAATGAAAAGTCGTTTTGAAGTAGTCGTACCATTCCAATACTACATAATCACTAATCTTTTATACATGGACCGGTTGTTGTTGATGTTGTTAGATTACTGTTGATTTATTATTGTGCCTAGTTGATTACTATTAGACCTAAATTTTTGTGCCAGCTAGTGGAAATCAGTGATCAGCATACAAAATAACTCTGCATTGAAAATGATATGAACTCACTTTTGATTTGTACAGCCACCTTTGCAGGATTTACAGTGGGCAGTGCATAGTAAGCTGACGCGACGTCACCCACAACGCATAGTATCACAGCCAGATTTGCAGCCACAATGGTCCAGGAGGCTTAACTCAGACCAAATCACCGTAACTGCCGACCATTGTGGAGTCCAAATCTCCATCCCCAAGAAGATGGACATTGAATGGAAACTTCTGTATTTAGAGCGTTTCCCCATCCGTAGCCGGCTTGTTAAGCTGCACCCAGTGGCAGCAGTCAGCGGCATGGTTCTAGAGAGCATCTCAAGAGCTTGTTTTTTGAAGCAAACAAGTCCTTGCGAACTTCATAAAAAACAGCTGACTGAGTGGGCCACGTATGAAGAAACGCTCTGAATTGAGAAGTTTCCATACCATGTTCATTTTCTTGGGGATGGACCAAGGCAAAAGAGAGTTGAATGCCACAATGGTCGGCAGTTACGGTGATTTGATCTCAACTAAACCTCCTGGACCATTGTGGCCGCAAATTTGGCTGCGATACAATGAGCTATGGCTGTCGTCGCATCAGCTTACCATGAAATGCCTATTGTAAATCCTGCAAAGGTGGCTGTACAAATCAAAAGCAAGTTAGTATAATTTGCAATGCAGTTTATGCAGTGTTATTTTATACACTTACCTCTTATTTCCACTGCCTGGCACTACATATTAGGTCTAATGGTAATCAACGAGATCTGTACAAAAATAATCCAACAGTAATATATAGCAACCAGTCCATATATTATTTCAGTCATTTTATAGTATTGGAATGGTTCGTGTACTTCAAAACGCCTTTTCCTTTTCAGTACTAAGCATATCTACCTGTGAACCCGAAGAGTAAATTTAAGATTTAATAAAGATATTTGATAAAGATTTAAACAAATAGTCTTTCATTTCAAAACGCAACATGCATGACACATCTAAGTTATCTAATATATTTTATTTTTAACGTGAGTATCCTTTCAGATTTAAGGCTAAAAATTTACATAAATCCGCTAACTATTAAGCGAAATATATCCAGATCCAACTATGTCAATGTCAATGTAGTTTTATGTTTTGTCTACAAACTTTAAATGGAAATTGGCATAGTTATTTTACTATTTTTAAAGTATTCATATTTTTTTCGTAATTCAGCAGCAGGAAAAAACTTTTTATCTTGGATTTTTTCATGTATTTTTTTATTTTTTATAATAAATTAAGCATGTTTCTTTCATATGACACATTAAACATTAAAATCATATCACTCGCTGCGGTTGGAGATTTCATTAATATTTTTTTAAGAAGTATCGCGCACGTTTGAACTTAATATTTCGTGAACTATGAAAGATATTTATGCCTGGTTTCTTATAACACCTACTTTTTCTTTACCCAGTAATATACGTACGCATTAAAACATACATGTTGCATACATTTTTTAAATGAAATGAAGTAAAAACTACCATCCAAGTAAAGAAAAAAAACTTAATTTGCCAGGTTTTGCTTAAAATAATTGGCATATATATTATTTTTATTTTTTTGTAATTAATATATACAATGCGCTTTAATTTGAGTTATAAATCATTGAAATAAATTCATTCGTTTAGCTTGAACAATTTTTAGAAATATTTTTTAAAGAAATGACTCTCACATTTAAACTTTAATATTTCGTGAACTATAAAAGGTATTGGTGTCGAGTTTTTTTTATAATACTTGTTATTTACCCAGTAATATAATCATACATAAAAATATACATATTATATAATTTATTTTATGAAATCAAGTAAAAACTACCAATCTAGAACAAAAAAAAAACTTAATTTGCCATTTTCTGCCAAAAGCTTTCAATTATTTTTTTATTTTTATATTTTTATATAGAGTGTATATAATGAGCTTTCATTTGAGATATTAAACACTGAAATTAGTCTATTCGTTTAGCTTGTATAATTTTTTGAAATATTTTTTAAAGAAGTGGCGCCATCTCTGTTCCTAAGGGGTGAAACTTCCGCTGCTGCGGGTCAAATCACTCAGTTTGGTCCCTACTATCACTGTGCAAAGCGGCTTGCTTTCATCACAAAGTGCAGCATTCGGCCAAAAAATCGCCATAACAAGTAGGACTACTAGCGTAACGGGCGGTAATAGGCTTATGTCCTAAATTTTTTTACGATGCCATTCGAACCAGTTTTTGGAGAGGAACAAATGTTTGTATGGGAGCAACTACAATTAAAGAACATAAATAACCAAAAAATTTAGTTATAAACGAACCTCGCTGGTGGCAGCCGAAACGTTTCATACACCTAATTGACATTGAAGTATAGAATAGAATATAATACTTTATTGCTCTTATGTTGACCTACATCAGGTCTTAATTATCACAGTTTATGGTACACTCAGCGTCAAATATTCTGTAGCAGTCAAAGTGGCCAAATAGTTCGGTACACCATACTATAGTTATTTGTGTCACAAGGGAGCAAAATAGTATATTTACGGCGAGGGCGGTGTATTGAATCCTGAGCGTAGTGAGGGATTCAAGTGTTAACGCCCAAGACGAAAATAATTTTGCTCCTGAGTGACACATGTAACTTTTCACACCGATTATGAGGAAAATTGAACGAATATCAATATTCATTATTATATAATTTATATACAATAACATCATAGTTTTGATTTCAGTAAAACGTATAGTTTATTGTGACAATTTTTTCAAATATTACGAAAAATTCTCAAGTTTTAATATGTAAATGTACCTATAACGTTGCTAAAACTTGAAATATGTTCGTTTTTAATCGATTACGATGAAATTACAATCGATTATTTTCTTAAGATCTGTGTTCAATTGGCACATTGCGTAAATGCTACTACATGCCAATGAATAAATTAAAAAAGTAGCTTGAACAGAAAAGTGGCATTTTGCTCCCTCTCGTCGGGGACCAAAACTTACTTTTCTGAATGAGAGGTGTGAAAAATATATGGTGTACCGAACTATTTGACTACTTTGGTTGCTACAAAGTATTTGACGCTGAGTGTACAACATCTGTCAGGGTATTGGAATTCCTTGTCTCAAACGTAGAAAAACAAAAGAAATCGCATCAGTAGTTTGTCTAAAAAAATGGTTTTCCTTTTTATATGATTTACTCAAAAACCACAAGCATTTGAGGGTTAAAATTTAGTAAAAGTAATACATAACTATATTAAGGTTAATAATCTGGTAAAAGGATTTTTTTTTCGCTAAGGACAGTTTGACCATGCTTGTCGGCTATACCCTTTACTTTTGGACAATAATAAAAATGCATATTTTTTCTCAACTTTCATATTTCTTCAAATATTCGTAATTAATACTTTATTACAATTTTTTATGGTTTACTATCCATTTAGCAACACTACGTTATCAATTTTAACACGAGGAAACTACCCTATTGCCACTTTATGGATAGATAAAGATCTCTTCATTGAGCGTTCCATACAAAAATGCCGTAGACACGTCAAATTGTCCAAGTGTCATTTTCTCATTAGCTGCGGTACTCAAGAGAGCTCTAATGGTGCTTGTCTTGGCTACCGGGCTGAAGGTATCGTAATAATCAAGGCCTTTTTTCTGCGAAAAACCTTTTATAACGAGTCTAGCCTTGTATCTTTCGATACTGCCATCTGGGTTAGTTTTTATTTTGTAAATCCACTTGCAAGGAATGGCTTTGCGTTTAGATGGTAGATCAACCATTTCCCACGTGTCATTATCCTTCAGCGAATTTAACTCTTCATTCATTGCTTTTATCCATTTATCTTTGTCAGTACTGTTCATAGCTTCTTTGTATGTTTTAGGCTCCGGATTAACTTCATCATCTCTACTCACGATCATAACAAAACCATCGTATCTAGAGGGAGGTTTGAGGTCTGATCTGCTTCTGAGTGTCTTAAGTCTTTCATTTTCTATCTCCTGTGCAGATAAATACTCATCACTTTCAGGTTCTATCTCCACCTCTCTTATCGATTCAATAGATCTGTCGAAATCGTTTTCAACACTCAAACTGTGATCAGCATCTTCTTCATCGTCAGTAACAGAGGGATGTTCTGCGGCTGATGTCGATGCGACTGGATCCAGGTAAGGAGGTTGTAGAATGATTTCATTACGTGGTGAAAAAGTTCTCTCCTGAAACGTTACATCTCGAGATCTTATGAGTGTACTGTTTTCTTTGCACCAAATTCTGTATCCATCATCATTGTCATATCCAATTAAGACTCCTTTTACGGCTTTCTTGTCCATTTTCTTTCTATTACATTTGGGGATGTGGGCGTAGCAGGTGCTTCCGATAATTCTCAAATGTTTGATATTGGGTTTCTTACCGAACCAGAGTTCATAAGGTGACTTTCCTTCTTGGGTCGGTCCAGTGCGGTTCAGGATGTAAGCGGCAGTATTGACAAGTTCAGCCCATAGGCCCTGAGGCATTTCTTCATGCGCATGCATCATGGCTCTTGCTGACTCTACAATCGTTCTATGGTCACGCTCGCAGCAACCGTTCTGTTCCGCCGTATAAGGCATTGTCAATCTTTGACGTACTCCGTTCTTGTGCAAAATTTTCTGAACTCTCGCATTATCAAATTCACCGCCATTGTCGCTAAGAATTTCTTTTACAATATGTCCAGTAGCATTAGTCTCTGCCAACATTTGCTCAAGTTTTTCATGAACTTCTCCCTTTTCTTTCAGAAAATAGATTTGCCGATATTTTGTAAAGTCGTCTTTAAAAAGAACATAATATTTGAATTTGGAAAATGAATTCTTGAACGGGCCACATACGTCAGTGTGTAACAGCTCTCCAGGCTGTGACGCACGTTCCCTAGTGCCAAACTTGCGTCGATGGGTTTTGCCAAATACACATCCCTCGCAGAGTTCACTGTCTACTTTCAGCGTTATGCCAAGCTCTGTCTCGACAACCTTCTTAACATGAAACTTATTTTGATGTCCCAGCCTCTCATGATATAATTGCATCTGGTCAGATATCTCTATATGATTAATTTCATGGGAGCCCTTAATGTTTTTGACCTTTAGCTTGTAAAGTCCTCCATTTTTAGCTCGCACTCCAATCAGTAGATGTCGTCCGCCTTCATACTTCATTATACATTCTTGGGTTCGGGATTCAAATATAGTGTTTGTTAATTTGTCCTGAGCTGACAGTACCGAAAACAGGTTCTTCTTAATAGATGGTACATACCACACGTCGTTAAGGGTAATAATCTCTTTAGTACCACGCACGTCAGCTTCGATATCCAGCGCTCCCTTTCCAACAGCCTGAATAGCTGTACCGTTTGCAGTTGTAACTGTGTGGGACGTAGAGAAGCACTCAAAAGTTTTAAATAAGTCTCCTCGATTTGTAACATGACTAGTAGCCCCATTGTCGACATACCAGCTGTCTTGATCGATGCCTTCCACATCATTTACAATTGCCATTAGGTTCATGTTGACGTTTGATGTACTTTGGTTATTTGGCGTGGGTTTGGGTGGTCTCCCATCGGCTAACCATTTCGGACAAGTCTTGACTCTGTGCCCTATCTGTCCGCAATAGTTGCATTTCCTTTTCTTGTCGTTATGCTTGCTTTTATCTTTCGATCTCAGTACTAGAGCTTCTTCAATAATGGTCTCTTTGTTTCCACTTGTTAAAGCCCTTTCATGAGCACACAACTGTGTCGTCAAGTTTTCAATGTTCCGATCGCTCTTATTCATTAACAGCCAGCTCGATTTGAAATTAAAATATTGATCAGGAAGTGTGTCCAAGATTTTGCAAATTAAAAGCATTTCGGGGAGATTGTTACCTTCAATTTCTTTATTCAATTCGTACCAGATGTTTTTGAGCGTTGAGATGTGAGTTGCCATATCGTGATCTTCAGTCTTCTGAAAGCGGAAGAATCTCATGCAAAGTTCATAACTTCGATCCTCCTTGGCTCCATCGTAAAGACGATGCAACTCTGTCCACATTTCACTTGACGTATTGCACCGCATGACCTTGTGCAGGGTTTCTTCGGTCATGTTTGTGGTAAGAATAAGCAAGGCATGACTGTCAAGGCTTTGGTAGTTATCCAATTTCGTCTTATATTCCAACTCGCTTGCTGGTAACGCCGGTGCCGCTGGTGGCTCTGGCTTAGTTACTTTGCCCTGGATTATGTCTAGCGTACCTGGGGTGCTCCGCAAGAGCAGGGAAATCTTGTATTTCCACGTCTGCCAGTTTGTACTTCCTTCTAAGCGCCCAATCTCAAATCGCACATTAGAATTCATCTTGAAAGATGCGCAATTATTATAGGTCACAAAATCCAGTTTCAGCACGTTAAAATATCGTTTTTACGCTCTGCTACCATGTTAAATTAAATATAACCGTGTGTTTTGCATTGAAATATAATTGACAGTAAAAGATTGAATGACATGTTCGATACTATTCAAATAAGTATTAGAACCTTTTCTTAACAGGTGAAACGTAAATAACATCTGTAAACAGTGCGGGTTAAGAATTAAATGTATATAACTTAATTCTTTGGGACAAATCAATTGTAACTATAACCCTAAATTGCTTGACTTGGCAATTCACAACATTTTATTTAGCAAGAAAATAATGATTATTAAGAATGACTGACTTGGCTCTACGTAATATCTCACAACTTTTTACGGTGGAAGACTTTTGAGACTTGACCTATTGTTTACATGGAATGTTTTAATGGGATTTAATACAAATAGATAAGTAATAACAGAAATGTATAGATACTTAAGTATCTATTATATGAAATCGAAAAACCAGAACGGGATAAAACACGAAGACACGAGCGAGATAGCGATCTCCGGCGTCGTCACGTTTCTCAAAAACAACGCAAGTATCACAAGAAATAAATTTTTGAATCCATTTTCTGGATATTACCTTAGAATAAGAGCATAAAGGCTCCCATTTCTGTTTCGTATTTTTCCTACAATCACGTATTGAAATCTCGAAACATTGACAATTTGAATTGAACCGTCCGTTCCGAACAATGGCGTTCGGAAATGTTTCGGCTAACGTTCGGGTCGGTCTCACTTAATACCTTACGTTTAGGTAGACGCTTTTGGTCTCTAATAATACCTTAAGCCCTGAGGGCCTACCGCGAAAGGCATTCGAAGTTTTCCCTCTCTGTCAGACTTGCGAGTTCGTACGTAAGTGCAACAGAGAGGGAAAACTTCGAATGCCGTTGGCGGTAGGCCCCCTGCTTCGACTGTAATGGTGCCACCATTTACAATACACTTGGCGGTATTTGCCCAAATATTCGTGCTGCTCCTTTTTCCTTCCTACGGTAAATGAAAGAGAGGCAATGATGCAACGCGAACACGCAACCCCAAGTGTGGTGCCTGTATGAAACCACCGTTTGTGATTAAAGAAATGGATTAACCTTTCGGATGCTTTGACACTGACGTTGCTAAAGGATTTATATTTTTCGCTTGTCTCAGAGTCAATTTTCAATAGCACTGATCAGTGCTAAGGCATACGAAGGGTTAAATGGGTGCTCCGTCTCTTTCGCACAAGTGCAATACGGAGCTATAAGTTCCGATCTGCTATTTTGAAGGACTGCATGCTGGGGGCCTACCACGAAACGAAATTCGTTTTCGTTCGTGTATCTCCGTCTCTGTCGCACTTGCTAGTTCGAGCGACAGAGACGGAGATAAACGAACGAAGTTCGTGTATCTCCGCCTCAGTCGCACTTGCCAGTTCGAGCGACAGAGAGGGAGATACACGAACGAAGTTCGTTTTCGTTTCGCGGTAGCCCCTCTGCACGGCTATCACAAGACGGCGCGCGAGCTCTGTCGATTTTTCTCGCACTATCCCTCTCTCTCTTATTAGAAAACTTAGAAAGAGAGGTATAGTGCGAGAAAAATCGAGAGAGCTCGCGCGCCGTCTTGTGATAGCCGTGCTGGTTAAATTAGTTCGTCTGGGACAGGTTGTATAGCTTATGAGTAAAAACTGGCTGTGATAAATACCATGTAAGGGAAGAAATAATATAAGGAGTGGAAACCTCCATATATCGACGCGTTCTCCAGTCGCCATCTAGCGTCCACTGGCAAAACTATCAGTATCGCTATTCGATGATAGATGTTGGGCAAATTGCAAACCATTACTTAACAATTTACAACTAATATTACAAGCCAGTCTCTTTGTAATAAGAGGAATTGAAAATAGAGTACCAGTTATATTATAATATTAGTTGTATATTGTTAAGCAACATGGTTTGCGATAGGCATAAGATCTAACGTCGAATAGCGACACTAATAGTTCAGTCAGTAGACGCTAGGTGGCGACTTAGTATTTATAAAGCGTCCGGAGAACGCGTCGCAGTATGGAAGTTGCTATTCCTTATATTATTTCTTCCATGGTATTTATCACAGCCAGTTTTTACCTTCAGTCCCAACTCGTAGCCAGATTTGGTAGCTAGCTACGAAATGGGAAATGTGCTTTCCCATCTTGTAGCTAGCTACCAAATGGGAACGACTTTCCCATCTCGTAGCCACATTTGGTAGCTAGCTACGAAATGGGAAATGTGCTTTCCCATCTCGACGCCAGTTACGAAATGGATACGAAGGTACGTTAGGTAGGTTAGGTTCGTTAGGCATCTTCAGATGCCCGAAGGGCAAACAGACCAGAAATAGGAGCTCTGCAGAGCGGGGCTCCATCAAAACACCAGGAGACCATGCTTTTGTTTCGTCATCCGGCAGTGTCGACGGAGCCGCGCGCAGCGGTAGGTTTCTGGTCTGTTTGCCCTTCGGGCATCTGAAGATAGGTACCTAACGAACCTAACCTACCTATCTTTTACAACAGAAGTGGATACTGCGACATGAACTAATGCTCATTTTGCGACTTGCTCATTTTCCCGTTTCATAGCCAGCTTCGAATTGCGCTTATTTATCCCACTTGGAAGCCAGCTACCAAATCTGGCTACGAGATGGGACTTAAGAATTCCCGTTTCCCGTATCGGGATTATTTCTCCCATTTCGTAGCTAGCTACCAAATCTGGCTACGAGATGGGACTAAAGGAGTTTTTCCTTTTACCCATAAGCTACTGTATGTGGCCCCTACCAAGTTTTTGAGCGTAATGTAATTTTTCACCTCACTAGCTCGGAAAGACCTTTTTTATTCTTTAAAAACAGATAGCAAAACTGCATTTTATCCACATGTGTGCAAAGAATATTTGAAATCCGAACGTGTTATTAGTTACTTTTGTTGTCCGTCTTTCACGGCAAAACGGGGCGACGAATTGACGTGATTTTTTAAATGGAGATAGTTGAAGGGATGAAGAGTGACATAGGCTACTTTTTATCTCTTTCTAACCCCCCACTTCCCTAAAATGGGGGCTGGAAGTTTGTATGGAGCATTCCGCAATTTTCAAGGTAGAAAGCTAAAAATTAGTATGTGGACTATTTATGACTAACAAAAAAAATCGTGCATCATTTTTTTTGGAAGACTGCACCTAACCCCTTAAAAGAGGGGGTGAAGTTTTATATGGGGGTCCAGATAGGTAGAGTCAATATGTAGAATCGATATATAGAGTCCATATGTAGAGTCTATGTGGAGTCGATATGTAGAGTCTATGTAGAGTCGATATGTAGAGTCGATATGCAGAGTCAATATGTAGAGTCGATATGTAGAGTCCATTTGTAGAGTCAATATGTAGAGTCGATATGTAGAGTCAATATGTAGAGTCGATATGTATAGTCGATATGTAGAGTCCATTTGTAGAGTCGATATGTAGAGTCGATATGTAGAGTCAATATGTAGAGTCGATATGTATAGTCAATATGTAGAGTCGATATGTAGAGTCGATATGTAGAGTCTATGTAATATTTACCTACTAGTTAAAATAAAGGCTGATTATACATATTTCAGTTGTTTTTCTTATGTAGTACTTTCCTCAGTTTAGTGAGGTGAAAAGATTTGTGTTATACACGGGTGCAAGTTATTTTGACGTCTCGTGTGTTGCAACACTCGCTTTGCTCAGGATTCTATTTTTGAACCACTCGCTACGCTCAGGATTCTATTTTCGAACCACTCGCTTCGCTCGTGGTTCAACCATAGAATCCATTCGCTAGCTCGTGGTTCAACCCTAGAATCCATTCGCTGGCTCGTGTTTCAATTCCACACTCGCGGTTAAAATATAACTTTGCACCCTTGTATAACAAATAACTATTACCATGCTTTTTTTACGTATTGCGTTTACAGAAAAGTGAAAAATGTTCTACTTACGTGTGAAACTTTATATTTTCATTATATTGTTCCGAACGGCTTTTACAGCCGAGTTCCGACTACGCAGCAATTTACCATTTTTTTGGCACAATTGGAACATTATACACCTTAAGTAAATTAAATTCACAACAACAGTAAGTAATTAATGACTTCCCAATCACGCGCGCGCACTGTTTGCCACAACTCAGTCGTGGTTGTGGCAAACTGTCGCACTTGCTGAATCGAGCGACAGAGATGGAGATACACGAACAAAGTTCGTTTTCGTTTCGCGGAAGCCCCCCAGTACAGTTATCCCACATTTATCTTGATTACAACGCCATCTAGAAATACGCGCTGTAACTATTAGGAAACCCAGGGTAGTAAAACAGTGTATGATTGTGATGGATGAGAGACAGTTGAATTGAAATGGGCGGTGAAATTCAATAATCAGAGCAGCCAATACACTGTTAAAACGAGAAATAGCTCGGTATATTTAACCATATCAATTCGTTTCTTGTGGTAAAAGTAGTCACACTATGGGAAACCGCTAAACAGCGCCATCTAGTTGGTTAAAAGCGAACTAAGTAGGTTAGTTTTTACATTTGTCTATGCTCTTCTAGCTCACTTACGTTGTTTACTATTTTTCATAGATGGAGCTAGTTTGCTCATAATTTAAAAACAATTAATTTTAGTTTTACCGCCATTCGCGTTCAATTTCGCCATTTGTCTGTCAAGTCAATGCAAACTTTGCAAAGCGTAGCGCGAAATCTCACAACTCGCATATTTTGTTTATGGCAGATCGAGTTACAGCTGCAGAGGTGCACTAACTATTGCATGCGATACAATAAATTCTACATCTTTGGGTGCAGCTGCAGCAATTTCATAAGTTGGTTCTGTTCTAGTAATCATGAATGTTAGTGTTACACACTTCGCCAATCCCTTTTCATTCTTTTTGAAAGAAAAGACACAAAGTGATCAAGATGAAGGACTCGCGTACGCGCAGAATGTATATACGAAAAAACATTGGTCAGACGTAAACCACGGAAAAGTGAGTACTTACCTACCTTTCATGCATATGGAGATCGATAGTAAACATTGAACGTGTAGGTATTGAAAAGTCCTCCTACAACTGCCTTCTAGATAGGTCAAGTGGAAACTGCAATTTGCCTTTCATTCATATTATCACCATTTGCTACATTTGATCCTTTTTGTTACGCATGATGTGCAACTACATGCAGTATGTTTTTTACAATATTACTACTAGTGTAGTAGGAGACTTCTTTTTTACCCCCTCCCCCCCAGGCAAACAAGTGTTATAAATTTAACATGTGTATCTGTCTGGACTCTGGAGCATTGTAGCTCCCTGTCTTGTCTGTCGAGATGGTTGTTAGCTATGTTTGTTGTCGGGGGATTTAAAGTTTTAATTTATTTCATTTGTGAGGTAAGACAAAATATAAAACTTTAGGTTAACTTATTTGTAATTGACAGTAACAAGTTAATAAGCTATAACAAAGTTTTATTCCACTTTTTTACTAGTATGTGGCTGTGTGGCACCAAAATAAATGGAACCGAGGTATTATACATATGGAGTCGCAGTTCGCGATATGGCTGGTTGATTGTGGATATTATGTTCGGCCTGACGACAGCATGGTTTATGTTGATTTGCCTGCAGATAGTAAAAAATTGCCATCTAAGGTCTTTGAAGCCAGCATTCATGGAGTGGTGCCATTGGACAAGGTAGGAAATTTGTCTATGCATACTTGGAGGATTGTGTTTACGTTTAAATTTAAATTTGTACCCCTAACTGTATCAAAATATCCCAGAAAGTTATTCAAATCTAATTGGAATCTGTAGCGCAGATAGCAGCAACTTATCACATGAAATGTTTTCAGCTACTGAATTGAAAGAAATATGCTGTATATAGCTAGAAGATGCCTATTACGGCATCGGTAAGGTCTTCTCACTCTTACTTACAAGATCCTCATACTGTTATACTTAGGCAATTTGATGTTTAAAAATTTCCCTTGTAAGAGCACCTGTAAAATGTGTCCTGCAATTATTAACCTTTTGTATGCCATATTATCGGACCGCGCGGCGTGGGTAGGCCCCCCACAAGGTGGACTGATGACCTGGTAAAGGTCGCGGGAGTCCACTGGATGCGGGTAGCGCCGGAACGGTCACTTTGGCACTCTTTGGGGGAGGCCTATGTCGAGCAGTGAACGTCTTTCGGCTGATATGATGATGATGATGATGATGATGCCTTATTCCGGATCTGTCCAGAACCATCATCACACATTTTTTACATGGGCATGCTAATGGTTAATACTTGCCCCTTTGAGTAGCTTGGCTTTAATCTACCCCCTCAGTAAGAAAACAATAATTATTTCAGGTTTTGTCTGAAGAGTGTTCAATAGAACATGTTATTGCAACAACTTGGAACAATGGATCAATTGAAAAGGGCCTCATGCTGATCAAAAGCAGTAGATCCCTTTATTTTGTGCCCGTAGCTCTGATGAGTACACAGGCAAATTGTGTTGTAAGTAACAAAAATTAGGGCACAATTTTTAGGGTTCCGTACCTCTAAAGGAAAAAACAGAACCCTTATAGGATCACTCGTGCGTCTGTCTGTCACAGCCGATTTGCTCCGAAACTACTGAACCGATTGAGTTGAAATTTGGTAAACATATGTAAATTGGTGACCCAAAGATGGACGAGTAAAGTAAATGAATGAATTCTGAACAAGGAGGGCACTTTTGGGGGGTAAACTGGAAAATTAAAAAAAAAGGTTCGAAAACTGTATTGTGTGACATATCAAATGAAAGGGGTTGTTGATAATACATATCTGAGATGCTTATCTCAGATATGTATTTTTTTATAACTTTAGCAAATACAGATTTAAAGTAATTTATTTAATTTTAAGTATTATCTCCAAAACTACTAGGCTTAAAATTATGAAATAATTATGGAAAATAGTTCCTTGCCTTTAGGCTTTAGATTACAGGAAAACCTATAAGAAGTTTGAGTATTCAAAGTAACGGGAAAATTCTCAATATTTTACGGAACCCTCACCACGCGAGTTGAACTCGCACTTGTCCGTTTTTTTTTTAAATCTTATAGTGAAATTGAAAGTCTAGAAGAGAAAGTTTTTTACTTTAAATTTACTTACTTACATTAAGCGATATTCAAAAAAGATTGCAGTTTAATTTCATACAATCAACCAATTTCTTTTTATACAAGAATATTTAAACAGCCTAGCCTATCCCCACTCCCAGTGTCCTTTCTAAATAACATGTGCAAATAAATTATTGGAATTGGAGGTGTAGTTCTTCCACACCCAATCCAAAACCACAAACTTTGTTTCTTTATAATAAATTGTACATTAATGCCACTTCATAGAATAGAGCAATAGTTTTATAATGTTTCATACATAACAAAGAGCACTTAGTAATCAATTGTTAAATTTGTACAATAAGACCCGGTAAAGAGTCGCGCGGATTTAGCAATAATAGCCATTTAGTTCTTCTTAAGCGTATTGGTATGCATCATGTTATTTATGTTCTGTTTTATTTTTAGGTGCTTGGAGACCTGTACGTCGATATTCCAGGCCAAGGCGTCGACAACTTTATTGACCTCATGGAGCTATGGCCAGTGTTCCTGCAGAAAGACCCAGCAAAATACATTGAAAGTAAATGCACTATGTTTTATTAAAAAAGTTATTCAAAATTATGTCCTTTGCACAATTGCTATAAGCCAAAAGTAAATTTAATGTGCTCAGGAACCCCTTCTAGGAATACAGACCTTTTAGGTATATGTATGTGTGTGTATCATGTGTATGAGATGAAAGCCTAAAAATCCTGCCTAGCAGACACAGCCATATTAGAATTAGAGCCATTGCTAGATTAAGAGTTTATAATTTTTCCATATTAAACATTTGGTCCAAACCAAGATTAACATGACCTTTACGTTAGCTAAAGGGCAAAAATCCATTTAGTGTTTTCACGGTTCTGTATGCACCCAAATTAAAATGATGTTTTTTTTTTCAGATATTAATACATTTTATTCAAGCCGTCGTAAGCATCATGCGTGTCCACTGAATCCAGTCATGCCGAACCCACAGCCACTGGTAATGTCCCCATCCACCTGCAATATTGCAGAGTATGAAGCCATTGCAAAAAGCGCCCCCAAACTGGAACTGGCAGAAGAAACGTGCTCTGACGATGACACGGTTATCACAAAATCGTTCAATAATCGCCTAACTGCAGATGAGATAGAGGAGTTCTCGCAGACATATATCAAGTTCAACGGTATTCAGCATAACGTTTTAAATATAATAGTGAACAAGTGCCATGATCTGATCATGTGCGAGAGGTATAAAAATAGAAAATCTGCGGGCAGGGCCACCACACGTCGGTCGGATTTCCGTGGACATCGCTCGTCGGCTGTTGAAGATTTCGATTAGCTATTTGCTTGCGCAATTGTGTTAGGCGCCTCAATTGTCTGCTAGTCACAATGGCAGAAAATGCCCTTTTATATACTTTATTATAAAGTTGATATTTAGAACATATTTTAATTTTCAGTTTATAATTTTAGCAATTTGTAATTTTCAGTTTACTAAAATGTGATTTACGGCTTACATTCTAAGACTTGAAACGTATTATGTCCATACAAAAGTGTACTCATACCATTAGAGAGGTATTTTTATAGGGTTAACTAGGTAGGCATACCTGCACGGCACTGCTATCACAGGACTGCCCGCGAGCTGTGTCGCGGCGACGTAGACTATCCATCTCTTATATAGGTTATAGGTGTACGCGGGCTGGGTTTCCGTAACTCGACGTCATAAATGCGCCTATTTTGCGTATTGGTTATTGAAATATGTTATTCGTGCCAACCCAGTTCCACCAGGAAGCCTAGCAGACCCTTTATGTTGCCGACGGCCTCCGGTAGTGACCCCGGTGTTCCGAGGTGCTTTGCCCTGTATTCTGCCACCCCAGGGCACGTCAGGATGACGTGGGCGGCTGTCTCCTCCCATGCAAGCTCTGCAGAGAGGACAGTCTGTAACACCAAGGGTGAAAAGATGTTTGTTTAATAGTGCATGACCAGTTATGGCTCCCGTCAGAAGACGGAGTGCCGGCCTCTTTAGCTTTAGCTTCCTTGACAATCCGGGGTTAATTGTCGGGAGAGTCATTCTCCTCCTGCAGGCAGGTTCCTAGTTTGCCAATATTTTTGGTGTGCTACCTTGGTCTTTAGTCGCAGTGTGCTCCGCAGCTATGCGGTGGGGGGTAGAGGAATTGTGGGTACCGGTCCTACGGCTCTAGACTCTGAACCTTCCCTAGCCAGTGCATCCACTGTGTCGTTACCACGTGAGTTGCTGTGCCCTTTGATCCATTGCAGGGTTATGTCGCCGTTATTACATACCTCTGATAGGAAGTTGTGGCACTCGTGTATCAGCCCAGAAGACGTTGTGTGACCTTGTAGGGCTTGCAGTACAGATCGACTGTCGGAAAGTATGCGGATGGGGTATCCCCTTACTTCCCTGGAGGCGATTGCGTGAGCAGCCATCATTATACCCATACACTCTGCCTGGAAGACTGTGTTGTGTGGGTGCCTAATGGTGTCGAGATGCGTATGTTTAGGTCCTCTGAGAATACTCCTGATCCGGTGCCTGACCTTGTCTTGGACCCGTCCGTGAAGATTCTTAACTCTCTGGGGTTAAGTCCTTCCTGGGGAGTTTCGTATAGTTCGACTTTTTACTTTTTGTCAAAGACGAACTGTCTGGGAATGATGTCGGTTGTTGCCTCTACAAGGGATTCCCTACCAACAGTCTCGTAAACTATTTCGGTGTGAGGAACCCTGGGCGGACTCCAGAGATGCTGTTTTTTGAGCCGTATGGCTGTCGCCAGCGCCTCTTGCCTGATAAAGATGTGTAGTGGCGGAATGTCCATGATGACTTCCAGGGCTGCAGTCGGTGTAGTCCTCATGGAGCCACTAGCCGCCATGCAGGCCAGTCTGGAGGCATTGCAGTTTAGCTTCGACCGTGGTTAGTGTGGTACGAGGCCACCACACCACAGCGCCGTAGCTTACTATCGGTCGAATTATTGCCTGGTAAAGCCATGGAGTGACTTTGGGTTTAGCTCCCATGTCCTCCCTACCATTCTACGGCATTGCCAGAAGGCTACTGTAGCTTTTTAACTCCAATTAAGTTTGGCATCGAGTGCTACCCCCAAGTACTTTACCTCTGTTGCACAATTGCCTCTTCTGTGCTTCGGTACTGTGTACACAGCGCCGCCGCCAGGTTGTAAAGTGCCTCCCTGGGTTGCTTCCGCTTCCCTGAAGGGACGTGATGTGGAGGGAGATACTGTTTTACCAGCGCCTGCACCTTGTGTGTTCTTGTCTGTTTGGGTATCGGGTACAGAGGATGCTGCGCCGTCTACCTCTTGTGTAGGGTTTATAGATCTTTTGTTATCCATTATTTGGTGTAGTGTGTTTCACCTCTCTAGTTTCCCACCCTCCGTGGAGCCCGCACCTTCGGGGATGTCCCTTAGGACACAAGGAATACCCAAGAGGTATAGGTATGGCGAGTTGTTGCTCATGCGCGACATCGGGTGCTGCAGACGGGTGGCAGGGACAGACTATCCTATCTGCCCCAGTTGGTCCACCAGCCCTTGCTCTGTCAGCATGGCCGAGCCCCAGTGTTCTCCCACAGAACACCCTCCCCGTACCTCGCCTGCGGACCGTACCACCTCGACCGTACGGGACGCGTGTCCATTATCCTGTGGTGGCTAGTCACAGGGCTACCGTTTTGCCTGAAATCAGGTCCGAAGAGGGCGTGTTGCGTCCCAGGAGTAACTAACCCCGACTCCTGGTCGGCTCAACCCCCCAGGCTTCCGCCATCCTGACGTTCGGCGTTCAACTGTGCAAGAATAGCGCAAGTAGGTAGTAGTAGTCCACCGAGGTCACCTACACCCTCGGCAGAACCGTGGAAATAAATCCAAGGAGGGGGGTTTGGAGTGGGTTTGAGGCATGTCTGAGGGGATTGTTTGGAGTGTGAGGGGCGAGGAAAGGAGAGATTGAGAACATAGGATAAAGGTTTAAGTTTACTCGACTGGTGGGAAGTGCAGCCGGGTATAGCCCTTCTTACTTAGCTACTGACGATCCGGGGTAGATGGTGAGAGTGCAGCGGGATGGAATGCAAGAGGTGGGCCGTCCTGTGATAGCCGCGCCGGGTAGGTACGGTAAAATCGAGGTGGTGGTTGACATAGGAGAATGTCTAAATACGCCTATTGTCGGAAGCATTATGTTATTTTTGGCATAACCTTTGCACCGATGTAAATGTCCTCGATAATCTCTTCCTATTTTCAAATTTCATTAGTTACTTAAGATTTTGTGCAATGTGAAGTTGACTTAAGTTTTTTTACTCTTTGAAAATCACGTATTTTGCATGGCGAGCATGTACCTATTAAGTATGCTGACATTACATCCATTTAATTTTTTTAAGATTGTCGCAGGCAGACATACTAAATAAGTAATATAGATTATTTTCTTTGTAAGCTCATACAATCTATTTAACTACCTCTTATGAAATACCGACTGATAGCAGGCATACTAAATAAGTAAAATAGATTATTTTCTTTGTAAGTTCATACAATCCTATTAAAACTACCTCTTATGAAAAACCGACTGATAGCAGACATACTAAATAAATAATATAGATTATTTTTTGTAAGTTCATACAATCTATTAAACTACCTCTTATGAAAAACCGACTGATAGCAGACATACTAAATAAATAATATAGATTATTTTTTGTAAGTTCATACAATCTATTAAACTACCTCTTATGAAAAACCGACTGCTAGTCAAACTAGATATTACTATTACAAATAATACGGCACGGCTATCCCAGGACTGCCCGCAAACTGTCACGGGACCTATGTCCCGCGACATGTATGTATGTATGTATGTAGTCTATACTATCCGTCTCTTTCTAAGCGTTCTAATTAGAAAGAGACGCATAGTCTATTTCGCCGCGACACAGCTCACGAGCCGTCCTGTAATGTAATAGCCGTGCCAATTAAGTTTTCATTTTTGTTGACTAAGTGTTACTTTTTTTTGGGAGGGTGTTGCGTACTTTACGCATAATCAGTTGTTAAATGCGAATGTGATAAAAGGGAGCAAACCTAGAACCTATTTAGAGACTGGTTAAATGTGTAGCGTGTAGCATTATTTTGTAAGATCTATATCTATATGTAACAATTGTTGTTTATTCAAAGTTTACTTGAATGCTGTATTTAATTTAGAGAATAATAGGTTTTTTTTTGGTTTGATAAGAAATGGTCTTAATTAATTATGTTTATTTGGTTGGAATAGTCATTTTCGTTACTATAGTGGAAGGAGTTGAGAGAAATTGTTAATATGGAGATATAAAACCAAACCTTAATCAATAATTGCGTAAGGGATACAGGAATAAAACAGTTGATTATGTTTCTTACTTTTATTTTATATACAAATAAAAATTCGTCCCTCAGGTGATAAACCTAAATTCATTCCTATTTAGAACTTAAATTAAATTTACTGTACAAAATTGTACGCTGTAAGGCAGTGTTGCTGGGAGTTGCGATGTCACCAAGAATGGCAAGTGGGGACAGTGTCTTTGAACGGAGTAATTTTTTTAAAGTTACGAAATTTAACTGAATAAATTCTAAAAGTTCATAAAAATCTTACAATTTATGGTTTTGATGTTAAAACGAGTTTGGATTCACACATATAAATTATTAGTTGCATATTTTCAAATGTCAATCGTGCTTTATTGCTATATGACCACACCTTTTAGTTGTGACATTGGCAACTGCGGACATATTTCTGAGCCCGATAACAGTCCCCACAGCGGCTAGTGGCATTCAATCAAAACGTTGAAAAATGGTACGGTACCCTACGCGGCTTGATCACAGATAACTGTTAAAATGCGTTTCTCTAATTCAAAGAATCCCTAAACTTTAGATTACAGTTCTATACCTCATTCCATATAACATTAGAACTTTAACGGACACTATCGTCTACGTTTCTTCGCTTATCTAATAGGATATCAAAGAGAAATATTGTACTAGTTTTACTTATTTCGATTATAAGTACTAAAAAAACAACAATACTAATGTTTTTGCGTTTTAAAATCGTTTTCCTTGAAATCGCATTTTTCTAATCTCATCTGGAATAGGGTGTAGTGGTTGATCACACATTAGTAATTTGATTACAACAGTTACTGGTGAATTGCTTTCTATCCTGATTGAAATAGTCCCTAGAAGTTATATTACGGCTAGTGGTGATCACAGACGGAGGCCGGGGTTGGTGCTGGCGACGTAGTTGAGGAGCTCCTCGGAGTCCTCGCAGACGACGGGCTTCTCGTGGTAGCAGGCGACGTCGTGCCACGCGATGCCGTCGTTGTACACGTTGTTGAGGACGCTGAGGCAGGACTCGGCGGTCTGGTTGATGTCGAACTCGGCGTTGTCGGGCTGGCGCAGCTTCTTGTGCCCGGTCTGCGACCACGGGTTGTAGCCCCAGCCGTTGGGGATCTGTAATAAAATATAATAAATAAATAAATAACCAGCCTCATAGTAAGCTCAGTCAGGATTGTGTTATGGGTATATACGAGACGTCGACATATCTTATGGATAAATATAAACACTTAAATACATAGATCCAACACTCACAACATCCAAGACATCACATGTATCATACATCCAAGACTCAGTAATAAGTATTCTGAATGTTCATCGCACAAATATTTGTTCTAACTACCGGGATTCGAACCCAGGACCGTCAGCTTCGTTGGCATGGTGACTAGACTTAACCGGTCGTCAAAAATTAGAAAAAAATACATATAATTTATATTATTAATAGAAACACTCGTCTTTTAAACTTTATAATTGATGTTGAAGGGTAGTGTGCAGTGTGGTCCGTTTCACTACAAGTTGTAATTACCATGGATCGGACAAACGCCCGTCATTTTCGAAACATAACCCTGTTCCGTACAGCAGAGACTTCCTTAGGTATATTGTTAATAAAAATGTTATTAGGTATTATATCGATTTATTATACTATAATTTATATGTATTCAACTGTATAATTTAAATGACTAGCTTCCACCGCGACTTCGTCTGCGTGGACCCGGGATAAAAACTATCATCGTGCAAAACTTCATCAAAATCAGTTCAGACGTTTAAGCGTGATTGAGTAATAAACATCTAAACATCCAAATTGTGTGTAAACGTGTTAATAAATAAATAATATAAAATATAATATCGTAACATCATAAGGAAGTCTCTGCTGTACGGAACAGGGTTATGTTTTGACGGGTGTTTGTCCGATCCTTGGTAATTACACAAGTGTAAATTGGCCATTTGATTGGAAGCTCGTAAGTGAAGTAATTCAATTTACTCGGGCAACTACTTTCACACAGTGGCAACACACTGACAGTCCGCCATGTTTAAGATGCTGACGTCGCGAGCGAATGACTTACCTTGACCATGACCATGACTTTGAGCCAGTGTCAAACGACATTTGATTACAGTCTGAGCGTTTCTAAAATACTTAGTTTGTACCAATTACGTAGGTCAATTCAGGTTCAAAACAATAGGTACTTTTTACTATCCTATTTTGTTACCAATGTTTCAGTAATTTTATATTAACTAGAAAAATTAAAAGTATGCCTTAATTGACCCAACTATTTTAGAAACACTCACCTACGATGTCACAGCAACAATTCTTATAATCTCAAATAATATACTTATACAATTCAATAGAAATAGAAAGTTAATTGGTTTTTGTCATTTTTCCTTGGAGTTTGGCACCCTATTTATTAATCTTTACAATATAATAGCCACCATACCAGTCTTGCTAGGCGGACGGCATGAGCGGTACGAAGCTATAAGTGAGAGCGAGATAGGGAATAGAATGACCTTGGTTTCATACCCTCAATAAGACTTGTGTTATAGGTACTACACGAAGATATATATAATAGATATAAATTAATAAAAATAAAAATAAATAAATAAATATCGTGGGACAATTCACACCAATTGATCTAGTCCCAAACTAGGCAAAGCCTGTACTATGGGTACTAGACAACGGATAAACATACTTATATAGATAAATACATACTTAAATAGATATTAAACATCCAAGACTCGAGAACAAACATTCGTATTCATCATACAAATATCTGCCCCGACCGGGAATCGAACCCGGGACCTCAAGCTTCATAGTCAGTGGGCCTACCGCGAAACGATATTCGTTTTCGTTCGTGTATCTCCCTCTTTGTCGCTCGAACTAGCAAGTGCAACAGAGACGGAGATACACGAACGAAAACGAATATCGTTTCGCGGTAGGCCCTCAGGTTCTCTAACCACTAGGCTATTCGGTCGTCAAAACAACTTAAAATACTTAAATACATAGAAAACATCCAAGCCAATATACTTAAAGACTTTACAAGATTCGAACAGCGAGCGAATACCGCGTACGGTTTATCTGTCGCCATTGTCGCTCGTTATACAATTTTAGTAAAAAAAATACGGTGGTAGTCTTTATTGCATAATTTGTGCACCGCTAGGGCGTGCATCGTTAGTTAGCAAGTATAAATTCTTATTATTATAATGATTTTTATTTTGTTAGGATTATGAATAAGTTTCTGGAGAACATCATTAGGCCATTCGTTTAATAATGCATAATGGGTACTCGCCTGGTTGGTCGGCGAGATCTTTTCGCGGTTAGCGGACCAGAACCAGCCGAAGATGTTCTTGGGTTCCAGGTCCTTGCGCGACTCGCAGCCCTTGAAGTCGCAGAGACGACCGGACGTCCAGATGTAAGGCACATCATCTGTAAACAGGTAAAGCAATAAGATAACACATTCAACCATTTTTAGGGTTCCGTCCCTCAAAAGGAAAAAACGAAACCCTTTCACTTTGTTGTCCGTCTGTCTGTCAAGACCCTTTATCTCGGGAACGCGTGGAGGTATCGAGTTGAAATTAAAACCATACCTATACTCGGGTCTGCAGTATTTTGAAGCTGTGAAAAAAATCAAACTTCTAAGTTAACGTAAAAAAAGATTCGGCCGTTTATGCCGCAAAAAACACTCTCAAGGGAATTAAAATTTATAGGGTACCTACTTCCCGTTGACCTAGAACTATGAAATTTGGAAAGTAATATTTTCTTATACTACAAGTACAGGAAAAAAAAACTGAAAACTATATAATTGTAATTTTGTACGGGTTTATGTCGCAAAAAACGTATATTTCGATACTCTCAAGGGAATCAAGATTTATAGGGTACTTCCCGTTGACCTAGAAGTATGAAATTTGGCAAGTAAAATTGTCTTATACTACAAGTACAGGGAAAAATCTGAAAACTGTATATTTGTAATTTTGTACGGAACCGTCGGCGGGCGAGTCCGACTCGCACTTGTCCGGTTTTATTTCCATAGGTACAGTCAGCCTCATAAGTAGCTGAACACCTAAGTACCTTCTCGTTTTTAGTCGTTTGTTCACACGAACAAACCTAATTTTTAACCTTACCTTTTAGAAGTCGGTTTTATAAAATCAAACTTGACACCCCTTCAGAAAAAAGTTTCCTCGCCTCCCGCTTCCCCGCGTACCCAAATTGTTGGCCCGTGCAGCCCAGAGCTTGCAGACTGTATGTAGTTAGACTGTGACATTACTCACTCTGCTGGATAAGCTTGAATATCAGATTGTTTTCCTCCTGCGTCTCCATCGACACGAGATCCATGCAGTACTCGCGGCAGATATTGCGGCCGTCCAGCCAGTCTACCTTCCTGTTGGCCAGCGCGGGGACGTGCCCACTGTAGAAGTAGTTGTGCCCCCGGTAGAAGAATTCCTTTGGTCCTGAGGAAGAATTGGATGGTTAGGTAGTTTGTTTTTAAGTGTCACTTTATAAAATGGGTGGGTATCGCGCTATATCAGCCACTGGCAGTCCTAGCCTTTACAAAAATGCCTTCTATTTTACAGCCCGTAGGTATCCACGGTATCCACCCTGAAGGTTCATTCAAAATTATAAAAATAACTAAACATATCTGAAATCGTATCAGTATACAAACTTTGGGTAGCACCACATAAGTGTATACCTACGAGTAAGTATGTAAGTAGATTAGAATGAGTGAGAAGGAATAAATTCGTACATGGACACGTTGTCACTGTCAGGCTTATGTAACTTATTGCACGATCCTAATTGGTTGTCATGAAAGAAGGCGTTGAGTACATAAAATTGTGCCTGCAGACGATTTCGTTAAGAAAGTGTGAACCCGTATCGTTGGGCGATAGTACTACTGCTTACTAGGAGTCGTTTAAATGTCCCAAGCACGACACTAATAATAAGTATTTACTTATTGTGTCTCTATTTACCAAACATTTCTGCATTTACAATAGGTTTAACTAGGTACCTACATAAAAACGAAGTGTAGGTACAGTAACTTAACGAGCATATTAAAAAAATATCAATAAGTTCTTGAAATAGGAACCTACCTAATCGTATATTGTTTAACTAGCTCAATTGTTGCCACTTCGCTCAATTTCCTTAACATGGCACGACTATTTAAACTTATTAGGTACCGATGGCTCATATAAGTGCCTGCGGCCTTACGTCCCATACTTATAAATAAATAATAAATAAACACTGTCACGAGGTCGCATGTTCTAACCTCACGTAATACGCCGGCATGAATGAATAAATAGTGAATAACAATTTACATATCCGTGGAGCTAATATGCGACCCTCGACATGGCGGGTCGTGTGTCGCGTACCCAAATTGCGACACGACAGATTTTACGACCACGGTCGTGACATTGGTCCTGGCTTGGAACATGGTAACGACATGCTCGACTCGGGTGCAGATCAACATTTAGACATTTTGATTTTATATTTAAAAAAGACCGGTCATGTATAAAAACGGCAAAAAAATCATGTCTGTTGTATGGGAGCCCCAGTCCGACTCGCACTTGGCCAGTTTTTTAGTACTTGTTGTTATAGCGGCAATAGAAATACATAATTTGTGAAAATTTCAACTCTCTAGCTATCACGGTTCTT
This sequence comes from Epinotia nisella, assembly GCA_932294315.1. Taxonomy (NCBI): domain Eukaryota; kingdom Metazoa; phylum Arthropoda; class Insecta; order Lepidoptera; family Tortricidae; genus Epinotia; species Epinotia nisella. The sequence goes on along the minus strand of OW028677.1, from coordinate 16,748,845 downwards.
GAGATACAGCCTGGTGACAGACAGACGGACGGACGGACGGACGGACGGACAGCGAAGTCTTAGTAATAGGGTCCCGTTTTTACCCGTTGGGTACGGAACCCTAAAAACATTAATTTTGTACTTAGGCATGGATATCTTTTGTCGCAAAGCGCAACTTTTCAACTTCATGGCTCTGTAAGTAAGTGCCTATGGTTAACTAAGAATCGCTACCGATGGTCCAATTTCTTTAAAACTGTTTTGATCTCCACCCATTCACCATATTCAACATAGTTTATCTATAGATGTTGTAGGAGTTGTACATATTCCACAAACTCGACGATTAACATCCGATTTTTACTAACATAATAAATTTCAATCTAATCTAAAATGCACTTTGTTTTTCTGCTTAGTATGGTTTTGAAGATGTATCACTGGCCTTTATCATACCTAATTAAGTGCACTAGTAAATAAACTAATTGCATGTGAAACGTATTCATAATTTAGTGAATAAGTACAACGAAAACATTTTGTAATTTTTTGAGTAAGTAGGAAATTTACAAAAAGTAACATGATATTAAAATTGCTCAAGTTAGTGTCAAATAGACCAACCAAGAATAGGTTTATTACACGATTAGCCTAGACAATCTTGGCGTTCAAATTCGGACCCTCAGAAGCCCTTATTTCAGTTTGCATTAAGAACTTAATTTGAGGACGGATTTTGAATTTTACGTATTTGTAATTCTTTTAAATTCCCATTTTTAATGAAAACAAACATCGCACCCGATGTCATCTGCGTCTCGAACCTTGATACCAGTTGAAAGAATGATTTGCCTCTTGCTTATTTCATAAGTAAGGTTGTATAGCGTACTTACGTGTGGCACAGGCAGATGCGACGGTCACGAGGTGCCAACCAGGCCAAGGAGCATCGGGCGATAATGTACGTCGAATTGTTATTTACTAACAATACAATGCCCCCGAGGCGGCCGTCGTCGTCAATACGATAATTTGCCGAAAATGTCGGCGAATAGAAGAACCGTGCGATGAAAATATCCGCTGCATTGCAAATTCTATAAATACTTTCTTAGGTATAGTAGATATAATGTATAGTCGAGAAATAAAGGTTCTCCACTTTTCGACTTTATTTGAATGCTGTTAAGGTCCAAAAGTGACGAACCTTTTCATTCCGTAACTGTACAAAAGTGGAAGTCAGTTTGCTATTAGATATGTGTTAATCAATGGCCTAAAAGCTAAAGGAGATTGTATAATATGTCCACTTTAACCTCTTAACCACTATTTAATAGTGGTTAGGTTATTCAAGGCTAATGACTCACATATATATAAGTCGTGATAAAAAAATCTTATTTTTTGACACGTATGCAAATTTTTAATGTAATTTTTTATCATGAAATAAATAATCCAATCTAATCTTGCCTCTTCGTGTGATTTCCGCTACAATGCGGAAAAATGCTGCTACGCGCTACGGCGTAGCACATGTACCGATCGGTGCCGGTGGCCTCGAATGTATTGTAAGTTGATTTGTCCTAACACGGCTGTTCTTCACTATGAAGGGCCATAGCAAATAACGGCCTAACTTGTTATCGTGCACCGCTGCTAAGACTAGATAGGTAGGTACCTGTAACTACGACCACGCGCAATTCGCGTTTGCGGCGATTTGGCAGATAAGCTGAAAGACGCCGGCTCTTTTGTGAATGCCTCTACTCTTTCAGCTGCGCAATGCCGATACAATAGAACGCACTAGGTACGCATAATTACTTACATTGAATTGCACAAATATTAGTAAGTAATGAGTAGTGATTGCAGCGGGAATGTGCTAAGTCGCACGGCAGACAATTATAGCGGCGGGCGGGACCTTGCGCAGTGACAGACAGATGTGCGATTGTTCGCTGACGCACGCAACTTCAGCGCTACAAAGCTATCTTACTGTTTTCACACACAAGTACGTCGCTAATAATGCGTGCTATTATTCCAGAAACCGGGTATAAAAACGCCTATGTGAATCCTAGACGTCTATGACACCGCATTTACATTCATGTTTACGTTTCAACTCAACCCGTCGTAAAACATTAGCATTTAGCAATGATCTCGCCGCTTGTTATAGGTTTTAGCACAGACAGGCTGCATAAAGATGTAATAAGTTGCACGTTAGCAATATTGAGAGGCTGAGGTATTTGGACGAAGGCTAGATTGCGAAACAGAGGGTCTAGTGAGTATTGTGCGGTTTAGTTTGTGTATCGATCGTCGAGATAAGTTGCGCTTGCATCAAAAGACGTGCTGTGTGCTCATCAATAGACAAGACCCAAGTCACGCCCTGAGCTGGTAAACATTTAGTAGATAATACGTCACAAAACAACCATAAAATTCAACGAATTGAGAATGACTTGAGGCATCTACGAATTTTCGTAATTATTTCCAATTAGTAACGGTTTTAAAAGGAAGATGCTTTTACAATCGGATTTTTGGGTAAGGCCGTTGAAATATGCGTTTTTTTTAACGTGAGTCTGCTTTTGTGTTACGTTTTGTTTTGTATTTGGTACTTTTGTGATACTTTTGTGTTATGCATAACACAAAATTTGTGTTACACGCCATACAAAATATAACACAAAATCAGACTTACGTTCAAAAATAAACGCAAATTTCGACGGCCTTACCGTTTTATGATAGCCCTATGATGATCGAGAAGGTATAAAAATGGCTGAGCACATCTGTGTAATGTTGAAAGCTTTGATCGGTCGTTGACCGATTGATTGCCATCGAACCTTAAATCAGTGTCGAAATAATCTCTAAATCGATATTACCTCAGCAATAATAGCGAGTTTGAAGTCTGCTAATGCAATTAAAAGAACATATTCGTTTGATAATCCGTATACCTACCTATTTCAACATACTTAAGTACTTAAAACTTATCAACGGCTGGTAAACACCTATAATTTCAAAAGGTGCAAGCTGTAAGCACAATTTTAAGTAGATAGGTAGGTAATTAAGTACCTACACTGAAAACATAGGTGACCCTTGTAATTTTATTGCTAAATTATTGTATTGAGAGCATCATCGTGTTACGAGGAGGCGAGTGGGTAATAAAATGTGACGGCTTTATGAATATTGAGGGGTATCGAGGACGTCGCAAAGTCATGTGTCCCGCACTGGCCGGCCCTGAGCCAAAACTCAACCGCGCTTACTTATCAGAATTAATTCCAACTTAATGACCCCTCATTAAACAAACAGAAGCCAAATAATAACGCTCCGCTGTCAAGGCGGAATTGCAAAATAATCAGTCTTCACTCTGTTTTCATAGTGCTAATATTAGATATGAATAGACTAATTAAGATTCGAATTTGTATTTCCAATTCCTGATAGTTGAAGGCATAGTATTAAAAAATTGGTGCCTACAGGTCGAAACTACCTACGTGCAAACAAAAAAAGTAACTTCAGTGTCCATATCTTTTGACAATTGATACTTTGGGATACTTCATGAACTTTGATGTAGGTTCTCTCAGTTGTGTATAACAAAGGGTAATTTCAGAACCGAAAGATGAATGTCCTTAACAAAAGTGTGTAGTTCACCGAATGGACCCTGCGGAAGACCAGCGCTGGCTGTCGAGCTAGCAATTTGCTGAGCTGGGTCCATTTCGTGACATAACCATAACTCTGTTATTTTAATTAATTTCTTCTTTTATTTTCTGTATCGTCACGAATAAATGTTTGAATTTGTAGGTAAGGTGCCTACCTATCTTTTTAACCAAACACTTTGGATTTGACCAATCTGAAAACGTCAAAATTGTAATATGGACTAGTCTTGGAATGAACACTATTCTTGCTTGGTCGAATTGATAATAGGTATGATAACAAAATGAATCTACATTACCTTCAGCTGCTAGATATGATAACAATAGTAGCTGTGTATAATACCTATATAATAAGTACTTATCTATAAATTATAAGACAAAAACCTCTTTAGTTCTCTTTTTATACCTAAATCGTACAATTGTGATTAGGGTAATAAAGAGCTATATACTTATCTACTACTACTACATACTTACTGCTAATAGTAGATATTCGTATCGGTATTAAAGGCCCAGTTTATTTTGAATCGTTCAAAGATGTCTTTAAAGTTATAAAAAAGACTGTTTAATTAATTAGTGAGACTATCGTGTTGTTCCGAAGAATCCGGTAGGTTACTTACATATAGTACCTATATTTAAATGTTCAACTTATCGAAGGACATGTCGAGTACTATACATGAGAGCCTCCGACCTGGGAGCTGCGCCTCACTACATTGGGTCAAGAATACATTATGCGAGGATAGCTGTCGCTGTGTGGGTAAGTTATAGGCAAATATTGTTAGTTTAATTCACAGACTGCCTTGGTACTTATTGTTATGCTGGTAAGGTCTAATTTCGTCAAATTTACGCGTCTTCGTGAATTGATCTAACTATATGCATAATGTATATCTACACACAAGCTATGCCAGCCAGCTTTACACAGCACGATTGTTTAGTGTGTCTACAGAAGTTATATCATAATTATGTTGTGTACACATTCGCAACTTGTTAAGCTTGCAAGAATGCGTACAAAGACGCTCAAATTTACTCAAATGAACGTGATTAATGAATAATTTCGTTAAAATCGGTGTATTTTTAGCGATATTGACGAAAAATTTATGTATTATATTTGTTATAAAAAAAAAAGAAAAGAAAAGAAGACATTTATTCACTACACAAAAGACATATTCGATATATTATTATCGAGATAATTGAATATGTATATATTAAATATGTCACCCTTTAATAAAATACATACTTCATAGCCCGTAACTATCGGAACAGAACAAAAAATAATTATTTATTCACAAATTCACGGACCACTTCCTGCCATACTGACATCACAAAGTGGTCCATGTTTAATCTCTTGCCTCTATGCTTACTTAATACATTTGTATTTGTATAAGTCTATTAGATACAAGCCATGTAATTGTAGGTAAGTATACTCAATTAAAATATGCTAAACGCACTAAATGCAGTAATTAGAAACGGCCCGTAACACTAAACTCAAAGCCTTTAATAGTGATAACATCAGTTACGTTGGATAATGGTATTATGCGTTTCGTATATGTTTATTATAACTGATTAAAGTAAGAGCAATAATAATGAGACTCAGCACCCATACAGGCCGATTCCCACCGGCTTGCCTACAATTTATTTATAGCCACTCCTATAGTTATATACTCTAAACCCTTTCATAACTTTTTTTGTTCCGGGTTGCTCATCGAAAATTTCCACGCGCCGCCACTGCTGGCTTAGTAAGTAATTTAAAATATTTTCGTAATAAAACATCGAGACCTACATTCATAACGCATCGAATAAATTGTTGTTGAAAATTACCTACTTCTTTATAACTTGAAAAAGTTGAGTACCTAATTCGATTAATTTTCGTCAAAAAGCATTGTTTGCCGGCAAATGTTTTCTGTCATTCATCGGATAGTGTTAAGTAGCGGGGTTATTTAAATTTACATACGTACTCGTTCGAGTTGTTAACACTTAAAAAAAACAAAATAAGTAACTCATAAAATCACTCATAAATCACATAAAAAAGTGTTGTGAAAACCATCTTCTCTTCGACGCTCGAATACCGTAAGTGCTATAGAGACGGAGACATCCGAACTTCGAAATTCGATTTTAGTTATAGCTCGGTAAGAGCGATGTCCCCGGGACATGCCCTCGGGAGTGCGGTTGTCCTCGGTCGTGACGTGACGCGACCTTCCCGGGCAACGACCGTCGAAAGCGAGGAGCTTTTACTTTCGTCGCGCACAAAGCCTGCGGTACCGACACGCGCCGCTAGTTTTTCCTGTATTTGCGTTTCATTTCCTTCATTTGACGTTTTATTTATAGTGTTTGTTAGTGTTCGTGGTCGATTTATATTAGGAAAAACTCCAAGTGTTAAGTAGCCAAAGAAATGTTCGAATTTTTGATAGCTGGCGGATCTGGGACACGGTAGTAGATTCTCCAGTAATATGATATGATCCTTATATGAAGTCACATGAAATGGACTCATCCTTGATCACTTTTGTAGGTCTCTCACAAAGTATCCCAGCCACACGGCCTATCATAAATTTTACAGGGTACACTTAAATAGCAAAAAACACGTGGTACCTACTTCTTATAAAAAAATAAAAAGACGATATGAATATGAGCAGGACATTCATTAGTTATGTTAACGCGGTGATCTAATAAAAAAACATCGTATCACATAACATCCATAGAGGTTAATATGTATAAGTGAAGTTCAAGATCAGTTCATGCTAAGTAGTTCCTGCATCAACATTTCCTTATAGGTTCACAGATATAACCATGCATTTTCATAAAATTTGTAGGCTATGCTATGTCGAATAAAGCCGAAATTGCGAAAGATGACGTATCATGTAAGTATCAAAAACGGCAAGTAATGAAGCGTAAAGTTTTTTATTACTGTATCAACGTACGGATTTAAATATCGAATGTGAATAAACCCACAATTTATACTTACAGGCTTTAATAAATGAAAATGTCTAAAGCGGTCACATAAATCCTCGTATGTGAACCTGTCGCACAACTTAAATAGGAGTGAGTGTCGTGTTTTTAACTAACTTCAAATTTTTTGCTTATTTATTCTACCTAGTTTGTTTTTATTAAAGTCTTCGCCACATCCGTTTACATAATTTACGAACCCAGCAACAGTGTAGACTCGTTTGTGGACACGGGGTTTTAACTTTTAACCATCTCTGTTTTATGGCACATAATTAATTTCTCGGTCCTTAACATTAAATAATAGTACCTAATTATATTGTATAACGTTATTAGGTTCGAGAAATCAGCCTTGTTCATGTTCAATAAATTAAAGGCGTAAACGTAAAGGGATCCTTATTATATAATGTTGTCCATTTAGGATGGGCGGAGGTTAGGAATAGGTATGTCGATGAACCACATTGTAATGCGAATACGATGCGATGTGAACTCCTGTACAATACAAGTACGTGTGTTGTTGAGAGTGAGGGAGCCGCGTTCGTCTCTAGCTATCAACGAATCCACAAATCAATAAAGGGACGGCTACGCGCTTGTGATTCTTCTGGAATCGCAAGCGTCCATTAGCTACGGTGTGTATATACCATCAGGCAGACCGTATGCTTGTTTGCCACAGTCATAGTATAAATAAGTACTCACTGTTAGCGCACTTCTCTGGTACGGGCAGGGAGAGGAAGCGGCCGGGCTTCTGCGCGTGAGCAAGGCACACCAGCGCCGCCGCGAATGCGACCACCAACCACGCTTGCATCTGTCGGCAAAATAAACAAACAAACTTATTAACTTGTACAGATACTAGAGAAAACTTATAAGTGGACGATATTTTCGTTGCCACAGATATGAAGTCGCTTGGAATCGAGTTGTATCGACGCCCTATCACTATCGAATAGTCATTTCACCGAAAGCAATTACCTATCTTTCTTCAGGAAAACACGTGTCGCCTTTTTAGCACTAACTAATTGGCAGTCTCAATGAAAATCATTCATGTCCAGATTTTCCTTCAGGTAATGACTAGAATAATGAAATCTTGGAGAAACGATACTTCTGGACGGACACTTTTGGAAATTTCGGAAGTAAGTAGGTAACTCATACATAAGTTATGTATATGTAACATAACCTGTAAAGACGAACGTATCTAAATCAAGTTCTACCATTTTTAGGGTTCCGTACCCAAAGGGTAAAACGGGACCCTATTACTAAGACTACCCTGTCCGTCCATCTGTCTGTATGTCTGTCCGTCTGTCACCAGGCTGTATCTCATGAACCGTGATAGTTAGATAGTTGAACATTTCACAGATGATATATTTTTGTTGCCGCTATAACTACATATTTAAGGGGGCTCCCATACAACAAACGTATTTTTTTTGCCGTTTTTATACATAATGGTACGGAACCCTTCTTGCGCGAGTCCAACTCGCACTCGGCCGGTTTTATTTTTATACGGCCAACACCAATGTTATGTTTTCACTTTTGCATCTTATTCCATTTTGACATCGACTGTACACGGAATACCAGAAGTTTCATCCGTGCTCAACAGCCGGAATTAAATCGCGGTAAACGCGCCGTACCCTCATACATAAGACTCTCCTCTCCTTTGTCTATTCTATTGTAAAGGTAGCGCCATAATATTCATCGATGTCATATTCAATCGTGTAGCTAAATATGACACAATAAATGGGATCAGACACGATTTGCATAAAATTATGCCTATAAAGTACACCTGACGACTGCTTGTTGACACTCATTGCTGCACTGTAATGGAACTTGTGCATAATTTCGAACGGCAGAATTAGCAAATTAATATGGAAATGTGTTATGAAGCTATCTAAATGCCAGCAGGACTAATAGTTATTTAATAGTGTTGGTGGTGGATGGAGGCAAGGCGGTCTCACGACACGACTACGTTGCGGCGTGTCGCAAGCCTGTGTAACCTCATCCTGTGTCATGTCATATGATGTATTACCGATGCCGCTATTACATCGAAAATTCTGGAATTTAAAAGTGTAACTCTCTACAAATAAAGCTTGTGGATACCACCATTCATGAATTCGGTGATGAATTGATGATACATTTTCTACTTCGTTTGGTCAGCGAGTGGAAAAGCCTAATTTCGCAAGAAAATCACTGGAGAGTAATGAAAACAGGGGCACCATGAAATGTGTGGATTTTCTACAGGTTGTCTTCACAACACACAGGGTGTAGCGAGTATACAATTCACGTGCAAAGCAATAAATACACAAATCGACCTAGTCCCAAACTAAGCAAGTTTGTTCTATGGGTATAAGAGGATAATATACACGGTGTTTCCGGGTATTTCCATTAACTTCGGCATATTGCAGAGTAGGTACGATTCACAGAAACAAACTAGCATACTTAATTGTTATTTGAAAAAAAAAAAAACTATTTTTATACACAATAATTTTATGTAGCATTAACGGTTACAGTCTTATTGTACAAGGGTCTTGAAACACATAAAATAAGAAATGTACATATTTTTTGACTCAAAATAAAAAATATGTACCTCCGAGTCAGTTGGTGCCTAATATCGAACGAACTCATTTCGTAAACCTTCTTGTAGTGTATAGTTATGAACTGGGAACCTTACATTTAAAAAGCTGTTATGACGTCACAGGTAACAGCCATTTACACTGGTTAAAGCTGCAAAACTGATTAAATTAAAATATTGAATATCTTGATAACAGTAAGAGTTAAGATACTACTGTCTTGGAGAAATTACCTTTATTTGATCTGAACTATGCCCCCTTGCAATTAACGGAAATTGTCAAAAACACGTTGTACATATACTTATATAGATAAATATATACTTAAATACATAGAAAATATCCATAACTGAGGAACAAATATTCGTATTCAAAATGCTTTACCGGGGTTCGAACCCGGGACCTCCGGATTCGTAGGCAGGATCACTACCAACTAGGCTACAGAGGTCATCAATATGACGGCATTGTTTGACGTTAGAGTTGACGTTTACACATAGGTACTTTAGTTTAGCTCTTGTCTTTAGACATAGCCGAGATAACCTACAGTAGCACTAGCAGCGCATTCAATCATACAGTGGCATACATAAGTATGTAGGTAGGTGGGTCGTTCTTCTTTTCGACCGACAATGTACTTCGTCTTATTACGGCATCTCATTTGAGTAATGATGTTTACGGTTTTATAATGTTCGAATGAACGTCCATATTATTTTATTAATTAGTGATATTTAATATTTCACTTTCTCTAACTAGCATTTTTTTAAATGTTTTTTTTTTCGTAGAATGCCGTGACAGAGTGGTAAACCAAAATGTGGTACCCACTGAAAGAGTCCACTTTGTCACATGTTTTTTTTTAGAAACCAACCGCAAATAAATATTTATATTGGCCAGAAAGGAAACTTTAATTAGTTCTAATGAAGAAACCTATAGGTATGCATTTTTTTTGAAATCGCACTTTAAAACCACAATTTTCGATAGTTCAAAAACCAAAAAAACAGAAAAACCTCGGTTAATTGTCGGTAAAAAAGAAGAACGACCCAGGTACGTCTTAAATTGGCTTAGCTGTAATGAGTTCACTAATCTATCAATTGAATTTACGTAATAAAAAAGTGGTAAAGCCTTGTGCAGGTTCTTGCGATGCAAAAAAATTGCGCCACCAAAAGCCTGAATTATTTCCAAAAGTCTTGTGACTTGCCGTTGGAAACTGGCAAGAATGTGGGTGGATGACGGACTGGGGCGAGCCAATCGTGTTGGGTAACATCACCTTTTCGGGAAGGGATTAACTTAATCGAAAACTCGTACCGATCGCAAGGTGGAAGCTTAAATCGAGCAATGTCATCAGTAAATAGATGGCTTTACAAATATCGTACAAAACAAGGCTTCTCAGACCAAACACATTAGAATATTACGTTTGGGAACTCGCGGTCATCAAATATTAGCGGTTTTATGCAAAATTGGCGGTCGATGTTACCTAGTGAGTAAAGTCGATTTGACCTTCCTCTTGTTCTATCTTCAGAACTAATATAAGACTTGTCCTTTCGAATCTTTTCAGGATCGCGCAATTAAATGTATACGTAACACATGTATTCTTTTTACTGCTTTAGTAGACATTTATTTGTATAGCGCTCGGTGATTACGCGTTGACCTGTATCTTACCTAATGCATTTAACCTTCTCACGCTTCGACCTAATAAATTGTAATAATACGTTTTATAGGTAGGTACTTATCATAATTTTGAGATGTCACGTTTACACTCGTGTACGACGTCGGGACCAGCGCCTCGATTGTTTTACGATTGCGGGTCACACAGGCCGTTGGTCAACTGTTCTGTTACGTAAGGTTGCCCGAGGCGACACGTGACACGACGCCCAAACTCTCGACCTGATAACCGTTAACTGTGTCACACCAGGCTGTACGTAATAACCTAGCTTGCACCAGTACCTTATTTCTTACTCTGGTATTAGATCATTGGTACTTACTTGCTTTCTTTCTGAACTAAGTATCATGTACTTATTGCGTTTTCGGTGGTTCAGTGCGTTCTTTAAAAAATAACTACCATAGAACGATCATCTTTTGTTTATGCAGCACATTTCTTAACACAAGAAGAACAATTTAAATTTTGTGATAGGTTGGCAACTATGAATAGTTAACAAAAGAGGTACCGCTCTCATATTTGTATATGTATAGCAAAAAAATTTTGCAGCGCCAAATCGGCAATTATTAAAGTAATGACTCAGTCATGTAATGGGCTTACATGGCTTGGGTAATTGAAAGGTGCAAAAAACTCGTGTGATGATGCAGATCCTTATATGTGACGTATGAAATATGTGTTAGTTACTAAATAACAAGTCTGACTAACGAGCAGTGACGTGGCGCCAAACATAGGCTCTATTTTCATGAGCTGTCCGTGTCCGATAAAGTATAAAACTAGACATGCTGGTGGGATGAGTTCTATGAACGCCTCACCACTGCTTACCATTTAACCTTAAGTAATGGAAGTACATGTTCGAACTATTTGCGAATTCAAATACCAAAGCGTATTCCAAATGTTCACTTGGCCCATTATGCGTGCGCATTAGATGACATGACATAGATAAAAAGTCACGACAAGAGGATCTACAATAGACTATGGATTACAAAAACGAGATTAGCGATTCGTGTTTATGGTATACGGACCCGGAAGCCCAGGCAACCTTGACACCGATACACAGATGCGACGGTATAATTGCGAGCTCGTCTCATCAGTAATCTCATCAATAAATATCGGATCGTCGTGCACGCTCAGGGTTACTGATGATTGACTTCCGATCCCCAATACGGGCATAAACGCTTCGATCGCTCAGTTCCGAGTTTGAATGGCAGACTCATCCATAATTTAACACGCTTGATAATAAAATGACAATTATTGTTGCGGTGAGGTTGTTCGGATTATAAAAGTTAAGTTAATTTGTTTTTCAATGTTTTCCATTATTGTAACTACGGCGCCTTCGATTACTGCCTGACTGTATAACTAAGGTAGGTACCTAAATATTCGGTATAAATGATGTTTAAAAAAACTTGAAAGTTACTTTGATGTTGGTTTTATTATAAAATTTGACGAACCAAGTCATAGCAGTACAAAAGTACCTAAGCAAAAGTGACCCTGTAGTTAGTAAAGCTACTTTGCTGGTGGATATCAACATGACCAACCAAGTTATAGGTATGTAACAGTTTAAAAGTCTACCTAAGCAAAAGTGACCCTGCACGAGTATGGTTACTAAACTTACTTTTCTGGTGGTTTTTAAAATAAATGTTGACCAACCAAGTATTTTTTTCCTAGGTTATATGGGTGTTCCACTCCTGGGCAAAGGCCTCTCCCCGTTGTTGCCAAGTAAATGGCAGTTGAAAAGTCAAAAGTAAGTAAAAGTGACCCTGTAGCAGTTTCGCCCTTTGCTAACGCACCGCTTCCCACGTTCCCTCGAGCACAAACAATGCTGCGAAGGCAATCGGTTCGCGAATGGGCTAATCGCAAATTCAGTGCGAGGTTCCCTCTAATTTAAACAATGTATTTCCACGGGGCATTTCGCAACGTCGAGGTCGGTCGTTCGTCCGTCAGATTTGGTCACGATGCACGATACTTGCACCGGCCTAATGTTAGGGTTGGCAGCATGGTAGACAGAACAGTTTTTTTTTTACAATCATCTAAAGTATTGTTATAAAAATGAGAGCTGAGATAAGTTCAAGCCCTTCAAATGCATCTTATAGAGTTGCATGTCTACACCACTATGCTTAACATATTCGGAATGATTCTTCATAATATACCTAACACCTAATGGTAAAACGACATTGAAAGTTACAAGTTAATGTGTGTGTGTGTGTGTGTGTGTGTTAATTAGGTATCCCTGACCCGAGTAAACTCATTTCGATGAAGTTGCCCTGCGGCCATTAATAGAATCTTCAGTATAGTCCACTATCCACATCAATGGCTATGTTAGTGGCGTAGCTAGCGTATAATGACTTCGGCTTTACAAAATGCCTGTGGCAGACAGATGTACAAACTATATAACACCGAGACGATGTGTTCCGTTGTGCTAATTTTGGTACGGAAGACTAAAAGTTGTTCAGCGTCTTCATAATTTCGAAATTATGAACGGTCTCTACAATCGGTACGTATCCGCTAATTGTTGTCCAAGACCGACAAAGAATGACTATCGCAGATTTTTGAATGAACATCCGCAGTCGGTGGTGTGGCAAATGTGTGCCAGTAATTGCCAGTCACTGTCATAACCGCTGCACGCTGTAACCAACCAGGTACTTCAAGTTCAATGCTACGGTAGATTGGAGGCAAGCGAAACATATATTAGGTACTTACTCTCTTGCTTGTACTCTTTGTACAGTCAGCAGCAGAACTGAATTTTGAACCAATTACAGTTTGGATGACAATTCAATATTATGGTACCATCGAGCTGATCTAATGATGGGTATAGAAGGTGACCATGGGAATTCAGTACTTAACCGACGTAACCCCGTTGAGTTCGGGCTTGTTAGCATCGTCTCAAAGAGTAGTTGATGACGGTATACAGAAAAGTACAGTTGGCGATAAAAGCTTGTTCCAAAAATGAAATTTTGAGGCAGATTCGGTTTCAGCGATGATTACATTGTTACTCATTAAATAAAACGGTTGAAACATTGAACCGTTTACCACAAGGGCTGACAGGGGCTCGAAATGTCAGGATGTACTGAATGTCAATGTACACAATATTCATGAAAATATACGTTTAAATAGTTTTATTTTGTTACTACTTGTTTTTCCGTACGGTAAATGTCTTTATAATAGGAACATAATATTATAGAGCTCCACTGCAGCGGCACATCCCTTTGATATTAGCTTCAGCCTTTGTCTTCGTGTATAAATTATATAGCTATATAATATATGTTTATTGAAAAAGTAACATACATTTAAACACACACACAAAATCCAGCGACAAACTACCAAGTTTAGTTTATATAAGTAGGATAGCATGGCCTCATGATCCTAACAATCTCTAAAGTTTTCATTGATGGGCTATCAATCAATCACTTCGGATTTGGGCCCGAGGTGCGCTATTAATCCCTCATTATTTTATGTAAGTGCAAACAATAGACCTAATGGAGGCTTTTATCGATGAGGAAAGCGCGGCTCGACCGCTATTGCAAAAGCTTAATGAGTAAATTGATAGTAGCAGACCTATAACATGCGTAGATCGCCTGAAATAAGCCTGCTAATGTTATTCAATATTCTAAGGAATCTCTTCACTTTTACAGTAGCATATATATATATATATTATTTTTTTTTTAAGTTAAAACTGGGTTTTAGTGAACGCTCTCGATAATATCACAAAATTAATCATATTTCCACTTGCTTATTGCACTTCGGGTAGCGTCGTTAATACGAAATATTGTAATTAAATTAATTATTTTGAATAATGACCTGCTTAGAGAGTTCAGTGTACCTAATGTTGATCATTTTAGAAGCATTCTCGTACTAGGGTTTGGTGCTGACCATATTGCCGATGTAGGCCAGAACAAAGAGCTAACGTTGGATTACATGTCACAGTAAAAACTGGAAAACAATATAACATATCAATTAAACATTAATTATACTTAAAATACTACGACGGAAATAATTATTCCCGACCGCTCAAAGCTACTCATACAAAAGACATCAACGCAGCTCCGCGCAAAACGAATAAAATTGTTATAAAACCCATAATTCACCGGACATCAGCAGTTACGTTAAGGTCAAGAGTGTACTTCCATGATTACCTAAAATTTAACGACAGTTCGTAGAGGCTGTGTAGCCTTGAACGGTTGCGTAACACTTTGACATTTGTCCTGAGACGTAAACATCTTGCGGGTAGTTGCCTTTCGAAACGGCCTGCCGACTCCAGCCTAATGACCTGCCATCAAATAAGTGCATTCGCTGATTTGCAACGCCACTTTGCACTCGATTATTTCTGATTTACACACAACACATACGTTGACGCAAGAAAAATACCCAGGATTGCTGGATTTTGCTATGGCTTGTCCTTAACTGCTAACGTAAGTTACGTTGCTTTCTTTTAATACCTATACTTTAGTGTGGTCGGGTTAGTATAGTACAACCCCCTTTCTTAATGTGGGTGTCGTAAGTCTACTAAGGGAACAGGGTCGAAGTGTGTTCTGAGCTATGGGCTAGCAACCTATAACTGCGATATCACATTTTGTCGATATTTTATATCCACACTTATGCTAAAAGTTGCATTGGAACATGCGTTTCATGTGTTCTGTATACCACTTTTGGGAATGAATTGCTGCCTCATTGCAACTATAGGTTAAGCATGTTGTTTTAATAAATTGCTACTTGAATGAAAGAACTCGCACTTTTATGCCTTCCTCTTAACGATAAAGTTACAGTGGAAGTAGGTATGAAGCCTTTGCTAACTTATGGAACCCGCGATTAACAAATACTTGTTTTTACATTTTAAAATTTATACCCTAGCCTTAGCCCCTCTTAGGCCTTTACCTGAGAGGGGTTCATGCTATAGTATACTAATTACAAGAACAGTTTAAGATTTAAGTATGTGATAGTGATAGATAATAAATATTAATTCAGATGCATGTAACTAGAAATTCTTTATTTGTATATAAAATTATTATATAAATGAAAATTGATTGTATTATTGGCATGAAATACAAGGCTTTTTTTATTTTATTTAATATATCCTAGCCTATACTGCACAACTAAGTACCGTGATTAACTTCTCATTTCCCGCCGACTAAAGCATATTATTGTTACTCTAACATAACATATTAAATGGCACCGGTGGTTAAGGCTACTAAACAAGATTTGAAAAACAGTACAACTATTAAAGTAAAGCAAAACTTACAAAAACCGACCGAACATATGTAACACATGCTAATCACAATTTTGAACAAGTAGTCGTATCAGGTTTCATAATAATCATAATCGCTTGATCTTGTAAGTTGATAGCGATCTCAGTTCACGATACGATCAGTTGTCGAACTAATTCGCACTGAGGTTGCCCAATGTACACCGGATTCATTAGGCGCTTGTATTATTGCCGTGGGACCGTCTTTTTGTCTTATGCGAGCAAGTCTGGTAATGTACCATTGTAGTCCAATCTCGAGCAGGTTGGACCTGTCAATTTCTATGTTACTATATCAAAGTACAGTACGAGAGGTATTAAACGACTTAAAAGTGCTTAGTCAATATGAACCTTATTACTACCATTTACTACTAAGTTATCGGTCTTAACGCACACATAGCCATATCACATCCAAAAAGCAAACTCAATTGATTAAATAACAGCAACTTTTATGTATACCTAAGGTTCGTTAACTAGAAGCTTCAGAACCAGCGTCTAGGCTGTTTGTTGTGCCTAGTACTGAGCTTTGTATGTCAATAAAAAATATATATATTTGGGTCATACTTTCGCATGAGTCATATTAATAAAGATTAAATCTCATTTTATCACCCTGTTCTGATTACATCAGTTATATTTAGGTGAAAACTTAAAACGTCTACAGTGACTCATAAGCTCATAGGTAATATATTTGAGTTTTTTTGGCCGTTTGAAGTGATTAATAATAATAAAATCTTTATTTCGGAACACAGGACTCCATAGTTGTTAGTAAATTAACATGAACGACAAAAAAAAATTACAACTAAGTTATATATTACACGGAGGAAAAACCAAGTAGATAAGGCGGAATTAAATTGTCATCTTATTTTAAAAAAAAACCGAATAGGTCCGCCAACACATCATGTGCGGGTTGATATCATTGCACTTATTTCAGCCTAGCTCTCATTCGATAAGTAATATATATCTGATTAAAATTTATCTAACAATTTGACCAATTGAAGTATTTACATATATGTATGTATAATTGTATACTTATATCCATATTCATGACACATTGTTCCAACAGTGATAACGTAGTGTTTAGTCATTTTTAGTGTAGATACTGCACCACAATTGGTCAAACGGAACTTTTATCGTAGCAAGCCCCGAGAAAGCCGCGATAATGCTTAGTAGAAGAAAAGAACATAAATATTGTTACCTACCAATTAAGTAAAGACATAAATATGTAGCATAAAATTAAAATAAAATAAGTGCTATGAAACAGAGCACAGCCCAATTCAAACAGAGTGTTTCTTTTGACAGTTTTGTGCTAAAATTCCATGTAGCTTCTAACTAAAACATTACCTCAGCCAAGCCTTGTAACAAAGACAGCGTAATGAATATCGAACAATGATTGGCATGCCCAGTAGCTGACACAGATCCATGCGAGATGCGTCGGCGCCTGTTGCAAGCCGACGGCTGTCAGCGCCGCCGTCACGCATGCGTAACAAGTGACAGTCGACGAAATGGACAATATGCATGTGGAAGAAATTTGTGTATTGTTTTTTCTGAAAATTTGAATCAACTCAAGCGCTTTACGGTTACAGATATGAGAATGTTACAATTACCTAGTAATTAATAGGTTTGATTTCTTTCAACCCCGATTTTTGAGCTGACGTGCATTGTAAACCTGTACTATTGTTTTATTTTCTTTTTTGTGTATATTATCAGAGGTATATAATATGTTGTCATCATCCTCCTAGCGTTATTCCCGGTTATGCCCTAAAGTAGCCCGGGGTCCGCTTTGACACCTAATCCCAAGATTTGGCATAGGCACTAGTTTTACGAAAGCAACTGCCATCTGACCTTCCAACCCAGAGGGAAAACTAGACCGTATTGGGATTAGATGGGTTTCCTCACGATGTTTTCCTTCACCGAAAAGCTAGCGGTAAACATTCCGTACATAAGTTCCGAAAAACTTATGACAGGTATATATATGTTGTAAAAGACAAAATATTTATAATCACTGGCGTGTTTATATGTAAATATTCAATGAAATTAATTATATAAACAAACAAGAAATCATCTTGGTTTGTTACAAAATAAAATAGACGAACTGACGTATTTTATAGCTGCTGTGGAGACCAAAATCTAACTCTAGTTTGAGGCTATAGGATGAAGCATATTTTTGTAAATAATAAAATTTACAGATTAAAAGTATTGTACCATATTATAAACGTCTAGGTTGGATAAATAATAAACGGTAAAGGTAAATAATACATTTTGGTGACATATCTACGTGTAATAAAGCGATCTCTTATCAGTACCGATTATCTATTCTAAACAATGGACCATCTGGGTCGATATAAAATAATATCTACATTTAAAATGTTTAGATATTTATGACCAGGTTGTGCGCTACGATCTATGTAATAGCGAGTGTCATCATCATCATCTCATATCAGCCGAAAGACGTCCACTACTGGCCATAGGCCTTCCCTAAAGAGGACCAAATTGACCGGTCCTACGCCACCAACTCGCTATTACTCGTTATTATTGTCCAGCGGACAATAATAACGAGTGTAGGTACTAGTACTTAAACCGTGTGACTTTAATGCAAATAGATATTCAGGAAATAGACATTCAGTGTGATTTTACGTGAATTGTTGAGTTCACGCCAATGATTATTGTTTACGCTTTGTATATAGGTACAGTCGACGCCAAAAATAAGTTTACACTTTTGGACCTTATTCCATTGTATTTTTGGCGTCGACCGTACGTGAGTTCCGAAAAAATGCAATGACCAAGGGGCCAGCCAGCATTTGAACCCATTACTTTTTTGTCGTATGAAAATGATATCACTAGTTACGCTTCCTAAAAAAACAAGAATCTACGACCTCTTACACGTGCCTCTATAGTTTATTTTAATTATCCGTTTCGTTATCTATTTAAATGTCAGAAGTATCTTACTCAGAAAACCGGTAACATTAAGCTACTTGGTGAGAGATGATATAATAATAACATGACAATACGAATTTAATCTATCACTAGGCCGAGTTAATTCAAGCATACTTAAACTTAAGCCAAGCAAGATATTTTTTAAGCTTTCCTTGCGTAGCGTTTTTATTACAACGCTTTAATAAAATCGTGTGATGACCTGATGACGTAGTAAATAGTGACCGGGCCACAGTCTAAAAACCGGACAAGTGCGAGTCGGACTCGCCCACGTACAAAATTACAAATGTATAGTTTTCAGATTTTTCCCTGTAGGTACTTGTAGTATAAGACGATATTACTTGCCAAATTTCATAGTTCTAGGTCAACGGAAAGTGCCCTATAAATTTAAATTTTTTACCCAATGAATTTTGATTCCCTTGAGAGTGTCGAAATATACGATTTTTGCGGGATAAACGGCTGATGTATCATTTTTTTACATTAACTTAGTTCGAAGATTGATTTTTTCACAGCTCCAAGGGACTGTAGACCTGAGTATATGTTTTTAATTTGAACTCAATATCTCCACGCGTTCCCGAGATAAAGGGTCTTGACAGACAGACATACGGACAACAAAGTGATCCTTTAAGGGGTCCGTTTTTTCCTTTTGAGGTACGGTACCCTAAAAAAATATCTTAGGTACGCAGCTGTAGCTGCTGTCTCTTGCACTACTTGATTGTCCATATAAATTAAGTTGCAATAGATATTTAACGTCAACAGTCAAGTATCAATATATTCATAAATAGTTCCAGCTTGCAAAAAAGCTCTATGGACAGTTTACGATTGAATATACGGATTAGTTTTCAGTTTCGATTTGGTCTCCATAGCTTGACTTAATTAGATGTCCATGCCTAATGAATAACTGGCCGGATGCCATGCCGTGATGTAGGAAGGCAACAACTGGTTATTATATGATACCAATCATATAAACCATAGTCTAACTTCTTACATTTTTACGTTACGAGAATCATTCGAATGTCTATATGTCTTAACAGTCCACTTAGAACATAGTTATGAAAGCCAAAGTTATTTAATAATGGAAAAAACTTAAATTTTATTACAGCACGGCGGGTCATCGATTTTTGTATGTTAGTTCCTATTTGCATAATATTTTCCTCGGTATGTAGACATTATAAGTAGAGCCGCCACAATTGGCGCCCTTCGGCGTCTATGCTGTAAATGTCGAAATGACCCTATAGAAAAGGGCTCTCAGGTATAATCTCAGAATCGTCAGTCTGTGTTGCAATTGTGGCTTGACATACATACGAGATGTTCGCTGTAATTCGCAGGCTGTACGTACTTAGCTCGGCGGTCCGCACAAACCGTTAAGGACGCTGATAAGCGCCGGCACGGTTTAGCAATTTTTGTGTCAGCCCTGTCATGAGTGACGAGCCCCTGAAGCGTTTGACGCAACATCTAAGACCAACATGACAGGTCAGGGGTGTGCCCCTCATTTATTTTTTGATTAGCGTTCAACTATGAATGTCACAAGCAATTAACCGCAAAAAGTAATATTAATAAAAAATAGATATTTATAATTAAATTGAATCAGTATTTAATGCGATCCCGGATGATCCCACTTTATTCCTTAATCCAAGTTCACTTACCTTTAATGATGTATTAAAAATATATGACGGCGGGAAAAATCACAGAGGCACTGTTGTAATAGCGCGCGGCTGGTTTGGGCGAAGTCTTATATAGTCGTCGTAGCGGGGATGCGCGGCGCGGCGCCTGCGCACGTATGGGGGGCACGCGCGCGCCGACCCGCGCCGCGAGTTCATGGGAGCCGGGACCCTATCATATGTCACACTCATTTGACTATACATTAAAATCAAAATGGACTTATCGAACTGATAAATTAAATACCTACTTTTCTGTGAACGAAAAAAAAACGAATATTATGATGTTTGTGTAAGTATCATAGTTTTAGTATGAGATTAGATTATTATGCAGGTACCGGAAAAAACGAAAATACGTCATTTTTAAACAATGAAACTCAACATACAGGCATAAATATCATTCGAAGATGGCACCGACATTGACCTTTGAGGCGTCAAGCGACCGGACCTATTTACATTGTTTTGAAGTAAACCAATTAATTGATTGAGCCTCGTCCGTTTTATTACTTCCACGGGGCGGAAATAGGTATACGTATTTCCTAAGGTCTAGAGATACATGTTTCATTGAAAAGACGGGGTCACGAGCTTTGCTCCAGATCACGCGCCGTGCCCACTTATGAATATGTGCTTCTTTGTTTGTGAACTGTGATCTTTTTACAAGCTTTTATTGGACTTGGAAACCATTATCCAGCAAATTCCCGAAGTCCAATAGAGTTGCAAGTTTGTACACTTATGTATGTCAGATAACAGTGCAATATTTATGGTACGGTACCAAGCCGGTCTGGAGGTAAAAAATGGCTAAAGCTATTCTTATACTACACAAGCTAAACCCATCGTGTTGAGCATCATTGTAAATTGTAACCGCCTCAACAATTTTTTTTGACAGAAACGTAATTCATTCTCTTTGATTCCATGCATTCAATTGGACCACCGTACTTGACACTGTGTTAGATAAAATTATACCTACGCCCAGTCTACGTAAAATCCTATTACCAAATCTATCATAGAAGTAGTAATAACGTATGCTCATTAAAACTGATTAAATATAACCAGCGCTAAATTGGATTCTTGAGCATTATAACGCAAATGCATCTGACATACTTATAAGACGTAAATTTCATGTCTGCCCTGGTTCGGTCATTTACATGTGATCCTTTTTACCCGACTGCCAAAGGAGGAGGGTAATGTTTTTTTTACCAATGGTCTACATTAACATGGTCATTTAATCGTACTTAATGTGACTACTTAAAGTAATTAAGTATTAAATATAAATAACGAACAGAGAGGATGGAGGTTGCGCAACATTTTTCTACACTAATGGGGTCGCGCCATAAAAAGGTTAAAAACCACTGCACTAGATACCTAATGATAATGATCGTATTTTGTATCATCGATAATTAGCGGTCAAAATTAAGTTGTCTCGCTTGTTCGCTAGTGTTAGTAGCAAATTTTAAGTAAAAAACAGCCTTATTAGAAAAATATTTTTTACATAGTATTTAATGTTCTAAAAAATTCAAACAATGAACTTGTTAGTGAAATACAAAAAATCAGATTTATTATTTTCTGAATAAAAATTCGCTTAGGTCACTTAGTTATAATAATTTATTCATTCATAAACATCAAGTACCTACCTACATAAGTGCCTTAGAAGTAGAACTTTGCTGTTTGGCGAGTAACATAAGTCATAACATTGTTAATTATCTTGTACTTTTGATAAATAAATAATAAAAAAAATGCCCAAGTAGTACAGTCAAGGGCACCAAGATGTATACACCACAAGGTCTCAAAAATATGTACACATTCCTTATTTCTCCAACAATAAGGTTGTAGTATACATATTTTTGAGACTTTGAGTGAATACATATTGGTGCCCTTGACTGTACCAACTCCCATTACAATCGGACACTTTACGCTCGAAGTTGTTGCTGTGCAGTTAGGTAGGTCCAACTTCGAGAAAGAGGTAAATCGTCGGTTCCAACTCGGCTGGGCAGGCGTCCGGGAAGCTACGGCACTCTTTTCGTCCAATATTCCGCAGTGTCTCTAGACGAGAGTCTTCACCAGTGTGTTGCCAGTGATGACATATGGCACTGAAACGTTTCAGTGCCATATGTCATCCGGTCCGTCCGTCAGTTCCTTCAGCAGTCGGGTAAAAAGTTTACCATATTGTGACGTCACGCGGAACTTTAACGGGCTATATCTTCATATTTTTTTGTTTAATTGACAAACAAAAAAATACGTGTCCAATATTTTTTTTATAATCTAACTGACGGACTAAATATATTTTTTTAGGAGAGTTGCCAATTGTTCAGTATAGTTTTTATTTATTAGCCAATCCGTTAAAGTTATTTTGCACGCTCTTTTGGTCATGTGGTAGATATTTGGACATTTGTAAAATATATATATATATATATATATATGTGTGGTCCGATAAAGTAAAAAAAACCGGACAAGTGCGAGTTGAACTCGCGTGGTGAGGGTTCCGTAAAATATTGAGAATTTTCCCGTTACTTTGAATACTCAAACTTCTTATAGGTTTTCATGTAATCTCTGAAAATAAATCCTTGCCTAATCAAGGAACTATTTTCCATATTTTTTTCAGAATTTTAAGCCTAGTAGTTTCGGAGATAAAGGGGGAAGGGGGGGATGGTCAATTTTCGTCTTTTTTCCTAAATTACTTGAAATCTGTTTTTGCTAAAATTATGAAAAAAAATATCTGAGATGCTTACACAACCCCTTTCATATGTCACACAATACAGTTTGCGAAACTTTTTTTTTAAATTCCAGTATACCCCCCAAAAGCGGCCCCCTTGTTCAGAATTCATTAATTTACTTTACGCGTCCATCTATGGGTCACCAATTTACATATGTGTACATACCAAATTTCAACTCAATCGGTCCAGTAGTTTCTGAGCAAATCAGCTGTGAAAGACGAACAGACAGCCGCACGAGTGATCCTATAAGGGTTCCTTTTTTCCTTTTGAGGAACGGAACCCTAAAAAAACCTGCTGAAAGCTGTATTGAATATTTATTATTACGGAGCTTTAGGCCCTCAAAAATCACGTTTTTATCAGGCCGCGCGGAGGATTCACCTTAAGATAACATGGTTGGTAACCTTCATGGGTCACCATGATCGTGTTTAGGGCATGGAAATGTCATGACTTTAGAAGCCCATGTCGTCAACAACCTGATTACTTGTTCGAAAAATTCAAGCATATAAAGATAAGACTCTTTTTATCAAGTCATTATGATAATTAAATAAATAATAATAATAATTAAATATTAGAGGACAATCTTACACAAATCGACCTAGTCCCATAGAAGCTCAGGCTTGTGTTATGGGTACTAGACGACGATATATTTAATACTGAAATACATAGAAAACGTCTCAGACTCGGAAACAAATGTTCATACTCATCACACAAATATTTGCCCTTATCGGGATTCGAACCCAGGATCTTCAGCTTCGTAGGCAGCGCCACTACCCACTTAGTGCCACTAGGCTAGCCGGTCGTCAAATTATATATGCGTTGTGTTGTGTTCGTCCTGCAATCAGCTTTTTAGGGTTCCGTATTATATATAAATATGTATATTTGTAATATAAAATAATGATGTATACACTAAACATTCAAAACGATTATTGTTCTACTTGCTTGGAGTGCTTACTTTTACTAGCTACCTATTTTACCCTACCTTATTTTATCACCTTAGCCTTAACAGGAACTTATCCTATATTATTAAACGAGCAATATTTGTATGTATATAAATATACATACAAATTGTATATATACCTATATATATTTGCAATCACGTTCTCGGAAAAGACTCTAACGATTTCGATGAAATTTGGAATATGGGGGTTTACGGGGGCGAGAAATTGATCTAACTAGGACTGGGAAAGTTCGTTTTCTCCGTATGTTCACCCGAGCTCGGTCGCCCAGGGACTTAATATTCAAATTAGGTGTTGCTATTCTACAGTTTCTTGGAACATTAATTCTAAAAGCGATATATTAGGCGATTATTACTTTACTAACCAAAAGAGGGTATCGAGGTGAAAACGGCACATTGAGTGAGATGATAACCCATAAAGTTCATTTAATAGTAGGTAGCAGACGTCTTCAAGTGTGACTACACATGAAGAAATACCACACACGAATACATTTCAGTTTGAAAAATTATATTTACCTACCAAGAAAGTTTAAATTATTAAATTTTAGTCAATGCTATTATACAGGGTGTCCCAAAAGTCAAATTATATATAAAATAGAAAAAACAGCAAGTCGTGTTTAAAAAAAATCCTTACTCGATGGAAATTGAGCGTTGAATTTCCTTTGCACAAAAAACAACACGCTCCATAAACATAAGTTTATAATAATCTGGCAAGTGTTATACCATTTTGAGGTTCTGACTAAATAAGCCATCTTTTGAAGGTACTTGCCGAATTAGCGTAGTACATTTTTTTTTCAGTATAGTCAGTTAAAGTCAGTTGGTCTAAAGATTTTAATTACATGTTTCGGAAAAAACTTATAATTTTATTTAAAACGGACTTGTGTTTTACTTTAGTATTTAATTTACAGAAGGTTTTATTGACGGTTACGTACCAATAAAAATATTGAAGAAAATTAGAAGGTCTGTAGCCGTAGTATACCAGTGGCGGCGCGTGAGAATTTTCACTGGATAACCCGGAGCAAAAAAGGGCTGTTTTTAATGATTTACGAGTTTGGTAATATAGATATAGCAAGAAATTTTAGGCAAGCCGGTGGGAATCGCCTTTCGCCTTGTATAGGCGCCCTGCCACTGCGTACTCGTACCGTACCTACTACTCAAAACATCATTACATGGCGTCCATTTATAAAAAAAAATAATGCCTGTAATTTTTTTTACTAATGGGCTTTCATAGTTCACATGCCCTTGCTTCAAATCATAATAACTTGCTACTAGTTCGGCTTTACATACAGCGACAAAATTTATAAATAATTCTATGAAGTTCGGCTTTATTATCATGTTAGCCACCGTCTTGAATACTTACCACACTTTTGGTCACGTTTTCGTTAATAGACATCCGGAAAATTCGATATCTTTTGGAAATAGGGCAATTATCAACATCGCGACATCAATTTTATCAAAAATTTAATTATAATGCAAATGATACCTTTGGTTTCAAGTCATGTGAGTGCTATAGGTAAAGTACCTAGATGGTGATGAGGCGGGCCCGGCGGCACCGGTGCTCAAAAAACGGTGACGGTACGGCTACGGCCTATCTAGTATGAAGTTCCATGCCAATAACGTCATATGTCACTGCGATTCCGTACCGTAACCGTATTTTAAGCGGCGGTGTGGTCGAACCTCAAATAAATATGCACGCTGGAATCCGGTTGTTACAACATTTCCATGTTACTTCTTATTATCGAATTACATGTTACATTCGGCGCCCTTTTTGTTGACGCGAAGCTTCCATTTATAGGACCAGAAGCTCCACTTCTAGATTTTAAATAAAGGCGCTCACTCAGTAGCGTCCAGGGGAAGGGGACTAGATTTTAAAGCCCCCCAAAAGCATGTGAGACCTTCGAGGACAAATGTTACATTAAGCTAAAATCTCATTTTAGTGGGTTCAAGCCCCCCCCCCCCAACCAAAATCCTGGAACCGACATGTGCTTAATAAAGTGACGAGGAGAGACAATCGAATCTGACACCAATAAGTATCCAAATCATTCATTTCTTTAGAAACATCTTGAAATTACTCACAAAAGGATTACCGTTCCATCTTTTTATAATTACAAAAACTCAACATAAGCCATATCACATGCCTTTATAGATTCCATTCCTTGTTGATAGGATAAAGCAATTAATGAATATTCATGTAATCTTGTATGAATACCCGCGATCATGTGATCAGTAACATTTTCTGCGAAATATCCGTTCGCGACCTTATGCCGGCTGATTCACAATCTTATTTGGTCATTTTCAATCCAATGATTCCTCAAACTGGTTAAGAAATTTACTTAGGTACTGAATGAATATACATAAGTATTCTGCTTAGTATTTCCTATCACTACTAATATAAACTTGGAATGGTCGGTAATAAATATAAATATGATCAAACCTAATGTTCTTTTGTTTGGACGCACCTAACACAAAGCAGATCGTATGCTGCATTCCTATGTTTATTCATAAGTTCATAACGCACGTATATCTTGCAAGAGACTAATTTTCAGACCTCTAATGCCGCTATAGTGGGAACTTTGATTTTGTATGTAAAAAACTGATATTCTAATGGGGTACCAGTCACCGGTCGGCTTGCTGCTCAGATTAGTCCGTATATTTTTATTTTGTTTAGGAAATATCGCATGGAAATAATCCTCAGAAACCTTGCCGCTATAAGACACTTAAGTTTAAATAAATATGAACTTTGCGCTTAGATCACCCGGTAACTGGCAGCTTGGTTACATATTATCACCTCGGGTAAACAACATTCATACAATTTTGTTGTTTGTTGCATTCCTTGCACTCTTAACTTTAGTAGGTACAAGGAAGGGATTGTAAGTTCAGGGAAAACCAGTCTGAGACATTCGCCTCTTCCTTTTAGGATCTACCTACGGTTCCTGATGCGCTACCAAACAGATACCTACACTATCGAAAATGTTTTATTCCGTTTCAGCACACACACGCCTATAAATTTTAAAGAGTTCCCAAGAGATCTACAGGATCTCAACATCAGATCCTAACCTGATGACCATGGGAACACCTGGGAAGGATACTCTTACGAACAAAAAAATAACGACGAATTGAGAACCTCTTCCTTTTTAGTCGGTTAAAAATCTTTCTCACTTACACATCTCTCGTCACCCGTCAGAAAAGCTTAAGCTTTGTCTTCAGCTTAAAAAGCCGCAGAAGGAAGAACTAGATTACACGTTGGTTAATCCATTTTTCCAAAGTGTTAATCACGTATCTACTATGTGTCACGTAACTATGGACGAGTTATACTATATGTTGAATTGAAACTGACGGTAGTCTACGGCATATCTAACGCTACGAGCGTAGCTTTAGCACTAAATATGCAAGCTAAAAGAGTTTAAGTTTCCAATGAATACAAAACGACACTCCATTTATAATTTTTAAAGACTTTTATGCTACTGTATGTTGGCCTTTTATTGGAAAAATGTTCCCGATTATTTTCTTTAATTAAGTTACCTAACTACCTACATCAAACAGAAATTAAGTAGTAAACTTTTTAATTATTTAGGTAACTACATACTTACATTAAAATAACAGCCAAGTGGGATCACATAACTAGCATATCCACGAAAGTAGTTAACGCAAAGTACGTGAACTTACAATCATAACTCACGGTAATATTACCCACTGACTGACGGATCTCCGGCTCAACCAATTGCAGATAATGTGAATTAAACATAAGAGCATCATGATGTCATAGATTATCTTAGCAGTTCAATTCATATGCTTATTAGTAGGTACCACGAGGAACGATTGATATAAGTACTAGAAAAGACCTTAAGTACTTTAAACAAAAAGCAAACAATAACGCCGCGTCGCCGCGTTTACGCACAGGATTCCATAGCTCGTGACAACTGTGACAAGAACGCGCGCCATGTTGAATGCGAAATTACGCATTGTGTAAATAAGGCCTAAGGAATACTAGCTTGACGGCACCAGGAATCAGGGATGACATGCTTGATTGCACTACAAAGGATGCCTAATATCGTGCAAAGTAGACTCGATTCTCTGATAATGGAACAGGGACTATAGTTACGATGAGGACCCCTTTGAAAAAAAATAACCGACTTCCATCCGACAGAAGGGGACTGTCATATATGACACTTTTGATAGAATGGACATCCCTAGGTTCTATACCTCTATCACTATGATTTTGAAAACACAGAGACTCAACTCAATGCCATGCTGCCTCGTGGGAAGCAAGTCCTATCAAGCTGGCGTAGAGTGACAGGTAATATTCAGTTGAACTCTTTGAATAAAAATTTGTAAAAAATTAAATATTGCAACGACACTAGTCAAGGTAGGCAAATTGAGTTCATAGATACTAAAATGAATCGGAATTTGAAATTTACCATGACCTATGTGACTAACTACTAATGATTAAGATCGTCTCCTATTACGCTAAACATCCTATTATGCGAGGAATGCATCCGTCTTTATCTTATGATTGCATTTATCAGCTTACCTAGTTGCTTAATGTATGCCGAGTGGATCGCTTACTAAAAAAGGATGCAGAGGTCTCGAATAATATTATGCACGATTATGCAATGCGCATAGGGAAAAACAAAAAGAATTGGCTTTGGCCCAATCAATCATGGTCGCGCATCACGCGACGCGATCCCTGCGACATGGGCACGAAATACATAATGTATCGTTACATGGACTTTGAGATAACACGAATTTTTTGTTTACCTACAAAAATTCGCATGCACTTAGATATCTACTCAGAGACGAAAAGATACCCGCCTTTTAATGAACGTTTTCTATGAATCTGTATTTTATCCTGTGAATCTGAGCGGAAACTTTTAAGTTCTCTCTCTGTTGGCGATAATTGCTAACGTCCTGTTCATGCGCAAGCAGAAGAGCTATTGAAAAACTGGGGCCTATATCACGAAGCCACAAAGTAACCGGTTTAGACTTGTAAAATTGTAACTTGTAGCTTTGTGAATTGGGTTACTGGAAGGAAGGTACTTACTCCTTTCGTCGGTAGTAAGTACAGTCTCCAGCTATAGTATGTCCCTCGTAAACATCTGAGACGACCTAACGGCTCTACAAATATAGTCGTGTCAGATATTATTGAGTGACTTGTTCTGTGATATAATATTGCAAGTGACTGTACTTGTTTAATAATTAGGTACCTAAATATTCCTCTACTCACTTTATTTGAAAATAAATTTAACGATTTAGTAGGTATAGGCAGGGATCGGAACCGGTTTTTCAAAAGTCCCCGAAGTAGTCTAATATTTTGAATTATTTTAGGCTCTTAATGAAAGACTCTATCATGCATGTATTTAGGTAACATTTTCGTATTATTAGACAGCCTGATCAAAAATAATATTATAAACCAAAGAACGAAATAGAACGAAATAAAGCCGGTATTTTTGTATGGTGAAAATACCGGTATCCGATCCCTGGGTATAGGTACGTACTGACAGCCACAGATACCTAAGGTTTGAGGAATCAGTGCTCAGTCGCCGCTTGCTAAAATAAGTTTTAAATCTGCGTAAAAAATACAACTGCTCCCCCTTATATACCCCTTTGTTTGTCTTTCAAAATTAGAATAGCAGAGGCAAGAATGACAAACTATATCCTAGGGACGTCCCCTTCTATCATTAAAATACCTCGAATCGCGGCCGACTACTATACATACATAAACCTACTTAACATTAAGGAGGTATTAAACGATTAACATCATTTAACATGTAACAATACCTACTTTGTCTGTAGCTGTACATCGACATAGCGTCTGCGTGCTCGCAACAATTGCCAAACGCCATTGTGAGGTTAAAAAATAACGCACCATGGGAAAGCCATTGTCTGCATCGACAAAATACATTGCTACTGCTATAGTAACAATGCCAGTAAGTCATGTGCAGATCAACGAATGCAGAATACCTAATAAAGAATGTATGCCGGCAATATGATATACTTTGGTCGGACACCAACGCACTGTAGAAGGCCTGCCGGATGCTTCAATGTTTTTATTGGAATGACGCTGAGCGTATTTTAAAATTATTATGTCGCGGGGCAATTGGAAGGCAAGGATTTTGTGAAAATAATAGAATGGTTGTAGAAACAATGGGTCTCGTTGGAGGTCACCCTCGTTTTGCTCTTAACTTTTATAGTTACTGCCGTAATTATTTCCCGAAAAAAGACAAGCACTGAGTCACGCTGAGCAAAGGCTCCAACGTTGCTCGCATCTTCCTCGAATCTTGCTTGCTTTATTTTCCCTGTTCAATCGCTTGGTAATTAATATTGTATATAATGAGTATTATCTTAATTATCCTATGGCATAAATATTAGCAGGAAATATCAATGACATCAGTCAACCTATCGCAGAATCTTTATATGTATTTAAATGCACTCGTGCAATAAAGTCCTAACCTAAAGCACTGTGTTTATTCAGATCAAATGGCAGAGCGCACTCGATGATTACTCAATTCATATCGGCAATCGCTAATTTACGGGGTGCAATCGTCACGACTCGGATGCGATGCGCCCTCCGCCGGCCTTCTGCCGTCACGTGTTTTAGTCTCTAATCAATAGGTTCGTTCACGAGCATTTTTATACCTAAGCAAAGCAAGCGGATTGCGAAACTGAAAAGGAAACTGCACGTTTATGTCAATTTGCCTAGAATGCGCGATAATCGCGTTGCATTTCAATGTGCGTTGGTCAGGCCGCGCGCTTGGAATGCCAAGTAAAGCTTGTGGAAAAATAGGCTCACAATGTACAAGCGTTGCGTACCAACAAGTGATATGATATGACTTATGGCATCGCAGCTAACAGCTGCACTTAATGAATCACGTTGACGACTGATTTCTCCGACGTTTTTATCCCACGTATTGCGAAGTGCCCACAAGCATTGCCTTCAATCCGTATACATACTTCATCGGCAACGCTAGTTTCTTTGTATTTCGTAGATCGGTGCAGGCATGGTTAAGACAAACTTGATTTTGTAGTCGTGTCTTTGCAAAAATTAAACAATGCGTTTGCAACTCTCAATCAACTTGAACTTACACCCTGAAGTCAGACATTGAAAAATGTTCGCCAAATATCCAAGTCCTTTACCTCGGCGTCCGTGATCATGCCTATTATCATAAACGTCAGAGGTTATAGAAAATAGCTCCTAAACGTACAATCGCGTAGGGTCTAATTGAGAAGACACGACGCGATTGTTTTGGACGGCATAATCATTGGGGCGACCTTAGCCCGCTTACGTCGCTGTCAGCCGGCAGACACGCCGGCAGGCGGTCGCAGGCGAACCGTTTGCGGTTTCAGGAGAGGTCACATTTTGGTAACCTGCTTCAACAAAGCGGTAAATGGCTACTAGTTATTCAGACATGCATTAAAAATACAATGTTTCTAATC
This sequence comes from Epinotia nisella, assembly GCA_932294315.1. NCBI lineage: Eukaryota > Metazoa > Arthropoda > Insecta > Lepidoptera > Tortricidae > Epinotia > Epinotia nisella. The sequence goes on along the minus strand of OW028677.1, from coordinate 16,717,220 downwards.
GAATGTCAATGTTAAAGTTGCTACATTTGCGGACTCTCCAAGTTTTTGACAGTTGCTTGGTGGAAATTGATATATAAGGTACCTGCGGCAAATAAGGGCCGCCTTAATTAAAAACTAAATATTTTAATTGTCTAAGCGATATGAATAAAAAACATAACACCAGACAAATATTTGCTTTATTAACAGTACAAACAAGTACAATTTTTTAAGTTTCATTCATAATTTTACGGCACAAATCAGACTTTTTAAAACCCTCTCTGTGGCCCTTATTAAAATCAGGTAGTTTAAAAAGGACCATATCAAAATATAGTTTTGTTTAGTTTTATCATTAAGAACAAACCGTCTTCTGTTTTCCGCCGACGTCAATTATGATTTTCTAACAAATCAAGCTTACAGTCAATCCTTTTTTATTAGAAAAACCCTGATGGGCCTTATTAAAATATCGTAACATAAATTTGCATTAAAACGTATCAAATAAAATAATATAAACATAATTTTCATAATTCTGAATAAATTGTTGATAACACTTTTTAAATCTTAAATAAAACAAAGAAAAATTTAACTTTTTTACATAAAAAATTGTGGCCCTTATTAGACTAATGAGATCTAACATTATTTCTTCTAACCAACGTTCTTCTGGGAATAGAATATCGCGCAGGAGCCGCACGTTGTGACATTAGTCCTCCTCGAACAGCAGTCATTGCAGCTCGTAATTGCTGAAGCGTCCAAAGTCCTCGACGTTTTTTAGATAGATGTTCCATTATTAAGTAGTTTAAATACTTAGGTATTCTGAAAAGAAAATAAACGCTCGAGCAAAGTAAATACAAATCAACCAAACAAAAAATACAACAGGATTTGAACTGGTGAGGTTACGAAAAAAATTAAAAAAAAACTACAAAACATGGAAAAAACTGTGCATAACTAAATATTCCGTAAGTTCAATAAGGGCCGGTCCTGGCCCTTTTAACCAACCTTTTAAGTGGCCCTTATTCGACTCTGACACCAAGCTAAAACTTTTGGACGTAAGATTGTTAAATGTTGACATAGCGATTAAACTTACCTTTATTAGTTAGCACTAATCACTATGCTTTACTATTAAACAGTAGCTATTACAAAAAACAAGTTATTATATGCACATTTTTTCACTTATGTCGAGAGATTTTTACTATCGTGTGACGCAGACTAACTGCCTGTACGCATTCTTGAGTAGGTACTGGCAAAATGTTGGATCGTACGATCACGTGGCCGCGGAAATAAACTTTCCTATTGGTCCTTTTGGATGTGTGCGTACGCGGAACCTAGGAATCGGTTGTAAGTGTGTTTTTGTAGAAGTGGCTCTTGTTATACGCCGGCCCTTATTTGCCGCAGGTACCTTATGCTGCACATAATGGTCTAATGGGTGTGTATTCATATAACAATATTTAATATACTATAACGTTTGTTATAAAATAAGGAGCTCTTTTGCGGGAACTGCGGCCTCAGAAAAAAATAGTAACAGTTACGGAGTAAATTAGGTACCGGTGAATACTATATGTATGTATGTACCTATTACTTTATTGTACATAGAACATTGTAAAGTGAAAACAGAAACAAATAAAAACCGGCCAAGTGCGTGGCGGACCACGCAAAACGAAGGGTTCCGTGCCTATCTAAATAATTTTCGGTGAATGAAATTAATAAGCCCTATGTTCATGAATTTTTCCATATTTTTAAAATACACCGTTCAAAAATTAGAGGGGGGGGGACAGAATTTTAGTGACTTTCGGGGCGATTATCTCCGACCCTATTCACTTAATCAAAAAAAATGCTAAGAAACTTTATATTTATTTTGAAAGGCCTATCGATTGATGTGCCACACGGGGGGTCACAATGAAAAAAAAAATTTGACTTTTAGTTTTATGTATGGAGTGCACCCCTAAAAAAATTTTTTTTGTCAGCTTAATTACAAAACTATGTAGCGGCTAACAAAATACACCTATCCTCAAAATTTTAGTCAAATACGCCTTATAGTTTTCGAGTAAAATGCCTGTGACATACGGACAGACGGACAGACGGACAGACGGACATGACGAAACTATAAGGGTTCCGTTTTTGCCATTTTGGCTACGGAACCCTAAAAAGGAAGTACAAAGGCGAGCTTATCCCTTTAAGGGATCTCTTCCAGCTAAACTTTATAAAAATGCTATAAATATGTATACTATTTTAGATCCTATATATTGCCCAGTCATAAGTTCGAAACCGTGGAAGGGCTATATTTTTAGCAGTCTATTATGTTTGTATTTACGCGTATTCCACTGTATAAGATACGGACCCGATATTGATAAAACAGGTGTTAATCGATTCGGAATTATGCTCCGGGTGACAAAACCGGCCAAGTGCGAGTCGGACTCGCGCACGAAGGGTTCCGTACCATTATCTAGAAAAATCACGTTTTTTGTATCGGAACCTCTTAAATATTTATTTTATATATTTTTTTGTATTTGTTGTTATAGCTATAGCGGCAACATCATATGTGAAAATTTCAACGTCTCAATATCACGGTTCATGTCATGAGATACAGCCTGATGACAGAAGGACAGACAGACAGACGGAAGGACAGAGGAGTCTTAGTAATAGGGTCCCGTTTTTACCCTTTGGGTACGGAACCCTAAAAACAACATATTTTTCAGTTTCTTTTCCGTAGTCGAGTTAGAGTTTTTTTAACTGTTTATGCTTGTTTGCAAAAAGGGTGGCATTAAAGCGCAGTCTTTTTCATACCTGTAACCTGGCCAAGTTGGTTTGTAAAATTGTAAATTGTATTTTTTTACATACATTTGCATATAAGTAGATATACCAACATTAATATCTGCCATAACAACGCGCGCATAAATATATGACGACTTTACTTCTAGGGCCATCAGGACGAGTCACATATTTTTGCTGCCTTTCTTATGGCAGATACCTACTTATGCTGGTGACCGTACTTCTGGTAAACATAAAGAATTTTTATTAAAAGTGAATACAAGATTATAATTAACATTAACTAAGATAAATTAAAACTAAGTTAAATCTAAAAAAGGCCCTCGAGGCATTGTACCGAGGATGCTGGCGGCATTTTCTCGCTGAATTGCAATGCTGATGCGTTGCGCGAGAAAGCCGCCAGCTCTTCGGTCACCAGTTACATCGACCAGACGTTTCGCGATTTCTGCAAATAACTTATGCGCACTGTGACCCCACGGACCGAGGGTCTCGACGCCAAAGGGTACAAAGTCGTACTCTCTGCCGAGGCCTCTATATTTATTACATTTCAGATTTTCGGCGTTTTCCGCCGCTGCACCCGCTTTAGAAGTAGTCCGTTGGAGGTGAGACGGTGCCAGTGTGTCTACACATGTAGCGTCCCACACAAGCATCCGTCCCAACCTCCATGGAACCAGAGACACACCATCAGGTCTTTTGCCATCATCTCTGACAATGCCAGGCGGCTCAAGAAGAGCAGGCACATTGATGCTGGCAAGAGACCGGCGGATTATGTCATTAAGTGTCGCATGTCTTGAAAAGCGGCCTGCACTTTTTTGACAACAAAGTCCGTGGTGACCCAGTCGGTCCACGTCCGTGCCACAAGGGCATATGTGTGGAGTGCATACCGTGACCCCAAGCCGCAGACCAGTCGCCAGACGAAGGGAGGTCGGATCCAGGAAGGTACCGGTATTTGGAGAGGGATGGGCAGCCAGTGACCGGCCTCTCTGGCTCCAACCGCCAAAAGTCTTGCGCGATCATAAATAGAATTATTAATGCGTATTTAAAATGTTCAATTATGTCATTATACTTTTCCTAATGACCTTTACGAGTTAGCTACATCGTCATCTATTGCATCCAAATTAAAATATAGCATTTTTATTAGGAACCCTGAAGAAAATATGACCTTTAATCTGCATCAGAAGGTCAAATCTGAGGAAGTTCCACATCTCATAATAATTTAAAACGTTTATTCAGTTTTCTTAAATCATAAAAATTTAAAACAATTGATAAGGTTTTCTTTATACACAAGGAGTGAAAATACACCTACAAGTTACCCTAGATCGTAGGATACCTACTGCCGAAATTATTTCCAACGCGAAAGGTCAAAATAAAGATAATCTTCGAAATTGATTCTCGGCTTATTGCCACCTACTTTAAACGCCAACACTTCCGTGAATATTAAAACATGTTTCCTACAGCTAAGTAGGTATTAGGTACCTAGTTCGTTGGAAAGGCACAAGGTTTTATTCATATATAATCCCATTTTTATCAATACTTAAGTAAAGCGTTTTTGCGTGCCAGCCGAGACCTTGCTATGGATAGTAGGGATAGGTACCTACCTACCTACTTAACTCGATATCATATCGGTGTCAAGTCAAATGTGCATTCGTTTGGTCCTAGGATAAGACGGATGGGAATCGATCGATCGTGTACAATTTGTCACCTACAAAGATGCGCGGACAATTTATGACTAGGGTCGTGGAACAAAAAGATGAACGTTTGAGCGACTATCCCAACTTTTAATTTTTTTTTCGAGGAGTTTAACAAAAAATTAACGCTGTGCTTAATAGTTGAACGTTTTGACACCAATAGTTGAACGAAGAAAATCGTATTATCACGCAAACATTGGTCTAGTAATGATATCATTGTTATAAAGTGTTATAACGAACTAATTTTATTCGTTCATCTTCTGGGCACAGGTTCTTTGTTGAACGAAGGTGCTTTTCATAGTAAAACAAAACCACAAAATAACCGTGTTGCAAATTGATAGTCACGTTCAACTTTTGGTTCAAAAATCAACGGTTAAGTAACAATTCATTTAAACCATAAAAGTTATAGTACCTTTTCAATAACAATTTATATTAGCATTTGAAAAAACTATACTTTGCCCAAAAGATGAACGCCGTTGATCTATTTATTTATTTATATTTGGAGAACTAACAGCTACAGAAACACAATGATATTATAGATAGAATACAAAAAGCCAATTACAGGTTCCCACCGAGAGCATATTGGCTCACTTATCGCTACACAAAGTTGGAACCATTAGTTGAACGCTAAATACCTCTTAAATCTTAAATGAACAAAGTATTAATCAAGAATCTATATTACGCAAAACAATGCATGTAGACGTTTTGTTAAATTTTATACGTAATTTATAGCTTAATTTTGGGAGCGTATTTCTTAAGTAGATCTCGGTACAATACAAACGGTGTTTTTGTGTGCCTGGATCTGGATGCGATGACCGCTCACCACCGCGTGTATGGCGTAACGCACTGGGAGTATATATACCAGCCTCGGCAAAGCTATGCCAGTTAAGAAAAAAATATCCCTAGTGCGTAAAATTTGCCGCAATTTTTTTATTAGAATCTTTCGACAAAACGTTCAACTATTCGGTGTCGTTCATCTTTTGATTCCACCATCTAGGTACATCTTACTTATCAGGGTACGAAGATATATAATTTTGATTTATAATCTTAATAGTATGACTTGAATTACGGATACGATTAAACTGAGAAAATAAAATAGAGTTCTGGTGGTGGCGATAATATTAAAATACGAGCTGCCTGCGCGGCTCTGCTCGCGTATTGCAAACAACGCTGGCATCCCTACCCGCCGGATAAAATATAGCCTACTCGTATGCCCACCCAGAAAGTTCATTCTACACACAGGTGAAAGAATTTTTTAAATCGGATAAGCACATGATTGCAGATATTACTTACAAAGGTAAAATTCCTCTTATATTAATATATATTATATTAATATAGATGTCCAAGAGTACCTACAACGCACTCTCATACAAATAACCACCCGTTTAGAGACGAATTCCAAGGGTATCATATGTCACATATTATTACATTCATGTGACATCACTGGTTGATTAAGTAATTAAATAGTTAATTGGCAACGTTGCCACGTGGTGTCTAAATAATAAACCTACTTTAGCATAACAAAGTGACAGTTCTTCGCACGGCCCTTGGCAGCTAATTATTTTCCATTGTTTGGGACGGGTCACTAGTTTTAAAAAGATAGTACCAAAATAAATATTAAACCATGATACCGTCGGCTTAAATTACAATAAAACTAAGATTTCCAAACGCAGAAACTATTGCATATCTGCCTAAAGGTATGCTGTTTAGGAATTTTAACATAATTCATATGTTAAAACCGTAACTACATACAAAGCAGATATACAAAGATAAACTGAATACGCCGTAGATTGCAAATTTAACAGCCCACGAGTCATGTATCTAATGGATATTAGTAATTGAAAATCAATTAACCAAGGCCTATTCTAGACTAAGGTCGCTGGTCTAATTTCCTACGCCGATGCAAACCAAGACGTACTCCTATTAATCTCCAGGGTCGAGTTGATGCACCGTGACTTATATATCGACCTTGTCTTGCCGCGCCATGGGAATGCAGAGACGGAGTTTAATTCGCGAACTCTTAGGCCGTATTTACGCACACGCGTAATGTTGCGCGGCGCGCGCGGCCGCGCGCGCTTGTCAGGCGCTATGGATTTGTATAGGGTCAAAGGTGAGCACTTGTCAGGCAATGCCCTACCTTAAAGAAACCCCATTACGAGGAATATTTACTAGATCTTTTATTTCTTTTGCCATGCATGAAATCATAGCTGCCATCACCTCAAATTCGAGCTACGGTTCTGGTCCTAGTCAAAGTCCCTATGAGAATTCTAGCCTCTACTGATAAAACCAGCAACATTTCTATGTTTATTTGTTTAAAAGGGTTGTCAAAAACTGTTTTAAAATTAAAATTTATTTGGCGAAGATGTGTCATTGTGTTTTCTCAAATATGCTCAGAAATGTAGACCTTAAGTTATAAATAATTGCGAAACGCAAAGTTACGGGTGTCATGAATTTACAGGTCCGTAATGGGATTTGTTTAGGAAATTGCCTGCGTTAGGACATTGCAGGCGCACTCGCCGCCCGCCCGCGAGGTCGCCCCCCGGCGATAGGAGCGGCGACACGGGGCCACCAGCAGTTTTGTTGCTGAATTTTAGTTTTTTTTTCATATACTTAACTCAAATTTCCGAGCATTTTTTTTTAGAAAAGCACTATACATACCTCAGCCGCAAGTAGGGATTGCCTGCCTCGTATTACTATGTCTATATCATACTTGGCAGGCAATCCCTTCCTTCCCGGCCTTTGTATTAATGTACCTACTATCAAAATCGAAGTCCTCACCTGAGGTAGGCAGAGCCGTGAGCGCCGACATTATAATATCCTAATTGTCTGCGCTAAACATGAAACGAATTGATTTTAAATTACGCTGGGTTAGATTTTTGAAAGGTCACGGTTACTTTCCTTCGTTTTATTGTAGAGGTGCTATAGACGATAGAGGTGCAAGTTTTAGTTACCTACGCAACAGCAACAGCATACGTTACGGACACAGAGTAATGCTTTAATTTAACTGACTTCAATAAAACGAAGGGGGTCATCAGTTCGTCTTCATGTTTATTTAATGTTTTTATTTTTTATTTTTAGGGTTCCGAACCAAAAAGGTAATAAAGGGACATATGGTGCGTCTCTGTTCATCTGTCTGTCTGTCATGACGTTAAATATCTAAGGAACTAGTTATACTATCAATTTGAAATAATTGTATAACCAAATATTCAAAGTCTAGTTAAGTACCTACTAGGTCATGTGAGGTTTCGAATGAAAGGGTTTGAGTTGCACATGCTGAATTTCCTCTCCATTCAGTTGTTATTTTTTCTATCTTGTTTAAATTTAGATTAATAAAGGAAAACGACGAAAATTGAGATTATTTGAGTTGACCGAATCAGGGATGTTGCAGACATTCGCATCCGCATGAGCAACATCTGCTTCCGCATCCGTATCAGCAAAAGTACCATAAAATTTGGTGAAGATGTAATATTCGAATTTATGAAGGAACTTAGCCTCACATGTAATAGCGCATATGGCGAAATCGGCATTTTCTAAAGATTATCATACATTCATTCTTTGCCCATGGTCTTACTGCATGCTCTTATTGGTAGTTTGATCCCGGAAACCATAAATTCGGTGACGTGGAATTGATCAAGATACCTTATACGGAGAACTTATGAAATTATGTAGAGATGATACCTACTTCACAGATTCCGATGAGATTTCGCTAAAGTAGCAACTAATGCTATCAAAATACACATTTAGGACGGGCAACTACGGACCCCTACCCTGCCCGTGGCCGGACGTTTTTGTTGTGAATGAATTATTTTTTATTCCAACTTTTTTCAGCTTGCGCAAGCAGGTAGGAAAATATTGATTTTTATCGTTGCTTCATCCGATTAGTCCGATTACACTGGACAATTCGCTTTGCACGAGTCAATTTGCGCGAGTTTTATTGCTCTTAACATTGCCTACGAGGCATATGTATTTTCATTGTCCTTTTTGCACTAATTGGTACCAAAAATTCGTTTTTGGAAGTAGCAAAAATTCGTTCTGGTATGTATGATCTGTAGTCATTTAAATTTAAAAAATGCAAATCTAGTACAAAATGTAGTTTTTATTAAATAAATCAACAACACCCACCGAATCCATTAGTATAAAACATATGTAACATTCCAGTTACTGAAGTTAAACTTAAAAGTAATGTATACTTTGTTCGATGTTGTGAGTTTTTTCTTAAGATATGTGCTCAAGCGAATCAGTTACAGCGATTTCTTCTTGGCTTCTGATCTGTCGGTCAACCGATTGACCGGGTTGACCTTGCACGTGATCTTGTAGGACTCCACCATCTTCACAGAGTCTCGCACCAGTATCGTCGACCTGATCGTGAATGCATGAGAGAAACACACCGTCGAATCACAGAGCGCCGTCTGGAAACTCAGGTACAAACGATAATGAGTCTTACTGGTCCTATGTTTAAGCTTCATTTCGACTCGGCCGGGCAGCTTCGTCCCTTTATGCGGGCAGTCCACGAACTCGAAGTCGTCTAAGGTGACGTCCTTGTTGTGGTCGTCGCGCACGCAAACGTGCCAGTTCTGCGGCGCCCCTGGCGTGAACGTCACATTCTTCGTGTCCGCATCTAAACTAACGTTGAAGTAAATAATGAGATTCCCACACTTTCTGTTGACGAACAGATCGTTTTTGTAAAGTATTAAGTTCTCGGGTTCCGTGAACTTTGGCTCCGGGAGTCGGACTATGAACTCTTGGCACACGTTCTTGGCTAGATTGATGAGCTTGATGCTGTGGTTGTTAGTGTCCGCTATGTAGAGGCACTTCCCGTCGGCGCTGATTGAGAGCCCGGAAGGCTCGCTGAACTTCGCCGGGTCCGTGGTCTCGATCATGGTGGGGCTTAGGGTCGTCACCTTTTGGAGACCGATGTCAACTTTTTTTATCTTATGGTTGTAGGAATCAGCTATATAGAGGGTTTTATTCGAGTCACAGTAAGCAACGCCTAATGGATGTTGGAGTTTCGCCTCTTGTCCTATGTCGTCTACGTCTCCAAACGCGAACAGGTTCTGGAAAACATATGGGCCTTTTTAAATACAGTTTGGATTTATCTACAACCATGTATTACACGACTATGATTCAAGTCAACCTACCACAGGATTCCTGTCGCCTCCGCAGAGCGTAGAAACTTGTCCAGTAGACAGTGCTAATCTCCTTATGGATGAACTCTCGGAATCCGCAATAAATACCTCAGGATTTGAACCTAAAACCAAATCATGTTAATGTAACTTATGGATATTTGAAAACGTACGTCTCTATATCAGATTGACAGAAATAGCAATAAAACTTGGTTAAAAATTTGATCATCATTGTTGTGTTAAAAACGAAAACGTAAACTAACCCTTAAGTTTAATGGACAACCATCTATCTCCCAATCCAGTTATCACACATTTTTTAATGTTTATCTTATTGATTCGCCAAAACAGAAATCTCATAATTGTACCAGGATGGAAAAAAATATTGAAGAAAAACCCATAGGTACGTTGAGTCGGTATAAATTTACTGGCAGTTGTAGATTAGCTGTATCTCTTAAGGGTCCTCTACACAATGGGCCATCAAGGCGCAGGACAGCGACGCAGTTATGCGTTGGAATGTGATGGAAGTATGTCTTTCTTGGTCTAATGTAACACTTTATTATGTATGCATGACATAACAATGAAATAAATGAAATTCATATTAGGCCCTAAATTATGTAAAACGTGAATTCCGGTCTTTGGTGAGAGCTTGTATTTTGCTATCCTATTAGCCAGATCGTTTTTTAGCAGCTACATAAATAAAAAATTATGTGCGATCCAATTTTCAATACCAATTTTTTTTAAACCAGTAAGTAATACAGTACAGTACAGTATAGTTTCGGGCTAAACAACACATTCTAACAAACGAAAATTCAGAACAACAACCAATTTCGTAACACTCGCTTATTCTAGATTTTACTACACATTTTTTTTATAATAACGTATTTAAGTAACTGCAGATGCCAAATGCAAGTGAGTGGTCAAAGTAACACACATTTACTTGAACCTTGAACATGAGCTTTAAATTAAAAAATGAACTTACCAGTCTTAAGAGCCAGTCCGGAGGGCTGCGCGAACGCCGCCGTGTTGGGGTAGGCGCTGTTACGCGCAGCCTCGGCGCCTGATCCCGCGACGCACACGCAAGTACCTGTACAACGGGAAATCGACCTTATATCCTGCAACGTAGGGTTCAATTTCTTCGAAAGATGGTGCTACTGGTTATCTGTTGATATACAATACCAATCACACGTCAAACAAGGCACGGCTTTCTGATGGAAAAGGATAACATTAAATATATTGAGGGTGGGTTGCACCAACTTACGATTACAGACTGATCAATATTAAACATGGCGCCGTTCCATGGCCATGTGGCCATTCCACGCTTACGATTACAGACGGTTTGGTGCAACCCACCCTCAATATATTTAATGTTATCCTTTTCCATCACCACCACCCTTAGCAGCTATCTCACTCCGTTAGACCTGCTTCTCCTGATGACCTTCAACGACCCCACCAACAATGTGAGTACGGCACATAAATGACTACTTAGAATTTAATGCATTTTTACCTTCAGTGAATGTCTTGTACTTCCACCAGATAGTGGTATCCAAAAACAACGCCCAGATTTGGTGCGAACCCGCGCAAGCCACGAGTAGCACTCGCCGCTTCTCATCCTTTTTTTCTGAAACAAAACTTATATTTGAGTTGTGTAGATGTAAGTGTCCGTGGTTGTTTCAAACCGTCGGTAATCTTAAGCCTGTTAAAATCTGATTGTATGGGAATCAAGCAGTTCTATATGGGATGACAGTTATGGCCGCCATTTTAACGTAAACCGGTCCGTCAAATTTGGTTGATGCAACAGGACACACAGACCGAGAGCTCGCCTAAAGCCAGATTCATACCATTCTGAGGGCCTAACGCGAAACGATGTTCGTTTTCGTTCGTGTATCTTCGTCTCTGTCGCATTTGCTAGTTCCAGCGACAGAGATGGAGATACACGAACGAAGTTCGTTTTCGTTTCGCGGTAGCCCCGCAGATGTGTTGTGTCGTGACACGATATCGGTTTCTTATATAAAGTACGGTTATGGTTAGATTCACAGTCATCTGATGCTCTCTGTATGTTTATTTAAACTTTCTTTCACAAGACACATACATTTTCTATCGGGACCGGTATCGAGCGACTGCGATAGGTGACGCGTACACTCAAAGTAGTGGCGCGCGTGGCACGCCCACATCGCCTTTCTATAGTATTTAGTGTTCTGTGGTCGTACCTTTGTCGTCCTCCTTGTCGTCCTTGAGCGGCGCGGCGCCGGGCGGCGGCGGCGGCGGCGGCGGCCCGGCGGGCGGCGGCGGCGGCGGCGGCCGCACCGACATGTCCATGTCGGGCGTGCGGTACAGCACCACGTCCCAAGGCGACGACAGCGCCTGGAACCCCAGGCATTTGCCGCCTGCACAGATAATAGCATCGTTTTGATAATGAGTCAAATTAGTACGTAATGATTTACACAACGTTGGAAATTAAGTTCACAGTTCATCTTTCTCTCACCCTGGTCACGCACACGCATTTGCCCTGACGGGGAACTTCGGCGCAGCCTCCTATAAATCTGGGGAAGAATACTAGTGCGCCTCACCCTGGTCGCCGTGCTGCGCCTGGTGGCCGCTGCCCGCGAGCACCTCGACGGTGCCGTCGTCGAGGTGCAGCGCGCGCAGCGCGTGGTTGCCGGTGTCGCACACGGCCAGCACGCTGCCCAGCAACCAGCACACGCCCTGGGGCGAGTTCAGCGACGCGTCCTGGAACTCTGCGAAACAATACCATATCAACCTTCGAGTGCGTAGCGTAAGGTTGCTTTTTCAATAGAGCTAAGTAAATATTTACATACGATTCGGCTAAGCTATGATGTAACGCGCCACTTATACGGAAACGTAGCTTAACACGTTCCATGGTAAATATTGTGTGGCGCTTCGGTCGTAGCCGGTAACTTGAAGTATGTAGCTACTGGTACTGACAGTGTTAAGCAAACTCAGTTCAGAAAAAACAACTCGCGCTAAGTAGCGTCGTGTCAGTTCGACTCGGCAAGTCCTATCTCACTCGTACTATGCAAATTAGATTTTCTACCAAACTGCGTCGCTCGCCAAATAAATGCTCTAGCATTTGTTAACTAGATTTGAACTCACTGCCATCTTTGAAGCCAGGTTCGGGTCCACCGATGATCCTCAGGATAACTCCTGAACAGTCCGTGATTAAAATGCGGTGGTTCCCCGTGTCCGCGATCGCCAGGAAAGGTTCTTCTGAACGGCCTTTGTAGAAAGGATTCAGGGCAACCTACAACATTATACTGAACAATCTTTGACACTGAACACACACAAATGATTCTATAGTAAAGGAGAATTTCCATTTTGGAATAATTAGTTTGAGAATCTTGACAATTATAATAAAAAAAACATATCAGTATATCCTAACCATGGAAGGCAGCATTGGATAGTCCGAAGATCTTTGCCTGAACACACTTTGAAACTATAAAGATATTCCTATTATTATACATCTAGAATGCTAACTCTCAACTCTAGATGCATAATAATTATCATTAATACCCCGATCAGCTCACAGTGAAACTGATCTTGTAGCTCCAACACCGAACTATTACCTTTTATTGTTTCTTTTATTAATGATAATTCATATTACATGTCATTCACGTCGTTAGTACAATACTGTATATAACGTAACAATTGTAGAGTAAGTGAGTATTCATTATAAAAAATATTGAATTCATTAAAACTATAGAAAGTGTGTTCGATAAGCCATCCTTTGAGCTGCGATTTGAAGCTGGCCAGTGAGGGTGCATCCGTAACTCGCGCCGGCAGGCGGTTGTACGGCGCCGGGCCCATCACGTGGGTGATTTTGGTAGCCTTCGCCAGTCTGTGTTTAACGCCCACGATTCTATGGCCATATCGCATGTTCCTACTTTGACCGTCAGCTCGCCTTACGTATTCGATTAATACAGAAGGTCACTGATCCTCACTAATATTAAGTACAAACCTTGCTAGGAAACCGCAGAACATCTTCAGTCTTAGACTTCAAGTGCTTGGCTACTGCTGTAGGCAGGCTGGTGTTAGCGATCCTGGCACTGAAGTGGCGCAACGCGGCGCCCACGAACCACACAAGCTCGTCCCGGTGCCCCTCGCCAGTCAGAACAAACAACGGTTTGTTCCCAGGGCCTAAAAAATAGGATATAATTGCCCCTACTATAATAAATTACAGCAAAATACATGGATTTGTGGACACCTGTAACCAAACCATGCTATACAGTTATCAAACACATGCTGCGCGCAGGGCTATAAAATGTGGAAACAGGACACCTCTGTTGCACACTCTGTCACACCTATCATGGTTCAAACTGGAGCCATAGTTTGTGGGAACATGGTTTGTGGGGATAGGATCCAAAACACAAAAAAGTAACATGCTATTTGCATTGGTCTTCTGTATGGAAGTACATGTTTGTAAAATGGTACCTAATATCAAGAGAGTAGGCCAGCAACGGATCCCGAGGGCCTCCCACACAGCACTGTCAGCATCATTCACCACTGGGTGGTGAATATCATACCGCTGCACTGCAGACAAGACATTGGCAGATTCCTTCTCATTACTGAACTTTGCACAATGAACACCGATCTGTAAAATTGAAGTACTCCAATGGCTGGGATCTTAGGTTTTAATAACAACAATTATTACACATAATAATTATGTCTACTTTTCAATTGTTCTATATTATTCATTGATACTATAGAGGGTGTGTTTCATTGCAACCAAATATCATAAGCACGCGCTGCCCGCAGCGCCTGTTCACGGGAGCCTGACGCGCACGCGCCCCACTGCGCAGGCGCTTACTCTCCTCAATGTCCATTGAAGCCCTGCAGATTGACATGTTTGCAGACAGTGTTGGTGGTTTTGGCAGGAAATGCTTCGTATTTCTTAATGAATATCTTGACTAGACTGGTAAACTATGACATTCTTTTTTTTTTATATCTGATTAACTTTTTAATTTTTATTGAGATTGATAATGAATTGTGTTATAAGGAATTTGAGATTATATCTAGTATGTAAGCGATTTGTTTTTTTTTCTACTCTTACGAGTATGCTTGTGTATGTTGTGAATAAATAAATAAAGTAGCCTGTAAATTTAATTATGATAAATCTCAAAAAGATTTGTCTCTAAATGTGTTAAATTTTAGATGACTACACACATTTTTAAAGTACCATAATCAATAAATATATAAATAGCCTACATTCATTTAGACCTTGAATGATGAAAATTAAAAAAATATATAAACAAAAACTTTGCATTATGAAATTTTTCAGTCTCCATCCTTACCATCAGGTCAGGTTTATGATGTAGTGGCTCTTACATACAGCTTACATAAAACATATAGGGTGCAATATGACTAGCTCATAAAAGAAGGGTTTGGAGAGTGGTGGTAAAGAACTGTGCCTCAGCCTTGAGAAACCAATGAAGAATAAAATATAACATTTTTGGCCTTTTGGGATAAGACAGTATTGCCAGTTATAATTTTAAATATTTTTTTATTCGTTGTCCACAATGGTATTTGAAAAGCTTAAAATTTTTGGCTGAAAATAAGAAATTTTGAAAATTGAGTACAGTCGCCATCAGATATATCGGAGCGGCGAAAGCGCTCACAAATATCTGAACATGTCGCTATTGTCGAGGCATTAGAGACGTGTTCAGATATTTGTGAGCGCATTCTCCGCTCTGATATATCTGATGGCGACTGTACTAATATTTGGTTGTTGGGAATCACAACCCACAGACATTTCAAAATAATCTGATCGAGAAATAATTAATGTGACTAAATAATATTGATGATACTGCATTCGACACAATATAGTAACATTTGGAAATCACCAAGTTAATAATTCACTTTGAACTACAATTAAGTAAACATTTCATAAAGTTAACTTACCACAACCAGCCCATTTTCTACTTTATGTAACTTTTCAATATGTGCCAGGTCCGGCAAGACATGGTAGCAATTGATGCAGCAGTAAGTCCAAAAGTCCAAAATCACAATCTTCTCAGAGCAGTGTTGCGACAAAGATATTGGCTCCGACACATTTACCCATTCCAAGTCTAGAAAATATTACAACAGATGAAAATTTTACGGAAAAATGTAGATACAGTTGCTTCGTTATTTTTGAAGTATGCTTACTTTTCTTGAAATCTTCTACGGGCGGTACAACAGGCCAAACCTTTTTGATGTGGCTAATGATGAGGGCATCTCGGTCTGCTTCGGATCCCGCCGCTGCCATAGCCTCAGTGAGATCCATGCAGGCCTGAGCCACATAATCCAAGGGGCTTGACTCCATAGTTCCTGAGTTTAAAAGCAAATTGGAAGTATACTCATTGTATGCATCCAAGACTACTATTTTATATTTCGCCTCTGTTCAGCTGGAATGGAATGCTGGAAAATGGCTGGAAATGCTGGAATAACAAACCAAAACTACACTTTTGCTTTTGCTTGGTTTGACATAAATGTCATATCATAACGTCAATGTCCAATGATGTCATTGTCACTTGTCACCTTAAAATTGTTGCAGAACTGTAAAAAGACTCGTATTACGGTATTTCCGGGTGTAAAAGGCAGTGTTTATATTTATATCTCAAACAGTTTTAAGAAAGTATAATCCTTGTCTATGGCAGCCAATACACGGTAAGTAAATACTGATGATGTGATGATCTACCATAGCTGTCTTACTCTATAATATGCGATAGAGTGAGACAGCTATGGTAGATCATCAGTATTTATTCACCGTGTATGGCGGCCAATACACGGTGAGTAAAATACTGATGAGCCGCCATACATAGCCATGGTGGATCATCAGTATTTATTCACCGTGTATGGGCCCGCCTGTGATTTAAAATTTAGTAATTTCACACACATTTAAAAACACAGAGCAATAAACGTTTAGGAGCTTTTTTCCGAATACCTTAAAAAGTTCAATACGTACGAGTGACCTCCGCCTTGTGAGTTGTCATTTGTCTTCACTCTTCAACTGTCAGCGTATGTCTGTTTGTTTTCGGCTTTTATTTTTTTGTGTACTCATCGCACTTAACTGCTTCTCGATAAAAACGGTTAAATATTATGATACATAATGGATGCCGTGTTTGATATATGTTATTTAGCCACCGATGGTAACAACATTGAGCCTGATGATATTCCTAAGACAAAGGATTATGTTTGGGTCTTGGGTAAAAAATACAGTACCATTCAAGGTATGTATCCAATTCCATCATGCAAAGTAGCATATTGGTCCTTTAATGTCATAATCTTGCAAATTTTCATTTGATTTGTAGACTTGGACCGTATCAGACGCGACATAACTTCTATAATATGGTGTACGTACAGAAAAGGGTTTGTACCCATAGGAGATGAAGGGCTCACCTCTGACAAGGGCTGGGGTTGTATGTTGCGCTGCGGCCAGATGGTTCTAGGAGTGGCTCTTGTTAGAATACACTTAGCTTCGGATTGGGTATGGACTCCAGAAACAAGGTAAACCATTGCTGATATATGTAATAATAGCTTTCTCTCTGTATATTTCGTATTAATTGTATATTTGTTTTATCAGGGATCCAACATATCTGAAAATAGTTCAAAGATTTGAAGAAAGGAAACAAGCCCCATACTCAATCCATCAAGTTGCACTGATGGGAGCGTCCGAGGGCAAGGAGGTTGGACAGTGGTTCGGACCAAACACTGTTGCACAAGTACTGAAGTAAGAATGACTTCCATTGATGAAAATGAAATATTACTACTTATTTACATTATACATTTTGAATTATTTGCATTATTTCAGGAAATTGGTGGTGTATGACAAGTGGAGCTCATTAGTGATCCATGTGGCTTTAGATAATACAGTTGTTACAGAAGATATATGTGGGTATATTGCTTAATTATCTTATTATAATGATAGTGCTATGGACAACTTTGTGATTGTAATTTTAATTAAAACATAATACCTAGTAGTAATCCTGTGCATCCTTATCAGTTCTAACCTAATTGTAAAGTAGACCATCTGTTTGGCAAATGTTATCTCTATTATTGTTTGCACTACTGCTTTGTTACACAAATTTCACAACAGGATATTTTATTTTATTGTATGTTTTTGACTGGTGAAGTGGGCGTTTTTCAAAAAAAGTGTACATGTACTTTTTTTTCAGATTTCGATTTTTTGGTATTTTCTTACTCAGAATCGTTGATACTATCGATCCTCATACATACAAGTAAGAAAAACCCATAAAAATCAAAATCTGAAAAAAAAAGTTCATGTACAGTTTTTTGTGAAAAATGCTCGAGTGAGTAAGTTCCAACTTTAGGTTTTACCATTGGGCGTGTTATTTCCCTTTTAATCAAAACAAAAATAGTTATCAATTAAATACTTGCCAACTTTAAGTAAGAGTAAGCATATTTTTGGTAGTTCTTTCTCTCAAGTTCCTAGTTATAAAGTTTAACTGCATATATATATTATGATAAGCTAAGCTACATATGCCTGAATATCACAGGTTCAAATTCTGCTTGGAACAATTTTTGTTTCCATTTTTCCAAATTTTTAGATTTATAAATACTGTACTTCATACACGATCTAATAATAACCTTTTGATTTTGCAGTACAGCAGTGTGTAGTGAAGAATGACAGAGGTGACTGCTCAAGTACGCCTGACAGTGTGGTCACTGACTGGATGCCTTTGCTGTTGATTGTGCCTCTCAGACTTGGCCTTAGTGAAATAAACCCGGTTTACATAGAGGGGCTGAAGGTAAATATATATTACTCTAGTACAATTATTATATGTTTGCTAGATTTTGCTTGGAAATAGACAACTTACTTGCCTATGATATGAAAGATAAGTAAGTTGTACATTTACAATCTAGCAAGTCTTATTTTACCAACTTCCTGGAACTCAATAGTTACATGAAAATGTAAACTGTTCTGATAATAGAGTCAGAACGTGACCATAGGCAATTCTATATTATACACAATAAACCCGTCATGTTCTGCTCTGTATCATCCTCGAGACAAGATGATTATGATGATGATATTTTGTGAAAAATCATCAATATAAGTTAAGGTTGTCTCATAAATTAAATCTTTAACAAAAATTTAATATATATTATTTTCACTTCATAGTAACGATTCCCACACTAACTTTAAAAGTTATAAAAATACATATGTATATTTGATATGTTGTTTGTACTTTCTATTTTCACATGATTTCATATGAATAAACAAACGCTTTTTGATGTGTAGATATGCTTCCAATCGCCGCAGTCCATTGGTGTAATTGGAGGCAAACCCAACCAAGCTTTGTACCTGATAGGATGTGTAGCAGATGAAGTCATATATTTAGACCCACACACTACTCAGCGCTCTGGGCCAGTTGAGGTGAGTTTTGGATTAATCTTTCAAATTGTGGATGGTGAATTTGTGCTACAGACAATTATTAGAAAAAATCATATCCAGCATTTATTAAGCCAGCTTATACAATTTTTACCATATTATTTTCTATTCCAGAACAAAGTTACTGATGATCAAAAAGAGATGGACTGTTCATATCACTGCAAATATGCCTCTCGTATCCCGATGCTTGCCATGGATCCTTCAGTAGCGGTGGTAATTATTCATTACTAGCTTCCGCCCGCGACTTCGTCTGCATGGACCCAGGATAAATACTATCCTATATTTTAATTCAGGCTATAAACTATCTTCGTGCAAAATTTCATCCAAATTGGTTGAGCCGTTTAAGCGTGATTGAGTAACAAACATCCAAACTTTTGCATTTATAATATTAGTAAGAGGATTTATAATACTTACTTACTAGTCTGAACTATCATCATCATTTTCAGCCCGTAATCGCCCACCGCTGAGCATAGGCCTCACTTCGAGTACGCCATCGTCCAGAACTGACCTGCGATCTTCCTAATATCCCACCCCACCCATCGAGCCGGTGGACGGCCGACGCTCCTTTTACCTTGAAGTGGCCACCAATCTGACATTTTTTGGTCCACCTACCATTATTCTGCCTGGCAAGGTGTCCTGCCCAACTCCACTTGAGTTTGGTAATGGTATCTCCAACGTCGCGTACCTTAGTGCAACGTTGATCTCAACATTTCTCACTCGGTCTTGTGGTTTACTCATATTTTGTGCCCAGCTTCACTTGATAGCGTCCTTGCCTCGGCACGGCCTTGGTGGGCAGGACACATTTCTGAGTCTTACTATGCTGTTCCGAAAAAGGCTCTTGGCCTGGGACAGAAGAAATGCTACTATTCTCATGTTTGGTCGCCTCAGCTCCCTTCCCTTACTTGCCCATACCACTGGAAAAAAAAATCCCTCAAGTTATTTATTTAAAAAAGTAGGTTTACAATTATCATCATTACGATCAGCCTATATACGTCCCACTGCTGGGCACATGCCTCCTCTCATGGACGACAGGGAGGTTTAGGATAATTAGATTCAACCCGGCAATTGGCAGGAAGCGGCGCAGGATCAGGAAAAGTGGCGTGCTTTGGAATTTGGGAGGGCAAGCCCTTCTTGCATCATTGTTCAAAAGTAGTTTATTATTAGTATGCCTTCATAATTATGTGTACCACATTTTAATACTGCAATATCTTTTCAGTGCTTCTTATGTCGAACAAGAAGTGATTTTAATGAATTATGTGCCACCATACAGCAAAAGCTAATGAAGGAAACCCAACCCTTATTCGAAATATGTGAAAAGAGGCCTTCACACTGGGGCCCCAGTACTACCGACATAGATTTACAAAATACAAACCTCTTTACCGGTAAGCTCATAAGTCACTATACATATTTTTATTTCAGTTACAAGTACAGTCGAGTTCTCCAATATCTATACAGACAACCTTTCAAAAATATCTGTACACAGGCTTTATTATTACTGACATAAGACACATGTGTAGATACTAGATATTTTTGAAAGGTTGTCTGTATAGATATTGGAGAACTCGACTGTACCTATTGTTAATTGTTACAAAAAACATTTTAATTTTTCAGAATTTGAAGATGTGGACCGCCAGTTTGATGATTCAGATGAAGAATTTGAAATTCTATGAGTAGAGTCTGATATAGAACAAAATAATACTTAGTGGTGTGTTATGTAATGTAATACAATCACAAGGACTTGATATTACTATTTTAGCATAAAATAGGATAGTTTTATTATCGCCATCTAGGTAGTGTAAGCTTTTTATGTTTTTACATAAATTCCAGAATGCTTAATAATTTATTTGTAATAAAATAAATACTATTTGTGCCTACAAGTTATTAAGTTTGGAATCACGCTTTGCGGTGCCTTGAAACATACTTTTCTTGAATAGGGGTGTAGACACGAAATAAAATAATCAATAATGTTGTATTTTTTCGAAAATAGACCCAAAAATGTAGTCAAATGGAGAAAAAATGAAATGAAATGAAAAATATTTATTCCGGAAACATAGTAGTCCATTACAGAACGCAACGCAATGCAAAGCAACGCTAGAGGTTAAATAATCTTAAAGTTATAAGCAGGGACTGCATAACCGAAAAAACCTTTATATTTGGTTACTGAAATGACGTCATATACCTAGGTTGCAAAATAGCGGTTTCGATATCGGAACCTTTATTTCGATTGGCGTCGTTGTTAAACCGCCGGAGCTGCCGTTTTGTCTGTGTTTTGTTTGTAAGGCGTAAGGTTTGATTGATTTTATTTAATATGTACCTACTATCGCT
This sequence comes from Epinotia nisella, assembly GCA_932294315.1. Taxonomy (NCBI): domain Eukaryota; kingdom Metazoa; phylum Arthropoda; class Insecta; order Lepidoptera; family Tortricidae; genus Epinotia; species Epinotia nisella. The sequence continues at coordinate 16,695,942 of OW028677.1, read as the reverse complement.
CAGTCGCCGCCTGTAGTTTGGCACAAGTGTGAGATTTCCACCGTATGAACCCAATTTTGTTTATAACTACCATACAACAAAGCGTGAGGTGCAGGAGGAGGGAGGAGATGATTGAATCGGAAGGGTGGCGGGTCGGGGGGGGGGGGGGGGTTGAATCTGAAGGGGGAGTTGTGTCGGGAGGGGGGGGGGGTTCGGGGGTGGGGATGTGTCGGGTCAGGGGGTTCCGGTTGCGTACCGGTAGAGAACCTCTATGTAAAGGTTACCGAAACTCAAAACCGAAACCGATATTACAAAAACCGGCCAAGTGCGTGTCGGACCACGCAAAACGAAGGGTTCCGTGCCTATTAAAAAGGTCGTATCGTCACAGAAATTTTACGGCACTTACGTCCTTTTCTTTGAGGAAGGCAGTTTTTCAGCAATATCTCGAAAACCTCTGAACCGATCTTGTTCAAAACAATTTTCGGTGAATGAAATTAATAAGCCCTATCTCCATGAATTTTTCCATATTTTTAAAATACACCGTTCAAAAATTAGAGGGGGGGGGACAGAATTTTAGTGACTTTCGGGGCGATTATCTCCGACCCTATTGACTTAATAAAAAAAAATGCTAAGAAACCTTATATTTATTTTGAAAGGCCTATCGATTGATGTGCCACACGGGGGGTCACAATGAAAAAAATTTTTTTGACTTTTAGTTTTATGTATGGAGTGCACCCCTAAAAAAAATTTTTTTTGTCATTTTAATTACAAAACTATGTAGCGGCTAACAAAATACACCTATCCTCAAAATTTTATTCAAATACACCTTATAGTTTTCGAGTAAAATGCCTGTGACATACGGACAGACGGACAGACGGACATGACGAAACTATAAGGGTTCCGTTTTTGCCATTTTGGCTACGGAACCCTAAAAAGGTTACCTTAACCGTTATGGTTGGCGCGATAAAGGTAACCGACATAGCATTACGATATCGTAATCGATACGGTTGCATACCGGTTGTAACTGTAACCGAAAACAGTCCCTGGTTATAGTGTCCAAAGTTTTAAGAGGGGCTATGTTCTGTCCCTTTTCCACAAAACGCACCTTCATATGAAACGATTGTCTTTTACTATGGCGCTCGATGGTCGTGACGTCACGGTCCCTGAGCGTTTTCATTCTAACAAGCGACATTAAAACGGTGGTAGCTTGGTAATTTTTTGAGATATTTGTATGGGATTTTCGTCATTAGGCAGGCATATGTTTTTGCCGTCTTTCTTTTGAAGTAATAATAAAATTTGAGTCTACACCCCTATTGATATTATAAATATATATATATGAAATATTGCAAAAGAAACTGTCTTATGTACTGCCATTCCTTGAAACATTTCAAGTAGGTACCTATCCCACCACACACATAATTGTAAAAAAGGAGAGCCACGTTCAATACAAAAGTTATGCTTGGCTGTGGGCTTCGCCGCAAAAAGAATGGAGATCTAAATGACATGTTACGCAAAATCCAAATATGTATTTATAGGAACAAAATAACATTATGAACAAGTATTAAACTCTATTTCTTTGCTTTATTGGATACCTTTAACAATTGCTGTTATTTAAAAATGTGAGATCTTAAAGTAGGTTAGATTTGACTTGACCAGTTTTCATTACATCAGTCATTTTATAAAGTTATTCAACATGTATATATATATCAATTTTGATAAAAACTGGCCAAGTCAAATTTAACCTACTTTAAGATCTCACATTTTTAAATAACAGCAATTGTTATAGGTATCCAATAAAGCAAAGAAATAGAGTTTAATACTTGTTCATAATGTTATTTTGTTCCTATAAATACATATTTGGATTTTGCATAACTTGGCACTCATTTAGATCTCCATTCTTTTTGCGGCGAAGCCCACAGCCAAGCATAATTTTTGTATTGAACTTGGCTCTCCTTTTTTACATTTATGTTTTTGGTGGGATATCATTACTTTCTGTAAAGAAAACTAGGCAGGTATTGAGATTTAATGTTTTTCTTGCGTTTCCGTGTTGCTCGGGAGCGCTTTTATGTAGATTTACTTCTGTTCTGTGTATAATTATGTGTTGCCGCGCGCCGCCGACGCCACACCGTTGGCCGGTTGTTTAGCGCGTATTACAAGTTTTTTGTATGGGGACACCACTTATTTTTTGACTTAATTATATTTCTGTTAGTTATATAGCAAATATAATAATACATATATTGGGATAGTTTCAAATATCTGCTTGTAACGGTTCCAAGGCTACAAAAAAAATTGTATGGGGACCCCCTATGTTTTTATTTTTAGATTTTTTCCTACGCTTACACACAATTACTGAGCTGGATTCCAAATTTCTTCCATCTAGGTCATCGGGAAGTAGGTTAGGTTTAGGTACTATATGTCAGTCAATACTAAAATTTACGACTTTTTGACCTTCATAACCTTTATAACCGTTTGAGCTAGCTTCATGAAATTTGGGCTTCTAGATGTCTTTATGGATATAATTAAACACACGTAGTTTTATGTGTTTGAGTTATAGAAGGGTCAAAAGTGGCACCAAGTGGTTCGTGTAATATTACACTCTGCGCTGGCTAGCCAGTTCCTTTGCTTGAACTTGGCTTGACACGCTGCGGCGTGTCTAGATTTAGCATGGGCCGCATGGGGTTGTCGTAATTACTAATGAGACAATTTGGGATCCCAATATTGATCATACTAAAACTCCCGGGATTTGAAGTCCTACTGTTGATAAAAGTGAAGGATTCAATTATTATTTTCTAGTCATGTACTGTAGCCTTATTCGATGTTTTATGTTGTGGATTATATTTCAGGGCACAAACTAACTGTATTATGATCCAAGCGGTTGTTAAATGTAATAAAAATGCAGCTTTAATTATAAAGAATTGTGTAAGTAGTTGGCGAAATATTAAAATAATAAATGAGATATTGTTTCGTGCGTTTAACACAATTACTTATTGTGTCACATTAAAATGAATGCTATCAAAAGCTAATAAATAGGTATTTTTATACAATGAGTACAATTATGTTTTATTTGCCCGCAATATGGGACTATTACTTTACTACTCTATTGTATTAGGTGTAAATAAAGTCAAAGTGTAAAAGAAAGCGACATTCATAGGTGCATGTAATCCAATCCAATCATGAAACAGAATTCATTCAAAGTCAAAGTGATTTATTCTTCAATTTAGGCATATTACATGCACCTATGAATGTCGATAAACTACCACCGGTTCGGAAAGAAAACCTCTGCCTCGAGAAGAACCGGCGTAAAAAACTCGGCGAGGTGTCATTTTTCAAAACAGTATACAATATATAATTTCAGTATCAGAGTATTATACAATTTTAAAATTACATTGCTACAGTAGAAAACCTATTTATTTTGCGATAGATTTCTAGTGCAGGATTTTATCGCTGCCAAATATTCCTATCCATGGTGTAATAAGACTAATAAGCTAGTTGTGGAAAATTATACTTGAATGCGACTCAGTTTTGATGAAACGGCCAAAGACTCGAATATTTTAATTAATAAATTAAACTCGATGCAAAGTGATTTTTACCCGATTGCCGAAGGAAAGGAGGGTTATGTTTTTCGAGCGTATGTATGTATTTGTGTTTATGTCTTATTCTTTGGCACGCCCTGCAGCCGTTTGACGGATTTCGACATATGAGGTGTCGTTGGATTCCTCTTAATCGTGGGAGTGACATAGGCTATAATATTTGCAAAAAAGCAGTTGGGTTTTTTGAAAAATCTTTTAATTCCACTTGTTTATGTTTTATCGTTCCTACTTAGTTGAAACTTTATTATTTTCTACGGTCAATTTTTTTGTAATTAGTTTTAAATTTTTCGTTAAGTATTTAGTATTATTGAATTTCATTTTAAGCTATTATTTTTTCGTCTTCACTTTAACTCCATATGAATATGGATAATATATGTTGAGGCATAATTGACCTTTTTAACGTCATTTATGTCGGATTTATGATTAAAAAGCATAGGCGAAGTTGAACCTTTGCCATCGGGCTCATCCTGGCCCTCCATAACGCACGCGGGTTAAATCTCGCGACGTACTATTGTTTAAAGCAATCGACGTAACAAATACATAAAAACACAAAACAATTGATAAAGTGATTCAGGTGTGATACAGCTCACCCTTACGACGCGTAGACAGGCCGGCGGCACGAGCGAAAGTGACGCAACCTCCAACCGACCTCTCTAACGGTCCCCTGATTCACAGAGTGCCGCCACTAGATGGCGTTATTACCAAGGCAGCAAGCTACCCAGCTAAAACATAGGTACTTTACTGATTGCCAACAGATGGCGCTAATAAACATTAAATGCGATAATTTCAATCGCGCCGACACGACCATCCTGCAGCAGGTCGCGCTCGACATGCTTTCAAGAAACCAATCATTAATCATCTTCCAAAAATCAACCATCAGCCACTCGGCCAATTTGACATCAAGATTACATAGAAGAAGACCCCCTGTTCTCAACAACTATGCGACAGTATCACATCTTAACGAAATGACCTTTATTCACTATAACTTTTCATCGGAGTCAAGCCTTATAGAAGGAGGCCCCTGTCCTCAACGACTATGTGACTATAGAAAATTTTATGAAAAGAGGCCCCTGTCCTCAACAACCTCGAGCATTTGCGACCATAGAAGGAGGCCCCTGTCCTCAACAACTATGTGTCAGCATCTAATTTCATAGAGGGAGGCCCCTGTCCTCAACAACTATGCAAAAATAGCAAACCCAAGAAAGGAGGCCCCTGTCCTCAACAACCTCGAGCATTTGCGACCATAGAAGGAGGCCCCTGTCCTCAACAACTATGTGTCAGCATCTAATTTCATAGAGGGAGGCCCCTGTCCTCAACAACTATACAAAAATAGCAAACTCAAGAAAGGAGGCCCCTGTCCTCAACATCCTCAAGCACTTGCACTCATAGAAGGAGGCCCCTGTCCTCAACAACTATGCAAAAATAGCAAACTCAAGAAAGGAGGCCCCTGTCCTCAACAACTATGCAAAAAAAAAGCAAACTCAAGAAAGGAGGCCCCTGTCCTCAACATCCTCAAGCACTTGCGCTCATAGAAGGAGGCCCCTGTCCTCAACAACTACGCAACAAGGCAAATAACTGAAGTGTCCTTAACAGCAACAAAATAAACAACTACCTACAGTAAAATGTAACATAGACATAGATCATACTAGCAAGTAGCAAGTAAGTAGCAAGTTTTGTGTTTCCAACCGTTAAGTATTCAATTATCATCGCTCTCTTAGTCAGTTAAAAGGTATGGATTTGTTTATATTTTAATTATACCCTTTTCACAAAATATATTTCAAGATGATAAACTGTATTCCTCGCTTGATCTATAGTCATAAAAAGCAAATAGAATAAAGATTTTTATGGGTATTTGACCATCTTAATCTTATACAGTTACCCACTCTTGCCCGTGGCCTCGCCCGCGCAACAAGTGTAATTTTTGTAATAATAGTTGAATTTTTATGCCGGAAACGGCCCACCAAACCCTCAAATCTTTCAAATGAACGTCTTCTCTGTACAACTCCTATTTCACCCCTTTAGGGGGCAAGTTTTCAAAAATATATTTCTGGATAGATCTACATATTACAAAAGAAAACCGCTGTCCTGCTTTCATGTTTCTCATTAAAAATCACTCATTACTGATATGACTTCAACCCCTTATCAATGTTTTTGACTGTACATTAGGAGCTTGTGACCGAAATTTTAAACGTCTAGCTTTGAAAACGACATGTTACCCATACAAACTTCCAACCCTTTTTTTTAAACCCCCTTAGAGGATGAATTTTTAATAACGCTAAATCATTTGTTTTATTTTTTAGTAAGGAACCTTCATACAAAGATTCAAGTCTATAACTTTCTAAAGGAACGATTTCCATACAACGGTTCAACCCCCATTTCACCCCCTTAAGGGCTAAATCGAAAAATCCTTTCTTAGTACACGTCTACGTACTGTAAAGAATCTATAGGTATGTTCCAAATTTCATGCCTATATCTTTAGCGGTTTAGGCTGTGCGCTGTCTGTCAACGCAAGAGTAATATGTATAGATTAGTTCACTGCACTGACGTTTTCAAATGTTACCACAACAATTATATTATGCTGGTAAAGATTACAATCACAATAATTTAATTAGCAATGGCTCGCAAAGACTTCTTACAAAATCAGCCAATGGTGTAATTTTAAGAATCCGTTATCAAATATTTATTGTTTTGACGCTATGTGTTATTGATAAACATCATCGTTAATCTTGTTGTAGAGGCCGTGGATCACTCTTCTGTTTGAACAGTACCGGTAGTGTCTATCGCCGACATGGTTATTTGACAACTGTCGCCGTTGCCGGGCTTAGGTGCAAGACGAAATAGATCACTTTCTTTAGTCTTGTAACGTTCTTTAGTTCATTAAGCAATAGTTTCCAAATTTTATAAGCGTCTGGATATTTCAGATCGAGTCCGATTTGTGTCCCTGGATTTGTTCTAAATAACACAATTTCCGCTGAAGTCCGCTGGATGCGGATGGCGCAGAACCGGTCAATTTGGAACTCTCTGGGGTAGGCCTTTGTCCAGCAGTGGACGTCTCTCGGCTGATATGATGATGATGATGATGAACACAATTTCCCCTTTTTGAAATCTATTAACTCTAGTTTTCTGTTTGTCGAACCTTTGTTCTTCGTTTAAGCCACGATTCTCAATTCTCTTACTTAAGTTTGTACTTCTCAAGTTGTTTGCGGATGATTGTTAATGCGTTTTTAACAACAGCCATCATTCTCTCGACTTGACCGTAGGATTGACTAACACCCGGTGCTATAAAATGTTGCTGAATACCGTGTTTCTTACAATACGCCTCGAATTCGGCTTTGAATGCAGTGTCTTGGTCGCTGATTATCTGATGAAGTGCTCCGAATAAAGAAACAAGTTTCTTCTAAGCATGGATACAGCAGTCATACTTGTAGCGTTAATCAGCATTGTGAACTTTGTATATGCGTCAATAATTACAACGATATATTCGTGTTTGTCATGCCGTTTGGTCAACCTGCCTGCATTGCAGAACGTTACATGCTTGTGTAAGGAAGACTTAACCGCATTGCAGTCCGTGACTATGGTGAAACTGCGGCCATACTGCTGCCTAAAATGTTTCACCGCACGGACTATAGCTAAAGCCTTCAGCTCGTACTAGTGATAGTGGCTTTCTGGCTCGGTTGTTCGTATGCACATATATGCCACAACGTGCTGCCGTACATTTTTTTTTTATCTGAACCAGCCCCTAATCTGAATCTGCCCTTAAGCTTGTACTGTCTGTGTGCAGTTCAGTCTCTTAAAATATGGTCAGCACAGGGATTGAGAAGTCAATCGTCGGATTATACCGAGTCTGGCGTTCTCGCATTCGGCTGTACATTGGAACTTCACATCTTTCTTTGTCAGATTGTACAACGGAATCATGCGTTCGGAGAAGGATGGAATAAACCACCTAAAATAGCCAGCCAGTCCGCAAAACAGCCAAGTCAGGAAGACTTGCTTCACTGTAGTAGGTACTGGGGACTTTACAACGCTTCCACTTTCTTGGGGCTTGGTTTTACAGTACCTTTAGAAATAACATTACCCAGATATTTTACTCATTTTTTGAAGAACACGCAAGTTTTAGGATTGATAGAGAAGGCCCTCCTAAAAGGCTTTACAGTTGATCAAGACATTATCCATGTAAATCAGGATATCTTCAAGGAATGGACGCAAAGCCGCCATTATTGCGCGCTGATTTTACAAAGGACAGTAACACATTGGCTAGAAATAATAGGTATTCCTGCTTCTAGTCTTTGAAGCATTAAGGGGAAATCTTATCGTTTACCAGGCAAAGTCTGGCTTAACGATCGTTTTACTAGAGAACGATCTGCTCCGCTATCGAATAGAGCTTTGAGTTTACGTTTGTCAACTTCTACTTGCATCGGAGTGGATATGCTTGATTGAACGGTGGCCAAAGACACCACCTGTTCACCTCCATCTTTAATTTTTTTTGAAGGATACTGATTTTCCGCAGTAATTACAATTGTGTGTAATTTTTTCTAAAAGCCTTGAGCCCGCTGACGTGTCACTGTAGTTAACAGGCATTTAGGGTCAACGACTTTGCTGGTGGGACAATTTGGCTGAATGTGACCGATTTTGTCACATTTAAAACAATATAGTAGTGATTTATCTCTACTGTTACGAAGTCTAGGTCGTTTAGCGGGTGGTTCACCACTCCTCGCGTGGTTTTGTAGTTGACACAACATAAATCAACTCGGTTACAGTTGTGCATTTACGATATATAAGACGTAACCGTAAGTATTCGTTGTCCATACAACCTATAGTTGCTTCGACGGTGGCCTCAGGTTCAAATATTTGTACTAAAGCCTCGCGCATATTACTCCATAGTGGAGATTTTACAAGCCACGTAAGCGGTATTAAATTATCTATTTACGTACTGTATAGATCTACCTAACTTTTTTGTATTCTGTTTATAATTCAATTAATAAGTCTTAATGCAAAAAGTGCACCCAATACGATGGGTCACATAAAATAAATACCCTGAGATAGTTTTTCATACTTAGAACATATTTTCATATGTAATCAGTTTCTTCATGTAATACCCAAAATCTCTTATATTATCAATGCAACCAGAAATAGAAATAGAAAATATTTATTGTCACACAAACAGATGCGCAAAATACATACAGAGATAGAAAACAAAAACAAGATTATTTGTGTAACAAAAGGAATGAGCTCAGCATGTGCTGTGGCAGTCATTGCGGCTGCACAGCGCTGAACCAGCTTTTAAAGGCGTAAACTAGCCTTTATAAAGTAGCTTTCATTTTTAGTTTTTGCGTTTACTATGTTAGTGTACTTACATTGTATATTTGTTTTTATGATAAATAAAGATCTTTTACAGACAAACAAACAACAAGCCATGTATCTCCTAAAATCTTCGCTCGACCTTGTAACAAGCTCTCAATCTTAGTGCAAATCTCGTAATTGGTGAGATTCCAATGCTGCTTGGCCCTATCTATATGCTCACACCGTTCTCTCTCCGGAATTACCCCATCAGTATTAAACGGCATAATGTACATATCGCTTAGCCTTGGGTGTTGTGTAGAAGACATCGCTTTTGAAAGAAGCCCGGTCAATAGTTTATTGTTTGCGTTCATATTTTGTTGTTGTTGATCTGTAAGCCTTTTTAATAGGTCTAAGATCGTTTATTCTCATAATAATTTACAACTTACTTGACATGAGATAAATATAAATAAATACAAGACAGTTTTATAACTCCTTAACGAGCGCACAAACTTAATAGCTATTAGAAAAACGCCAATGACGATAATATTTGACCCGATTCATTGTTATTTGTCGCGCCGAGTACGGGAAAGCGTTTGAAATTCGCGAATTGTTGCTATTTACTGTGACAGGAATTTGCACGTTATTGTTGTTATTAGCGGCAAAAATTGTTGTATCATTGCTAGATAGACAAGTCACTGTTGTTTATTATCACGTTATTGTTGTTATCATGCCAGGAATTTACTGAGTCGCGGTCACGTTCAGATGTTGGTTCCCTCTTCCGATGTCGGATTTATGATTAAAAAGCATAGGCGAAGTTGAACCTTTGCCATCGGGCTCATCCTGGCCCTCCATAACGCACGCGGGTTAAATCTCGCGACGTACTATTGTTTAAAGCAATCGACGTAACAAATACATAAAAACACAAAACAATTGATAAAGTGATTCAGGTGTGATACAGCTCACCCTTACGACGCGTAGACAGGCCGGCGGCACGAGCGAAAGTGACGCAACCTCCAACCGACCTCTCTAACGGTCCCCTGATTCACAGAGTGCCGCCACTAGATGGCGTTATTACCAAGGCAGCAAGCTACCCAGCTAAAACATAGGTACTTTACTGATTGCCAACAGATGGCGCTAATAAACATTAAATGCGATAATTTCAATCGCGCCGACATTTATCATAGTCAAAAATTACACTCCCTTCTCTGTCGTTTCGCTCGAGGCATGCACGTCGGTAGTAGAGGCGGACACATCTAATAGTTGCGAAATAGGGATTGTGAACCTTTCTTGAAAGAAGACTAATATAATGTTAGTTATAACATTTAGGGCCTATGCAGACTGCGTTTTTTAAGCGCGCCGTAGACGCGCGTTTGACGATTTACACGCGATTTGACACAAACGCGCGTCGACGGGTCGCTTAAAAAACGCAGTCTGCATAGTTAGGCCCTTATAGATGGGTTTTCTTGACGATCCAAGAATAAGAATAAATTGCACACTTGCACAGTAACAAGGAGTGAAGCGCACCTCAAATTAATATTATTAATCTCTATATTCGGAACTGAGCTCATTTGTTTTGAAGACTAAGCTGCCCGGGATCCATAACCAAATTAAATTCACGTTTCATTAATACATATTTATTTACGTACAATAATTACACTTTGGTAGATCGGCAAATCACATTACTAGGTAATTCGAACTTACGGACCAAATGCATCTATACATAGAAAATATTTAGACAGGACAGCAACAAAATAAAACTCCATTAAGTCTTCAGAACCGAATTAGGTCGGACAAGCAATGTGTATATTCAATATCACGAGGACGTTGGCGTCTAAATTTGTAGTCAGTTCATTTCACAACACTGTTGATAGTATACAATATACTTTTTATACTCGTCGACTTTAATGTTTGAATTACGACTTCGTACACTAAACTAAAACCTCATACTTTTTTACTATGGAGCTTCCAACTCAACTATAAAAATATTAATAATTATAAGACAACGCTTTAGACAACTAAAATAAATTCGACCAATGACGTGGCGCCTTTACTGAACTATAATGAATTTGACCAATAGGACGTCGAGTTGATTCCAATACAAAAGACATCAACGAGCCGGCGCACCTCTGACTTGCACTTCGTTTCAGCAGGGCATAGATATTTTTCATTAGATACCAAGTCTGTTTAATTTTTTCTGTTGACTCGTATAAAAAGTATTGTATACAATAGTTACACAATTAGCTCTTAAATTCTCGTACCTTAACACAAACACTGTACTCGACTTTAAGAGCCTTTATTGTGTAACGATTATATAAAATACTATTGCAGACCCAAGCTGGATCGATGATGAACTTGTCGGTACGGTCGTCGTTAATGAATAATGACGTTAACTTTTTTCATCTTATTACAATGCAGGAAGGTCCAAAGCTGCAAACATATCTTTGAAGCCGATTGTACCACTATCCACGTCGTTATGTAAATATGCACATTCAAGAATACTTTTTGGCACTAAATCACTTTCCATCATGTAGTTACGTCAGTTTTATCAATCCCATTCAATGAGTTTGCAAACGTGAATTTTGGACCCTAATAAAATGATCGCACAAATTACTTAATCTCGTTTGTTTCTTATGGCAAAATATTGTACTTACTTGTTAGTAAAAGTGGACTACATTTAATACAATGTTATTATGCTAATTAGTAAGATAAACGTACAAAAATATTTTATAGTAATATCTACACACTGTATCTCATACAATGTTATTTTATTGCACAAAATATTGCAAGAAGCTGAAATAGGTGAATCGAAAAAATACATTTTAACTGTTATGCAGACAGACGTAAGAAATCATGACTAGCACCAGAAGCAAACTCGTAACAGCTTTTATAAGTATACCAAGCCAGAACAAGAGGCACATCAAATGCATCTATTTTACGTAATCGAATATGGATGGCTGAGCACAATTCAACAATAATGTTGAATGCATAAGCATGGAATATTATGCCTATTGAATATTTGCAACTAACAACAGATCAACTACTAAATAAAGTATATTTTGTATGGAAAATTTATTGAACTAAATTTTATGCTAAAAAAACCCCAAATATTATATAAATCATAAGTGGCTTATAGTATAACAGGCAAATATATAAGGGCTCAAACCAGATTCTAATTTTCCACTAAATTTTAACAAACATGTGACATCACAACCATGCATAAATTCATTTTTTTTTGTATGACAATATACATTCAACACTCAAAAATATAATTAACTCCTTGTTAAAGCAAGATAACTACTGGACAAAGTATCTACACACATGAATATGTAATCACATTATGAAGTTGTTACATCTAGAAATATTAGGTATATACAATTAGAATACATATACAGGGTGTTTTTTTATGAGTATTCAAATTTTTTTCCAGGCATTAGGCATCATTTATAGATTCCATTTATGAAAAAATAAAATGTTTTTTGTTAATAATCTCACGGTTGTTATGAATGACTGGTGGGGAGGGGCGCGGGGATGCCGCTGCGCAGCGAACATTGACAACAAACTTGGTCTTTTTTGAGACAACTTTGAGGTGCTCTAACTCAATATTTTAGTACCGAGGGATACTAAAAGAAAAACTCGTAAATTATAATTTTGTATAAGGATTAACATACTTCAATTTGGATACTCATAAAAGTTCCACCTTGTATATAATTGATTAATCAGATATAAATATAATACATATATATAATTGATTAATCAGATACACGTCGAGGACTAAATATATACAGTAAATGGTCACAATATATTAAAATGCATGCAATGTAAAAATATGTACTTTCATGCGAGTTCCTTTACACAACAGGTATTAATAGGTCTGGCAATTTATTTGCATTAGGCTGATTAGGCCAAAGCTAATTGCTTTCTGTTTTAATAATAAATTGTAGTAGGAAAAGTACTCATAGGAACTTGGTACAACAAAAATGTAAGGACCAGTAGATATTCTAATTATTGTCTGGCCTTTTTTAAAGATGACTCCAACATTATGCTGTTTAGTTTACATACATTTTGTTTACTGCATGGCAGAAGAAGCAATTTTGTTGTCCAAGAAATTTATTACTAACACTGTTATGTTATCCACAGACCCTCTGTAGTATGCTTGGAGTGTTAGACTCTTTGCTCCATAGTCAGGTTCATCCAATCGTTCTTTAATAAATTTAACTGCTTCCTCATTTGAGAAGGTATCCCACAATCCATCAGATGCCAGTACAAGGAACATAGGCTTGTGGTCATTGATGTTGAATGTGAGAATATCAGGGTCTGCAATGACAAACTTTTTATCTTTGAGGGGGTAGTCTCCCATCGCTCGGGAAGTCGCCAGAATGCCGGCCACGCGCCACACGCCGTTAAATGCTATGTATCCTCCAGCTGCTTCAATTCTTTTCTGTTCCCTAACCTGTAATCAAATTAGAATAGTTTGTCACCAAAGATAGAGCACAGGAGAAATAAATGTCATTCTAATTTAGAGCTACCTAAGAGGAGAGGCACTTTACCTAACAGAATACTGCAGTTAAACACTACTTACTGTGTATGTAGTGTTGTATTCCTCATGAATGAGGCTCTAGTTAGAGTTACTCAAGATGCACTGTCACGAGAATGAGTAACCTGCATTTCTGTCACTCTAACCCAACCTTTTTTCTATGAGAGCCACAAAGACATTTTAGCTAAGGAGCCCCGGGCCACAAGATACATTTATGGGATTTTTATACTAGGATCGCTTGGTGGATAGCGGGCCACTAGCAAAAGCTCTGGGCCACATGAGGCCTGAGGATGAGTATAGCTGCACTAACCGTTTAGTCACATAATTATGATGGGTTCAACTATTAATATGATGCATCAAGGATGCATCATATTAATAGTTGAACCCATCATAATACACTTACTTGGAGATAAGAAAAATCATAGGCTATGCTAATTCGTTATGAATAAAAAAAAATGCAAGAGGCCAAAAGTTGAAAAACTTACCTGTTGTGGTTTATGGTCAAAAGATACAGGGATAGCATTTCCTCGTGAGTCACACATGACGCCTCGGGAGTCCCCCACATTAGCAACTATCAGATTATTGCCTTCCATGATAGCCAGCAAAGCAGTGGTGCCCGCCACATTCATGGAGCGCTTAGCGGCCTCCACCAACAGTCTGTCAGCAGCCAACACCTCGTCTGTCAGCAACTTGCCAAAGTTTATTTTCCCTTTATCTAAATAACTGCTTAATGGAACCACAACACTTTTTAATGGTTTGGTTGGTCTCACTTCCCTTGTTATTATTGGTCTCGCCCTTGAGAGCTGTGCCAGCAATTCTGGATCAGTTATTTCTTTTTTAGATGTGTCATCAGCAGTGCTAGCAGATTTCTTAAAACTAGTTTTCCGTTCCACATGATTACTTTCTGATTCTTGAGGTTTCTCGTCATCTGCATTATCTTTAGTTGGGGTGCTGACAATTTTTCCATCCTTAAAAGCATTCAATTCCACAATTTTGTTGTAAAGATTTTGAATAAGATGATCTTTAGCATAGTTGGCAGCAAATTCACCTCCATGCCCATCAAATATAGCAAACAGGGAGATGCCTGTGCTGTTAATGTTCTCATGAATGATGAATCTGTCTTCCATATGCATCCTCCTGCCTTTGATTGCATAAGCTGCACTGAGAGCTCCCTTTAGCTCCCAGCTTTGTTTATCGGCTTCAGAGCCTTCCATGAACTTCATACGCTGGACGGAGTTGATAGGGCTCAAGGCCTGCGAGAGTCGGCTCAGTAAAGTGCGACTCCACATCTCGATCGTTTGCAGGTACATAATAAACAGTATAATACCCAACGTGAACACGGCGACTTCTGACCGAAACAAATAAAGTCGCACCATCTTCCATAAATAGCTCACCGGAGTATCAAACGGAGCACTACTAGTGAAACGCGTCACTATTTTCATGAAAGAAAGATATGTTTGATGCAAAACCCGGTCCTCTAACTCGTCTTCCATGTCCTTGGCGCGAGTGTGCGATGTTTTGAAACAAAAGTTATATGACTCTTTTCAGAATATTCTTCTTTTTAACAGTAAGTTCTTTGTGTTTGTACCCGCATCACACATATCTACATGTCTGAGTGACTGAAAGTTACTGAATACTGAAACTAGAGTGAAACTGATTGAACTGAATGATATGATGAATTGATTCAAGTCAGAAGATTTTTGACACTTGACAGCAATGAAACGAAACGTCAATTACGGTGGCGGTTAATGAACGGCCATGATAATGCACGGCCAAATTACGTTATGTACAGCCCAATAATCCGCGTCCTTATAGCCAGAGATCGGACAAATTTGCGTCATTGCTCGCAATAATGTGGACATAGCTCCAAAATTAACCAATTAATTATTTCTTGAAGAAAAAAAAAAAAAATTCCGGAGATAATAGTTTATACGTGCTTATGATTGTTAGCAAAATGTTATTTGAAGTGGTTATCGTTTTCGTAAATATTTTTATATAATATAGAAGTTACGATTTTAAACTGAAACGATTATTTACACTAGAAATAATACCCAACAACTACTACATGGTAAATACCCTGCTATATTTGTATTTATTGACTAGGAGTCAAATTATATGTCAAGTAAGAAATTAATTAATTGATTAATATTTTGATTAATTTTGGAGTCATGTCCACATTACTGCGAGCAATGACGCAAATTTGTCCTATCTCTGCTTATAGCATACATAACTGGAGTAGTATAGCCTTTCAGTAACTTACCCCTCTGAGGGCCTACCGTGAATCTCAGTCTCTTTCGCACTTGCTAGTTCGAGCGACAGACGGAGATACACGAACGTAAACGAATTTCGTTTCGCGGTAGGCCCTCTGTAGAAAACCTTGCACAATGTGCAAAAAATCATACCAAGTCAATTTCAGAATCGATTAATGGTCATTCACAAAATCGCCTCGGGCTGGGGCCCATAAAGGTGTTCAGTGTTGTCATGCCCACGGTGCCGAGGACAGGTTATGCCGTACCCATCGCTCTGTATATAATGTTTGGTTTCAGTTTTTCCCTCACTGCCCCATTTGTATAGAGGCGTCTCTAGCCCATGTAGCGCCCGGGTGCAATCATTACCCTAGCGCCCTCTAGCACCCACATATGTATAATATAGTGGGGTAAATAAAACTCTAATGGAGGTTTTATAAAATGTATTAAAACAGTAAAATTCTGATTATTTTTAAGATACATACCTAGTTTGTGCATAAATTGTTACAAGTAATAATAAAGAAATAATCTTATTCGGTATATAGCGGAGGGATTATTGAGTCCTAATAGGTGAATTAAATAATTTTCAGTTGATATTGGCAATATTTCTTAATAATTATGTAATAACATGTTTCCCCAATGTATTGAATGTATGGTTTTCATATTAAGTACAAAATGATGCATTTTCTTATGACTCTAAATCGGAAGGAACTGAATTAGAACTGAAATTGATCATAAGATCCTGAGGACGGCTTGCATTTGTCTCTAGCTGTCGAAACAACGAATCCTCTAATCAATAAAGGGTCGGCAACGCGTTCGTGAATCATCTGGAGTCGCAAGCGTCCATAGGCTCCTGTGTCTGCTTACCATACCATATGCTTGTTTGCCACCGTCGTCGTGGCATAAAAAGTAAGGTATAAATTAAGGAGATGCCTATGATAAATATATCATAAACCAAATATTTAACAAAACTTCATGGTGGCACCACACTTGGGAATGCGTGTTCGCGTTGCACGAGAGGCAACCCTCTCTTTCATTTGCCGTAGGAAGGAAAAAGATGCAACACGAATATTTGGGCAAATACTGCCAAGTGTGGTGCTACCATAACATACATGTTTGGGTCATTGTCGGTCCTAAAAACAAAAATCGTCTTTTCTGTGGTCAATCAATAGTTAAGGGCTTATGTTTATATACAGTGTCTCCTTAAAGTGCACATATGAAATAGGGTGAATCTAGACCCCAATTCCATCGACGGGGAAAATAATATATATAAAAACTATATACGTATATATTTAATGGGTTTATAATCAAAAATGTTTTTTTCAAATTGCAAAGAAATCGTTATATTTTTTAAACTGAGAGGTCTATGACGATAAAACAAAAACAGTTAATTAACAGACGATTATGATAAAATACAGTCTCACATCCTTAACTTTTGGCAATGGCCACAGAAGAGACGCGACCCTAAATCTGACACCCGTTTGTATAAAGTATGGAATGAAACATGCAAACTGCCACAGTAAAGTATTTTCGTCAATAATGTAAATAAGTTTACCAAAGATAAGGTAATCATTAATGTTAAACGACAGTTTTGCATCAAACAATATAAACGAAATCAGCCTTAAGGCACTAACAAAATAAATTAAACGTGCATAAATCTTTGTGTAAAAATAAGTCCATACAAAACATGTCAAATAATTAAATCATTATAATCTATTGAATATATTGGTTGATCTTTAAGAAATGGTATCTGAAGGTGAAGAAAAGGCTAAGGTTGAAAATTGAGAGCTCTCAATATCTAAATATACACCACTGTAATAAATTCTCCGTGACATATCCTTAAGGTCTGTAACTAACCATAGGATAGTAGGGGTGTAATTGACGATAGGTTAATTACACCTCTACTATACCATTATACAGTGGCTACAGGTACAGTAAGGGAAATGTATTCATGTACCTTTTTCGCTCTTGTCGCTATGACAATAAGGCATAAAAAGGTACGTGAATACATTTCCCTTACTGTACCGTAGGTATACAGCATGCTCATCTGATTGCGAGAGTTGCATCAACAAAACATAACAGCTGGGCCAATGACGAATTTTCATTACGGTATGGGGATCATTTTTGTACCTACATTTTTGTACTCACTACGAACGGTGCTAAAGAAAGCCTCAGATCACATATTTTTGTACCTTGCTTTCGGCTCAGGCAGCAAATACCTGTTATCTGAGATATTCTTCGTTTTAACGCTCTAGCTGCGTAATGTCCAGTCACCGCCTTATGCTACCACCTGTATGATATAGTTGGTGATGCAATCCGTACAAACTCGAGCTACAAGGAGTATGAAAATTGTACACCGAAAATTTGTATAGATATAAATTTCATTTTCAATACAAATGTCTATTTCCTAAGTAATTTTCATCAGTCTGCATCCAATTATAACGCGACGTTGAGCTTAATATTTGACTTTGGGAATTACTTTCTAATAGATGTAACACATAGTAAATGTGTTATAGGCAATCTATTACGTCATGCTACTGAGTAATAAGTTAATAATATAATCTGGGACAGTAAGAAATCTCCAGATTTACATAGATATGGACAATACAAAATTACTAACTACATGACATACCTAGCTATGATAACAATCACCACTTTGAGGGCTCAGCCCTATTAAAATTATGAAAATGCAATTGTGTA
This sequence comes from Epinotia nisella, assembly GCA_932294315.1. Classification (NCBI taxonomy): domain Eukaryota; kingdom Metazoa; phylum Arthropoda; class Insecta; order Lepidoptera; family Tortricidae; genus Epinotia; species Epinotia nisella. The sequence goes on along the minus strand of OW028677.1, from coordinate 16,677,613 downwards.
CCCATTTTGTTCCGTGTTATCAGTTTAGATTGCATGACTATGGAATGGATTCATGGCACTTATTATTGTTACCGACAAGTTAGCGGTAAGGAAGGTAATCGCTCATTTTGTACCTATTCTGAATAGCAGCTTCGTATAGTGTTATATTTTTATATATTATTACAGGCCTTCAAAGTTGTATACCAAAGCACAACATAATTTCTGCGATATTGCTGCTTTTAGTAGAACATTTCGTGGGTCTATGAAATTGGAAGGAACTTTTAATTGACTATAAATGGGACAAGTTTATGAAATGGTAGGAAAAAATACTGCAAGGAACAAGCGAATACAGTAGACATACGTAAAACAAGATAAATTACGAATAAACAATATTGTATGAATTACGAAAGTAGCTACAACCAACCAAATGAAACAATAAAAATCTCTATCTACGCCAATGATACTCGTATTTTTGTTCAAAGTACTATCATCAAGTATAATTAATTAGATATACTCGTAGATTGAATGTCCCAGTAACCTAGAATAAATAATAGATATAAATAAGAATATTAATATAATTCCGACTATAATCACCCGAAACGTTATCGTCAAAACCCGAAAACAAATATTTTTTCCTAAATATCCTGACCAGATCTCCACCATCATTAAAATCTACCTGTAGCATCTCACTTTCTCTTATCATACTATCCACTGCCACTATTTATTTACTTAGAAAGGGCTAGTGAAGTATCTCACTTTACTTGCTGTAATAGAATATTAGGCAACAATGATATCTTTCTAAGCATTGCTGGAGTCCAACTCGACGCCCGTGACGGTGGTGCTAAGGTTTCCGTTGACAAGTATGTCGTGTAACGGCTGTCCCAGCACGGAGGCTAGAGAGTCGCTCAGTTTCAAGTAGTTCGTCTCCAAAGCTTCATGATACGACACTTGGTCGGAGCTGATGAGTTTTGCGTTAAGCTGCAGCGCGGCGTGGCAGATTGTCAGGAATTCCCTGAGAAAACATGTGCAATGTAACACATTACAATTCAAGTTACGACTTTGGGGATAGGGTATTCAGAGAGTGCAGTTATAGTGACAGTTTTACCCAGCCCTATTTACGCTCCACATTATCGCAGGCCCCTATGGAATACAAATTGAAAGTGGCCGGTTTTGAACCCCACTGCGTAAGTCAGCTGCAAGGATATATTTCTCATTTAATTGACTTTAGCACTCTACAATACTACACACTCTAGTTTAAAAAATCGTTCATGGGTAATTGTGTAAGGTTTTATAACAAACTTCCAGGAAACTTAACTGAGTTATCTATTAATAAATTCAAGAAATATGTGAAGCGTAAACTTATCTCGAAAGCTTATTATAGCACACAAGATTACATGAATGATAAAACTCCATGGAACTAATTTTGACTGAATTTTTAATCTATTATTTTCGTAATATTTTGTTTTTTGACATTAGATTGTTTTTCTAGAAATATTCTACTAGTATTTTTTATACATTTTTTTTATCATATATATTTTATTCTTTATGTTTAAAAATTACTCTAAAAAATTAACTGACGATTTGAAAGTGCTTGTTACTAGGCCTACTTGAATAAAGCTCATTTTGAGTTTTTTTTTTGAGTTTTCAAATGCAATGTAAATAAAATAACTTACTTGAAAGTGGCTTTCAGTTTATCGACCAAATCGTCGGGATACATGGGGGCCAGCGTGGGGTCAAGGAATGCGTTGGCATAAGCTAACGGACCAGCGTTAACCTGAACGCATACACTGCCTTGCAATCTGAAATGTGAACACTACTTTAGTATTTTGAACATTAGAATATAATTTAGAAGCTAATGTTAGAAATGCTGGTAAGGAATGCATGTATACGAGTAGCTTAAACTCTTGGGTTCGAATGATGTCGTGATCCAAGTCAGTGGGATAAAATTAAAAAAGGTATTTTCCGTACAGTACTTGTGTACAGTCACCTACAACCAGTCAACCTATGATGACAGAACAAGACGAACAAACACAACTAACATTAAGTCATGCACAAAGGTGCAATTGATTTGTATTCCCTGACCCCAAATATGTATATTTAGACACCAATTTTGTGATTCAAAGTTATTTAGAACTTGAGATAATAATAATATACCTATAATTGAAAATGACCGCCATAAAAAATGGTCGAGGGAGTTAGTTCCTATCAAAAACTTAAAGCTATGGACCTAACAAGTACCTGAAAAAAAAAATGGTGTTTTTGTCCAGCGTGTCCACATTTACGAAATTTTCGTAAATGTGGACACGCTAGAGTGGCCTAGGATTCAAATTGGTTGACCGTACCTGAGTTGCAACTTCTTGATATCCGGCGCCTTGGCGTTGACGATCTCAGTCAGCTCGAGAACCTGGCCTTCCATCTCTGAGACGGCCACCTCGATGGGGCTTTTCTCTTCCACTTGCGTCTCGATCACGGGAATGCGACGTTTCAAGTACGGAAACCAATTTTCGGCTGGAATATTAAAAAAAAAAATATATTGACTACGATGCTTACTAAGTTGGATAGTTTTTCCCAGGAATTTTGTTTCTGTATTAGGATCATTCCGCGTGTTAGCAACCACTTATTTTAGTGTGCCGGTTTGCTCACACTTAGATGAGTTAGAGAACTAAGAGGATGTTTTTACCTTCTTTTAGTAGATTACTATAATATATAGTCTGGCTAACCAAATTTTGTTGACAGATATATTTCCTTGTGGTATCACCAATTGTCTATGATTAAAAGTTATCAATTTATGTCATTCATTCAATTAGTTCGCGGTTTATGTTTTATTTTAATAATATTAACAATCACTATATACCGAGTGAGGTCCGCAAACTATTGCTGAAGCTCGTAAGTAATTAGGTACGACAATGTGAGACACGACGTGAAGCGTTGTATAACGAAAAACTGCAATGTTTACAACTCGTAAACAACTTAGTGGGTTGGTGATGCATAAATATTTTGATACTTTATAGATAACTAAAAATAAATAAATATTTGGGGACAATCTTACACAAATCGAATAGTCCCAAACTAAGCAAAGCTTGTACTATGGGTACTAGACGACGATAAACATACTTATATAGATAAATAAATACATAGAAAACATCCATGACTGAGGAACAAATATTCGTGCTCATCACACAAACAAATGCCCTGATCGGGATTCGAACCCAGGACCTCCGGCTTCGTAGGCAGGTTCACTACCAACTAGGCTACAGAAGTCGTCGTTATATACTAGTTCTAATATTTGCCTATAACTTTGATTAGGTACGTGAATAGTAGTTTCACGTGGTTTTACCTATGCCGGTGTTGCGTGTAAGCAAGCAAGCAAGAAAGAAACATGCAAATGTTAGTAAGTTGAACTTGACCCACACCGCGATTTCCGATTGAGTTGATATTTGGTATGGTACTTATTATAGAGCTAAGTCCTATTTACACTACATTTCATTTTTCGCCTTGCTACAATGATATACTTACGGTGAGAAAGTGTAAACATATGCGTTTGTCGTTGACGTATATATAGTGATAGAAATTATGTGACCTGACTTTGAGTGCACGTCAACGTATATTTAACTTATTTTTTTAGTTACTTTAAAATCAAAAATATTTTCTAGTATCAAAACTATAATTCCTACTACACAAAGTGTGACCAGCCCAAGATTTTTTGAATTTCCCGCCAAAACTGGGTAAAATTTGGTTAGCCAGACTCTAACTACCAAAATCTGTTTAGGGGCCATAGAAATGTTATTATCTTTAATTGAAGACACCTTATCCTTCATGTGGTCGCTAACTAAAACTGGTCACATAACCGGCGCAATGACCCCACCCACTACATACGTTGGCTCGGGGAAGGGACGGACCTAAGAGCCTGAGGCCCTACGTTCGTGTATCTCCGTCTCTGTCGCACTTGCTTATTCGAGCGACAGAGAGGGAACGAACTTCATTTCGCGGTAGCGCCCCTGGTCACGACTTCGACTGACAGCTGCAGCGATGCATTATTACGTGATTATTTTTATACGCTGACACTGTCACCTCGCGGCGGTGTGTAGATTCTGTTACGCTTATGCGATCGATTGATGCCTGGTTGAAGTCAGATGACACGAGGCGTTACGGTGCCGGATTGAAAAGTGTGCTATAATTAGGCGTGTCTCAAACAAGCGGCGGCGTACGCGTACATTTGCGCACACTAGAAAATTACACTTGGAATTACGACGTATTCCCGGTCAGTCAGTTGTGATGTGATCATGTGACAGTAGTCACCTACAGTCGAACAGGAAGACACGCCACTGCGCTTTCTGATGTATGCCAGTCAGGGGCGGTTCACTCTTTGATTTCGTCGCGCCGCACAAAAACATGGCGGCCTAACAGTGGTTGCCGCGCGCTATTACGGAACGCACGCGTTAGCGCTATGCATTGCATCGTCATTCGCCTAGTAAAATAAATATGCCGTGTCGTCTATTTATATTGGTTGAAAATATTTTTTCTTTACATTATGTTTATGTATGTAGGTAACCCAGAGTTGTGTGTCTTCGTCTTACATTTTGCGGAAGCAGGCAGTTTTGATGTAATAACCTAAAGGCAAATCACACAGCTTTTGTGTAGTTCGATGATCCTAAGTAAATAAAGAATAATCGTAATATCGTTAGAGACTCCGAAAGAGTGCGTTGCATGCGATAGAAAGAAATGACCACATTTAGGCACGTTTGGCGTACCTAAACAGGGAATTTGTTAACAGAGAACCTTCTGTACGTAGTACTATTACTTATTCTGTGATCCAGTACCGATCGGTTCACCTGATATATATATTAGATTGTTCCCGCGACTTCGTCCGCGCGTATACTCGTTAATGGACGATTGAAATATGTATGCTATCAGACTTCCCCCAGGCGCAGACCTTCATCTAAAATCTAAATCAGTGGTTTAACATAATTAACTGCCAAGAATCGCTAAGCTTGTAGTCGATCCAGTGGTTTTCCCGAAAGCGCCCGCTAGGCGGGTTCCTGGTAGTGAAAGTGTTAGGCGAGAAAAGTTAATATACAGACGGACAGAATGGCCGCGCGGATCCACGTCACTTGGATGTCTGCTAGTTTGCTGTCCAGGTTCGATTCCGGACGCACATCACTTGGATGTACGCTAGTTTGATGTCTAGTACTCGTACGTACCTATCGGTTCACCGGACACCCTGGTCACTAGTTACCTGTGAGCTTGGTGAGCCTCAGCCGCTGGTGGTGCACGGGCCCGCGCGCGGCGCCCTCGCGCGTGAAGGGCGTCTCGAACACGAAGCGGCGCACGTTGTGCGCGCGCTCGAAGCTCTCGCCGCTGCTCGCGCCCGCGGGCGCGCCCGAGGGCGCGGCACGGACCCATGTCACTTGGATGTACGCTAGTTTGCTGTCCAGTACTCGTACGTACCTATCGGTTCACCGGACACCCTGGTCACTAGTTACCTGTGAGCTTGGTGAGCCTCAGCCGCTGGTGGTGCACGGGCCCGCGCGCGGCGCCGTCGCGCGTGAAGGGCGTCTCGAACACGAAGCGGCGCACGTTGTGCGCGCGCTCGAAGCTCTCGCCGCTGCTCGCGCCCGCGGGCGCGCCCGAGGGCGCGGCACGGACCCATGTCACTTGGATGTACGCTAGTTTGCTGTCCAGTACTCGTACGTACCTATCGGTTCACCGGACACCCTGGTCACTAGTTACCTGTGAGCTTGGTGAGCCTCAGCCGCTGGTGGTGCACGGGCCCGCGCGCGGCGCCGTCGCGCGTGAAGGGCGTCTCGAACACGAAGCGGCGCACGTTGTGCGCGCGCTCGAAGCTCTCGCCGCTGCTCGCGCCCGCGGGCGCGCCCGAGGGCGCGGCACGGACCCATGTCACTTGGATGTACGCTAGTTTGCTGTCCAGTACTCGTACGTACCTATCGGTTCACCGGACACCCTGGTCACTAGTTACCTGTGAGCTTGGTGAGCCTCAGCCGCTGGTGGTGCACGGGCCCGCGCGCGGCGCCGTCGCGCGTGAAGGGCGTCTCGAACACGAAGCGGCGCACGTTGTGCGCGCGCTCGAAGCTCTCGCCGCTGCTCGCGCCCGCGGGCGCGCCCGAGGGCGCGGCACGGACCCATGTCACTTGGATGTACGCTAGTTTGCTGTCCAGTACTCGTACGTACCTATCGGTTCACCGGACACCCTGGTCACTAGTTACCTGTGAGCTTGGTGAGCCTCAGCCGCTGGTGGTGCACGGGCCCGCGCGCGGCGCCGTCGCGCGTGAAGGGCGTCTCGAACACGAAGCGGCGCACGTTGTGCGCGCGCTCGAAGCTCTCGCCGCTGCTCGCGCCCGCGGGCGCGCCCGAGGGCGCGGCACGGACCCATGTCACTTGGATGTACGCTAGTTTGCTGTCCAGTACTCGTACGTACCTATCGGTTCACCGGACACCCTGGTCACTAGTTACCTGTGAGCTTGGTGAGCCTCAGCCGCTGGTGGTGCACGGGCCCGCGCGCGGCGCCGTCGCGCGTGAAGGGCGTCTCGAACACGAAGCGGCGCACGTTGTGCGCGCGCTCGAAGCTCTCGCCGCTGCTCGCGCCCGCGGGCGCGCCCGAGGGCGCGGCACGGACCCATGTCACTTGGATGTACGCTAGTTTGATGTCTAGTACTCGTACGTACCTATCGGTTCACCGGACACCCTGGTCACTAGTTACCTGTGAGCTTGGTGAGCCTCAGCCGCTGGTGGTGCACGGGCCCGCGCGCGGCGCCGTCGCGCGTGAAGGGCGTCTCGAACACGAAGCGGCGCACGTTGTGCGCGCGCTCGAAGCTCTCGCCGCTGCTCGCGCCCGCGGGCGCGCCCGAGGGCGCGGCACGGACCCATGTCACTTGGATGTACGCTAGTTTGATGTCTAGTACTCGTACGTACCTATCGGTTCACCGGACACCCTGGTCACTAGTTACCTGTGAGCTTGGTGAGCCTCAGCCGCTGGTGGTGCACGGGCCCGCGCGCGGCGCCGTCGCGCGTGAAGGGCGTCTCGAACACGAAGCGGCGCACGTTGTGCGCGCGCTCGAAGCTCTCGCCGCTGCTCGCGCCCGCGGGCGCGCCCGAGGGCGCGGCACGGACCCATGTCACTTGGATGTACGCTAGTTTGCTGTCCAACTCCGATCGGTTTACCTGAAAGTTTAGTGTGCCGTAAGGAAAAGTTACGATTCAAAGAGTACGGAAGGAGAAGCCCTTATACCTCAGCTACACGCCCTCGTGGTCCTGAACAACGCCGCGATGCCGGTCATAATATGAATGCATCATGGAGGCCTATGATATGTGGGTAGATAAAGTAGTGTATGTAACTGTACATAATTAGGCATTAAGACACTCGTGTGATCATTATCAGCCTGTAATCGCCCACTACTGAGCATAAGCCTCTCTTAGAGTACGCCACTTATCCCAGTCCCGTGCTAGTCTCATCCAGAAATGACCCGCGGTCTTTTTTACGTCGTTAACCCATCGAGCTGGTGGACGACCGACGCTTCTTTTCGTTCCTTCGGCTCGTTTCATAAACCCACACTCGTGTTTAATGCCCTTCATTATGCACAGTCACATTTGCACCGTCATGGCCGACTAGATTTCAAATCATGACCAACTAGGTGTCCATAACAAAATCTAGTTGGTCATGATTTGATCTGAACTCTGGGCCACGCTTTGAAATTTGAAAGTCATTACTTTATCAATATCGATATCTTAATGAAAATACGTACAAAATTACCTACGGCTAGAGACAAGTTAATTATTATTATAAATCTTATTGATACAATGCTGGTCATTACAAATTGTAATTTACAATGCCAGTTTCTAAACGCATTTTAGCGGGTTTATAAGTATGTGTGTATATAAAGATCTCTTTGAATGATGAAATTAATTTATGGTATCATTGTGTAAAAAAAATGTTAGTGACTTGTTAAGATAAAATATTGTCGCATGTAATATGAATTAACGTAACTGGCAAATGACGATTTTTCAGGAGAGAGGTATATTTACCTCTCCTGAAAATATTGGTTAGTTAGTTTTTTTATTTTGCTAATTGGTTATTACTAATTGGCAAAAGAAAAAAGGTGTAATAACTTTTTACACACTTATCCTATTGAAATTCCTATTGAGATTTGAGACACACTTTGTTTCATGTTTTATATGTTTCTCTTGTTTATTTTATTGTTTAATATATGTGTGTCCTGTGTGTTTGTGAATAAATGTATCTTTCTAAATAATGTTTTTAGTAATTATCTTATACTCGCGAGATCTTTTAACTGGAGCAAGATCTTAACAAGGCTGCTATTCTAATTTAGAAAATAACTTGGTGTACGTTTATTTTTTTTCAAAAATGTAGAGTTACAAAGTTACATTCATATTTATTTCAAAAAATTCAAAACAGGAGCTTTCAGAAAAATCTAAAAACCATGAAAGTACATAGTTTTCAAAACGTGGACTTACGTTATAAGAAGTTAATTTGAGTACTTTCAAACTTATTCACTTGCAATAAGGTCCAACATAAAATAAAATATTTATTTAGGTTAATGTTTGGCAGGGTTGTCAACTATGGATACAACGGGTTTGTAAGTATGAAACAGTTTTATAGTTGATTAAAAAACGTTGTGTCAAAACGAATTCAAATACTTATATCTCTTTAAATGTGTAATTTCCAGGCAAATAGTTGTTGGTTGGTACTTCCAACAACGTTTTGTCGGTAATAAATAAAGATTATTGGTAAGGCCCAGGCGTCTAAGGTTTTGAAATCCGGTGGGCCTTAGTACTAAGGCCCACCTTGTTCCAAAACCTTGTAAAACTATTACTGCGGACCAAATAAAGAAAAAATATGATTTATTTCAGAAACCCATTCAAAAAAAAAGCAACGTCTTTTGCATTGTAATGGAAATAACCAAATTCTTAAAAATGTCAGTGAGGGGCCTTAATTTACTAGAGACCGTCGTCTAATAAGGCCTGTTATAAATTAATATAAATGTACCTACATTTAATCAATACCCTAGTTTAGTACTAGTCGCGAAATATACCTACTTTGTAATGAAATCTATTTAATAAAGTACTTAACCCAAAATTTATGCCGCGGGCCTTCTTCATTATCATCATCATCATCATCATATCAGCCGAAAGACGTCCACTGCTGGACATAGGCCTCCCCCAGAGAGTGTCACAATGACCGGTCCTGCGCCACCTGCATCCAGCGGACTCCCGCGAGCTTTACCAGGTCATCAGTCCACCTTGTGGGGGTCCAGCCACGCCACGCCTTCCAGTACGTGGTCGCCACTCGAGAACCTTTCCGCTCCAACGGCCATCGGTTCTACGTGCAATGTGCCCCGCCCGTTCCCAGTTAAGTTTAGCGATTCGGAGGGCTATATCGGTTACCTTGGTTCTGCTGCGGATAGCCTCATTCCTGATGCGATCACGTAGAGAAACTCCCAACATAGCGCTCTCCATGTGGGGCCTCCAGTGCGTATAATTAACTTAAGTCCTTTCTACAAAACGTCATTTCTATAGTAGGAAAATACGTGAAGTCATTGAAAACAGAAAATATTGCAATTTAAAGCTGGATTACGGTTTGACATTATTAAGTATTGTGTGTCGGCCGGGTGACAACTCTAGTGTACAAGTGATTAATAAAGACAAATTGCGGGTAGAAGAACCCGGTTTAGCCAGTCGTCCCACATGTTGAGACACATCCGAAACATCGATAAAATTTAATATACACAGTTATCATTTATAACAGTTTCTATCATATTAGTATTCAATTAGTTTTTTATTTAACGATTATATTTTGTCACTCTCTTGAGGGGGTCTCATTGGAGATATGAGAATATCAACTAATGACCAAACTAATGCTGTCTATCTGCTCTTCATTAAGTACTACTGAACAAACATTAAATCCTAAATATCTTAACGAGAACACGTTAATGTATTAGTTTATCTATAATTGGTTCTTTAGTGAGAAATCTTAATTAGTAAATGTATTTGTAATATAAACAGTAAGTACCTATAATAATGTGTAAATCGTAACACAAATAGCTATACACAATACATGTAGTGCGCTTTCATAGAAAACTTTACTTGAGTTCAATAAAATCTCGCATTTCACTTGTATCCCTAACAAGCACGCACGTGGAACATAAAAATTAATTACTTAAAATTTTAATTTGTGTTATAAAAACTGTTCATTAACCCTACATTTGTGATTTATTTTAATTTCGTTTGATATTCTCATACCCCCTAACAAGACCCACGCAAAAGTGCACACAAAATAATGATTGAGTAAAACACTAATTATTTTAATTTATGAAGTTATTTTCGTTAAATTGCAACATTTCATTTTGATAGTCCTAATAAAGCCCTAGGGCTATAATATGGGTTATTTTAATTTCTTTTTTAAAGATTTAATCAAAAATAATATTTCAGGACGAGTATTAAATATTGATTAACAATGTTTTGAAATAAGGTACCTGTACCGTACAAGCAATTCATTGCGTTTATTGTCAAGTGACAATGAGTTCCTTTTACCTGAGATTGATTCTCGCCTTAGACCATACATAACTGGAGTAGCCTTTCAGTAACTTACCCCTCTGTAAGAAACCTTGCACAATGTGCATAAAATCATACAAAGACAATTTCACGATCGATCACAAAATCACCTCGCAACACTGCATCGAGAACACTGATCATAAAAATGCCCGCATGTTGCTGTAAGCACTTGATATTATAAATGTTCAACCACTTCAAGCTTTTTTATATATAATTGGGTTTCAATATCCTACTAAAATGCTCCCCCCCCCCGCCCCCGCAAAATTCGGCAGATTTTTTTGTACGCAAATACGACATAAGGCTACTCCAGTTATATATGTTCTAAGATTCTCGCAAACTAATGTATAGATCTTTCGCTTTAAGCTAAGCAAAATACATATCGTTCGTGGGTCTATTTCTGGTGAAATAAATGGAGCCATCTCTAAAGTGGAAGCAAACAAAACAAAACTGAAAAGTTTAGTCAGCATTTTTTTTTCTATGACAATAAAAATATAATTTATATATATATTTTTTAAGAGGATTATATTCCTCTTTATTAAATGTTCAATATAATATGTGAAGCACGCTAAAATCGGTTGGCTAGAAAAAAAATATCGAAGAAAAATTATATATATTTTTTTTAAAACAAAAACTATACAGTTTAGGGTGCTCAAATTTGTCATATTGATTACTAATGTAGAGCCACACCATAAAAATGACAAGCCCAAACTCGCGGGGGACAAAATCACTTAGCTTATCCTGGCACGGTCTCTGGTTTGGGTAAATATTTGCAAGAGTGGTCTTAAAAACCAAGCGTACATGTCAACTCTAATTTAACAACCTTTTTTTTATTTTTATCTAATTTTGACGTTAGAACAGACAATCAGTTATAATGTGCCACCAATTAAGTAATGTAAGAGTAATTTTGATACAGGTGTAAGACTCGTTTCAAAATGACTCTTACATTACTCAATTGATTAAATTCTTCAACTTTGGGGATTACACAGATGTCCTTACGTTAACCTAGTAATAAAAAGAAAAAATATAACAAACATGTAAGAAAATACGGTAAAATGAAAAAAAAAAGGGTTATTTTGGTTAACGCAATCGACATTTTTTTCAAGAAATTTTAATAACAGCTATCGATAGAGCATTTGCAGTCGAACTATATATATTCAATTTCGTCATTTTGGCGGTTGCGTTGATTCATATTACAAGGGACGATAGATCTATTGTTGTTCGCTAAATGGCTCGCTAAATTTGTTGTCGTTCTATACTTGTATTGCTTAACATCGTTCACTATTAGTGCATATTTTACTTAGGATCACCTGGCTAGGTACTTCAACTATGGTTAGCCAAATTTTACAGTCGAGCGGGCCCTGCTTTTCTTATGGCGCGGCGCTATCGACTGTTGATTTCGACCCAATGTAAGCGAACCCCTAGAAGGCCTATAAACCAGTGGCTCTCGCCGTACATTGTGATGTGCCTACGGAAATGTTTGATGGCACGCCACTGAGACAAACAAAATGATATCACTTACCGGCGCTGAATCCATTATCATCTTGACATTTTCCGCCCCGTACTTGTGTTCGTAGTAAGTTTGCAATTTCTCCGATATTTCGCTCAATGAGGTCAGTTTAGGTTCCTTATATATAAACTCGACTCCCTCTTCGTCCTCGCCGAAGTGGGCTTTACCGAAGAAAGCGACTCTGTAGAACCTTCCCAGCATCCGTTTCCCTGAATTAGTGACTTCTATAACTTTGGCATAAGCTTTGGTGAGGTGCTGGTAGCAGGTGAGGAGGGCTTGGTAGTCTTTCCTCCGTTCGTAGATGGGTATGATGAGCCGGTATAGCGGACCGAGGAGCTCGTATCTCTCGGCCTTGTCGACGTACTCTGTGCAGATCATCAGCTGATCCAGAAGAGCTTGTTCGTTGTACTGGACGTCGGTCATGCCTGCGACGCAAACAACACGTGGTTACAACCTGGCTCCATAGTGCAAGAATAAGTATAGAGGGCTTCACACAGACACATGCAAACATGAGTGACAAAGATGCATTGACAATAACACAAGCAGGAACAAGATATAATGTCATATTTCCTGTCCCTCATCGCGTATAAGCCTTTTTTGTTGTCATCAGGTTGTCAAAAATTCGACTGATCCTGACGCCAAACATACAGTATGTACAGAGTAAAGTATACAGGACATGAGATGTCAAAAATGTATTAGTCTTCTGATACTCCTCAATTTAGTCGGGCTAATTTACCTCAATTCCTTTCTAAATGTACGATACTATAATATACCTTTACAGTACACATGATGTTACTTTCCCGCACGAGTGCGGAAATGAGCACTTTCCGTGCATATGTTGAAACTTTAAAGAGCCATATGTACTGTAAAACGTTGTACGATACACGTGCGAATAGGTAATTTGCAACTCGTGTCGATTTAAAACACTCCCTTCGGTCGTGTTTTAATTTACTCATTGCCACTCATTGCGAATTTCCTATTTTCTGCACTTGTATCGTAAATAACTATTACAATGCGCTCGCTCTGAAAGTGCGCCTTTATATGGGACAACATTAACACGGGAAGTCCTCTATGCCCGCGCGGCGGAGCGGTGCGCGCGCAGGGCCGTGCAGGAATGGATTTCGGGCCAATATTCCCACACACGCGCGAGAATGAGATTTCATGACAGTTAAAATTTGACCTTTTATTTACATATTTTTATTTCCTTGCGTGTTGCATTGTAAAATGTTGTATGATACACGTGCGTATAGGTAATTCCTAACTCGTGTCGATCAAAAACACTCCCCCCACGGTGGTGTTTTTGGTCATCGTCACTCGTTGGGAATTACCTACTTTCCGCACTTGTATCATAAATAACTATTACAATGCACTTGTCTGAAAGTGCGACTTTATATGGTTCAACATAAACATTGGGAACTCGTCTATGCCCGCGCGGCGGAGCGGTGCGGCGCGTGGCCGTGCGGGAATGGATTTCGGGCCAATATTCCCGCACACGTGCGAGAATGAGATTTCATGGCAGTTAAAATTTCACCTTTTATTTATATATTTTCATTTCCTTGCGTGATGCATTGTAAAATGTTGTATGATACACGACGTGTGGATAGGTAATTCCCAATTCGTGTCGATCAAAAACACTCCCCCCACGGTCGTGTTTTTGGTCATCGTCACTCGTTGGGAATGGGCTTGTGACCTCATGTTAAAATTGATAACGTAGTGTTGGTAAATGGATAGTAAACCATAAAATTATTGTAATAAAGTATAAACTACAAAGTATAATGAAAATCATAACAAGATATGGACCTTGAAAGTTTAGAAAAAATAATGCATTTTTTTATTATTGTAAATTTAAAGCCACCAATAGAATCCTTACGCTTTTATAGAAACAAAATTGTATGACAACTATGGACCTAAACGTAGTATTTCGCGACCGAAACAGCAATTTACTTGATTTTACCTACAATGATTAAGTTCAAATAGCAAAGTGTGACTTCATACTTTTGAGTCAATCAGTATGAAGCGTTTCGGCTGCCGCCAGCAAGGTCCGTCTGTAACTCAATTTTTTGGGTATTTATGTTCTTTCATTGTAGTTGCTCCCATACAAACACTTGTTCCTCTTCAATAACTGGTTCGAATGTCATCTTAGGTCACAAGCCTATTAACTACTTTCCGCACTTGTACCATAAATAATAACTATTCTTGTGCACAAATTGCAATAATTAGTTTGTAATTGTTATCTTTGTCCGAGACACCGGATCATCCGAGTTCAGACGCATGTAATAATGCATGTACTATGTATTAATACGCAAGCACATTGTTAACATTAGCAATAAGGTTTTTCAATCACCATATCAGCCGAAAGACGTCCACTGCTGGACATAGCCTCCCCCAAGGAGTGCCAGTGACCGGTCCTGCGCCACCCGCATCCAGCGGACTCCCGCGACCTTTATCAGGCCATCAGTCCACCTTGTGGGGGGCCTACCCACGCCGCGCCTTTAAGAGATTATCTAGGACTCCATCTATTGAAACGTCTTCCAACTGGAGTATTGTCACCAGACAGCGACAATTCGACTTACATTGCTGGGAATTAACGACCTCGGTCTGTAAACACCTTAACTTGAAAACTCTGAAATGTACGTACGAAATAGCTTAGTGATTAATGCGTAATGAGTTTGAAAATTGTAGATATGAGCGCGTGACAAATTGTGAACAATATATCAACTTAATAAGTATTGAAGTAAGAGTTATATTTTTTATGGGGGAATGGAAAACTTGTTTCAAAATTGATTTGTCACACTGGTTTGTTGTTCCTCATATGCTCTTATTTTTAGTTGCCAACCTAGAGTCATTTTGTTAGTCAAATCTGGGTATTGATATGTGAATTCATCACAGACCATCACTAAACGAATATATGTAGGTATTAGTTTTTGAGTCAATGCATCTATCTGGGTAACGTTGCCACGCGCCAATAACGAGTTTTAAATGACATCCTAAAAACATTTATTTAATGTTGCAACTAAATTGTAGTATTCCAATTGTGTATTGTGTTTCACAAGAAACTAACGACATAACATAAATACGTTCAGCTTGATTGAAGACTAGTTATTTACATAACATGTAAAGACTTCAACGATGTAAAATTGGGTTAATATGTCCCGGTTACCTTTTTATCTTATTTGTAATACTTTAAAATGAAACAATGTCTAGAATTTTTTTCGTTGTTCGAAGGAGTTCAGGTTAATAGGCACAAGGAGAGAATCCACTAGGTATATACTTATATGTAGTATCATATATATAACTGACAAATTATACTAATTAAAACCCAAAATCAAGTGAGTGGATAAAAAACATTCATTGAAATGATTCAGGAATATAAAATCGTGTTCATCGGCAGACATCTTCATGGAATTGGTATGGGCAATTGCTTTCAATAGTAATAATCTTAAATTTCGAGATACAGAGGGCAAATATACTTTTTTCGTGTTGTGGAGTCTAAGATTTAACTGCAATGCCTACCTAGGAAGGGAATCGTTAACTGCTTTTACTTTCGAAGTAAAATATTTCGACTTGTGGAGGTTTTGGGGCTTGAAGAGAAGGGAATGAAAGGAATAATTATAATTTTCACTTCTCATGCTCTAAAAGTTCGTCTTTATGTTGTGCGTAGATGACATAAAGTCGCTTTTTATGCTCTAGTGCATAAAGTAAAATCTTCGTCGAAGACCAAGGCAATCGGTTCCTCAGCCACACGAACCTGCACTTTAACTTCATAGAATAACCTCTTTATTTTATTTCGTTTTGTTAGTATTCTAAGACCAAGGCAAGAATACCAACAGCCAAAGTACACAATTAAACTGCATGAAATAAACTTATTCTTTTTATCTCGCCTAATTTCAAATAAGTTTTTTTTACAACAATAATTTATCATAGATATAAAAAAAAACAAAATGTTTTTTGTATAACTGAGCAGTATGTAACGACCTAAGTCAGGTGTCACGTAGGTACCTACTGAAAAAAAAAAGAAAAAGAAGCGCGTAAAATGGTGCTTGTTGTATAATCTACTATTTATTTCGTGTTATAGAGAATTTCGTCTTATCGAGGTACGAGTTACAGAGGTTCCACTTATTCAAACTCAAACATTTATTCGTGACAAAAACACACAGACAGTAAAAAACGTCAACCTTTTCACGAAAACCGAAAAGTATTTTCCATCCGGTCGCCATCGCAACGTAAGAATTTTCTTCATTTGTTGCTAACTAGTTGTGAGGAATGTTTGACCTTAAGGCTCGCTACATACAGTCTGAATCCCGCGACGAGCCTTAAAGAAAATACTACTTAGTTTACGAATTTTACGATGCTCATCCATCAGTCTCATCACATAAATATTTACCGAGATTGCCAACCCGGGACTGCTAGCACAGTAGGGTACTGCCAGTTAGGCTAACCGACCGTCCAATTACAAAATACATAAAATAATATATACCAATAATAATATTATAATTATTAATTTGAAAATATTAAAAAAAACATTAAACATATTTATTTAGCTTATCAGCAGTAAAAGACCGCCCTACGCGGATCCAGATTATATCGCGAGTCTGTTACAATTTTGGAAAACATTTGTACAATTGACGTGACGACAACTTATATTGCCTGGTTGCTCTTGGCAAAAGCCTCCCCCAAAGTTTTCCATTTAATTTTATATCTGCTTTTATACCAGGGCGCCTCCATTACCAGGGATTGTGAACCGTTGCTTTTTTACAGAGTGTACACTACTATGGGTGTTATAAATAAATAAATATTAGGGAACATTCTTACACAAATCGAACTAGTCCTATAGTAAGCTCAATAAGGCTTGTGTTATAGGTACTAGACGACGATATATATATATAATAGATATAAATACTTATAGATACAACATATAACACAAATATTTGCCTTTACCGGGATTCGAACCCAGGACCTTCAGCTTCGTATTAGGCAGCGTCACTACCCACTAGGCTAACCGGCCGTCAAACATAACAACAAATAATATAAAACGAAGTTAAAAAATGAAGCAGACATTCATACTTCAGTTTGTTTCATGAAGCGAAGTCCCTGGGCGATCAAGCTCAGCTCGGGTGAAAATACGGAGAAAACTAATTTTCCCAGACATGAGACCTAGCTAGATCGATTTATCGCCTATATATCGATCTAATATATATACATACAAATATTGCTCGTTTAATAGTATAGGATACAGGACTTTATGTACATACAAACGTTAAAATACTTTTCCGACTCGGATTTGGAAACTTATATTCTAATTCTAATAAGTAGATAAACTTATTAATTACAAAAAGAACTTTAAAAAATCAGTAGGTAATAAGAATACAAATGCTGGTCGCGTGTAAATGTGACCGCAGCAGAGCGCACGTTGTTCCGCTATTATTTCGCACGGCAGCAGGAGCGGTGCGATCCTAATCGCTCTTGAATAAGCTATTTTATCAGTATATAAATGGAGCAGAGGCTCGGCGGGTTGCAGTCGAAAACAGCTCGCGACCGCGCGCCGCCGGTAACCGTAACGCGCGAAATATAAACATGGGGTTCGCGACGGTGGTGGCACTGTTCCTGATCGCGTTCACGTGTGGTCAGGAGATCCAGGAGCTAGATCAGCCGGTTGAACCCGTCGACGATTTGGTCGATACCGATGTGGTGCTCGCTTTTGTGGTACGGCCGTGAGATTCGCTATTGTCTGTCACGCCCGCCGTGGTGTTCTAGACTTCCTGGGTTTGGTGCGGATTACCAGCAATAGGTGTAACATGCGGATGTTAAGCTTTTTCTTCTTTGTTTGACAAATACGGTCGATTCTAACCAAAAATATTTTTTTTTGGAAAACATTATCACACTTTATGCTAAGTATGAGAATGTAAAAAAAACTATGTAAATGTTATAAAATCTGCCATTACTATGTGAAGCAAACGATTATAGCAAATTACAGGCTTATTATTCGTTAATTATAATTGGTAAATTAAGTTATTTTCAAGATACTGGCACTTTTCATATCTCAAGACCAAACAATTGACTATTGTTGTTTAAATTACCTACTTCAGCGGCAATATGGTTTAGCTCAAGGCTATATTCAAGGAAAACTATAAGGCTATGTTAATCAAAAATACACGAATGTTTAAATAATAACATACAAACATGGGATTTACTCATACCTGCGCTTGCTTGTCAAATTATAAACGTAAAATTAATTGACGTAAAATTAATTGGGCTATAAAATATTGTACTATACATCATCTGCGTGAGTGATATGATTATCAATTTGATGGGAACATTAATTAAATAATGGAAATAATACGCTAGTTTGCCACCGACGTACCTAGTATTAATATATATATATACACATATATTTATTTATTTATTCTTCGGAGAACCAACAGCTAACAATTGTACATTAGTTACATATGTAGGCAACAGAAAGCCAATATCGTGTATCTTCGTTTCTTATAGCTGGTTATTAAATTCTGTCTTTCAAATACATATTTTTACGTTACACCTGCGGGCCTAAGATGGTTGTCATTTTATCTCTTATCGTTGTGTGTTCGTCACTCTCGCACTCGCATACTCGTACTTGTCAGAACCTGACGAATGTTTTATAGTGATAAGTGATAAAATGGCAACCATGCTATTCCCGAATCAAGGCTATGGAACGCTACGTGTGCTACGCCGTAACGCGTAGCAGCATTTTTCCGCTTTGTAGCGGAAATTCCACGTTCTCACACGTGAGCCTTGCCCTTGAATGGGTTAATATCGAATCTTGCTTGAATCGGACTATGCAATAGCTATTTATCCAATCCAATGTCTGAGATGGTCGGAAAGATATTAGAGTTAGTAAAATATTGTCTAAAGGACAGATTAATTTGTTTATAGTGTAAGTTAATTATAAGGATCAATAAACTTTTTTCTTGTTGTTATTCTATCCCGGTAAGCCAAGAGACAACAGTGACAGTTTCTTAGAAAAAAATACTATAAATTGTGCTCCTATCATGGTAAGGAGTTGCCCAACCATGGAATGAGTTTACCAATATAACAAAAATACGTGTTTAGTGGATTTAAGCCTCATAAAATCATAGTTTTAAAGTGTGACCCAGGGGACATAACCATGGCAACGAGCTACAAAAAATAGTTGATTTGCCCTAAGATAAGTGTACAACTTTAATTAAGAGGCGCTTATCGAGCGATATATATTTATTTATATTCGCAATAGCGAAAAAGCACACATAGAAAACAAGGCGCTACGCGGGTGATAAATCTCGGTTAGTGTCAAGAGGAAGACGTAAAATTTTGTATTCTTCAAGGACGGTAAAGAAAGTCTGAGGTCGCATTATTTATCGCCCTTGCCTTCGGCTCGCTCAAATGCCTGCTTGCCGCCCTAGGTAGGAAATGTATTGCAAGTTAGTTTTGATTTGTAATTATCTGTCTATAATGTTATAATAATAAATGTTAAACGCAACAGATATTCCGGCACGGCGACCGCACCCCCGACGATGAGGAACTGGAGCTGCAATCTTCTGAAGCTGTCAGCAAGAACATCTTCTTCCCTTACGGTATGAAGGCGCTGACCAATGTAAGTAAGTGTGCTAATAATGGTCCGATTGCATCCCGCCAATATTCAAGTTGGCGAATAACATTTGAAAGGTATAAGAAATAAACAAGTAAAATTCAAAAATTCAGTGATAAAAGCAGCAGCACCCAGCTTTTGTTGTTCTGTAGGTAACCATCATTAAATTGTAAACTATATTATTTACTAGCTTCCGCCCGCAACTTCGTCTGCGTGGACCCGGGATAAAAACTATCGTATATTTTAATCCAGGCTATAAACTATCTTCACGCAAAATTTCATCCGAATCGGTTAAGCCGTTTAAGCGTGATTGAGTAACAAACATCCAAACGTTCGCATTTATAATATTAGCAGCATTTATTTATTATTGATTAATTATTTCATAATACGTTTAACATCGGTTATGATTTGGGGACGGGTTCGATTACCAGGCCACAATTTTACGTACCAAACAAAACTTGTTTCGAAAATACTCAGGTAGTAAACTTTCGACAGACCAAGTTGGGGTTTAATAACTCCAGGAATCTATTTTTTTAAACAGCGAGGTAAGCAACGCGGCTACCAAGTCGGGCAGTACATCAGAAGACGCTACAATGGTTTGATATCGAAGCTGTATCTCCCGGACGAGATCGTGATCCGCACGACGGACTACGCCCGCACTAAGATGACGGCCCTGGCTGCACTGGCGGCGATATACCCGCCGCCGCCGGCGCAGAAGTGGAACCCGGCTTTGGACTGGCAACCTGTGCCCTATGACACGTTACCATATGATGAGGATGACGTAAGTATCGATTGGTTAGGGTTGTTGATGTAGGTATTTCACACAGTGGTTAAAATATATTATTTATTTGGCAAAATCGTCCCCGGGCAAGACTATTGCCTCTCATTTAAAAATATTCTTTATATCATACCTGCCCATAAAGTAGCAAATTAACGCATCCCACTTCCTGGCCACGGAGAGACGTAACATTTTGTACTCACCACAGGCGGTAATATTGAAAACCTCAGATCGCATATTTGTCGCCCTTTACTTCGGCTCGGGCTTCAAATACCTGCGATCTGAGACATTCTTTGTTTTACCGCCCTAGGTGAGTAATGTACTATTGTAATCGTAGCACAGCATGCTATGTAGAGCAACAAAGGACACATTTTTTTAATAACGTTTCCTATTAGATAGCAAAATTAAATAAACTGTTGAACTATTAAGTAACAATGGATTTCGGTATTCAAAATGATTTATTTAATATGTCCAAACGATCGTGCATTTAAGAAATGTTATATTGTTCTATTATTTATATTTTTATTTAATTTTCAGCTTTTATATTGGTACAACTGCCCTCGATATCTTTGGCTGCGAGACAGAGTGTACGAATTGCCTGAAATAGCACCAACTTTGTGGCAATATCGTGATTTATTCAGGTACCTGAGCGAGCACACCGGGACAAATATTACTACACCTGAACAAGTGTTCTTCTTGGATAACCTGTTCCAAACACTGGTGACTACTTTACATATGAATGCATAGTTAACTTTTATTTTTAAATAAGAGGCTAGGTTTAATCAAGTGTTTGTGTTTCAGGATAATGTTAATTTAAAACCACCGCAATGGGCACAAGACGTGATGCCTCAGATCAAAGCAGTGACGAAGATTGAATATGCTATAGAAACTTTCAATGACGAATTGAAGCGTCTGGCAGCAGGTAACAATAAACCCTAATTATTATAGCATAATTTTAGTAATACCGACCAAATTACAAAAAACTAGTACATCTATGAATACTGTTACATTTTTTTGTCTTCGTGCGAACCTGTTCCAGGGTTTCTATAGTAACCGTATATAGGTAAAAAACTTAAGAAGATGACCTTTTGTAGTGTGAGTAATGTGTACGAATAGATATTACATATTTAAAGTGTGCAACACAAACAAAACAAATACCTATACGAACATGTCACACCTACATACAACAGGTCATCTTCTTAAGTGTTTTACCTATATCAAGCTAACTATCTGTTAGGAGTGCTGATGGCAGATATCGTCAACGCGACCAACGCGGCCATCGCCGGCGACAACGACCAGCCGAAACTGCGGCTGTATTCCGCGCACGAGAACAACGTTGCCACTCTGATGGCGGCAGCTAGGGTGTTCGATGCGCACCAGCCGAACTATGGGGCGACATTCTCGCTGGAGTTGCGACGGCATCAGTTAACGGGACGATATGGGATAACGGTATGACTAAGGCCGCGGACTGGACGCCAGCGGGCAGCAGAAGGCGACGAGCAGCTGGCCATACATTGAAGTCGCTAGAATGTACATATATAAACTGACCCTCATCGCCCCGCTGCCCGCTGGCGTCCAGTACGCGGCCTGACAATGGTGTGGCGACGATAGGACTTGATCCCCACAGGCTTGTCTGTTAGAAGACTATTGGCCACCTTATTTTATCGCTAAAGAGCAAAACGAAGCCAACAATAACTGCGGCTTGCCTATCGATGTGTTTGATTTGATGACTAGATAAGGTGTTGTACTTACTCAACTCAAATGTCTACAATAATGATGGCCTACTACCACCTGAGTACTTGTATTAGTTATATATCGTATTCGCAAGGCATTCATGTCGGCGTAGGTGCCCATTATTAGAAATTTTACTTTAATTTAGAGTGACGAATCCTATTTGCTTTGCCACATCATCATAATGAATATTTAATTCAAACTCGTATTTGATTTGCTGCGTGTCTACGTGTTATCTGTATTCCATGAGATGAGTAAACTGCCTTACCCACTACAAGAAATTCATTCTCAAATTGCTTGTGAGAGAGTTTGTCTGTTTACTGTTTTCATGGTTAAACCGGAAAGACGATTTCGATGAAAAACAGAAATCTCGATCTCGATTTCTCGGTCATTATTGAGCCGAATTTCAATTGTTTTTAATTTATAAGAGATAGTTCAAGTGAAGTATAAATCAGGTACGCAATTTGTCGGAAGTTACCACTTTTACATTAGTAACGTATGTCATTTATTATTTGACAGGCCGTATACGCACCCGCTGCAGGAGCATCGGATGACATTCTGAAAATAAACGGTTGCGGCGGCGCATCCTTCTGCGACTATGAGACATTCCTCAAACTCACGGAGAGCGTCCTGTGGTCCCGCGAAGACTTCAAAAACCAATGTCCTAAGAGATACTGATACTTGCTATTATGATTCATGTGACTGTAAATTAAATATATATATATGTAAGAGTAAATAATATTTTTTTACACGTGCTTAGACAACAATGATTTCAAGTAGGTATTTGTGTAATAAAATCAAGAGATTGACAAATATGAGAGTTTATATATGTATGCCACAAGATAAAAATCCCAGGCGTCGAGGTATCCAAAGTGCAAATTATATGTTTTATAAATAATTTTAATTTATTAATGAACTCTGTATAAGTATGTGAGAAATAAAGGGGCTGTGATTAACATTTTGTTTTTGTTATTTTTACCTAGTCAAATTTCATCCCTTAAAGGGGTATAATAAAGGGATCGAAACTTTGTAAAAGAAAAAAAAAGTCCAGATAATTTGAACTTCGCTGATATGTTCTTTACTTTACAAGTAAACTAAACTGTTACGTCTAAATGATTGTCCTCCTAGAGTAAAAAGGGGTAAGTAAGTTTGTTTGACGAACCAGTTATTTTTAAACTGAGAGAAGTTTAACTTCGGTAATATACTCTATTTCGGTGATACTCAAAATTCATCCATAAAGAGGTACAAAAGTGGTACCCGACTGCCGAAGGAAGGGAGGGTTATTGAAGTAAGAAAATCAGAACTTCATCATCACATCTGCCAAGACTTCCATTTCCGGACATAGGGCCTCCCTCCCCCTTAATTAGTAGTCAAAAGAGTATTTTTTTGACTACAAAAAACTCATTACAGCATTTTTAAAAATCCATCTCTTAACAGGATTAAAAAGGGGTTGAAACTATCTAGAGAATACAAGTTATTTTTTAAGTGAAAGGATTGGAACATAGCTTTAATAGGCTCTGTGTACACGAATACTGATTTCACTGGTATCCAATATTCATTTCTCGAATGATTAAGCGGGGGTTATTATTTTTCATTGAGAACAAACTGTTTTAGAAGTGGAAAAGTTCGTAATTCGGTAATACTTATCGTTTTAATATAAATATTTAGAATATTTCAAATTTGTATGGTGAGATGAGTAGGTAAATATTGTTAAAATACAAATAGGTTCAATATTATTATTATTATTGATTATTATCAACCCAAGAAGCGGTTGAATGCGGGTCGAAAGTTTGTTCACGGAACTAATGTATATGAAATGGCATGAGAAACTGACGACAAATCTAAACTCATATCATATATTTTAAACTTTACGAGGTGGCTCAAGTTTTATTTTTATTAGCTTCTTTGTATTCGTACTTTGTCCAGGAAGTAGAACCTAATAAACAACAATAAAAGTAGATCTTCATAACTACAAATGAATTATAGTATAATAATAATTTCACACAAACGAATTCGCGGGCATAAGCTTGTGTATCTATAAATTATATTGTCGATTTTCATAGCAACCACCACTCTATTGTTTGTTACTTGGATACAGATCCTTTAGTACACCTTCATAAAATAAAGAGTGAGTTATCTTCCTGTCTAATGATAGCTAGTTGAATTACATCTTGATTAGAGATAATAGTAAATAATGACGTGTCGACGAATACATCTCCCAAGATCATAATTACATGATTACATGCCTGTGCATGGTGCGCACGTGTACAGTAGATACTAAGTGAAAAATATTGGAAGATTTTGAGTGAAAATTATGATTTTATTGTAAAACAATTGGACGTATAATTAATTATTATATTACGCATAGTGTTTCAAAATGGTGCATTTGACTAGTATAATTTGCATTAAGTGAGTACTATAGGTTTTTTTTTGTTTGTTTAGAATTTACATTATACGAACACGCTGGAAATATATATGTGTAAGAAATAACTTGGAAAGAACTAGTAACATATAGAATGTGATGCCAATAAATAAAAAAATAAAGGGCGAAGCAAACGCACATTGTTATAGACAAATAAATTATATGCAGCCCTGAGTAGGCGGAAGGCATCGCACAATTCGCACGGAACAACCGAGTGCAATTGTTTAATTCACACTATCAAACAAATCACAGCACCCTCGCGGGCTACGGGCGCTTTCAAGTTCCGCCTTCAAATCCATGTGACATAAACATGTCCAAAGTACGTTAGGAAATCTGTTGGCTTATAAGTTACCTACATGTAGCTTGAATGGTATACATATTACGTAGATTAGTTCAGTAACTACTTGAACTTATTACAAACTTCTTTAGCAAATGATTAAACAGGCAGGCCTTCAAAGTTGTCAAAGGTGCATTATACATTGTACAGCAAATTATGCACGCTATTATTAACAATTTGGAACTGACGAGGTTGGAATCGGCCAACTGTAACCGTATAGGTCAAAGCGTGCGCATGTGTAAATAGGTGCCTTGCCGTGGCACAATCGATTGGACAAAGTCAATCATTTGAGCGGACAGGTCGCAGCGACCGTGAATCTGCTGGGCGTCCCGCGCCCGCGTCAGTGGGACCTCGGCCGGCGTTCCGTGCGCTTCCTGTCTGACTCCACGTTGCAACATTACCTCCAATACCGACACCTTCCGACTGTGCTAGTGCTTTATATGACTTTATTGTGAATGTCCCAAAACATGAACCGGAAAAACTGACTCCAGCATCAGATTACAATGTAGAACTGCCTACCAGGCGGAGGAAAATGTGAGTGACGCGAATACCCTACCTGGAAGTAAATCACATGTTTTGTTGGTCAATAGCATTATTACTGTCTAGTTAAAGTGTTAAAACAATGCCGCTAAGACATCAGCGGTAATTAAGGACCTAGGTATATAGTGCATAGAATTATTGATATTAGTACACTATTTACATTAACTACACAATTACAATTATGGGAAGAGGCTGCTAATATCATATCAGGGCGCTGTAAGTGTTGAATTGACTTAAAACAAACTAGTTGAATATTTAGGAGTGAAGTATGTGGAGAAGTGGATGCCTTTAAGCATAAAATAGTACAGCGTTATTTTGACTAAAAACACATGTAATATGAATACTAAAGAAGTACCTACCTAGGGTAGCACATCGTGCACCCAGAAGAGGTACGACACAACCGCCCAAAGTATCTGGAATTTCCTGGAGGCAACGGGCCTTAACGGTAAATTCTAAAAAAAGGCTGCCACAATAGACCACTTGCTGGTCGAAGCGGCATATTAAGGCCCACAAATCAACAATAATAATAAAAATACTATAGACCCCCTCGTCAGGTATTTCGCTTAGTGCAAGTAGATGGGCTTACGCAGGAAAGAGGGCAGCGTAGTTTTGATTGAAACTCATGCAATATGAACACTATATACCCCTTACCCCACCTAGTCAGGTATTTGGCTGAGTTTACAAAGGAAATAGGACAGTCTTGTTTTGACACAACAATGTAAACACTATATACCCCTTTGGCTTAGTGCAATGGGTAGATACATATGTATGTGGATGCGTTTGCGCAGGAAAGAGGGCGGTCGCGAGGAGGAGCCGACCAACGCGGCGGAAGCGGCACCGGGCATGCGCACCGAACACACCTGCTGCTGCCTCGGCGTGTTGGTAGGCGTCTCGCTCATCGCCGGTAATTTTCATTCTTATTAACAACTAGCAACCCGCCCCAGCTTCGCACGGGTTCAATTTAGAAAAAAAAAAGTGAATTATAGAATTTCCTTATAAACAATAGCTGACTTTTTGTTACACAATACCAACAAATTTTGTTTAGATGTGACGCGTGAAAGGGCTACGTATAGCTGTGCCTGTGTGTTTACCGTTGATATCTTCTAAAGTATTCCTTAGAAAGATATACTTTAAAAGACAATCATAATCTACATTTAATGCTCGATCATATTTTTTTGGATAGGGATCAATACTGAATAAGAGTAAATGCGTCGCAAATAACACATTTTTTGTTATTAAAGTTTTAATGAAAGAAATGGTTACTGTGGGTCAACCGTAACAGTTTTCGCGGAGTTTTCTTTAGGATTTTAAAAGAACTACAATTCTGTAGTACATTTTTTTATGTATCTCTTATGGTTTGGGATACGTAAGCCATAAAAGTGTTTTTTGGCGACTTGGTCTAGAATTTTTCTTTTTATTTAAATCTACGAAACCGCTTTAAAAAATTTACTTTAGGAGGAGTTAGCGGAAATACAGACAGACGCGGAGTGCGACTTCATTTTATTCTATGTATTGATGCACGGTTTTCTCAAGCTCCGGAATGCCAATTGGCAGTTAAGGACATGTGCAGCTCCTATGGCTTGTAGGAGTGGGGAGGCGTCCATAGAAACTGATACCTAGAGTACGTACTTGGGGGCTTTTATTGTTTTACTTGGAGACATAACTAATTCTCTTGCAGTTTGCTATTGAAGAATGATTATTGAGTAATTAACCCGCATTTATCAGTTGATTTAAGTTTGTAAGGCATGTTTGCGCCTAGCTTGTTAGCTGAATTTTGTAGTACTCAAGTGTCAGACATCAAGGCAGTATTTTAATAATCTTTAGCACGACAGGCTGTTTAATTTTATCCTTAATCAGAAAGGATCCCATTTATTTGGTACAATTCAAGATTTAGGATAAATAGTCAGTTGAATAGCTACAAAATGAAACGATTATTTGTTTTAAATTTCCTGTTCATCTCTGTTCTAAGTTTTAACACAATAACAGTAATGCTTAGGTATTAATTAAATATATCCTATTTCTATCCAGCCCTCGTAGCCGTGATCCTTATGAAGGATACCACCGTCGAAGTAACCATCTTACGACAAGTACATGTGGTGAGTTCACACATTAGTATTAAGTATAAGAGATTTTTCTGACGGGCAACCTTCACAACAGGTATCCTTTTAATATGAATTACTATTTCACGATTTATAGTTACTTTGTTTAAAAGAGAATTGATGAATACAAGAAGTAAATAGTCCATCAAGAAGTAAATAGTACAAATGGATCGTTTTTGCTCCGAGAATAACATCATGAATATAACTTCAATGGGAGCAATTTCACCTACACATTTATGAAGCGTGTAAAAACAACGTTGTTTTTTTAAACAATATGCAAATTTCATAAATTGCCAACGATTAGTTACGTGAAGTACAGTAACATTAGTCCTATTGGTTTCCTATGGAAAACGAACAAATACGGAACACTTATAAGACCACTTTCGTATCTGTCGGCCTTGATGAGCACACAGTTAGTATTCGTCTCATTGAATTAGTTGTCCATAATTTGACCGCCCCTATACGAGAAATTCACACGAAAAATAATTTAAATAATGTGTCGGCTGTGCCCAAAGATCTATTGGTAGGGAATGTTTATGGCATGATGTCCCCTTTTTTTCGTCAAATTCCTAATGCTCTTATGCATAAACGTCCATCAAACCTATTTTAGTTAAAATGACTTTAAAATTGGATTGTACATATGACATCTTGACATTTATATACAAGAAAGGGTCAAAACACAATTTAGTTAACAAAGATTTGTTAAGTTTTACCAAGGGGATTAATTATGATAATTCTGTGGACAAATCAAAAGTATAAAGTCTAATTTTTGGTTGAACTCTTTATCCGCATAAACGAAACGGCGTCTCCTCTTTTACAATTCTACGCGTTAAATCATATTAAATATGCACGTAAGCCTATTGACCACAGGAAATACGACTTTTGTATTTCTGACTGTGTTTGATCCTTATAAATAATTAATTGTACTAGCAATTCAAGTTAATGTATTCAACACCTTCAGATACAAATTAGACATAGAAAATATTTTTTCTTTCACTGGTTAAACTATTCCTTTCAATATAAATAACTGAAGCACTACATATTCAGGATTTTGTTTAACTTTGTGTGTGTTTCAGCTGATGTCCCACGGTGAGCGCACGCCCAGTGAACGTGAGTTGGCGATGCTAGGAACTCCCCCGTCCGACCACGTCTTTGCGCCGTATGGTGCCGGTGCTATTACTAACGTAAGTCCACATCGATCAAGAATTTACCATAAAACAATTGCAAGCCAGTGAACAGATGCAGTCGCGTATTGCCTGCGCCTTGTTGATTCGATATATTATTATCATAAAAAAAAATATTAATTATCATAAAACTTAATTCAGCCAATATGTAGTCAATGTCAAATATTACCTATTCAGATAGCGTGGGATTTCAATTCCATATTTATACCATGTAGTCCATATTAGTGTCATAGTCAAAACCTAATTCAATTATAGCGCTTCGTGGGAAGCACATAAACTTATGCGACAATAGATTTTTATGAGCGTAGTTCCTCGCTTCAGAAAATTGGTTATTCGTTGTCCGTAACCAATCGCTGGCGTCATTCAAGCCCCGAGGGAATCGTGGGCAATTCGAATGAGGTTTCGGCTGATGCATTGGTACTTTATTCTTGGTGACTCTATGCTATTCATTCGGGACAAACGGACCGGCGGCGTGCCGTCCTTGTGGTGACTGATGTTCTCGGTGCATTGCAACGAGAATGCAGCTGATATAATGTATCCCCTGCAATTATTTTACGGGATGTCAACGATTGAATAAAGTTTATTATTTTTATAATACATCGCGTTGCACGTGTTGCAGTATAGGAACTTTTTATTTAAATTAAGCATGGGATTTGCTACATATTTAATTGTATGCAGTTAGTTAACCTAGCTAGCAGTAGCTGGTTCCTTAGTAGTTAGCTAGTAGTAGTTGGTTAAGTTACTATGTCAAGCTCGAATAGTTTAATGTCTTAAGGTCAGTTAAGGTACGTCACTCTCTCACGCTGCTTATGCTGAATGAAATGTGAAAAGCTCCATCAACAATTTAGTGGTAACAGCTAGGAATTGCCAAGAAAAATTGGCACCAATGGTAACAGGTGGAAATACCTGAGGCATGACTGAACGTGGAATAGTCCTTTAGGACTATTTCACGTTCAGATGATTCAGACATAATTTCCTACTTCTTTTTCCCTTTCCTCAAGAAAATCATTTTGTGTATTACGCCTTGTGTGTCCGCATCCTTAGCCCGCATCTATTTACAAGTATCGTCACCAGGAAGGGTCAATGTGACGAGACAAAACGGGACAAATGAGTTTGTAATGAAGTGTCAACTTCCCGGACTACGCGGCCGCGAGAGGGACCCGCCGAAGGTCACTCCGCAGGAACGTGGTGGCTCCGAAGACAGATTACTGTCGCCGCTAATAATGATATATGACTTGTGGCTCCACGTGACAGTATGTTAAAGTGTACGCATAAATGAAATGTCAATAAACTATCCATCTCAATGCCGCGCACATAAAGGTGGATATTTTATTTACGCGTCTGAACAGCTTAGTGGTATGGCTACTACAGGTTCAATTCCTAGCTAGCTATACACACTCGACAATTAATTGGATTGTTAAAAAATATATTTGTATCATAAAGGCACCCGAACGGAACCCACCCTCCTGCATTGATTAAGATTAATCTTTTTTAGGAGGGCAAGATGTTAACTTACGAGATGGGCGCATTACTTAGGAAGAGATATAACGACTTCATGGGACCGTATTACGAACAAGGTATGGAATTTAAATAATATCTTATAATATTTAAGTACCATTTACTTTGATTTTAAAGGCCAATCGCTTACAGAAAACAGTATTGTGATAGCATCGAACACGAATCTAAGCAAGATGACAGCCCTCCTGATATCGGCCGGGCTGTGGCCACCGCCGGCAGAGCAAGTTTGGAACGACACAATCAGCTGGCAGCCGGTGCCCTACACATATCCACCTCGAGATAAAGATTTCGTAAGAATATAATATTATCTCTGTACAATATTTGCCAAGTCAATGACAATAGTAATAATCTAACGTAGACGGTATTAAAATCCAAGGTGAAAAAGACAACAAAGTCCGGACGATAATGATCCTATCCACGTATGCTCAATTACTAACACAACACACGTTGACGTGAAATTTTCGAAATTATAATAATAGTAATCGCAATCTTATACGGCTGTAATTTGTTGTGTAGCTTCAGTATGAAGAGAATTGTCTTCGGTATACTCAAGAAAAGGACCGGATTTTAAGCGCCTTCATAGAGCAAGGCTTACTCCTTCCTTACAAAGACCTCTTCAATAAGATTGCGCAGATGACGAGCATCAATTACAGCACGCCGCAAGACGCTTACTATTTAAGCAACTTGTTCCTTATACAGGTAAATAAGAATATTCGATTATATTCTTTTTAATCCCATAACAAATGAAAAATTGTCATAATACTCGTACGACCCATCCCACTAATTATGTTCTCTAGAAAAAAAGAGTTCTCTGAGATTAGACGATAAACGAGCATTAAAAAAAATCATAAAAATCATAGCTGACATACTGAATATAAGATACTTCCAATGTTATATGTAGGTACTACACGTAACTACTACTTGCATTTTCAGGACGATATCAAAGTAGCGAACCCAAAATGGGCAAAACATGTTAAAAGAAAATTGATGGATGCCGCGCGATTGGAGTACATGATGATGTTTAATAATAATTTGCTGCGGAAACTTAGTGGTGGTAAGTTATACTGGAATACGTTCTACGAAAACATTGACCGTACCGTACTTATCGTATTGTGCTCTGATGCAAAAGTCATGATCTCATGGTAAAAGTAGTCATCAGTTACACTGGGCTTTATACATAGATCGATTATGAAATGTACATATTGTACCTAGACCTAAATTTAACGTGACTGTGACAGGTAATCTATGACTAGTGTCGCGTTACAGTTGTACGTTTATGAAATGAGCTGTGTGGCTCTAAGTTGGTCAAACATGTACAATGTTTATTGTTTATCATCAATATTACGGGAGCATTCCTCCAACAAATAACAAGGGAATCGTCAAACTCGAGCTGGCGCGTGATAGTGCGCACAGGAACCCCCGTCACAGTGGCGGCTCTATTAGCCGCGTGCGTGGCACCTCCGTCGCGCATGCCCGACCCCGGTGCTGCGTTACACTTTGTTTACTGTTTATCATCAATATTACAGGAGCACTCCTCCAACAAATAATAAGGGAAGCGTCAAACTCGAGCTGGCGCGTGATTGTGCGCACAGGCACCCCCGTCACAGTGGCGGCTCTGTTAGCCGCGTGCGTGGCACCTCCGCCGCGCATGCCCGACCCCGGCGCTGCGTTACTCTTTGAGTTGCACGAGAAACTACCCACGCAAGGGCAAGACAAGAATGCGTTGACTTATGAAGAGCGGTTCGGTTTCAAGGTTTGGTTTCTGTTATTTTGCAGTCTACGCGCAGGGACTCGCCCACCTAGGGTTCCATTCAAATTTCCTCCTACCTTGATGATTGATTACGTACTTTAAATAAAGATTATATTTTTTTGCATTTAATTACCAATGTACAGTTTTCAGATTTTTCCCTGTACTTACTTGTAGTACCTATAAGACGATATTACTTGCCAAATTTTATAGTTCTAGGTCAATACCCCATTTCGATTACCTTGAATATACGTTTTTTGCGGCATAAACGGCCGTAACTCTTTTTTACGTAAACTTAGAAGTATGATTTTTTTTCTTAGCCTGAAGTAACTGTAGACCTTAGTATAAAGTTTTAATTTCAACGCGATACCTCCACGCGTTCCCGAGATAAAGAGTCTTGACAGACTGACAGACGGACAACAAAATGATCCTATAAGGGTTTTCCTTTTGAGGTACGGAACCCTAAAAACGGTCGCGTGTAGGGAGGTATCGAGTTGAAATTATAACCATATACTTACTTACCATATACCCTTGAAACTGTGAAAAAAAAACAAACTTCCAAGTTAACGTAAAAAAAAGATACGGCCGTTTATGCCGCAAAAAAGTATATTTCGATACTTTCAAGGGAATAAAAATTTATAGGGTATTTCCCGTTGACCTAGAACTACGAAATTTGGCAAGTACCTACTTAATATCGTCTTATACTACAAGTACAGAGAAAAATCTGAAAACTATACATTCGTAATTTTGTACGCCCTGGAAACTTACGACTACAGACGTATGACCCGCGCGTTGCGAACCTTTTTTGATTTTTGATTTTTGTCGTGGTGATATTTAGACAAATGCAGGTCTCTTACCCTCGGGTGCTCTGGCGACCTTACTCACCACCAGGGGCACCAGGAACACCAGACCTACAGACCAAGCAGTAGCGCAGTTACGGCCACAGAACACTAAATACTATAGAAGGGGTATCAAGCGCTCCACGTCGCCTACAACTTTGCGAGCGACTGCACGGTGATCAGATGAAGTTCAACGACTCAAAGAAGTAGCGCGCGTGGCACGCCCACATCGCCTTTCTATAGTATTTAGTGTTCTGTGGTTACAACTACGATTATTTTCAGGGGAGGAACTTCCCTAGTGGGACTGCTCCAAATATGATCGAGACGATATCCCGGTGTGCCCTAACTCTCAAAAATGTGATCGCGGTTATAAAACGATTACTTGCGACTAAAGCCATTGAAACAATTTGATTTATAAATTTATGATAGTTTTTTTTTCATCAGATTTACTACTGGGACGACGATTCTGCCGAGCCTCGCCTGATGGAGGTCCCTGGTTGCAGCACCCTGTGCCCCCTGGGAACCTTCAAGGAACTCACCAAACACATAGTGACAATCGATTTTAACAAAGAATGCGAACTGATAACCACATGAATATTTATCTAGTGAAATAGACATGTAGTGTATAGTGTGGCGAAGTGTATAAGGCTGTGGTTTGTATTTAGTATTAGGCCTTATGGCTCAGGTAATGAAGCACATTATTGTATTGAGTTTTGGTTTGTTTTAACATACCCGTAGATTATTGCGTCCATTATGAAGCTTTTGACAGCCATACTAAGCAGTGTTGTCATTCAAATCGGCCATTCTAAGCTACGAAGCCAGCGAACGACCATAGAAGGCGAACTCCTTACACGTGCCCAAAACCCGGTATGCGCATGTGTGCGTATGTTCGAACTAAACGGCTGCTTGGCATTCTTTTGACATCCCGCCCCCACGTCTGCATGTGGGGCCACTTTTCGGCGCTAGTTAGACTTCTATGGGTTTTTTCGTTCGCTGTACGAAGCTAAGTGCCTGTTCTATAGTACAGTCAGCATCATAAACATGTATAAATAAATATTAGACGCCAATCTTACACAAATCGACCTAGGCCCATAGTCAATAAGGCTTGTTATGGGAACTAGACGACGATATATTTAATAGATACAAATACTTAAATACATAGAAAACATCCAAGACTCAGAAACAAATGTTCATGCTCATCACACAAATATTTGTCCTTACCGGGATTCGAACCCAGGACCTTCAGCTTCACTACCCACTAGGCTAACCGGTCGTCGGTGTATACATTCTATGACCATATTACTTAGACATAAGAACAGACATGGAAAAGTGTATACATGTTTATGATGCTGACTGTACACAGTTCTGGGATACAAAATGACTTCTTCATTAATTTCCAAATAATATAACTATAATAAGAACACTACTTGCTCTGTAGGTATGTGATGGTTTTGAGCATCTCTAACTATCAACACAACGAATCCTCCAATCATTAAAAGGTCGGCAACGCACATTTTCAGGAGTCGCAAGCGTCCATTAACGACGGTGTCTTGCTATTAGGCAGGCCCTATGCTTGCTTACCACCTGCGTAGTATACAAAAAGGAATGCTCCTTCATTCTTTCTTTATTGTTCCGTCGATGTTCGATCTTAATGTTTCATACCATGCACGGACTTACCTTCGTCTATTTTGAGCCCGGTCTCGTCTTTCGGGATATTCATGGATATCTCCGCAAAGGCATCGGCGCCCCACGAGAGGTTCCCGCGCAGTTTCAGGTACTCGGCTATCAGGGCTGCGATGTGAAGCTGGCAGCACATGGCCTACGACAATGAATAACGTAAATTTCTGATATTTTCGTCAACTACTCGTTGACAGGATTCCAACGAGCCCAAACACAACGGGTTTATCTTGTGTAGTTTAGAAATTGCGACGGCCGCCTTCTATCTCCGTCTTAAGATTAGCCTAGATAGCATCAGTAGGTATTATGGTGGTGGCATAATATTGCGCTCTCGACTTACTATACGCTATACTAATTGACAAAAAATATGACGTCACAGTTTGCTATTTGTATGTACTAATCGTTGTATGGAAAATCAAGTAAATTACTGTTTGGGTCTTGTTATCTATCATACAATTTTATTTTTATAAAAGCGTAAGGATTCTATTGGTAGCTTTAAATTTACTCTTGGACACTAAAATAAATGTTTTTTTTTCTAATTTTTAAGGTCTGGATATCTTTTAATAATTTTAATTATATTTATACTTTATTACAATAAGTCGATGGTTTACTATCCATTTAGCAACACTGCGTTATGAATTGGAACATGAGTGTACAACCCTATTGTCACCAGAGACCGGAGCCGGTTACCCTAATCAGGGTTTTCCATGGGCTAATTTTAGAAGTTGTTTTTAAAACGCTATCCATAATGGTAACCTTATGATAAGGTAACGGTAACCTTACTGATAGGGTAACCCTATTGTTACAGTAAGCATATCGGATGTGGTAACCATAAGGTAACCCTATCTCAATAGGGTTAACTTACAGTTACCACATCCGAAATGCTTACCATAACAATACAGTGTTTTTTAAGAGTATCCAATTTTTTTCCAGGCATTAGGCATCATTTATAGATTTCATTTATGAAAAAAAACAACAAAGATTTTTTTATTTTTCAAAAATAATAATGAATGACATAACGACTGTAGTCAGCGAGTCGAATGTAAACAAACTAGACACAAAAATGTGTTGTAGTGAGGGTAGTTCACATTTACATCGGTCTGGCCGCCCGATCAGCAACTTGTGTTACTCGTATCAATTAGACGCGGCGGCGGGGTGCCGGGGCGGGGGAGGGCGCCCGTGCGTGACTCACGGTTGTTATGAATGACTGGTGGGGAGGGGCGCGGGGATGCCGGTGCGCAGCGAACATTTACAACAAACTTTTTCTTTTTTGAGACAACTTTGAGGTGCCTGTTGGTTCCGGACATCGTCACTTAGTTTAATTGTTTGTTATTTTTTTAATGCATGTTCTTAGCATATATATCCATATATCGTGAAAAGGAACGCGTTCATTAGCGACAGTTAGGAAGGTTGGTTTTCTTGTTTTCTTTGACATTCGTATAAAACCAGTTGAGAGTATATCGTTTGATGGTCGCGCCCAAACTATCGCAAATTACGTCACACACCTTCGCATACCAGTGCATCATCAGCTCTCTACCGTGGAAGTGTGGACAGTCGGTACCGACTCATCATTTCGCCGAGCAAGCAGGGGTCGACCAAGTTGGTCTTCATTTCGATGTACTTTCACTGGTATTTCTCTTAGCTTTCGTTTCACAAAAAAACGCAATTTCCCTGCTCGGGGGCAATTGTACAGTGCCCTAACTCAATATTTTAGTACCGAGGGATACTAAAAGAGAAAACAGGTAAATTATAATTTTGTAAATCGATAGGCTTAAGCCTGAAAAGGGGTTTTCCGGTCCTTGATTGTCACGCACCTCGTCGTGGTCGGCCTGCCTCACGTTGTGGTCGGCCAGCGTGGCGAGCCAGGCATCGCGCGGCACGACGCGGCCAGCGCGTGGTGTAGCTCCGCTAGGTGCACGCTGCCCGCTCCTATGTACAACCCTATTGTCACGCACCTCGTCGTGGTCGGCCTGCCTCGTGTTGTGGTCGGCCAGCGTGGCGAGCCAGGCGTCGCGCGGCACGACGCGGCCAGCGCGTGGTGTAGCTCCGCTAGGTGCACGCTGCCCGCTCCTATGTACAACCCTATTGTCACGCACCTCGTCGTGGTCGGCCTGCCTCGCGTTGTGGTCGGCCAGCGTGGCGAGCCAGGCGTCGCACGGCACGACGCGGCCAGCGCGTGCTGTAGCTCCGCTAGGTGCACGCTACCCGCTCCTATGTACAACCCTATTGTCACGCACCTCGTCGTGGTGGGCCTGCCTCGCGTTGTGGTCGGCCAGCGTGGCGAGCCAGGCGTCGCGCGGCACGACGCGGCCAGCGCGTGGTGTAGCTCCGCTAGGTGCACGCTGCCCGCTCCTATGTACAACCCTATTGTCACGCACCTCGTCGTGGTCGGCCTGCCTCGCGTTGTGGTCGGCCAGCGTGGCGAGCCAGGCGTCGCGCGGCACGACGCGGCCAGCGCGTGGTGTAGCTCCGCTAGGTGCACGCTGCCCGCTCCTATGTACAACCCTATTGTCACGCACCTCGTCGTGGTCGGCCTGCCTCGCGTTGTGGTCGGCCAGCGTGGCAAGCCAGGCATGGCGCAGGCGCGGCGTCGCGCGGCACGACGCGGCCAGTGCGTGCTGTAGCTCCGCTAGCTGCACGCTGCCCGCTCCTATGTATGATACATCGAAGTCACGACCAGACATTGAAATTTAAAGAGCATTTTATTTTTTATGAAACATGTTTGTGTTATTATAATTGAGACAACGGTAGAAATAAGAATTCGAGACATAATTTGTACGAGAGTATGGAATAGCAAACAATTTCTTGGACGCAGTGCATTGTGGAATTTTGAATAAAAGCCTACAAAGAATGTTTAAGAAATGATGGGGAGACGATAAAGTTGTTAATTAATTTTTAACAATACATAACGTCAAACTGTATTCGACGACCGGTAGGGAGTTCTTATATTGATAAACTCAACTATCGATACTATTTCCATATATAAATATACTAGTGATAAACAACCATAACTGCCAATTATTCATCCACTTTAAATATCAAATTTTGTTTCCTAAAAAAAATATAACTTTACCCCATGGTGGTAATAACCCCAAAAATTCGTAACCCATGAGGTGTTATTTAATTTTAATTAATCATTTATTTCGGACATCAGCGATCCATTTATTTCGGACATTCATATACTGGCACGTGAGTCGAGACCCAGCTGATAAAAGGGACTATCAAGCCTCTCCCCTATCTCGGCAAGAAAACTGTTGGAGCTGTCTCTTACTGTCATTGCATGGAAGTCATCCATGCGAGCCTCCGCAAACATCCCAGATGGACTGCAAAATCGAGGTAGCCCCATCAGCATTCTGTACCCGTTATTAAACTGGGCGCCCGTTATTATTTAAAATATATAAAACAGTATGGAATGTGTTACCCGCGCCTCCGCTGCCGCCGACGCCCGCGAGCCGCGCGCGCGCCCCCACCACGGTGCGCACGCGGCGCATCAGCTCCGCCACCTCCGTCGACAGCCCTGACGGACATACCACACGTTGTCACTCACACACTAGGACATACTCTAATAGATTACTTCACGCGGGTCTAACGCGATATTGATTTACCTTTATTATTCATAAGTAATCTTTAAAAAAATTGTTCGTGTCACTAACGCCAGACAGCGCTGTTGGATAGGTCGCGTTCAGCTTAAGCCACGCGTACTACAAACATTGTGATTCTCTCCACTTTAGGTCTCGCCAGAAGATCAGCACCGGCTCTTGAATCGGCATTATGCTGAGGCGGGGCCTTTTCGTGACATTTTTGTGAATTTAGTTTTACTTCACTTTATTTTCTTTATTGGTGTGAATTGTCCCACGATATTTATTTATATATTTTATTTTCCATTGTAGTTTGTCACTAAAAATGTTTTTTCTTTCTTTCTTTCTAAATGTGTGTACAAACGCTAGGGTTTAATTTAAGTGTGTTTAAATGTATGAAATTCCTGGTACATTGTTGTAGAGGCTAGACAGCAAGCAATGGACGAGTGAGTTCGAAGGCCGAGCTGTAGATGAGAAACTAAAAACTACTTTCTCATTCAAAAAGGACTACAATGTATCGAATTATTGTTAAAATAAAACACAATATCTTTGTTGACATGAATAAATAGGAGCTTAGAAGAGTCAGTCGATCATTCATCTTGATGTACTTTTCTAACCTCAAGATCATAATATCACATCATTTCAGCATTACGTCCAACAGTAATCACATCATCATCAACAGCCTATAAACGTCCCAGTGCTGAACACAGGCTTCCTCCCGTGGAGAGGAAATAGGAAGTAGTCCCCGCGTCGGCCCAGTGTGGGGAGGGAACTTCACATACACCTTTGAATGTTTTCGCATATATACATATAACATATAAAATAAGATATGTTAGTATTCTACTACGACGCAATTTACATTTTGTAATGCAATACACGGGTAGAGTTGTTATTTGATAATCTTCCATAATCAAAGACATGCTTTGACGGCTCTAATCAAATATTACCAAACTACCGGCTGAAATATCATAAACCATGACTATAAAATTCAAAGTATTATTCAAACATACCAGTTCCCTTCATGGCCTTGTCACCGGTCGCGAAGCAATTTATCACAGAAAGAGATTCTTGAAATCGTTTGCAGTTGAGTGCCGTTGATGTATCAAGGAGCTTGGAAACTGCTATGATGACCTATTAAACACAAAAAAAATATCAGTAAACATGAGTAATAAATAAATGATCAAGATCGGGATGACGTTTGCACTGTAAGAGGAAACTGCGACTGAACAGCAATTTCATCACAATAAAATAAGACAACCGCTGTAGGACCGTTAGCGCTTGACATTGTCCAGTGTTCGGATTAACGCGTTTTGCTAAAGAGGTCATTGGACCATGATTGTGCACCTAAATATCTAATGTCAAATGAAAATGATTGTAGGGACCAATTACCTCATAATTTTGTCCAATTTATTATTTAGCAGTGAAATAACAAGGCCAAAATGGCGCTCTCAAGCGCTAATCAAACTTGAGGCCCTTGTTTTTGATAATAAAAACCTAAGCATGCCCACAGACGACACATACGTGGAATGCAAATTCACTAAACTGTATACAGTGGAAATACCTCCGAGAGACAAATGGATAAACGACCAAATGGAATTCAAGGAGGGAAGCCACATTTGGTATACAGATGGCTCAAAAAAAGGTGATGATGTAGGGTGCGGTATTTATGGTGAGAGGCCAAAGCTCAAAGCTAGCGTCAGCATGGGGAAAGAGGCCTCAATCTTTCAGGCTGAAGTCTTCGCAATAAATAAATGCGTGGAAATCAACCTTGAAGGAAACCAAAAAAACCAACTCATCTACATCAACTCAGACAGTCAAGCTGCTCTGCTGGCACTAGAATCCTTAGAGTCTTACTCTAAACTAGTCCAGAATTGTAAAAACAATTTAAACACCCTGGCTAACTCCAATAAAGTCATACTTAGATGGGTACCAGGGCATTCCGATATTTTAGGGAACGAAAAAGCAGATGAACTTGCAAGGAAGGGCGCAGAAACAACCCTAGTCGGCCCAGAACCGTTCTGTGGTATCACAAAACGGAAAGCATATTCTCTGCTAAGTAACACAGAAAAATCAGAGGCAATCAAGCTGTGGATGTCCACCAAAGGACAAAAACAGGCTAAAGCCTTAATTAAAGGGTTCAATAGTAAACTGTCTAAAGAGCTATTACAACTCAAAAGGCACAAAACCTGTGCAGTGACGAGAATCCTGACAGGACATTGCAAATTGAACAAACACCTGTTTCAAATGGGTATGAAACAAGACGCAACTTGCAGGTTCTGCCAGGAGACAGAGGAGACAGCAATGCACATTCTCTGCTCCTGCGGACCACTTATGCAAAAAAGAAGTACCTACCTAGGGCGGCACATCATGCACCCAGAAGAGGTACAACATATCACCGCCCAAAGAATCTGGAATTTCTTGGAGGCAACGGGTCTTAATGGTGAACTATAAACAAGAAAGGGCTGCCACAATAGATCATTCACTGGTCGAAGCGGCACATTAAAGGCCCACAAATATCAAATAATAAAATAAAATAATATTTAGCAGTGTTTAAACTATTAGAGACGTCAATGACACTAGGCTTGTGTATTAAGATTTTTTTACGATTCCATTCGAACCAGTTTTTGAGCGTTTTTCAAAAAAACTGTACATGTACTTTTTTCAGATTTCGATTGTTTTGGATTTTTCTTACTCAGAATCGTTGATATTATCGATCCTCGTACAAGAAAAAGTGTCCAGATTTTACTGTGCAAGTTTTTTCTTCGAGTGCGTCACGACCATATAAATAAAAAAAGACTGCATACACAAATGTAACGATCTGGAATGTACACTTTTTTTTGAAAAACGCTCTTTTGGAGAGGAAAAATGTTTGTATGGGAGCAACTACAATTAAAGAACATAAATACCCATTCATACTAATTGAGACACAGGTATGACGTCACAGCTTTCTATTTGAACTAAAATGGTTGTATGGAAAATCAAGTAAATTGGTTTTCGGTCGTGAAATACTGCGTTTAGGTCCATAGTTGTCGTACAATTTTGTTTCTATAAAAGCGTAAGGATTCTATTCGTAGCTTTAAATTTACTCTTGGACCATTAAACAAAAGTTTATATTTTTTTCTAAACTCTCAAGGTCCATATCTTTTTATGATTTTAATCATATTTTTTTAATTTATACTTTATTACAATAATTTGATGGTTAACTATCCATTTAGCAACACTACTTTATCAATTTTAGCATGAGGAATTATGCCTATTATGTATTGTTTTCCTATTTTGGAGGAGTTGTGAGACATCATTCTATAAATGTACGGCCTGATTGCCCGCTCCACTTCAGCGTGCAGCGGGGTGGGGCGCGCAGCGTCCATGTAAACATATGCAAACGTCGCCGCCGATCCGCTTCGAGCAGGCACTCAGCCTCACTCAGGAACTATGGAATTACTCATCCGTCTGTGTCCTGTCAAATGAGTGCGCTATGCACCTCTGATAGGTAATTTCTATGCCGAGCGGACTTGTCTCTGAGTGCAGGCTCCCACTTACGAAAGAAGCAGCACGGCTATCACAAGACGGCGCGCGAGCTCTCTCGATTTTTCTCGCACTATCCGTCTCTCTCTTAGTAGAACACTTAGGAAGAGAGGTATAGTGCGAGAAAAATCGAGAGAGCTCGCGTGCCGTCTTGTGATAGCCGTGCTGGTTCCTGTATTTTTATCCCTAGCACCCCTTTCGCGCGCGTTCATCACACGGTTAACAATAGTACATCAATAACGGACGAGGTAAACAGGCTAGTTGGCCTAAGTTTATATGAGATTCCATTGCCGGCGTCTTGTTTTAATCAGCAGCTTTTATCATAAAAACGACATTTCCGAGCATGTTTGTGAAAAGTAATTTCGGCGCTCGTCATGCAGCGTGCTGCCACCTAGCGTGATACACGGGCACTGTACCTGCAGGTGCACCCTGGTGAGGCCGCCGCCGTGCTGGAAGTTGGCGCGCATGAGCAGGTAGAGCGCGGCGGACGCCTCGCGCCGCAGCCACGCCGCGCGCGCCTCGCACAGCCGCACCACCGCGGACACCACGCCCGCGCATAGCGTGCTGCCACCTAGCGTGATACACGGGCACTGTACCTGCAGGTGCACCCTGGTGAGGCCGCCGCCGTGCTGGAAGTTGGCACGCATGAGCAGGTAGAGCGCGGCGGCCGCCTCGCGCCGCAGCCACGCCGCGCGCGCCTCGCACAGCCGCACCACCGCAGACACCACGCCCGCGCATAGCGTGCTGCCACCTAGCGTGATACACGGGCACTGTACCTGCAGGTGCACCCTGGTGAGGCCGCCGCCGTGCTGGAAGTTGGCGCGCATGAGCAGGTAGAGCGCGGCGGACGCCTCGCGCCGCAGCCACGCCGCGCGCGCCTCGCACAGCCGCACCACCGCGGACACCACGCCCGCGCATAGCGTGCTGCCACCTAGCGTGATACACAGGCACTGTACCTGCAGGTGCACCCTGGTGAGGCCGCCGCCGTGCTGGAAGTTGGCACGCATGAGCAGGTAGAGCGCGGCGGCCGCCTCGCGCCGCAGCCACGCCGCGCGCGCCTCGCACAGCCGCACCACCGCGGACACCACGCCCGCGCATAGCGTGCTGCCACCTAGCGTGATACACGGGCACTGTACCTGCAGGTGCACCCTGGTGAGGCCGCCGCCGTGCTGGAAGTTGGCGCGCATGAGCAGGTAGAGCGCGGCGGACGCCTCGCGCCGCAGCCACGCCGCGCGCGCCTCGCACAGCCGCACCACCGCGGACACCACGCCCGCGCATAGCGTGCTGCCACCTAGCGTGATACACGGGCACTGTACCTGCAGGTGCACCCTGGTCAGGCCGCCGCCGTGCTGGAAGTTGGCACGCATGAGCAGGTAGAGCGCGGCGGCCGCCTCGCGCCGCAGCCACGCCGCGCGCGCCTCGCACAGCCGCACCACCGCGGACACCACGCCCGCGCATAGCGTGCTGCCACCTAGCGTGATACACGGGCACTGTACCTGCAGGTGCACCCTGGTCAGGCCGCCGCCGTGCTGGAAGTTGGCACGCATGAGCAGGTAGAGCGCGGCGGCCGCCTCGCGCCGCAGCCACGCCGCGCGCGCCTCGCACAGCCGCACCACCGCGGACACTACGCCCGCGCATAGCGTGCTGCCACCTAGTGTAATACATCGTTTATAACTAGCGGTTTCGTGAGCTGACTATATACTTCAATACGACCCCGGATCTGGACTTTACAACAAATAGGGTTGATTGGAACAGGCATATACGTGCTGGAGAAGAGAGAACAGGTGCCTTCAAAAAGGTTTGTAAGTAAGTTATTATATAGTCATTCTTCGTTACAAAAGGTGGTGTATTTAGTAGATATTAGGGTTCCAGACCAAAAAGGTAAAAACGGAACCCTTATGGTGCGACTCCGTCCGTCTGTCTGTCTGTCACAAAGTCAAATATCTCAGGAACTACTAATGCTAT
Source organism: Epinotia nisella (assembly GCA_932294315.1). Classification (NCBI taxonomy): domain Eukaryota; kingdom Metazoa; phylum Arthropoda; class Insecta; order Lepidoptera; family Tortricidae; genus Epinotia; species Epinotia nisella. The sequence goes on along the minus strand of OW028677.1, from coordinate 16,633,997 downwards.
CGATTTGAAATTTGGAATAGTTGAAAACAAAGCTAATCCTCGTGTATGGAAAATGAAAAAAAATTAATATATACTTTTAATTTGTATAAAAAAGGGCGGATAAGAGGGGGGGCAAAAATTCAAAATCTAGTAAGTAGGCCAAGTGGGGTATCATATGAAAGGGCTTGAATTGTACATTCTAAAATAGTTTTTCTTTTTTTTTCTACAATGGTAAAATTTTGATTTATAAAGAAAAATGTTGAAAAAAATACCATTCCCCCCCCTTATCTCCGAAGTTAACCAAGCGAAAAATTTGAAAATAATATGTATGATTAATATTAACGTGAATATTACCGGAAATGTATAACGAGACCTCTATCTAGCGTAATTTTTTTTTATTCTTCAAAAATCATATGTTAATTTTGTTTGTAATTAAATACTTCAGCGTTTAATTTCTTTCCTTCAAATTCATATAAAAGTGTTCTGAAAGTACCTTCTAGCAAATAATAAAAGAATTATCGAAATTAATTCACTTGATAAAGAATTATCGCTGAAAAACCAACATACAGGGAAATGTATTAACGTAAGTACCACCGTAGAACCCTATCGCAATAAGGTGACATACCACTCGAGTTTGAGTGACGGCGGCCTGTCAATTGCGACAGGGTTCTACGGTGGTACGTGAATACATTTCCCTTACTGTTACATACCGAGTTCCTTGGTCGCACAAGTTAGTAACAAAATGCACCGATAAATGACGCTGTAGGTACTCATGACTTAAGTACACTATGCGTTGTTAAGATTTTTCCAAAATGAATGGGTGGGGCAAGACGGTAGTGTTGTATGGTATTTCGTACGGAACCCTCGGTGCGCGAGTCAGACTCGCACTTGACCGGTTTTTGTGTATATGGATGCAATCGAGTAAATATCAAAAATGGTTACACGAGATATCTCAAGACAACTTTTGGGAGCTACAAATCTTCAAAATGTTGGGACTTTTTTTTTGGTTTCTCGCTCGTAACTTATATACGGCGTATTCTAGCAAAAAGTTACTTTCTAACAAATTAAAGACCATAAAATTTTGCGTCTAATGAGCATCAAAACAATTTCTTTACCTTCAAATAGTGTCTCCGAGAACTGATTAATATACGCTCTCAAAGCAGCAAACAGATGTTTATACAGCGTTTCGCTTTGGGGGAACTGCAGTAGCCTGAGGTAAGGTCTAGCGGCGGCGCCGTGGGCCGCGCCCAGGTTCTTCGTGAACAGACACGTGCGGTCGATGATGGTGAGGCCGACCTCCGTGGCTAAACAACCCGCTGATACTACGGCGTGTTCCGCTATGGTTTCCAGCTCTGCTGAGATAAAAAATAATGTATCAAAGTTGATGGCATTTATTTATTTCAATTACTTTATTAGGACAACTATGTGGTCCACTGGTGTTAGTTAATCTTAGTCTAGGTTAGTATTGAGATTTTGTATAATGCAGATCCCAAGCTTAATTTAGGCATACTTTTTGGAGTAGGTTGAGTAATCAGTTTTATTTTCAAAAGCAATTATATTATTAATAATTTATGGCTCGTAAGCAAGCAGTCTTTATTATTAATATCGATAATCATTTTGTCAATCAGATCACGGAACCACTGCCACAGAAATAAAAATGCAAAAGTATTATACGAGTATTACAAAATTCGTTGTAACTATTGAGTGTATGTCTGGCTTCGGTAAGACTGTCTGATTAAATTCCATTAGGAATAACGATCGATCACAATCGAATATGGATTGATAAAATTAGGGTTTTTTAAAAGTATAAGCGCTTCAATTGACAGGTGGTTGAAACTGACGTTACACTGAAGTATATCTCACCAGAAGTAACAGTGGTGGTAGCAAGGTTCTCCCTATTCACCGTGTTATTCTTCTCCACTATGATAGGCGGTTCCTTTGAGAAGTCCGGCGGGCTCATTCTGGCCGGCAAAGTCCTCGCCTTGATCGGTTTAGATTTGCCGTTACAGTCGGGAGTGGTTGCCTTCAACTCAGATAGAATACGCTTGCGGCCGACGTATTGGAATTGTTCTGCGCATATTCTAGAAACAGATGAATATTACTATTACCTATTGATAAAAGTTATAAAGGCTGCGCGGCAGTTTGTTTAAAGTATCACCTACACCACAACAAATCAAATCTCAAGCATGAATTCCCGGAATCATACATGCACGATGTCTTTAAGAGTTCAAGATAAGAGCGAACAGGTGACCAGTGGGTGAGCGTGATCCATCTTAGACCTTGTGTTAACTTTCCATCAGGTTAGTTAGACGAAGGCAATCTCATTTTAATACAAAAAATATATATATTCAGGTGTAAAGGATTAAACTTACTCCAGAACATTGAAAAACGATTGCTGTTGCGCTGGAGTGTGCGTCTTCCACCACTCGACTAGCCGCTCCTCGTCTAGGTACTTCAACACAAACAGGAAACACAAAAGCACATCCCGCACCTCCTCCGCGGACATCACACCGAATCTGGACACACACCGGACGAATATACACTTTAAGTGACGGGCCATAAGGTTAATTTTTTTTGATACAGGTATTGCGTGGTTGCGGGAAAACTTTGAGGGATGAGACATTAGATTTTGACACAGTAATGCTACTTTCACTTGCCATAGATTGCAAGATAGTATATTTACATCAATACTCAATAATTATGGTTATAGCATTTCTATTTCTCTGTTGAGTAAGTAGTGTTGATTCTATTTGTTTATAAAATGGTGTTCAATGGAGGAGGCCGGTCAAACTTAATTGTAGAATTGTAGATGGCGCGAAGTTAGGTGGTACCAACACTGGATCCAACATTTTGACAGTTGGCTTACATATTTTAGTATAAAATTAATACGAATGTAATCATCTAATGTGAACATAGTTAATATGAACATGTCCGATCTACTAAAGCAAAAGATTATAGGTTTAGAAATAGTACATTACTATAGAGGCCGGGAAGTAAGGGGTTGCCAGCCGAGATCATATAGATAGTTATGAGGCTGGCAACCCCTTTTCACGCCGAGGTATATATAGTGCTTTTCTCAAACATGCAATGAAATAAATAAATAAATTTCAAGAAATCAAACTTTAATTTCTAGAGAAACTAAAAGTAAACTAGACAAAAAATATAACTAAGACTTATATTACTATTCCTCGTCGATTTTTTCGTCAGAACTCATATTAAATAAAAAAACACAAAAAACTTGAATTACATAATTAAAAATTTACAATTTTGCCTCCAATTCTGGCTTGCCGTTTTTTTCGTGGTTTGAGTAGCCATTTTTACCGGTCTATTGTTTGCCCGACATTTATATACTATAATAATCATTTGCCCGAACTTGGATTGCCCGAATTTCATTTGCCCGAATGTTTCGTTTACCATAAAAGTTATTTGACATACTCTTGTTTACCCGAATATTGGATGTCATAATGATACGAATTCCGTACGTATTGTTTTCTATATTATTGTTTTGTTATGAAATATTTAAACGCCATACTAAACATTAATTCCGGATTCATCCTTGCTATGCATTTTTTCTGTGAGCCGTTCGAATGTTGCGAATGTTCGGTTCTGACGCTTCGCCGGCCGCTGCCGCGGCACGCTCGCTTCACTCTCTCGGCTCGCGCGCGGTAGGGTCGCAGTTCAACCTAACACTCCTCCTCGCTTCGCTCGTCGTCGTACCTACACCGACCTTCGCCAACCTTAAAGTTGAGTTGGACCGAAGGCGGTGAGAATATCATGATGAGATACTTTATTACATATGAATATTATGGATTATAAAGTTGAGATGGATGGCAAATGACGTTATGGCATATGATAGTTATGGATTACAATGATTATGGAAAATGAGTTTACTGATATTGATATTATGGAAAACAAAGATTCTGGCATATAATTAATATGGTAAACAATGAGTCATACGAAATTATAAGAAACAACATCATGGCAGTTGAGTATCATGGCATGGCAGATAAAATTCGAGCAAATGAAATTCTGGCAAGTAAGAGTATACCATTTTTATCGCTAATATTTACATGATATTTTAAATGTGTATTTGTAGTTAAATTTGCATTTTAAAATTATTGGAATTTGGTCATAAAATGTAATATTTCTTATTTGTTACATATATTCATGTCGATTTTATATAAATAAAACTGCAAAGTACAGCAAACATCGTTTATTGCTTTTTTTTAATAATCTTAGTGGCAGAATGTCATAACGAACCAAAATCAAATATTGCTTATAGTTTTTTTCATGGCTGAACGTCGTGATGCTGTGGCACAAATAAATGCCATTACGGATCTCTCATCTCGCCGCGCCCGAAACGAGATACTTCGAAGCCTATTTTAAAGAACACAACCTCAATATTTTATTGTATGTTTGAGAAAATAAATATATTTGTTAATATTTGGCTCTTCCATTGAACGCTATTTTATGCGAAAATATTTTCTCCGCAACCTTACTTGTATCATTGTGTAAGTGTCAGTTGTAGTTGTTACCTATTGACTTGATCACCGATATCGCTCAAATTCAAACGTCCGTTCCTTGGGAGCGAGTCTCCGCCGGACATTGTAGACACGGATTCTAAAGAGCTTTGTGACGCACTGTTTGCCTGATCTACAACACACAAGTGCAAAAAGATAGCTTTACATTGTGCTGTCAATTGTACTGCAGGGACTTATATTTTCGGTATTCCAAAATTGTATTTAGTTAATGACTCTGATATATTAATTGGTAACGTCTACTAACGAATTAAAAAAAAATGCTGTGAGCAAGATTCGAATCCGCGACCACAGGCATACGCGGCACATCGCTCTTAGCCAACTGAGCTATCAGAACAATCCGTCTTGGTCACCAAATGTTCAATCAGTTCCCTCTTACAACGCTTTAGGGAGGCGCGGCACGGATTGCGTATGGCTGTGGTCATCGGTTCAAATCCGGCTCGGTGAATAACATTTTTAAATTTTTCCTTTATTTCGAAAGTCGATTAGAATATTTTGACTATATGAAATAATAAGTGGGATACCGAAATTGAATAACAGTATTTTTGTATGAAAAGAATACCGGTATACGGTCCCTGTTGTACTGTACCTATATTTAAGGGAGTAATTTGAGAAATGTGTGACACTGATAGTGTGCGTTAAGAGACAGGGATACAAATCCAAAACCATTTTACACATAAACAATTGAAGACAAATAAGTGCGTATAGCAGGCAACAAGCAAGTAGAAAACAAACTAACCTTTGCCGTACAAATTGTTGACTTGTACAACCGGCGGCTCTTTGAAGTGGGCGGAATTTCTGAACGGTGTGTGTTCAAAGTGTAGAGTGAGTCGGTTTCTTCGCGGCGTACTGTTCGCCGACGCGACGTCTTTTGTCGTGTTATTGATGATGGGGTTGACGGTCGCGTCCCCATCGACTTTGTCATTGCCATTCTCTAATACTGGACTGGCAAGTGTTTTCGCTACTAGGCGGTGAGCGTTGTCTATATTGAAGATGAGAAAAACAGTCTCGTAAAGTGAAGTATTAATTATAAAACGACTAAACTATGTTACTTAAACCAAATTCGGCGAAATAAAACCTAAACATAAGAAGCTTAGCAGACGGAAACTCAAAATGGCTTGCTCATTTTTCATCCACCAGTAATTGTATAAATAGCATCAATAGCAGTACAAACCATTCTAACGTCAGTATTCATAAACATTCTACTAAATGGTGATAAAATTCGTTTGTCTTTATCTGTCATTTTGACATTTGTGTTCGTAAGAAAGGGACAAAGCACATTTTATTTAGCAGCGGCATTGTAAGTTTTATGAATAAGGGGGTGAATATTTTACGATGCGCGCTTGGGACAATCTCGCTGTAATGTACTTGCACTAAATAGTAAATTAGTTAGTAACAATTAGTTTTGGTATAATATGGCTCCATGTTAGACGCCAAATTCTGGTTGCGAAGAAATGATTACATTAGTATGTACAACGTGTAATTTACTTAAAATCTGAATTTAAATGAATACACAATAATATTTTCACGCCACTGCTCGGAAATGTGGCAAAAGATGGTCAGAATTCAGGCTTCAAAGCTGGTGTTAGTTGGACGTCGCACGACATCTATGACTTAACAATGTTATTGTTGGACAGTTTGAACAGCGATTCGACCAATCACAGGGCTCCGCCCGCATGTCCTCCCTCCTCCGCCGGGGCGCGACCGGCGCGAGGCAAGCGAGCCTGTTTAGTATTATGATCTTTAATTAGATACTTAATTTTGACTTAAAATTATAATTATTTACAATTTCTTCGCAGTGGGCGTGAAAATCACTGTGTCAAGTCTCGGCCGAAAGTGCAATAGCTGGACTGGAACTAACTCGTCGATCTATTGCTTACTTTCGAGCCTCTTCAAAAATGTACTATTTATGCTTAGCGCGCTCAGTGTTTGAGCTCTTAACGCTCTTAAGGCGTTCAATAAATGAGTTTTTAAGCTTGAGCTCTGTATGAAGGCTGAGTCTTAAAGACTTACCCTTAAGAGCTCATAAAACGCTCGAGTCGTTAAGGTTCTGAACCGTTTTTGAGCACAAACCTTCAACGCTCAAGTCTTCAAAGCTTGAACCTTCATGGTTTGCGAGTCTTTAAGGTTCGAGAGTCTTCAAGACTAGTCTTCTAACAGCACTATGCGGGAGTGGCCTGCGCTTGCCGCTAGTGGCCGTAATGTGCGGCCGCTATTAATGTTCTCTTGGTTATATAGTAGGGCAGTTACAGGTGAAAATGTGGACACGCTGGACAAAAGCAACAAATTTTTTTCAGGTACTTGTTAGGTCCATAGCTTTAAGTTTTTGATAGGAACCATAGGAACTCTTCCGTCGGCCATTTTTAATTTTATGGCGGCCATTTTGAATTATAGTTAATTATTAATATCTCGAGTCCTAAATTACATGGTGTCTAAATATACATATTCGGGGTCAGGGAATACAACTAAATATTTTTTAAGGTCAAATTCCCGAAGGATATTAATGGAACTCGTGTCTTTTGTCCAGCGTGTCTACATATACGACAATTTGTTCGAGCACCCTGCCCTACTAATATACTTGTCGTCGAGCGCGACTCACCTCTGACCACGGTGAGCCAGGGCGCGTAGAGCTGCGCGAGGCGCGCGCGGCAGTGGCGCGAGCGGTAGCGGTCGTCGTGCTCGTGCTTCGTGAGCAGCGCGCGGAATACACCGAGCGCCGTGCGCCGCTTTTGAGGCGCCTCGCGAAGAGATTGCTCCACCTAAATATACATGATTATTATTATACTAGTGACTCTGTAAGCTGTAGGTATTTTTTTTTAATTTTGAAAAAGTGACTCGACAAAACAAGTCAAATCAAAAGATTTTTCGAAAAACCAAACTGCTTTTTTGCAAATATTATAGCCTATGTCACTCCCACGATTGAGAGGAATCAAACAACACCTCATACGTCGAAATCCGTCAAACGGTTTAGGCTGCAGGGCGTGCCAAAGAATAAGACATACACACATACATACATATATAAAAAATCATCAAGAGATACATACGCTCGAAAAACATAACCCTCCTCTCCTTCGGCAGAGAAGGGTAAAATATCTATAATGTACATCATGTCATCATCATCATCATATCAGCTGAAAGACGTCCACTGCTGGACATAGGCCTCCCCCAAAGAATGCCACAATGACCGGTCCTGCGCCACCCGCATCCAGCGGACTCCAGCGACCTTTACCAGGTCATCAGTCCACCTTGTGGGGGACCTACCCACGCTGCGCCTGCTATATATGTACATAATTAACGAAACTGCTCACAAAAATTCACGAGAATCGGTTGAGAAATGCGACCTGTAGACGAGAACAGTGGAACAGACACCGGACGCTGGCCTTTCGCTCGTACGATAATGAAACAGATCACTTACGTATTTAAGTTGGAATATCACTCGACATATTTCAGTGCTAAACGCGCCTTGCGAGCACTCATGATTAAGAACCGCGCCTCGGTTCGAAACACGTTGACAAATATCCGACCTTAAAGCGTGAGTGTGCCCTTACATTATATTTGAATATGTGTGAAACTCACGGCAGTAATACATATATAAAATTTATATTATTTGCAGTCAGTTGTGTCCCAGTGCTGGGCATCTCTTGACAGAATGAAGATACATAAAAGTTTCAAACAATCCTTGCATTTCCGTTTTGCTGTATGAAGTAGAATACAATATATTTTTCTAGTTGAATAACTAGTTTATCCTCTAGCCACCCTCCTTCGAAGAAAAATTGGCAATGAAATTTGCACCAATTATATTAGGAAATAGAGTTGAGCTTGTTTTATTTTGTAATCGAACGAAACAAAACAAATGCAAGTCTGTTTAAATTTAGAATGATATAAATTCCATTAGATGAGGATGCCTTCTAATAAGCCTTGGGCGGGAGTATCCCTATTAAGTTTCAAAATGTTCAAATATGCTTACTTGTTTGAGTAACATTCCCGACAGAAAATGCCTCATAATAAATTCCTCTGACAGTTTCAGCTTTGCTGGGTCTGCAACATAACATTCGTGTTATTTAAATATTTTTATACTAAAAAGTGCATAATTTTACTTGTTCGTTTTTACCTTCATTCAGATCTTTCCCTAGCTTATTGGAGTGCAGTGGCAAGTTGAACGGCACGTAGTGTTCGTGCGAACATATAGTTTGGAGGAATGTAAACTTAAATTCGAATAACGCCTTAGGCTCGCACGCTTTAAACTTTTCCAAGTATCTCTTGACTTGGCGGAACACGAAGCCTCGATCCATAAACGACAGGCAAGACTGAAATATAAAACAAATATTTAAATGTGAACGCTAGTGGGATACAATAGGGTTTAATTTCGAATACATACCTTAAGAAATACGGCAAGATTTTTGTTAAATATGTGCGTTTGCATTGGTTGCTGCAAAATGTATGAGGGTTCAACAGTTGTGACCAATTTTTCAATGTTGTCCAAGAGATCGGCGTGGAATCTTTCGTTTCGAGACATCTGCAAACATGGTGCATACGATAATATAATTTTCTATACACATCGACTTGAATGTTTGAATTAAGACTTCGTACACTAAACTAAAACCAAATACTTTTTTTCTATGGAGCTCCCAATTCAACTAATATAATATAGTTATTTGTTATACAAGGGTGCAAAGTTATATTTTAACCGCGAGTGTGGAATTGAAACACTAGCCAGCGAATGGATTCTAGGGTTGAACCACGAGCTAGCGAATGGATTCTATGGTTGAACCACGAGCGAAGCGAGTGGTTCGAAAATAGAATCCTGAGCGTAGCGAGTGGTTCAAAAATAGAATCCTGAGCAAAGCGAGTGTTGCAACACACGAGACGTCAAAATAACTTGCACCCGTGTGCAACACAAATCTTTTCACCTCACTAAACTGAGGAAAGTACTACATAAGAAAAACAACTAAAATATGTATAATCAGCCTTTATTTTAACTAGTAAATATTACATAGACTCTACATATCGACTCTAAATATCGAATCTACATATCGACTCTACATATTGACTCTACATATCGACTCTACATATCGACTCTACAAATGGACTCTACATATCGACTCTACACATCGACTCAACATATCGACTACATAGACTCTACATATCGACTCTACATATCGACTATACATATCGACTCTACATACGACTCTACATATCGACTCTACATATCGACTCTACATATTGACTCTACAAATGGACTCTACATATCGACTCTACATATCGACTACATATCGACTCTACATATCGACTCTACATAGACTCTACATATCGACTCTACATATCGACTACATATCGACTCTACATATCGACTCTACATATGGACTCTACATATCGATTCTACATATTGACTCTACCTATCTGGACCCCCATATAAAACTTCACCCCCTCTTTTAAGGGGTTAGGTGCAGTCTTCCAAAAAAAATGATGCACGATTTTTTTTGTTAGTCATAAATAGTCCACATACCAATTTTTAGCTTTCTACCTTGAAAATTGCGGAATGCTCCATACAAACTTCCACCCGCCATTTTAGGGAAGTGGGGGGTTAGAAAGAGATAAAAAGTAGCCTATGTCACTCTTCATCCCTTCCACTATCTCCACTTAAAAATCACGTCAATTCGTCGCCCCGTTTTGCCGTGAAAGACGGACAACAAAAGTAACTAATAACACGTTCGGATTTCAAATATTCTTTGCACACATGTGGATAAAATGCAGTTTTGCTATCTGTTTTTAAAGAATAAAAAAGGTCTTTCCGAGCTAGTGAGGTGAAAATTATTATACAATGCTTTAGACAACTATATACTCTCTCCTGACCGGTTTCGGCCACGGCGACTGCTTCAACTCTGGCGCTGATGTCGTACATGTGCTCTGGTGTGGCTCACGTAGCCGATCTTATTTACGAAGACCCGAGTACACAATGGGCACGTGAGCACACCATTTACAAAATTATAGCTGACCGCCGCAGGTGGTCGGGCCTTCAGCTCGTCCCGTTTGCAACCAAGAGCCATACAATTGCAATATAGAGACAACTAAAATAAATTCGACCAATCACGTGGCACCTTTACTAAACTATAATGAATTTGACCAATAGGACGTCGCGTTGACTCCAATATAAAAGACATTAACGACGTTGAGCCGGCGCACCTCTGACTTGCACTTCGTTTCAGCAGGGCTTAAATTTTCATTAGATACCAAGTATGTTTAATTATTTCTGTTGACTCGTATAAAAAGTATTGCATACAATAGTTACACAATTAGCTCTTAAATTCTCTTACCTTACTTAGGCCAGTCGGCAAGCCTCGTGGCCGAAACAGACTTAAAGAGCCCTTATTGTGTAACGATTATATAAAATACTATTATGTTTACAATAAAAACTACAAATCCTACAGGAAACGCTAATACGCCGCTCTAGAATAGGATTCTCCTTCATGGATTTAACAATATATATGGTCATTGATACTCACTTTAATTCTTCCAGTGTTGATCAAATATTGTGCCATACTTTTGATGATAATATCAAAGAAGAAACTGGAATACTGCATGAACTTGTGCCCCAGTAAGAAATCTTGCTGATTCGGGTCCACAAACATATAGAGAGGCGCCGTCAATACTGTATGTAGCTTGAATTCTACGCAGTTGAATACATACTGTGAAAATATATCATTTATAAAATATAGAAGATAATGTCAATAGAATTGAGAAAGAAGTCAATGAATTGAATAACATACCTTGACATAGCTATCCAGCAAATCTTTCCGTCCATAATCATGAATCATGTGGACAAAATGCACTATCAACTTGACAATCTGATAGCCCATGTCCTGTGTGTAACTCTTTTCAACGGTCTGAAATTTAAATGAGAATTAGGCTTTTCAAAAACCCTATCATAGGTAAATTAAAAGACTGGTTTTATTGATAATTATAGAAACAAACATGCTGTCTCGTACAAAAAGGGGGTAGATAAGATAAGATAATTTTATTGTCAGAAATGTGTACATTGTGGTGAAAAAATTAAAAATATAGCATCAACAGTTTGCCCATTTCGGAAGTGTAATCTTTATGGCGTTAAATATTTAAAATTCAGTGTATCAGGGAAATGCAAAACGTTCTCTAACCAAATCGTAGAACAGAAGTCAGGATCGGCGCAAGTGTAAATCTGTATATCACAGAACATTAAATACTGTAGAAGGGGTATCAAGCGCAGTTTCTATCGGGACCGGTGTCGCCACCTCCTCCCCTCCAGGTCGTTTACAACTTTGTGAGCAACTGCACGGCGATTAGGTGACGTTGGCCGAAAGCTTTGAGAGCATGCTCAAAGTAGTGGCACGCGTGCCAGGCCCACATCGCCTTTCTATAGTATTTAGTGTTCTGTGTGTGATATTATCAGCTTACCCTTCCGGGAAGCAGGTATCTTGTATCGCGCGTCGCCACCGTGGACTCTAGCACTAGTTGGCAGCGGAATAGCTGCTTCTGTCACCCACTTTACTCACCATCAACTCAAACAGCTGGTTCATCACTGTCGGCAGGAACGCCACCAGCGCGCTCAGCTTGATCGCGTGCGCCGCTTTGAGCGCGTTGCACACGTCATGCCACGGCGGCGGCGACGGCGAGCCGGGCGGCGCGCTGCACTCGATCAGCCGCTCGGCGTGCACGAACAGGTTGTGCAGGTGCGTGTCGCGCGTCGCCACCGTGGACTCTAGCACTAGTTGGCAGCGGAATAGCTGCTTCTGTCACCCACTTTACTCACCATCAACTCAAACAGCTGGTTCATCACTGTCGGCAGGAACGCCACCAGCGCGCTCAGCTTGATCGCGTGCGCCGCTTTGAGCGCGTTGCACACGTCATGCCACGGCGGCGGCGACGGCGAGCCGGGCGGCGCGCTGCACTCGATCAGCCGCTCGGCGTGCACGAACAGGTTGTGCAGGTGCGTGTCGCGCGTCGCCACCGTGGACTCTAGCACTAGTTGGCAGCGGAATAGCTGCTTCTGTCACCCACTTTACTCACCATCAACTCAAACAGCTGGTTCATCACTGTCGGCAGGAACGCCACCAGCGCGCTCAGCTTGATCGCGTGCGCCGCTTTGAGCGCGTTGCACACGTCATGCCACGGCGGCGGCGACGGCGAGCCGGGCGGCGCGCTGCACTCGATCAGCCGCTCGGCGTGCACGAACAGGTTGTGCAGGTGCGTGTCGCACGTCGCCACCGTGGACTCTAGCACTAGTTGGCAGCGGAATAGCTGCTTCTGTCACCCACTTTACTCACCATCAACTCAAACAGCTGGTTCATCACTGTCGGCAGGAACGCCACCAGCGCGCTCAGCTTGATCGCGTGCGCCGCTTTGAGCGCGTTGCACACGTCATGCCACGGCGGCGGCGACGGCGAGCCGGGCGGCGCGCTGCACTCGATCAGCCGCTCGGCGTGCACGAACAGGTTGTGCAGGTGCGTGTCGCGCGTCGCCACCGTGGACTCTAGCACTAGTTGGCAGCGGAATAGCTGCTTCTGTCACCCACTTTACTCACCATCAACTCAAACAGCTGGTTCATCACTGTCGGCAGGAACGCCACCAGCGCGCTCAGCTTGATCGCGTGCGCCGCTTTGAGCGCGTTGCACACGTCATGCCACGGCGGCGGCGACGGCGAGCCGGGCGGCGCGCTGCACTCGATCAGCCGCTCGGCGTGCACGAACAGGTTGTGCAGGTGCGTGTCGCGCGTCGCCACCGTGGACTCTAGCACTAGTTGGCAGCGGAATAGCTGCTTCTGTCACCCACTTTACTCACCATCAACTCAAACAGCTGGTTCATCACTGTCGGCAGGAACGCCACCAGCGCGCTCAGCTTGATCGCGTGCGCCGCTTTGAGCGCGTTGCACACGTCATGCCACGGCGGCGGCGACGGCGAGCCGGGCGGCGCGCTGCACTCGATCAGCCGCTCGGCGTGCACGAACAGGTTGTGCAGGTGCGTGTCGCACGTCGCCACCGTGGACTCTAGCACTAGTTGGCAGCGGAATAGCTGCTTCTGTCACCCACTTTACTCACCATCAACTCAAACAGCTGGTTCATCACTGTCGGCAGGAACGCCACCAGCGCGCTCAGCTTGATCGCGTGCGCCGCTTTGAGCGCGTTGCACACGTCATGCCACGGCGGCGGCGACGGCGAGCCGGGCGGCGCGCTGCACTCGATCAGCCGCTCGGCGTGCACGAACAGGTTGTGCAGGTGCGTGTCGCGCGTCGCCACCGTGGACTCTAGCACTAGTTGGCAGCGGAATAGCTGCTTCTGTCACCCACTTTACTCACCATCAACTCAAACAGCTGGTTCATCACTGTCGGCAGGAACGCCACCAGCGCGCTCAGCTTGATCGCGTGCGCCGCTTTGAGCGCGTTGCACACGTCATGCCACGGCGGCGGCGACGGCGAGCCGGGCGGCGCGCTGCACTCGATCAGCCGCTCGGCGTGCACGAACAGGTTGTGCAGGTGCGTGTCGCGCGTCGCCACCGTGGACTCTAGCACTAGTTGGCAGCGGAATAGCTGCTTCTGTCACCCACTTTACTCACCATCAACTCAAACAGCTGGTTCATCACTGTCGGCAGGAACGCCACCAGCGCGCTCAGCTTGATCGCGTGCGCCGCTTTGAGCGCGTTGCACACGTCATGCCACGGCGGCGGCGACGGCGAGCCGGGCGGCGCGCTGCACTCGATCAGCCGCTCGGCGTGCACGAACAGGTTGTGCAGGTGCGTGTCGCGCGTCGCCACCGTGGACTCTAGCACTAGTTGGCAGCGGAATAGCTGCTTCTCGCCCTCCACCCAGATCACCTCGGGGCCTGCGTTCTGTAAGACCACAGTAGAGGTTTGTCAGTTGAAGAGTTTCATATGACAATAACATTTTTAATACAGTTGCTCAAAATGTGCTACTTTACGTAGCTGTTTAGCGTGCGGAAAATTGATTTTCGCGAACTAGTGCTATTCACTTTTCCTTGTACAAATTGTACCATTAATTATTATGTCAATAAAAAATAAATAAATAAAATATTTTAAAAAAACTGAAAAAGTTCATTATTTTTCAACTGTATTACAATTATGTTACAGAATTAATAATATAAAAGTTTCAAATTCCTTACTTGTTGTTTTTCTTATTTTTTCGCAAGTGTATTAAAAAACCTTGTTCGATACACGTGCGGAAATGTCATTCTTCACTCGTGCCGAGTCTTGCCACGAGCCGTGGAACTCGTGGCGTAATGACATATTTTCCGCACTAGCATCGAAATATACCATTTCCTGACGTTGTGCATTTCGGCACCGTATTTATTTTTATTTAAACTTTTTTGCACAAATATATAAATAAAAGTACAATTGGCGGATTCAATGCCATCAGGCATTCTCTACCAGTCGACCATTGGGCTAAATAGAAACTTTAGTGGTGCAAGGATCCTAAATACTGAGACTCAAATGGAAACACAAATCAATTAATTACATGAATATACATACTTATATAATGCATACAATATAAACTTACTTATACGTACTTAAATACATACAATTATATGTTCCTGTACAAAAATATCACGAGGATCATCACTCTACCTGTTGTTACCCGAGCACGCGAATTCGCGGCCAAAATGGTGGCCCCCCTAATTTCCCAAAGAATTTGCACAGATTGTTCCGTTGATTCCCGCGACCGCTAAATCGCGGCGGCAAAAATTGGTACCGTCTTTTCCCGACACCGCGAATTCGCGGCTTGGTTCCCACAATTGAGAAAAGACTTTACTGGAAATAATATGGTGACGTTTAGTACTGATATTGATCGTAAGTAGATACATCTGCCACGTACGCATAGACGGCCAATACTAACCGTCAGGACAAATAGCTGCTGTGATAATATGTTTAATCGTCGAAAAGAAAATTTAATTTAAGTATCCGTACTCACCCCTTTCCCAAGCCCGAGTGGCTGAATGGACAGGTAACCAGATGGCAAGTGTGTAGCTATGGACAAATTCACGATCTCGTCCACAAACTTGTTGTTCTTCAATAAGGGTACCCATGCGTACCTAGAAAAAATAAGAATGAATTAATAAAATAAATATTCAAAACGACAAATCAAATTGAGACATAGCCATAGTTGATCGTGTGCGATGCGATAGAGGCAAAACGTGTCTTATTCTGAAGCTGACGTCATTTGATTGGAAAATACTGAAATTTTATAAAGGCAATCCTAACGCCTTCCAACACTACAGCCAATCTCTAGACAAACTATTTTTTATTCATCTCATCTATTGCCACTTTCCGAGGACCCCGCCTTTTAAGGTGCAATCGTGACAGTTGATGCTACAATGTGGAGGACATATTTAAAGTGGGTTGCACCAAACCGTCTGTAATAGTAAGCGGTGATCGTTAAAATCTGAATGTATGGAAAGTTTGACAGGTTTCTATGAAATGACAGCTGCCGGCGCCATGTTTAACGTTGATCGGTCTGTAATCGTAAGTTGGTGCAACCCTTATACAGCGATTGAAAAGCCGCCAACAAACGTATCGATAAATGTAAATATTAAAAAAAAAGCTGGCTCTTACCCAATACACGTCTCAACGTTAGCGTCATTTTTCTTGGTCAGGTCACACGATATGTGGTAGAACGTGAACAGCAGGTGGTGGTGCTGCGTGATGGTGGCGGGCAGCCGGATCTTGGCCTCGTCACTCCACGTGGGATTGGCGTTGTGGTGCAGCACCGAACATCGGTACTGTGTGGTCATGCCGCCTCGGCCGTAGACGGCCTACGATTTCAGAATAATGATTAACCCGTACCAACCTAGCCGAGTATGAAATAGGCTACGATAAAGGACCTCCATATCAGTATCGGTAAACGAAAGAATACTCGGCAACTTGTATTCGTATTACAAAAGAATATTTTTGGCACCATTCTTATCCCGGTGTATCCCTTTACGACATATACTGCAATATACGCAATGGTGTGGGGCAAAAATTCAAAGTCTAGTTAGTAGGCCAATTGAGGTATCATATGAAAGGGCTTGAATTGCACATTCTAAAACAGATTTTCTTTTTTTTTTCAGTGGTAAATTTTTTGATTTATAAAGGAAAATGTTAAAAAGACTTGCACTTGACCTTTTTTACATTGGAGTGCGACGTCAAAAATGAGCTCTAAATTTACTTTAACATTTTAGGACCCTTGCTAGTACTTTGGAACAAAGTGTGTTCCGGAAGCTTATATTGTGTGTTTTGGACGAAACTTGCGTTGTGGATTTTTATGAGAAATTAGGTCAAATAATTTTTTTTTTCAATTACTTTCGGAAATGTGAGACCGTATAAATGGGTGTTCTATGGCATCCTTGTGACATCAAATCCTATAACCACAACCAACCTGCAAAGGCTTATTGTCGCCCGTATCACACTCCCTCAACTCAATCGAGCAGGCGATGTTCCTCGCGCGCGCAAACATTTTCTGCGACTCGAAGTTGAGTGTCAGCGGCCGGACGTACAGATGATGTACGAACGCAGCGTATGGCTGCTCTGGTTCCATGTTCAATGTTGCTAGTTCCAAGGTGAGGGGAGACGACGGCGGCAGGGGGAACGGCTTAAGTGCTGCGTATGCCGTTGTCATGCAGTCTGCAAAGTTTAAGAAAATTTTCTATAAATAAAATGGCAAGATGGGCTCGTTATTGGGTCGAGAGGGGATTGACAGTTTGTAACGGCAGAAAAGCGCCACGACTTCCAGCGGCGGCGGTTATAATAAGCTAACTTATTGTGTCCCGTACTTACTGCCATGTACACAAGTAAAACTTGTTTGTTAATAATAATACCCTTGGTCTCGTAAGTGGGTCAAAAGAACAAATAAGATTTCAATGATTCGTTTTTATTGTTTTTTTTAAGTGGTGCAGCTTACATTTTTAAGAGGAATAAATGGATAGTAGTTATAACGCCGGAAGCCCGCTAAGTCATCATGTTCCAGTTATTCCACGGCCCACTTACGGAAGCAGATAGAGAAACTAGTATGTATTTACTTACTTGGTACTTGCTCGTTGCTAGGACAAATGTTGATATTGAGCCAACCAGGGATTGTAGTCAACTTTGCCAGTTTTTCCGGCTTTCGGAAATCAGATAGGATCTTTAGCAAGTCGTCATCTGACATCTTGTTGGGTTCTTGACGGTAAATGGCAGGAAATTCGGGAGTCATGTCCAAATCGTTACTATATAACCTGAAAATGAAAATATTAATAATTTTTCTTACATAAATAATTTATTAACATAAATAACTAATACAAAACACATACAAGGAAAAGAATAAAAACTAAACTAAACATTAAAAATTAGAATCGAAATTTGGACCCCTAGGTATGGTTCCCATTTTTCTTTACCTCTTTCACTTCTACGCGCGCTGTAGCTCATTAAATACTTTTTTGCTAATTATAGAAAATGTTCAGTTCGCAGCGCTCAGTGTAGACGTGCCTGGACGAGCCACGCCTCGGGCGAGACGTGCGGCCAAGCATGCGTCCGGTGTATAGCCCTAGCCAATAGGCTCAAAAGGTGCACAAAAATATATATGGACCTGCTAAGTATATCTTTTATTAATTCATTATGAATCTACTATCTACGGTTATTGAGTTGATGATACCATGAGCAATCACTGAGGTCATTAATTTATTTATTCAATAACAATATTACATTGTGTTTGAAAACTTACATCTAGACACATAAACAGACAAGGTTCTGAGTTTGCAGTTTTTAACTTCAACAAGTTTTCTCTGCATGCATGTCTAGACATGTACTATCGCCCAAGCGTACGGGTACACACCTCTAGGGTCATTTTCGAGCGCTCGCTATGGATGTGCAGACGATTTTGAACAGAAAGTGTGAACCCGTACCCTTGGGCGATATTACAAAGCCTCGTTATCCTTTGCTATATACTCACTTGAACAACGGCTTCGCAGTCCAGGCAAACGGCATTCTATATGTTCCAACACGGTGGGCATAGGACTGAACGGTCTTGTGGACTTTGAGCCCCAAGCGCGGGTCCTTGGTAGCTTTGAGGTACGGCTCCAGTACTTGACTCACGTGGCCTTGTAGGATCTTATCAATCCTCACTACCAGGAACAAGTCTGGGTGTGGATTATTTATGGACAGCAGCACCTGGAATGATTGAAAAACTAATTTGAGAAGTTGTACTAACGGTAATGTACATAAGGTATTGTGTCCATCAAAACTATGAAATGCAATTTAATCTAAAGCTTAGTCTTCACTCATTTTTGCTTGAAATGAGTACTTCGAGAGCGGAAGCCACTGTAGTCGACTCGTAAGGTAGACTTTCAATCTGGAGGTCAACAGTTCGAACCCCGGTTCGTACGGTCAAGGACTTTAGCTGTTGAGCCATTTAGGTGTCAACTAATTTTGTTTTTTAATTGTTAAGCTATGATGGTGGCACCACACTTGCGAATGCGTGTTCGCGTTACATCGTTGCCTCTCTTTCATTTGCCGTAGGACGGAAAAAGATGCAGCACGAATGTTTGGGCGAATACCGCCAAGTGTGGTGCCACCATGAAGTGTCCAGTATAAAGTGAGGTCTAAATAGCTCAACAATTAAGGTCCGTGACTGTAGCACTGGTTTTTTTCAGAAAACTTATGTATGAAATATCATTTGATATATAACAGTGGCTTTTCGGTGAAGGAAAACATCATGACTAAACCAGTCTAATCCTCAAAAGATCTGGTTTCCTCTCTAGGTTGGAAGGTAAGATGCCAGTCGCTTTCGTAAAACTAGTGCCTACGCCAAATCTTGGGATTAGGTGCGAAAGCAGACCTGGGCTTGTTTAGGGTACTACCGGGAAAACGCCAAGAGGATGAATGAACAAAGTAGGTATACAAAATGAGTACCTGTCTCTTCGATCTGAACCATTCCTCCGGGATCAATTTAGCATCTAACTTAACATCGTAGCTAAAGTTCTCGACTAGTGAATTCGTATCCTCCACATCCTTGACTAGATCCCTCACTGCCGCGTGGTTGAGGTCGAAATGGAAGTTCTCCGTCAGTTTTTTGCCGCTACGAGCGTCGTAGAGAGCCAGGTGAGTGAAGTAAGGTTCTACCTGGCATAGGAGCTCTTTATCGCCATCTATGGGCGCTTGTAACCTAAATTTTAAGCTTTCGCATTTGAGCAGTATTTTTTGGCCAAAGTGTTCTCTGAAAAAAGGACATATTTTATTAGATCTTAATATCTAAGCTAATAATTTATACTTAATAGCTGATACGTTTCATGTTATTCTGGCATGACGTTTTGAAAAAAAAAACAAACTACGTTTGTATGGAAATTAGAGCGTCCTGGCGAGTGTACTCGTATTCCATCGGATCTTCGCATCAACAAAAACATAACAATCGCGCGTCTAGAGAAGCTAACAGAAACAAACCAAACTGCACTAAGAGACATTAGCTTCAACCTATGATACTCAGGACAGGCTATACATGATGCCACAATGAGGGACGGAAAGGCTTCTATGCAGCTAAATTAAGAGCTGGTCTTAAAATGGCTGATCGCTTACCATAAACAACCTACTTAATTTGGGTGGGTAGTGGTTTATTGGTCACAACCTCATACTAAATCAGTTGTGGCAAACAGAAAAAAGTGGAACTATGACAATGAATGATATTTCCCTTTCTCTTACACTTATCGAGATTTGTATGCTACCATCTCGCTCGGACGTGGTATTATTATTACCATAGCTTGTCCCGAGTATCTTAGGTCCATGCATATTAGTATTACTTTAGCGTAATAAAGGTGGTGCTGCTTTGTTTGTGTGAGGTGCGCAATAATAGTACATTGTTGAAGAGGCTAGAAAGTAAGCAATAGATGGACGAGTTAGTTCGAGGGCCGACGCGTAGCGGAGGCCCTCGAAAGTACGAGTCCAGCTATTGCCCTTTCGGCCGAGGCTTAACATAGTGCTTTTCACGCCTACTGCGAGGAAATTGCAAATAATTATAATTTAAAATCAAAATTAAGTATCTCATTGAAGATCATAATACTAAACAGGCTCGCTTGCCTCGCGCCCGGCGCGGAGGAGGGGGAACGGGCGCACGCACGCCGGCCGACCGCGCGGTGCCCTGTGATTGGTCGATTGCTGTTCAAACTGTCCAACAAAATCATTGTTGGCCAGTTTGAAGTCATAGATGGCCTGTTCGTGCGACGTCCAACTATCCCCAGCTTTGAAGCCTGAATTCTGACCATCTTTTGCCACATTTCCGAGCAGTGGCGTGAAAAGAGTATTTGTATTGTATTGTAAGTTACTTGAATGGTTCCAGCTGCGGTTCGGGCGAGGGCGTCCGCTTGTATGGCATGGTGAACACATTGGCGCGGCACTCGCTGCGGGCCGCCGCGATGGACAGGTCCGTCTCCCGCGAGTAGCGCAGCAGCAGCGGGTTCATGCTGTGCTCCAGACCCTTGAGCGTGCCGTACGTGGCGGGCGGAGGCTCTGCCGTCAGCGAGACGTCTGCGTCTGGAAAAATATTTGGATTTACTGAACACTCTCTTTTAAACTTTCTGTTTATATTTGACTCGACTGCGACTGCTACTTTATAAATCTATTTCCTTCGCATTCTATGCAGCTAAAACGGCTTCATTAATTTTAACATGTGAGGCGTCGTTAAATTCGTCTAAGTCGTGGAAGTGACATATTTTAGTGAATAAAATTGACGGTTAATAAATTAATCGTTGTTTTGTAAATGAGTGTACCTAAAACAAAAACTAGTTATTTTATAAATAAATTTTCATCGTGTTTGAACTTAAATTTTTGAGGAAAAAAAATAAAGTGATTTATCTTGCAATCGACCTTTCCTGTAATCCCTTAACAGGAACGTGTGGAATTACCAATAAGCATGTATAATCGATAGTTGTATATGTTACGTAAGGAAAAATCTATATACAGGCTACATTTAACAATGAAGAATTAACAAAAAAGAATTAATAGTTTCTAGAATGAACAAAAACCTATTTAATTAGCCAGGAAGAAATAATAATATTTTTCCTCATTAATTATGGCATCCAGTCACGAGAATTGAGCGAAAAAAGTGGACATAAACGTCAAGCTAAAAGACCGTCTACGACTAGACTAGGTACAAGCCCTCTGTTTCAAAACTGTCTTTGGAATTGGAATCTACTACCTTGGATAGCAGAGTTGCTTTTTGATTGGACTACTTTGATGCAATTCGGTCAACTCAAATAATCTAAGTATAGTCCGGGCTCTCTTGTGGTCTCCCCCAAATATTATTAGCTTTTTGGTTTTAATTATGGAAACTCATTAGAAAATTAGTACTTACGGGTGCCTATATCCATCCATACTAATATTATACATGAGAAATGAGAAAGTGTGTCTGCCTGTCCGTACTTCTTCACGCCTAAACCGCTGATCCGATTAAGATGAAATTTGGTATAGACAGTTTGAGCCCCCAATAACTAAAATATTTATACTCGAGCAAAGCCGCGGGAAACACTACTTATTGTTTACATTTTGCCGAGCAGGCAGCCCTAACGCGGTGTCAAATGACGTCATTCCGGCCTTCTTAAAGGTAAAGCGAGACACATAATCACTGCGCAGACACGCCCCTGCCCTAGGCACGTGCAGTATCTGTTACTGTAAGTAACTAATGGTGGTCACAATAAGGTCGCCAGAGCTTCCGATGATGCGCTCTGGGTCAGGGGTCCGGTGGGTTGAGGAGTCACCAGCTTTCCCCTGCGGTGCCGATGTACAGATCATCCAGCACATCATCGAGAACTGCCCCATAACGCGCTACGCCGGTGGCCCTCCAGAAGACCTGATCGTCCTTAGCGACGAAGCCATCAAGTGGCTGATTAGCCTTAATATTAATATTAACTTAATATTAATTTATAGTTGATTATGTATATTATATAAATAAATTAAAAAAGCAACCGGCTAATTAATTTTGGTGTTTATCAGCGTCCTTCGGGACACTAATGTAACATGCGATAAGATAAAACAGTAAACAGCGCCTACTGTATCAATTTTCTGGAATGTGTTCATTTATAATGCATACTTCTCAGAATGATATCTAGTGCGTGACTTTTGATAACATTGTAAAAAACACAACCATACTCTTTACTTTTTAACGAATTTACTTCATTCTATCAGCCGAAAGACGTCCACTGCCTCTCACAATACGAATTTCCTTACTTTGTGACTAAAATAAACAATAGAAATAAATGTACAGCCAACCAGAAAATCGAATAGAACCAGTCTTATCACAATTCGTGATACTTAAATGGGCATAACATTTTGGTTTTAAAGTCGGTTAATAGTATTGGCTGATAGAGTACATAGAACTTACCTTTATCTAACACCTCGTCCACTTGGTTGACTTCTGGAAAATCATGGTTCTTTTTCAGAGCAGCATTAAATGCTGCTATCCACTCATTCATTTCTTCCTCTTTGTCAGCCGAAAATGTGTAACCTTTTCCTCCAGACATACGTAGCTCAAAGCAGTGGCGGCCGCGCTTTGGGTTCTGATACACAATAAAAATATGCCATATAATCTGTAAACTATGTATTATAAAAGTTGCTGACATAAGTGATACAGCATTAGTCACGAAATGGAGAGGGACCGCTTTACCGTTTTGTATCACTCTAACAATATGAGCACACGGCGCAAGGTCTTTTCCGCCGTTTGATTTGTAATGTCTGTAGAGAGAGCCAACTTAGGCACTTGTAATTTGGATTTCAGATACTACGCACAATGCGCTGCCAATGCACCAAACACATACCTACATTATAGTATTAATGCACTGCATACATACGCCATACCGCCAAGAAAATGTTGAGGTTAAATACCCTAAAAGCCACACTTACTTTAACAACGTCGGAGCAAAAATCCATGACGATAGTGAGCTTTGTCTCAGTTTTCTTTTCATCTTTATAGACTTCGAGAATATAAGCACCATCAGCTTCTCTGACCATTGAGCAATACCGTTTTTTGAATGATTTTGATGCAAGATTGCTAAATATTCTGTCTGAGCCGATTTCAGGCCCTTTAAGCAGATATCCTTCTTTGGTGCCAATGTCCACTTTGGCCGTTTGAGCTTCATTGTCACCTTCTGTTTCAGCGTCTATGTCGTATACTTCTTCTATGAATTTGTTTTCTATTGGTCTGGGAAAATAAACACAAAATGTATGGATAATGTGACTATACAGGTTGACATAGCATTTTACTCAAGCAAAAGATAGGCAGGGATAAACATTTATGCATATTTGGACTGGGCGGATTAAGGATGCAGCCCAATTTGTTATTTGAATGTGATCTTAGTGTCTATAGTAAGTACCAACTTAAATTAACTTTTTTAATCATCTATTGAGGCAGAATATGCTTTCAATAAAGCAGTTATGTACAGTCACGGACTTTAATCGTTGAGCCATTTAGGTGTCAAATAATTTTAGTTTCTAATAGTTAAGCTATGAATATCATAAAAGGTTAGCTCACAATGACTCAATGATTAAAGTCCGTGACTGTAATAGGACGTTTTTACCGCCTCTATTTCTCTGACCCCAAAAACTGATATGCAAATGCACTTTACTTGTAGCTCACACAATAGAAGTATTAGATGCTGTGAATTAATTATCAGCTTGACACTGTGCCATATATTTATCGTCACAACGGTACCCTTGCGGTTATGGTTGATGAAATATAATTTGCACCGATTCGCCATTCAAAATGTTCGTCAATTATGCCACAAGCTACGCGTGCGGAAAACCATGGTTCGTGGTCAGGGGAGATGTAAACAAGGATAATCCAAGTGAATGGAAAATCGGTAAAAATAAAACTACATTACTATTTAAGTTTTATTTTTAACTAGCTTCCGCCCGCGACTACGTCTGCGTGGACCCAGGATATAAACTATCCTATATTTTAATCCAGGCTATAAACTATCTTCGTGCAGAATTTCACTCAAATCGGTTGAGCCGTTTAAGCGTGATTGAGTAACAAACATCTAAACATCCAAACTATCGCATTTATAATATTATGTAGGATCAATCAGTAAAGTTAATCCCGGTCGGACTAATTATGCCTGCCATAAATTAATAAGTTGTATAATAATGTGAATTATATGAATTACATTGTGCGTAACTGGAATTTATAAATCAGGGGAAACCCCTAGGGCAATCCATATTAATGTATCACTCAAATACTTTTAAGTACTATGATAAAAAGGTAGTTTGTATGTCAGGGTAATCCCAGAAACTACATAACAGATTTCATAAATTCTTGATAATAGGCATTACAAGCTTTTATTTAGTTTCACCAGTCTCATCTCTGCCTGTAATCAAATCTTGCAAGTCAAATTTGACCAACGTGATAGAATGCTGTGGCCGAAGAAATAAAGCCAATGTAGCAGAACGGTACGGCACGGCACGCGACTCTCAATCTGGAGGTCACGGGTTCGAACCCCAGCTCGTACCGCTGGGCTTTTCGGTGAAGAAAAACATCGTGAGGAAACCGGTCTAACAGGTCTAATCCCAATAAGGTCTAATTTTCCCTCTGGGTTGGAAGGTCCGATGGGAGTCGCTTTCGTAAAACTAGTGCCTACGCCAAATCTTGGGTAATCCTCAATGCCAAAGCGGGAGCCCGGGCTCGTTTAGGGCACTACCGGGAAAAACGCTATGAAAAGGATAGGTGATAATGCAGTATTGTGGTACCATTGTACTGTTCTGGGAGCCTACCGCCAACGGCATTCGAAGTTTTCCCTCTCTGTTGCACTTACATACGAACTCGCAAGTCTGACAGAGAGGGAAAACTTCGAATGCCTTTCGCGGTAGGCCCTCTGGTGATGGAGACCTAGGTAGTCATAGCAATACAATTTTTTTTGACAAAAACTTTTCCTCTCGCATCTCCGCCTGAGTATATTGTAAAACGTAAGAGAGGACAGCTAGTTACTCAAATAATTAGAGCCTGGTTATTTAATTCTATAAGCACCACTAGGTGAAGGTTTGATTTCAAAACATAGGTACAGTCAGCATCAAAAGTAACTACGCAATCGAAGACGTCAAAAGCACTTATTTCCTTTTAATAAAGACTTTTGACGTCTTCGTTTGCGTAGCTACTTTTGATGCTGACTGTACCTACTCCAATACCGTAGGTACTTGCCATTATTCTGTTTCGAAAATGTGTTAATCGTCCTTCCCTACTGTGCAACCGAGAGGATATGAGTCACAATCAGATACAGGATGACCTTGAAATCAGTAAACTAGATTTAGAACACTTGCATGCTCTCATGACCATGAACCATTATGTTAATTGTGCTGCTAATGAGCACTTCAGTTGTGGTTTCATTCAATCACAGCTAATGATTCAATACCTAGGTTAGTAAGGTTGTAAACAACTAATGCATTTATATTTCATTCCTACATCAAAGTATATGTAACAATTCTGCTCCATTTAAAACAATTTGCTTTCCTTTTGCATACCATTTTGAATCATAATACCACTTCAGACAATTACTAACTGTCATAACAATAACATATAATATTGTTACAAGAACACTACTTCCTACTGTCATAACAACATACCTACCTACCCAGCTTAGCCCTACCAACATACAGTATATGGAATGAGTGTTCATTATCATCACTGGCTGCAAAAACCGGAATATCCTACGATCTATATACCTGGATCGTTCAATCTACGAATAAGTGACCAGCAGTGGACATCTTTCTGCTGATATGATGATGATGATCATTCAGTTCAACTTAATTCCTTCACATTTCGTTTGTTGATATTGTAACTACTATAAAAAGATTATGTTAGTACTTAAATAACATTGTATGCATTTCACAGTGCCTTGGTGCCTCACTGTAATAGTGTGTAATTTGTTTGAATAAATAAATAACTAATTTTACTACTACATTTGAACCTCGACCTCAAAATATGCTAAACAATAATAAAGAGGTATTTTTAGGTTCACCACAAGTAAAGTCCTTTCTTTGTAAAAAATACTAAAATAGTTCTGCACGGCTATCACAACACGGCACGCGAGCTCTCTCGATTTTTCTCGCACTATACCTATAGTGCGAGAAAAATCGAGAGAGCTCGCGTGCCGTGTTGTGATAGCCGTGCTGTAAATATTCGGCAATCGAACCGAATAATTCGGTTGAATATGGACAATCAAAAATATGCCGTACGTGATTCTTCACCGGATATTCAGCGCGCCGATACAATGGACAAAACTCACACTAGTATGCAATGAGGAGTGATGGAATTGCAATACATCTTGTAAATCACAAACGGTAGTAAGTTGTTTATATTTATTTATTTATCGTATGGCATTTTGGTCACTGGATTACATATAAAAGTCATATAAGAAAATAATAATAATAAGATTGATTAATTCAAAGGTTAAGATTAGTCCTCTTCAAGTACAAGTACTTCAAGTAGTTGTTTATATAATGACATACGATAAACGAATAACATTACCTACTGTAAACCAATAATTATATCATAACAACAATGGGAGCACAACTGGCCATTATGTCTCGAGTCACACAACCATCACTTGTTTTCTTTTCACTGTACTAAGTGTAATAGTCTATCTTAGCGTGACAAGGACAAGTGTGTCTATTATGCTAACCCCAAAGTTCATAAATTATAATGTACTTACCTGGGCAAATTGAGATAAGTCCCAGAGTAACTATTATACTTGAAGTGTATAAGGTTCCAACTGGAAGCATAGCTGAGCAAAGCCTGTCGAGTGAGCAAGGGGCACGTAGAGGCAGTTCTTACATCAGGCACCGCTGTTGTAACAGTTCTCCAGCGGCGAGGAAGGACCACACTCTGAGGAGTACAAAAATTTTGTTAGCCAAACTGACAACTAGCTTTAATGACAAAGCAGTTCACTGCTTTTTATTAATATCAGTTCAATAACTATGGGGTTCTATATCTTATTGCAATAGATAAGAGGTTTGGGTTCATTATTGGGAACAAAGGCAGATCAAAATTATGACCTTTAGCCAAAAGTTAGATAAATATTTTCCGACACTCTTACACAAATAGATTTAGTCCCAAACGAAGCAAATCTTGTACTTTTGGAACTAGACGACAGAAAAAAACCAGCCAAGTGCGTGTTGCACCACGCAAAACGAAGGGTTCCGTGCCTATTAAAAAGGTCGGATGGTCACAGAAATCTTACGGCACTTACGTCCTTTTCTTTAAGGAAGGCAATTTTTCAGCAATATCACGAAAACCTTTGAACCGATCTTGTTCAAAATAATTTTCGGCGAAAGAATTTAATAAGTCTGTGATATTTTTCATATTTTTAAAATACACCGTTCAAAAATTAGGGGGGAGGGGGACACAATTTTAGTGACTTGGGGTGATTATCTCAGACTATTTACTTAATCAAAAAAATTGCTGAGAAACCTTATATTTATTTTGAAAGGCCTATCGATGGATCCACAAGTGGGCTTACAAACTTGCAGTTTTATGTTGTGCATCCCTAAAAAAAATATTTTACTAATTTCATTACAAAACTATGTAGCGGCTAACAAAATACACCATATAGTTTTCGAGTAAAATGCCTGTGACATACGGACAGACGGACATGACGAAATTATAAGGGTTCCGTTTTACTACGTAACCCTAAAAAGTACCTACCTACTTTGTGTAATTCTTATCTGTCTTAACAAGCTAGTACTACATTACTTGACCAGTTACTGAATAAATTGAGTGAAGTGTTACTACTACAGTATCAAACATAGCATTTATAATACCAAATCATAATGGAGAAAAAACTATCCCTAACTGAGCGTTTCTCAAAAGAAATGTCAACACATTTTTTTCTAGATTTTCTGCAACTTTTATGTTGTTTCTACTCCGAGTCACGATTTTTTTGCACCTCAATAGGAGAAAGAAAGTGTCCCAAAATTTCCATACATTTTTGAACTTTCCTATTGTGTTAAGTATATGGTAAATTATTACATAATAGGAAAAATATCTTCGGGGACTTGTAGAAAAATTTACAATTAATAATAGTGGTTTTTTTTAAGAGAAACCCTCAACTATTCTTACAAAGGTTCATAATGTTTCTGTATGATCATTCAACTTGTATGAAAGGGGTCACTCAGGGGTTATGATAGTTGGGCACTTGTAATGATCATAGTTGACCAAACACTAATAGGCCCAAGGTTACCAGAAGCGCAGGGAAGCTCAAAACAACTTACAGGCTAGTAAAAGCGAAAAAGTCGTTCTTGGGAAATTGTATAAAATTCTACAATAAAATTCCAAAACACATTACCGATCTTACTGAATCTAAATTCAAATCTGTCATAAAACAAACACTTATTGCAAAAGCATATTATAAGATAAACAATTACATCATGGATTAGGGATATTTGGCAGTGATAAAATCATGCACTAGAAATCTATCGCAAAATAAATAGGCTTTCTACTGTAGCAATGTAATTTTTAAATTTTATAATACTCTGATACCGAAATGGTATATTGTATACTGTTTTGAAAAAAATGACACCTTGCCGAGTTTTTTACGCCGGTTCTTCTCGAGGCAGAGGTTTTCTTTCCAAACCGGAGGTAGTTTATCGACAATCATAGGTGCATATAATATGCCTAAATTGAAGAATAAATCACTTTGACTTTGAAGTCAATGGAAATAACAAATCATATTTCTGAACATTGAATCCACTGAACTGGTCATTTGCATATTGTTCACAAATCTGAAATACTAATTATGTACAGATTTTCATGATGGATACAATACAATACAAATACTCATTATTGCACACCTCAATAGTAATACAAAACAGATATGAATGACACAAAATGTTATAGCTGACACATTATTTACTTACAGAAACATCATCAGAGGGATACAGAAGGATGTCTCTAAGAGGATCATTGAGCAGCAATGTCTTGTTTTCCTGAATGTAGCTCTCAAAATCCAAAGCTGTGCATTTCTTTGCTATTATATTCTGTAAACAATTTATAATACTCACTTTATTCAGAAGTTTAAATTACAAAGAATAGTATGACATAGTTTCGTGAAAAGGATCTAACCCACAAGAGATCACCATTCAGTTGTATTACTGGCACCACACAACACTTGGGGTTGCGTGTTCGCGTTGCGTCATTGCCTCTCTTCCATTTGCCATAAGAAGGAAAAAAAATGCAACACCAATATTTGGGCAAGGCAACGGCAAAGTGTGGTGCCACCATATGATGTTTGTTTCAGACAGAAAGTCCAATTTTTTTTCCTTATGTGGATTGGATCCTTTCATAAATTATTTCCTATTTATACAGTCATTGACATCATCATCAGACATATATACATCTGCAGCTGGTCACATCACAGGCCAGGTTGAAAGGAAATTTGGTTTTCTAAAGGGCCAATGCTGGCCCAGTGTGGGTTGGGTACTTCATGTACACTTTTGAATTTTTTCATAGATGTAACTGCATACATTCTAACAATATTAACTTTCACCAAAAAAATGTGTGTGTTAACAAACATAGTATATCATTTTGTCTTTATAAATATGCGTTTCTTTTAACTTTTCTTATGTAACACAGCATGTATGTAATATAACTTTAAAACAGGTTTCCCTCCACGAAGCTCTTAAATCTATTAGAATAATCCATTTATAAAAATTATGTAAAATA
The DNA here is from genome assembly GCA_932294315.1 of Epinotia nisella. NCBI lineage: Eukaryota > Metazoa > Arthropoda > Insecta > Lepidoptera > Tortricidae > Epinotia > Epinotia nisella. Next base: position 16,603,790 of record OW028677.1, on the reverse strand, counting down.
CTTTTCACATTACAATTCAGTAATCGCCAAAAGGATAACAACAACAAAACAAGCAAACAATACATTAAATAATACTACGTCACAAATGTTTGTTTATCAAATATAAACATTAGACTTTTTAATGTTAAAACCAACCCGGCACTACTTTCACCGACAGAACACACCCTATATTATGGGAATATTGAGAACACAAACAATTATATAACTAAATATATAAAACAAAGCTTTCTTATCCTTTATAAATAAATCGAACTTCCTAAACGTTAATTAATTATTAGTTAATTCAATAAAATAAACAATATTTACCTCGTACTCAGCGCTACTCTTCCCCTTAGAATTTATTGGAGGCATTGTACTAATTCAAGATCGCGAAATGAAATATTAATTTACCGTGCATTCTCGACACAATTAAGCATAATCAATGTTTTCATTTCGATTAGTGTATCGATTTAAAACACTCAAATAAGCAGAATAATGGCCCAAGAAAAACAACGACTACCTCTCTTCAGAAATCGAGGAAGACCACAGATAAGATAAGATACAGCCGATACAGATAATATAATGGTACGTGTACACGCACGCCGTGCAGCCTGGCAAGCAGCTTGGCATGCAGCCGGGCAAGCAGCCCGGCACGCAGCTCGTGCATTTTTGCGGGCCAAGCAAGCTGTTTACATTTACACGCTAGCGTGCATGCTTGTCATGCAAACATGGGAGATTTTTTTTATTTTAATGTTTATTCTGGGGTCTCAAATTGTTGGTTCCCCCTAGTAACCCTCCAGAAAGAGCACAATTTCTTTCTTTGACTAATTTTATTTTGATCGTTTGAAGACTCCAAATCCGACACGTTTACTAATGCACGCGAGCGTGTAAACAGATACACAGGCACGAGCACATTCACCCTTTGATCTTTGTCAAAAAAACCGACAGTCGTCACGATCCGCGGCATGCACGGGCACGGGCGCGTGCACAAGCACCCTGTTTACACGCTCGTACCCGTGCCCGTTGAATGTCGCTTTGAACCCAAGCATGTAAGCTCGGCATAATGCTCATTGGCGGCCAATACATTATGAGTAATACTGACAATCCACCTATATCTGTCTCACTCTATAATATAGAGTGAGACCGCTATGGTGGATTGTTGGTATTTACTAACGGTGTATAGGCCGCCTTGGAATACTTATTTGGAATTGACATTTGTTTGCTTCTACCACAGACAATAATATTTTTGACACGTTTAAGGCTAAGGCCTCTCACAAACTGAGGGCCTATAGCGAAACGAAATTCGTTTTCATTCGTGTATCTCCGTCTCTGTCGCACTTGCTAGTTCGAGCGCCGCGGCGGACAATATCCATCATTAGCTGTCAAATTTACTATGGACCCACCGCAGGCCGCGCCATGTGATGTAGGACTAAAGCCACAGACTGACGCGGCCTGGCCACGGCTGTCAATAGTAAACTTGTGCTTTAGTTATTGTACTGAGAACATAATAAGAGGCTATGGTTTTACCGGATCAAATATATACACACAGTCCAGCATGACACTGCGGGCGGACCGCCATGCAGGACCGTCTGGGGTTACAGCTTTAGTATTATTCTGTGGCTCTATGCATGGCAACATTGTTCAGCTGTCAATCTAATCTAATGCCAAACTTGAACGGAATTTGAAAAATTAAATCTGTCTTAAACTTTTTCATCCTAAATCTTACTAATTATTATAGTTATGATATTTCTAGTACAGTTCTAGTGACATATGAGCTTCACAATGTGCAGTCATTAACCAAGGTATGTTTTGATTAACGATTAGCGGAGGATCCATTCTGTATGTACTCGAATAAGTAGTTTATCTGTTTTCTAGTTTTCTCTAAATCGAATTAGTTGTTTCGGAGATTTACCCGTCCTACAAATAAACTTACAAAGTAGGCTTAGCCTCTATGTATATAATATTTGTATAAAATAGCACTTGCCCGCGACTTCCGCGTGAACTCTCAAACCAACTTTCGTCCCCGACTTCATCACCTGACGGGGTGATTTTTGTGGTAAAATATCCAGACCTTATTTAGGTAATTTCGCCCAAAGCAGTTTGACCGTTATCTCATTATCGTGTAATAAACATCGAAACTTTTACATTTGAGTATACATATAAAGATTTATTAAATCTTGCTGGTTTCTCCATGTACATATCCTGCTATAATATATATTGTATATCTGCCTAATTTAAGACAAAATCAGCTTTCAATTTTTGTTTAAACTTTTGTAGTAGGTACCTATGTTGTAGCTTTTTAGGCTTCTGTATGCCAAGGGTGCCAACTGGACCCCATTACTAGGCCCTGCTGTCTGTGTGTCCATCCGCCACAATTATGTATCTTTTCTATTGTAATATTTCTAGCTGTTTCTTGCTCCGTCATAAAAATGTTTAAATATATTGTACTGTGCTGTTTTGCTGGAAGCCCTGGCTGGTATTTACTGACAATACAAAATTAATGTAAATAAAACAAGTGAAGGGTATTGGTTTATCATGTTATTTTAAGATACACAATTAAAATGAATTTAATAATCTCACAGAGAGGTTCAATATATTAAGTGGTAGGTAGTATTTACGTTTCATTCCTTACACATTTATCATCTTACTACATTTTCTTACACATTAGATAAGTCAGTCCATTTGAGGCTGTAGTGTTTTTACACATTACAAAATCCCAAACTATCAGAGAGTGAGGCTACAGAATATCAACTAAAATATAATGATGTTGCATTGCATTAAATTAAATAAATTATTATCCATGTTTGTCTTTGGCATTATAACTGTAGTTCAAATCGAAATATAAAACTTACCTACTGTGTTTTTTAAAATACACTTTTGCATTTTTGACATTATGAACATGTAGTCTTCATTTTAATTTGAAGTATCTACATTAAAATTATTTCTCTGTACTTACATTCAATACTCTCTTTAAATAGAGAAAATATAACATTTGTATAAAAGGGGTAACTTTACAAGCCTTAGATTGAAATTAAATGTAGGGTTGTTCAATAGACCCTTATTTTAAATTTCCTGTCATGATAGGTATTTCCAGTGTAAATGCAATTTTATGCAATGCTTCCACAATATTCAACTATTTAGGCATTAATTGTCCTGGCTACCTCAAAAAACTTCAGAAATGGGCCCAATGCCTTACATTACATAGTAGTGAACAATTGAGAATTTATTCTGGACCTCACTGAAGGTTATTACAAAAGTGGTTACAGAAAAACAGATATAGGTACGAATAGGTATACCATAGTTATAGCAATATTTCACTCAGAAAAATTACAACATCAATTATCAATAAACAACATGCCACTCATATTTTAATTCATTCAAAATTTGTACATCATGGTACAGCTTTTAATATTTATTATGTACAATTTTTCAAACACAAATAAATTAAAAGACCTAAAATTTTACTTTTATAAGAATAATTCAGTTTGTTACCTAATGAACTATTTTGGTAAATTATCAAACCAACTTCAAAATAAATAAGAAGATTTCAATTTAGTTGTAAGTACCTATTTTTATTTTTTAAATCCTTAGTTCATCTCTTTATTTCGACTTCATCATTTATACAATTCCTTCCGTTGTGTGCAATTTTTATTTTATTTGAAAGCATATGTTTACAGATTGGTCCCAGTGTTACCAAAACGCTGTTTTCAAATAATGGGATTTATAGAATACCAATTACCGTATTTCTGTTTCTCCTTAATATTGAAATATAAGTATGATAATAGTCACCACCAAGTAACAATTTAGATGGACTTTTGAATAACTACTATCATACTTATTATTCAGCGTTCATTTATTATAAGTAAATAATTAGATATGGCACAACACTTAGAAAACCTTATCATATAATTTAAACTTACTAGATAGAAATGCACAAGTATTTTCGGAGAAAACCTGGTAGGTATGTATGCAACGTGGGTTCAAAATATTGTACCTAATATATGGAATGTCCCATAAAGACGAGATATACCCAGGCCACGTTTTAACTAATCACAAGCTCAGACTGCAAGACGGTTACTCGCGACTCTTATTATTAGATTCTCTATATACTTGTTGATTTATATTTGGGCTACGTATTATTATGAACATATCACACTTTACGTATGATTGAGTATTATTTCATTCTGACTCCTTGATTTCCGCGATTCGCTTTCAACAATCGAACTGTGCGACGGTGGTCTGGGGCAGGAACGAGAAGGTGAGCGCGGAGGCGGCGCGCGGCGGCGAGGAGCGCGGCACGTACTGCGACGCGGGCGCCGCAGGGCGGGCGGCCGCCGCGTCTTGTCACGTGTACTCGTCGTCCTCCTCGTCCTCACTCCACTCGGGGTCGGGGATGGTGGCCAGGTAGTCCACCGGTGGCTGCGGCGCGGGGATCAAGTACCCGGCCGAGTCCTGCGGCGGGGGCGGTGGCCGCGGAAGACGTATCTGACTACTAGCTCCACTCGCAGATGCCGCTATCTCCAATTTCCTACAAATCTCCTCGAATCCTATCCTTTCGCGGGGATCCGTTCTCCAGCATCCCCGCATGAGTTCGCACGCGAACCGCGGACAATTCTCCGGTGGCACCAAAACTATACCTTGTAGAATGAGCTTCGAAGCATCGAAATTAGTATGCCCGTAGAATGGTTGTTTGCCACGGCTGTATATCTCCCAGAGAACTACACCGTAGGACCACACGTCGGACTCGTGAGTGAACCGGGCATAGACTATACTCTCGGGGGACATCCAACGCACCGGCATGGGACGCTCGCCGCCCATTGTGTAGTAGTCGCAGGTGTATACGTCGCGAGACATTCCGAAGTCGGCGATTTTGACGGCGAGATTAGCTCCAACAAGGCAGTTTCTGGCGGCGAGATCGCGGTGCACGAAGCGACGGGAAGCGAGGTACTCCATGCCGCGGGCTACCTGAAGGGCTACGTGTAGGAGTGCGGCCTCATCCAGTGTGGGCCCGGCGCGCCCGCCGCCGCGGCAGCCGCGCAGCACCCCGGCCAGGTCACCCCACTCCATGTACTCGAATACCATCCATGGGCTAGCATCGATGTCTTCTGTAAACGAACGAATTACAGTAATGTATTTATAGTCAATTGTAATATTGTTTTAGTTAATTGATACTTTCTGCATCATCGCCTATCTTCAAAACCGATTGAAATTCCGGGTTCGAATCCCGGTAAAGATATTTATTTGTGTGATAAGCACGAATAATTTGTTCCTGAGTCATGGATGTTTTCTGCGTATTTAAGTATTTACTTATCTATATAAGTATCTATAGCGTCGTCTAGTACCTACCCATAGTACAAGCTTTGCTGAGTTTGGGATTAGGTCGATTTGTGTTAGATTGTCCCCAAATATTTATTTATTTATTTAATAGTTGGTTTAATTAAAGAGAGACTCACCTCTATGTACGACTCCAATCAGGCTCAAAATATTCGAGTGTCGAAAGGCGGACATTATTGAAACCTCTCTCACGAAGTCTTCTTCAGCGCTACGTCCAGCGCTCTTCTTAAGAACTTTAATAGCAACTACTTGTTCGTCATTTTCCATACGTAGCAACCCTGTAAAAATATAGATAGGTATCATTTTTTCTAAGTTACGTATATGATCAGAAATATCTCGGGGTTGTCGCCGCAGATTCGCCCACGTTTTATAAAGAATTCATCTGGAAACTCCATTCTATATAATTGGCGAAAGAATTGAACATAATTGAGTAGTTTCGGAAATAACCGTTTACATATATTTACAAACATCACCTTCATGGTAGTAGTGTGGAAAGGAATCTTTATGAGAGTTTTGTCATCTCACCTTTATGAACTTTTCCAAAGCATCCTTCGCCAACTTCTTCAAGGAAGGTTAAAGCGTTTCTGTCTATGAGTGGTACTTTGTCGTCGGTTACATCAGTAGTGGCAGCGGGGTGGGCCGCGGGCGGTGTAGGCGTCGGCGCCGCTGCTGCTCCCGCGCCGCATACTCCGTACTGCGGGTTCGTTATATACCGTTCAGCAAGCAGAGGTTCTCCTGGTCGCACACGCTACAATGACGGAATAAATCGTATTTTATGTAGCAGTACAACAGGAAACTAGCTTTTAAGAAAAATCAATACGTAAACAAACGAACATGCAATCTTTGAAGGACGTTTCTTATCAATCGGAAGAATGCTTACCGGTTGCCCTTTTCCTGCTACAACACATATCCGCCTTCTGAGGTAGCATATGACCACTAAAGCAAATACGATGACCAGCATAAGCGCCCCCACGATAGCGCTCGCGGCAAGGAGGGCTCCAGAGTTGCTCCCGACGCTTCCACTATAAAGACCTGTTTCCGTCCCCGCTGTCGATTCGGGCAAAACGTCACTGACTAGTGAATTCGGCACCTGGGGAAGGGAAAAATGCGCCATATTCTTTTGATGTTTAGTAAAAGTATATGTTTCCTCGCAAATGTGAGGAAAATCATTATGTGTGACACGGACGGCAAGAATTTTACAAACCCTTTGGCGTCGGGCTTCTAATAGAGTTTCGTTTAAAAAATATATATTTACCTAGTTACCTATTCTCAAACGTATCTAAAGCATTAATGCACTGATAAAGATAACTTTAGTAAAAATCGTATAGGACTTGTTTGACCGCCTACGCATAATTGATCGCTTTGACATCACTCTCAATTTGGATTACGCAACAAACATTATCGCCTGACCTATCTATGAATATTTATCAGTTGCGATGGAAAAATACTATTCCCTTCTGAAATAAAAAGCACCCAACAATTAATCAGCGCCACACAAACAAAATCGATACTTATTGTAGCCTACTATTATTAGATTTAATCTAATTTGCTAGGGATTTGTTGGGAAAACCAGGATTATTGTCATAAATCTCTGATTTGTGAGTGTGTATCTCAATTAAACAAATATTTTGGATGGAATGGCCAATGTTGTTTAGAATTGTATTATCATCATTCATCACGAACTAGTTGGTGTTTACTATACCACTAAATAAATACAAATAATTGCCCTAACGTTCATCAGCGCTAATGAACCTTACATTTTCCAATCGGTAGATAAAACCCGACATTTTAAATTGATGTTTGTGCAATAGTGACTAATTCCGTCGCAGATAAGTAATTTAAAGGTAATAAAGATGGATGGCTCACTTCTCCCGTGGGCGACGGTGGGAAAAATCTTGCTCCGTCGGAGTTGTTGCGTGTGCTGCTCGGAGGCTGGACGTTGCGGATCGGCTTTGGGGTTACGGGCACTGTGAATAACAAACACAATTTTAAATTGTCTAGTCTTTACTCGGTTTTGGCTACTAATTGAATTAATAAATTAACAAGTAAAATCTACATATAAAAAGAACCCTACTGCTTTAAAAAATATATACCTATAGCATAGGTATGGTCACTCCCACGATTATGAGGAATCCAACAACTATTTTCCTCGTTTATTACCTAGTTTTAGATGTGTTACTCAAGCTAGGCATTATATAAATCTGTATAAAAATCAAGATTCAACTTTTGCCTGTATTACTTTTACCTACAATAATTGTTGAAAAATATTTACAAGAGCTCGACACTTTTTATATCGGCCATAAAAGTTGCAGTCGTTAAAACAGTCATGAACTCATGAAACTATTTTATACGTACCTGTGTTTCGGGGGCACTTGAAATCTTTACTAGGTGGTTCACCCCCGTTGACACATAAGCAGTAGTGCTGATCAGTCCCGTTGTTGTTGACGGGTACGCAGGCTTCTTCGTTGGCGCATGAGTGGCTCTGACATTTGCCCGATTTGTCTGAAATAAAAATGTTTGTTCTGAAAATCGACTAACGGCCGCTCTCGTCACTTCTAAATTTAACGATGCTGACAAATTCGCGAAGTCTTTTTCTATACCTATACCCTATGCTAAATGAAAATAAATGAATTTTATTCTGCAATGGCACTTTTACTAGTCAAATTCTACCAATAATAAAGAGGTGCTCATAATAAAGAGGTAGTGTCTGTGAAATGTATGTTTGTATGTAGGGTGTAATCTCAGGAACTACTCATTCCTTTCAACAATTATTTCATCTGTGTATAGAATGGAAGGTCCATGATGGGCATAGGCTTAAAAATAAAATGGTAAAAATAATTTATTTCAGACTACTGGTGGTCCATAGATTTGTTAGTAACAATCAGCTTAAGGAACTATGTTAGTGTCTAATTGAATCAGATTAAATACATTAAATTACATTACATTACGTTAATTTTGACAAATTGAATTTGGATTGAATAGAATTTTAATAAATTGAATTGAAAAAATATTAATAGAATTTATTATAAGATGGGTTAAAATAAAATCGGTCAAGTGCTTGTTGGTCTGGTGCACAAAGTGGTTCAGTAGGTACCAAAATCGTTCATTACTACGATATACATATACAGGGTGGCACATTTAGATCGGTCAGTATGGGAAAGTATGAAACTATAAGACATGCGAAGATTTCTTCTTAGGAACCATGTCATCGATTTTAGTAAAAAGAAAAACTGCATTCATATATTTAAAAAAAATCTTGTAGTCAGCTCGGGAATCGAACCCGGACGTTTGAAAACTAACACTATTTCTATTTAGATATCGATTGTGTAGGTCTTAAGCAGTAAATGTTACTTTGAAACATGACGTCTAAAATGAATAAAATGCATTGTTTTCATATTCTTTAATTTATTTTAGTGAATTTTCGAAACGACCACCATTTTTTCAATACAACATTCAACTCGTTTTTTTAAATGTATGAATGCAGTTTTTCTTGTTACTAAAATCGATGACATGGTTCCCAAGAAGAGATCTTCGTATGCCTTATAGTTTCAGACTTTCCCATACTGACCGATCTAAATGTGCCACCCTGTATAGTTCACAAAATACAGCCATATGATAGAAGGGTAACGTTGGCACCTTCGGCAACGGAGTCTAATCTACAGGCGATGTCCTGTCTAATGGGTACAGTCAAGAGCAAAAGTAAGTTATCACTTTTGTACCTTATTCCATTGCGATAAGGTGAAAAAATGATAACCTACTTTTGCTGTTGACTATACTAGTTCGCACAGGATTTCTGTGTTTTGGAATTGTGTGTCTTTATTACTATGTTAGAGACTAATTAAATTGATTTAGTTGTTGGCTAACTCTAGCTTAAGATCTTCTTCAGTAGAGATTTAGTAGAGTTCCGGTTAATTTGCTAAGCTGTTTTAAGTTCAGTTGGCTCGGCCTACCGATAACACTCTTGAATTGTTTTGTGTAGCTGGAACTAGAACACTGGAAACCCGTGGTTTGTTTGCGTCATTCATTTTAGTGTAGGTGTGTAACGAATGGAAATTTCAGAAGAAACAATAACATGTTACGGTTTTAAAGTATACTTAAAGTACTTTCAACACGTCCTTTTTTTCATTTATAATACTCAAACATTTATATTGTATATGTATGCCTCCAAGCTTGAAGTCATTTATTTATTTAAAATTTACTGCACAAACAAAAAGTACAAAACGCGGACTCGATGCATTCCATGTCTGAAATCAGTAACTTACATGTCAAATTGCCCCGATGGTCTCCTTCCGAAGAGTGTTCACTAGATGTACCCAATGGCTTGTCCTGGTTGTCCCGTAAGCGCTGTAAATTAAAAACATTTACATATCCTTATTTATAAATACCAATAAGAGTTTAGGTAGGTACCTACATTTTAAGAGTTGAAATTTAGGGTTCCGTAGTCAACAAGGAACCCTTATAGTTTCGCCGTGTCCGTCTGTCCGTCCGTCCGTCTGCGGCTTAGCTCAGTGACTCACTACTAGAAATCTGTAATTCGGCATGGGTATATAAATCAATCACGCCAACAAAACGGTAGCATAAAATCATGAAAAAAACATTTTTAGGGGAGGTCCCTACACATAAAGTGGGGATGTATTTTTTTCTCTTTAAACCCATGATGTGGGGTATCGTTGGATAGCTTGTTAAAAATATTATGGGTTTCTAAAAGCCATTTCTCAACTTACTCTTGCGTGATATTGGGCTTTGTTGAAGCCCTAATTTTTGTACGAGCCAAGTGTCCCCCCCCCCTGCTGGCTAATGGCTACTACTGGGAATGTGAAAAAAATCGTGGCAGTAGTACAGTCAAAGCAAAAGTAAGTTATCACTTTTGTACCTTATTCCATTGCGATAAGGTGAAAAAATGATAACCGACTTTTGCTGTTGACTATACATATAATGAATTTAAAAGGAAAACTATATCGGCTAAGAAGGCATAACTAGGTACAGAGTAATAGCAACGAACTTAATGTCTACTTGGAAAGGCCAACTTTTGCACAAATTCGGCCGACGCAACCGCACAATTTAGTTGGCGCACACGTGTCGAGATGTAACAAAGATAGACAGGCAACTGGGTCGTTCTTCTTTTTTACCGACGATGAACCGAGGTTTGTCTGTTTTTTTGATTTTTGAACTATCGGAAATTGTGGTTTTGAAGTGCGATTTAAAAAAAATGCTTTGGTTTCTTCATTATAACTAATTAAAGTTTCCTTTCCGGCCAATATAAATATTTTTTTACTGTTGGTTTTAAAAAAAAAAATGTGACAAAGTGGACTCTTTCAGTGGGGAACACATTTTGGTTTACCACTCTGTCACGGCATTCTACGATAAAACAAATCGTTTAAAAAAATGCTAGTTAGAGAAAGTGAAATGTTAAATAATAGTAATTAATAAAATAATATGGACGTTCATTCGAACATTATAACACCGTAAACATCATTACTCAAATGAGATGCCGTAATAACACAAAGGACAGGCTATTGTCGGTCGAAAAGTAGAACGACCCAACTACGCTTGTGGCCTAACACGCACCTGGCCGGTTTTTGCTGCTTATGTTGCGTTTGTTATGTTCGAATCGTTTTTGACACCGTGTGGGACTTACACTACCACCACTCCCTTTGGTGTCGTAAGAGTTTGGGAACATGGTTGGAGTGTGTTTTGGGCGATGGTTTATACACCTATCACGGCTATATCACATTTTCCCCTCTTTAAAATTACAATACGGTATTTGACTGATAGCCAAATCACTGATCACCAACTTTTTATGAAACGTGAAAACGCTTTGTTAGTATGGACTATGGAGTTTGTATGGAAATACAGACTGACTAGTAGTGACGTCTACTATTCCAAAAACGGGTGATCAGGATAATGGCTGGGGTTCCATGAAATACGCCAGCTCGCAGCTTATTTCAAAAATTAAAAATTATAACGGTTCCGGGTCTTTACATATTAGAGGTGGCAAAAGTAGTTCGTAGGAATCTTGACAAATTTAAAACATATAATCCCAATAGTCGAAACAGAAAGAACCTCCTTACGAATAGGCACAGGTTAAAGAAATCTGAGCAGTGTGTATGGTTGCCAAAAGACTTAAAGCAACTGGAAATATCAGAAAACATATTTATAAGTAAACTTAAGCAACACTTGACAGATGAAGTATTTTACTCTCTAGAAGTAATTATTGGATAGATAAAATTTGTAAATTTTGAATTTTTAAATGACGTAACTAATGTTATCAATATATAATTGAATTGAATTGTCACAATTTTCTCTCGAAAAACGGCGTCCATTTTTTTGCAAAAATAAATTGACGGTTGTTGTTTTTCGAGTATTTTTGAAAGTTTTGTTTATTGGTCATGTAGAAATTATTGTCAATTAGCTGTGTTGCTGGGAATCGTGTTTTATGGGCATGAGGTTTATGTTCACGGTAAAATTCACAAATAGACATAAATGTCAAGGCGTCATTATCGACAAAAACAACACATAGCTGTGTGAGATCAGTAGTCACAAGTGGGACCATTAACTGTGCCATTAATGCAGACTACGCGATGTCCATAATAAGCTAGCGTCAGACAAATTACCCTTCGTTTAACGACGATTTAAATACGCTTTCATATTAATTGTCACGCCTATTGCCTTTTAATTTTCTTTTGGATTCGTTTGGATAACTAACTACCAACTTTGGCTCAATGATCCAAAAAGGAACTAGAGCACGCCACTTATCCCGATCCTGCGCCACTTTCTGCCAGTTTTCGGCTTGAAGCTGACGTAGATACCTGCATGTAGCTTCGGAACGAGACCTGAGTACATATTTTTAACCAATTTCAAAAAAAGGAGAAGGTTCTCAATTCGGTCGTATTTTTTATTTTATTTTTAATGTTAGTTACCTCAGAACTCCGTCATTTATGAACCAATTTGTAGAATTCTTTTTTTATATTGAAAGTATATGCTTCCAGATTGGTCCCATTGTTATCAAAATTTCAGTTGGATGATGGGAACCATGAGGAATTGAGGGAACTCCTCAAATATAGAAGGCACGCATGTAGTAATTTCGGTATTTTCTATTATAACTAGTGTATTTCAACATGCGTTTTAATGTTTTAATAATCACCAGTGAAAAAAAAATACAAGATTATAATTAACATTAACTAAGATAAATTAAAACTAACTTAAATCTAAAAAAGGCCCTCGAGGCATTGTACCGAGGATGCTGGCGGCATTTCCTCGCTGAATTGCAATGCTGATGCGTTGCGCGAGAAAGCCGCCAGCTCTTCGGTCACCAGTTACATCGACCAGACGTTTCGCGATTTCTGCAAATAACTTATGCGCACTAGGACCCCACGGACCGAGGGTCTCGACGCCAAAGGGTACAAAGTCGTACTCTCTGCCGAGGCCTCTATATTTATTACATTTCTAGTGTATTTACACCCGGAAATCACAAATTTGGTGAAGTGGAACTGATGATGAAGACCACAGATGACTTATGGAACTCGTACTTAGGTAAAACTGTAAAATACGTTACTGATTCTGATATAATTCCGTTGAAATAGCAACGAACGAAGTCCTAAATGTCAAGTGTGCCAAATGGACGGAACTCCTCAGATATTATCGGCCCACATATACAATGATATGGTTTTCGTCTGTATTAATCAACGTATTTATTTACTCACGGAAAGCAGTTCATGTGGTTAACTGAAAAGGAAATGTTCATGTGGCTTGGCGGAGTAGGTACAAAATTGAAGTCGGTTAAAACTTTGTTTTTAAAGTAAATTATTTAAAGTCAATTCCTATAAGTTTGTAATTATTATTATTTTCTTCTTCGTGGTGTTATTTTACTCGGCATCTACTAATTTTTTTTGGCACAACGCCTTAGTTGATCCCGTAGTCAATTCCTATAATTACAGAAACTGGGTGCAGAGTATCCATTTTCGTAAATTGAATCGAAACCGATAATTAATGGTATTGAAATGGTTTTGGTTGCTCGTGAGTGCAATAGCATCGTGATTTTAGTAAATAGCATTTGATTACCTACATCTAATCATTACTGGATTAGAGTAGTCGTTTTATAGGCATCTCCTTAGTGAAAAATATTTTACACCAAGTATAGGTTCAAAGAAAATACCTGAGAAGACATACAAATAACTTACAAAATCGTGGGAAAGCTCACTGATCCTAACAGTAGCATGTAAGTAAGAGTAATAAATCTAGTCAAGGGTAGAGTACCGTTTTATTTCGTGCAAGATAATTACCTACGCATAGATTGATTCACATTCCCATCGCGATGGCTGGACATGCATCAAAGCGGCGGTATGTGGAATGACTAAATTTATCGCATTAGTTAGGAACCTTAGTGAGCTTAAGAAACGAGTTATAATCTGACATTATTCATCATTTTATTTTTGAACATTTATATTTTGCTTTCTGCATTGTGAACCGTCCGTCCGTCCTTTTTTCCATAATGTGCGAGTACGTTCGTCTTTCAATCGAATTGAACAGTCTTAAGAAATAAATTTTCCGTCATACCAATTTTGGTACGCAACACTAAAAAGGAAACAAACAATGGCTTTCATGGGGCTTTCTTTCCATCTGTACAATAAACAAGTCATACAATTTTAGCCCGTGACGAATATCATACAGTTTATCCTTTTTGTTTTACTTAATGTACATTAAAATGCGAAGGTAATTCCGAGTATTTACTTCATTAGTTTTAGCGTACCCTTTTAATGAAGGCAAGTCTGTTTTGTATTCCGACGCTCGAGTGGCTCATGATTTACCGATCTTTTGCACTTAGATTCGGAGTATCGTTGCCCGAGTGTTGGTCTATTACAAGCTTTCCATTATATAAGTAATTGAATAAAAATAAGGCGATTAGGCGGTGCTCCCTTATCTCAGGAACGTACGAGATGCGAGCGCGGAGTTATTTTGGCCACCTTATCGTGAGTTGCCTCACTCCGCCGGGGCCCGGAGCCCCGATAAATCAATAATATCAATAAGTGAATTATGTTTATTTACGTTAATAATAACGTAAAGTTCTATGCGATCGCGCTGCGCAATCACAGACTTAACTACCACCTATCACTGTGAGTAATGGGTGCCTAGCACGACGTATCTTTCATCGACAAAGCACTCGGGTCAAACCTACCATAATGTGTTGTTTCTTCATTTGGTACGTGGAAAAAGCTATGCATTACGCGAATATCTATTTAATATCACGTGAAGTATTAATCCGTTTGAAATTACCATGACTTATATGTTGCTCGAGAGAATGCATTTAACTCCAATGTTTAAATTCACTATAAACAATCAAATCACTTATTACAATAACTTTTTATTTGATGCTAACAGTACCATAAAATAATGACTTAAGTACACTGAAAGTGAATCCGCTTTGAAGCTTTGAGTAACGATACATTTACTCTTGGGTGATTCCACGAGCGAGCGTTCCAATCGCCGACAGTCCGCTGATCGCATTACAATACATATATATACATACATTACAAGGTACATCGACAATAATGCGATCAGCGGACGACGGCGGCGGCGGTTGGAACGCTCGTGGAATCACCCTTGTTTAACCCTTTTCCAGGCCGGCAGTTAAAAAATGACAATCGAATGTCAATCTTATTTATTGATATTAAGATACATGTTTGACAGGTTGTATGTGCTCGATATAACGCCTGTGCCTGGACAAGGGTTAATAAACTTGTAATGCGTCCGATTTGCTTAAATTATTAATTCGCCGTAAAGAGCGTTTGTAGCCATTATTTTTATGTAGCTTGCATTTTTTTGACAGCATGTTGGTAGTACAAACGGCTAAACCATCAAAATATAATGAATTAGTTCCATGAGAATAAGTACCTAATCATTGCGTAGGACGTCCTTTTATAATTTTATGAAAAACTTTCCACGTTTCATCTATCTTCCACTTTCCACTACACTTAATATTTATTTTTAAATTCTTTCGGCGTAGAGTATTCTTCCACTCAGAAAATCACGAAATTTATATTAACGGGATTAATAATGTGTTACTATTTTTTTTGTTTATGAATCTCACAGACAAGATAACCTATATCTGAATCTGTATGGCGCTCGATGGTGTAATCAATGTTTGCAAATGTGCACTTCCTAGCATAGACGTGATTCAATTAGAAAATGTTTGTTCAATTACTATTTCATTGGGTGTGTATCCCCGATGTGGACGCATGTACACGTGTCGTGGCGTGGACCTGAACTAAACAACATGGCAACTGTTTTTCCAGTTGTAATGTTTATTACAAATTTGAAATGGCAAAAATAGAAACAGCACAAGCTGGTAATAGGCAATAGTAAACAATTAAATTAGCTACATGAGTCACACAGGTGTTTAGAATTCGTAATAGATATTACGATCTAGTTTGAATGTTTTTTGAATAGGTAAGTAGCTGTGTTCGTTATGCATATATACACTATTATAAGTGAGCGACTGTTAGAGAAAAAACAAAATATTGTTTTTTTGATAAATACTTAAAGTAAGAATTATCGTAATAGAAACATGTTGCACATTCTGTCCAATACTAAAATATAGGTATCTAAAAGAACTTAAGTGTAACCAGGCGATTATCCCGCAAATATAGGAGATATCAAATCAAAAACCATTGAACTTACTAGAAATGATTATTAGTTTTTATTTCTATTAAATAGATATAGCAGTTTCATTATCTAATTCCAGTTATTCAAAGTATGTAAAATTCTTCCGGCAACACTTAGACATAATTACTTAATTTTAGTCAATCAGCACGGCAATCAAGAAAGTAACTTATCTCAAATGAGCCAAACATATGGCACCAGATCCGTAGCTGCAGGTAAGTTTGCCGTCCTCAGAGTAAGCAATTACTACGGGGATAGGCTCATCGAAAAACGCTTACCATACTTGCTTAACGCTTTACCTGCGGCTTTTAGACAAGAGAAAAACAAAAATAAATTTAAAAGAGCCCTGTTTAAACACTATCTCGACAGTATTTAAATACTTAAATACCTAATATCTTATATCTAGTTACCTATCCACTTTATACAACATCATTTAAAGCTGTTCTTACTTCTTAAGACTTTACTAATTATATAGACTGATTAGAACTTTACCACTTTATATAGACTCATTATCATTTAAGACTACTTAGGTGTATGAGGGCAATTATTACGTAAACATTTAAGATCAAAAACATTTATAATGTTCGTCATGTCCGTCTGTCCGTCTGTCCGTCTGTCCGTATGTCACAGGCATTTTACTCGAAAACTATAAGGTGTATTTGAATAAAATTTTGAGGATAGGTGTACTTTGTTAGCCGCTACATAGTTTTGTAATTAAAATGACAAAAAAAAATTTTTAGGGGTGCACTCCATACATAAAACTAAAAGTTAAAAAAAAAAATTCATTGTGACCCCCCGTGTGGCACATCAATCGATAGGTCTTTGAAAATAAATAAAAGGTTTCTTAGCATTTTTTTTGATTAAGTGAATAGGGTCGGAGATAATCGCCCCGAAAGTCACTAAAATTCTGTCCCCCCCCCCTCTAATTTTTGAACGGTGTATTTTAAAAATATGGAAAAATTCATGGACATAGGGGTTATTAATTTCATTCACCGAAAATTGTTTTGAACACGATCCGTTCAGAGGTTTTCGAGATATTGCTGAAAAACTGCCTTCCTCAAAGAAAAGGACGTAAGTGCTGTAAAATTTCTGTGACGATACAACCTTTTTAATAGGCACGGAACCCTTCGTTTTGCGTGGTCCGACACGCACTTGGCCGGCTTTTTAAGACATAAATAAAATAGGGAGGCAATATATGTCTAATAACTATACAATTTAACTGCCTTGCAAGAAGTTTCTCTGGAATTTTTAGTGGTAGCTGAGATCGGAAAAATGTTGCGTACCAGGCGGCTTTTTCACTTTCGCCCTGACTGTAACGCAAGGTATTTCAATATATTACGCCCTAAAACGTGTCAACCATTCCCCCTAAAAAGGTACCTATCAATATCATTCAGAATTACTGCGCCGCACACGTGTGTATTTAGATAATCGACAAGATGAAAACTGCCTATTCACTGAGAAAGACGTTCGCTTTTCGATAAACTGACAAAATTCCCTCCAATATCTCCTACTCCCCTTATATGTAAGGTAATCTTCAATAACGTAAGCACGTGGCTCTCCTTTACAACACTCCATGGTGAGTAATAATTTCGCAATGCTCATAATACCAAATAACCCTCGTCATCCCCATATTTCCCCCGCAGCCGCACACATATTAGTCAAAACTGGAAATCTGTTTCCTGTATTCGTGTGAAGTTTAACCAATTCAAAGGTAATACAACTAACCCTGGCCATAACTAGTCAACCAAAACAGTTAGATCAGCTTCTGCCATTAACTGTTCTATCGAACGCAAGGAGGTGGTCTAGAATGTAATGGCTACCGATCATAAACCGTAAATATCGTTATAAAGTAACATTAAGCCACACGATAATATGGATTTACGATCAAATATTGTTGTGTGTAACAATATCCGTCTTCTTAGTTTGCGGGCAGCATTGCACAATCAGTGAGCATTAGGCATCCGTCTAACGGGGACTCTTTGTTAAAGAGACATGGTATTGTGGTTAAAGTGAAATGTGATCGATCCGTAATATCTACGGAGCGATGAGCTACTCTATATCATCTTCCAGCTGGCATAGAATTCTTGCCGGAAGTTGTGGATAGATGAAAAGGCGATTCTCAGCTAATGTGTAAAATCCTAATCACTAAACCGGGCTAGCAAAGATTAATTACTACTAATCCTACTAAGTAATATTATAAATGCGAAAGTTTGGATGTTTAGATATTTGGGTGTTTGGATGTGTAGATGTTTAGATGTTTGTTTCTCAATCACGCTTAAACGGCTTTACCGATTTGGATACAGTTATGCACGATGATAGTTTATAGCCTGGATTAAAATATAGGATAGTTTTACACGCTGACGAAGTCGCGGACGGAAGCTAGTATGTACATATATATGACCGTCCGCACTTAATTCCTTCATGTCTTGGCAGATGTTGGCCGTTTCGGCTTCGTTTATCCGTGCTCACCAAAAAAAACCGCTAGAGGAAGGCTGCGATTTGCGTAGGAGGGCTGCACTGAAAGTGTCGGGAATCAAATACTTACGAACTTATTTTTGACACATATTATACCTTATTATTATTATAATCTCTGAAATTTCATCATCTTAACACACTGGCCACATTGAAAAAAAGCAATGGTTCGGATTCAATTGTTTTTTGAAGTCGTTGAGTCGCTCCTGAAGATGGAATTGTCCCGTGAAGATTTAAGAGCTATGATTTATTACGACTTTAAAAGTGGATTAACACAAAAGCAATGTCTTTAGTGATTGGAATGAGTCAGAAACAAATTATTTTACAGGAAGGTGTGCGAAAGTTGTTTTTCCGTTGGATCCCTCATTTATTGTCTAACGAGCTGAAAACGACTCGTGTCAATTGGTGCCGCAAATCCGCAAAACATTGAATAAATTCAACGGAAGAAGCTCAAATGCAGTTTTTATAGGTTATATTAATATTGGATAGTACTGTACCGTGAAACAGGCATAGCCTAGTATTAGCCTAATTATTGAATGCTAAAAGGAATGAATTTAATCATACGTCAATTGTTACGAATAAAGAATATCCAATCAGTTACTTATTTTGATATCGAACCTAGTTGCTATGTAGATTTGATATTATTAGTTGGTAGGAAAAGTAGTCCATTCAAAAAGCAACTCTATCGACCAACGAATAGGTTTTCAATCACAATAATGGAGTCAGAAATATTATATTAACGAATAAACGGAACGTATTCACACGCATTTTGGGCGCTAGCCAATCACAGCGTAGCTCGCCATTGTAGCCGCGGGATTCGACCAATCACAGAGCGAATAGGAGGATAAAAATGACAAAAATCATAGAAAGGAGGAAAGGGATATAGAGGAAGAAAAGGACAGACATCTCAGAAATGATAATGAGGAGGAAAGAGATAGAAATCATAAAAAGGACGGCTGCATAAATAGGGAGACGACATTAGACGCGAGGCTTTTTGCATTTGATACTCGGACTGATTGGGTCTCCTGGCTGTGACTTTAAAGTTTATTTAGTGGGTGTTTTGTTCTATAAATTAGTGTTTTGTTGTTGGGAATCGCTTTAAAAATTAGTGTTTATTTTTGTGGGGCTTTTAACAGGCCTAGGAATGTGACTTGTCATTGTGGAGAGAAATAATTCCATAATGTAGAGTTATGGTACTAGGTACTGGAATAGTGTTTCGAGTAGTTTAATATTTTTACTATCACATAAGCCAGATCCCAGTCTAGGTAAACACCATAAACAGTTTGCCTAACACCTTGATCTCACCCAACGGTGCCAAACGAGGTTAAGGTGGAGTTTGAGTGCGTAATCAGATTAGACGAGGGGATCTGATGTCTCTTTTTTATCGACCAAGAGGCAGCCACCACTCTCTCACGTTGCTCGAGATTCCTCGACGTTCTAAGGCATGGCCAGTACTTGGCATAGAGGGATACCTCGCTTGCCGAAGTCCTGTTGTACTCGAGAAGCGGGCAGTATTAAATACACATATATATAACCTCTATAAACATAATAGGGCGTCATACTCTCCGCTAATCCCTTGTCTTCGGACGCGGAGGGGGGTGACAAATACACAGGCTGTCAGGTTGCCATACATCAGTTTAGCCGGCTGAATTAATTACAGATAGAATAGGGCATACATTCTCATCTTTTAAACTGAGGTAAGGTTTAAAAATGAGCAGAGTAGGAAAATATCGGGATAGGATAGGGTAGAATCATACACACATTAGGGGAAGATAGGTTTAGGGGTGGTAGGACGACAGGGTTAATTTTATTCGTCATGAGTGGATAAATTTATGATTGGTCATATCTTAAAAGAGAAGTGTAGAGTTTGTGCGGTTGAGTGTGATATTCTTACGTGGTAACGTAATTTCACCTTTATTTTCATTGACTAAGGAAACAGTTTCGTTTCGGAGAAGGAAACAAAACTGTTATAGGGACCAGTGATAGGCTGAGCAAGTCGCTGTTGATCGTAGTTACGGGCAGAATAATACCCATATAACTACTAGCTATTTCATACATAATTATCTTAAGAATATTGCACATTCAACTACGGTAAATTCGATATTTCTAGTGACCATAAAATAGAGGTATCGGCGCGGCGTTATAATATATAAGGCTTAGGTAAATAAATTGCTTATATAATTACATTTTTACGCAGCACTATTAAAGTGAGATGTCTGATTAAGTTTGTTTCGGTATTTTCTTCTTACTCAGACCGTTAAGTACGAAATACTGGTAGATTCGTTCGTAGAGTCTTAAACTCATTAGGTAACTAGGTAGGTAAAGTTGGTTAGGCCATTCTATCCCCATCCGAAGCAAGAGAGTAGCATGTGTGAGTAAAGATTACTACACAACCCGTCGTTTAGAACTTTATTATAAAATATGAGTACATAGGTCAGTTAATATGCTATAAATATAAAAAAATGGATTTTATGATATAAAATCCAAAAGCTACGATCTTGCTTACACGAATGGATAATAGTTCGGTAGGGGACTTTCACAAAAACAATAAAAATATTTTAATATTCATACAATTAATTTCTTATTTGTTGGTCTAGGTTTCAGTAGGACGCCGGTAGGGTTAGGAATAAAAGAGTCTGAATCCAGATTTGCTACACATTAAAGTCTTAGGGTTATTCGGTTCACAACGTATTAGACGATCGTTTGGCCAATCAATTAATTAATTAGTTATTATTAAGTTCAATAAAATCGTTAATTTGTTTAAATAAAGTCTTAGGGTTAAATGGTATTCTTATGGGAAGGGTACATTTTGGTGCCGTGACCAGGATCTTCATATATTTACTAGTATAAAGTAGCCTTATGGCTACATTTTGCTGTCTGTGAGATGGAGTGTGTGCAATATCTGGATCTAGACTCTTTTCATTAGTCAATCAAACCAACAAATATTATCATTTATTGTTAGGATCATAGGTGTTGTTTATGATATTTAATGCCATTAATATATTAGTGAGGGTTTTCTTGAGTGACATGGGTGTCCATGAGTTGCGTTTGCTTCATTCATTCATTAACATCAGGACCGGACCATATGTATCATTGCCATGACATAGCAAAAATTGAATTTTCATTTTTCTGCCATTATGTTTTGCATCTGGAAATAAAATGAAAATAACATGTTAATGAAAAATGTCTGTCTACTTACATAATAGTACATTAAGAATAATATCTATAAGAATGCAGTGCAGTTCTGTAGAATTGGGGGCGCAGTTCTGTATTGTATGAAATTAATGTGAACAATTTCCAGTTAATAGCTTTTAATAGAATGTTGAGGAATGTTTTATGTAAGGTTAGACATTTATAAATAGGACAAAAATAGCCTTACAAATAAATAAAAGAATAAAAATCATCAAATTTTGGGGGCGCTTCGGGAAAACTGTCTAGTTTTAACTGTCATGACCATGCCTGATCAAACATGTAGGCAATACATTTGCTTGCCAGCATCAAGAATAATAGAAATGAAACACTATGTTACTACAGTAAGATATTGAGATCATAGTCACAAATATTTCATAAAAACAGATATATGTTAAATTATTCATTACCTAAGGAACTGCTCAGCTGTTTAGTATCGGATTCATTTTGTCTACATCTGCATTGGTTTTGCTTCAAGCAACGGTCATCTCGCCTATTTGCCATTAGATTGGATTCATCCAAGATGTGATCGTTTTGTAAGACATTATTTCGACAGGATCTGTGGAAAAGTTATCTTATTATTAGACCTTTTATCAATGATAAGAGTAGTGAGTCGCTAGCCTAGAAATAGTGATAGGTGATACCTAGATTATTGATACATATGACTATTAGTCAGTATTACTTTTAGGTTATTTGGTTGTAATGCGAATATCATCCGAGGATTGTAAGGAGATATGAGTAGTTTCATTCATAGGGAAAGTTGCTATATAACTATGAAACATTGTGGGTTTTGACAAAAGGATTTAAGTAAGTCGCTTACCTTATGGACGATGTAGATAAATGCTATGCATCATGTATCATGTATCACATATGTGACAGTCGCGTTCGTTGAACAATTGGTCCATTGTAGGGTTTTGCGTCAGTTTGTTCAACCAAACATAGCGTGATTTCACGTGTATACTTATTTATAGTTAATGAGTACGAAGAGAAACTGCAAAATAAACTAGCGTCTCAGTAGCGTTCTGACAAAACAAAACCGCCGTCCGTTAAGATTTTATGCACAGAATAGTGCAATACCAAGATTGTAAAGGGGCCTTTAAATGGCATGTCAATTAATTTATAGTATATTAAAAAAAAGGGTATTTATAGTAATCAGATGAATAAATGGAGAAATTTTGATGAAATTAATTTTAAATTTAGAAAAATTTAGTGTGTTATTAATTACTCAGTTCATTCAATGGCTTGAACGTGTATGGAGGTTTTAAATGGATCATGGCGACATCTATGTCAACACATTTGCAACTTATTGATTTGCAAATATCGGCTTCGATTTTTATTAGTCTTGTTTTAAAGATTCTTTTATACTTACAATGCCGCAACATACATTTATGGGTAAAGGAGAGTGGTTAGCTAATTATTAAGGGGTCTATGACGCCATTACTTCATTATAAGAGCATACAGATAGCTTTGTTTTGAGGGATGCAAAGAGATAACTAGAAATTTGTAAGAATGAAGGCATAATGAAGGATAAAGACTTTATGCAAAGTATTCTATGTTCTGGTTCGAACCCAGACGAAATAAGGCTTACTAACAATGACAGAACGAGGAAATGAGGAAAGGCAAAGGCGAAGTAAATTTTATTATCATACAGAAGTCTGATAGCATGCATACATTAGTACATTATTCACAGGCTTATATTTTATTAATTAAAATGACTAAGAATAACAAACATACGTTATATAAGTGAAATTTTATCAAGAGCTTGCATCTCATAATTCAAAAATCACAGCCATTTGAAAAACTCATTAGGTTATAGGTCTAAAAAAGTTTGTTTAAAATATTTTAGTATAAAGTTAACTGTTTAACAAGTACTAGTACATGATATAGTTTGTAACCTCATTATGAATTATAGTTATTTTAGAAATATATTTATAGGAAGACACTAATATCACACAAGCCTAAAATACAATATGAAGAGCAGAGGTTTAGATTAACAAGCAGAAAAGGAAAACTGAAATTTTGTTATCAGAGGCTGACTGGAATAGTTAATACATAGCTTCAACAATTCTATTTGCTAAGACAGGTTCAAATAGTTTCATGAGATTGGATATTTTAGAAGAAGCCTATCAAAACCCTGAAGAAATACAAGTCACACAGAGAGTGCAAGTCAAGCATTGCTTTCAGTAAAGAAAAGGTGGCCGAAGCGAGTCTTCTTGAAGAATCTCATGAAAATAGATGACAGTTATCTGGTTGAACCGGTGCGGGATGATGTCTTTTTTCACATGCTGGTTCAAGAGCTTCACGGGTGTATGGTAGACGTTTCATCACGGTGTCGTGCAGGCGTTTCTGAAAAACATAGATATAGATATTACTTTACGTATAATAAAATAAGCTTTAACAAAAGGTATTGAAATTGTAAACTATGAGATCATTTGGAATCATAAGTACTTTCTTGTAGGTAATTTTATTATCCATTCAGAAAACGATTAGGATCATCATCATCATCAAAAATCTTTAGAAAAGATAATGAAATTTAGTGTTTAATTATATCCTCATCATCATAATCAACTATACACAGAGACAGTAAGAATATATGTATACCGATTAGTTTGTTCTATATAAACAGTTTACTGACCTTAACAACATAGCAGTAAGCTAAGCTTTACAATGACATAAATGTCATTTAGTTGAGACGGAGCGTGAATTGTTTGCCAGGGCCGATTCCAGTTCGCTATATCCTTATGGTAGGGCTTCACTAAAGACTCTCAGGATGTCTGCGTGGTTAAATGATAATCAGCTTCTGGAAACAGAGAACACAAGGAGCCAATTATTTAGTTGACAGCATAAGAATGTATAATAACTGAAGAAATAATAAGTGGCTAGGACTATATAACAAAAAGAAAAAAATGCCTGGCATAATGTGCTTACAGGGGCAGATTTTGTTGATGTCGTGCGCTTTTGCTCACAGACATTTGTCAGGCGCTGCAGTTTTACATTATAATTATTTACGGGTGCTTATATAACAGGAATCCATATTAGTGCGCCGATTGGGTAGGAACAATGCAACATACATGAAAGGAGGCCTGTGCCAGCGGTGGGACATAAATAGATTGATTTATTATTCTATTTTTATTATTGGACTGAAGTTCATTCACATACATATCTACAGATGAAAGAAAACAATGATGTCCTGCGTATAACAATGATGCCCTGAGTTTTGTTAGGCATATGAGGAGCCAGGCACTTACTGATGTCGATACCATGTCGACATATACATGACTATATTAACAATTTAATGAGATGAAGAGTATGCCGAGCAGATGTGGGTCTTGCTCACGTTATGAAACGCACATAGTTGTTTAATTACATCAATGATAACATTATGAAGAAATAATACATATAATTACCTTTTATATCACATCACATTAGAAGAACGGCAAAGTCAAGTGAATAATCCAACAAGCCGGGCATCATGGCAGTGCCAGCATCTTGCTTCTTTCAAACAACTGAAAATTGAAACAAATAGAAGATTAATGTCAAGCGGGAACATCAAGAGCATTAGGTTATATTTATGATAGCAGATACAAGATATTATTTTTAGTAAAATAAAAATATATTTTGACAATTCGGGCGCTTAGCAAAATATTCACACTAAAAATTGAATTGAAATAATAGAATAATTTAAGATATATTATATATACATCTATGGGTCTACCATATGTACTTACAATTAGAATCATCCACATGTTTCATTGGAAAGAAATATGTCAATTTTGACTTGAACCAGTAGCGTCAGAAGCAGATTTCTCTTGGGCATCTTAGAACAATATATCCAGTTTCATTGTCAAGTCATCGATTGAAAAAGCAAGATCGCCATTATATTCCTGAGGACCATGAGAAGAAATTATGACATAAACATAATGAAGTGAAATGAAACATTATACTTAATTTCAAGAGCAGATTGAATCAGGATGAATAAACATTTTATAAAGGAATAGTCAAGGGTTATATTACAATATGTTAATTGCAGTTTACTTAGTTATTAATTATCAGTAAAAATAGAACTTAAGTCTTTAAATAGGGAAAACATTTCATAAGTTATAATTTGTAAATAAGTACAGCAAACACTAAAGTTGGATTTTATGGAACTATTTCTCATAACATTGACAGGTTTCATGGCACTTTATAACGGTTAAAATACTTATTCAGTTTCAGAGACAGAGTAGTACTTAGAGAGTTAAGGCCTGGTGAAGTTTGACTATAATAATGCAATGTGAAGGAACATAGATTGTACATACCTTAGAGAAAAATCATCCATATATGTAGCAAATAGGAGTTTCATATTGTAGTAGTAAATAATGTTGCTGAATATATTTCGTTTGACACGCACTTCGAAGATTAAGTTACTACACGACGTTTAGTGTTGACATTTGACAAGTTGACATTTTGACCACGTTGACAGTTGTTTGACAGCCACGCGACGCGTCAAAAAAAAGAACGAACTGATAATCATAGACTTTATAGAAGGAACTACGTAAAAATTGTAAATAATTTGTGTAACTAGTTTGTTTATTTTAGGTTTAGTTTAGTATAAACATTAATGTTTTGGTCGTTCTGTTTAAATAAATATAATTTCGTAAAAAGGTCCATAGACAATATTCACATAAATTAAAGAAATTATTTTTGTAGAATCATACTTTTATATTATTTATTAATTAAAGATTATAATTTTCATTAGTTAAACAGCTAATCAATAAATAATGCCACCGTAGTAGTATCGTAACTTAAAAATATCTATTCGGCAGTAGATCTCAGTATATCGATTATCTATGGTCAACATAAAAATTATTTTATGCAACGATAGATGGCGCAAGCGGTCACAGACTTACAATAAATTCTAACCCAAGAACCAATTGATAATTACCTTATTCTACAATAGATGGCGGAGTGATGCAGTTTATTACTTATAACATACAATAGTTAATGCTAAACTTGTGTTTATAGCAAAGTAGCTGAGAATATTAATTTAAATTATTACAAAAAAAAAGAAAGGCAAGACAAAGAGAACTTATTGTTTTAATGGAAAATTCATATTTGTGAATGAATAATGCAATCAGACAGTAAAGAAGCATGTTAGTGGATTTACTAGCAATTACAAGAGGTTATGAATTTCCGAACGAGGCAAACTTTACGTCAAAGTGACACAACAAGTATGACAGGACAGGAGGAATGGTCGGTGAGATTCAATAGTTAGAGGGAACTTTATTTTTGTTAATGAATTTCTGTTTTGGGACGGAATTAGTGAATAATCATATACTTTTCGAAGAAAGAATCACTCAGGAGCAATAAATTGTGTGATAGTGACAGTGTGTCAAAGGGAATCAGTGTGTAAATGATGCAATTTTGGTTATAAATTTGTTAAGAGTGTTAGTGGTTTTGTTGTGCTACTAAAGTTAAGGGAAACTTATTCCATACAATACGAGCTTGGAGCGAGTAAACTGTATGATGTTCTATCATGTTTCTGGAGACATGTAAGTTTAATTATACATTTCGTATCTAGTATAGTGCTATTCTAAAGGTAAAAAAAAACCAATCCTATGTGAAATTGATAGTAGTTCAATGACACTGAAAATGTTCTATGTGAAGGGATTGTAGATGGTAGAACATATCTTAAGAGTATAAATTATAATATGTACATAAAACAACAATATAGACATATATAGAAATGAAAGAGCTTACCTCATTATTTATGACAGTTGGACTGTGACAATACCAACCATCAGTAATTAATTTATATTTAATGTATAGTGGAGTAGTTGTGATTATATTTCATTGCAAAGTAAATAAACAAATTATTATGTAGTAATGAGCTATTTACTTTAAATAGACAGGGTGATTATAACCAGCTGCCTCGAGGGGAGGGTTACGTTTTTCAAGTGGATACTTTTGTATGGTGTTACAAATTAAGAAGGAGTTCTGTTTCGCAGGCTGTAGTCCGGACGGGTTCATGAGTTTTGGCATGTGTGATTGGGTTCTTTAGTTGTGGGGGCGGCTTAGGATATCAGACCTAAATATATAAAAAAGAACAGAAGCGAGGTTAAGGAAAAAATTATAATTTTCTTTATATTTTGTAATTTACAAAAAGTACATATATAAATATAATTTCATATTTTTATAATTGCGTTTAGAAATGTTAATAGATACTTGGTTGCAGGATGAGGGCTAGATAATGTCATATGTACATTAAATATTGTTTTCTAAATGTAATTATATTCTTTATCATTTGTTGAAACAAAATTTACAGTATGTAATTCAATCGATATATTGCAGATATATAGCAGTCATTCTGAGATTTAGACAAAGTATGGTAGGAATAAGGTTATACAAAATGTTTTAGGTATTTTGGTATACATCTGCTTTGAGATTATAAGGAGACAAATAGGATGAAGGGTTTTGTGATGCTTGGCGTGTGGAACAAGTGGTGCTTTTGAAAAAAAAAATAGAATAAAAGCAGTGGGAATGCGTTCATTATTCAAGTTCATGAACTTTGGATATCTATTTACAAATTATTTCCTAAATTAAAAGCAATGAACGGAAATAGACTCAAATTATTAATATTATTTACCATTAATACGATTGCTTTTGACATTCAGTAGTGGGGCGAGTAGATATATTAGCCTTACATTTTGCTATAATAAAATAAAAAGGGGCAGTAAATTGAAATATAATGAAAAACAGGTCACTCAGGTTTTTAAGATCAGAAATCGCTATTGAATGAATTCGCGGTTCCTAGCCATGAACACAAACATTGCCAGAGCGCTTAACACCATGGGCCCGCGTCCAAAACAGTAAATTGATTGTATAAAATAGACTAAGGAAGATAGAGGTATTTTTCTAATGATTACATGTCAAGGACATTGGCCGATTGTAGCAACCGAGTGGAAAAGCGAATGAGGAAGGGTGCATGTATGTATACTGAGTCATATACCGAGAAAAGACGAATGAAAGATGAGTTATGGAATTTGTGTGAAGATTTGAAGGGTGTTTTTGTGAAAAAGGGTTGTTACAAGAGGACACTTGTTGGAATGTAGTCAGCCTAGATTTGTTGGTTTTTGGGGGATCATAAAAGAAAAAAAAAACAAATTAGCCAGTAAAATGTTATCCGTAGGTTAAAATCGTTTTACGATTCGTCTCATTTTAATATGAGAACTTTTACTGACTACAACTGCACAGAAGCTAATGCTTATGAATGGGTATACACACCACGGGTTTGAAGAAGGATATTTGACATCAAATTGTATCAAAAATGGTATGTCAACGAACATTCATTTTTGAAATGTGAAGTAAGAAATTATAATTTAATGAATATTTTCATTTGAACTTTGGTATATTGTTAAGAAGTTACAATATTAGGGAAAAATTATAGTGGATTATTTGAAAAAAAAAAAGGTACGTTAATGCTAATGAAGGCATAAATATCGTAATGGTCACCCAGGGACTATTACAAAACGGCACATACATATACATATGTTCATCAGGAATCGTTTTGTAGAGTATTATACAAACTTAGATAATTATTAACAATTATCATGGTCGTATTTTTTAATTTTAATGTTCAAATATCTGATTCAAACTTGTGACACGCTCCAAGGAAACTTGATTGAAATAGTGTTATACTTGTGAGAGTTTTTCTCTGGTTTGTATGGAGAGTTTTTGTGGGATCATTCATATCCGAGCAATGTGGGTCGAGTCGGAGGATGCCCAGCCAGGTCCAAAGATTCAGTTTGATTCTACCAAAACAGATCATTAGGGTCTATCAGCCTCACAACCTGGTACTTCGGGCAAATTGGAGAGAGACTTTCGTGGGTTTTGTTAGTTTTCTTTTTCGAACCACTAACAATCAAGGAGTATTGGTCAAAGACATAACACACTCTTAATTTCGTACACGGGAGGGGGGGAAATGGGGGGGAGAAATGAATAGGTAACACCGACAAATCTAGGAGTTAGGGAAAAATAATAATAATATTAGAAATATATATATATATATATATATATATAGGAGTTCGAGAATTCTCGTGAATAACTAAAGTCATCCACTGCGTATTTCTCGTGGGGGCGTATGTACCGTGAAACAGGCATAGCCTAGTATTAGCCTAATTATTGAATGCTAAAAGGAATGAATTTAATCATACGTCAATTGTTACGAATAAAGAATATCCAATCAGTTACTTATTTTGATATCGAACCTAGTTGCTATGTAGATTTGATATTATTAGTTGGTAGGAAAAGTAGTCCATTCAAAAAGCAACTCTATCGACCAACGAATAGGTTTTCAATCACAATAATGGAGTCAGAAATATTATATTAACGAATAAACGGAACGTATTCACACGCATTTTGGGCGCTAGCCAATCACAGCGTAGCTCGCCATTGTAGCCGCGGGATTCGACCAATCACAGAGCGAATAGGAGGATAAAAATGACAAAAATCATAGAAAGGAGGAAAGGGATATAGAGGAAGAAAAGGACAGACATCTCAGAAATGATAATGAGGAGGAAAGAGATAGAAATCATAAAAAGGACGGCTGCATAAATAGGGAGACGACATTAGACGCGAGGCTTTTTGCATTTGATACTCGGACTGATTGGGTCTCCTGGCTGTGACTTTAAAGTTTATTTAGTGGGTGTTTTGTTCTATAAATTAGTGTTTTGTTGTTGGGAATCGCTTTAAAAATTAGTGTTTATTTTTGTGGGGCTTTTAACAGGCCTAGGAATGTGACTTGTCATTGTGGAGAGAAATAATTCCATAATGTAGAGTTATGGTACTAGGTACTGGAATAGTGTTTCGAGTAGTTTAATATTTTTACTATCACATAAGCCAGATCCCAGTCTAGGTAAACACCATAAACAGTTTGCCTAACACCTTGATCTCACCCAACGGTGCCAAACGAGGTTAAGGTGGAGTTTGAGTGCGTAATCAGATTAGACGAGGGGATCTGATGTCTCTTTTTTATCGACCAAGAGGCAGCCACCACTCTCTCACGTTGCTCGAGATTCCTCGACGTTCTAAGGCATGGCCAGTACTTGGCATAGAGGGATACCTCGCTTGCCGAAGTCCTGTTGTACTCGAGAAGCGGGCAGTATTAAATACACATATATATAACCTCTATAAACATAATAGGGCGTCATACTCTCCGCTAATCCCTTGTCTTCGGACGCGGAGGGGGGTGACAAATACACAGGCTGTCAGGTTGCCATACATCAGTTTAGCCGGCTGAATTAATTACAGATAGAATAGGGCATACATTCTCATCTTTTAAACTGAGGTAAGGTTTAAAAATGAGCAGAGTAGGAAAATATCGGGATAGGATAGGGTAGAATCATACACACATTAGGGGAAGATAGGTTTAGGGGTGGTAGGACGACAGGGTTAATTTTATTCGTCATGAGTGGATAAATTTATGATTGGTCATATCTTAAAAGAGAAGTGTAGAGTTTGTGCGGTTGAGTGTGATATTCTTACGTGGTAACGTAATTTCACCTTTATTTTCATTGACTAAGGAAACAGTTTCGTTTCGGAGAAGGAAACAAAACTGTTATAGGGACCAGTGATAGGCTGAGCAAGTCGCTGTTGATCGTAGTTACGGGCAGAATAATACCCATATAACTACTAGCTATTTCATACATAATTATCTTAAGAATATTGCACATTCAACTACGGTAAATTCGATATTTCTAGTGACCATAAAATAGAGGTATCGGCGCGGCGTTATAATATATAAGGCTTAGGTAAATAAATTGCTTATATAATTACATTTTTACGCAGCACTATTAAAGTGAGATGTCTGATTAAGTTTGTTTCGGTATTTTCTTCTTACTCAGACCGTTAAGTACGAAATACTGGTAGATTCGTTCGTAGAGTCTTAAACTCATTAGGTAACTAGGTAGGTAAAGTTGGTTAGGCCATTCTATCCCCATCCGAAGCAAGAGAGTAGCATGTGTGAGTAAAGATTACTACACAACCCGTCGTTTAGAACTTTATTATAAAATATGAGTACATAGGTCAGTTAATATGCTATAAATATAAAAAAATGGATTTTATGATATAAAATCCAAAAGCTACGATCTTGCTTACACGAATGGATAATAGTTCGGTAGGGGACTTTCACAAAAACAATAAAAATATTTTAATATTCATACAATTAATTTCTTATTTGTTGGTCTAGGTTTCAGTAGGACGCCGGTAGGGTTAGGAATAAAAGAGTCTGAATCCAGATTTGCTACACATTAAAGTCTTAGGGTTATTCGGTTCACAACGTATTAGACGATCGTTTGGCCAATCAATTAATTAATTAGTTATTATTAAGTTCAATAAAATCGTTAATTTGTTTAAATAAAGTCTTAGGGTTAAATGGTATTCTTATGGGAAGGGTACAGTACCTAGGTATACCTTATATCCGATAGTAACTTTTATGTCATCAAATATGATTAAGTGTGCCCGTCTCTATTATATTCTAATTAGCTCTATTTGGCCATTCCTATGAAAAGGTTAGGCAACCGTTTGGATTACAGCATTTTGAAGTTTATTGTACTTTTCACGTTTATCAACAAACGGGACGTGGGAGAAAACCACATTTTAGCCAATGAAAACAAAAGTTTACGGCCACGCACGACCAAAGATTTCCATGTTCGTGACAAAATTCGAGAATGCTAAAATTATTTCTGTCTACAAACGTCTGTTAGGATAAGCAAGCGATGTGAAATAATAAATTCTCGTCGCTAACATGCCCATCGGAGATTTCTCGTGTCGTTGTACGAATAATAGAAGGATTTTTACTTTTCATGCCTTTGTTTGGCTTAGAAGGTACATACCACATTATCTATCCCGTATTGTCTGTACTTAACTCTTTATAAATAGATGACCTAAATAACAATTAAATTAAAATGCTTCTCCATCCATACTAATATTATAAATGCGAAAGTCTGTCCGTTTGTCTGTCTGTCAGTCTGTCTGCCTGCCTGTCTGTTACCTCTTCACGCTTAAACTGCTGGACCGATTTAGATAAAATTTGGTATAGATATAGTTTGAGTCCCGGGGAAGGACATAGAATAGTTTTTAATCTCGAAAATCATTTCCTAAAGGGGGTGAAATGAGGGGTGATATTTTGTATGGAGCTGCGATATAAACGAGTCCCAAGCGGATGGAGTAGCGGGCAGAAGCTAGTTTATAATAAAAACTGATTCATTAATTGTTTATGATACTAATGAAAATGAATGACTACCTAGTACACAGGTCGCAATAAGACCAGTCCTTCATTTATATTATAATATACTTATTTATGTTAAAACTTTCGTACATACGTAGCAAAAACAATACGTGAAAGTCATTAACAGTTTGATAGCTCAACAAGATAGTTGCACAACAACTCAATTTGAATCGGGTCTCCGCTTATGTACAAAGTAACAGCCACCAGACAATATTGCTACTACAAGTGTTAGATATTAACACTTAATGCTTCTCGTCAGTGTTTTTTGACGGCAAATATATTATACTGTCAGTTGCAAGAGCGAGTAATATGAGCGATAGACAGCCGATAACTAGCTTTGGTGTTAAGCACCCTTTCTTTATTTTTTTCTTTATAACGTATAGTTAATGGACAATTATTTAACAGGAACAAAAATCCACAATTAGAAAACTGAAGTCTCTATACGACGGGTTTACAATGAAAGGACAAATTGCATTTTTTTCCATGCAATTGTTTTACGTCAATGAAAAAAAACAGATTTTTAAAAGGGTTTTTTTTATTTTCTATAATATTGTTTTCTTGAGTATTGTTCCAATATAGACACGTCTTTGGTTCATCAGTGGGTGTGTGCACCCACGTGACAGCACGGATTGATGCATTGCGGTTGAAACAATCGTCTAACAAGTTCTAGCCCGCGGATATTACGTTACAAAGTGCCTGAGGACGAAACAACAATACGAATTACTAAGACATAGTTAACAGCTTGCATCACCTAGGTTCTGGGGAATGTGGCTGTTTAAATCATTATTCCAAATGGCGTTGACTAGACTAATTAACAATTTTCCCGTTTTTTAGGGTTCCGTACCTCAAAAGGAAAAAACGGAACCCTTATAGGATCACTTTGTTGTCAGTCTGTTTGTCCCTTTATCTCGGGAACGCGTGGAGGTATCGAAACCCATATACTCAGGTCTACTGTCCCTTGAAGCTGTGAAAAAATCAAACTTCTAAGTTAACGTAAAATAAAACCGGCCAAGTGCGTGTCGGACCACGCAAAACGAAGGATTCCGTGCCTATTAAAAAGGTCGTATCGTCACAGAAATCTTACGGCACTTACGCCCTTTTCTATAGCGAAGGCAGTTTTTTAGCAATATCTCGAAAGGGGGGTGAAAGTTGGTATGGAGCTACGATATAAACGAAGTCCACGCGGACGGAGTCGTGGGCAGAAGCTAGTACTGACTGACATAAAAGAACTTGTTGAATAAAGGTTTTCAGAGAGAATTAGCGCCTGAGTGCGTCTGGTGTCGCTTTAATCAGGTTTTCAGAGAATTCGTGTAATAAGAGTTGAAGATTCGTCAAATTAAGCTTTCGAAAAGCTCGGTTCATGCAATAATATTTTTTATCAAACATTTCTACAACTACCCGAAGTAGGTACTCAAATTTATATTAAATCCAATCAATGAAATATAAAATGATATTAGACACTCGTCATTACCTTTTAACTTGCCCAGTCAGGTATTTTATGCGATGCGATTATCTATTTTATTTAATATTATGTATAATTACGTATTTGTAATTATAGATTTCACTGAAGTTAGAGTCATTAGCAGGTATAATAAAATAAACGTGGATGGTTATAAACGCAGACTGTGCACAGATTTAATATAATATTAGAACCGGTCAAGTGCGAGTCGGACTTTAGGTACTACTCGGCTAACTAGGTAGTTAACTGTCAACAGCAAAAGAAACTGATAAAATAGGGATAGGGTCCAAAATAATATATACAATAAATTGAATCAGATGTTACTGATTACAGAAGTACATAAACTCGTTACGTGTCATGTAGAGCTGGGATGTTTGGTGGCAGTGGCGTGAACAGAGCAGTGGAGTCGTTATTAAACTATAAATGATTTGATTGAATGAATGAATGAATGATCCATAAACATAAAATATATAACATAATAGCATTTACTTCGATTTGTGTAAGATTGTCCCTTAATATTTATTTATTATAATACGTTGTAAAATTTTCATATATTCAAGAACTTGAACAATTTGCTATTGGAATTAAAGTTTCAAAATCTTGCATACCTATTATCTTCATCTGATGTTAAACAGCTGTAAAGATATATGTAAAGGCATATATATATATATATATATATATATATATATATATATTGTTACAATCTGTTCCATATTAGCTGGAGTTATACGATGTCTCAATTTGTGAAAAACAGACAGAATGAAAACGTCAGTGAGATAAGAGTTATTTGAAGGGACTTGTTGTTAGTCAACCAAAAAGGTAAAATTATTTAATAAAATGTTTTATTAGATAACATTTTATTAAATAATTTTACCTTTAATAAGTTTTTACCATTCAGTCATTCGTTCAGTTATAAAAAAAGTATATAGCTATAATAAGTAAGTGCTCACAATTCACATTCATTTCCAATCTTGAAAACTAAGTGACTTGCCATTCAAACAGTTAAAGTCATGTTGGGGCTGGGCTGCATGACCTCGCAAGATCACCTCGGAATACAAGTCAACTCAGATGTTTGGTTAATCTCTGTGAATATTCGTTAGACAAACACGCGAAACTACTATAACACCGCTCGTGTCCGTCAACGGTTGAAATAAGTTCCTATTACTTCAGCTTGATATTTTGGAAATATTTTAAATAAATCCTTTTTATACTCTTCGACTTTAATGTTTGAATTAAGACTTCGTACACTAAACTACAACCACATACTTTTTTTCTATAGAGCTCCAACTCAACTGAAATAATTATTATACAACGCTTTAGACAACAAAAATAAATTCGACCAATCACGTGGCGCCTTTACTCAACTAAAATAATTTTGACCAATGGCACGTCACGTTGGCTACAGGTCTGTTATTCGCTACACGCTCATGCGCCTCACCCCATGCGTCACGCCTAACGAAACTAGACCTCTACCTACGCTTAGTTATTATACGAATCGCGGCGTCAAGATTATATTTGTGGGTGAGCGTTGAGGTGAGCTTTAAATAAGTTACAGAATAGGGGGGCAGTACAAAAGACGACGCCCGCCGTCGACGACGTTGAGCCGGCACCTCTCGTCGCCTAAACACGGTACTCGACTTTAAGAGCCCTTATTGTGTAACGATTATGTAAAATACTGTTTTAATTTCGCCGAATTATCATTTCGACAATTTAAAATTTTGACTTTCTTTTGTTCGTCACTTGGCACTTAGGTAAAATTGTTTAGGTACTCGCACCTAATTCATTGAAGTTTGCAGTACAGAGATAGTAATAAGTTATGACATCGTGTTTTATTATTTGGCTTTGACATATTGATTAGTCATTTCGTTTCTGTGTCCCGGTGTTGTTATGATCATATTCTTTGGAATAATTAAATGTTCAGTTAAAAATTACACTTCCGGTATAATTTATCTGGGGTGTCATACTAGAACATGTTTTGAAATATTGATTTAGATCATTTACTTTTGATGTTAACTGTACCTACCTATACAATGTATCCAACAGTCAACGTCAAGCCGCAAACGGGCGACATAACAGTTATTATTAAGAGAAAAAAAAAACCAAGTCCTTTTAAAAAAGCAAAAATTCCTTACACAAGATAAATTGAACTTTGAATTTCCTATGCCATATTAACAACATGCATCTCACACTCCTTTGAAAAAACACAAGGTTTTCTTCAATAACTAGCTTGTGTTATACCACTTTGAAATTCGGACTAAATGGCCATATTTTGAAGCTACTTGCCAAATTAGCGTAGTACCTACCTACATTTTTTTTCAGTACAGTCAGTTAAAGTTAGTTGGTCTAACGATTTTAAGTAGGTCTAATCTACATGTTTGGGGGAAAAAAACGTAATCTAATCCCAACATTTGGCATACTTTACGAAAGCGACTGACCTTCCAACCCAGAGAGAAAACTAGATCTTATTGGGATTAGATCGGCTTCCTCATGATGTTTTCCTTCATCGAAAAGCCACTGTTAAATATCAAATGATATTTCGTACATAAGTTTTTGAAAAAATCCAGTTTTACGAGCCGGAGTTCGAACCCACGACCTCCAGATTGAAAGTCGCGTGCCTTACCGCTCGGCTACAGTGGCTCTAATTTTCAAAATTAAAATAAAAGTCGAGTATACAACTTTCCGAAAAATGGCCCATTGACGTTGACTTTTGGGACACGTTGTATGTAAATAGTTCGCGCTTCACAGGAATCGAGTGTTGGAAGATTTACCACACTTAGGTAATTAAGAGACAAACGTAACTTCCCCATAGACCGACTAACGTTGCGGTCAGTTTAGCAATTTGAAATAAGTTTTTTTTTGTTGCCATTCTACCTACATTTACTCATTTTTTTACTAATGGCACAAAGTCATCCTCCTATATAACGTTATTCCCGGTAGTGCCATAATGCCCGGGGTCCGCTTTGACATCTAATCCCAAGATTTGGCACAGGCACTAGTTTTTACGAAAGATACTGCTATCTGACCTTCCAACGCAGAGGGAAAACTAATAGACCTTATTGGGATTAGACCGGTTTCCTGACGATGAAAACATAGTTGAAAAACTAACGGTAAATATTAACTATTGGCACTATAAGTATTTTCGTTAATTTACTGAATGTTTTTGAAATACTATCGAACTTACAAATATTTTTCGTGGCACTTGTAAACTTGGCCCATTTATTAGATTTACTTTTTGGAAATAGAAAAAAATTATTCGTGATAGACACGAAACGACAAACAGAAAACAAAAGAAACATGTCACGAAGAGGTCCGAACCCGAACTCGGCGTGATATTTATGTTAACCAATCACCATTGATCAGATTTCGGGGTAGGTAGGTACGTCATTGGTTTAACTCTAGGCAGTGTCGTGTCGTTCGTAGTAACATAACAAGTAACTTGTATTTTATGTGTGGCTGTGTATAAGAGTTTTTATACTTTAATATTTTTTCGCTAAGTATTCAATTTTGATCATAAATATTATATGTAATATTATGTGCGAATATGTAAATAAGAGTAGGTGCTAGAAGTTTAGTAATTCGAATGTCACTGCCTTTTCAAGTATATTTTTTATAACACTTATTTATTACATTTCATCACCTAGCGACGAAACTGAACTTCTCTTCAAAATTATCGTGGAACAGGCATGGAGCACGAATAAAATATAGTTTATTAAATGTGCGTCCGTACAACCTAAGTTTTATAGCACTTTGGCGGCATGATTTTACGATTGGCAGGTTTCATTTGCGTATTTCTATTAAGAATGATGACTGCTTAGAGATTAACGTGTATAATATAGATACCTATGTCGCGTTAAGGGTCGACCGATTCGGGAAGGGTATCCGATTTTGAGGGCTCTAAAATTAACTAAGCAAATATAAAAATATGTTAACTATTGGTGTCTCATTATGATTGGTACTATTTTTGAAATAATTATCAGCTTTGACAAAACCTATTTTTTATAGCGAGTTTCCTAAGTTTTACGCGGCCGACGAGGAAGCACATCACAGCCAGCTTCTCTTTTTCCTGGACATGTTGAATGCAAACATCTAAGCAACTCTGTCAGTTTGCCATTTTTGTGTGTAGGAAAAGAACTGTTTTCTAGAAAGGGGGGTTTTCATGTATGATTAAATGGAATTACAGCCTTGGCCAAAAGTATTGAGCACCCCACGATTTGCTTTGTAACTTAGAGATAAATGATTATTTTTCAATTTCATAAATACACAGGACGAAAAATTTAATAAGTGTTCGAACATGTGCAAATCATTAATATACATCATTTTGAAATTGCTATTTGCGTGTGAAAACTGAAGCTAGAAAAAGTCGGCTTTAACAATAAAGGTTTAATTATATATTTTTTTACGGATTTTCCCTAAACTTCAATAAATATGACGAATTTTTCCGATAGATACACAACTTTCTATTATAAAATATATAAATGCACCTTTTAAAGTTTGGCTTTTGTATGAAAAACGCATGGGTGCTCAACACTTTTGACCAAGGCTGTATAATACCGACGCATATGCGTAATACGGAGCTTGAATCAGCGGTAAAATACTATCGCGCATTATGTTCCGCAAGCTATCGTTAGCGAGATCTGAAGCGATTTGCGCAAATCCATTGAAATAACATTATATTATTTCAACTGATCCACATATATATGGTCGAGATAAATAGGTTACTGTTTTGGGAACAAGAGATGTAGAGTGGGTGCGCGGACGCAGCATGGGCGCACCTGGCGCAGGCGCGGGCCGATCATTAAAAATGTTTATTTAAAAATCCGACCGCTTAGCGCCCGTTAGTGCCATGTCAGAGTGAACCATTCCATAAAACTAGGAACTACCTAATATTTTTAGCTAAGCAACGCACGATTTTCAAAGATATACCGATATTATACGATACACAATTCACAGTAGATTTTATTATGATGCGTGTTGATCTCTATCGTTGATTGGCTCTTTATGTGTAACATTTGTTTCTAATAACTTCCGTACGTCATTCAGCATCTGGGTATTTGAATGCTTCTGATATGGTAGTTGTGTAAGAACCTACCATAATTACCATGGCATGCGACTTGCGACATGAAGCTATCCAATGCCCAACAACGTTAAAGGCCTGTCTATTTTCCTAAAGTGTCGGAGCACCGGGCCCGACGGATCGGGCTGTGCTTTTTAACAAAACATCAACAACTTTTCAACGATTGTACGCGTTAACGGCTTAGATATGCGTTTACAAAACAAAGACCTTTATTTATTTGTGTTACCATTATCCTTCTTCAATAGCAGGTATTTTATTCAATTACTTAAGGTTCGTCATCAGATTGCATCAATATCAAATCTGGGTTGCTCGATCAAAAATGCGAACAATAGATAGGTAGGTACATCGTAATATTTGTAATTATGTAATTTATGTGACATAATAATAGGCAGATAAAAAAACAATCGGTTCCGTAAAGTTGCTATGCTCTAAGCATCAGGCGCTCCATACAAAATACACAAAAAAAATGAGAATTTTCCCGTTACTTTGAATACTCAATCTTCTTAAAGGTTTTCCTGTAATCTTTAGGCAAGGAACTATTTTCCATATTTTTTTCAGAATTATAAGCCTAGTAGTTTCGGAGATAAGGGGGGATGGTCAATTTTCGTCTTTTTCCTAAATTACTTCAAATCTGTTTTTGCTAAAATTACAAAAAAATATATATACTATGAGATGCTTGCGACAACCGCTTTCAATTGATATGTCACACAATACAGTTCGCGAAACTTTTTTTTTTAATTTTCCAGTTTACCCCCAAAAGTGGCCCTCTTGTTCAGAATTGATTAATTTACTTTACGCGTCCATCTTTGGGTCACCAATTTATACATGTTTATCAAATTTCTCTCTCAAACTCAATCGGTCCAGTAGTTTCGGAATAAATCGGCTGTGACAGAAGACGGACAGACAGACGCACGAGTGAACCTATAAGGGTTCCGTTTTTTTCCTTTTGAGGTACGGAACGCTAAAAACCGTTACTTAACTGCTTGGAAAAAAATATCAACGTAACTAGGGAAAATATCAAATAGGTAAGAATATTTCCCTCTTAGAACGTCCATTCAGTCAAGCTTAGGGATATTAAATTGAACATAAATAGATATATCGTAGTGCTTTCTAAATTAGGAAGTCCTTATGGCACGTTAGTTTTTATAAAGAACTGAAATGAGTGTAGGTACCTAAGTGTCAAAAAGAAAGCGCAAGTATCGACTAAATAATCCTTAGATGTTTACTAAGCAGTAAAAGGCGCCTATAGAACGCACTAAAGTAAGACATAAAAAGTTTAAAAAGCTCTCAGTAGATCAAACAAAACTCAAGTTGGCGGTTGTCAGGCGGGCCGGTGTCGGGTGTCGGTCGGCGGGTCACATTCGTCCTAAATAATAAACACCAGATTGGTGTCAAAATGAACACATTTTATTATCCCATCAACCCGTAAACCCCGGTTCCTTGCAAACCGACTGTTTATTTTTAATAAATCTTCCGCGAAGGTTGAACGGTCTTTGATCTAGTAATCGAAGTTTTATGTTTTGCTTTGATTGTTATAAATTATTCGAATGCATTACAACTTGCAATTGTGTTGTGGTTTTTGGAATGTTTTATACAGATTTATGTTCCAATAAACCTATGGGTTTAGTGTTACCCTGAAATTCTGTTACATGTTATTTCCGTGCGCTCCGCGAATTGTAATTGCTAATCGGTCGGATAATATGTGTTCGCAGCGTTAACGAGTGTCGTGTTATAGCAATAGGTACCTACATGAAATATCATGTAATTTAAATAATATTTGCAATTATAGCCAGTTATAATGCTATTATTATTATACTTAACAGTTAACTTCCCTTTATTGCAGGTTTCTAAGACGGAACGCGAAATGACAGTTTGCTTGTACGGTAACATGATTTGTTTGTACCTAGATGTAATTTTAACGTAGGTACCTATATGAAAAATTCTGTACCTAAGCCATACAAGTTTTAAAGTAAAAAAAATATCTGATATATCTATACTAATATTATAAACAGGCTTTGTTAACCGACTTCAAAAAAAGGAGGAGGTTCTTAATTTGGTTGTATTTTTTTTCTTTTAATGTCTGTGACACATGAAGTGCCAAAGTGACCGGTCCTGTGCCATCCGCATCCAGCGGACTCCCGCGACCTTTACCAGGTCATCAGTCCACCTTGTGAGTGGCCTACCCACGCCGCGCCTTCCGGTACGTGGTCGCCACTTGAGAACCTTTCCGCCCCAACGTCCATCGATTCTACGTGCAATGTGCCCCTTAAGTTTAATGTTTAGTGTTAAGTGACTTAAGTGTAATGTATCCCACTGCCACTTAAGTTTAGCGATTCGGAGGGCTATATCGGTTACCTTGGTTCTGCTGCGGATAGCCCCATTTCTGATGCGATCACGCAGAGAAACTCAACATAGCCCTCTCTATTGCCCTTTGGGTGACTTTGAGCCTCATATTTATAGTCTTCCGTTTTCTGTATAACCTGACGGAGCGTGTGTATGAGGTCTACGGTACTAAAGCCTCTTCGGAAACCGGCTTGTTCGGGAGGCTGGAAGTCATCTAGCCTGCGTGCGAGACGATTTGTAACAACTGTCGAAGACAGCTTATAGACATGGCTCAGAAGTAAGACGGGTCGGTAGTTCTTCAGCAGAGTGTTGTCACCCTTTTTAAGGACCGGTTTTCCACCCGTCTTCAGGAGTTCGGCTGTTATTCCGTCTTTACCGGGTGCCTTATTGTTCTTGAGCTGTTTAAGAGCCGTTACAATCTCGTACAGGCTGATGTCCGGGATGTCGTCGGTATAGTGTCGGGTTATATATACTTATTGCTCGCCGACATGATGAAGTCAATCTCGTTTTTAGTTGCACCGTCGGGACGCATCCAGGTCCACTTTCTGTGCTCGAGCTTCTTGAAGAAGGTATTCATCATGTAGAGTCCCTCCTTATCCGAGAAGCCAGCCAGTATTAGGCTCCGGTGGTTCCGACTTCCAACTCCAAATTGCCCCACTCTCAGCTCTTTACCATCTCTCTTGTCTAGTTCTGCGTTGAAGTCCCCCATGACAACGGTGAAGTAGGCTTTGGAACTATGCATGACCTCCTCAGTAAACTGACTTCAGCAATACTTTTTTAACGTAAGTCGGATTTCATGCACTTTAATTTCATACCAACGATTCATAGTGCATGGAAAATTACTTACCGACATAAAATGTTTATTTTATAAGACAGATAGGTATCACAAGTCACTTGATGTAGCAAGTCACTACCTTTTTAGGGTTCCGGTACCTCAAAAGGAAAAAACGGAACCCTTATAGGAGCACTCGGTCTGTCACAGCCGATTTGCTCCGAAACTACTGGACCGATTGAGTTGAAATTTGGTACACATATGTAAATTGGTGACCCAAAGATGGACGCGTAAAGTAAATTAATGAATTCTGAACAAGGGGGCCACTTTTGGAAGGTAAACTGGAAAATTAAAAAAAAAAGTTACGCAAAGTGTAGTGTGTGACATATCAAATGAAAGGGGTTGTTGTAAGCATCTCAGTTTTTTTTTATAATTTTAGCAAAAATAGATTTGAAGTATTTTAGGAAATAAGATGAAAATTGACCATATCCGAAATTACTAGGCTTAAAATTCTGAAAAAAATATGGAAAACAATCTTTTGCCTAAAGATTACAGGAAAACCTATAAGAGGTTTGAGTATTCAAAGTAACGGGAAAATTCACAATATTTTTGTGTTTGTATGGAGCGCCTAATGATTAGAGAATAGGAATTTTACGGAACCCTCACCACGCGAGTTGAACTCGCACATGTGTCCGGTTTTGTGTATCCTAAAGCCGCTATAATACTACAAAAATGGCATAATTAAGCTATGTAAGTTGCCAGTATACGTACAGTCGATTTTTCATGTGATGGTCACCGTGAGCGACTTGAGTGGCGCCTAAACGACTTTTATATGACTAAAACGCCTATTTAAGTTGTATAAGTAGGCAGTATAGAGCCAATTCGTCATAATATAGTCACCGTGGTGATGATGATATAATCAATAAACAAATTATGTTGCGCTTAAACAATTTTTATATAACTGAAATGCGTATAAATGCCAATTAGGTTGCAATTATAGACCTTATCCGTTATGAGACAGTCACGGCGGTAATAATTAAGTGACCAATAAACAACTTATACTGCACTTACCCAACTTTAATATTGCTAAAACGCTGAGTAAAGTGCGCCCAAATCGGGTCGTACATAAGCGTAATTATTACGTTTATATGACTAATGTCAAGAGCTTAAATACTGAATATGTTACGTTGGCGCGATCATTATCTGACTAGATTTTGCTAGTTGGGTACTGACTCGTAATACTAACATACTCGTTCTGGCAGGCAAAAGGAATCTGCAACCGTTTTCGGGATAAGCAACACGCTGATATATATATATTATATCTACGCATCCGCCTTAACTTAAACGGAATCAAATTAACAACATCGTCCGCACACGCCGTATAAAATAAAGATGAATGCTTCGAGTTAAATTAATGATGTTTGCTTTAATAAAAATAGCGCAGCGTTAAGCGATCGGCGGTTAATCAACTTAAAAGGCTATTCAATAAAGACATCATGGAATTTGCATCGCAGATGCTCACTTAAAAAGTAAATTGCTTGAGGACGTAAGTGCTAAGTTATTTACGTACTTATAAGGATCTATAGATTTCACACAATCCGTCATATATACGAGAGAAAGCTCCAGGATTTAAATTACAAAAGAATATCATTCTGTTGTCTATGTAGGTACTTACCTTAATGCATTTGTAATAATTTGATTGTTTAATTTGTTAAATCATTATAAAGTTTAAATGTAATTTATGCCCGTATTGTATAATGACTTAATTAGGTTAAGTGCAAGCAGTAAGGGCGAGTGTGATGGGCACCTTTGCACCCGGAATGACACGGGGCGGGTTATTTGACTAAGTGTAGTTTTATTGACACTGTATTAAATTGTATTTAAACTGTATTGTACTATATATAGACTCTTTGTACCTTTGAACAAATAAAACTAATTATTGTTGTAATAAAACTAAATATTTAAATCTAATTTAAAACTAAAATAGTGTAATACCCAAAATGGGTGCATGTTAATACTGTTCACTCTATTTAACACCCTGTAAACACATATAAGCAATTAAATAAATAAATACTTATATACAGTTGGCGAAGGAATGATTCCCACAGTTCGCATTGAACCTAAATTGGCCAATCGCCACCATAATGAGGAACCGGTGCACCCATATCGGGGTAGTGTACGTAGGGACACGCCAAATTCGACTAGTTTTTTTTTGCTGCTTTAAATGCTGGCCTTAAATGTCACGAATCGCCGGCATCATTATATCTATTTAATAAAAACTATGTTGCATCATAAACAATTTGTGTTAACT
This sequence comes from Epinotia nisella, assembly GCA_932294315.1. Lineage (NCBI taxonomy): Eukaryota > Metazoa > Arthropoda > Insecta > Lepidoptera > Tortricidae > Epinotia > Epinotia nisella. Next base: position 16,558,932 of record OW028677.1, on the reverse strand, counting down.
AAGTTCAATATTTTTTACATGTTGATATACTTTGATTAGATTAGGATTTAGGACAGACACTAGGTACCTACCTAAGTCTATTGACGACCGCTTTAGCCTAGTTGGTAGTGACCCTGCCTCAGAAGCAAGAGGTTCTGGGTTCGAATCCCGGTAAGGGCATTTATTTGTGTGATGAGCACGAATATTTGTTCCTGAGTCATGGATGTTTTCTATGTATTTAAGTATGTATTTATCTATATAAGTATGTTTATCGTCATCTAGTACCCATAGTACAAGCTTTGCTTAGTTTGGGACTAGGTCGATTTGTGTAAAACTGTCCGCATATATTTATTTATTTATTTTATTATTATGATACATTACTTATGAAAAGTAAGTAGGTTAGGTACCTACCTACTTCTCTTTTCAAAGTTGTCACCAAATGAATTACTAGACTGGGATTTTCTTAGTTAATTACAAAATTACACTCACGTATGTACGCATTTCATACAGTGTTGAGTAGTTTCGCTGTTAGGATATTTAATCTTGTATTACACTAATAATTATATAGTAGAGCAATAGTAGACGAGCGATAAGGCACGCGACTCTCTTATTTTTACTAGATGAGGGCTCTTTCGGATACACTTCGAGCTAGTGGGATCTTTAGTGCATTTGCCCTCACCTTTATGCCTACTCCAAAGCTGGAGGTCGTGGGTTCAATAAACGGCTCGTACCACTGGGTTTTTTCAAAAAACTTATGTACGAAATATCATTTGATATTTAACAGTGGCTTTTCGGTGAAGGAAAACATCGTGAGGAAAATGGACTAATGGACAAGGTTTAGTTTTCCCTCTGGGTTGGAAGGACAGATGGCAGTCGCTTTCGTAAAACTTGTGCCTAATGTGCCTATGTCAAATCTTGGGATTAGGTGCTAACCGGTTGTGCCCCAAAAGGAGCGGACCCCGGGCTCCTTTAGGGCACAACCGGGAATAAACGCTAGGAGGATGACATACTAATATGTATATATTTATCTATATAAGTATGTTTATCCGTTGTCTAGTACCCATAGTACAGGCTTTGCCTAGTTTGGGACTAGATCAATTGGTGTGAATTGTCTCACTATATTTATTTATTTAATAAACTAATAATTATACGGTTAAACTCTCCTATTTTTTTTTTTTTTTTTTTTTGGCTTTGATATCGATATTTTATTATGTAAAACGGGTAGGTACAAATGAAAAATGAAGTTAACACAATAAGGTAGGTAAAAATATAAAGTCGAGGCTACTCTATGTGCGGGAGGGCAGCGCCGTCGTCGAAGCCGAGCCGTCTGGCTGCTGACTTGAAGCGGTGCCGTGTGCCGCGGATACACATACTTGCAGCACGTATAACAGCAATGCTGACTCTGGCTCTAAGCCAGCCAAGTATGGTGCTTAAAGACCGATTCCAACGTTCTGATATGGTTTCACCCATATGTTTGATAAAGGAAGACATTTGGGGCGCAAAGACGCCATCGACTGATGTGACGAGTGGGGTGAAAGTAGCATGTCGCGTTTCGCTGGCGTTAGAGTATTTTCTCTGTTTTTCGTCTTCGGCTGCTTTTAGGACAGATGTGACGGAACGTGGGAGGTAAGAAGGAGCGTCGGTGTCGACAACACGGATATCAAATAACGCCTCCCTCTGAGCATCCCATACGCCGCGGCAGGATAGGTCTGCACGTAGACCGCAGTCGTTTTCGGAAATGATTGGTTCTTTTGTTACGTTACCCCAGGTGTGTTGGCAAAGCTCACAAAAGAGATCTCTAATCTCGTTATGTCTCCTTGTGATAAGGCCGCCGGTTTTACAGCAGAGCGCGTGATCGATGTTGAAGTTGTTGTCGCCGCAGCCGTCGCATGACTGTGGCATGGAGTTTGGTAGTCTATGGTAACGTATTGATAGCGCATCTCTGAATTCTAATGGGGATAGGTCGAAGTGGTCTTTTTTTGTGGGGATAACTGAGAGCCAATTTGAGGACTTCGTTTTCATTTTGGATGCGATGGATCTTTCAATTGCCCTTTTCTTATTAGCGGTAAACTTTGCTAGGGTAGTTTCTAAGAGTTTGGGCTTCTTTTTCTTTGCGGCTTTCATCAAGGGCTTCTTTTTCTTTGCGGCCTTCTTTGCGTGCATCTTTTAGAGATGTATTGTGGTCAGATAGGACAATATGTTTTTTTTCTGTTAATGCCACCGTAAGGGCTGAGCAACCTTTCTTCGAAATTTCATAGTTTAGGTTGGTGGCATTAAAAGGGTTGGAAATTGCCAATCCGCCTTACTCTCCTATTAATTCGCACTACGGGCGACATGTGTCGAACCCTTCACGATAAGTGCTCTATAGCAGCCGCGTCGTCCCGAGTTTGTTTGAAATTATTTCTATAATTTGAAACATGACTCACAATAGTTTAAATTCAATCAATCTTGTATTTCTCTTTCCTCATGTTCACGTAGTGTATGGGCGTCATGTTCACAATATGCAGCCAGTTTACTATTGAACTTGACACAGAGCTGGGCACGAGTGTCACAGGCGGCGTAATGCGGAAACTCGCATTTGGGCCACGCGAATTGCTGGCGTTCTACAGCCGTTCGGAACTGCGGCCCACTTGCAATCCACGACCCACATACTTCACACCGAACTTTAATTAGACGCCAAATCAGTTGATGTTGCATTTGAACTGCATGTTCTTTTGTAAAATGTAGAGCAAAATGCGAAACTTCGTTTTCAGCTCAATTAGAAAACCCAGGAATGACCAACAACTTTTTTCAACTACATTGTGTTTTTAATTGCATGGATTGAGGAGCTTAGTTTTCCAGCGTTTCAATTGTATATTTAAAATTGGAGAATGCGATATAGCCTGCAAGGGCAAACAGCCCAGCAATAGGAGCCCCGCAGAGCGGACTTCCGTCAAGACTGTCGAAATACCAGGAGACTATACATTAATAGGAGGTTCTGATTGTGAAAATTGGAAAAAAGTCAAGGTTCTCCTATTAATGTATGGTCTCCTGGGATTTCGACAGTTATGACGGAGCCCCGCAGTGGGGCTCCTATTTCTGGTCTATTTGCCCTTCGGGCATCTGAAGATACCTAACGAACCGAACGTACCCTATTATATTAATTTTTAAAAATTTGTACATGCCTATATGACCGATGACGAGTCGATGAAAATTACCAATTAGGGAAACTGACGAAAATATTTTGTTGGTATTGACGAATTAGGGAAATTGACGAATTAACGAAAATGGCGAATCAGGGAACATGACAAGTAGTTCACTAACTCTTATTATTTGATGCAAATTTAAAAGAAATATCGTCAATCCACCAAGACACGGCTCACCCCTATTCACTCGGGATAACTCCTCGTCGTTGATCGAACGAAACCCCTTTTAAAAATTTAATATACTTCCTCTGCCCTGTATGTATATAAGAGTTGCATGCCTCTCTGTTAAGGACCACCCTAATTATTTTACGATTCGATGTGACACTACTGCAAGACATACAAGGGCTCAATACCGAAACCTATTATACCAGCCTCCATGCCAAACAGCCATTTATAAAAAGAATTGCTACAACATGTGCATACTACTCTATAACAACTTGCCTGATTGTATAGAATTAGAAAATAAGGTATTGTTTAATAGTAAATTGACAAAATGGCTGCAGGAGAAATGTTTTTATAGCGTAAACGATTTTTTGACATATGAGTAGGTAATTACCTATTTGTTTTTTGTGATGTCATTTGATTATTTTATTTTAATGAATTTATTGTATATCAAATATTGACAATTATACATTTATGACATAATAATTTGCACACTTGCATGCAGGTTGAATATGCCCGAACAATTTTAGCATAATGAGATCATGCTTTCACCATATTCTGGCAAATAAAGATATTTTGATTTGATTTGATTTTGATTTTGAACGATCTTGTTGCACTAGAGTCATACTAAAATCACCCCTTAATAGGGTGGTTAAAATTTACATTTCTAGGAAATACATTAATTAGTAAACGTACAACTTTTACTAATTGAATGTCTCTTTGTGAAATCAATTCGGCTGCGGACAACAGCGCTGATGAGTATTTCAAGGTGCATTTAATTAATATTCAGAATGAAATTTGTACACGAACGATTTCAATCCCTTCTGTATCAATAAAATTTACTTACATTTTATGTTTCATGGCGTAAAGTCGATGTCAAATATAAGTATGTTTACACTTTTGCAGCCGATTTAATTGTAATAAAGCTCTTGATCAAAATTTTAATTACCGCCACAATTGGTAATTTAAATTAGAGCGCAGTAAGAATTGGAAGTTGTAGAATGGAGTTACTTGTATTTGGTTTAAACCTAATTTATAGTTCGTTTTTTTTGCATTAGAAAGAAAAATAAAGCACGAGGTATTTTATATAAGACACTTTATGCCACACAACTGTCAAAGTATCCCAAACAGCCATTAAAAAAGACTTACCTTCTATAATTTTAAGAAGTGTTTTCATTATTTATATCTAAATAATACTTACAACAATATATATATTTTAAAAGTATTTATTTTTTGACTCTGGTATTTTAAATTCCGTTATTCAGTTCTTAATAAAAAACCTAAAGAAGAAGAGGTTTGAAAAGATCGGTTTGTTTTTTCGCTGTCGACATTGTCAAAATTGTCAATCGTATCACGTTCTTTTTCTTGTTTTCTTGGTACCTAATCAACAAATTGTTGAATTCAGATTACGAGATTATTATACTAGTATCTATTAGGGTTCCGTTCCTAAAAAACAAAAGGAACCCTTATAGGATCACTCGTGTGTCTGTCCGTCCGTCTGTCACAGCCGATTTGCTCCGAAACTACTGGACCGATTGAGTTGAAATTTGGTACACATATGTAAATTGGTGACCCAAAGATGGACGCGTAAAGTAAATTAATGAATTCTGAACATGGGGGCCACTTTTAGGGGGTAAACTGGAAAATTACATCTCAGTTTTTTTTATAATTTTAGCATTAACAGATTTGAAGTAATTTAGGAAAAAAAACGAAAATTGACCATCCCTCCTCTCTTATCTCCGAAACTACAAGGCTTAAAATTCTGAAAAAAATGTGGAAAATAGTTCCTTGCCTAAAGATTACAGGAAAACCTATAAGAAGTTTGAGTATTCAAAGTAACGGGAAAATTCTCAATATTTTACGGAACTTCCACCACGCGAGTTGAACTTGCACTTGTCCGATTTTTTAATTTTTTTATTAACATTAGGATTTAATTTTTCACTGTGTGTGGTGGCGTGCGGACCTGCGGACTGCGATGGACCAACCAGAGGCAGGCCCAAGTGGCTTGCAAAAAAGACCGACTCGTTCTCACCCGAACGTTGGGCCTTCACCAAAAGCAAAGAGACAGAAACAGAGTCCATTAATAACAAATGAGAAACGTATGGTGGTTAACTTTTTTACAAGTTGGTGTGTCTACTCGCTTGGTGAGGGTTCCGTATATAAAGACAAAAATATTGAGAATTTTCCCGTTACTTTCAATACTCAAACTTCTTATAGGTTTTCCTGTAATCTTTAGGCAAGGAACTATTTTCCATATTTTTTTCAGTATTTTAAGCCTAGTAATTTCGGATATAGGGGGGTGGAATAGTCAATTTTCATCTTTTTCCTAAATTACTTAAAATCTCTTTTTGCTAAAATTATTTAAAAAAATATCTGAGAATATTACAACCACCCCTTTCATTTGATATGTCACACAATACAGTTTACGAAACTTTTTTTTTAATTTTCCAGTTTACCTCCCAAAAGTGGGCCTTGAAATTTTTCAGTACTTCAGTACAACAGTACAGAATAAGCAGTCCCCAACCACACAGCGGCAGAACTATCAAGATGTAGCGGGAAAACCGGTGGGGCGGTTATCTCGTGCACATGCACTGGCATGGGGCCGAGGAGGAGATGTCTGGTAGGGCCCTTGACTAGATATTAGGAGTTGAACATACTTGAGTTCCTAAACTGCGGTGCGGAAGGCAAGAGGGAAATCACTACACTATCCCTCCCTATTATAGAGCAATTTATGGAAATTAACAGCAATGGTTCTTGACAATGCGGGCCGTGTCGGTCCGATCCGAGTACGGCAGTGTCAGGGGCAGGGCTGATTCGGTCGTTATCATGCGAAAATTGTTAAACATTACCCAGAGCAGATTTAGATACGGACCATATCTTACTATACAGCTCGCACAGATTTGGAATAAAAAACTCAAAAAGAAAGAACAAACCAGAGACTATTGATCTCACTAGACTTAAACATATAAATAATGTGACATGTAATAGTAAAGTGTAAGATATATATAAATTAGGTAAAAAGGTAGTGCAATAGAAGATTAATAAGATTGTAATTACTGATGAACATAGCTTAGAGACAAGATGGAATAATATACGTGCTATAATGACAGACACTGCAGATGAATGTTTATGAAAGGAAAAGATAGTAGGTACTCCGGAAAACATGGATTAGTTGTGAAATAATAGACTTGATGATAGAAAGACGAGAACTTAAACTTAAAAATAATAGTGACTGAAAGTTTGAATAAGTAGTTGGCAAATAGAATAACCACGTTGTGTAGAAACGCAAGAGAACAAGAAACAGAGGAAAAATGCGATAAGATAAAATTCTTAATTACGAAGAGGAAAATTAATCAAGCTTACCATATCATACGTCAATTAAAAAAATAAAATAAAATTACAAGTGCTGCCATACTAGATGAACAGAGAAATATTTTAAATAGCAAAGATGTTGTAGAGCGCTGGAAAAGATATATAGAGAAGTTATTTAAAGGAGAAGACTTAATTGACAGTACTATAGAAAAGGAAGGATTAGTTGAAGTAGATGCTGTTAATCCCCGCAATAATCAGAGAATAGATTAAAAATGCCCTGACCAGTTTACAAACTGGAAAAGCTGCTAGCAATGACAAGTTTTATGTAGAGTTCATAAAATACGCAAACTGTGATATACTTAAAGATTAAATTTATGAAATAGTTACTAAAATGTACTATATCGGGCACGTCCCTACTGATTTACACACTTCTAAAATAGTAACCTTACCTAATAAAGCAAATACTTTGAATAGAACACCAACTTTAATATCACAAGCAAGCAAAATACTACTCAAAATGATACAAAATAGAGATCTAACCGAAAATTATCTAGGACCTGCCTGACCAATATGGATTCAGACAGCATAAAGGGACAAGAGAAGCAATATTAGCCTTAAGCATTACTGACAGACTGATTTAATTATTAGATTTTTATTAGATTAAATAATAATAAATAAATAAATAATAGGGGACAATCTTACACAAAACGAACTAGCCTCATAGTAAGCTCAATAAGGCTCGTGTTATGGGTATACTAGACGACGATATATTTAAGATATATAAATAAAAATATCTGGGAAGGGAAGATAGAGGAAAAGAGGAAGAGAGGGAGACCAAGAAGATCTTTTACGGACCAAATCAAGGAAAAAGTAAATAGTGTGTCGTATCAGGATGTCAAGAACAAAGTTGAGGATAGAGAGGAAAGGAAATTGCTTCACCGAAAAGAGCTTAACTCTTAAATATATGATTGTAACGTATGTAACTAACCATATCGACGACCAAATAGCCTAGTGGTTAAAGAACCTGACTATGAAGCTTGAGGTCCCGGGTTCGATCCCCGGTCGGGGCAGATATTTGTATGATGAATAAGAATGTATAATATCTATTTAAGTATGTATTTAATTTATCTATATAAGTATGTTTATCTGTTGTGTAGTACCCATAGTACAGGCTTTGCCTTGATTGGGACTAGATCGATTGGTGTGAATTGTCCCACTATATTTATTTATATCCTGTCACACAACACCATCTAATGTCCTTTCGAATGTAATTTGACAAATATTTATATAGCTAAATTACAAGTAAACACGGTCTGAAAACGACGCCGCCTACGCTCTTACGAGCTAAAGTCTTAAGACAATCAAACAACTATTGTATTAGTGCAACTGTACCTTTGGTATTGATAACCAAGTTCTTCATTTTAAGCAGCTTACGGCGATTTAGCTTCTTAAATGTAATTAATTCTCTTTGTTTAAAGCTGCGGAGCCGACGTTCAATTTATGAACAGATTGCGCTGAGTGGCACGCATGGCTTTGTATGATTGATTCCACTTGATTGATTACTAAAACATGTAAGAAGGTAATATAATACGTGATGTTTTCTCATACGTGTAGGTAATGCCCTCCAAATGGTGGATCTTGATGGATTTCTTTCTTCGTTTGTAAATAGCTTAATTTTATGGTTGCATAATCTACATATGGTTACGTGCAAAATAATGTGTATTTCAATACATTAGAGGTAAGTATATGAGGTTGATTAGACATTGAATGTAAATTTGTAACATAACATGATGTATGATATATTAGAATGAAGTAATGTAGCAAAGTATAGTGAAAGTAAATAACTCCCGGTTGTGTCATAGTAAAAGCTAGCCAATATTCGCTATCCTTCTGGTGTAATAAGTAGTGACATCTCATGTAAAAACTAGTCTGTCAATTTATATTCTTACCATTTAGGGCTGGTTGTTACAAACCTTCGGTAACCCATCCGTTTATTGAAATCTGGTTGTACGGAAAGTTCAAGAGTTTTCGAAGGGATGACAATTGCCGGCAGAATATATGTTTACCGGTCTGTAAAATGCCCTGGGAGGGTTCCATCAACTACATTTTACATTATATAATTAATGTTATAAATAATTAGAACCATTGTTACATAATAAATAAATAAATGTAATAAATTCAAAATTGTACTTTTATTTGGGACTTAGACAAATGGGGCTTAAAAGTTCCTCGGTTGCAAGGGTGTTAAATTACGGCTATATTACTGCGGTGTGGCCGAATAGGGCAAATCCAATTTGGTTAGGTTCAATGCCACAAAACAGAGGCGTGCCTTTTCACTACTAAACAGAACCTTGGCTCTTACTTTTCAAAATGTTTACCCGTAACCAACCATCTACTCATTTGTATGAGTTTGAAACCAAACTTGACCTTCGGGTTCACTATTGAGACCAAAACGTGAATACTTACTTACCATTTATTCGCACGAAGCGATTTGCCTCGTCTTTCTTAATGCGAACTTCTGAGGAATAGAATTCTCTCCCGTCGTCTGTATTCCCCGACAATTACGATCTAGGTGTCTCCAAAGTAAGTTATTGCTGAACCAGTAAGCTTCATCTTAGACTTGTCGTCACTTACAATCAGGTGAAACTAGGATCACTGGCAAATAATAAAGAACTGGTTGACTTGGCGGTGGCACTGCCATGTTCCCAAATTACTTAAGCCACCTACTTCCTTTAATTTTGTCACTACAACAGTTGCCTCTTAATTTAATTTTCTATCTAAGTAGGTATCATTTAATCATAATGATAGCACATCATAGACGTGGGAAAGTAAATATTCTTTCTTGTCATTTAGTGTTGGTTTAGCTTATCTCTGTGTCATAATGTCATTACGTTTAATCACTCTCGTTTACAAATTTCTAAATGACGGTACTTAAATTAACTTTGTAGCAAAACATCATCATCAGTTTACAAAAAAATTAGTAAACAGGGTTAGAAATAAGTTAATACAGAGAAGAGATACAAAAAAACAAATGAACCATTATTCAATAGAGGAATTCTGTATCAGGGCCGGGATTAATACTATTTTATTTATTTGGAACCTTACTGACATTTATTTATTGCAATTATTATTTGACATACTGTTAGTTAAGTTTAAATGATTTTGATAATTTATAATATTATTTTATTGATTTGGAACCTTAGTGACATTTATTTATTACAATTATTATTTGACATACTCGTAGTTAAGTTCAAATGATTTTGATAACATATATGCTCTTGAAAATTGATATTTATAATCTAATTTATTGTTATAGAGTTAGTTTTTTGTTACTATTTTTACGATTAACATGTTTCAGACACAATGTATATTGTTAAATGAATAAATAAATGAAATGAATGAATTAAAACCGTGATAAAATAATTTGTTTCGATAAAGATAAGGAATAGAAATGATTTTAAATGGATGAATGGATTTGTTTTGTAGTAAACATAGTATGAACTACTTAAATGAATTATGACTTTATTACTTAGTACAAAGCGGATTACACAAATTAATTATTATATCACTGTTTAAACTCGCAAAATATCCTTCCCCACGCCCACGACCCATCATAATCATAAATTGAGCAAGTTATAGATAATACTAGCTTTTGCCCGCGGCTTCGCCTGCGTACTAAGAGTAATGTTAACTGTCTACAAAAAAGTTGCATCTCAGTTTCAGTCTTTTATATATTTAGATCGACTCTACATAGACTCTGTATATCGAACATAGACTCTACATATCGACTCTACATATCGACTATAAATATCGAATCTACATATCAACTCTACATATCGACTACATATCGACTCTACATATCGACTCTATATATCGACTCTACATATCGACTCTACATATCGACTCTACATATCGGCTCTACATATCGACTCTACATATCTGGACCCACATATAAAATTTCACCCCCTCTTTTGAGGGGTTGGGTGCAGATTTCCAAAAAAAAAATGATGCACGATTTTTTTGTTAGTAACAAATAGACAAATAGTACGCATACCAATTTTTAGCTTTCTACCTTGAAAATTGCGGAATGCTCCATACAAACTTCCACCCCCCATTTTGGGGAAGTGGGGGGTTAGAAAGAGACAAAAAGTAGCCTATGTCACTCTCCATCCCTTCAACTATCTCCACTTAAAAAAATCACGTCAATTCGACGCCCCGTTTTAGCGTGAAAGACGGACAAACAAACAAACAAACAAACAAATAAACAAACACATACACTTTCCCATTTATAATATTAGTATGGATTACAATCCACCTTTATTTAAACATGACGTTATCGAAAACAAATCTAATGCAATCGTGCTTGGAGATTTAAAAAATAAACAAAACCTAGAACAAACAATTGAAAACTAGGTATATCTAAAAGGATAACCTATAGTTCAGTCGGTACATTAATAGTCGATTAATTGTTGCCTATAAAGGTCAGAAATTGGACTGACGTGACTTAGTAAATATGTACTAGACTCTAATGAATTTGCCTCCTGTGTTTTTGTCTCCGGTCGGGGTGACTCGGCTGTTGAACTTGTTTTCGTCACTATCGATCTACATGATGAAGTAAGTGTAGTCGTATTGTCTTAGACAATTTGGATAAAATAATAAGGAAAATAAGATAAAAACCGTAGGTCGTTGACGGTGCTTCAGTTCAGTATTTAGGGAAAGTATAGTCGCCGAAAATATTATAATATTGTGTAGGTACGGTACCTACTCAATGAGCTCTGAGCTTTTTATTAGGGTTCCGTACCCAAAAAGTAAAAACAGGACCCTATTACTAAGACTCCGCAGTCCGTCCGTCTGTCTGTCTGTCCGTCTGTCACTAGGCTGTATCTCATGAACCGTGATAGTTAGACAGTTGAAATTTTCACAGATAATGTATTTCTGTTGCCGTAACTGTTGCTATAACAACAAATACTAAAACACAGAAAAAAATATTTAAGGTGGCTCCCATACAACAAGCGTGATTTTTTTTGCTCTATTTTATAGATACCTACTGGTAGGGAACCCTACGTGCGCGAGTCCGACTCGCACTTGGCCGGTTTTATCTATTACATATATCGTCATCTAGTACACATAGCACAAACCTTATTGAGCTTACCATGGGGCTAGTTCGATTTGTGTAAGATTGTCTCCTAATGTTTATTTATTTATTCATTAGTAAGATGACTGTAATAGGTCAGAACCTTTTTAAGAGTATAATAGTGTTCTTAGTAATAAGTAGTACAACTGTCTTACAGTTTCGTCCATAATTTTCTATAATTTTGGATCTCGTGTCTGGGAAATAACGCCTCAAAGAATGTACTACATGTTATTAGAGTTCACCATAAGTACATATCTATTTATGAATCCCTTAATAGGTATATGATTGCCGCAGCAGTTATTGGTTTTCATGGGTCACTTATCTTTCCAAATTATTTCAAATCGCTACAATGAAAATCAGCTGGCTGCAGCTACACTTATCCACACTCGTACGAGTAGATGTTTGTGTTAGTTGTGTTGTGATCCAAAATTAATCGCTGTTGGTAAGTGAAGACAGGATATCAATCTCAGCCTTAAATTTCGCATTCGAATTTTATTCCAATATGTTTTGCGCACTCGTTATAATAGAATTGCGATTGACCCCAGAGCTGCGCTCACTCATGTGGAAACGGAAAATATGAGCGTGAAACGTGTAACGCGTGGAATACGCCATTTGAATAGGTGACGAGTTCGCGATAACGAGGCAGGTGTGTTGATGCGAATACCACCATACTGTAAATTGAATACTTTGATTTGGGATGTTGCCGTGGCTACAAACCAAAGTGAGCGCCCTTGAGTTTGCCGCAATGTTTATTCGACTGTCGTCTAGCACTTAACGCCGACGTCGATATTGGCTATTTTTGCGCGATAGAACATGCGAAGAAACATCCACTCAGAAAAATTTAAAGCCACTACTTTTACGCCCGGCCGACATACGGACATTGTTATTTTTTTGCGTTTGTCGTGGGTCTCGTTGAGTAACACATTTGTTGTCATTTTCGAGATAATAGTTTTGTAATAGTCCGTAAGGGTAATATAATTACTTGTATTTTATACCACTTTTTGCCATGTTATGTTTTATCTAACACAGCTAACATAAAAATGTTTGTACTGATGTCGAGTGTGTGAAATGTGTCAAAAACGATGTCTTTATGACCTGGGGATAAGGGGTAAATTGGCGTGGTCTTGTGGGGCCATGTCCACGTGGTCCTGTCGCGAACAGTTGGTCAATCTGTTGGCCGGACTTGCGTGGTGTTGAGAGCATTCCGCAGTTTTTTTTTCATTTACAGCTTGCATAAAACGCACTATATTGCAGTTAGAGTGTTATTGACGTATAAGTTAGTCCGTACTTGGGCGACCAAAGAACTCGGTCCGGAACCCTAAAAAGCAGTTATGGGTGTTTAAATTTTTAGATTTCACTTTGCACAATAATAAATGGTTCCCAAAGGTTGACTGGAACAGAAAGCTTACGGCATTAAGCCCGCCGTTTGTACGATAAATACAAACGTTCTTCTTTTGTGCAATAAAGATTAAACTAAGAATAAACTAGTTTTAACGGTATTTTAACTAAAATAGGCTTGATGGACGTTTAGGAATATATAAAAGAAATCCATTAGGTACTTAGTATATATCTAATGATCTATCAATAAAATATTTTTCTGAAAATAACTTTAATGACATTGACAAACAAATGTTTTTCGGGACCTCAGAGCCCTCAGACGGTGTGTTTTTTTTTTCAAATTAAATCAAGTTTCGGTCAAAGGCAGCTATAATTTCGTTACATCGTAAATAATAGCCCAAATTAATTTCATTACACTATCATTAAAGTTATCGATGTCTACAGCCCACACCGTTTCGTACAGTTTCTAGTAAACAACAATATGTAAGATATATGGTATTTTTTCTCAATTCTCGGGTCTGTTACCGTACATAAATCGTATTGACCTCGAGGTCAAAATAATTCAATACCTCTCTCTTTGAAAAATTATCTTGTTAAAAGTCCCGGTAAGCTCTTACACCTGACTTTTTCGTATAAATCAAACAAATTGGTTGTAATTGTATATTTTAAAATGTAGGCGACGTCTACTCGCTTCGCAATCGTTAGGCTGATCAATCATAAATTTATAATGCATAGATTAAACTATCATAGCTACTAACCATAAACAAATTTAACGTTTAATGCCTTTCAAATAACATATTCATCACCTTGCTGCTTCATCATCTCATTCTGCCATCTCATCTCATTAAAATATATTACTGTAGAACTCTCGAGACTGGCTTCCTTTCAATTTCTTTTTAATCTCGAAAATCTGAATCGACATAAAAATCCATATAATTATTAATTATTGAACCTGCTCACCTGCTCACAAAATTTCACGAAAATCGGTTGAAAAATGCGACCTGTAGAGGAGAGCAGACGGACAAACGGACATACGCAAGAATTTTGGCCCAAGATCGTTTAATAATATGTTAGTCTTTAATATAACGAACCCTGGACGTGTTTCATAGTACGTCCATACTCAACGTGGGGGTTTGAATGCATTCGAGTTAGCTACACGTTAGGTAATGCCGTCGCATACCAGTCTCCCCACACGACGTTAACGTTACTACCATCATTAGCTCATGTTAGACATCGTTTATCAGAATTACAATGGCCGGTATCTACTCCACATAGTATAACGATTCTCGGGACTCAACGCAAAGACAGACGCACAGTGAAGACGTCTGTTATCTCGGGTTTTATCTTCGGAACGTGACCCCACTATCGGCCGCGCACGCCGCCCGCCCATCTCTGACTTCTTCTGAGAGACCAAGGCAAATAAATACTCCCAAGTGTATATTACCGAACGAAAACCATTAATTTAGAAACGCCGATCTGTCGTTCGATTGTTTACGATGCACGAGTCGGACCACCTTGTCCGTGTTATTAATTGATCAAGTGATTCTGATAAGCTTTTTGTTTATCTGTAAACGATTTAAAAGGATACAATGTATAAAAGAACGTAATTGAATTTCGAATAATTAAAAGTATCGACCTAATAAGGTTATTTGTTGGTCATTGCTCCGACAATTTTGACCAATTAGAATCGAAAAATTACGAGAACAATATTCCTTTGCTATTCCTCTAAAAAACGTGCAGGTCGATCAGCGGAGATCAAATGCAACTATTTGCGTATAAACATGCAAATAATTACAGAAAACCACCATCACTAATGAAAAAACCTCGACACGTGTTTCGCCTCTCTACGAGGCATCATCAGGAGATGCTGGCAGGAGATGTTGCTTGCGCCACGTCCACTGAGCAAAACCTCAAGCTCAAGGTTTATTTTTGGTACATCATCCCCAAAGAGTGCCAAAGTGACCGGTGCTGCGCCACCCGCATCCAGCGGACTCCCGCGACCTTTACCAGGTCGTCATCTTTTTTGTTACACGGAAACTTGGAAATATGATTTTTCTTATGGCACTAATTAGTTAGGTACCTACGTAAAGTAGGATAATAAATTAGCTTATTTATTTCTAAGTATGTAAGTAAACAATTGTAATAAAGAAGGAAGTCGAAGCATTCTCGATAAACTACAGGGAGGGACTAAGGCCAACACAGATAGAACTCTACCTATCACGGCCATGTTACGTGCTAATGCAAGTTGCTGAGCGGCTACAAACATCGTTCGTGTATCACTTTCTCTATCGCGCTTGCTAATTCGTGCGACAGAGCGGGTGATATACGAACGAAATTGGCGATTCGCGGCAGTTGCTCATCTCGATATTCTCGATGCATGATTCACGTTGAAACCTCTAGGACTACTACGTAGATCCCGACAGCTTCAGGAAGTTCAGAGTTCATCGATCATCTGAATTGTAGGTACTTTCTACCGGGTTAACATACTTTGGTAATTTAAATGTACTTATTATAAAAGTGGCATTATTATTTTTACTACCTATGCTCAATTCAGACTTCAGAGGGCCTACCGCGAAACGAAATTCGTTTTCGTTCGTGTATCTCCGTCTCTGTCGCTCGAACTAGCAAGTGCGACAGAGACGGAGATACACGAACGAAAACGAATTTCGTTTCGCGGTAGCGGCCCTGGCTCATCACGCCTTAGAGCATAATACATAACTCGAGTAGCCTTATGTCGTATTTGCGTACAAAAAAGTCTGCCGAATTTTGCGGGGTCGGGGAGAGCATCTTAATAGGATATTGAAACTCATTTATATATTAAAAGCTAGAAGTGAGTGGTTGAACGTTTATAATATCAAGTACTTACAGCAACTTGCGGGCATTTTTATGATCAGTGTTCTCTTGCGAGGTGATTTTGTGATCGATTGTGAAATTGTGTTTGTATGATTTTTTGCACATTGTGCAAGGTTTTTTACAGAGGGGTAAGTCATTAAAAGGCTACTCCAGTTATGTATGCTCTAAGCATCACGCTCATTCATTGTACGGGACGTATTTCAAAATGCATTTAGCTGCATTGAGTCGATATCGTACCTAGTAGTTTCTAATTAAATATATTGACGATAATAAATAAACAAAATAATTTTATAATACGTTCACGTTTACGATATTATTAGGATAAGCATTTTCTACTACTATGAAGTTTAAATAATAATGTAGCAAAGTATGGTTCCATTTTGAAATAGAGCGCAAGCTAATTAGAAATACCTACAACTAATAAATTAAATTAAATCGAACTCACGTTACAACTAAAATATCAATAGATTTTCCATTTATTCCTAAGGAAGGTGATATAAACAATACAGTAAAAGTACTTGTGGGTCGTTCTTCTTTTTTACCGACAATGAACCGAGGTTTTTTTGGTTTTTGAACTATCGAAAATTGTGGTTTTGAAGTGCGATTTAAAAAAAATGCATAGGTTTCCTTATTAGAACTAATTAAAGTTTCCTTTCTGGCCAATATAAATATTTATTTACGGTTGGTTTCTAAAAAAAAAACATGTGACAAAGTGGACTCTTTCAGTGGGGACAACATTTTGGTTTACCACTCTGTCACGGCATTCTACGAAAAACAAAAACATTTAAAAAAATGCTAGTTGGAGAAAGTGAAATATTAAATATCACTAATTAATAAAATAATATGGACGTTCATTCGAACATTATAAAGCCGTAAACATCATTACTCAAATGAGATGCCGTACTAAGACGAAGGACAGGCTATTGTCGGTCGAAAAGAAGAACGACCCTTGTACCTTATACTGGAGGCTCACCTCCACTTAACCTAATATCATTAGTGCTAATTTCTTTACACCTACCAACGTTCGATATAATTTTCATTAGCCCTAATAGTCGGATAACTAATATTGTATGGCATAATTATTTATTATTATTAATCATTTATTTCGAACCATAAGTCCATATACATATACAATCATATATACAAAATAAAGTTAATAAATTAATTAAAAATAAAATTTTAAAATTAAAATTACATTAAAATAAGTCAAATAAAATCATTAAAACAACACAATACAATCACTAGCATGTATGGAGTTCCTGCAGTGCTCCACCATCGGGCATTCCAACCTAATATCAACAATGGTGTTCAGGAGGCTGCTGTCACTGTCTCGCACACGGCGCATCAAAGAAAGTAACTCGTTTACGAATTATAGCCTGAAAACTATCAACTCTAGCCTCTGCAAACATACCTGATGCGCTGCACAAGCGAGGCAGCCCCAACAACATCCTGAAACCATTATTGTACTGGACGTTTCTTGTTTAGTAGGCGGTAGGATATAATATATCTACGAGGTGTGGGACAAGCTTTAACAGTAGTGATAGTAAAGTGAGCAGACACCGGACATGACCGCGAGGGGATCTGCGCGTGGGCACGTATCACCTACACGTCACAATAGTTTAACTCCGTAATGTGCATATTGCTGCCGCGTAGTCCAGGCTATATTTAGGTATACTGGTAACATTAGACTTTGACAGATTATTGTGGTTATCCTATTGGTTCGCACGTTGATTCAGGTGGCAGATGACAGCTGACAGAAAGATCCAGTTGGGCGGGCATTTTTTCGGAAGTTACGTCACACGACATATATTTTCGTTGGTGATACCGCAAAGTCTTTGATTCGAACACAAGTTATGAGACTTACGCAAATTTTGATGCTAGAGGTCTGAAAGCTTATATACGGACTCCTTGTTATAATTATAAATAATAAAATATATCTTTCAGGATTTTAGTAAATCATCCCTCACCATTTAAATTAGGGGATGGAAGTTTGTAGGGGTTTTCCCATTTAGTGGTACGCCTAAAAAATTAAAACCCTTAAAACTGGCTAGAAATTACCTTAAAAAAAGGAATGACATCCCACAAAACACATTACATGTAAAGCGATTGCCAAGACTCGTATAGCTTTTAGCGTTAAAAAGATATCAGATCGCAAGTAGCGTCAAGCTTCCTACTCCACACGGCTTAACTCTACCAGCCACGCTCTACAAATTCTATATCTTGGCTAAAAAGAATACTAGGTATAGATTGTAATAATCCCGTCATTTAATGTAATAGCTGAAATTAGATATATGTAAAGCTTTTATTTTAATAATATGACGTAACTCAGTTATCTTCAACTCCGTGTCTACGCGTAACAATTAAAAAAAAAACTTACCACCCTAGGGTAGAAAACGCTATTTTCAACCCGGCTATATACCCAAAGTCAACTTTCAAAACAGGACAGTTGAAAAGAGTATTTGTATGCCATTTGGTTAAAAATTCACAGACATTTTCGAAATTTTCCTTTAGATACTTGTAATGTTCTGATTCTAGGCAATGGGAACTACTGTAAAGGTTTTCATACCTAAACCTATAGAGTAGGTTATAATTTGTACAATGGTATAATTAGATTACCAAGTTCGCCGACTTCAAACGAATATTGTTGCTATAATTTGTAATGGTACTTTTAGAATTTCGTTACATTTCCCGATAGCAGAGGCGAGAGGTTAATAGAAGTTGTTAATGTTAACGAATCTAAATAACAACCATTATTACCTACAATTATTATCAACAAGTCCAAGTTACCCAATCTATGTCATGTATACATGGGTAAATGTTATCAAGAAAAACCGAAGGTCAATTAGGAACAAAAAACAATTTTTGATTTCTCAGAAAAACGATAAATGCCGCGTTTGTTATTCGTTAAAATAAACCTACTATAATCTTAACCTATTTAAGTATTAACCCTCTGTACAGAGTCCACGTCATAAATAATTGAATTTTTCAACTAATGCCATGGTAATAAGGAAAAAAATGTTTGATAGCTCATATATAGGGGAACCTGGGGATGTTGATCCCCCCTTTTGATTTTGAACTCTATTTTTTTTTACCGTATCGGAAAACTTTTAGGTCAAAAGATTCAGAATTTGTCTATTCATTGATAATTTGAATGAAAACAAGATTGTGCTACAATTTAAATCATTATTTAATGAGATACCATACTGTAGACATGTACCATGTGTCCGCTATGTAAGGGAGACTTGTTTACCCCTGATTGGGAGCCTTGGTCCCAGGGGGGAGCCATCTCCCAGATACGCGGTACACTTGGTAAATCGATCGAATCGAAGCAACGACGCCAAAACCGACATAGTATAACCTTTAAAAAGCGGTTACTGGAACAAATTCGGAATATAAAGGTTCCGATATTGAAACCGCTATTTTACAACCTAAGTAAAGAAGTCATATCGGTAACCAAATATAAAGGTTTTTTTCGGTTATGCAGTCCCTGTGTAGAACGGACGCTTAGCACCGCGGGTTTAAGAACACTGGTATTCGGGCGGGCGTTTAGCGGGAGCCCTAGTTAGAGCAACGGCATTCTTAATGGATTATTCGAGGATTTATTCGAATGAAATGAGAATAATTCATTCGTCATTCGAAAGTGTAGACGAATAAAATTTTCGCGGATAAATTATTCGCGAAACAATTCGGATAACGAATTATCCGAATAATGCCCTTCTTAGCCTACCCCTGAGTTAGCTTGCAAACCTTCACTACGAAGGATATCTATGGCTCGCCCTCAGTGACAATCATCACATTCCACCGTCCGTCATTTGCAAACTACTGTCTAGTACTGACTAGTCTACTATTGACTAGGTATCGATCATCCCCAGGTTCCCTCAAAGAAGATCCTTTACAAGTAACAGAAAACGAAAAGCATGCTAGTAACGACTCCGTTGTCGACGAACGCATATTTGAAATTAAATATCCTTAGAATACCTACTAAGAATATTTAACTGATCATGGATTTATTAAATAAGTATCCTTTCTTTGAACAATGTCCAACTCAAACATTACATTATTCAACGACATTATCAAGTTAAAATTACGGTACTTTATTACAACTAAATCTATAATATGAAAACATGAATGAAACTTCACAAATTTAGATATTTATCGTCATTTCTGTTTTAAAAAGCCATTCCCAAAGAGTGTTTCATCTCGTTTGTTCGTGCGCGGAAGATATAAACGTGTCTCTTACACAGAGGAAAGACAAAAATTACAATAATCCATGCATGCCCTTTAACTTTAGGTATTTCAGATAACTTTCTTTTATTTTTTTCGTGCAGAAAACCTGCAAACCGGGTATTCAATAATCGGAGGATGACTGGGTCTGGGTTATGTGGTATTTCTATTCTCTAAAAACTCCACGGCCGCCGACATCTGCGCTCTCAAGAGGAGGACTCCAGGATTTCATTCTGTACGCACTGAGGAGCCCCTCTCGCGCCTCGCCACGTTTGGCTTGTCCTAGGACAGAAAAGATGTTCGTCGCCTTCCCTGCCCACCCGGCCCCCGCCAGAAATACTGCGACTCTGATGACCCCCTTTAGTCGCCTTCTACGAGGCAGGGGAGACCGTAGACCTATTTTTCTCCGAGCCTACACGGTTAGATACTTCAGATACCTATTAGGTGTCGCATTGCACATAGTTTCTAGTGCTTAAAGTAAATTATATAGTTCTGCTCGAAGTGAGCCACTTTCAATGCAGTTAGAGATCCTTGTTAATAGAGAGATAACTTTGTTTACTTAAATATCACTTTATTGAAACAACCATTTAAAGAACAGCTATGATGAGAGGCGTATTTAAACGACGGAGGGTGAAACTTTCGATAACACAAACTACTCGGACGTTTAACATTTACATTCAACAAAGCAAATGTCGATTTCCAGAGGTAAGAGCAGATAAAGTAACATTTTTATTGGATATTTTCGTATTGAGCATTATTGTTGCAGTTTGCATATCAGTGAGCGTGAATTTATACGTATTTTATTGATGTTCGGGTTCCACACTTACAATGGCATCTCAATAATTTACCAAGAAATCTTACGGCGTGCGAGTTGTCGCTTGGTCGTATATTATCTTATTGGATAGGTTACATTGAAGTTAGAGACGACGATATTGCTTTATTGGAAATATTTTAACATAAAATACCCAGAGCTTAGGTAGGTAGTGCTGTTCATGTGCTAGGTAACAATAAAAGTGTCATTACTAGGTCAAATTAATTTCTCATTCTAGTTTCGACTTTTATTATGACTCTTTTAGGGCATTTCAATAATTCGTGTACCCAATTAGCGTGAGTTGTTTGCGGGCGTTTCTTATTTTGACGATTTTTTTGTTGTTCTCGGGCACCCGTTCGTTACTTTATTGACTTGGAAAAACTCTACCGCCCTATTCTAGCGCCCCCCCCCCCTATTTTTTTATTTTTTTTTATTTTTAGATTTTTCCTACGCTTACACACAATTACCGAGCTGGATTCCAAATTTCATCCTTCTAGGTCATCTGGAAGTTGGTTAGGTTTAGGTACTATATGTCATTCAATATTAAAATTTACGACTTTTTGACCTTCATATCTTTATAACCGTTTGAGCTAGCTTCATGAAATTTGGGCTTCTAGGTGACCTTATGGATATAATTAAACACACGTAGTTTTATGTGTTTACTTTAAAGAGGTTTTGAGTTATAGAAGGGTCGAAAGTGGCACCAAGTGGTTCGTTTAATGATACACTTGGCGCTGGCTAGCCAGTCCTTTGCTTGAACTTGGCTTGACACGCTGCCGCGTGTCTAGATATTTTTTAATTGACCACAGCTTTGTTCTATTAATTGTTTTACTACCAATTTCAAATGTTAAAATACTTAATTCTAATGATATCAACAAGAGAAAAAAAACGTTTTTGTAACCTTTTTTAAGATTCTCCTTGGGCAGTAGCTACCCTAAAATATACCTAAATCTAAAATAAATACAGTAGTGTTTTCTCAAGTCACTTAACGAAACGAACGGGTGGAAAGAAACAAAAAAATCGTCAAAATAAGAAGCACCCTAATATACGTTATACAACTTTATCTTATATAGGTACTACTACTAAATCATAAGTTACTTGCGATAGATTTAATAAACACGAGTGACTAGCCACCGTTCAATACTAAAAGAGAACTTTATTCACATATAATAGAATTCGTTTTAGTATGAGCTTTTAATTACTGGCCATCGTTCAATAACTGGCCACGTTATACTAAATTGAATTCTATGAAAGGTTAATAGAGTTAATTTTTACTATCAGGTGGCCAGTTATTGAACGGGCCACCGTTACTGGCGATTTACCCTATTATTTTCTGATATGCTAAATTACAAATGATTGTCATGGATTAAACACCACACACTTCATCCACAAAATTGAAGCAAAAGTGGGCATAGTTTAAAGAAATAAGTCAATCCCAAAATACGTACCAAGCTTAAAGGAGTGATTAATATTATAAAATAAGAATATAAGATAGTTCGTAATGTGTGTTGTTATAATATTAAGTATGGCCATTTGAAATATTCCACGATAATGTATTTATTCATAACCAGTGATTGGCGACCGGTAGCAATTTTTCGACGAAAGTATAACATGGATATGATTCTATTAAAATTTCGTGCACAATTTATATATTAAAAATGTATGCAGCTTTATTATTGAGGTTTTAACATGTCTATTATGATTATGAAGTACAGGCCACTTATAGTTCTATCCAACGAATGTGTTTACGTCAACTCATGTCTTGCACTTGTCTCATTGACGTTCCTAATATTATTTTACACATCAATAGTACCTTTGCATCGAGATAACTGAACATTATTTAAATTCAGTGAGTTTTTAACAATATACTTTTTATGTTACATGGCAAACACCTAAGACTCAATATTGAACAACAAAAATCACAATTAAATAAGAAAACAAACCGACTTAAAATGAAATTCAATAATACTAAATGCTAAACGAAAAATTTAAAACTAATTACAAAAAAAAATAGACCGTCTAAAAGTTCTGCCTGCGGCATGGTTATGGTTTTATTTTTAACAACACAGATTTATCCATATTGGTCATTACGTTTGATGTTAAAGAGGCATAATAACGTGAGGCCTAAGTATTTTGACTACCTATATGTTTGTGTGTGCAGTGTGCATTATAATTGCTATTGTGTACGTTAAATGTATTAAAACAGGCATTTAACAGATACACCTAACTACAGTGCATATTTTTACTTTTACTATACTACCTAACTACTACTACTACTACCTACCTATGAAAAGTGAGTGTCACGTTAAGAAAACCGCGTGCGTTTTGGCCACGCGCAGTGTAAGATTCCGTAGTATGCCGTCCGACAAATCTTGCTCTCACAAGTACGTTTTCGAACGAGGGAGCGAAGCGATCGAAGTTCTATGCTGAAGCATAGAACTTCGTTCGCTTAAGCTGAAGCTTGGGCCGAAAATCGTTTGTATGTCCGGTGTCCGTCACGATGTCACGCTGTCCAGCTGGTCTCCTCTACGGGTCGCATTCTCGTAAAATTTTGGGAGTTTTTTTTGTCGTCACTTTTTCGAAATTAAAAAAATATATACTTGTAATAGTCTTGCAGAGTATGGAGGTGTCAGAAATCGGCCAATAATAGTTGGCAGGGTCTGTCCGACTACCCTTTTTAGGCACGGGTTGCACCTTAGCCAGCTTCCAAGGTAAGGGAACTACACCCGTAGGCGAGTCCGAACCAAAGACAGTTCACCTGCACAGTTTCGTAGAACAACGGCAGAAATTCCATCAGGCCCACTAGCTTTATTTACATCTAGTAATAATAAATAAATAATGAAAATATTTTATTCATCCACAATTGTTACAAATTTCAAAATAACAGTTGATGCCTCTTTTTAAGTAAATTATAGGTACCTCGTTACCTGTGTGAAGTTTGTTCATCGCTCTTCTTTAATCAGTAGGTACCTACAATACAATTGTAAATAATAATAATTAAGAGAATAAGACATATACAACTTTAATTTACTTTAAAAACAAAGTATTAACCGACTTCAATTTCCTTTCCAGTTTACCACATGGACTGTTTTCCGAGAGTAAATACGTAGATTATTACAGACGAATACCATACTTGGCATTTAGGACTTCATTAGTTGTTATTTCAATGGAATCATATCAGAATCAGTAACGTACTCGTACAGTTTTAAGTACGAGTTCCATAAGGCTTCATCAAATTTGATTTGACTTGGCCAGTATTTATCAGAATTAAAAAAAAAATATATATATATATATATATATATATATATGTTGAATAACTTTATAAAATGACTGATGTAATGAAAACTGGTCAAGTCAACTCTAACCTACTTTAAGATCTCACATTTTTAAATAACAGCAATTGTTATAGGTATCCAATAAAGCAAAGAAATAGAGTTTAATACTTGTTCATAATGTTATTTTGTTCCTATAAATACATATTTGGATTTTGCATAACTTGGCACTCATTTAGATCTCCATTCTTTTTGCGGCGAAGCCCACAGCCAAGCATAATTTTTGTATTGAACTTGGCTCTCCTTTTTTACATTTATGTTTTTGGTGGGATACATACTTATCTCAATGACAGTAGGGTCGATGTCAAGATGAGCGTGCGTTATGTTATGAATTTGAAATTTGCATAAATCACTAGGTAAAAACAACTAGGTACGTTTAGATTGAGTCGTAGAAGAAAAAATACAGTTGTACAGTCAAGTGCAAAAATATGGGTGCTTGCATACCTACAGCTATACAGATGTGCAAGTTGGGGAAAGAAACTTCACGGCCTTTTTTAGAAAGGAAGTTATACACGTATTTAAAAAAGTTTCCGTTATATGAAACTCCCTATAGGACATTTTGGGAAATTACCAACATCTTTCCTTTACATTGGGAAAATTTCGTAATTTTTGAAACTTTCCGTCGCCTCTTACATACAGTACATACAACTTAGGTACTCAAAAAATATTTCACACATGGATCTTATCTTATGTAGGTGACTTAAGATTTCGGTACCTACCTACATCTTTAAGAGAGGAATAATTTGGTACATATTTTGGTACATGACTGTACTCATGTACCAAAATATAGAAAATGTCGTAATTTTTTTATTGAAATGAGATCTTTTTTAATAAACCGTTGTAAACTTTTTCACTTTGACTTAAATTCTTTACGACTCGCATAGATAATGATTTTTTTCATTAAATCACATTAATAATTAAGTAAGATGTAGAAGATTGATGAGGGACACTTATATATGTAGGTATTATTTTCAATACTTATTATGTAAAATTTCGTTAAACTCTTGAAAAAATACCTAATCGTGATTATATATGAAAAAAATAGTTCACTCTAGCTTTTAAGTTATCTAATTCTTCTTATAATTAAACATGTTTTTTTATCAATGTTTACTCACCCTGGTGCGCTTTATTTTCGGCTTTTCCGATACGAGGGGGTTCCGTCGTCCCATGTTAACCCCTGGGCTCGTTCAAAATCCAATTAAACAATACGAAAGTCTTCCACAAATCCCGAAAAGTCACTAGAATTCACTGTGCATAAATCACTATCACACATCCATACGGTAGCTTTTATCAGTATACGCATTTTAGGGTAAGTAATTTAGTTTATCGGGAAAACTTTTGGCCAAAAAGTTGGCCACGGTGTGTAAACACAGTCAGTTGTCACAGATAACGGTTGTTTTACAAATGTTCACTAGCGGAAAATGTTTTCAGCAAGTTTTCGCGTGCGTCGTGCGGGAGGCGTCCCGCGGCGGATCCAGCGTAGTGGCGAGTGGGCATATCCCGCACATCTCAGCCGCCTTCTACACTCTACGCGCCACCGCGCCAGCCCCGCCCGCGCGCCTCCCGGTAAACATCTCGAATTAAATCCCTTGCTTACCCCTCATTATGATAAAGGGGTCGTTGGAGATCATTTGTAACGCGTTCATCTTTTGTTTGTAAACAACTTTTGTCAAATGTGGAGATTAATATAAGTGGTCTTTAAGTTAAAATGTAATTTGTTGGGTGTAGAAATAGTGCTACTAGTCTAGTTATTCATTGGTAATCTAATGCATTTCATTTATCAAGTAAGTATAGTCGAGTTCTAAAATATGTGCACGGACAGGCAGAGTTATCAAAAATATGTGAACATGACTTTATTGTCAAGGGCATAATGTTGCTCAAATATTTTTGAACCTTTGGGAACGTACATTTATGAACTCGACTGTACTAACTCCATATTCACTCACAAACTTGAAAAAAAGTAATTAACCAAAAAAATATGAACTAAATAGGTATTCATTCTATATATACTGTGTATCTGTCAATCTGTGTATCTGTCTGTGGTATCGTAGCTCCCAAACGGATGGACCGATTGGAATGGGTTTTTTTTGTGTCATAGATAATTTAAACCCGAGTGTTCTTAGCCATGTTTTATCAAAATCGGTTCAGCCGTTTTCGAGATATTGAACTTTGAAATGAAAAAATCGGGGGTTTTTCAACTTAAGTTGTAGTTGATATCTTTTTCAATACATATTTTTGCACTTGACTAAACGCTAAGGCAGCTTTCATGCGAAGGAAAATCGCAGACATCAGACAAATGACAGCGCTGGCAATTTAAAATCATGAAACAAACAATTGTATCTGTACTGTACCTACATGTGTAGGTGGTAATATGAGTAACAAGAAAAAAATAGTAGGCGTTAAAAAATAGGACACCTATTTCTCAATTGTAATCAGTAGTTCTCATATCATTCTTACTAAACACTACACTAAATTTCCTAATTAGAATGAAGATACCCTTTTTATGTGAAAACGCTCCGCCTCGCCGGTGACCTCGTGGGCCAGATATAGAGAAGTTTTAGCCAAATTATAATTTATAGCAACAGAAACTAGTTTCCAACCTAGATATGGCGGATCCCATTGTGTATAAAAAGTTCCATGTACAATACAATACAATACAAGTACTCTTTATTGCACACCTCACACAAACAAAGCAGTTACAGAGAGAAACAATACAATAACATGTAGGTAGAGGTAGACAACAGGCGGTCTTATCGCTGAAGAGCGATCTCTTCCAGTAAAACTAGATTATGCAGTAGGTGGTGCAGAGATTATTATCAATCAAAAATCAAGAAATTATAAAAATAAACGTACATAAATACCTCTATATATAAACATACACACACAATCATACATATATACAAATAACACAAACACAAATATAATGATACATAAACAGTCAGCCAAAAATACAATCAGGGTTAGGGGAGAGACAAATAATGTTCTTTAAGAAGGGATTTGAGGTTGCCGATAGATTTTGCTTGTCTGATGTCAAGAGGGAGAGAGTTCCACAGTCGGATAGAATTAATAGTGAACGAACTATTGTAAAATTTGGTAGATGATGAAGGCACAGTTAATAGCAAATTGTTAGAACATCTAACAATTTGCTAATGCATGTAATTCGAGTATACCGTTTTAAAATGAGAAGAAACTACGTTTGTATGGAGAATCGACTTGAGTCGACCGTGCTGGGGACTCTTAATGTTCTAAGACCCCTAAGTGGCGTAGAGAGGGCACAGAAAACCCCCATCCCGTGAATCCCGTTCTGTCTTGAACTTCGCGTTTGATTTGGCTAAAGATCTTCCCATCGCCCTTCACTTCTACCAGGACTGAGCGTTTCCAAGTTTGTTTGGGGCGGCCACGTTTTCGCCTTCCTTGGCGGTTCCCGTCCAGACTCCAGAGCCTGTTTCGGGATATGTACGGGTTCCCTACGGAGTGTGTGACGACCCACCCAGTTCCGCTTCCGACGTCTAATTTGTAGGTCGATTTGTGTTTCGCGGCATTTGTTCAGAGAAGCCTTTTTTCGCTCGTTCCCTAAATATCAGAATTGCAAAATACTAGATTGCCGATTTACCCGATTTCTAAAATAGCAAATTCCCAAAATACCAGACTTTTCTTGTAACTGTGTTTCTGTATATCGGATTGCCATTGCAACTTGTTCTCAATACACTATGTTCCATTTAAAACTGAATTCCCATAATACCAGATAATGAAAACACCAGGCTCGCAAAACACAATGTACTTGAAACACCTAGTTTCTTAATATACCAGATACTCAATATACCAGAATGCCAGTTTATTTAATTTTCAATACACAAGATGCTGATTAAACTTGATTTCCGAATGCCTAATTTCCTAAAAGACCAGGTTTTTACTTTAGTAGATTACATAAGTACAGATAGACAATTAAACCAATAGGCTTGTGTCCTAATTTTTTTTTACGATGCCATTCGAACCAGTTTTTGGTGTGGAACAAATGTTTGTATGGGAGTAAGTACAATTAAAGAACATAAATACCCAAAAAAATGAGTTAAAGACGGACCTCGCTGGCGGTAGCCGAAAACGTTCTATACCGATTAACATTGAATCATGACGTCACAGTGTAGTATTTGTATTAATCGTTATATGGAAAATCAAGTAAATTGCTGTTTCGGTTGCGAAATACTGCGTTTAGGACCATAGTTGTCGTACAATTTTGTTTCTATAAAAACGTAAGGATTCTATTGGTAGCTTTAAATTTACTTTTGGACAATAAAAAAAATGCATATTTTTTGTAAACTTTCAAGGGCCATATCTTTTTATGATTTTAATTATATTTCGTAATTTATACTTAATTACATTAATTCGAAGGTTTACTATCCATTTAGAAACACTGCGCTATCAATTTTAACATGAGGAAACAACCCAATTATAAACATCAAAGTTTTATTGTAAACATTTTATAACTTAGTTTACTTTATCAAACCAGTTTTTCAATAAAAGAAAGAAGGTAAGTTAAGAAAAAAAACAAATTAGCGTTTCTTGGTGAAAAAAATAAACAAATGTTTCTTCGTCAATCTAGCTCTAAATGTAAATATTACCATTGATCGGAATCAGGTAGTGCCAAAATACCTACGGCGTGTGTACGGCGTAACATAGAGTGGTTAAACAGCAACAAAATATTTTTATTTTTTCGAATCACGGTTTCTCAGAATATATTGCAATGATATTATTAGACTACTTGGCTAAATGGCTTCAGGCGATTTTTTTTTACATTTAGTTAAATTGGGTTTGCGTGGATGCACCTGACCTTGTTTGATATTTGATATTTTGGAGATCTGGTGTTCTGAAATCTGGTATTTCGAAAATCAGATTTACCGGAAATCTGTTGTTTGAAAAATCATGTATTACATGATAACGCTTCGGTGAGATCAAGTTGTTACGAGAATATTGTGTTTTGCGAAACTAGTTTGTCAAGTGTTTCAGTGTTTTAAGACTATTATGATTTCGAAATTTGATATTTTGGGTATATGGTTTTGTAGGGAACATGGTGTATTGAGAACATGGTACTTTACAAAACTGATGAGAAACGAACATAGTATAAAGAAAATCTGGTATTCTGGGAATCTGATATTTTGATGAGCAGGTATGTCGCAATCTAGTATTTTGCAATTCTTATTTTTAGGGAACGAGCGCCTTTTTTGTCATCGATTTATACGATCGCCTCCTTTTGAAAATCAGTTTCACATTTCAATCACTCGGCTACAATTGTATAGTAATAATATTAAGCTAGATCGGTAGGAATTTCATTTGCATACATCCACGACGTCCTGAGTTTCGTTCGACAACACGTCCTGAAAAATCGAATTGTAAAACGACTGGAAGAAGGGAAGGCATCCGGAAGCTACGCACGGATAGCGTTTAAAAGCCGCTAGGATTCTCGACTATCCTAGAAACTTGTTTAGTTACTTTGATCTCTAATTTAAAAGAAAGGAAAATAAATAACAAATAAAAAAATCATAATAAATTTACACGGACAATGAAATAAAACTTTGGTGTTAGTAATAAATAGAACCCCCGAGTAGCGTTAAGAGTCGCCACGATCCTCGCCTATCCTAAAAACTTATTTACCTTAATCTCATATACTAGACTAAATAATATGATGGAATAATAATACATATAATGGAATGATGAGATCAAGTCTGATGAGACTTTGTTGAACTAAACTAAATTTTATTATTCCTTATTCTATTTTAAATAAGTAGAAGTATAAGTAACGCATAAAAGAGGCAGAAATATACTTATTTGCATATTTATATGGGCTTTTAATTAGATTTGTACCAATTAATAGATGAAACTTTCTTAGTAATAACCATCTAATAGAGTTGAGTTCTATGTATAATGTCGACATCTAAATACATATTAACTGAGTAAAGTAACTTAAATATGAAGATAGTAACGCTATAAATTTGAAGTATTAACAGAATGGCTTGCCTATAAAATAATTATAATATAATTATATATATATAGGTACTAGATTTGCCCGCGACTTTGTCCGCGTAGAAGTCGTTTATTTATATCGTGGCTCCATACACATTTTCACCCCGTATTTTCCCCCTTGGATGATTTCCGGAATAAAAACTGTCACCATACCAAATTTCATCTCAATCGGTTCAGCGGTTTAGGCGTAAAAAGGTAACAGACAGACACACAGTCAGTTTTGCATTTATTTTTTGCAGTTACTTTCGCATTTATACTTATTAAGAACCTAATGGAAGTATGGATAGTACGGAATGGATAGAAGAATCAGTTCTTTATGTGTATGTAGTGATGAAAGAAAAGAAAGAAAGAGACATTTATTCGTGACATATTACAATTAAACAAAAAAAGAGTGTCAGAGAGCAATTTTTTGTCACGATGCACTTTTAATAACGTGTTAGAGTCAAAGTTAAAAATATTCCTTTGTTTTTTTTGTATAGTAGTTATTTTTACGTTGCGTTAGCCGCTTTAAGTGATTTTGCGTTGGCCGCTTTGAGTGGTTAACTGCCAGTAGACGGTAACTAACTAAGCGCTCCCTTGCTTTGGAAGGTATCCGGGTTGTTGTCTATAACAGCAGTCGATAAAGCGAGATAGAGGACCTTATGTCGGCTTTAGAACTTCTAGCATACTATCTTGTCCTCTGACTATACTAAGCTTAATTCCAACAAGGGCTAGTTGCCCCATTGGGTGGAACATCTACGGCAGTCGCAATCATGTGCGCCAATACTTGGAATAAGTAACAAGCGTACCCATGGGCTTCTTCAAAATGCAACTGCAATAACATCTAGAACGTCTGTAATGAATGGAGCTCTTCTTATGATCTGATTGACATCACCAGGAATCTGTGAATGTATGCTATTCGAAAATGTTTTAATTTATTCAAAATAAAAGTGCCTTGTACCTGCAGGTCGGTCACGTAACGCGAGTGTACACGCGTCAGTTAGATCTAAATGTCACTTTTTGTATTAGAAAATGACAGTTGAGTTGACCTAACTTGCGTTCCAAAAGTAACGTCATCACCTCTCCGAGTTCACGAAGTTTGCCATATCTATGCACTACATTTAGGTATGGCAAATTTCGTGATATCAATATCACGGTCTTAATCGTCAAAATATTCGAATATCGTTTTAGAACAACGGTAGCAATAAAATAAAAACTATAGACGTTTTACTTAAGTTCAACATCAATAACAGGGGACAATCATACACAAATCGAACTAGCCCCAAAGTAAGCTTATGGAGCAGGCTGGTTTATAGGTTCTAGATAGAAATACTTTCAATACATTCATAGAACACATCTGCTAACACTGAGAAACTACAAATATTCTTGCTGATCGCACAAATATTTCAGTTTTGAATCGATCATCCGTTGTTATGATTCCGTACCAACAGGGTAAAAAGGAACCCTTATGGATGCGATTCTGTCCGTCTGTCACAACTTTGAATCTTAGGTGTCACGTGTAGGTTCTACGTGCGATGTGCCCCACCTACTGCCACTTAAGTTTAGCGATTCGGAGGGCTATAGGTATCGGTTACCTTGGTTCTGCTGCGGATAGCCTCATTTCAGATGCGATCACGCAGCAGAGAAACTCCCAACATAGCCCTCTCCATTGCCCTTTGGGTGAGGTCACGGGAGTCCACTGGATGAGGGTGGCGCAGGAGCGGTCACATTGGCACTCTTTGGGGGAGGCCTATGTCCAGCAGTGGACGTCTTTCGGCTGACATGATGATGATGAAATAACTATTAGATTATTGCTGAAAAATCAATATAGGTACTATAACATACCCAGTTCCTTGGTCGCGCAAGTTAGTAACAAAATTCACCGATAAATGTCACTGTACCGGTATCCGGTAACTTCTACGAATTAATGGGGAAAGAGGGGTATGTTGTATGAAAGTTTGTAGGTACGGAACCCTTGGTGCGCGAGTCAGACTCGCACTTGACCGGTTTTTTTTTTGGATCACGTTTATTCCATACAAACGTACGTACACGTATGTACTGTGGCTATTAGTTACGAAAAGCCCGCGCTGTGGTAAATTGACAAGGAGTGCCGCCTTCCTGTGATGCGTTCATTAAAGCCTCGTGCGAAATTATTTAACCATTTATAGCGCTATTGAGGTCGTTGTTAGAATCTAATCAAAGTCGACGTCAATATTCATTTAGTAGGTAGGTAGCGCCCGTGTCTCACATTAAAGCTGCTACCTAATGGCTCGAGTACTGAGCTTGCAATAACAGTCAGCTTGCGTCGCCGCTGCATACTAATTGTGCGTGCTACTGCATAGGGAAGAGATGACAAAACTACGAGATACTTCACAAACAAGGTTTATAACATCGTGCTGGAGGACACCCGGAATAGTTTTATTTTCAATCTAATACCAGTTCCTCTTATTCGTTAAAAAACTGTATACATACATGCCTACAAATATTAGTTATAGAAAGTAGTGCATAATGTAAAAAAATAAATAAATAAATTATCAGCCCATTAGCATTACAAGGATATGGGAAGGACAAAGATGAAGTAGCCTGTGATATAATATGAATGTAGGTATGTTTATGTATCATTGACGCATTGACGTATAATAAAGTAAATAGACGCACAATGTCGAACAAAAATGTCAAGAAATGTGCCCCAAAATGACAACTCTAGCTATATTTCAGTTGTTGCCAATCGCGTTTACTTATAACTTTTTAGTTTATTGAGATTTCGTCATAACGTGACTTGAATTATGTATCACGTTAAAACTAAATAGCGAATGAATGGAGTCGCATTATAAAACATATATATTAATGGTATTGTATTTATTTAAACAGAAGGACCAAAATTATAAATAGGTAAATCAGATTTAATTATTTTAGAAGCTGGCAATACCTAAACTCTGAACACTTTCATATTTATTTATAAATATATGCAAATCATTGTTTGGTGGGCGCTACCATACATATAATAATAATATTATGTAATATATATTTATAAGTTAAGCATTTCCGTTAATAACAGCATTTCCGATAATGTTTCTGTATAATTTAGGGATACCTACCTGTTATTGGCTAAATAGTTGTATCTAAATTGTAAGACTATCACTATATGTTAATGCTGTTGGTTTTCTAATAAAAAAAAAACAAAAAAACAAAGTATTTATTTGCTTTGAATACAGTACATTGTTAGATGTTAGAAATAAAACGTGTTCAGTGCATTCTGCCTGCATGCAGGCGTGCAAACATTAATGAGAAGCGATATTAAAGTCAAAAATAATTACAAAATTTTAGAAACGATGTCACGGTACAATAGTAATAATAAAAAAAATACAAAAATAACATGTATAAAATTCATAAAACATTGAATAAAATTATGTCAAACATGGTCCAAATATTGTTTTACACTATAGACCCATCATACATTTACAAGTAAAGCCCACGGGTGTAACAGAACTAACAGGTGGATGGAGCACTGCATTGTCACAGAGGCGGCGAGAGAAACAGTGCGGACTGTCAAAATTGAATACGACGTGTATTGGTCCGATCACCTGCCGCTTATAATAGAGTGTGACTTGGATAAAATTGAAATTATGTGCGATGGTTTTACGTCACGTAATGAGGGCGTGATTTGGGGTGAAAGACAGGCCTCTCAAGTGGAATTGTACAACTCAGCATTGTCACAGTCAGCTAAAATTCAATGAACATTCCAGCCGAGCTAACGTCGTGCGCAGATAAGCGATCCTAATAATAAAATAGGATTAGATAACAATAACATGCATAGTTACAATAGTGAACACGTTAACGGATGCAGCAAAAAAGTCTAGTAAGAAGGGGATGAGGAAGCAATGTAGACAGATGGCTGGCTGGAACAGGTACGTGGCTCATGCTCACATCATGCACGGGAGAAATTCTTGGTGTGGGTGTCTGCGAACAGGCCTAAAGAGGGTCTTGTCTACCGGGATATGTGTGAAACCACAAGGTTTTTCAGTCCAAGCTGAAATGGTGTCAGGACAGGCAAGAACAAATCAAAAGTGATATTCTTACCTCAAACAGGGGACAGCAAAGGATTTTAAAGCTTTCTGGAAAAACACAAATAATTTGTACACTAAGCCGGCAGTCCCTGTGAGCGTGAGGGGGGGGGGAGAGTATGACAGAAAAGCTATCAGATTCATTTATCGCTAATAATTTCAGCAGGTTGTTTTCCTTAAGTCCTTTTTTGAAGTCAACTGTGGATGGGGTTGGAGATGCTGGCACTACCATCACGGGCGAAAGTTCCTTGATATTTACAGTTTACAGCTAGTGAAGTTGACAACATCATTAAACACATGCAAGGGGGTAAATCGCCGGGACATTATGGTGGTAGGATAAGTTTTTTGCTATTACGGGCTATAGGTACTGCGCGTTAGCCCCTTCAGTCACCCCCCCACCCCCCCCATTAATTCGTCTGGCCGGTTATTTTTAAGGTTACGGTATTTTTTTAAAGATAAAGTTACTACCACGATAGTTTTTTTTGCATAAGCCATAGTTGACAACCCTAGAGCGACAGCCGAGCGTAGGTATGAAAAGTGTATTGTCTGTACCTATCTGTTTTGTGCCAAGACTTTGTGTCACAATTTGACGTTTAAAAACAAACAGGGATCGGAACCGGTTTTTTCAAAAATCCCCGAAGCAGTATTATTAGATTGCCCGATCAAAAATTATATAATAACCAAAGAACGAAATAATACCGGTTTAATTTGTATGGAGAAAATACCGGTATCCGATCCCTGGCCTAGACACAGGCCTAGGTGTGTTAGAATATATGAAATTCCTTTACATATCATCTTCACTCATCGCATCGGATACGTATTTCCGAACCTAATTTGAAGTAATAAGTCATGTCAACATTTCATTGCAAGTTTGATAAATAGTAGATTGTATGACAAGGGGCTAAAATAAGCCATATTACCACGAGATGGATATTTTCCCGAGCGAAGCGAGGGAAAATAATTCGAGGGGTAATACTTATGGCTTTTAGACCCGAGTTATACACTCTACTTTTCACTTCGACTGCGAGAAAATAGTAAAACAAAGATTATCCATCCACAATCAATAACAAATTTCACTGCGAAGACATTGTTCAATTTAGCGTGAGGCGTTTTCTTTTTTAATGATTTGGAATTAGGGACTAAAAAACACCTGATGTTTGATTGGTCGATTTGAATATGTAGCTGTATTCTGGTTGGTTGATAGCAAAGAGAAATATTTTTTGAAAGAGTTGTGATTGGTGGATTTAAATGATTTGGAATTAGGGACTAAAAAACACCTGATGTTTGATTGGTCGATTTTAATATGTAGCTGTAGGTATTCTGGTTGGTTGATAGCAAAGATAAATGTTTTTTGAAAGAGTTGTGATTGGTGGATTTAATATGGTGAAGTGTTTTGATTGGACAAATTAAATGTGTTAAAAATCACAAATATGTATACATATTTTCCCTAGGGGCTAAATGTACTACTTTAGCCCCGCTTATTAAGCCTAATATGACACACTTTTCGAGCATGAGATGTGAAATAGTACATTGTTTAACAAGGGGCGTAAGTGGAATATTGCTAACGAGAGTCTATCAGAAGCCCGACGCCGAAGGCGGAGGGCTTTTGATGACTCGAGTTTGCAATATTCTTACGCCCGTGTTATACACAATGTTTTTCATCACATTTGCGAGGAAATAAATAACTACAAAAGGCAGAAAAATCTAAGTTTCATATAGCCGCACCAATCAAAAATTGACAACTTCACTTCCAGATCGGCGCTAGTGGAGTTCAATATTTCAACCAATCACAGAGCAGTATTCTTGCGGGGCGGGGCCGGCGTGACCAACTAGATTTTTTTTTCAACCAATCACAGAGCAACCAGATTTGCTTAAGCCAATCAGAGGGTTCTATTATTTTAAAACTAAACTTAACTGCCCGTGGGAGGTAAAACGGCTATAACTGCTCTGTACGCTCGCAAGTAATAACGCCATTGACGAGCAAGTGTGATGAAAAATAATTTTCCGAATGAAATTGCTTTGATTCTCTTGAAAATACAAATGACTTGGTTGTAGCTTAATTGTTTGTATTTTTAAGCCCCGACATAAACCAGGGGGTCCAGGGGTGTCATAAATTTAACAAATGAGAACACTTTTCGCACTCTGTAAAAAAATACTGGCCGCATAAATAAAAAATAATAGATTGTATGACTAGGGAATAAAACGATCCATTTTAGGCGAGGTGTGCATATAGCTACCCGAGCCGGAACGGCGAGGGTCGATAGGCACAGCGAGGTACACTCTACTTTTCACTTTGAATAAAAAAAACAACAGGTAGGTACTTATTTTATATTTTATAAAGAAAATTTGTATATGCTTTCAAATACTGAGGTCGTGATTTTGCAGGCAAAATGTTCTCCGCTAATTATCTTGCCCTTATATCCATTAGCGTATTCGGCGAAAGATCCATTTGGTCATCACTTGACGTCATTTTATAGTATTTTTACTTATTATGTGGTGTTCAAAATTGTTAAATAAGTCCACCAGAATTAAAGTACCTGACTTGAACAATGAACGTATGAAAAATTTGAGAATTTGGCGGCAATATTTTTTTAAATAATACTAAATTTGACTGCCCAATGCTTGCCATGAAATTCCCGATTAAAAAAGATGTTTTGCCTCTCTATCGCATTGGCACATTTTGAGTAAAAGGGAGGGAGATAAAAGATGGTTTCACGTTACAGAATGAGCAAACAAAAAGTTTAGCAATTTAGTTTTAAATATGCGTTTGGTTTCTGGTATGATGACATTGGTTATACGTACCAATTAAAAACCACAGTTCCGATTAACTGCCGATGAGTGTTGTGATTGGCTGTTGTGAAGAGTTTTTTAAATCAAAAATATGTATACATATTTTCCCTAGGGACTAAAATACGATTTTTGCCCCGCTCTGCAGGTCTAATATGAAGCACTTTTAGAGCATGAGAAGTGAAAAAGTAGTATGTAATGTTGTTGCTACTTCTTTCGTGATGGTAGTCACTTGCTTTTTCCTGCATTTGTTTTATTGTTGTCAAAAATGGCGTCTAAACAAGAAATCCTGAGAAAAAACGCATTGTAAATGTTTATCATTCTAATTTGATGTTAGGGAAAAAGTTCACAGTGAATCATTTTACTCAATAAGAGAATGTACCAGAAAGCATCTACTGTGTATAGAATTTTGGCATCTCAGATCAGACTACAACTCGTAAAAGGGGCAGTGGCAGACTGGCAAAGATAATGACCAAAAGAAGGCTGAAAATGCTTCATACCCAATTTAATGATTCTGACACTATGAGCCAACGTGATGCTGCGAAAAAAATTAATTGTAGCCAACCGTATATCTGCAAATCATTGAAAAAGGTTGGGAATAGTATGCCGAAAGAAGGTGAGGGCACCAGAATATACAGAAAAACAAATTTCGACCATTAAAACCCAATGCCGCTGGATGACCCGAAATTACGCTGGAAAAAGTTTAATTTTAGACGATGAAAGTTATTTTCCGTTGAGCAAATTTCATATCCCGGGGAATGATAGATACTATCCGAAGGCGTGGTAGAACTGTTACTTGTGAACAGTTCTACCACGCCTTCGGTTAAAAAATACAAATTCAAACACAAGTTTGAGCAAAAGGTTATG
Organism: Epinotia nisella; assembly: GCA_932294315.1. Classification (NCBI taxonomy): domain Eukaryota; kingdom Metazoa; phylum Arthropoda; class Insecta; order Lepidoptera; family Tortricidae; genus Epinotia; species Epinotia nisella. The sequence goes on along the minus strand of OW028677.1, from coordinate 16,520,887 downwards.
CTGTATGTCGTAATTTCCGAAAGAGGAGTTTCAAAACTGTGGTTTAAATCTAGTGGTTTAGCCGTGAATCAAAACATACCAAAACGAATGCTTGAAGAAAATATTAATGCCATTTATTCAGAAATATCACTCCGATGGCAAGTATGTGTTTTGGCCGAATAAGGCGTCGTCGCATTATGCCAAAAAAACGGTCAGTTTTCTGGACTATTGGAGTCCCCAAAATCCCATTTGTACCGAAATAATAATTTTTCGGGTATTTGAGTTCATTGGTTTACAAGAATAATTGGAGAGCCGAAAATTGTGCTCAGCTCATAAAAAGGATAAAATCTTGTGTAAGCAAAATGGATAAGATTGCCGTCCAACGTTCCTGTGCGAACATTTTGACTAAGCTCCGTCGAACAGCTGATCATGGACCATATTCAAATGTGCATTAATAGTTTTAGTAAGAAAAACAGTGATTTTTTTATGAAATTATACTTAAGTTTGGTTTCAGACCCTGTTATATAATTTTTTCACCACCTGCAATAATCCAAATTTTTTTGTTATCACTTGTTATAAGCCAGTCTGTCTGTGGCATCATCGCTCCCAAACGGATTAACCGATTTGAGTGTGGTTTTTTTTTCGAAATTTGGTTTGCTTGTAAGATATTTCTCGGCTTGTTTGTTATGTCTACAAATCGTGTAAAAGAGTTTTTTAACATACACACTGTGGCATACAAATATACGTAGGTAATTACGTTGTTGATTTATTTTAGAATGCAATAAATTCCATCCTGTGACTTTCATACTTAAATCCAACTTTCTCTCGGGTATATATATCCTGGGTGAGTTAATTCTCGCGAGCTCACCTTTGTTGCGGTAATTTGTTAAGGGTCACGGAGGACTTATCACTGTTGCACGAGAAATAAGTATTAGCTTGGCTGTAGAGGTGAGTTTCTCCGCCTCTAATGATGACCCAATAAAAATATATCCTACACTTTACTTACATTTACACACTATAGAATAAACACCGATTGTTTATATTGATGTCATTTTGCATTTAATTTTATTCAGGCAACGGGAATTTTATTTCGTTTGTGGGACATAAACGTCAATCCAGGAACCAAATGCAAAAGTTGTAGGTAAGTGAGATTCCTCTGATGGAGTAATGAGCCAACTGCGCCATTGGTCTATTCCCGCGGCCAGTAGGTAAATAATGGTAATTAGATTCCTAAGTGTGCGGTTTGAATAGGCAAGTGCCTTGGTCCTCATAGGGATGTAGGTCGCCGACGTCACGCACGCACGCCTTTTACGCGGGGATCTCTTCTCTCACGGCGTCATGCCGCATTAAGATTGTTCGCCTGCACGCTTTGTTGACGAAAACATTGCCGTCTTGGTCACAGTCCAACCGATATCGATAGAAACAATTATTAGCTAATGTAGAGCAATGTTGTCATGTAGTGCGACACACATTCTCAATAAGAGAATTTATATGAAGACAGGCGGTTTGCAACGATGGGAAAATAAATACCGTATGGTAAAACCTATTAATTTATTACATTCTGAGAAACCGCATGTTCTCATCAATATAACTACTACGTCTATCAAATAGCAATAATAATGTCTGGCACGAAGAGAAATTAAAGATTTCCCAGCAGATACAGTCTCGTAAAATATTTATGACCAACAACAAACATGTCGTTAAGCGTAAGCTGGGGTTTGATTGACGTCGATGAAAAAATGTATCAAATTGTGAGACACGGAGCAGAGATTGAGGAGCTTACCGGTAATTAGAGCCGGTTGTGCACACTACAAGGGCGCTTTGTGTGCAATCCAGGCTTAGATGATTCAGGTCAAACGTCAGTCTGTCAGCGTCGTAGTGACTGGGACAGTCTGCCATTCAAGGGCGATTGATGGCAAATGTGCGATCGTTCGTGCCAGATAAACACACTAATCATGTTTTTATACTAGTCGACTTTAATGTTTGAATTAAGTCTTCGTACACTAAACTAATACCACATACTTTTTTCTTTGGAGCTCCCAACTCAACTATAATAATTATAAGACAACGCTTTAGACAACTAAAATAAATTCGGCCAATCACGTGGCGCCTTCACTGAACTATAATGAATTTGACCAATAGGTCACGTTGATTCCAATACAAAAGACGTCAACGAACCGGCGCACCTCTGACTTGCACTTCGTTTCAGCAAGGCTTAGATATTTTTCATTAGATACCAAGTCTGTTTAATTATTGCTGTTGAGTCGTATAAAAAGTATTGTATACAATAGTTACACAATTAGCTCTTAAATTCTCGTACCTTACTTATACTTAGGTAAACACGGTACTCGACTTTAAGAGCGATTATATAAAATACTATAAAACGTTTATTGCAAACCATGACATTTGTTCCTCTACAAAAACTGGTTCGATGGCATCGTAAAACATTTTTAGTACACAAGCCTATTGTGTTAAGGGTTGCCAGGACGCTCAACTCTCCATACAAACGACCTAGATACGGCGGATCCCATTGTGTATAAAAAGTATCATATATGTTACGAGTATTCCAAGTATGAGAACCAAGGGGGGGGGGGGGGGGGGGGGGTTCGCTACTGGACAGGCAGAGATCGATTAGGGAGGCGCGCCTAAACATCTGGCGTGCCTCACGTGGAGGGCTCCCGGAAGCGCGAAGGAGCCGCTTGTGGGCGGGTGCCGCCGGCGGGGTCGCGGATTATGTGCGCAAGCGTTCCCGTAACCTCGCCACAAGGGGGCGAGGTGGCAAGTGGGGGGGGTTTTTAGTGGATACATCGTGAGTCTCATTAGCCCATAGCATACGGGAGCCCTAAAGTGGACATCTTTTGTTTATCTTCTTCATTTCTTCAACTCAAAATCCCATCAATACAGATATTAACCTTATTTTTTGAGTGTTTTGAGTGCGCCAACACCACATCTCCAAAGCATCACTCCTTAGCCTATCCGTGTATTCCACGCCTCATTACCATTCAAGAAAACGAAACAAACTTAAAATAAATGCATATGTATACTTACTTATAAAATCTTGCTAAGGCTCGATGCCAAGAATACTAGTAGCATTTCCTTGCTGCATCAGCCGGGAAGCTGCCAGCTCGTTTGTCCCCATAAAGGCGTCGTTTGCTCCTGGGTCCCCTAGATCGTGGGTTTCGCAAAACTAAGTTTAATTTAGTTGGATACGATTATTTCTGTCAAGCCTGTATCTTAGATATATCTACTTAAATGCTGGAATTTCCAACGACGAGAAAACCTAAAGCTGCCTTCTTAATTGCTGATCGTCGTGTTGAGAGATCTCTATACGTCTTAAGACACATTTTCTCGATTATGAATTTATGGCCTTCTATTATATCGCTGTACAAGGGAAAATGCCAGTTGTTTAAAAATGTAACAAGCGATTCGTATCTAATCATTATTTTTTATATTGTATTTACCAGAGACATGTCCCAGGTTTTGGCACTATGACGCAAGTGGATGCGGAAGAGATTGGCGGGCCATTCTTGGAGGCGTCGCAATATAATGTTAGCGCTAATCGATGATTCGACCACCCACGAAGACATTGACGTGCGTTGGGTTGCTGGAAGTGAAACTAAATGGTGCCGTGACAAAACTAGCCGCCGAGTTAAACCAATCAACAAAGAAGTTGAATTTAGTTCTTATGCGAACTTTGTTATAAACAGAAAAAGTTGTTACTTAATTATACCAATTCTCTATGGAGGAAGATTCCTCGACCATTTTGGTTTCGTGCTTAGTTTTATTGTAGTTCTTACTAGTAGTTACCTATACACTGCTGTGATACGCAATACCCATATGCTAGATAGAACATCGGCAGCAAACCTCTGAATGCATCGGTCCACAGCTAATTACTTTGCTAATACGTAAAATGATGCACAATTGATAAGGTGCTTCCATCGCACGGGCAAAGGTCATCGGTGGTTATCTTGAAACGGTATAGGTAGGATTTGTGGTAGCCGTGTCCGGTGAGAATTTGGGTGAGGTGGAATGAGATAATGGTCTTGTTTCGTAGATCTTGGATATGCTGTAGAGTCGGTAGCCAGTTTTTCAGGTGTGATCCAGTGGTAGATGTTTCGTAGAAATTGCTGCTTAATTCCTGAGTGTTAGTTTTACAAAGTCTTTTTATATAGGATATGGGGTATAGGTAAAAGTCGGGTGCTTTATGAAGGGTGGCTGCAATTTTGGCCTCTTTGTCTGCTTCCTCGTTTCCTGGTATTCCGACATGCGCTTTGATCCAGCAGAATTCTATGGTTCCGTTTGTCTGAATGTCTTGAATTAAGTGATGGATATTATTAATAGTGTAGTTGGTGCTGCTCCTATTGGCTATTTCTTGTAGTGCTGACATGGAGTCGGAGAAGATTATGGAGTTGGTTATTTCGAGTCGGATGCACCACTCACAAGCAGCTTCTATCGCTACGCATTCGGCCTGGAAGACAGAACAGCACTTGTGAAGCTTTCTTCGTTTTATTGTTCTTTTTCCATCTGGATGATAAATGACAAAGGCTGCTCCCACCGCACCGTCGTGCTTACTTCCGTCGGTATAAATTCGGTGCTTGCCTATTTCATTATATTGCTCGTGATCAGTTATATTTTGTATTTTATTGATGACAATAGAAATTCTGTTCGACGGGTGTAAAAGTTTTGAAGTAGGTATATCAGTAGAGTTTCTTTAATATGCCAAAAAGAAAAGAATATTCAAATAATTTAAAACAAGCTGTTGCAGCGGCACTCAAAAAGGGTAAGTCGCAAGCTGAAGTTTCTAGGATGTTTGGAGTATCACGGCACGGCAGCTAATTAGTGTATAGAATAAATTATGGAATAATTAAGGCTCGAAACAGTGTCGACAATAAGCCTAGAAGCGGTCGCCCTCGAAATCACGTCAAAAGCTCTCCGCCGAAGATCCGCGTAAATCGGCACTGACTATTAAAGACGAATTAAAAGAAAACTACAATATAGATATTCACGTTTCAACTGTTAAACGACGATTGATAGAGCAGGGGTTACCAGGGAACCATCCATCTAAAAAGCCGCAATATTTCGGCAAAGAATAAGACATCAAAGATTAGCGTTCGCTCTTCGTCACAAATCGTGGACAAGTAGGTAGTGAATGGTCAATAATTTTATGGAGTGACGAGAGCAAAATTAATCTGATGTCATCGGATGGCTACGCTCGTAGGAGATCCCGTGGTTTTCCTCATATGTAGCGGAAAACGACTACGGCGTAGGGACACATACGTGTCGTCACGGGCCGGGAATGGGTTAAGTACGTGGCGGCGTCCACACAATAAACGTCACGATGTGCGTTACCAGGTACCCACAGTAAAGCATGGTGGTGTTATGGTTTTGGGATGTTTTTCACGCCACGGGGTCGGCCCTCTCTGGATCGCTTTGTGTACGAAAACATACTTAATACACACATACCTTATGACAGGGAGAATATGCCACCTCGCTGGGTTTTTCAGCACGATAACGACCCAAAACACAAATCCAAACTTACTCAGGCTTTCCTGAAACGGAAAAAAGTGAAGGTTTTTACCCGACAGCCGAAGGAAAGCAGGGTTATTGAATGGCCGAGTCAAAGCGCCGATCTTAATCCAATAGAGCATTTATGGGAAGAACTGGACCGCAGAGTAAGACGCAGAAATTACTCTCTTTTTTCCAAGCTCTTAAGACGAAGTGGGAGAACATACCTTACGAGCGTAGTAGTTAAGTAGTTGATTTTATGCCGGTCCAATGCGATGTTCTGCTGTTCGGAAGGCTAAAAGATTTGCAACCAAATATTGAAGAAGTTTTTTATTTAGCAATCTTACCACGTTTTATATACGTGTCAAAGTACTTTAGAGCGAATAGATTAGTGAATTTTAAGTTTTTCTTTTATGTTTATTTTTACTTTTAGGAATAATATCTAGGTAAAAAACTATGCCTAAAACAGGCTTACTAAATGTAGATACCTACTAAAAAGTAATGATTAAATATTTACTGTTTTTATAATCTTATTCAAAGATTTTTATTTGCCAAAATACTTATGATCGCTACTGTAATGTACGTAGCAACTGTCCGTATTACTATTAACTCATCCACTGCTAAGCTACGTTTACTATGCTACGTTACTATGCCGTAGCCCAAAGCTTGATCAACTCTAGCTCTCTTTATGTAGCAAAAATCTCCCGTAGCAGACTGGCGCATGTGTGTCGTGATTAGAGCACAATGTGTTAAAGATGTAGGTATGTATACATATGTATAACAAAAACCTATTGCTTCTTAATAGCAGCTATTACAGAATGCATTTCCGATAACACATGACATGAATGCGTATCTTGCCTACGGTTCACAGAACTTCAATTAGGTATAAGTATTTGTATACTTTCTGTACACAAGTAATGTAAACATAATGCGTGTTCTACACGCTTTTAAGGCGGTGTGAGTCAATGTCGACTGTCATTACGATATCATGTCGTTGGGAAATGGACTTAGGACGAGCCCGGACCCTTATCGGCCGCGTTGTTAGTGGGACATTTTTAATGCACTCATTCATTTACTTCCTCGGGCTGTTAGTAAACAACGGAGGGTGTTTCCTCATTTCTCCTTAATCGAGAAGTTTTTAAAAGGTTAATGAACCAAAATGATGCCTCGAAGATGTTTAGTTGTATTGTAGTAGGTACTACTAATTCATTATCGATTATGTGGCTATTAGTATACTCATTCTGTACTAATACCTATTACTAGTGGCTGTGAGCTGTAGAACTCGCGAGCCGTCTCTATTTTTTTTTTAGTTTTTTTTGTATGTCGAAAAAGTGAATCTACAAAAAATTCTATAGGTATAATCTTCGAACCTGCTCCTAAATTTCACGAGAATCGGTTTAGAAATGCGACCTGTAGAGGAGAGCATCCGGACAGCGGGACATGCAGATACGGACGAATTTTAGCCCAAGCTGAAGCATAGAACTTCGTTCGCTTCGCTCGCTCGTTCGATAAAGAGGATAAAGTATGTGAGATTGAGTATTAGCTTTATAAGTAGTCCCTGGGTGACCGAGCTCTGCTCGGGTGAAAATAAAGAAAATGCGGTTAAACTAATTTCCCCAGACATGAGACCGCACCCCAAATTTCATTGAAATCGTTAGAGCCGTTTACGAGAACGTGAGTACAAATATTTATATATATACAAATATTGCTCATTTGATACCTAGTATAGATAGGGTGTATACTGGGGAACCCAGGACTACTTGTCCGATTACAGAAAATCTTTTACCTGTGTATAGAATGGACTTTCTGGATGAACATTAGCTTTATTTTATCCCGCGGGTTTGTCTGCGTTCTTTGCAATACGCTGGCGAAACAGCGCGGGCAGCTACTATAGTTAATTTTTTTCCAAAATTATGAATGTTCTCGTAGGTACATTCAGTTTATTTTGATGTATGATATATATGTAGTTATGAAACTCATAGACTATTTCTGATATTACTCAAATTGCGCTTACAGAAAGGCAATACATCTAAGGTAACTAATTAATACATGAAAGCGGAGCGCTAGGCATTTTGGTCGTCATTGGTATAATGTAGACTATCAATTTCTGTGAGCCAGTCAGTCGAGCGCGCCGGAGGCCTATTGTTGCAGAAACAAATTGCTCGCGAGGGCTGTGCGAGATTCCTCACGGAATATAACCATAAGTTTAGCGAATCGCGGACGTCGATCTCATCGGACAGCGGCGCTGTCGTCGGCGGAATTCGATTTATCGCTGCGCGGGTACAGCGGCCCGTTGTATGCGCCTGCGCACTGCGCAGCCAGGGCTATCGGCACGCGATCTGTCTCTTACTGCGCTAACGAACTCGTTTACTTACTGCTATATAGGGTGCACTTCATTGACAACATCATCCATCAACCATTTGACATGTAGGTACAATTTAGGAATATTTCAAGTTTCATTTGGCATGCATTTTACTTAACCAAGCCTTGATTATTATATCGCATTGGTTCGCAAGGTTCAACTAGCATTAATTATTCAACTCGCAGGTTCTCAAACTTTGCCATAATCATCCGACCGGGATGTATCTGAAATCAGTTAGGTAATGTGATTAATATATACTGATATATATTATACTTAATACTAAATCATAACAGAATTACCTAATCAACTTTTCGCTAATTCGGAAAAGCCAGAATACATGTATACTTTTACCTATACACAATGCTCACATTGTTTCATCCGTGCAGCAAATATAGATGTATTTAGCTATAGGGTATCATATGGAACAGAGGCAGCCCTGTTATGGGGAGCCCGCAAATTAGTAGAGGAGATTGAATACAAGAGGTGTCGGATTACCCGCAGGCGAGGGCCTTGGCCCGGCCTCCAACGACCCATACTTTGCGAGTTCTACTGACAATTAATTGTCAATCTTCTCTATTGGACATATTGATCGGGGTATAACGTAACTACAATATACCTAGGTGTAAAGAGGAGGTCCTTGCAGACTTAGACATAAACATTCACTTAATATAAATCCATTTGCCAATGGCGAATTTTAACGATGGCTGTAAATTATTGCCTTTTATGAGCACTAATCGGTTGTGCTGTAATCAGGCTTCGGCATGAGTTACTCGTAATATTGTTTATGAATATATTATGTAGGTATATAATGTATTATATTATGTACACTTTGAGTGTAAAGTGTGGGTCATTTATTATGAAGCAAATGCGAAATTATAATAATTGAGACAACTTTATCTTCATACTGTTTTTCATGCATTGACAAAGAACAATAAGGTATGTCAAACTTAGAAATATCAATATTTTCTTTAGGATATGACAACAGTTTTTAAAACTGTTCCACTATTCCTATTAGGTACCTACCTACTTTGCCTTAATCTGCTTTATTTACTATGAGCTTGTACCTAAAATCCAGACAATTCCTTAGCCACCTTAGGTATAACTAAGTTCATATGTAAGTAGATACATGGGTCGTTCTTCTTTTCGACCGACAGTAGCCTGTCCTTCGTCTTATTACGGCATCTCCTTTGAGTAATGATGTTTTCGGTTTTATAATGTTCGAATGAACGTCCATATTATTTTATTAATTAATATTATTTAATGTTTCACTTCCTCTAACTAGCATTTTTTTAAACGTTTTTTTTGTGACAGTGGTAAACCAAAATGTCGTCCCCATTGAAAGAGTCCACTTTCTCACATATTTTTCTAAAAGACCAACCGTAAAAAAAAATGTTTTTTGGCCTATGCATTTTTTTTAAATCGCATTTCTAAACTACAATTTTCGATAGTTCAAAAACCAAAAATACAGAAAAGCCTCGCTTCATTGTCGGAAAAAAAAGAAGAACGATCCACATAACATAATGGTTATTTGTTCAACAAGAGAGCTAAGTAGATTTTTGCTGCGAGTGTTGATGTTGAGTCCCGAGCAAGCGACATATTCCATAATTGAATCACGAGCGTAGCGAGTGATTTAAAATAAGAATCTTGAGCGTAGCGAGGGACTCAAAGGCACGAGATGCAAATATGTATGCTCTCGTGTGATACATACAACTTTTCACCTCAGCGGCGAGAACATATAACGCAAAAGGAATAAAACGCCACATAAAAGCAATTAAATCATTTTTATGTAAAAAAAATCAAACAACAAATACATATGAAATAACAAACACTAACTACAATTACTCTGTCCCATAACATTAACTTTACATGACGTTAAGAAAAAGTTAAGTCCGTTTGTTTATCCATTTTGCTGATACTTGTCCAATGTCCAAGATGCACTTACTTAGAAAACACAGTTCCGCCTCTTTGACGGTATCTCTCAACTCTTGAGGAGTTAGAACATCGGCTTCGTCACTTGATTCACTCATATTTAGTACAGTTTTTAGTTTTTGTTTAAGTTATGTTTTATCTCCAAGAAAACGTAATACGAATAACATTTAAAAATTCAATCGCGCTAACTTTTTAAAGAATATAAAGTGCGTTCTGAAACTGTATATAAATTTATATTCGTTCGCCATATAAAAAAAACTAAAGACCCATACTGGCACCACACTTGGGGTTGCGTGTTCGCGTTGCATCGTTGACTCTCTTTCATTTGCCGTGCCTACGAAGGAAAAAGATGCAACACGAATATTTGGGCAAATACAGCCAAGTTTGGTGCCACCATTATAATAATAAATGTTCGCGATAAATATCGCATTTCTTCATTGTATTTTAACAATAATGAAATACTAATATGATTAAAAAGATATTAGAGTTAATATAGGTCTCACATTTTTATACGAGTTTAACACGAGTCGTTTTTAGCAAAAACGGAACCCTTATAGTTTCGTCATGTCCGTCTGTCCGTCTGTCCGTCTGTCCGTCTGTCCGTCTGTCCGTATGTCACAGGCATTTTACTCGAAAACTATAAGGTGTATTTGAATAAAATTTTGAGGATAGGTGTATTTTGTTAGCCGCTACATAGTTTTGTAATTAAAATGACAAAAAAAAATTTTTTTAGGGGTGCACTCCATACATAAAACAAAAAGTCAAAAAAGTTTTTTTCATTGTGACCCCCCGTGTGGCACATCAATCGATAGGCCTTTCAAAATAAATATAAAGTTTCTTAGCATTTTTTTTGATTAAGTGAATAGGGTCGGAGATAATCGCCCCCCCTCTAATTTTTGAACGGTGTATTTTAAAAATATGGAAAAATTCATGGACATAGGGCTTATTAATTTCATTCACCGAAAATTGTTTTGAACAAGATCGGTTCAGAGGTTTTCGAGATATTGCTGAAAAACTGCCTTCCTCAAAGAAAAGGACGTAAGTGCCGTAAAATTTCTGTGACGATACGACCTTTTTAATAGGCACGGAACCCTTCGTTTTGCGTGGTCCGACACGCACTTGGCCGGTTTTTTTTTTTCGGAACGAGTTTATCGTTCCCTCTTTTTGGGGGTAGGCTACGAAGTTTTTGAAGTCGAATGACGAATCGACATATTTTATCTCTCTCTTTTTTTGTAACGGAGTGAAAGTGACAGCGAGAATGAAGTTTAAATGTTCCAAGTTTGTATTACATTACACCACGCAGTATGAAAAGATGACCTGCGACTAACCTACGATATGAAAAATTAAAAAACCGGCCAAGTGCGTGTCGGACCACGCAAAACGAAGGGTTCCGTGCCTATTAAAAAGGTCGTATCGTCACAGAAATCTTACGGTCCTTTTCTTTAAGGAAGGCAGTTTTTCAGCAATATCTCGAAAACCTTTGAACCGATCTTGTTCAAAATAATTTTCGGTGAAAAAATTTAATAAGCCCTATGTCCATGATTTTTTTCCATATTTTTAAAATACACCGTTCAAAAATTAGAGAGACAGAATTTTAGTGACTTTCGGGGTGATTATCTCCGACTCTATGCACTTAATTAAAAAAAATGCTAAGAAACCTTATATTTATTTTGAAAGGCCTATCGATTGATGTGCCATACGTGGGCTTGCAATGAAGAAAAATTTTGACGTTCAGTTTTATGTATGGAGTGCACGCCTAAAAATTTTTTTTTTAGTTATTTTAATTACAAAACTATGTAGCGGCTAACAAAATACACCTATCCTCAAAATTTTATTCAAATACACCTTATAGTTTTCGGGTAAAATGCCTGTGACATACGGACAGACGGACATAACGAAACTATAAGGGTTCCGTTTTTGCCATTTTGGCTACGGAACCCTAGAAAGCTAGTTTTTTCACGCTCGCAGCAAAATTGCATTTTTCTCACTGGTTTCAAGCAGCAAAACCGCCATGCTCGAGCCGCTGAGGTGAAAACCTTTTTTTTTCTGTAAAACAGGCCCAAGTTCGATTTTACGTAAGTCTTCGCGCTCTCCGAAAGTATTGCAGGAAGGGACGCGAGAATATAGATATATTCTGTACAATTATTACTTACGCGAGTAACTTTAATCAATTAACAATTCCACGGGCCCAAGAATCGTCTGCCGGTCCGGCGATTTAAACCGGTAAATTTCGATCATGCCGCATACTTACCCACTAATAATATCCTTTTCCTTTCGCCTGATAGTAATTACTGTTACCCGGTATCATCATCTCCGGACTTCCATCGACGTGGATGGTAAATTAGCAAAAAATAATGGTCAGCGGCGGCTTTGAGTTGTCCGAGGCACATGCGGCGCGGCGAGCTCTGCCCTTGCGCACCATTGCGGGTAATGAGCAAAATTGAACCCGCAGACCAGAGGTTTAGGGTCGGACATGATGTAATTTTATTTAAGGCGAATCCTCTCGGTCTGGTAAAAAGGTAATTTTTGAGGACCTAAGGCTCTGAAAGTAAGCGTCCAAAAATTCAAAAAAAATATATGCCTGACACTTTGGTAGGTAGGTACCTCACTAACCATTTCATTGTTTGAAATTCTTTGAAACCAATAAGTACCTACTATGTAAAAATAGAACAAATGAGGCTTAGGTACTTCAAATTTGCTATTGCGTTTAAACTACACGTGCTAAGTCGGTATATTAATCGCTCTTTCGGGAAAATAATCTGAAACTTCATTGTTCAATTTTTGAAATGAAGATCCGTTTTGACCAAAAACTTATTTAATATACCGAATTTACGCTACCGGCTACTTCTTTTGTTTTTTCGTCGACTATCGGAAAATACAAGATTGTTTGTGTAACAAATCGTTCGTTAATTTATTCGACACGTTAGATTAACGCCCACGCGTTTAGGCCGCCGGTACCATCATTTTCATTTTCTTCATAACGTAATTAGACCCCTGTAGGGTCGCCATACTTGGTACAAATGACTGGAAACATTGTGTCAGCATCTCCCGGTCTATGAGTATTTAAATGAAATGTTAACTTGATACCTATACCTACGCGTTTCTGTGAAAAGTTTTGACTGACAGACAGACGGACAATGATGTCAGTCTTTATGGGTTCCACTTGGGGTATGGAATTTTAATTGAACGAGCGAGCGAAGCGAAAGATGTTCTCCGTTTTAGCTTGGGCAAAAATTATTTCGTATGTCCGGCGTCTGTTCAGCTGTTCTCCTCTACAGATAGCATTTTTTAATTCTCGTGAAATTTTGTGAGCACGTTCAATAAGTAGGTATACACAAAATTTCACGAGGATTAAAAAATGCGATCTGTAGAGGAGAACAGCTGAACAGACGCCGGACATATCTGCCCGCGACGTCGTCCGCGTAGAACTCCTAAAAGGGATAACACAAATTGTAGCCTATTAAATAATATCAATTGGAATTTCGGTCAAGTGCGAGTCGGATTTTAATTTTCCCATACATTTTGAGACCCAGCGCCTGATGAAGGCAACGAGCAATACAAAACTCCATATAAAAGTTTAACCCTCTTTTTCGTCCCTAAAAGGGATGAAATTTGACATTAATTATAGCCTATGTCCTATTCTGATATATATGGTACATAACTGGAAAGTTTTATATAAATTCGTCAAGTAGTTTTTGAGATTAAGTGGAACGTACATTCATCCATACATCCAAACTTTCACGTTTATAATATTAGTAGGATTAGTAGGATTTTAAACAAGACAGGCTCACGAGTCGAGTTTTACAGCTCACAGAGCCATTAGGAATATAATTTTGGATTAAATTCATAACGCTCCGGGTAAAGAAAAGCAATAACTTTCAAGCGTTAAATGATTCAGGGGGAAAAAGTAGACATAGATTGTTAGCTTTTTACCCGACTGCCGAAGGAGGGTTATGTTTTTCGAGCGTATGTATGTATGTGTGTATGTCTTATTCTTTGGCATGCCCTGCAGCCTAAACCGTTTGACGGATTTCGACATATGAGGTGTCGTTGGATTCATCTTAATCGTAGGAGTGACGTGACATAGGCTATAATATTTGTGAAAAAGCAGTTGGGTTTTTCGAAAAATCTTTTGATTTCACTTGTTACGCTAAAAGCGATACGTAACGCCCGAACGACCAAAAGAAACACTTCAATCATTGCTTACTCTTTGAAGTAGCAGTAAAGCATTCGTGTTTCTGTTTACCGACTGTCTATTGCGCCATGCACTTACGTGACTTACCTACACAGTGCCAGCTGGATAAGGTAAGAATAAGAACGCTTTCCCTGAAACTATGAAACTAGAATGCGGGATAATATTTTAACAAAATAAAACTGTGCAGGACGTGTTTTAACTAAGAGCAGTCTAGTAAATAAATACTAGGGGATACATATCAGTTACACCGTATTCCAGTTGTAAGGGTTCCGTGAGTAAGCACCTACCTTAAAATAAAATAAAATGTCTGTAGGTTTTTGAGTGAAAACCTACTGAGCAGTTCCCGTTGAACTAGAATCATGATCTTTGGCAAGAAGCAGGGTCTCTATTAGGTAGGCACTGAAAACTGTGAGTTTGTAACCTTAGGCTTTGCCTAGTTTGGGACTAGATCAATTGGTATGAATTGTCCCACGATATTTATTTATTTATATACGGCATTAAAATATCGTTTGAATGCACTAACGTAAAGGGGCACCAGACGATTTTTAGAATCCATTTACAATCAAACACATATATATATACGCAAATATTACTCGTTTAATATTACCTATAGGATAAACTAAACACTTACATTAGGTATTCTTAAACCTAAGTACTAACAATAATAATTTACTTTAAAAACAAAGTTTAAACCGACTTCAATTCAGTACCTACTTACTCCGCCAAGCCACATAGGTAGGTATATAAAAATATAAAAAACTCCGCATTTCCTTTCCAATTTACCACATGAACTGCTTTCCGAGAGCAAATGCGTTGAGTATTACAGAAAAAAAATCCTAGTCGCTGATAATATTTGAGGAGTTCCGTTGATTCCTCAACAAGGATGTCAGAATTGACACTTCATTAGTTGCTACTTCAACGGAATCTTCGACGTACTTTACATCCTTGAGGAGTTCCATAAGTCATCTGTGGTCTTCATCATCAGTTCCACGTCCACCAAAATTGTGATTTCCGAGCGTACCTATAAAACTTCAAAAAATATCCTCCAACTCCTAACCGTTGAGGAGTTGTACCTTCCATCATCAGTTCACCAACATGAAGTGATGACTACCAGACGCAAATACCTGAATAGCTTTAGAAAATACATGAAACATGTAATACGTGGCTGTAAAATTAGAGGGTTGCCCTCGATTTCCCTGGGATTCCATAATTAGATCCTAACTTGGTGAAAATGGGACCATCTCAGGAGTATACATTTTCAAATAAAAAATAATTTTTAAAATCGGTCCACAATTGACGGAGAAATCAGCGAACATACATAAAAAAAATAAACTTTAGTGGAACATAATATAACCTTTTCCTTTTTTGGAGTCGGTTAAAAAGAATTGCCTGCCCTCTATTACAGAAAGGTGTCTGATCAAATTCTACATAATACATCTCAATATTCTCAATAAACAAAATCTGGATTTGTAAATATTACAATAATTTATTACATGAATAAGTGAATGTAATACTGATTGGCAGAAATCTCAGAGGGACTACCGCGAAACGAAAACGAACTTCGTTTGTGTATCTCCGTCTCTGTCGCACTCGCCAGTTCGAGCGACAGAGAGGGAGATTTTCGTTTCGCGGTAGCCCCTCTTAAGTGTTCACAGGTATCAAGTAGAGCGGCTTAATATAATTAAAAGCGTTCGCGTTAACTTTATCATACAAATTAATCCAGCGTGACATCGCTTTTGATACTCATGCCGTATTTATTACAAGTTTTTATTCAATTTCCCCTGTCGCTGGTCTACCTTTTCAGTAAATAAATCTGACCAGTTTTGCCCATTTTCCGGTGTTTGATTAAGCTGATAATTAGTAATAGGCTACATATAAGTTTTGTAAATACTTATTCAGATAGCTCTACATATATGTTGGTATTCATGCAGACTGGACAAATTATGTGGATAAATATACGAGTTATTTATATTACAATGGAAGGGCTTACTGAGACAATAAAGGAAGACTTCAGGGGAAAACGGAATGTTTTTATTAACCATTTGGTCGTGTTGTTTCTCGTCGTATTCAGAGAACGGAATCAAGGTCGAGGATTAATTCAAACAATCGTATTATGAATCGGCTTTAAATTATTGATTCAAAAGAAGGTTTATTTTCAGTGTACCATCTAGGTAGGAGGTTAGAATAGAAACGGATGTGGCCGGCTGGCGCCCCTCTAGATTGAGTTTTAATTTCCTGTAGTTTACACGGCGGCATTTAGAGGAATTTAATTTCTTGCGGATGTCAACATATCAGTGAACTCGAGAAACAAAAGATTAATTGATTATATCAGCGCTGGTTGCCCAAGTCGTATCAAGGTTCAACGTTAGTCTTATTTTTGATATAAACTATGGTTTCTCTAGGTTTCAGCAGTACAAAATACACGAGAAAACACATAAAACTAAGCAACATACTACCATATATCGTTTTTATTACGAAGTTTCGCCACCAATCATGTAAGTTATTGTTTATGCCGGCCCACAAACCCGTGAAAACTACAATTTCAATAGTACACATTATGATCCAGAACACGTGCCATACACGCACGTGACGGAAGCGAATTTTAAACTCCATTAAACAGAATAAATAAATAAATGCCAGGAATATATAAAACCCTCTCTTTACTGTGCTGGCTTGGGGTATTATTAATAAAAGTAAAATTATTTGGTAATGCGAAAAAAGAACTACGATTGCAGCAAATGGGAAAAAGTCTATGAACGCTGCTATAGAGAGCAATCGCGAGATAAAGAACATGTGCCATCCCAGAAAGTGGACCAGAGCAGCCGATGCATCTTGAGGCTCTAAACCACGCATAATAAGAGGGCCTGGGACGTGACGAGGTACGTCAGGCTCGTCTTTAATTACCTCCTCAAAATGTCTCCGCCGAGGGGGTGCTGACAGCCAGGCCGGAAAAGATTCTGCATTCTCTACTAACTTGTCAGCCCACATTGCAAGAGTGCCCGGCCTCGGAGCACGCATAGCTGGCGGAGGAGGCACATACACTTCTTGGATAGTGTACTGCGTTTCCCGCCGGCGAGGCGCGACTCTGTCAATAATAGATATCGGCCTCACATATTCATTGTCGCTATTCAATGAAGATGATCTACGGGACACTTGGTTTACAGGTATTGGTGGCAAATATTCTGAACTCGAATCAGTACAACATCCTTCGTCGTTGAAAAATGGTTCAGTAATATTGGACCGTGGCGAAAACTGAATCAAGTCACTTCTGGCGTTACTTCTACTGTCAGTTGTTCTTTGTGATGTCACAGACGTTCGTTGCAGAGGCAATGTTTCGTAAGTATGTTCCTCTTCCCTTTCATGATTCTGTTCCTCAATTTTGTTTTCCAATTCATATTTTTCGTTAGTGGTGTTTTCCAACTCTTCTGAATAAGTCTTCCATGGATAATGACGACCGCAAATCTTTTCGCGTTCAAATCTTCTATACACAGTAGCTGTGCTAGCCATCCGCAAAGAAGACATCACTATGCTCACCCATACCAAGGAGACTGAAAATAAAATACATTTTTTTTTGAAGTCAGTAAATAAAAAGGTTTTTTTTGCTGACTACTTTTTTTTGCACATTCATTAATTAGGTACTTACTCGTTGAGCGGGTTTCAATTAGCCCATACACGACGGGTCTATCTTGAGTACCTAGTTTGAGTTACTACGGCCACCTTCTGTCTCCATCATCAGATCAGCTCGATGGTACCATAATATTCAATGTTACCGAATCTTACATAAGTAGTATCTAGTAGGTATGCCAAATTTCAGCTGAATCGGATATCAGCACGAAGTTTTAAGAAATTTGTTAGGTACTTCAGTTAGATATTCAATAAAAGCTTGTAAAAAACATCAAGTACTTAACTTACGAGTATGTCTACCTATTATCTATATCACATCAGACTTCTATATTAATATATAAATATGTAAAAATTGTAATTCTATAAGTTTGCACGCATTTAGGTCGTAGTTAATAGGGAAGTTACAAATGTAAAAGCTAAAAAAGGTCTTACATTTTTCGAAGTTAGGGTCAGAATAACGGTTCAACATGCCCAAAACGTTAGCAATGACGTGCGGAGCTGAATGTATGAAAGCCTGGAGGAACAGGTAGAGCTCCATCGGGGAAGGCGCTTTGGCGATTAGTATGGCTTTTCTCGTTCGTTCGTCATCTTCGACTCGAGCTGCGCATACTGCCTCCACCCACCAGAACACTTGGTTGCAGTATCTAAAATTTTCAAAATAAATATATCATATAAACTTAAGTTAATACAACCTTATTTTGCAATTTTGGTAAGTTTAATTTTTTTGAGAAGTCACCGAAGCTTTGTTTAGATCTTTCGCTTCCTCGGGACTCAAAATCAGCACTCGCAGCAAAAACAAACTTTGCTCTCTTGTTGCACAAATAACTATTTTAAACGGCGATGTAATTATTACGAGGGCTGATTGAAAAGTTCGCGGCCTGACCATAAAAAAAAACTTTTTAATTATTTTTTGCCGCCATTTTTAACTGTCATTATTCAGTTGTCATCCCGCGAAATATCAATTGTAAGACAATATTTAAAATAAATTTTACGTCTGATTTAAAAATACGAGTCAACAGATTTTTCATAATGGACAATTTGGAGCAACGTGCTGTAATTAAATATCTTCATAAAAAAGGATTGACACCGAAACAAATTTTTGAAGATATGCCGTGTACATAGGGGCAATCCTATCCATCATATACGACGGTAAAAAAAGTGGGCAGCTAAATTCAAGTGGGGACGAGTCAGTATCGCAGATGACCGTCGCCCCGGGAGACCAACCACAGCGCCCAATCCACATAATGTGGCAATTATATGCGAGATGATAATGAAAAACCGACGATTAAAAGTAAGAGAAATATCTGACATCGTAGGCATCTCCTATGAAAGAACTCAAAACATTATAATGAACGAGTTAGGTTTTTCAAAGGTGTCGGCCAGATGGGTTCCGAAGCTCCTTTCAGTGGAACAAAAAATCACTCGTCTAACAATTTCACGCGACTGTCTCGACCTGTATGAAGCTGACCCTCAAGACTTTTTGGACAGATATGTTACTATAGATGAGACATAGGTCCACCACTACACGCCCGAGACTTAAACAGCAATCAAAGCAGTGGGTTCGTGCTGGATCTCCGCCTCCCAAAAAGGCGAAGGCCATTTTGTCGGCGAATAAAGTCATGGCATCAGTCTTCTGGGACGCAAAGGGAGTAATAATGGTTGACTATCTCCAGAAAGGTACCACCATTAACTCGGATTACTATTGCGACCTTTTACGCCGATTACGAGAGGATTTGAAAGTAAAAAGACCTGGATTGTTGACAAAAAAAGTTCTCTTTCACCAGGACAATGCACGTGTGCACACGTCAATAAAATCGATGGCAGAAATTCACAACTGTTGGGTTTGAATTAGCCTCACCCGCCTTACTCGCCTGATTTGGCACCATCGGACTTCCATCTATTTCCAAACTTAAAAAAACACATGGGCGGTACGAATTTTTTTACCAACGACGAGGTCCAAGCTGAAGTGGTCACCTATTTTGAGTTTCTTCAAAAGTGGTGTAATGGTTTTGGAATCCAGATGGAATAAGTGCAAAGAACTCGACGGGGACTACGTAGAGAAATAAAAATATTAAATAT
This sequence comes from Epinotia nisella, assembly GCA_932294315.1. Lineage (NCBI taxonomy): Eukaryota > Metazoa > Arthropoda > Insecta > Lepidoptera > Tortricidae > Epinotia > Epinotia nisella. The sequence continues at coordinate 16,501,214 of OW028677.1, read as the reverse complement.
AATCTTTGGATTTGATTTCATACTTAGGCCGTGAAATTTCCAATCACCCCTCGTATATTTTGTTTAGTTTAACTATTATTCTATCGACATTCCTTTTTGCGGGTTTACCTTCTCTGGGTCGCGGCGCGCTCTGTGAAGACAATGCAAAATAGATAACGCGAGCCTTATGGCCTCAGTCGTCAATTTGCCTGAAGGTACCTAATGGTCCGCGAGCTAGCAACAGATTTTCGTGACCAATCAACTCCCGTGCCATAACTTGTAAGAAGGTTAAGAATGTTGTATCATGAAGGCTGCTGCTGGTTAACCCACCAACGAAGCCGCAGCTGACGTCCACGGGGCTTCATGATACAACATTCTTAACCTTCTCACAAGTTATGTCACGGGAGTAAGTGACTGACAAAAAAATGCACGTAGCTCGCGGTCTATAAGTATAACACGGGTATTGAAATGCGTCACCTGCCGATCGCAGCAACAGGAAAGAATAAAAAGTTGCCAATCTGCATAAATATCCATTTTAAATAGTTTTTCTCTATTTGAATAGAAACAGTCGACGCATCGGTCTGTAGTCCCGGGGGTGGTGATGCCAGTGTAAACACCAAGGTTAATAATGCCGGCAACACCATTAAAATAATCAGGAAAATCCCAAGCCTGAAAAATTCAAAATATAGAATTAAGTTTTATTCATAAAACGATTTAGCGAGCGCCGTTTGGGGTCGAAACTCCAGGAAGAAAGCGCCCATAGCTTAGTTGAAGAGACGGTGGAAAGAAAGGTGACGCGTGACCAGAAGATGATTTCTGGCACAGCGGATCAGCATTGCCATTCAACGTGGCAATGCTGCAGCAAGCCTTCTGGGCACGCTGCCCTCTGAAGGCGATTTGGGGCATTTTTATTTATAATAATTTTTAGCCTACCTAGGTACGGATCTATAATTTTATTTCAAGTTTTAATGTTATTTTTCTATACCTATTAAGTTCAATTTTTCATGTTTTTACACAGCCGTATTATTATGAATATGAATAAAGTATACATTTAGCGTCCATTCAACCAAACACATGAGATTTATTACTTACTTACTATATTTAATATACAATTATAGGTAGGTGTAGATCTATTTTTCTAAACCGAATCAACTTAGATACGAATAATTTGAAAATAACTATCGTGATATAGTTAATAGACTGATTTCTTGTTTACTCACCCACGATCTCCGCTACGGATATGTTCGTAAACAAGTGTAATGTCGAAGCAAATGAGCGTGAGGTACACGACCAAACCTCCACAAGAAGGTAACACCCGATGCAAGAGAATAGCTGTCCATGTTGGCAGCTCCCAACCTAAGAGCTCACCCGACACCTCGTTGTCTAACTGGCATGTTACCATTTTGAACCATTACCAATGATAACGAGTTTATCACTGAACTTCACTGTCAATCTTTATTTCTCTTCTTTAATCGCCCGCTTTTCGCGTTCAAGAATCTTATTTAAGGCCAATTAACTTTAATTACGGCATGCTAAATAAACTATGTTTTGTTTCGAGTCGAGAAACAGAAAAAAGTAAATCTATAGGACTCATTCTACACACCCATTGATAACGCCGATAAGATTATATCGGGAGGCAAACAGATAACTGTATCACCGAGGACTTATTCGAAAACCAATCTTCTGCACAGTAACTGTAAGTTTAATTTAAATGTAACGTGTTTACGTAAATGAGTCAAAATTTTATTACGTTCGTTCTAAATAAAATCACTATAAAATAGGAATCTGGTCTCTATACTTCATAGGATGGACCATAGAGTATACTTATGGTTGATCAAAACTTTTTATCGACCTAGCACCACAAAACGATTACGTTTTTTAGTCGCACTCGTACAGTCGCCATCAGATATATCGGAGCGGCCAAAGTGCTCACAAATATCTGAACACGTCTCTAATGGCTTGACGATAGAGACGTGTTCAGATATTTGTGAGCACTTGCGCCATTCCGATTATCTGATGGCGACTGTATACCTAAATACCATTATGGAAATTAAATATAGCTAAACTTCAACTTGTTTGTTACCTTACAGAACCTTAGGACAAGGAGCGCACAGGAGATCCCCATTACCTACTGGTGCTGGCGTCGCACTCTCTGCCACCCATCCCAGCTCTATTAGTAGAGCTACGTATCTAAGAGGGCTTACCTGGCGCTCCTACTGTCCAGGTAATCCATATCCCTAGTCCCGTGTTTCAAGTTACCATGCCTATTCGGAACGGAATAGACATGGTAACTGTTTGAAATGCATCCCTCTTAGGCTTTTAGGAGTGGAATAGACTATTCCACTCCTAAGCCTAAGAGGGATGCATAGCGGGGGGTGAGCAAGAAATCGTGGGGTAATTAGCCCCTAAGGTGGCAAGGGAGCTCTACCGTGTGTTACTAGTTGATTTCCTAACTGGTCGCAAGACCTAATGGATACGTTTCTGATGAAAAACATGAACAACATCTAAACGTCGTGCCCTCGACACTGGATCATGTTCCAGGACGGAGCCGAAAGTAACGAGACTATTAGAGGGTTCTCTGTGTGCCCAAAGATGACTAAGAAAGGAACGCCCATTACGGGTTCTCCGGTCGACAGAGATGTAACCCCGGCTCTCAGATACTGCTCGTACCATCGCCAACACAGTTAACTGACCATCCGTGCACTTTATATGCATTGCAATAAGGTTCAATATAAATACAGGATGGTCAGTTGTGCTTGTGTTGGCGTTTGTACCCTGTAAACGCGCGTAAAGCGGTAGCGGCGTTGCTTTTGTAACATTAGACCGCGTTTACAAACAGGCCTAACGTCGCACGAGCTGTTGTATTGGCGAGTATAGGCGGCTGCGGCGAAGGCGGGAAACGCCTACTGTGCGTAAACGTGGCCTTAGAGTTATGAATGAACGAATATTTATTGCACTAATCATTGGTATAGCCCGACAAGCCGCTATTTGACCCTGAGGTAGTGTCGCTGTAAACCGCATAATATATGGCAATAATGTACATACATACGTCATGTATAGTCGGGACAGTGTGTATTGGCTTTAAGTTGTTTGTTGAATGTAAAAATTCTATGGTTTATAATTACTTATAATTTATAATAGTAAAGTAAAGTAATAGTGAGGCGCTTAGAGCAAAGACCCTTCGGCATACAGCCATGATTTAAAATCACAGTTAAAAATATTTTACATGGACACTAAATTGCTACATTTAAGTTTTTAAATCATTATGTTCATATTTTATTCGTGTTTCTTACGTTTAAATAAATTTATAAATACGTTTTCAAACATTTTGTTTGAGTTAAAACCTCCTTGCTTTATAAATGACGTAGGAGTGACATATACAATTTAAGAATAAAACCGTTACGCCTATGAGCGTAATAAAGGTTATTACAGCTCTGTATGCCTGCGCGTTATGAAGCCCTTTACGAGCAAGTGTGATGAAAACATTTAGTAATAACATCGTTACCCGTCAACACATCCTTGTATTATAATTACATTCATGAGTTTGTTATTAAGTTATTATATTCATTATATTATATTCATATTTATTTATTCATTTACTTATACATATATGTAAGTATACATGTACTCATGTCATATTTATTTATTATTGAATAACTCAGCTATGTCATCAAATTGTCATTGCTCAGTCATTATTTAAGTCTATTATTTATATATAATATAATATAATAAATACCTATTCATCCATATCGGATTCCAAGTATTCGATATTTATTTAAATATTCTTCAGATTTTGACTTCGAAGTCTCTGATTCTGATGATTCGCTTTCAAGACCGCCGACCTCAAATATAAAACGTTCGGTCTGGGATTCGACTAAAGGACCTTTTTTCTATACCTATTCATCATCAATTTTTATTACAATATTTTAATAAGAAAATAAATTATTGGTTAAATCCAACCAAACTAACCAGTTAACAATTCAATCAATACCTACGACCACACTATAAAATGTCTGTAGGTAGGTACCGGTCATGTCAGCAACCAATTTCAAGACATTGTTTATAGAAATACTAGACCATCGCCATCCTTTTTATGGTTCCGCACCTCAAAAGGAAAAAACGAAACCCTTTATCACTCGTGCGTCTGTCTGTCCGTCTGTCACAGCCGATTTGCTCCGAAACTACTGGACCGATTGAGTTGAAATTTGGTAAACAAATGTAAATTGGTGACCCAAAGATGGACGCGTAAAGTAAATTAATGAACTCGGAACAAGGGGGCCACATTTGAAAAGAAAGAAAAAACATTTATTCGTGACAAAACACATAAAAACAAACTGTATAGACACAATACACACAAACACATTTGCCACGAAATGGTCACAACTCAGCGTGATGCTGGCAGCGCCAGCGCTGGTCTTCCGTTGTGACCATTAAGTGAGACACGAACAATGACGCGATGATCGCACACGAGGACAATTATTTATTTACAAAAAACAGATTTGAACTAATTTAGGAAAAAATACGAAAATTGACTATTCCAGTTTTTTTTACTTTTAATTTATTTTTTACTTTTTAGTCATCGCTGGACAGGTTTCTCTGTATATTGTCCGCCATATTGGATTAAGAGTGACGTCACTTTATTTTTCGAGTTAATCTCAGCAAGCCCTTTCATTTGATACCCATATTGTAGGAGTGCATTAAAAATATATAACCCGTCATCTTGGGTGTTCCGCCATATTGGATTTTTTGCCGACTGTACTTTTTTTTGCACGCTCATCAACTGCTCATTGAGAGGATTGTAACGAGCCCAAACACGACGGGTTTATCTATATAAATTCCACCCCAACAAACGTACATACATTGCAAGTTAAAAAAAAGCTTTTAAAATAGTTCCTTGCCTAAAGATTACAGGAAAACCTATAAAAAGTTTGGGTATTCAAAGTAACGGGAAAATTCTCAATATTTTTATGAAATGTAGATTATATACGGAACCCTCACCACGCGAGTTGAACTCGCACTTGTCCGGTTTTTTGTAAAAACATTTAATTAGGCCTAGCGCCAAACGAAATTCGTTTTCGTTTGTGTATCTCCGTCTCTGTCGCACTGGCTAGTTCGAGCGACAGAGACGGAGATACATGAACGAAAACTAATTTCGTTTCGAAGTTTTCCCTTTGTCAGACTTACGAGTTCGTACCTAACTAAGTGCAACAGAGAGGGAAAACTTCGAATGCCTTTCGCGGTAGGCCCTCTGACGTCGTCGCTAATACGGATTGCTTTCGGCATATTTATTGTAATTTATTTTACAATCGCGAATATATGGACCTATAATACTCGGGACAAGCTATGGTAATAATAATACCACGAGCGAGCGAGACGGTAATATACAAATCGCAATAAATGTGACACAATAGTACATTGTTGAAGAGGCTAGAAAGTAAGCATTAGATGGCCCTCGAAAGTACAAGTCTAGCTAACTATTGCACTTTCGGCCGAGGCTTAACACAGTGCTTTTCACGCCTACTGCGAGGAAATTGCAAAAAATTATAATTTTATATCGAAATTAAGTATGTAATTGAAGATCATAATACTAAACAGGCTCGCTTGCCTCGCGCCCCGGCGGAGGGAGGAGCTGCACAGGCAGCGCACGCCAGCGCGACCGCGCGCGGTGCCCTGAGGGCCTACCGCGAAAGGCATTCGAAGTTTTCCCTCTCTGTCAGACTTGCGAGTTCGTACGTAAGTGCAACAGAGAGGGAAAACTTCGAATGCCGTTGGCGGTAGGCCCCCTGTGATTGGTCGATCGCTGTTCAAACTGTCCAACAATAACATTGTTGGACAGTTTGAAGTCATAGATGGCCTGTTCGTGCGACGTCCAACTACTAACCCCAGCTTTGAAGCCTGAATTCTGACCATCTTTTGCCACATTTCCGAGCAGTGGCGTGAAAAGGGATATATCATTCCTTGTCCTTGTCATAGTTCCACTTTTTTTCTATTTGCTGTTTGCTGGTTTTGCCACAACAATTGTGACAATGATAAACAATTCGCGCACATGGTTGCATACGCGTCAGAAATCATTATTATTTACTGTTGTTGTACAGAAAGCAAAGTCAGTCTCCTTTTCTACGCATATTTTTACTGTTTTCCAATACAGAATAATGGTCTAAATCCAAGGATTCAGTTTTCGTTACGATGTCCTTTACAGTCCGATCCAATTCAGATATGTCGTAAGCATGTAGTTGTTATGATTCTGTAAGAAATTAAATAGATCAGCTGACAATATGCCGAGGGAAAACCGATCAGATGTATTTAAATACGCGATAGATGCGCTCCGGTCTGTCTGGCTTCTGCCTTATAAACTTCAGGGCATCAGGTGACGAGTTTTCCACCGCGATAGAACCCTGACGCGTTTATTTAGAATAGATACACGAACGAAAACGAATTTCGTTTCGCGGTAGGCCCCCTGAGCCTTCTCACAAGTTATCGCCCGGGGGAAGTGACTGACAAAAAATACTCCTAGCTCGCTAGCATGTTTTCCATACATTTACTTGCCTCCGATCCTACGACAGTTAAAAGGTCTGCTAGACGGTCGCCAACACGCCCCTCCGACCGAGCGACCTTGGTCGGCCCCGACCGTTGTAGTATGAAATTTTGTTGGAAACAACTGTCTACACGGTCGGTGCGGACCAAGGTCGCTCGGTCGGAGGGGCGTGTTGGCGACCGTCTAGCACGGGCTTAAGGACTGAGGGCCTACCGCGAAACGATATTCGTTTTCGTTCGTATATCTCCGTCTCTGTTGCACTTGCTAGTTCGAGCGACAAAGAGGGAGATACACGAACGAAAACGAATATCATTTCGCGGTAGGCCCTCTGTGTGGTAGGATGACGGAAAGATTTTTTGAAGGTGGTACCACACTTGGCGGTATTTGCCCAAATATTCGTGTTGCATCTTTTTCCTTCCTACGGCAAATGAAAGAGAGGCAACGATGCAACGCGAACACGCAACTCCAAGTGTGGTGCGACCATAAGATTCGATAATTTACCTAACAGCGCTTTTACGTATCACTAGAACAGTCTCAATTCACGTCAATGGGTTAATGTGACATTGACAATCGAATCGAATTGACATTAGTTGAATTGACTGCACTTGAAAATGAAAATAGGTTATGTTATGTTATGAGAAATATACAGATTAAATAGATCTAATAAACCTTTTTTTATTGGACATTACCAGTTTGAACACATTATAATGTACAAAAATATTTTAGCGAGGTCTATACTTAGCATATCCACTACTTTGTTCAAAGGTTCCGTTGAAAGTGTTAGGCAATTACGCTGTGGGATTTGTTTAAGAAATCCTAGGCAAACACCGAAGCCAAACAACCAAGCCTCTCCAGCAATTGCTAGCAAATACCAGGTCATTACAGATAGCAACGCGATTGTGATAGAGAATACGGCGGACGAGGTACACAAGGAGGAAAATAAGTACCCTATATTCAGTGACGAATTTGATGGTGTTAATTTGGAAAGTAAGGAGAATTTTAAATATTTTTTAGATAACTTGATCCGAAAATCAGATTCCTATGTTGAAATGATCTCATTCACTATTTTTATTTACAGGAGGGAAGAATGGTGTTTATGAAATTGAAGATTTAGTATTATTACTACAAAGAGAAAACTCTGAAGACATATTTGTAGCAACTGTGCCCCAGAATATAAACTATGTGGATTACATTTGTGTTGTTAGTGCCCGCAGTAAGAGACATATTTTAGCACTGGCCGAGTTTGTTAGGAAAGTTTACAAGAAGAAATGTTTCAAATCTGATTCCATACCAAGGATAGAAGGCAAAGATTCGGAGGAATGGATGGCCTTAGATTTAGGTATTTAGTGCCAATTTTAGCTCATTCAATATCTTAACCAAAAGTTAATTAATTAATTATAATTAGATTTTTTAACAGCCGTCATCCTAGTAGAATAAACATCAATGATGACATAAATTGGACATACTGGGATGACATCTGTCAAATATTGGATGTAAGGGCATTTTCACTATAACATGGTTGTTTACATTACAGGTAATATTGCATTGCACATATTCTCTGAGAAAGCTAGAAAGATCTATGACCTGGACTCTCTATGGGCAGTGGGGCCAGAGTATGATGATCAAATGAACAAGAAACATGATGTTGCAGATATTTTCCAGAATTATAGTGAATACTTGAAAGACCTGAAGCCACTAGCATAATAATAATTAAAAATAAAGTATCGTCACCATGTGTCATCTGCCAGAGATAAAAAGTGAAACAGTTTTATTAGGCACTCGTCTGATGTTTCATCCAATAGCCCAGCCACTAGTCCATCATTTTCACTCAATAACCCGTTTTATTCAGATTCCATCAACCAGTAATAGTCCCTATACACCCAAGCGGGTGCTGTCTCTGTGTGCGTCCCATGACACGGGCAGGGACAGCATCCGCTCGGTGTACTCCTTACATTCCATTAAATTGTCAAAAGGGCCTCTACGTGTCAGTTGGTACTTTGTAGGTACCTAGCCCCACGCACGCCTCCCAAAGATCAACCACACGCCAAATCAACAAGACATTTAGTACGAAGTTAAACCCAGGGATCGGATACCGGTATTTTCTCCATACAAATTAAACCGGTATTATTTCGTTCTTTGGTTATTATATCATTTTTGATCGGGCAATCTAATAAAACGAATATTTTACCTAAAGACACGATAGACCCTACATTAAGAGCCTAAAATAATTCAAAATATTAGACAACTTCGGGGATGATCGAAAAAACCGGTTCCGATCCATGGTTAAACCTTGTCAATGCAAGAAGGTTGCTGTCGCACTGGGCTCCTTGACGCATATCGCATATATCAGTCGGTGGCGTTGAACCTGTGGTGCTATAAAATTTTAAATAAATTAATGGGAGTTTTCAAAAATTCGTGTACACAATTAGCGCGAGCGTCTGCTAGACGGTCGGCAACACGCCCCTCCAACCGAGCGACCTTGGTCGGCATCGACCGCTGTAGTATGAAATTTTGCGGCAAACAACTGTCTACACGGTCGGTGCCGACCAAGGCCGCTCGGTCGGAGGGGCGTGTTGCCGACCGTCTAGCACGGGCTTAAACAAAAACGAACTCGGTGTCAGTTTTGTGATGATAATTAAGTATTAGGTATTCAGTTTGTTTAAATGTCAACTTTTTCTTTTCAGTTTATAAATTATATGTATAAACACGTTATTTCAATGTGAATCAAGTTCATTTTACATAATTTGTATGCTAAATGTTCGTCACAAACAAAACTGACCCTGAGTTAATTTTTGTTTAACAACTCACGCTAATTGAGTACACGAATGTTCGAAAATGCCCCAATACCAATCTATGATTGCTAAAAATAGGAAATATCAACAATATTAAGTGTTGTGATGCAAGAAATAATTTACGAACAAAACAACTGTCCACACAGGCCGCGGCCCCTTTGATCTCCGGCAAAAAGCCGACAACGCTCGGTTTAGGCGAGGATGCGAGTATGCTCATACGGATGCTCGGCCGCATGCCTCAGGCGAGGCGTGGCTCGCCGAGGTCTGCGTTTTGCCGTGTCTACACCGGATGCATGCTCGGCCGCACACCTCGCCCGAGGCATGCGGTCGAGCACGCCTCGCCTTAGCGTGTCCGCTCCGTGTAGACGTGCGTCGGCGAGTCACGCCTCGCCCGAGGCATGCGTCCAGTGTAGACACGGCTATTGTCATGCTAACTTTGTAGAAGCTTTTCTAGAAATGCTCACTTAGTAAATCATACCTTACAGTTCACACTAAAGGATAAGTGATTCTTAGGAAAACATTGGAAAAATTAAAATAAGTGGTCCATTAAAAGTCTCATATAAAATGTTTATTTTCGCTTAATCATTTAAGAGATATACAAAGTATTGGTTTTATTGGTGAAATTATAATACAGCAATTGATTTGGTTTACTAATAATTGAATAACATATTTTATTAATTCATAACTATTGGAGTAAAATGTCCATCTTTTTATACAATTTGATATACAAAATAACAATTTGGCATATTTTTGTCTATGAGCTAGCTTGAATTTCCAAATGCATCATTACAATATAAAATAATTTTAAAAGCACAGACTACAACATTCATTCCACAATCACAAGATTTATTTATTTTCAGTCAAATGCAGATGCACACCTAATAAAATCTAATTATTACTAAGTAGCAACCTATAAGTATACAAGTGCTTCTAATGGACTAATAATAAAATTAATTGGAAGCCAATATGTATATGATAATGATAACATAAATAATGATAAAACATTAATAAATTATAATAAAATATTGTAAGAATTATGTTGTATTAAAAACAATTATTGGACCACTTGTAATGTAAGTCTTTCATTTCCTGACTAACATCAATACAATAACTACCTACCTGGATGAGGACAATTGGCTTTCCACAAAAGAGTCTCACAAATACTGAAGTCTAATAATTTGCTTTAAGTCAGATCTTTAAAAAATATTCAGGCCTGTTCACAGTCAAGCTGTAACTTAGCAAACAGTTGAAATAATTAATTTGGTGCAAAAGTTCTAATATAATGTAAATATATTCATACACAAATACATACTCCAAAGTGGTTGTTATAATCTTTTTGCAAAGTTTTGACTCATGACTACTGATTTAAGACAATATGGCCACGCTCCTCCTCACACCAGCACCTGAATTGACATTGTCTAAGCTCGACCACTTTTTTATACCATTCTTAGCAATCTCAGCTGATATTTTATCTTCCATGACTCGTGACATTGCTTCTAGTTTTTGTGCTCTCTCTTTGCTCAGAGGTTCACTGGGAAAAGCGAGGTCATTGGCCTCTGCCAGTGTGCGTAGATCAAAATAATATTTAGCATACACACTTGATGGGACATTAATGTTGAACTGCAGCATCTCAAGAAACTGCCTTTCCAGCTCATTCATGTCTTCTACAGTAATGTCTTTTAGAATTTGGCAGTAATCTACATTCCAGACAGCCTGGTCGTCCCACACCTTACTGGCCAACAATATGGCTCCTAACACAATTCTTTTCCAATTGGATGGTGCAATATCTAACTCAGCACATATGAGAAGGCGTTCCAAGTAGACAAGTGTGATTATGGCGCATTCTGCTGTCAGTTGTGCAGCGTTAAACAAGGTTCTTACAAACTTATATATCTGTTTGTGCTCTGGGTTATATTTATCGTAGTCATCACTCACCCCTTCCTTGCTCAGTGGGTGCAGTTTCTCATCGAAAATGTCATGTCTACGTTCAGATGTTCTGTTCTTGATGTGATAATAGATGGCCAAGGCTACACACTTAACAGTGTTCTTTAGATTTGGTTGTGACACAGTACTATCATCCAGATAGATAGTGGAACAAGAGCTGCTTTTTTTTAGTTTGTTATCAGCAATTTGGTGTTGGCTGCGCTTCCTGGTGATGCCATTTTCTATGGACGCCTTGGACCTTTCCATGAAGATGGTCTTGGCAATAGGATCTTGCGAAGGGTCGATGTCGCCGTCGTCGGGCTCGCGCTCGCTGATGTGCTGGATGTTGTTGGAGCTGACCTCGCCTTCTGGCAGGTAGTCCTCCAACTTCACCACGTCCTTGCGGATCGGCGACGGACTCCGGTAACAACAGCAACTATTTTGGTTACCCATCTTCGAATGCAAATTAGAAGCGCTAAAGATAAGTCGTTATCATTCTACAAGCACTGCCAGTGTCTGAACGCGCGTAAATAGCGTGCAGAGTCAGTAGAATCACATAAAAGGCCCATAGTATCTGAAACAAATATGACATCAATTCTAGTTTCAAACGAAATGAATATTCAGTTATCACGCATGGCATACATTAAATCAAGTTTAAATAAAAGTTACCTCGACAGTAGTGACCACTATCAGTCACATTTCACTGAAATGCAGAAAATGTTCCAAGATCTCCAAGAGAAAATATATTATATATCACTTCACTTTACTAAGAGGTGTTTGACAGATCTCGAAGCTCGAACGTCATTAATTTGTTGCTTGCGTTTTTTTAACTGCGCATGCCGCCAGATCCTGGTTGCTGGCAACATTAATTCACCATAGACGTTCAACAATATGGCGTGGTCTTCAATATTTGTTGAATATCCGGTGGCGGCCATTCGCTTAGTCGAAAGGGCTACATTGTGACTATTTGATTTTTAACAATTAGCGAATTTTAAGTCTTTTGGGTACTGGCATTTATTTCGATCAATTTTACGACAACCATACAAGAACAGGAAAGTGTTTTTCGTATCTAAAGGTTATTGTTTTCGGTAAGATGCGTCGTAAAAGTGAGCGCACAGCTACCAAGAAAGCAAAGCCTTCTCCAGAGAAAAAATCTGTGGAAAAAGCGAAGCGAACCAGGACATCAAAACGACGAAAGTCTACTTCTTCTGAAGAATCTGCAGAAGAGGCCAGCCCAGTGCGGGAAGCGGAAGCTACGCCAGTGGAGCAAGAAAAGAAACCGCCTCAGACGCCTACTAAAGAAAAAGAAGTGTCTCCTGAAGATGCTCACGAAGTGTGGCAAGTAAAAGCAGCAGAAGTACCGGACACGGGCGAGATACAAAAATTAAAAATATGTCTGACTCGACCACCCTCTACGCCCGAACGAGTAGATAGATCGCCGCGAAGTCGGAGGAAGCACTCTCGCGCCACAAGTTCTAGCGATACGCCGAGCGTGGAGGCCGTTGAAGACCGTAAGAAGAGCAAGCACCGCTCCAAACGTGCTGCCCGAGAATCCAAGGATGGGTCTGAGAGAACTCAAGACAGCCAAGGTGATGAAGCCGATTCAGAAACACCATCAGATCCAAAAGCTGATAAAATCACACAGAGTTCGGAAGTTGTTGGTGGTACTGTTCCGGATGAAACTCCCATGTCAACTACTAGTGAAGATAAAACGGTGGAGGCAGAAAAACCAGCTACAAGTGAACAAACACAAAGTGGAGATAAGGATGAGAAATGTGACAGTCAAGGAAAGACATCGGACGCTGATACAACAGTTGCTTCACCGCAGGCTGAAGTCAAAGGAAATCAGTCTGAAGATAATAAACAGTCTGATAAGAGTAGTTCAGCCGCAAATGAATCAAAAGGAAAATCGCAAGATGCACAGGAGCCTGATGGAAAAAAAGATACTACAAACTCAGAAGAAACTAAATCTGGAAAAGATGATACAAAGGAACAATCTGGTGGATCCCAAGAAAAGGAGGAGGCAGCTAGCGAGCCTGAGGTAAGTAAAAGTGAAGATAGCGGTAATAATAGTAAAACTGAGGAAGCAGAGTCCTCTCAAAATGGGAGTTCTAAAGCTACTAATGACGATGATGTTGTAGATAGCTCTGAAAATGTAGAAAAGGAGCAGAGGCAGTCTGTCTCTCCTGCGCCAGTGAAGGATAAAGTAGAGCACAGCGAGGAAAGAAATACAAAGGTAGAGCTTGAGCACTCTGATTCAACACACTCAACTCAAGAAGAACCTCTACACAATGGCCAAGCAGCACCCATTGTTGTTAGTCGGAAAAGAAGATGGGGCTCCAGGCCCAACAAACTTACTTCTCAAAAATCAATAACTATCTCTACAGATGTACTGAAAGACATTATACCAGATGTGAAACCTGTTGAATTTGAAGAGGTAATTAAGGAGAAGAAACACCACAAACGAGTTCAATCCAATGATAAAGTTGAAAGACCTATTCTCCCCAAGATTGTCATAGACAATACAGATCACTTGGAACATCATAAAAAAGAATATGAAGAAAGGGAGCCAGAAAACTTAAAATTCAGAGAACCTTTGTCAGCAAATAGAAGAATTTCAATTGTTAAAGATGACAGCATTATTGCACGGCCTCCAAGTCCACCCAGGAATAAACAATCATGCATTCTGTACATCACTAACCTTGTGAGGCCATTCACATTGCCTCAACTGAAGAATTTATTACAACGGACAGGAAGAATTTCAGAAGATGGTTTTTGGATAGACAAAATTAAGTCTAAATGCTTTGTAAAATATGAAACTGAAGAGTAAGTACCTCCCTTCTTAAACCTTAACCAGGCACTCGGTTAAAAAACGACAGTAGGGATGTTGACAGGTAATCAAATCAGCATCTTTTTTTTTATGAAACATCAAAGATACATATGTAAGATTAGTATGAATTTTGTAGGGAAATAGAGACACACAATGTCACAATTTTCTATGTATTTAAAAATTATAAAAAATTGTTTTGCCTGTAAATTTCTGAGTTTTGTTTTCAGAATATATATTTTACTGTTGTTAACTACCATATTGATAGTGAGTCTTAATACTAATTAAAGTACAATTTGATAGGCCCTAATACCGGTTACACCCTGAGCCTGGTTAAGGGTAAACATTTTAATCATCTTTCCAATATCCATGCAGAAATCTATACAAGGTATATTTTATTTTTGTTCCAGTCAAGCAGTTGAAACCAGGCATGCCTTACATGGTGTCACTTGGCCTGTGTCAAATCCGAAGACTTTGCAAGTGGACTTTTCCTGTCAGGAGGCATTTGATAAGGCTAAGGTGAATGAAGACATAGACAATGCACAGGCAACAACTATTCCTGGCACAGTAGAAGATTGGCTAAGGGAGCAAGATATGAAAAGGGAACGTGGGGACCTGGTAAGTAATATTTTTTTAATGAGGTCTTAAATTGTTCCACATATTTTTCCAATATATACTTATTGTAAAGAAACTTTTCTTGAAGAAATTTATACTTAAGATTTTTTATAATTATAGCAGTACAGTGAGTAACCAGTTATAAAACAATTTTTTTTATTTATACATGATTTGGTGTACAAATTTAATATACAATATGATAGAGGAGTGTTGGTGCCCACGCTTATGTATGGTAGTGAAAGTTGGGTGTGGCAGAAAAGACATCAAAGTCGAGTGAATGCAGTAGAAATGAGAGCGTTGAGAAGTATGTGTGGAGTGAAATTGAGTGATAGAGTCAGAAACAGTGTGATAAGAGATAAGTGTGGAATGGATGGAGATATTGGAGATATAGTCACGAAAATTGAGAAGGGTATGTTAAGGTGGTTTGGGCATGTAGAGAGGATGGATGAGAGAAGATTAACGAAGAGAGTGTATATAAAAGGAGTGGAAGGGCAAGTTGGAAGGGGAAGACCTAGGCGAACTTTCTCTGATCAAATTGGAGAAATGTTACAAAAAGGCTAGGTCAAAAGTACCCTAAACCGACGAGCATGTATGAGAAATGTTATGAAGGTGAGTGAAGCGAAAGTGGTTTGTCAGGATCGTAGCAAATGGAGATCCGTGATCTCTGCCTACTCCTCTGGGAAAGAGGCGTGATTATATGTATGTATGTATGTATGTTATAATATTAGTAGAATTCTTTATTCCTCAAAAGCGGACTTAATGCTGTAAAGCATTCTCTACCAGTCAATCCTAAGGCAAAGCAGATACATTGTGAATCATATAATAACATTACATCATAACTTTTCAGGACAAACCATGGGAACGGAAGGCAGCGGCAGTGAGAGAATGGGACTTTGGCAAGAATGACAAGGAGAAAGATAATAAAGAGAGACCTAAAAGAGATGAACGCATTCTTGACAAGAGAAGACATCGCACACCTGAAAGAAGTCCAGAACCAGGTACATTTTCTCTCTTTAATATAATTGTGTGTTATAAAAAGTAAAGTGTGCCCTTGTGAACTTGCTAGCATACTAGCAATGTTGGATCGGGGAGGTTGCTTTTTTAACTGAAGTTACTAGGTTAACTGAAGAATAAGTTTCTTTTCACCTCACTAGCTCGGAAAGACCTTTTTTATTCTTTAAAAACAGATAGCAAAACTGTATTTTATCCACATGTGTGCAAAGAATATTTGAAATCCGAACGTGTTATTAGTTACTTTTTTAAACATAATCCATACTAATATTATAAATGGGAAAGTGTATGTGTGTGTTTGTTTGTTTGTTTGTTTGTTTGTATGTTTGTTTGTTCGTTTGTGTGTCCGTCTTTCACGGCAAAACGGGGCGACGAATTGACGTGATTTTTTAAGTGGAGATAGTTGAAGGGATGAAGAGTGACATAGGCTACTTTTTATCTCTTTCTAACCTCCTACTTCCCTAAAATGGGGGGTGGAAGTTTGTATGGAGCATTCCGCAATTTTCAAGGTAGAAAGCTAAAAATTGGTATGCGGACTATTTATGACTAACAAAAAAAAATCGTGCATCATTTTTTTTGGAAATCTGCACCTAACACCTTAAAAGAGGGGGTGAAGTTTTATATGGGGGTCCAGATATGTAGAGTCAATATGTAGAGTCGATATGTAGAGTCGATATGATGAGTCGATATCTAGAGTCGATATGTAGAGTCGATATGATGAGTCGATATGATGAGTCGATATGTAGAGTCGATATGTAGAGTGGATATGTAGAGTCGATATGTAGAGTATATAGTCGATATGTAGAGTCGATATGTAGAGTCCATTTGTAGAGTCGATATGTAGAGTCGATATGTAGAGTCCATTTGTAGAGTCCATTTGTAGAGTCGATATATAGAGTCGATATGTAGTCTATATAGTCGATATGTAGATTCGAATTGTAGAGTCGATATGTAGAGTCCATTTGTAGAGTCGATATGTAGAGTCGATATGTAGAGTCGATATGTAGAATCGATATGTAGAGTCGATATGTAGAGTCCATTTGTATAGTCGATATGTAGAGTCGAAAATAAAGGCTGATTATACATCATTTGTTTTTCTTATGTAGTATTTTCCTCGGTTTAGTGAGGTGAAAAGATTTGTGTTACACACGGGTGCAAGTTATTTTGACGTCTCGTGTGTTGCAACACTCGCTTTGCTCAGGATTCTATTTTTGAACCACTCGCTACGCTCAGGATTCTATTTTCGAACCACTCGCTTCGCTCGTGGTTCAACCATAGAATCCATTCGCTAGCTCGTGGTTCAACCCTAGAATCCATTCGCTGGCTCGTATTTCAATTCCACACTCGCGGTTAAAATATAGCTTTGCACCCTTGTATAACAAATAACTATTATTCTACTAATATTATAAATACGAAAGTTTAGATGTTTAGATGTTTGTTACTCAATCACACTTAAACGGCTAAAATTTTGCACAAAAATAGTTAGCCTGGATTGAAATATAGGATAGGTTCCCTGGTCGACGCAGACGAAGTCGAGGGTGGAAGGTAGTGGACCATAAACCGAAGTGCACCATAAGCCGTGTCTACACTAGGCGCATGCCTCGGCCGAAGACGCTTAGCCCGACCGTGCGCGCTCAGTGTAGCCACCGTGTACCGCGTTCGGACTAATACTATTCTACTAACCGAGCAGGCAAATTCAAAAATATTGTATGCCTTTTCCTTTGGTACATAAAAATATATAGGTATTCAAAGGGCTTTGTCCCACTAATCGATAATCTATTTTTACATTCTTTTCTTTTTTCAAGATTGGGATTGAAGTATTAGTCTCACATACTTCTTTCTATGGTTTAAAGAAAGCAAAAGTACTACAACTTTATTTCCGATAACATTTCTTATATGACGAGCGATTATCCAAATATTTGGATGGGAGCAAAACTTAAAATTGACAATTTTCGGGAAAAATGTACCATCTTCGAAGGACCATTGCTTGGTCCCTATAGGGTTAGATAGTTAGTTAGTTATTTACTGGGCATTTTCCGCAAATTGAAATCCAACGTGCCTATTTTGCGTGAAAGGATTAGACCGGTTTCCTCACGATGTTTTCCTTCACCAAAAAGCTAACGGTAAATATTTCGTACATAAGTTCCGAAAAACTCATTGGTACGAGCCGGGATTCGACCGCCGCTTGACAGCCGCATGCCTGGACCACTAGGCTACCGTAGCTTCCGTCCCTATAGGGTTTACAGAATTATGGTTTGGCTCAAATTGTTGCAAATTTAATAAACTTCAAAAATGTCATACATCTTGTTTGTTAGAAATGCATAGTTTATGTATGACAAAAACATTTCGACATGTGAAAGGGTTCTTAAGCCAAATTACTGTTTTAATTTTGAAATACTGTTGCTTAATCGTTCGTTAGGAATTATTTCAAGGATTAGACTAATAAATACTATCAACATTTTGTTTTGCAGCAAAGAAATTCAAGAAGAAAGAGGAAGAAGCCCCAGCGAAGCTATTGGATGATCTATTCAGGAAGACAAAGACAACTCCATGCATATACTGGCTGCCGCTGTCTGCTGAAATGGTATTTATTCAATTGCATACATTCAAATATTACTGTAAATTATCTACTAACCTTTACATATATACCTTACCTTGATAAATATTTATACTACAATTGCCGTCATAGCTTTGTCATGCTTAAATTTTTCTTCTTCTCTGCTTGCTCCTTTGTAGGCGCAAGGAAACTGTCTTGGGTGTTCTGTTGTGCATGTTCCATCTCTTTGTTGTCATCATGAGGCTGGTCCTTTTCTTTAAGGAAGGCAGTTTTTCAGCAATATCTCGAAAACCTTTGAACCGATCTTGTTCAAAACAATTTTCGGTGAATGAATTTAATAAGCCTTATGTCCATGATTTTTTTCATATTTTTCAAATTCACCGTTCAAAAATTAGAGGGGGGGGGGGGACGGGACAGAATTTTAGTGACTTTCAGGGCGATTATCTCCGACTCTATACACTTAATCAAAAAAATTACTGAGAAACCTTATATTTATTTTTAAAGGCCTATCGATTGATGAGCCACACGTGGGCTTACAATGATTTTTTTTGACTTAGTTTTATGTATGGAGTGCTCCCCTAAAAAAAATTTTTTTGTCGTTTTAATTACAAAAATATGTAGCGGCTAACACAATACACCTATTCTCAAAATTTTATTCAAATACACCTTATAGTTTTCGAGTAAAATACCTGTGACATACGGACAGACGGACAAACGGACATGACGAAACTATATGGGGTCCGTTTTTGCCATTTTGGCTACGGAACCCCAAAAACACCTGTGTGTAAGTATGGTCTTTCCGAATGGTCATAGGCTATATTTTATCCTGCGGGGGTGCCTGCGTTCATTGCTATATGCGGGCGAAGTCGCGCGGGCAGCTAGTATACTATAACTTTGGAGGAATGAGGCCTATGAGCCTCCAAAGGCACTGCAAACATGCTAGGTGGCACTATAATGGATAGCATCCACTTGTACTTGTACAGGTCGATTCACGAGAGCTGGCATGAATGAATTGACCGAAAGTAATGTCACTTGTCACTGAGTGGCAGTGTGAGTGCCGTTCTTATACAGGGGCCTCCTAATATTTTGTAAACATGTACCCTATTACGTTTTCGTTATTCAAGAAAAAACATATATATTATTATAATCTGCACCAAGTATCATGTTAATCCTTTTAGTAATTGTTATTAAAGTCCATTGTAAATAAAACGTATATTTATTTTTCTGACTTATTTTTAATGTCAATAATCGAATGGTAAGGAAAAGAGCAGACCAAGGAGTCCGTCGTCAACAGAGTTTTTAATTTATTTATATCCTGTTTTCACACTTACGCCGCAATCTACAAAATGATGGCGAAAAGATTCGAAATTCTTACGAAATTTAACTGTAATTTTATTAATGATCAAAGTACACCTTAGATATCTTCAGGGATCGTTGGCGTGGTAGGGCACGGCAGTATACTTTAGGTGTTCTTGGCGTCCAAAGGTTTCATATTTTAGATTCTCCATAGATTCTCTAAAACACAATTGTCACTTTTTGCATCAACCTGTATTTAATAATTATGTGACGCACACATAGACATTATCATTCACTCGTTCAATTCATTCGTGCCAGCTCTCGTGAATCGACCTGTACATTATAAACATGTATACATTCCATGACCTTATTACTTAGACATAAGGTCGAAAAGTGTATACATGTTTATGATGCTGACTGTACCACTTCAGCATCATAAACATTAGGGTGTTGCTTAAAAACCGAAAGTTTTAAATTTCAGTGAGACACCCTATTGTATTGTTCTAATACGTAAAAAAATAACATCTGTTTTTTATTTTAATTTTTGGATAAGATTTAGGGGTCGCTACCGAATTTTGAAATTCTTTAATGTTTGCATTTCGCCATAGTAAGGTTTTTTTATATATTTAACATTTTACTTTTTTAATGAGCTACATTTAATGATAGGAAATGAATAATCTGGAAAACATCAAAAAAAAACACTAAATTTCAGTCAGTAATTCAAAAATGAATTTTATTGTGCTAAATATGCTAAAAACGGACTTTGGCGATGGTTTCAAGACTTTATATTTGATTTCAAATAAGCGTCGAACATTTCGTGAACCAAAATCGTATTTTCTCGATTGTTTATTCCTTTTTTATCAAATGTAGCTCAATAAACTAGAAAAATGTAAAAATATAAAAAAAAACTTACTATGGAGAAACGCAACCTTAAGGAGTTTCAAAATTCGGTAGCGACCCCTAAATCTTATCCAAAAATAAAAATAAAAAACTAACGTAATTTTTTCACGTATTAGACCAATATAATAGGGTGACTCACTTAAATTTCAAATTTTCGGTTTTTAAGCAACACCCTAATAAACATGTATACATTTTAGGTCCCTATTGCTTGGAGATAAGGTAGAAAAGTGTATACATGTTTATAATGCTGACTGTACAACATATTATGCCAGCATCACGCCTTTATATAGCCCTATTTTTGCCCGACTACGGCAGAGCCGAAAGGAAGGGATATGATTTTAGCAGTCAATGTTTGTATTTACGTGTGTTAACCGATTTTGATGAAAGAGGTATCAATCGATTCGAAACTGCTCTGGGTGATATAGGCTACCTTTTGTATGAAACTTTATTTTCAGATAGTTTTCCGTAGTCGGAATACAGTTTTGTAGAACTTTTTATGTAAATTTATTTATCATTATAAATTTCGTTGTGTACAATTTCAGATCGCCATAAAAGAGGAACAGCGGCGTCAGCACATGGCCGAGCACGAGCGGCGCCTGCAGGAGCTGCGCCGCTCGCACCGCCGACATTAGCATGGTCCGTCCCATACTCGCTCGTCCATCTTACACAACACTCGCCACACACTACACCACGCCACACCACACGACACATCTACACTCACGCCCCCACACCAACACTCCTATCAATTGCATCAGCAAACACTTCATGTACATCTTGACTAATTATTTTGTCGCTCTGGCGATATTTCTTTCCAGGTTGCACTTTATTAATTATGAAGAACCCTCTCTTTTATTTCAATGTCTCTTGTTAGAGCAACATCTAAGTTCTGATTTATTGTAAGTTTTAACTGTGTAGGTTCTGTAGAAACACAAGATTATTATGAAAAAGACATTTGATTTTATTTTCTACAAAATGTTATAGAAAGGCACGCTTGGATGGAATCCTATGATTTAATTCGTCGTCGCTGATCGCGGTCGTTCGATAGACACGAGGGAACGTTCTCGGAATGCCGCGGAGGGATAGAGATGCACGTCGCCGATATGCCTGCCAAAACAGTCGGCCACCCGTTGGCCTCGTCAAAAGGTGCCTCATCTCGAATTGACTGTCTGTAATTCAAGTGGCTTTATTATATCGCTACTCGGCTCAAATGATACTACGAAATATAAATGCATGACATATGTAATGACATGGAAGAAATTATGAACAATCAGAATATGACTCCCAACAACATGGCGCTGGATATTGATAATCTTCAGCCATTGGCGAGCTGCAATGAATAACTAAGAATGTTGTGTGCTTGAGGAGCTCCTAGCCGTTGTTGCGTATAAAAGCATAAGGAAGTGGATCGATGTGAATTGTGAATTTAGTCTCCACTGTCCGCCTATACCTAATAGACTTAGTATGAAAAAATAGGGAATTTTGTGGTACCCGTAATAAAATTGTTTTCCAAAAACTTCCAATGTTTGATGTTCAATAAACAATACAACATCCTATGACCTATTTTTATTCCATACCTAAAGAAAATCCTAAATGCTTGTGTCCATGTTTTCGTTGGCATGGAGAAGGGAGATTAGATTATACTACACTACATTACAGATCTGCCAATCGAGGCCTGGGGAAGAGTTTCATACATTAAAATAATTGGACATATGGATTTAAAGGTCGCGGTCGCGGAACGAAAAGGTTCGTCACTTTTGGACTCATTAAAATAAAGTCGAAGTGCCGATCCTTTTTGATGAAGTATCATCGTTTTAGGAGGCATGTTTATAAAAACTACATTTGTCAATGCAATTAAAAAATGCACAATTGCTAGTCCCGCCCTGCTATTGCTATGCCCTTTGCATTTGGAAAATTAATTTTTCATCACACTTGCTCGTCAATGGCGTTATTACTTGCGAGCGTGCAGAGCAGTTATAGCCGTTTTACCTCCCACGGGCTGTTAAGTTTAGTTTTAAAATAATAGAACCCTCTGATTGGCTTAAGCAAATCTGGTTGCTGTGTGATTGGTTGAATAAAAAAATCTAGTTGGTCACGACGCCCCGCCCCGCAAGAATACTGCTCTGTGATTGGTTGAAATATTGAACTGCGCGCTCCACTAGCACTGATCTGGAAGTGAAGTTGTCAATTTTTGATTGGTGCTGCTGTATGAAACTTACATTTTTCTGTCTTTTGTTGTTATTTATTTCCTCGCAAATGTGATGAAAAACATTGTGTATAACACGGGCGTAAGAATATTGCAAACTCGAGTCATCAAAAGCCCTCCGCCTTCGGCGTCGGGCTTCTGATAGACTCTCGTTAGCAATATTCCACTTACGCCCCTCGTTAAACAATGTACTATTATGTGCTCTGCCTACACCTGGGAACACGGGCGTGCCGTTTAATAATGTATGTATACATGCATACATTTGTTATTCTGGCACTAGTTCATATAAGAGAATGAGTCCGGTTATTATCAAATTAATTTTACTATATTTTATGATCTACATTCGTTATCGAAGCCTGGTATTCGATGTTTTATAATGACTATAATCGGCTCAATAATTTAAATTATCTATATCTTCTGATTGTCCTCTTATCAATGGGATAAGAGTTGTAATACTTGGTGATAAAATTGAAAGTAGTCGTGCTGGCGAATTAGTATCGTCAGCCGCTGCTTATTTCATTAAAATTAGTGGTAATTTAGATAAACACCATGGTGAGTACATTTTCCATTATTTTATGAAGCCTAACGAATCCTGCTAGCCAAGTATCTTAATGACTAGCAATGAGTTGAAAATCTTACCCAACCTGTCTCTGTACTAAAGAAAACTCATCGGAAAGTATTTCTTTTTAATAAGGTAAACAAAATTAGAGAAAAAGGCTGATGGCTAACAAAAGTATGTATGTAGGTACATTGACACGTTCCCTGTCCGAGTGCCCCCAATGATGGGTGCATGCACCTGCTTTTCAGGAGTCCGTGCTTCCACAATGGATTCACAGCTTCAAACTGGAAGCACACTTGGACGTGCGACATTGTATGGGGACAGTGAACGTGTTAACTGAAATGCAATCCGATGAATGCCCTAAATATGACCGCATAAATGATAATTCCCAAGGTGCGAGTGTCGTGGTGGTATGCCGTAGCGCTCTTGGCGGTGGCCGCTGCCCAAAACCCTATCACTCTCGAGGAGTGGCTGAGAGGAGACTTTGTTCAACGGGGTTTCACCGGAACATGGATTTCGGGTGATTATTGCTATTTCGTTTTTGTAGGCGTTATTGAATTATTAAAGCCACTGAGGACATACCTAAATACAACTACAATTTTTCAGATACTGAATTCACTTACGTAATTCCTGGTGAATCCGGGATCTATGTCTACGATGCCTCAATACTCGAAAGCAGGGTACTCGTGTCTGGCGAACTTATGGTTTGTATCTTGAAATTAGTACCTAGGTATACTTAGTCGATTTTCCCGTACTAAAAAATTAAATATTGTTTTTTTTATGTGCATAGGCATTCCTGAATACTTCCAACCCCATCTTGTCTGCGGATAGAGAATATATTCTGGCTCCAAGTGAAGTTGAACAAGTGAGTACCTATATCGCATAACAATAAACTAGTGGCTCGGTGTGCTGTAGAACTCGCGAGCCTGTCTTTTTTCAATGTTTTTTTTTTTTAATTTTGACAAAGTGACTCGACAAAAAAAACTATATACCTACTTAATGAACGGACCTGCTCACAAAATTTCGAGAATCGGTTGAGAAATGCGACCTGTAGAGGAGAGCAACCGGACAGACAAACGATTTATCGGCCCAAGCTGAAGTATGCTTCAGCTTGGGCAACAGCGTTCGCTTCGCTCGCTCCTCGCTCGGTCGATAAAACTTGATAAAAAAAACTGTTTTGTACCTTAAATGTGTTATGTTAGTCAGCAAAGTAGTAAGGGGTGTGCGGCTAACTACTTATACTCTGCCTACTTGGCTACATTAAGTTACGTAACGTACCCTATCCATTAAAGGTCCGGCCACACCGGTGCTCAAAAAACGGTGACGGTACGGACACGGCCTATCTAGTATGAAGTTCCATGTCAATAACGTCATATGTCACTGCGATTCCGTACCGTAACCGTTTTTTGAGCACCGTTGTGGCCGGACCTGTAGGAGGTACAATTCAACGAGTAATTCGGTAAGTATGCATTCCGCACCGAAACTAATTATTTTTTCACTAGGCAAGTATTAATTATTTTATTTATAGATATCTAATTGACGAGTCATAACGCCATAATAATATTTTTCTACTCCAGCACTGTAATTTGACAATTAAAAGGCTAACATCAATATTAAAAATATACACTTTTCGTGATTCCACTTAAATCTATGATCTATGAATTACATTATAATGCTCCGACGGATATTATAATAAATTATAAGCCAACTGGTATTTTTTTTAATTTGCGTTAAAGTGGCCAGCGCCTACAGACCATGTGCCAGCGCGAAAGTGTTTTATTTAAATTTATGTTTCCATGACCGCATCCATGACAAAAGTTTATGTAAATGAACTTATTATTACTGTAACTGCCATATTTACAATAAAGACTCGTTTATTATTACGTAAATTACAGATATGAAATAAGAATATTATTTTTCCAAAAGATTTTTATGTTTGAAAAATACATCTACTTAAACAGTATTGTTGTCTATGGTAATAAAAAAACATAAAGCGCGGGAATTTAATTATTTTCAATTGTCAGTTAGGTTCATTGGTAACGCAATTTATGTAACTTTTGAGGTTGTAACTGAATTTGATCCATCTCCAATGCCAACCGCTCCGGACTTTCTACAAAATGAAATAAATAGGTCCCAAATCTTAAAACAAAACAACGCGCCAATAATCATAACAAAAAACACCATTCAAAGCCTTCATATTCATTACCATAAATAAAATGTTTGTTTTTACATGTCTCTATTTTTATTTATTTATAACTAAAAGTATAAGTTGGTTCTAGCTGTCGTAGAAAAAGTACTGTATGCAACGTTATATAATTAGGTCTTAAAATTCTCGAGTCTTTATTAACAAAACTCGCTAAAGCTCGTTTTGTTACAGCGACTCTCGAATTTTAAGAACCCATATTATATAACTGTTGCATAAAATACTATTATGTTATTTCGAAAGATAGACAGATTATATGTACTTAATATATGTAGGTCCCATTAGTTAGATAGACTACCTACATAAACTGCTAAGTAAGTAAGAAGTTTTTTAATTTAATTAATTTATTTAATTTAATTCACATATAAGTTAACAGTAACTACACCTAAGCACTTATATGGTAGTAAGTTGCCTATGTCCAGCAGTGGACGTCTTTGGACTATATGATGATGATGAAGTTGCGAATTTCACCATAATCTTGTATTTTAGGTGTACAGATATTCAACTACAGCGAGGTTCGCTCTCTATCACATCGCAACTGGGTGAGTAATTGTTGTACCTAGTATTTTAAGTTTCTAATACTTGATTAAGGAAATTAAATCTTAAGTAAGTAGATAGTAGAGGATAGTGGGGATATTGCGGCCCGCCGTCACAACAATCACTAAAGATGATCGGATCGACACATCCTGACCAGTGGTTATACATAATACGTTAGATACACTAGTGTCCGGCATTACCGTATGTCCGTATTTACCCCACTCTCCCCTATAACTCTAATTATTAACACTGTCTAATCTTCCAAATCTAAAACTTTTCTCAAACTTCGATGGCCTTTGTATAAATTACAATAACTCCTGTGAATTACCTCCTTGACTATACTCGTTACAGTGAGGTAACCTTAGTAGCCGACCATCAGCGCCTCCAACTATGTATCTTCGGAGGCGGGCACTCGCTGGCCTACGTGCTAGACAACAACGTGTATTACCTTCCCGAGAACTCCACTGAGGCTATCCAGCTCACCGATGATGGTATTCCCGGCGTCGTGTACAACGGCCACGCTGACTGGGTCTACGAAGGTAACTACTGCAGGAAATAACCTATACGGTGACCCTTGTAGCTCACCATGAGCGTGCAGCTGTGCGTCGTCGGAAGCGGGAAGTAACAAGGGATTAGAGTGGTTGCATCTATTACTCAAAGGATTGACCAAAGAACTCCCGTTACAGGAGTTTTCTTTGATACGAGTAAAGCGTTTGACTATGTTAATCATGACATTTTACTAGCGAAATGCGAAAGGTACGGTTTTAGAGGAGTATCCCTGGCATGGCTTCAAAGTTACCTCCATGACAGAAAACTGTGCGTAGAAATTAATAGGATAGATGGCAAAAATGAAGTAATCACATACCATTCTGCAGAAAAAGAAAACTCCACAGGAGTACCTCAAGGCAGTGTTATTGGTCCGCTTTTATTTATTCTTTATATTAATGATTTACCAAAGACCATGATAAATATGATAAAAATATGTATGTGACTAGTATTAATATGACAATTGACTATATGTAATTAGTTAGGATTAAATAATTTAAAAAATAATAAAAGCAAAACTAAATATATACAGTTTTGTAACACTAAAGCTAATACATCAAATTTGGAAATTTCTTGTGGAGACCAAACGTTAGAAGAAGATACTGAAACACGGTTTCTTGGATTACTTTTAGATCGTTATTGTAGTTGGAAATCGCATATAGACAACTTATGTACTAGATTTGAAAATTTTTCATATGCTCTGAGGCGATTACAACGCTTATCTGATGAAAAAACTGCTATTATTGCCTATCACGGCTACGTTGCTTCATTGCTTAGGTTCGGACTTATTATTTGGGGAAATTCAACTGACATAAAAAGGGTGTTTATAAGCCAGAAAAAATGTATCAAGGCTATTTGTTACTTGACATTAATTCTCTTTTATATTCCATTGACTAATTAAAAGGTGGCTTGAAATGTATTTAGATCGTTTAACATATATTTTGCATGCTATAATACGGCTAAATGTGTGATACTTTTTAATTATCATAAGACCTATTGTTAACCACATTTAATGCAAATAAAGAACTTACTTACTTACTTACACGGCGACTTTTTGCAGCGATACAAACCCACGTTGCACGAACGCGCGGCACTAGCTATAGGTACAGATCGCCTGTCATAATCATTAATCACCTGTATCGTAACCGCTCTTAGTTACTCCGTGAAAGGCGCAGCTCCCCTCCGTTTGATTTCCATTTCTTATATGCCTAATAAGCTAATAACGGAACACGCTGACTGAACCGCTGTAGGAAATATGTAGTAGCTTGTATGTCTACCACAATGGTGGCAAACAAGCTTACGGCCTGCCTGTATGGTAAGCGGACGCCTGCTACTCCAGAGTACACGTACAGCAATAGACAAATGCACGCTGACAGTTCTACGCAGGCAGGTACCTACTCCCGAAGTGCAGAAATCCTAGCATCGCATGTGCAACATAAATAAATTACAAATAACCGTATAAATGACCGTATAAGATAATAACATTGATGTTCAGTAGCATAAAAGATGTACAATTTCAGAGGACGTTATGTACACGGGCCAAGCCGCGTGGTTCAACCCCGACGGGACGTACCTGGCGTTTGCCAGCTACAACGACACGCAAGTCGAGAGCTATTTCTACTACTACTTCGTGGACAAGAGCGACCCTGAGGACTTGTACCCGGAACTTCTTGACCTTAAGTATCCTAAAGTGAGTGAAAATAAATAAGTTACTATAAAAAATTTCTTACAAGCTTTTATTGCCAACTGTACTTTTCTGTATACCGTCATCAACTACTCGTTGAGACGATTCTAACCTTCTGTCCCCATTATCAGATCAGCTAGATGTACCATAATATTGAATTGTCATTCAAACTATACTTAAACCCATAATTTCAGCTCATCGGTTGAAGATTTTTGCTTCACAAATGCGTTGCAAGATTCCACCCGAACAAACATACATACGTACATTGCAAGTTAAATAAAAACTTGTAAAAATCACTATGACTTGTAGATATATGATGGTGTATGTGAAAGCGAGTATATCATAGTTGTCTGCGTAAGCTCGGGCGTACTTACTGACGTCTCCTGTCGTAATTCAACCGAGTGACTTGAACGCTTCCGAGCTTACGCACATAAGTAAGATCAACCAGAGATAGTTACATAAAATATATTGTTATTTATGTAATTATTCTCTAGAAAAATACACGTCTTGGTTTGACGTCTTGGAGTCTGGTTGAGTATCTAGGTACCTAAGTAAAAAACGTTTTAGCATTCTAAAATACAATGTTGAATAACTATGGAGTAGATTGATGTTATGGAAATTGAAATGCCAATACGTACTGCCTAATATATTCTGCTTCATAGCGCAATTATATACCTAAGTACCATACTAAATAGGTAGATCACGTTTTTCTAAATATATAATAACTGACATAACAACATCATTTCACGCATCCAGTCTTTTAGATCGTTGGTCCGCTTCTGGCTGGAAATTCTGTCTGGTGAGTGTCTAACTAATGGTGGTAATGAACTACGTGTTTTGTCTTCTGGGCCCAAGATTATCCTAGTCCTAATCACAGGCCTAGGATAGACCTAATCATAAAAGTTTGATGGTTCGTGATTGGTCGAATTGCCATTATTGAATATATAACAAACTCTTTACGTTCCGGGTGTGTTTCAGGTGGGCTACGAAAACCCGACAGTGAGCCTGCGCGTGATTAACCTGGAACGATTGGTTTCGGAAGGCGTGTGGGAGTGGCAGACGCTGGCCGCGCCCGACGCGGTCACCGACGACCACATCCTCGGCGGCGTCGTCTGGCCCACCACCTACGAGATCGCCGCCCACTGGCTCAACAGGCGGCAGAACTACACTGTGCTCAGGTTCTGCAATGTGGTCACTGGACTCTGCCCTGTGAGTATAAAGTCTTAGTTGCTGGTGTCTGTGTCCCTGTGGGAGTGGCAGACATGGGCCGCGCCTGACGCGGTCACCGAAGACCACATCCTCGGCGTCGTCGTCTGGCCCACCACCTGCGAGATCGCCGCCCACTGGTTTAACAGGCGGCAGAACTACACTGTGCTCAGGTTCTGCAATGTGGTCACTGGACTCTGCCCTGTGAGTATAAAGTCTTAGTTGCTGGTGTCTGTGTCCCTGTGGGAGTGGCAGACATGGGCCGCGCCCGACGCGGTCACCGAAGACCACATCCTCGGCGTCGTCGTCTGGCCCACCACCTGCGAGATCGCCGCCCACTGGTTTAACAGGCGGCAGAACTACACTGTGCTTAGGTTCTGCAATGTGGTCATTGGACTTTGCCCCGTGAGTATGACTGGTTCTTTGCATCCGTTCCACCCCTTAAATTTGTTCCCGTCAAATGACGCGTTGTGGGCCGTGACTTCGTGATGAAGGCAGTAAAGTCTTTTTCATCACACTTGCTCGTAAAGGGCTTCATAACGCGCAGCATACAGAGCTGCAATAACGTTTATTACGCCCATGGGCGTAATGGTTTTTTTTCTTAAATTGTATCTGTCACTCTTACGTCAGTTATAAAGCAAGGAGGGTTTAACTCAAACACGATGTTTGAAAATAGTACATTGTTTAACGAGGGCCGTAAGTGGAATATTGCTAACGAGAGTGTATCAGAAGCCCGACGCCGAAGGCGGAGGGCTTTTGATGACTCGAGTTTGCAATATTCTTACGCCCGTGTTATACACAATGTTTTTCATCACATTTGCGAGGAAATAAATAACAACAAAAGACAGAAAAATGTAAGTTTCATACAGCAGCACCAATCAAAAATTGACAACTTCACTTCCAGATCAGTGCTAGTAGAGCGCGCAGTTCAATATTTCAACCAATCACAGAGCAGTATTCTTGCGGGGCGGGGCGTCGTGACCAACTAGATTTTTTTATTCAACCAATCACACAGCAACCAGATTTGCTTAAGCCAATCAGAGGGTTCTATTATTTAAAAAAAAAAAACCATAACGCCCATGGGCGTAATATAGCCCATTACAGCTCAGTACGCTTGCGTATAATAACACCATTTTCGAGCAAGTGTGATGAAAATAAATTTAAACGTAAAAACACGAATAAAATATGATTAAGAGAATGATTTAAATATTTAAAATCTTAATTGAAGCAGCTTAGTGTCCGTGTAAAATATTTTTAACTGTGATTTTAAATCGTGGCTGTGTCAAATTCAACAATATGGACGACTGACATTTTGTAGTTTTTATTACGATTGGTAACAATTTAGTTAAAAATCTATTGGTTTCCTCGCAAATGTGATGAAAAACATTGTATGCGACACGTAAAGGTAAGTTTGTTACAAACTCGAGTCATCAAAGCCCTCCGCCTTCGGCGTCGGGCTTCTAATAGACTCTCGATCGTAATTCATATCTTGCCGCACTTGTAACACAATGTACTATTAAACGTGATACCAAAACCGTGTTTAGGTATTTACTTTTTTCTGTAACTAGTCCGTAGTCACTTTTTAAACCTGCGATTTATGGGTTTTGAAACATCAAATGTGAGGTGTTCTTGTCAAGTTCGTTCCCTTTTTGTATAGACCATTCTCTAGGCACGTTAGAAGTCCGTATTGTAACATTTTTTCTAAGAAACTCTGTAATTTTGTCTCCTGGCTAACGGGACAGAATAACAACAAGAAATAGTTGATTGACCCTTATGCACTTTTCCATGCGTTCAAACCAGTCTTTAAACACTTATTGAACGCTGAAATAGGGTTCGACAAAATGGCCATTTTAAAAGCCTCCACTGCTTCTGCCGGTGTTTTAAACCGCTGACCACGGAACTTATCCTTGATTTTGGGGAATCTGAAAAAGTCGTTAGGACTTTTTAAGTCTGGGCTGCATGGAGGATGGTCCAGTATTTCGAATTTTTCACCTTCCAGCACGGCTATCACAAGACGGCGCGCGAACTATCTCGATTTTTCTCGCACTATCCGTTTCTCTCTTATTAGAAAACTTAGAAAGAGAGGTGTAGTGCGAGAAAAATTGAGAGAGCTCGCGCGCCGTCTTGTGATAGCCGTGCAGATACCTACTCATCTGGGGGCACGGCAGTGCCCCCGCCAAGTCAAGCAAAACAAAGAGGCACAGCCGTACAATACCTATCAAATTCAACGTAGGTGAGTTCTAAAAAACCGGACAAGTGTGAGTCGGACTCGCCCACCGAGGGTTCCTTACAAAATTACAAATGTAGGTTTCAGATTTTTCCCTGTACTTGTTGTATAAGAGGGTATTTCTCAAATAATGTAATTGACTTGTCACAACCAAGTGCAAAAGTTAACGCTACTAATACTTATTTTTTTTATTTTTATTTACGGTCAAAATATGGACTAAATTAGCTATTACTTATACTAATATTGACTAAATAATTACAATATTGAACTGCTGGGAAATTCTTAACTTTTGCACATGGTTGTGACTGAACTATTTGAGAATGAGCCAAGACGATATTACTTGCCAAATTTCATAGTTCTAGGTCAACGGAAAGCAAGTACCCTATAAATTTTGATTCCTTGAGAGTATCGAAATATATGTTTTACAGTACACATGGTGCTACTTTCCCGCACTAGTGCGCAAATGAGCACTTTCCGTGCATATGTTGAAACTTTAAAGAGCCATATGTACTGTAAAACGTTGTACGAAACACGTGCGAATAGGTAATTCGCCAACTCGTGTTGATTTAATTTATCACCATTCGTTGCGAATTTCCTATTTTCTGCACTTGTATCGTAAATAACTATTTTTGCGGCATAAACGGCCGTCCCTTTTTTTTACGTTAACTTGAGTTCGATTTTTACACAGCTTTGATTTTTTCCCTTAAAGCTGTGAAAAAATCTGGTATATGGTTTTAATTTCAACTCGATACCTCCACGCGTTCCCGAGATAAAGGGCCTTGATAGACGGACAACAGAGTGATCATATAAAGGTTCCGTTTTTCCTTTTGAGGTAGGTACGGAACCCTAAAAAGCAAATGAAGTGAATTATTTTGTCCTCACATAGAAGCGTCTCATCGTCATGTCCACTTCCCAAAGAAGGGCACAGTTCTCCTCATACGCATGCTGCTCAAAAATCATCATCATATCATATTCGTAGGAAGAGGAGCACCGCCAACAGCCCAACGGATGGGTGCCCATCGCGCTGCCCCGCTTCAGCGCCGCCGGAGACTTCTACGTTTCCACTCGCTGGTCGCTGGAACAGGCTGACGGCAACATCTGGCAACACCTTTACCTCAGCATGCGCATTAATGGCCAGATCGTGTCCAATTCCATCACGCCTGGCGCCTTCACCGTCAACAACTTCGTGGGCATGGATGAGTCCACTCTTTCTTAGTGAGTATGAAAGTCGAGTCGAGCGCTCGTCGCTCTGCTAAGGGTACTATGTTCACAGAACTATATGAGACTGATCCTGAGATCAGGCTGCACGAATACTTTCGATTACTGACCATACCTGTACTTAGATATAATTTAACAGCTACATTTATGCATGGATCTTGCCTATCGAGTGCAACGTAACAATGCCACCAGAATTGTTTACTCTTGAAGTTCTGTTTACTCTCTTACTCTCTACGGGTGGGTTGCAACAAACCGTCAATAATCTTATAGATTTTCGTTAAAATCTGAATCTATAGTCGGCAAGTTTCTGTGGAATGACAGCTGCAGCTGGCGCCGGTAATATAGGCATATAGCTATTTAACGGTGCTCGATCTGTAATCGTTAGTTGGCGCAACCCATCCTTACGATTGCAGACGGTTTGGTGCAACTCACCTTAGGGTCCTACGTCGATATGCAGTGTTCGATATATAAATTATGTTCAGCGGTTTGCTACTACTATTATAATCGTTTTCTTTCAAAGACACTTCGAAGTTCCTAACCATCTGTGAACTTTATTGCAATGAAACAAAGTCGTGTGCAATTTTATCTGCTTTGTCTTAACTGGTAGAGAATACTTTATCGCGTATGTCCGCCTTTTGTACCATTAGTTTTTCTTTTGTGTTACTACACTAAAATAAAGATCAAAACAAATAAATATTCTTGTGTTCTAACTAACAGTGGTGCTAACTGAGGGTTTTTCAAAAAAAGTGTACCTACATGAACTTTTTTTTTGAATTCGATTGTTTTGGGTTTTTCTTATCGACAGAATATCGACAGATCGACATTTTTGGATAACTACAGTCCTTTTTTCTTATGTGGTCGTGACGCACTGGTAGAAAAAACTTACAAAATGTGGGACAATTTTTTTCTTGGATACGGATCGATAGTATATCAACGATTCTACGTAAGAATAACTACAACTTAGAAAAGTTGAAAAACCCCCGATTTTTTCATTTCAAAGTTCAATATCTCAAAAACGGCTGAACCAATGTTGACTAAATATGGCTTAGAACACTCAGGTTAAAATTATCTATTAAACAAAAAAAACCGCATTCAAATCGGTCCATCCGCTTGGGAGCTACGATACCACAGACAGATACACAGACACGTTAAACTTATAACACCCCTCTCTTTGCGTTGGAAGTTAAAAACCGAACAAGTGCGACTTGAACTCGCGTGGTGAGGGTTCCGTAAAATTGCTATGCTCTAAGCATCAGGCGCTCCATACAAAATAAACAAAAATATTGAGAATACTCAAACTTCTCATAGGTGTTCCTGCAATTTTTAGGCAAGGAACTACTTTCCATATATTTTTTTGAATTTTACGCCTAGTAGTTTCGGAGATAACTTTTTTCCTAAATTACTTCACATCTGTTTTTGCTAAAATTATTTAAAAAATATGTCTGAGGTGCTTACAACAATCCCTTTCATTTGATTTGTCACACAATACAGTTTGCTTTGCGAAACTTTTTTTTAAAATTTTCCAATTTATCCCCCAAAAGTGGCTCTTTTGTTCAGAATTAATTTTATTAATTTACTTTACGCGTCCATCTTTGGGTCACCAATTTATGTTTACAATACATAATTTACCAAATTTCAACTTAATCGGTCTAGTAGTTTCGGAGCAAATCGGCTGTGACAGACGGACAGACAGACGCACGAGTGACCCTATAAGGGTTCCGTTTTTTTCCTTTTGAGGTACGGAACCCTAAAAGCCCAAAAAAATGAATTCAGAAAAAAAAGTCAATGTACACTTTTTTTGAAAAACGCCCAGCTAACAGGGTGTATGTTCCCAGCTACTTCACCCGCACGGTGACGAACTCGCCGTGGCAGTCGCAGGTGCACGCGGTGGGCGCGCAGGCGCGCTGCCTGAGCTGCGCGCTCGTGCTGCCCGACGGCGGCCCGTGCGCCTGGGCCGCCGCCAGCGCCAGCGCGCGCGGCGCCTACATGACCATCACGTGCTCCTCGCCTGACGAGCCGTCCGCCGTCTACATCGTCAATCCGAGGGTGAGTCCGACCACTACAAACGTTAACTCCATCGGTGGGCGCGCAGGCGCGCTGCCTGAGCTGCGCGCTCGTGCTGCCCGACGGCGGCCCGTGCGCCTGGGCCGCCGCCAGCGCCAGCGCGCGCGGCGCCTACATGACCATCACGTGCTCCTCGCCTGACGAGCCGTCCGCCGTCTACATCGTCAATCCGAGGGTGAGTCCGACCACTACAAACGTTAACTCCATCGGTGGGCGCGCAGGCGCGCTGCCTGAGCTGCGCGCTCGTGCTGCCCGACGGCGGCCCGTGCGCCTGGGCCGCCGCCAGCGCCAGCGCGCGCGGCGCCTACATGACCATCACGTGCTCCTCGCCTGACGAGCCGTCCGCCGTCTACATCGTCAATCCGAGGGTGAGTCCGACCACTACAAACGTTAACTCCATCGGTGGGCGCGCAGGCGCGCTGCCTGAGCTGCGCGCTCGTGCTGCCCGACGGCGGCCCGTGCGCCTGGGCCGCCGCCAGCGCCAGCGCGCGCGGCGCCTACATGACCATCACGTGCTCCTCGCCTGACGAGCCGTCCGCCGTCTACATCGTCAATCCGAGGGTGAGTCCGACCACTACAAACGTTAACTCCATCGGTGGGCGCGCAGGCGCGCTGCCTGAGCTGCGCGCTCGTGCTGCCCGACGGCGGCCCGTGCGCCTGGGCCGCCGCCAGCGCCAGCGCGCGCGGCGCCTACATGACCATCACGTGCTCCTCGCCTGACGAGCCGTCCGCCGTCTACATCGTCAATCCGAGGGTGAGTCCGACCACTACAAACGTTAACTCCATCGGTGGGCGCGCAGGCGCGCTGCCTGAGCTGCGCGCTCGTGCTGCCCGACGGCGGCCCGTGCGCCTGGGCCGCCGCCAGCGCCAGCGCGCGCGGCGCCTACATGACCATCACGTGCTCCTCGCCTGACGAGCCGTCCGCCGTCTACATCGTCAATCCGAGGGTGAGTCCGACCACTACAAACGTTAACTCCATCGGTGGGCGCGCAGGCGCGCTGCCTGAGCTGCGCGCTCGTGCTGCCCGACGGCGGCCCGTGCGCCTGGGCCGCCGCCAGCGCCAGCGCGCGCGGCGCCTACATGACCATCACGTGCTCCTCGCCTGACGAGCCGTCCGCCGTCTACATCGTCAATCCGAGGGTGAGTCCGACCACTACAAACGTTAACTCCATCGGTGGGCGCGCAGGCGCGCTGCCTGAGCTGCGCGCTCGTGCTGCCCGACGGCGGCCCGTGCGCCTGGGCCGCCGCCAGCGCCAGCGCGCGCGGCGCCTACATGACCATCACGTGCTCCTCGCCTGACGAGCCGTCCGCCGTCTACATCGTCAATCCGAGGGTGAGTCCGACCACTACAAACGTTAACTCCATCGGTGGGCGCGCAGGCGCGCTGCCTGAGCTGCGCGCTCGTGCTGCCCGACGGCGGCCCGTGCGCCTGGGCCGCCGCCAGCGCCAGCGCGCGCGGCGCCTACATGACCATCACGTGCTCCTCGCCTGACGAGCCGTCCGCCGTCTACATCGTCAATCCGAGGGTGAGTCCGACCACTACAAACGTTAACTCCATCGGTGGGCGCGCAGGCGCGCTGCCTGAGCTGCGCGCTCGTGCTGCCCGACGGCGGCCCGTGCGCCTGGGCCGCCGCCAGCGCCAGCGCGCGCGGCGCCTACATGACCATCACGTGCTCCTCGCCTGACGAGCCGTCCGCCGTCTACATCGTCAATCCGAGGGTGAGTCCGACCACTACAAACGTTAACTCCATCGGTGGGCGCGCAGGCGCGCTGCCTGAGCTGCGCGCTCGTGCTGCCCGACGGCGGCCCGTGCGCCTGGGCCGCCGCCAGCGCCAGCGCGCGCGGCGCCTACATGACCATCACGTGCTCCTCGCCTGACGAGCCGTCCGCCGTCTACATCGTCAATCCGAGGGTGAGTCCGACCACTACAAACGTTAACTCCATCGGTGGGCGCGCAGGCGCGCTGCCTGAGCTGCGCGCTCGTGCTGCCCGACGGCGGCCCGTGCGCCTGGGCCGCCGCCAGCGCCAGCGCGCGCGGCGCCTACATGACCATCACGTGCTCCTCGCCTGACGAGCCGTCCGCCGTCTACATCGTCAATCCGAGGGTGAGTCCGACCACTACAAACGTTAACTCCATCGGTGGGCGCGCAGGCGCGCTGCCTGAGCTGCGCGCTCGTGCTGCCCGACGGCGGCCCGTGCGCCTGGGCCGCCGCCAGCGCCAGCGCGCGCGGCGCCTACATGACCATCACGTGCTCCTCGCCTGACGAGCCGTCCGCCGTCTACATCGTCAATCCGAGGGTGAGTCCGACCACTACAAACGTTAACTCCATCGGTGGGCGCGCAGGCGCGCTGCCTGAGCTGCGCGCTCGTGCTGCCCGACGGCGGCCCGTGCGCCTGGGCCGCCGCCAGCGCCAGCGCGCGCGGCGCCTACATGACCATCACGTGCTCCTCGCCTGACGAGCCGTCCGCCGTCTACATCGTCAATCCGAGGGTGAGTCCGACCACTACAAACGTTAACTCCATCGGTGGGCGCGCAGGCGCGCTGCCTGAGCTGCGCGCTCGTGCTGCCCGACGGCGGCCCGTGCGCCTGGGCCGCCGCCAGCGCCAGCGCGCGCGGCGCCTACATGACCATCACGTGCTCCTCGCCTGACGAGCCGTCCGCCGTCTACATCGTCAATCCGAGGGTGAGTCCGACCACTACAAACGTTAACTCCATCGGTGGGCGCGCAGGCGCGCTGCCTGAGCTGCGCGCTCGTGCTGCCCGACGGCGGCCCGTGCGCCTGGGCCGCCGCCAGCGCCAGCGCGCGCGGCGCCTACATGACCATCACGTGCTCCTCGCCTGACGAGCCGTCCGCCGTCTACATCGTCAATCCGAGGGTGAGTCCGACCACTACAAACGTTAACTCCATCGGTGGGCGCGCAGGCGCGCTGCCTGAGCTGCGCGCTCGTGCTGCCCGACGGCGGCCCGTGCGCCTGGGCCGCCGCCAGCGCCAGCGCGCGCGGCGCCTACATGACCATCACGTGCTCCTCGCCTGACGAGCCGTCCGCCGTCTACATCGTCAATCCGAGGGTGAGTCCGACCACTACAAACGTTAACTCCATCGGTGGGCGCGCAGGCGCGCTGCCTGAGCTGCGCGCTCGTGCTGCCCGACGGCGGCCCGTGCGCCTGGGCCGCCGCCAGCGCCAGCGCGCGCGGCGCCTACATGACCATCACGTGCTCCTCGCCTGACGAGCCGTCCGCCGTCTACATCGTCAATCCGAGGGTGAGTCCGACCACTACAAACGTTAACTCCATCGGTGGGCGCGCAGGCGCGCTGCCTGAGCTGCGCGCTCGTGCTGCCCGACGGCGGCCCGTGCGCCTGGGCCGCCGCCAGCGCCAGCGCGCGCGGCGCCTACATGACCATCACGTGCTCCTCGCCTGACGAGCCGTCCGCCGTCTACATCGTCAATCCGAGGGTGAGTCCGACCACTACAAACGTTAACTCCATCGGTGGGCGCGCAGGCGCGCTGCCTGAGCTGCGCGCTCGTGCTGCCCGACGGCGGCCCGTGCGCCTGGGCCGCCGCCAGCGCCAGCGCGCGCGGCGCCTACATGACCATCACGTGCTCCTCGCCTGACGAGCCGTCCGCCGTCTACATCGTCAATCCGAGGGTGAGTCCGACCACTACAAACGTTAACTCCATCGGTGGGCGCGCAGGCGCGCTGCCTGAGCTGCGCGCTCGTGCTGCCCGACGGCGGCCCGTGCGCCTGGGCCGCCGCCAGCGCCAGCGCGCGCGGCGCCTACATGACCATCACGTGCTCCTCGCCTGACGAGCCGTCCGCCGTCTACATCGTCAATCCGAGGGTGAGTCCGACCACTACAAACGTTAACTCCATCGGTGGGCGCGCAGGCGCGCTGCCTGAGCTGCGCGCTCGTGCTGCCCGACGGCGGCCCGTGCGCCTGGGCCGCCGCCAGCGCCAGCGCGCGCGGCGCCTACATGACCATCACGTGCTCCTCGCCTGACGAGCCGTCCGCCGTCTACATCGTCAATCCGAGGGTGAGTCCGACCACTACAAACGTTAACTCCATCGGTGGGCGCGCAGGCGCGCTGCCTGAGCTGCGCGCTCGTGCTGCCCGACGGCGGCCCGTGCGCCTGGGCCGCCGCCAGCGCCAGCGCGCGCGGCGCCTACATGACCATCACGTGCTCCTCGCCTGACGAGCCGTCCGCCGTCTACATCGTCAATCCGAGGGTGAGTCCGACCACTACAAACGTTAACTCCATCGGTGGGCGCGCAGGCGCGCTGCCTGAGCTGCGCGCTCGTGCTGCCCGACGGCGGCCCGTGCGCCTGGGCCGCCGCCAGCGCCAGCGCGCGCGGCGCCTACATGACCATCACGTGCTCCTCGCCTGACGAGCCGTCCGCCGTCTACATCGTCAATCCGAGGGTGAGTCCGACCACTACAAACGTTAACTCCATCGGTGGGCGCGCAGGCGCGCTGCCTGAGCTGCGCGCTCGTGCTGCCCGACGGCGGCCCGTGCGCCTGGGCCGCCGCCAGCGCCAGCGCGCGCGGCGCCTACATGACCATCACGTGCTCCTCGCCTGACGAGCCGTCCGCCGTCTACATCGTCAATCCGAGGGTGAGTCCGACCACTACAAACGTTAACTCCATCGGTGGGCGCGCAGGCGCGCTGCCTGAGCTGCGCGCTCGTGCTGCCCGACGGCGGCCCGTGCGCCTGGGCCGCCGCCAGCGCCAGCGCGCGCGGCGCCTACATGACCATCACGTGCTCCTCGCCTGACGAGCCGTCCGCCGTCTACATCGTCAATCCGAGGGTGAGTCCGACCACTACAAACGTTAACTCCATCGGTGGGCGCGCAGGCGCGCTGCCTGAGCTGCGCGCTCGTGCTGCCCGACGGCGGCCCGTGCGCCTGGGCCGCCGCCAGCGCCAGCGCGCGCGGCGCCTACATGACCATCACGTGCTCCTCGCCTGACGAGCCGTCCGCCGTCTACATCGTCAATCCGAGGGTGAGTCCGACCACTACAAACGTTAACTCCATCGGTGGGCGCGCAGGCGCGCTGCCTGAGCTGCGCGCTCGTGCTGCCCGACGGCGGCCCGTGCGCCTGGGCCGCCGCCAGCGCCAGCGCGCGCGGCGCCTACATGACCATCACGTGCTCCTCGCCTGACGAGCCGTCCGCCGTCTACATCGTCAATCCGAGGGTGAGTCCGACCACTACAAACGTTAACTCCATCGGTGGGCGCGCAGGCGCGCTGCCTGAGCTGCGCGCTCGTGCTGCCCGACGGCGGCCCGTGCGCCTGGGCCGCCGCCAGCGCCAGCGCGCGCGGCGCCTACATGACCATCACGTGCTCCTCGCCTGACGAGCCGTCCGCCGTCTACATCGTCAATCCGAGGGTGAGTCCGACCACTACAAACGTTAACTCCATTTTAAATAGTTTATTATTTAGAGCGGTCACACACGGCGATTTTTTGAAGCGTTACAAACGTGATACAGTATCGATACAGGTGATTTTGACAAGATCCATGGCTAGTGTCGTGCAACAGTCGCGGAATGCGCTTGCGAAAACTCGCTGTGTATAACTCTTAGGATCTCGTTGTGATGATTTTTTGACAAATTATTAACTCAGTCCACGCTATGCGCCAGAGAACATTCACGCGGGGCCACCATGCGTATTTTTCGCTAAATTCCATGACCCAATGATTGAGTCTTCGGCACTGCGCGCGTCTGCTCTACACACCGGCAAAAAGCATAATGTTCGTGCAATTTTTCACCGTTACTATCATTAAACCAGTACAGATGTACGATGTTTTCAACAGTCGTATTTCTTATAAATATATAGGCTGATATATAAACACATTACCCTCCTTTGCGTCGCGCAGTCGGGTAAAAAAGAGGCTTGGGATATGTAATATAAAATATATCTGCGCTGTGTGTTGTGTTTCTGAATCTGTTGATAAAGTAATATTTTTTTAATTCGATATAATAATTTGTCACACAGACCGCTGAAGTCCTGGCGACCTGGGAGGACAACGCCTCAGTCCGCTTCAACCTCATCGGCAAGAACCGTCCCCAGAGCATCATCACGACCGTGCCTCTCGAGAATGGGTTCCCGGCGCCCGTGAGGCTGTTCCTGCCCCCAGGGCTCGATGTCGATGACCCCGACACCAAGTACCCCTGCGTGTTCTACGTGTACTCCGGCCCTAACACCAACACTGTGTACGACACTTTCACCGTGGGTAAGTCTGTCATTTGAGACTGTTGAAACCCTGTGACTTTCTTTACTACTACGGTGGCAAACAACCATATAGCCTGCTTGGTGGTAAGCAGATATCATCGTCTATGGACGCTTTTGTGACTTCTGAAGAACTACAAGCGCGTACACGGTGGGAATAAGTTGTTAAGTAAAATATAAAATTGTAGAGTTTATAATTTCATATAATTTATTCTAAGCTCTAATCTCTGCAACTGATTGTGAATACTCGTAGTATTACCGTCATGTACGGATATCTCCAGGCTTTGTTAAATAACCGTCGGTGGAGTACCGAAGACAAATAAGAATAGTATATTGTAGGGGCTAAAGTAAGCCATATTACCACGAGATGGTTATTTTCCCGAGCGAAGTGAGGGAAAATTGTTCGAGGGGTAATATGGCTTTTAGACCAGAGTTTTACACTCTACTTTTCACTTCGACTGCAAGAAAATAGTAAAAAGAAAGATTATTCATCCACAATCAATAATAATTCTACAGCGAAAAGATTGTTAAATTTGGCGGCATGTTTTTTTTAATAAACTGCTTTGACACAGATGCAAAATATTGACACTACAAATAAACGCCTCTGACCGTCAATAGCCGCGTCCAAACGGCCGAGTGCGGCGGACACCATACGGGGCATAAGATAAAGCGAGATAGACAGCAGTCTATCACGCTCAATCTCATAGCTTATGCCATGTATGCAGTCAACCACGCTTGAACGCGGCTATTTAAGGTCAGGCTTTTTTTTAACGATTGTAAATTAGGGACTAAAACATCTAATGTTTGAAATGAATTCCGTTTTGTGATTGGTTGATTTTAATATTAGCTGTAATCTGCTTAGTTGATAGCAAATATAAATGTTTTTTGAAAGAGTTGTGATTGGTGGATTTACGAGTAACGTACAGTGAAGTGTTTTGATTGGTTAAATTTAATATTTTAAAAATCATAAATATGCATACATATTTTCCCCAAGGGCTAAATGTACTACTCTAGCCCCGCTTGCTAAATCTAATATGACACACTTATCGAGCATGAGAAGAGAAAAAATAGGTAGGTACTTTGAGTGTACAACCGTGGCTACGTAACGTAACACGTGCACGACTTTTTTTGTAATATCTCCATTAAAATTGAGCGATCGTTGCGGTCTAAAAATAACTAACGTTTTCTCTATAATTTATTTGTCATGTAATGGTCATTATCATTACGCCAACGATTTCAAAAGTGTCTTAGATCCACCTATATGGGAGGGGGCATGGGTCAATCAAACAATTTTCTGTTACTCGTTACCACGCAGATGTTTTCTGGGTCACTTCTGTAGTCACAGTTCTTCAAGAATATGAGATAATTACATGCAAATTCCTAAATATATTATTATCTCGTAAGTATCTAAGAAACGGTATCACTGTTATCTCTTGGGTGACGACATAATTAATACAATGAAAACAACAAAACGGGACAAAAAACCCATATTATACTTATTGCCTATTACAAGTGAACATACAGAATTGGGTACTTTCCTGGGTAAAAAAAAAATAATCCTACTTAGTCCGTCAGTTAGATTATCAAAAAATATTGAACACTATTTTTTTTGTTTGTCCGTTATATAAAAAATGATGTAGATACAGCTTGTTAAAGTTTCGCGTGACTTCACATTATGTTAAAAAGGGTATCATAATGTGACGTCACGCGGAACTTTAGCGGGCTGTATCTTAATATTTTTTTGTTTAATTGGCAAACAAAAAAATACGTGTCCAATATTTTTTGATAATCTAACTGACGGACTAAATATATTTTTTTCGGAAAGTAGCCAATTTTGTTCTAGGACAATACAAATTATTGCTTCGATTTTCTATTAATTATGCTACCTTAGGCTAACTGATATATTTTGCATGCGAGAGAAATAGGCCAGTCAATATCGACACAAAAAAAGGCAAACCTCGCAAACGCGCATGTAACTACGATTTTTTAATATGTTGTTTTGTATGTTGAGAGTAGTTAATACCCAAGTTTGCAACCCTGAAAACCCTGTGCTACCCCCATGGTGCTCGAAAAACTGGGAAATTTTGGCACTTTTTTGAGTTAATTCTAAAAAATTACTCTAAGGAAGCGTTTTTCAAGTAAGTTTGCTTCTAATCTAATAAAGCTTACTAAATTTGCTGCAAATTGAGCTTAATCCTAGCACTCTACGTCCATTGGTTGCAGAGATACAGCTAGTCAAATATGGGCAATTTTTTTTTAAAGTATAAATTTTCTGGTAGGGTCATTTTCTAAGACACGTACCGGCTGAACTAATACTCGTTGGTAAAAGTCATGAGGAAAGAATTTATAGGGAATTGAATTAGCTTCAATTTAATACCAAAGTGGTGCGTGCCTCTAGGCCTCATATTTTTCTCGAAAATAATCAAATAGAAAAATATCGGATTTTGGCTAAATAATAAAAACATTGCACTGAATAAAGTTGGTATTTATTTCTTTTTTCTACTCCTGTACCGTTATCTGTCATTTATATATGCGCTGACTCAAATACATACAATAACATCGATAATAAGTCGTCGATAAACTTTATGCTCTGTTTAGCGTACTTTTATGGTTCACACATTTTTCATAAAAGCACTGTCAGAATGAGAACTGAGGGCCTACCGCGAAAGGCATTCGAAGTTTTCTCTCTCTGTCAGACTTCCGAGTTCGTACTTGGCGGTAGGCCCCCAGTCCAGTCAAGCTTTTTAATTTAAAATCATTGCTGCCAACACCGCGAAAGAAAGCACACTACAAACGATACAATTTGTTTCCCTATCTAGCGATAGTTAGAATGAAAGATATATAGTGCTGTCTCATTCTAACTATAGCAAGTTGTTTTTACAAATTGCTAGGTGTGTAATGGCCTTAAAAAAAAATTGAAGATCTGGTTCAACACACACCCTCCATTCCCAGTCATAGACCGCCTTGTGTCCATCCACAGTGGAATCGTCGGAGGCCCTAATATCAACTGCCACTTGGCACAAGAACTGGGAGCGGAAGGTGTGAAACAAATTGTTGGTAATACCTTTGGTAAAGTGACTTTTAAACGAAATGACAAAGTGAAGACCTTGGCATCAGTCACCACCTCTGTGAAAGTGTTCAACTTGTCCTT
The DNA here is from genome assembly GCA_932294315.1 of Epinotia nisella. Classification (NCBI taxonomy): domain Eukaryota; kingdom Metazoa; phylum Arthropoda; class Insecta; order Lepidoptera; family Tortricidae; genus Epinotia; species Epinotia nisella. The sequence goes on along the minus strand of OW028677.1, from coordinate 16,456,956 downwards.
CTTAACGGCTTAAGCTCTGGAGAGACAAACGTGTACTTCCAGAAAGGCAGCAGAGGTGGTTCAAACTGCATCCAATATCCAGCTAATTCATTTATATGTGGAAAAATGCAGGTTCCACGCGGGATGGTTTTATTTCTGCATGCCATCAGTGGGTGTGACACAACCTCGGTGCTTTTCTGGCAAGGCAAGATGAAGTGGTTCAACGTCCTCAAAAAAAACCCCGACTGGATAGACCTCGCCAGCATTTTCCTTGATCCAAAATCCAACAAGGAAGAAGTAGGAAATGCTGGCGAGATGATCTTGATGAAACTCTACGGAGGAGATGAGGAATCACTGAATACCCTGCGATACTCAGCATTTTTAAAAGCGACAGTAACGGTCAAAGTCAACCTTGCTCGCCTCCCCCCAACTACAGAAGCTGCAAAATATCATTCTTGGAGGACCTACCACCAAGTGCAAAAATGGTTAGGGGTTGACAAAAACTCGTGTGACTGGGGATGGGCGACCAGTGAACAAGGTCTTATGCCTGTCACAATGTGCGCAGAGCCCGCTCCTCAGACCCTGCTTAAAATTGTGGCTTGCAAATGCAAAAAAGGTTGCCTAGGGTCGTGCACTTGCAGAAAGGCTGGGCTTTAGTGTTCTATCTTATGTTCCTTTTGCCACGGGCGAAATTGCAACAATGCCATCCCTATCGTCTTGGACGAGGAGGACGAGGATGTGGACGACCTAACACCATATGCCGACCTGCAACCTCCTCCAAAAAACATTATCGCTCATCCACCACTCCCCCCCACTGATCTAGGCTGTATGACACCTGGTCCTTCCAAAAGGGCGAAATTCTAAACTGTTTTTGCAACCGTGTAAATATTATTATTGCAGTTTAAATTTATGTTTATGTTGGTTTTTTATGTTTACGATTATCTATTTTGAAACAATATGCTACATCTAAAATGTTAAATTCAATTTCTGACCCGTTTTTTTAAAGAAATAAATACCAACTTTATTCAGTACAATGTTTTTATTATTTAGCCAACATCCGATATTTTACTCTTTTATTATTTTTGAGGAAAATATGAAGTCTAGTGGCACTACTTTGGTATTAAATTGAAGCTAATTTAATTCCCTATAAATTCTTTACATATGACTTTTACCTACGAGCATTAGTTTAGCCAGTACGTGTCCTAGAAAATGATCCAACAACAAAATTTACACTTTAAAAAAAAATTGCCCACATTTGACTAGCTGTATCTCTGCAACCAATAGACGTAGAGTGCTAGGATTAAGCTCAATTTGCAGCAAAGTTTGTAAGCTTTATTAGATTAGAAGAAAACTTACTTGAAAAAAGCTTTTTTAGAGTATTTTTTTAGAAAAAACTGAAACAAGTGCCAAAATTTCCCAGTTTTTCGAGCACCATGGGGGTAGCACAAGGTTTTCAGGGTTGCAAACTTGGGTGTAAACTACTCTCAATGAACCTAACAACATATAAAAAAATCATAGATACATGCGCGTTTGCGAGGTCTGATGTCGATTTTGACTGACCTAAAAGACAAGTGTTTATAACCGTCGATGAGAAATGATTCCTGAAGAGTTTGGTTTGGTATGGTCAATTGTTGAGCCATTTAGGTGTCAACTAATTTTGGTTTTTTATTAGTTAAGCTATTAAGTGTCCAGCACAAAGTGAGTTCTAAATGGCTCAACAATTAAAGTCCGTGACTGTACAGGTTACCACTCGTACATGACCACCAGTCGCAACACCATCTATATGATGGCCGACGGTCGCGGCTCGGGGCTGAAGGGACAGGACATCCTCTACTCGCTCAACAACGCGCTCGGCACAGTCGAAATCGAGGACCATTTCGTTATACTCAGGTAACTCCATCTTATAAGTGTGTGCAGTCTCTGAATGAAAAGCTTCACCTGTTTTCTACCTTAATAGTATTTAAATAGAGTTGATTAATGGTGAACCTGGCCATTCCACGACTCCTTTAGGTGTCTGTCTTGTGGTTTAAGTCCGAGAGAGTTGTTTAATACTGGTGGGAACCGAGTTCTATAACGCCTCTCGTCTAGTATCTCTTACCACCAGAACAGTTTTTTTCCAAGGCTCAACACGGTAAAATTCGACGCGGTACCGCCAATATAAGAAACAATTTAATTTAACGATAAGCAAGATAAATGTTCAGTAACGGCATTTTAAAACAATAACCTTAACTTGACCTTGAACAGGCATGGAATCACAAGTAGCCTTTGTCTTACCACTTACCGTATTCTGCGACAACAATGTGAATTTAAATCATTTCCCTATGAATGGTGATCCCGAAGATACTTCATGTGTTTATGATACCTAGATATAATATATTGAAGTTTAAACAGGTTATAGTGATTAATTTCTTCTTTGTATCACCTATCCGCCAATGTAGATTCCTTGACTCCCATAATGCCGTTAGTATATTATACAACGCATACTTTCGTAGCCGACTCGAATCTAACGCGACAATTTGGAGCCCCCATGAACAGCAGTACACCCTTATGTTAGAGAGGGTGCAAAAATCATTCGTACGTTTCCTTTTCCGTAAACTCTATGGGTATTATCTCCATCTTTATCCTACTCTGTATATACTAGGAATCGTAAATTATACTTCTCTAGAGTGCAGAAGTAATTTGTCCCTCATAAAATACTTCTTTCGTTTATTATGCGACCAAATTGGTAAACCTTCTTAGCACTCATTTCACCCTATCCCCAGTATTCAACTCCGTCCCCGTCGCCGCATTCTATTTGCGGTCCCGGCGGCACGAACTCGTGCTCTATCTCACTCACCACTGCACTATGCCTTGACTCTTCTCAATGATAGACAGCGACAGCAAACTGGATATGTTTCATAGCACGGAATCTCAAGTTCTCTCGACTAGCAGCCGATATTTGGAGTCTATTACGGCTTCAAGTTCCATACTTTTTTGATACTTACTGTACTACCACTGCAAGAACCTTATTGCATACGAGGGTCAAACTGAAGGTTCTTAGAAAATGAAAAACTGAGCAAACTGGAAAGTTATTCTTTTTATTATATCTTTTCAAAATAGCGTCCATTCACGTCAACACATTTCTGCATCCGATGGAACCACTGAGAAAAGCACTTTCGCCACTCGTCCTTAAGGGACTCTTTGACGGCCTTTTGAAATGCAGCCACTGCTTCCTCGGCGTCCATAAAACGTTTTCCTCGAAGGTTTTATTTTATTTTCGGTAATAAATAAAAATTGCAAGGTGCGAGGTCGGGGTTATATGACGGGGGACCTAGTAATTCCACGTCTGACGTTGCCAAATAGTCCATCGTACGCCTGGCGGTGTGCGACGAGGTGTTGTCGTGGTGAAGGAGAATCCTACTGTGAGGTCGTTTCGAATTTTTTCCAAGACAAGTGGCAAACAATTGTTAGTGTACCACTCTGTAGTAACTGTTTTTCGATCCTCTAAAACAATTGTGGCGTAATGACCGGTCCTTCCGAAGAACGAGGCCACCATCTTTTTCCCCACGCTTCGACCTCTCTTCACTTTAGTTGGCAACTCTTCGGAAGGAAACGCCCACTGAGCAGACTGTCTTTTGATTTGGGGATCATAACAGTAAATTCAGCTTTTGTCACCCGTAAGTATGTCGAACACAGCATTTGAGTCACCTCCGTTAAATATTTGAACCATTTCATGGCACCAATCAAGACGACGGAGTTTTTGGACCTCGGTCAAATTATGAGATATCCACCGGGCACAAAGCTTCCTGACCGCTAAATGTTCATGGAGGATTTTGTGCACTTGGCTCATAACAATGCCTAAACTTGCCCGAATCTGCTGATAGGTCACTCTTTTTTGTCAGTCTCTATCATACGCTGCACAACACTGATGTTATCTTCAGTCGTCGCCGTAGAAGTTCGTCCCTCACGCAGATCATCGGTGAGATTAGTGCGAACACGTTTAAATTAATTAAACCTGGATGCGCGGTTGACCCCAATGTAACCTGCTCCGATATAATGCGTTCAACCATGATTAAAACTATTCTAATGTTATAGAGAAGTGCTGGCGCGCTACCCTTTCATCGACCCGGAGCGCGTGGGCATGTGGGGCCACAGCTACGGCGGCTACGCCACTCTGCTTACGCTGATACACGACGACAACAAAGAGTTCCAGTGCGGTATCTCTACCGCCCCTGTCAGCTCCTGGCTCTACTATAGTACGTTAACACTTGCGTATAGCTGATACCGCCGTTTATCTGTTCTGTAGAGGAAAGCGAATCACGAACAGCGCACTCTCCTAGCGGACTTCTGGCATCGAAAGTGTTAACCTCATCGATTCAGGGGCTAGATACATCGGTCTGATGTAAACTGCAGTTTGAAAAACCATTTTTCGTGTCCTTTCTTATGAATCTTTGGTTGGGGTTTAACGAGTAATGTCCTTTTGTGTTTTTGGACAAAACAAGAAATTCTACTCAGTCAAAAACCTCGTCAATGAGACAAAAATGAATAAGTCAAAGAAGTATTACAATTATAAATTCAGACTTCGTACATTTTGACGAATTTTCGGTGCAGCATAGTTGTGTTAACGGAGTCGATATAGACAATATCAATCAAAATTGTTGATTAAAAGTTAATTAAATAACATTAGGTACAATTGAAATTGTTTGCACGGATTCCGTTACAACACTACCCACAAAATGCTACAAAATGTACGATGTCTGATTATAATAAATTGTTGACAGATACGATGTACACTGAGCGCTACATGGGTCTACCCACCGAGGAAGACAACCTGGCGGGCTACCGAGCCGGCGACGTGACGCTGTTGGCGGAGAAGCTGCGCGGCAAGAAGCTGCTGCTCATGCACGGGAACGCGGACGACAACGTGCACTTCCAGAACGCGGCCCAGCTCATGCGCGCGCTGCAGGAGCGGGACATCGCCTTCGACCAGATGGTGAGTAGCAACCGGTACCACCACAGAACACTAAATAGGCACTATAGAAAGGGTATCCAAGCGCGGTTTCTATCGGGACCGGTATCGCCACCTCCTCCCCTCCACGTCGCCTACAACTTTGTGAGCGACTGCACGGCGATCAGGTGACGTTGGCGCGAAAGCTTTGAGCGCATGCTCAAAGTAGTGGCGCGCGTGCCACGCCCGCGTCGCCTTTCAGTGTTCTGTGAGTACCACAGTAGTAGTACATTACTACAGAGGCCGGGAAGTAAGAGGTTGCCGGCCGAGGGATAGTTAGGAGGCTGGCGACCCCTTTTTACGCCGAGGTATGTATAGCGCTTTTCTCAAACATGCGATGTAATAAATAAATAAAAACTCCAAGAAATCAAACTTTAACTTCTAGAGAAACTTAAAGTAAATAAGACAAAAAGCATAACTAACACATATGTTATTTTACTATTCCTCGTCGGTATTTTCGTCGCAAGTCGCAACTCATATTAAATAACATAATTATCAACGCACAATAAATCCATTGAAATAGATTTCAATTCTGCCTTGCCGTTTTTTTTCGCGGTTTGAGTAGACATTTTTACCACTAATATTTATTTATTTATATTTGGAGAACTAACGGCTACAGAAACGAATTGATTTTATAGATCCTAATATAATAAATGGGAAAGTTTGGATGTTTAGATGTTTGGATTTTTAGATGTTTGTTACTCAGTCACGCAAAAACGTCTAACCGGATTAAGGTGAATTTTGGTATAGGTACATGTAGTTAAAAAATACCATCTGGCCGGCCTAGGCCTCCAATCTTGTATGAAATGCCATTACGTATATCTCGTCTCGTCGCGCCCGAAACGTGATACTTCAAAGCCTATTTTAAAGAACACTAAGGCAGTATGCTCTAGTTAGAGCTTATACCATTAGTTATTAACGATGCGCAGACGCATGTGCCAACGACGATTCATATCATGTCGATGGAACGACAGATCATAGCGTTATAATGGAAAAACACCATCGGCAACAAGGTCCCTTTTCACTGAGCAACCCTAATATCATTTTACCGTCACGATTAAAAAACATACAGATCTGCTAAATACCCTACAGAAGTGCACTTTCAAGTGACGTCGACACGCTGACGGTTAGGTTGGGTTATTAAATGATACTTCAGAATTTTAATAAGTGTTTAATAATTAAATGAATATAACAATTATATTTAAATTATTTTACTCATTTCTTTGAGGAATTTAACCTCACTTAAATCTTTTTTCTTCTCCGAAGGTATAAATTTGATGATTTGCATCGACATGCTGCAATTTCGATCTATTGATATATCAAATGCCGACACCAAAAACTAGTTAACAAATGATACTTCGAAATTTTAATATGTGTCTATTCGAATCATAAGCGAAATAAAATTGCAACGAACCGAGAATTGGGAAAATAATAATATGGGAAAAGTAATTTCGGGCAAACAAAATTTCGGCCAACTAAAAAAAGGGAAACGTTTTCGGGATTTTAATTATCGGAATAATATTTTTCGAGCTTATGATAGAGGTAACCGAGTATGACACATGAAGATTGTAATGGAAGATGTGATACTGTTCCTCCAGCGCGTACCTACGACATTCTCGATGACTAGATAATGAATTAATTTGTTTACTCTGAGCTCCCTGAAAGCCTGACAATCCTATCATCCGAGAAGGAAAATTAATAAGGCTGGCGGCATTGCTTGTAATGAGGAATAAAACTGGTTTTGTTATGAAATATTGGCGAGTCCGGCTCCGGTTTTACCCAACGCGAGATATATCGGCAAAGCAAAGCCGCGCCTTTATCCTGTAGACGTTGCTGTCGCTAAATCGATGTCACTCATTTAGTAAATCACCCGATATAATATGAAACTGGTTTCCTGATTAGTGTATTTATAAATATGAATTATTATTCTTTTCCTGTTTTGTTATTATTTCTCAACTCGAACTGCTTCTTACGTTTTGTATTTGTTAGTTCCTTCATCATCATCATAATCAAATAATCATCATATCAGCCGATAGACGTCCACTGCTGGACATAGGCCTCCCCCAAAGAGTGCCACAATGACCGGACTGGACTTAGTTCCTTAATGCAATGCTATTAAGAGTAAAGATTCTGAAGGTATAATGGCTTTAGTCGTACGTTAATTTTATTCTTCAACCAACACGAACATATTGTACAGTCAAGTCAATATCAAAAATATTATGTCTTACACTTTTCGCCTTAATACAGAGGAATAAGATGCAATTAAGTGTACTTAAACATTTAATTGACGTCGACTTTACCTCTTCCGCACGAACTTATCTTATTATTTATCGTGGTTATATTGTAACACACCTTATAACCACGATAAATAATAAGACACCTTTAGGTTAAAGAATGTGCAGGCTTCGATTTTAGCATTCATTTATATCAACCACAAGCCTTTCAATGTACCTATCTACAGAAAACATATTGACACAGATGTTGAATGACATGTTTTTGTTATTGAAGTGTTGGTTACATGATGTGTTTGTTTCAGTCCTACCCTGACGAGGCCCACAGCTTGGCGGGAGTGAATCCGCACCGATACAACGCCATGAACGTGTACTGGGAGAAGTGCCTCAGGTTGTAATCAAGCCTATACAAACACGTCTGTCACACTTGCCAATTCGTTCTGTCTTAACTCAATCCTACCGCCACGCACGAACGACATTAGCTCCGCTGCAAGTTTGTGCGACTGGTATGTGGTATGTAACAGCACGGCTATCACAAGACGGCGCGCGAGCTCTCTCGATTTTTCTCGCACTATACCTCTCTTTCTAAGTTTTCTATTATGAGAGAGACGGATAGTGCGAGAAAAATCGAGACAGCTCGCGCGCCGTCTTGTGATAGCCGTGCAGGAATCTTCTATAACTGTGTATGTGTGTAGGCAGATGCACATCAATATAAAATTTAAAATGCAAATTACTCAGGATGTCAATGAGCCTGCTTATTACTAACTTGACTTATTATAAATTTGTTGTCAGTTAAAGTCAATCAAATTGTTCTAGGTATTCGTAGTTAGGTATAATTTAAATATAAGCAAATTAAAGTTTTCTACGTAAAACCTAAATAGTTTTATTCATAACGTAAACCATCCTATTTTCCCGTTTATTCCCTTGAAAAATATCACTGAACCATATTAAACTACGCAAATAAACTCATATTTGAATTATATTTTATAGCATGACGTCACCGAGTCGTTACCGCATGAAACATAATGAAGATGAATATTTATCACGACAAAAAATGGAAAGATAGGGGAGACGACTAATAATTGAAACTGAAGTGTATGAAAGTTACAGCATGACATGGTTAGTACTCACTCAGCTTCACAAGATATACCTACCTATATTATAGATTAAATCATTCTATGATACCCTTGAAGACCATTATTTTCAAGAGTGACCCAGGAAATTGCGATGAGCCATACACTTCAAAATTGTCTCTGTGTTGTCATTCTATGCAGTATTGATATAGTATACAACCTGTCATCTATCTCGAGCCATGTCAATGACCTGACACAGGAAATATATAAAAAGACCTGCACGGCTATCACAAGACGGCGCGCGAGCTCTCTCGATTTTTTTCGCACTATAACTCTCTTTCCAAGTTTTCTAATAAGAGAGAGACGGATAGTGCGAGAAAAATCGAGAGAGCTCGCGCGCCGTCTTGTGATAGCCGTGCTGGATGTGATTATACATACGAATGTCGACTCGAGATTCAACGGACTCTAGCGATAGTGAAAGGCTATTGCCGCTGCGTTCCCGATTATACAAGAACGCATAACCGTGCCTAACTAACAATCATCCCATTACTGTGTGGTAGGTACGCGTTATTTAAAGTTTTAAACATGGAATTAAATACAATACGCTTGTATTGTGTACTAATTTTTTTTTACGATTCAAAGATACCATTCGAACCAGTTTTTTGCAGAGGACCGAATGTTTGTATGGGAGCTACTACAATTAAAGAACATAAATACCCAAAAATTTGAGACAAAGATTGACCTCGCTGGCGGTAGCTCAAAACGCTTCATAATAATTGACAAGTATGACGTCATAAATGTCACAATGCTTTATGTGTAGGTAAGGTACTAATCGTATGGAAAATCAAGTAAATTGCTGTTTCGGTCGCGAATTAGCGTTTAGGACCATAGTTGTCATACAATTTTGTTTCTATAAAAGCGTAATATTCTTAAAATAAGCTAAATAGCTTAAAATTTACTCTTCGTCAAGAAAAAAATGCATTTTTTTTCTAAACTTTCAAGGTACAGGCGCCATCAGATATATCGGAGCGGCCAAAGTGCTCACAAATATCTGAACATGTCTCTATTGTCGAGGCGTTAGAGACGTGTTCAGATATTTGTGAGCACTTTGGCCGCTCCGATATATCTGATGGCGACTGTACATATCTTTTTATGATTTTAATTATATTTTTTAATTTATACTTTATTAAAATAAATTGATGGTTTACTATCCATATAGCAACACTACGTTATCAATTTTTACATGAGTCATCACCCCTATTCTAGATCTAGGCTGTATATAGGAATTTTTAAAGGTTGAGGCAATACCAAACTACTATTATATTATTTTTTATTCATTTAAACTGTTGGATATCTTGATCCTGTTTCCCGTGCTGTTCTTGTTGACTCAAAAGCTTTGCACAATTACCTCAATGCTTTCAAGTTAAAGGGATTTCTTAAAATCTGTTTTTGCTGAAATTATAAAAAATATATATCTGAGAGGGGGAATAAATAATGAGAACATTTATTCATCAAGACATTAGAAAATTAAACTCATACAATAATCTACTTATACTAAACTAAGGATAAAATACACTAAAAACTAAATAAAATATTTACAAATAAAAAATTGGTTCAAGCTCGGAAGTTACCTCATGATCAAAGTGGATATTTAAGTAGGTGCATATTGATTACAAGGTGCACAACATGACCTCGAAAATAAAGTAGGCCAATTATTTTACACAAAATTATATTGATGTAAAATTCGTTACATTTCTGACACCTACTCGTATATACACAAAGTAAATACAAAAAAGTTTATTTTAAAAACAAATAGAAAGAAAGAAAGAAGACATTTATTCACTACACAAAAGACACACAGAGGGAAAGGGAGTAGACATACGATACAATTACAATAGGTACATACGAGTATATGTATTCGACTTCTTTCTTGCTTGTTGTGTTTGTTTTTTAGTCCAGGCAATGAACTGACAACTTGTATGGAAAAAATGACATATTTGGAAATAATTTATAATAGCTAATTTTTTTAATGTAACGGATATATTATCAATTAAATTGTTACCTAGAGGCAAAATCCAACAAAAAATCAATATTTAATTAGCTCCTAAAAAGTCCGGATAAATATTAATATATTTTTTTATCTTTATTTAGCTTCATTTACATTTGCTTTACAATATTCAATATAAATAAAAATAAAAATACAATGAATGTTTAATTTAAATCTATATAATTACTTCCGGGTGGAAAGTTTGGTGGATTCTTGAATAAAGCATCTTAGAATAATGTTTTAAAATGAAATAAACAAAAAAAACGCTATTATAAATTAATGTTTTTCGAAACCGTATTTTGCCTCGGCTATTTGTGTTTCTTAAATCCTTACTTTTACTGAAGATCGATTACAGTGTAGGTCTGTAAGTATACGAAACTTAGTAGTTAGTACCTAACTCATAACAAATGACGTGCGTAAAATTCCATAGAGTTTTCTATAGAAGAAGACTAACCAATGGAGCCGATTTTGTGTTTTTAATCGGTATTTTACAATCGCGCTATTCAAAACATAACGACTACCGTAGGTTCAAAGGGCGTAAGGGACAAATTGGCGAAAATGAGTTATGAATGTAAAAACGGAACCCTTATTGTGCGACTCCGTCCGTCTGTATGTCTGTCACAAAGTCAAATATCTCAGGAACTACTAATGCTATCGATTTGAAATTTGGAATAGTTGTAAACAAAGCTAATCCTCGTGTATGGAAAATTAAAAATATTAATATATACTTTTAATTTGTATAAAAAAGTGCGGATAAGAGAGGGTGCAAAAATTCAAAGTCTAGTTAGTAGGCCAAGTGGGGTATCATATGAAAGGGCTTGAATTGTACATTCTAAAACATTTTTTTTTTTCTACAACGGTAAAATTTTGATTTATAAAGAAAAATGTTGAAAAAAATACCATTCCCCCCCTTATCTCCGAAGTTAGCCAAGCGAAAAATTTGAAAATATGTATGATTAATATTAACGTGAATATTACCGGAAAAGTATAGGGAGACCTCTATCTAGTGTAATTTTTTTTTATTCTTCAAAAATCATATGTTAATTTTGTTTGTAATTTAATACTTCTGTGTTTAATTAATTCACTTGATAAAGAATTATCGCTGAAAAACCAACATGCAGTAAGGGAAATGTATTAACGTACCTACCACCGTAGAACCCTATCGCAATAAGGTGACATACCACTCGAGTTTGAGTTACGGCGGTCTGTCAATTACGACAGAGTTCTACGGTAACTTAACTACACTATGCGTTGTTAAAAAAAATCTAAAATTAATGGGTCGGGCAAGACGGGTGTGTTGTATGATATTTCGTACGGAACCCTCGGTGCGCGAGTCAGACTAGCACTTGACCGGTTTTTTTTTTATATAACGTCTCGATAGCTTTAAAAAAGTGTCCGTTACGACAGTGAAAAAACGTGTTATTGCACCCGTTTTTGTAATACATTTTGCTGTATCAACTAAAATAAAAAAATATTTGTGGCACATTTTGACGTAACTCTCACTTTATCTACGTTACAGCATTTTGCACATATATAATCATTGATGCATTTTGGCGTAACTCTCATTTTATGTACGATACACCCTTTTACATCCCCGATCTTAATAAATAATTAAACTACAAGAAAACCTTTGTTTCACTTATTCATACAAACTTCCTGTAATCCTCAATGCAATATCAGCAAATCCCCAGTGCAAGTCACTAGTTACATAGCTGAGACATGGCTATTTTTACGTCAAGTTGACATTTAGAAAAAAAAATTTGGTACGATACGACCTTCTGACATATTGGTTAAACGGAAACATTGTGAAGTAAGGGACAAGTGTATTCAAAAACGGGTTTTTTTTTGTCGTAAGGGACACACAACTTTGTAATTAAGAACCTTGTGCTAAATCCATTTACATGATCTAAAAGAGCTTAAAAAACAGTAAATAAGTCACTAACAAGCATGTTAATGTGTAAAGGAACAAAAAAGTTACGATTTTTTTCTCGAATCGAAACAGTTTTTTGGCTCTCCTGAAAAATGACGTTTTTCCCCTTACGCCCTTTGAACCTACGGTAGTCGATAACATTCAGACAGGAAATAACACTGCGACTACTTTCGAAATATAGGTAAGCAAATAATGAAGGTTCAATACCTTGATAGTTGGGTATTACTTTTAGACCACAAAAGTTAGATAAATAAAAAAGATAGCTTACCGAAAAACCTTATTTTGAAAACGAACATATTATACAGCTACTTACACCCTACTTGGGTCGTTCTTCTTTTCGACCGACAATAGCCTGTCTCTCGTCTTATTACGGCATCTCATTTGAGTAATGATGTTTACGGTTTTATAATGTTCGAATGAACGTCCATATTATTTTATTAATTAGTGATGTTTAATATTTCACTTTCTCTAACTAGCATTTTTTTAAATGGTTTTTTTTTTCGTAGAATGCCGTGACAGAGTGGTAAACCAAAATGTTGTCCCCACTGAAAGAGTCCACTTTGTCACATGTTTTTTTTTAGAAACCAACCGTAAATAAATATTTATATTGGCCAGAAAGGAAACTTTAATTAGTTCTAATGAAGAAACCTATGCATTTTTTTTTAAATCGCACTTCAAAACCACAATTTTCGATAGTTCAAAAACCAAAAAAACAGAAAAACCTCGGATCATTGTCGGTAAAAAAGAAGAACGACCCACTTACCTTCATCAAAGGTCAAGTAGGTCCCTAATATTTAGGCACTTAATATCTTAGAGCTTCGGTTTAGGTAAAAGATCATAATAAAGCAAATTTTGGGCCATTGACCTTTCATTCGCCTAAGTCTTCGCACTAATAGTCATTCGGGTCGGATCTAGTTGTATGGACAAGATGCCCGCAGTATTGAAAGGTTTTGTAAATGGTTGTGCAACTCGGGCTCACATAACTTCATCTCGCCTGCAATCGGGCTATTATGTCACGCAGGTAAATCTGTTGGTAATACTTAGGCCCGACATACTGCGCGGCTCTTATAGCCCCATTTGTAATCAAGGATGTTTGGGCACTAAGTATTGCTATTTATTAGGTAGGTACGAATGTATAAGCAGCCAGGCTCAGGTAATATCTACGTCATAAATTGGTTATATTGTCGATAAACACTAGAAAGGTGTTGATGTCTTTTAATTTTGAATACTTGCCTACGAGCACTTTTCATGCACTGATAAAATAATCACTTGATCGGGGACCAATTATTAGCGTCGTGACAGTAGGTATGACCAGCTTGAAAGACATTGATTTTGACTGCTTCCTACAGTTCCTAATGCATATTTAGCGAGCGTGACACTATTCGGCATGTAACTAGTGATTTTATTTATGTTTCTTCTTGGCAAATGTGTCCGCCGGTGTTCGCCTTTTCGAATGATATTACACAAAATGTAATATATGTACTACTCGTATATGTAGGTACCAGTTAACCGAATAGTGTCACGCTAATAACTGGCGATTGCACAGCGTTAGTTATTGATAGCAAAATATTTAACACGATTACCAAATTAGTTCCATTACTAAATTAAAATTATAAAAAAATACAGTTGTATTTCTATGTCGTATTCATATAAACAAACGACTGTATTTAAAATGAGAAATGGAATAGTTTTAAAAGCCAGTGAAGGGGGGGCACTCATAGCATGCGGCGATAGTAAAACGGTTATTACTTACCCGTAGTCTTACGAGTTAAGCAATAAATAACATACCGATACAGTAGCCGGATGGGTGGCCGTTTCGAGAAGTTACTATGAGAGCGCTTCTGAAAAGTTCAGCTGAAAAGTGCAACTGATCTACTGAAATCGCGGCCAGAATCAACTGTTTCCTGCCCTCCTATTCTGTAAATTGTTTTAAGCTTACCTCAACGCTCACCCACAAATATATTATCTTGACGCCGCGATTCGTAGTAACTAAGCGTAGCGCTTCGCTTAGTTACTCCGAATCGCGGCCTCAACATATATTTGTGGGTAAACGGTGAGGTGCGGTTAAAACTAGTTACAAAATAGCGGGGCATGTTGTTAGGAAGTAAGGTGGAGGCCTTATGGCGGCTGGAGAACTAAGTAACAAGGTGAAGTTTCTTTTCTAGGTTGTAAGTAAGGTTGGTGTCGATTCCGCAAAAAACCAGAAATATAAAAAAAAAAACAAAACAATTATCTACCACAACAAAATCAATTCAAATACTTCGGCAGAGGGTTTTAATTATATAATCGTGGAAGCTTTCATCCTTTCGCATCTCGAAGGAGCCCGGGATTATTTATAGGTATTTGGTCGTAGGAATAAATATGCTGGTTAAATTATCTACTGGTTTGGAAGTAGCGTAGGATGATGGATGAGGTCTTCTGCTCTATCCTACGTTAATAGACAATTAAGTAGTTAATAGTTATAATATGATCACACTTGACGTACCTACTTAATACTAATTAATATACTTAGTCAAAAAATGAAACGTTTCGCCAGTTTTCGACTTTATTTCAATGCAGGTAGATAAGTCATGACGACCCTGTTCATTCTTCGACTGTAGATACTTAGGCACACAGTCGCGTCGCCGTTACTAGATTTCATAACGTTAAGCGTCGAGACGTTCTCATAACGTTAAGAATTTGCTTCGTGTGAATATTTATCTACTGTCAGAGATTATCTACTGTTTAACTAAGCAGATGAAGCCTAACTACTACTCTCTCTTTACTACTGGCTCTTTGTTTACTTTAGAGAACTTTGTTAATAATAAATGAATTTTGAATAATAAGTTACGGCTTATTGTCCCTTATACAAGATGGTATCGCATTGAGTAAATGATGATCAATAGTTGATAATGAATTATGATTTAAACATGTAATTTACCTTATAGGTACGAATTGATCTACCTAAGTAGGTAGAGTGATCTCTATTCATTCAATTTGTTTTGTTTTCTAGACAAAAATACTAATGATACACGTCGAATTATTCTTACACCTTCATCTATCATCCCGTAGTGATGGATTTAATGAAGGTAAACAAGAAGCTGTGTAGGTACGTGTCTCTCCTGACGAGAATGGGCTCTTGTCGCGATCATGTCTTAATTACTAGACGGCTGATAAATCCCCCAAACCGGTCCACGCGATTTGAGCCGCAATTGTTTCTGTGCGTCCGCGCAGCAGTAGCCGACCGCGCGGCCCCGCTAACGCGCGTGCGCGAGTGATGTTTCATTGGACCACTTAACTTATTGAGGACTAGGTACAACTCTGGCGCGTCCTCGCGTCCTGTTTATAAGCATGGTGAGTGACCTTAAATATGAATTAGGATAGGGTTACGACATGTTTAAGTCAGAGTAAGGTCTAGAGCGCATCATCGGTGTAATGATGGCAAAGAATTGCCGGTCTTTATAATATGTAGGTATCAGTGTTTTTGTTTTTCCTAAACACATGTAAGTTAGGTAATAGAACTGAAGTGTTGTGTGCATTTAACCAACGAAAAGAAAATATTCTCAAGTCAAAAGGATTATTTTATCAGTACCTAATAGTACCTAAAACTTTAATTATCTTGTTATTTGGTAATATTTAGTGGTGTTCTCATAATTTTTTGTTCAAATTATTATGAAATAGTTTCGGACAGTTATACATTTTATAGGTAGGTAGGTAAGTAGGTACTTTACTTACCTACACCACCGGTATACAACCATATTATATCCAAAAATATCGATATAGGTACCTACGTCTGAATATGACGTTGATTTTTAAGTAGGTACATAATAACTGAGACGCACGCTTTTCAAGCAAACAATTAGGTACTTACTCAACAATGCCGGACCATCAATATTATATTTGATGCAGTTAGGTACGTAGCTTTACTAGTTTTCTCACTACAACTGCTTCGGAGTACCTAATCTAACCTTTTTTATCTAACGACTTCCTATTAGGTAAGTAACTTAAGTAATTGTTTTTATCGCCCCTAAAAGACACTTCCGATAAACTACCGCAGCGTGTGTTCAATTTTACGGTTTATGATAATGCTATACGAGACAATGGGGCTTACGTAAGGGCAGATATGTAATTATTCACATCTCTTGTATCAGAAATACTTTTAATAAAAATGTTTTAAGGCATTTGAACAAATTCATGTTGTTGTTTTAAAATATTATAAAGTCATAATTTGAAAATTTGGCACAGGGACCCCAAAGGGATAAAATGATGGAAGTTGATATCCGAGTTCACGTGGACGAAAGCTACCTAGTTCCTATTTACCTACATATTAATAAGAACTCAATAACAATAATAAAATAAGACAAGCATAGTTAACTAGTACCTGTCTATAGACTTCAGTCCATAGACAGGTCAGTTGAAGTCAAAAATATGTTCAAATTTTTCGCCGTGTTACAATGTAGTGTAAACATAAATCTTTGACGTCAAATGTACTTTAGAGAAACAGTAATTAAGAGAATAAAAATAAAATAAATGTTAAAAATGCACTGAGCCGTACCTACGAAGTAGGTAGTTATTACACAACACGGTTTTATTGCGACCCTTTCTCTCAGACAAAGGGACCTTAAGCACAGAATACTTAAGTAGCTACTTAACTACCTAATAGTACTGTTACCTACATTGAGAAGTGAAGTATTGTGGGAGATGGGCTAGCAACCTATAACTGCAATGACACATTTTCCGCAGCTTTAAACTCGCATTTGCTAGAAGTGGCATTCAAATTAAATCAAATATTGAATAAATAAATAAATAAATATACCTTGGAAATACAAACGTCGTAGATAGAGGATTTAGAGTGAATTGCAAAAAAACTTTACATAGTTAAGGGCTTTAATCTAATCTATGATTAAATTTTTTACAGTTTCATAACGGCAATATACCCATATATTTTATATGGGTAATTGCCGTCACAAAACTGTAAAACGTTAAATCGTAAATTAGATTAAGGCTCTTAACTATGTACAATTTTTTTGCAATCCACTCTTTAATAGATACGAGTATATCATTCTAGCGTAAGCCCCGAAAGTCCCGAAAGGGACGATGGTAAATTAGCCTTCCTAAATTGAGAAGTAATCAGAAGACTAATACATTCTTGACATCTAATGTCGTTTATAATTTAGCCGCGTTATATCGGTGACGTCAGTTGTGCGTCAGTTTCAGTACAATACTTTGACAAATGCTGGTGAACAAACAAAAAAAAGCATAATACGCGCTGAGACTGCTGAGAGACAGGAGATTTGATATTGTATCTCGTTCCCACTTGTGGTATTGTCTATGCTTACATCCTTGTCACTCATGTGTGTATGTGTGTGTGAGTCCCTCTATTCTCTTCTTCCTCTATCTATGACAAGCGTAGTTTTGGTTTAGGTATTAGATACGAATTAGTATAATGAAATAATGTTTTGATGCGCGCCACTGACCTTCCTCATTTTAAGCATATTATGTATGCAAAGACTAGCCTCTTCTCAGTCAATGCGCTGAGCTCAATTTGAGCAGGTCAACTTTGAAAAAGGAATAAAGTAGATTAATAGATGTAGGTATTGTTCAGATCCATTTTTTGATAGAACACAATTTAATACGTAGGGTTGATAAACAATGGTTAAAAAATTATGACGAAAACGTATTTTTATTATTATCTCATTTTAAGTGTCGAATATACACTTTTAAAGAGAACCGCTACATCGGACAATAGCGTTATTTTTTGAGGCAAATTTCTAAGTACCTACTTGGTTTAGCTTCATAAAACCGATTCACAAGATTCCTTAGATAATATCAATAATTATAGACCGATAGCACTTTTACCCAGTTTTTCTAAAATATTCGAAAAGGTAATTTACCATAGACTGGACATTTTTTTGGACATAAAAAAACATATTAAATCCTAATCAATTCGGCTTTCAAAACCAAAAATCAACGTCTTTAGCCATCTTCAAAATGTTCAAAGGTATATGGGAAATGGTAAACGAAAAAAAGCTCTGCGTATCTTTGCTGCTAGATATGTCAAAAGCGTGTGACTGTGTTGTGCATAAAATCCTTATCAAAAAGCTAGAACATATTGGTGTAAGAGGACATCCTCTTAAATGATTTGAAAATTATTTAACTAACAGGCAACAATGCTCGGAGATCGTTAACTTTTATAAGGAACAGAAAACCTTTGACTGTACTCAGTCAGATTTTACTATCAGTAATATTGGAGTGCCACAAGGTAGCGTGTTGGCCCCTCTTATTTTTAATTTATGTAAATGAGCGTCCTCAAATTGTGGATGAATTGTGTATATTGTTTGCAGACGACGCAACAATCCTTTTTTATAGTTATAGTGATATATCGAGTGTTGCTCAAATGGAATTGAACATTAATGACACACCAAAAAAAGTGGTTCGCTGGCTAAAAACTATTAATCTTAGAATAAACTTGGAAAAGACAAAACTTATTCATTTCAGAAACTATAAAACACCTGTTGTACATTTGAACATTTCAGAGAATGGGGCGTTAGTTGAAGAAATCAGCAGAACATCATTCCTAGGAGTGACTATTGATACTTTTCTAAACTGGAAGTCACACATTGCGAACGTAAATAAGATTATTTCTAGTCAGTGTTATGCGCTATCAATTCTTGCAGGAACTTGCTTGGGTGATGTTGCTAGAAGTTCCTATTACGGAAATGAGTTTCCGCTACTTTCCTATGGTATCATCTTTTGGGGAAATTCTGTAGACGTCCAGAGTACATTCCTGCTTCAAAAGAGATGATTGCGTATGATATATCGAATGCCATCTGAGAAATCATTATGAAATTTGTTTTAAGAAAAGCGCTTTCTTACTGTCACGGGGATATATAGGTACCTATCCTGGAACTTTGCTCCTTTTTCGAAAATAATACAGCGTATTTCAGTAAAAAATCTTCACAAAAAATAAACTTAGAACACAATACAAATACGATCTCCTATGTCCAAGAGCCAAAAACTCAATATATTACAAAAGCGCTTTCCATATCGCTATGTTACGTGTCTTTAATGCACGACCAGGTGAAATTAAAATTTTAGATAGTAATCGATTTAAGTGTAAGTTAAAATCTGGCTCATAGAACATGTTTTTTACAATTTAAATGAGTATTTTATGAAATAGGATATTATAATTTAGTGTTAAGGTAAATATTGTACCTATGCTCGAAATGGGCGACTGTTGGTTCTGTAAATTTATTTAACACCTTTGTACACAGTTTACAATAAAAAACAATTTTAGTTTAAATTTAATAGAACTTTAAATCATAAATTACAATGTCAGTTACTTAACTAAATACACTACAATTAATAAACATAAAGTTACTTACAAATCGGCCCTAGCCGTTCCTGGTGCAAAAGTCCCCATGACACTGGCGGCATTTCCACGCTGGATAGCCAAGGAAAGCCTTTGCACCAGAAACGACTCAGAGCGGGGGTCCTCCCCTTTACAATACACTTTATAATAGGTAGGTACTTTACTTTACTTTACTAGCGTCGGTTATTTTGATAATAAATGCATTTGATTTACACTTTTTGCTTCTAATAAACTTACAAAAATAAATCTATAACACCGAAGTTTGGCTATCTAGGGATTCTAGGGGGACAACAACAGTCTCATACAATAATGTCCGATTTAGTATGTTTTTAGACCAACGTTAGTCGCTAAGTTTCGCACATAGAAAGTCTATCATTTATCTTTAATGTGGTTGATGTTACGTAAAGATTCCTAATCTACATGTAAAATTAACAAAATGGTCTTTAGACTACTCTCTACTATTGACTAATTTCTGGCATTAATTTTAGTGGCAGACGTTGGTTTAGCTATGGTGTTTGCTGTTTTCGTGACTGTGTGGAGTCAGCAGTATCTTATTTGACGAGAGCCAGTGGTTGTTGGCCATTGTAACTTAGCTTTATAACTAACAAATGTCTTGCAGGTCTTAATGTCGGTGTCTTGAATAACCACTTTAAACTAAAATCACAGACTTTATTCCCGTATTTTTAAATAAGGCCGATTTCCAAGGAATTAGTGTGCGCACACTAATCTATAATTCCTATCACAGCGAACACATATTAGCGAACGACCGACAATATTTGGGGGTTACCTACAGTCTAAATACGTTAATTTCAGACGGTTCGCATTCCCATGTTGGTGGTGGGCCTCCTGGTGTTGGGGTGCCCGCGGGGCTCGTCGCCCCAGGCGGTGCTGAAGACCTTCACCCTGGAAGAGCTGGTCCCGTTCCGGGGGGAGTTTGCCCCGGATAGGTATACGGGGGATTGGGTCTCAGGTAAGCGCGAGTGCGTACCTATATGTTTTTTTGTAAATAGTCTAGGTACCTACAAGTTTGTTAAAGGACAGAGATTAGGTACATGAATATTTTGCGATTTTATGATAGGTCGGTGACTAGGTATGGGAGGTATATATATCATATCGGAGGTGTACCTAATGCAGTCTTAAGTCATTTGTTACTAACATTCTATGGATCAACCAGTCTAAAATAAATATTTTTTTATTTTTATATCGTTAGGTAGGGTAATAATAATACCCTACTTGATGATGTGATGATTATTATATTTTTTAATATTTAAGCCTTAAAGTGTTCAGCATAAAGTGAGCTCTAAATAGCTCAACAATTAAATTCCGTGACTGTACCTATACAAATCTATACACTAGCAATCTGCATATTAGTCCTACTTGTTATGGCGATTTTTTGGCCGAATGCTGCACTTTGTGATGAAAGCAAGCCGCTTTGCACAGTGATAGCAGGGACCAAACTGAGTGATTTGACCCGCAGCAGCGGAAGTTTCACCCCTTAGGAACAGAGATGGCGCCACTTCTTTAAAAAATATTTCAAAAAATTGTACAGGCTAAACGAATGGACTAATTTCAGTGTTTAATATCTCAAATGAGAGCTCATCATACACACTCCTTATAAAAAAATAAAAATAAAATATAAATTAAAAGCTTTTGGCAGAAAATGGCAAATTCAGTTTTATTTTTGTACTAGATTGGTAGTTTTTAATTGATTTCGTATATTTTTTATATATAATATGTAAATTTTTATATATGATTATATGACTGGGTAAATAACAACTATTATAAAAAAAACTTGATATCAATATATTTCATAGTTCACGAAATATTAAAGTTTAAATGTGAGAGTAATTTCTTTGAAAAATATTTCAAAAAATTGTACAAGCTAAACAAATCCATTTATTTCAATGATTTATGTCTCAAATTAAAGCTCATTGTCTATATTACTTATAAAAAAATAAAAATAAAATATATGCCTTTTTTTGGCAAAACCTGGTAAATTAAGTTTTTTTTCTTTACTTGGTTGGTAGTTTTTTCTTGAGATCATTTATAAAATGTATGCAACAAGTATGTTTTAATGCGTATGTACATTACTGGGTAAGGAACAAGTATTATAAAAAAAACAAGACATAAATATCTTGTATAGTTAACGAAATATTTAAGTTCAAATGTGCGCGCTACTTCTTAAAAAAATGTTAATGAAATCTCCAAGCGCAATAAGTGCTCCGATTTTAATATTTTATGTGTTATATGAAAGAAAAATGCTTAATTTATTATAAAAAATAAAAAATACATGAAAAATCCGAGACAAAAAGTTTTTTTCTGGTGCTGAATTACGAAAAAAATATGAATACTTTAAAAACAGTAAAGTAAATTTGCCATTTTCCATTTAAAGGTTGTAGACAAAACATAAAACTGCATTGGCATTGGCATAGTTGGTTCTGGATATATGTTGCTTAGTAGTTAGCGGATTTTGTCAAATTTTTAGCTTTAAATCAGAAAGGATACTGACGTTAAAAATAAAATATATATTAGATAACTTAAATGTGTCATGCATGTTGCGTTTTGAAATGAAAGACTATTTATTTAAATCTGTATCAAATATCTTTATTAAAACTTAAATTTACTATTCGGGTTCACAGATACTGGAAAGGAAAAGGCGTTTTGAAGTACGCTTACAGCCACCTTTGCAGGATTTACAATAGGCGGTAAGCTGACGCGACGAGAACCCCAACGCATTGTATCGCAGCCAGATTTGCAGCCACAATGGTCCAGGAGGCTTAGTTGAGACTAAATCACCGTAACTGCCGACCATTGTGGCATCCAACTCTCTTGTATCTTGGTCCATCCCCAAGAAAATGAACATGGTATGGAAACTTCTCAATTCAGAGCGTTTCTTCATACGTGGCCCCACTCAGTCAGCTGTTTTTCCCAAGGACTTGTTTGCTTCAAAAAACAAGCTCTTGAGAAGCCTGCCACCTACATCAGCTGCTCTCTATAACCATGCACTGGGTACAGCTTAACAAGCCAGCTACGGATGGGAAAACGCTCTGAATTTGTATTTTTCCATTCAATGTCCATCTTCTTGGGGATAGACCAAGGAACAAGAGATTTGGACTCCACAATGGTCGGCAGTTACAGTGATTTAGTCGCAATTAAGCCTCCTGGACCATTGTGGCTGCAAATCTGGCTGTGATACTATGCGGTGTGGGTCACGTCACGTCAGCTTACCATGCACTACCCACTGTAAATCCTGCAAAGGTACAAATCAAAAGTGAGTTCATATTATTTTCAATGGAGAGTTATTTTGTATGCTGACCACTGATTTCCACTGGCTGGCACAAAAATTTAGGTCTAATGGTATTCAACTAGGCACAAAAATAATTCAACAGTAAGCTACAACAACCGGTCCATGTATAAAAGATCAGTGATTATGTAGTATTGGAATGGTACGACTACAAAACGACTTTTCCTTTTCATTTCTACATCTACCGGTGAACGCGAAGAGGAAATTTAAATTATAATAAAAATATTTGATAAACATGTATGTAATAAATAGTCTTTTATTTCAAAAAGTTACATAATTATCTAAGTTAATATAAATTTTCAACGTGAATAGAAGTCCTATCAGATTTAAAGCTAATTTTTTTACATAAATTCGTCAGCTACTAAGCAACATATAATATATCTAGGAATCAACTATGCTGGGGATTATATAGTTTTTTTTTGTCTAGAAATGTAGTAACTTTAAATAAAAATAATGACAAATTTTATAGTAATTATGTTTTTTTTGTAATTCAGCACCAGAAAAAACTCTTTATTCAGTTTTTTTATTTATTTTTTATTTATTAAAATAAATTACGTGATGTCTTTTCATATGACACATTTAACAATAAAAATAAGATCGCTCGTTGCGCTTAAAGATTCCTTTAAATTTATTTGAATTTTTTTTAAAGTGCGCGCACCATTAAACTTAAATATTTCGTGAACTATGAAAGATATTTATATCTCGTTTTTTTTACTACTTTTTATTAACCCAGTAAAATACATATGCATTAAAACATACATGTTGCATGTATTTTTAAAATATAATCAAGTAAAAACTACCAAAAAAGTAAAAAAACATCTTAATATGCCTTTTTTTGCCACTATATTTTGGTATATTTTATTTTTATAAGCAATTTATATAATGCCCCTTCCTTTGAGATATTATACACTAGAAATTAGTTCATTTGTTTAGCTTGCATAATTTTTTGAAATATGTTTTAAAGAAATGGTGCTCACATTTAAACTTCAATATTTCATGAAGTATGAAAGATATTGATGTCAAGTTTTTTTTATAATACTTGTTATTTAGTCAGTAATATATACGTGCAATAAACAATTCATGTTGCATACATTTTTTTAAAGAAATCAAGTAAAAACTACCAATTAAATTAGGAAAAAAACTTAACATGCTGTTTTTTGCCAAAAGATTTCTGAATATATTTTTTATATATTTTTTTATAACTAAAATGTAAAATGAACTTTCATTTGAGGTATTATACATTAAAATTGGTCTATTAGTTTAGCTTGTAGAATTTTTTGAAATATTTTTTAAGAAGTGGCGCCATCTCTTTTCCTAAGGGGTGAAACTTCCGCTGCTGCGGGTCAAATCACTCAGTTTGGTCCCTACTACCACTGTGCCAAGCGGCTAGCTTTCATCATAAAGTGCAGCATTTTGTTCATAACAAGTAGGACTATATTATATATGTACAAGTAGGTACAGTTAGCATCATAAACATGTATAAGCTTTTCGACCTTATGTCTAAGTAATAAGGTCGTAGAATGTATACTACATATTTATGATGCTTACTGTAGGTAGGTACTTTCTAATATTATATAGAGGCAATGTTTATAAATTTGTACAGTCACCAGCATCAATATCTGCGACAACAAAGGACGCATACATATCTGACATGACTCTTATCTGGGGACGTTAGGACGTATCAGATATTTTTGCCCGCGTTGTTATAGCAGATATGTATATGTTTGGGGTAATCTCGGAAATCATTCATCTGATACATTTTTCTTTCATATTCAAAACATCAAATTCTGCTGCTTCTTTCATATACGGATGTCTGTCAAATATTTTAGCTTAATATAATTGCACGAAAAGATAGTTAAGCCATTATTAATACCTAGGTACGTTTGAAAATAAGGCAACTTGTTAGAGTTGGTTGTAAATTGGTGTAGGATCCCTGAGGGGGTAATCACACCAATGAGCTAAAGTTCACGCTGCTTCTGATTGCAGCTCGAGGTCGTTCCCACCGAACCGACTAAAACTTTACCTAACTAGGTACCTACCTAATGGTATATACATATACTATCTTAGTAGGACCTAATTTGTAGGTAAACTACTTACGAGTTCATTCATTACTGTCTGCCTTATTTTAGTATTAGTTATAAAAGTATACCTATCTTCATTGCTTGCATAATTACTATTAGTATATGTCTATGCACAGCACCATATATTTTTTTGTATTTTTGAGAATGTACGAGCTAGCGGCTCCCCTTTTTTTAAAAACGAAGGTTCACGAATTTAAAATATATCTAGTTAAGCAAATTACATAATACCAAAACCACCCCCGAAAAATAAAGCTACAGCATCAAAATCAGTCGAGTACTTTCGGTCTAAGTTTATCGCGAACAGACAGACGTTACCGGTAGGCCGGACTCGGACCGGAAACCCGTAGGTGGTAAAATACACAAAAGTGTAGATTTTATAAATATTATAATATGTATTGCATTTGTAGGTACTCATAAAAAATTAGTAAGTAACTATCATTGTACTCGTAATATTTCAGATAAGGAGTATGTGTACAGAGAGCTCGGGCACGGCATCGTTAAATATGATGCGTCGACGAGGTCTCTGGCAACGCTTGTGAACGAAAGCGAATTGGTAAGTAACTTTTGAAAATTTGTTAAAAATAAATAAATAATAAATAAATAAATATTAGGGGACAATCTTACACAAACACGAACTATCCCAACAATAGTAAGCTCAATAAGGCTTGTGTTGTGGGTAATAGACGACGATATATTTAATAGATACAAATACTTAAATACGTAGAAAACATCCAAGACTCCGAAACAAATATTCATACTCATCACACAAATATTTTCCCTTACCGGGATTCAAACCCAGGACCTTCACCTTCGTGGACAGCGTCGCTACTCACTAGGCTAACCGATCGTCATTATGTTTCGTTTTAATGTGGAAAATACGCTACAATTTTATTGTACAGTCGCCGGCATTAATATCTGCAATAACAAAGCCGGCATAAATATCTGGTACGTCCTAACGGCCCTAGAAATAGAGTCGTGTCAGATATTTAGGCGTCCTTTGTTGTCTAGGTACTGCTGGTAAATATCAAAGTACACAGAACAATTTAAACACGGTCACTAGCGGAGCAGTCACCAGGCTGAGAACTTGGTATCTTTGGAATTGAATGTATGGATATACTAGTGGAATGGTTAAAACAGTGGATCGGTAATCAAAAGATACCGAGTTCATTTCACGGTCTGCCCACAGTTAATTAGTGCACGCGTTTAAATTTTTCTTTCTTATTTGAGCATAGTATGAATAGTAGTAATTAGTAAATATTTATTTATACCATAAGTTTACAATTTACACATAAATTATCTTGGGTGAATTAAAACAACAAAGTTTGATATCTTACTAATACGTATAAAATTATTTCAGCGCAACATGATAGGTAGGTGGTTCAGGTCAAGTAACCTTAATCATAGGGATTTACCTCTTCATTCTGAAATTCATCTAAGTATATTCACCTTATTATATACCTACCTAGTAAGTAAAAAAAACTAAGTAATAAAGTAAAAAGTAAAAGTTTATTTGACAAGAAGCATTACAGAAATGTATCACGAGAAGTATCTACTTAACTCTTATTTCATAATAATTTAATAATATTATTTCTTTACCCTGAACTTAACTTGCATGCTTTAATAATAATTTATTTTCTTTTTAAATAAGGCAAAGAAAAAAAATGGATATTCATTTGATAATGTTAAAATAATAACAATAATAGGTACAGTAAGGGAAATGTATTCACGTACCTTTTTATGCCTTATTGTCATAGTAAGAAGAGCGAAAAAGGTACGTGAATACATTTCCCTTACTGTACATGCGTTTAACATAGAAATAAAATTACAAATAATGATACCTAAATTTTATCTACCAAAATAATGTGTATAAAAAAATAAAGTAAAATTAAGTTGTTACTAAATGCATTTATATTCTCCTAGCAGGGCTGGTAACCCATGGAGTCTTATTATCCCTCCTTCTTCACCGAAGGAGAGGCCATTTAAAATTTAATGTAAAATTTAATTTAAAAATAAGTAAACATAATGTCGTAGAAAATTTAAATTCTTCTGTAACAATGTATTAATAACCAATAAATTGCTATTCTACTTTTAATTCTAATAATTCTAATTTCTTTTATTTACAGAGCAAATTGAGCGGCTATTCAGTTTCTACTTTCTCTAAGGACTTAAAATATTTATTGCTGACTTTCAACGAGAAGAAGGTAAGGCACTTTATTTTTAGGGTTCTACGGAACCCTTAAAAAGAAAAAAAAACGGAACCCTTATTATAATAATATAAAACGATGATTAAAAAGTAAAAAAATATAGTATTTTTTACTTTTTAGTCATCGTTGGACAGGTTTCTCAGTATATTGTCCGCCATATTGGATTTAGAGTGACGTCACTTTATTTTTCGAGTTATACTCATCAAGCCCCCTTTCATTTGATACCCATTTATTTTAAAATCTTTATTTCAGATATAACATCCATATTTTGTTAATGAATAGGAGTGCATTAAAAATAACTAGCCCGCCATCTTGGGTGTTCCGCCATGTTGGATTTTTTGCCGACAGTACTTTTTTTTGTACACTCATCAACTGCTCATTGAGATGATTGTAACGAGTGTACAATTTTGTGAATTATCCGGTGTAATTAAGGAGTTCCTACGGTCACCTTCTGTCTCCATCATCAGACCAGGTTTATGGTATACCATAGTATTGCATTGTCATCCGACTTACATAATTGTACTAAATTTCAACTTGATTGGACTCCGGGAAGTTTGTCAAATTTAACCTGCAAGATTCCACCCGAACAAACATAGTTACATACATAATACATACATTGCAAGTTAAATAAAAGTTTGTAAAAAGCTTGTAAAAAAGAAACGGCCGTTTATACCGCAAAAAACGTATATTTCGACACTCAAGGGAATGAAAATGTATGTACCTACTTTCGGTTAACCTAGAATTATAAAATTTGGCAAGTAATATCGTCTTATACTACAAGTACAGGGAAAAATATGAAAACTATACATTTGTAATTTAGTACGGAACCCTCGGTTGGCGAGTCCGACTTGCACTTATCCGGTTTTTTTTTATTGTAAAATCGCTAGCGTTTACTAATAGTGCCGTATCTTAAACCATACCCTGTATGCTGTGTGGTGTCGGGTTATACTAGCCCCAACCCCTTGATTACCGTGGGTGTCGTCTAAAGAGTCGACTACGAGAATAGGGCTGACGTATGTTGTTGTCGATGGGCTAGCAACCTATCATATATCCTAGCTATATCTATCTTTAAACCTACAATTGCTAGAGGTGGCATTGAAAAATAAGTTTCATGTACTCTGCGTAGTGTGTACCCCATTTGCGAATACAGACGTGATACCTACTATGTATGTATATATCTTATATGACATGAATCTGTGACATACATCCTCAATGTGGACAATTTGTAGCAGCACCCGTATTGTCCCCACTTACTCTCAGGCATAATTAATGTCGCAGCTATTCTGCTACGGAAACTACGAAGGTACTATGAGATGTTGTATCTGCTAGACGTAGGTAAGCATGTGAGATTGAAATAATTCATAGTACTTACGCGTTTTATCTACCGTAACGATTTGTGGCGTGCTTCGTTGGCCAAGTATGCAAACAAGGTGAAAACACATTTAAGATTTTCTAAAAATTGTAATCAACACTTACTAACATGATATTATAATTTTATCGAATTTGCAATTGCTTTACACAGTAGAACATTGAATGGGTTTCTTTGATCAGTGATTGTGTAAATACACAATTGTAGGTATTTACGAACCTACCCAGGTTGATAACCTAAAACATCTGGCATAAATGATATAAGTATATAAGAGATATAGCAGCCTTGAGGGTCTTCGCCAGAATCACTGAAAGGATAATTTAAATTACTTTTACATACCTACAAAAATATATTTATTTATTTATTTAAACTTTATTGCACAAATATACAAATAAAAGTACAATTGGCGGACTTAATGCCATCAGGCATTCTCTACCAGTCAACCATTGGACTAAACAGAAACTTTAGTGGTGCAGGATCCTAAATACTGCGACTCGAATGGCAACACAAATCAATTAATTACATGAATATACATACTTATATAATGCATACAATATAAACTTACTATACATACTTAAATAATACACTTATATGTACCCGTACAAAGATATCACAAGGATCAACAATCTTAAATAGTAGAAAAGAGATGCTTATGCAACTTGCGTTTAAAGGACAAGTTGCTCTGTCTGAGCTTGCCTGACGGTAAGAGGGAGATCATTCCACAGACGAATAGCCTGAACAGCGAAGGAATTTGAGAGGAAACCATTACGGTGAAACAGGATATAGAATTTAAGACCCCTGGATGTACGGAGCTCGCAAGCAGGACGGGGTGAAACAAATTGAAATTTAGATTTAAGATATTTCGGTGCAGCTGGGCCAAATAGGATGGTATAGTGTGCACAGAATCCTGAAAGACCTGCTCTCGCGAATGGGAACCCAGTTTAGTTGACAACGTTTTTTCGAAGGCCGAAAACAAAACGAATACAATTATTCAATAGCCTGTCCAGTAGGTAATTATATACGAATTCAAAAACCATTTATTAAAAAATCATACATGTGACCCTCGCCAAGATAAATAAATAAATAAATATTAGTGGACAATCTTACTCAAATCGAACTAGTCCCATAGTAAGCTCAGTAAGGCTTGTGTTATGGGTACTAGACGACGATATATTTAATAGATATAAATACTTAAATACGTAGAAAACATCCAAGACTCAGAAACAAATATTCATGCTCATCACACAAATATTTGCCCTTACCGGGATTCGAACCCAGGACCTCCAGCTTCGTAGGCAGCATCACTACCCACTAGGCTAACCGGTCGTCGAACGATTGCGGCGAAAATCTTAAAATTTTCTATATACATGTTATGATACGAAGATAAATACGATACGAGATAAATAAGAGTAGGTAGTAGTGCAACAATCATCACAGGCCCTAAGAAGGCACCACAAAAGCGGGCAAAAATATCTACCACGTCCTAACCTGCCGTATTTATGCGCGCTTTGTTGTGGTAGATATTAATGCCGGTGACTGTACTAGACCTCTCACTTTGTTTAATTTTCAGGTTTACCGATATTCACGGCTCGCCGTATACTCGGTTTACGACCTCGACAATAAGTAAGTGATTCCAATAGCTTTGTTGTTTGTTAAAGTAATCGTAAAAAGTGTAGCAAGGCCAAACTGTCGTTTATTCATACATACGTCTAATTTACATTACAAAACGTAACTTGTCATGGACCGCTGTGTACTTACATATGCCTACATGAATTTACGAAAATTGGTGTTTATCAATTGTTAAAAAAAATATCTATCACTTATTTCCGCCATTTTCTCGTGGTCCCACTGATTTGTCCTACCATGTGACCACGAGAGAGACTTATTTCTCGTGGTCTCACTGCTTTCTATGTCAATGAAATTATACTTCCTGTATATATCATAAATAAATAAATAAAAATAAAAATAAAAATAAAAAATAAAAAATAAAAAAATAAAAAAATAAAAATAAAAATAAAAAATAAAAATATAAAAATAAAAATAAAAAAGCCTTTTATTTCTTGCTAATTACCAATACAGTTTATCATTTCCACATTTAATATAATAATTTTGCATGCACATTTTCAATTTATTATTAATTACTTTATATACCATACCATACTAATATTATAAATGCGAAAGTGTGTCTGTCTGTCTGTCTGTCTATTTGTCCGTCTGCGACCTCTTCACGCTAAAACCTTGACTTGAGATCAGATGAAATTCGGTATGGAGATAGTTTGAATCCCGGGGAAGGACAAATACTAGTTTTTATCCCGGAAATCATCCCCTAAGGACGTGAAGGGAGGGGTGAAAGTTTGTATGGAGCGATGATATAAACGAGTTCCACGCGGACGGAGTCGCGGCTAGAAACTAGTAATAAGTATAGTACCTCTTTTTTCCACGTAGACCCAGTGCACCAGAGTGGGACTATCTCATGAAAAAAAACCGCCTTTTACCCATGTTCCATTCTCCTATTTCTGGGCGGTTTGCCCTTAGGGCATCTGAAGCTAGAAGCTATCTGACAAATCTAACCTACGTAGTCGAGAACGTAATTAATAATACATATCTGGTGTACTCCTTTCATTTCATTATATAGTCAAAAGGGACTTTACGTGCTGCCTCAGTGGGTACTTTGAAGGTACCTGGCTCCACGCACGCCTAACAAAGGTCCGGGACACCATTGTCCCGTGGTGGGACAAATCAGTCGCTTATTTCGTTAAGGCCCACCGCCATCACGCCAGTTTTTGTGAATTCACTGGTAGGTGGATCGAGTTCTCCCGTAGGTAATTACTTTGACTGTATCTAGTAGTTCACAACTCGACATCCACAATCGTCTATTGAATAAAACATTAGGCTTAATTTATGGACAGGCATTGTGTGGGGCTAATTGTACAGACGACGTTAAAGATATGTATACATTTTTGGCCTTATTACAAAATAATAAGGTGCAAAAGTGTAAATATATCTTTAACGTCGACTGTACATAAATCTATCCAAATGCTGTGTTTTCGCGTGCTCCGCTGCATGACTAGTGCATGCTTCGCTTAATCTATAAATTGTGTTGGTTGACTGCTCATAAAAATGAGACATCAAATCTCTTGTTATTTTCAGGGTTGTTCACAACGTGAGTAAAGGTCCACTGCAGGTGGTGGCGTGGGGCCAGGGCCGTTCCCTGGCCTATGTACAGAACAATAACGTATATTACGTGCCCGACGCAGCGCAGCCTGACGTTGTCACGCCGCTCACCACCGAGGGCAAGCCCGGGGAAGTCTACTTCGGCGTCGCTGATTGGATTTATGAGGGTAGGGACACCTAATAGGTATTCTATACATAAATTTTACGTAGGTATCTACTTATAGAAGATGCGCCATTTTCAACGACAAGGACAAAATACATACTTTAGGTAATACACAATATGGAGTTGGACGTGTTCTCGTGGATTGGTCTATTAAATGAATGGTATCTAGCTACTTTTATAAAAATTTCGCGCACCCACTTTTAAGTTAGAGAGTCGCAACCATGAAATCACATTGTGTCAGATGGTAGTGTCAGATGTGGTGGTAGTGTCAACGTAGTGTCAGATGGTAGTGGGTAATTCGCTTCCTCAAAAACTATAGTCCCTATATGGTAGTTCCCTATGCTCTATAGTAGTTAGATGATTTAGTATCAAGCGGACCCCAGACCGCTTAAGAATGCAACCGGGGTGATGCTGATTATGAGGTGGAGGAGGACATATGAGAATACTATGATTTTTTCATTCCTTCTATTCGAAAAAAAGTCTTTTCTAGCCCGTTTATAGGGAGCAAAACTTGTTTTTGATCCCTCTGCATTTTTTTTTCAATCTACCTTTTTTGCCCTAGGGAGCAAAATTCATGTTTGCTCCCTGCACGCTCGTCATAGACCACATAGAGAAGAAAGCTGTAAAACATTATTATAAAAAAAAACTGTCGGCCAGAGACAATACGTAATTTCAGTAGCGTGTTTAAGGAGACACTTTCATTGAGCATTTTTTAAACACCGCGCTTTTTTCTTCGTGGAGCGTTTAGTGTCTCATATATTGTCTACCTTGAACGCTTTGGAAAATTAATATGCTTAATAAATAAAAGTATGGATTTATTGATACTACTTTCTAATAGCCACGTGTATGTACATATATATATATATATATATATATATATATATATATGTAGATATAATAATGATATTGGGTAAAAGAACGCTTATAATTTATATTCATAAATATTTATAGTTTTATGTTATTTTTATCAATAAAATAAGCCAAAGCATTGGTGACTTTGGGCTCAAAACTTGCCAAGAGAGTTTTAAGATTAGTAAGGAGTTGAACTTTATTTATTTATTTATTTATTATGAAACAAACAGTCATACAAAGATATTTGTACAGGCTCATAGAAATATATTAATACTAAACAGACCTATAGTTTCCAATATGATTCAAAAACTTATAAGTATAGATATGTAAGCCAACAATCCCTATGCTCGAAACCTTTTAGTGCTCAATAGTTGACATATGAAGTTCAATTTAATTGATTTACTAAAAGTTAAAGTGTTAATGAAAATGGGCCAGTGTCGAGTACTAGGATGTTTGTCCTCATACAAAAACAGTTGCTGTATTGCTTTTACATTACTAATAAAGTTCTATTCTGAAACTACAAAAATAAAAGTAGGTACTACAAACCAATAAAAAACGAGGTGAAAAAGGTTCTTAAACAGTATATAATAGGTACTATGCTTGAAACTTGAATACCTACAGTATTTGTTAACTACGTACAGATGTATTATATTATATTTTATACTGTAAAGTTGCTTTAACTTTAAGTTTTATTAGCAGATCATAGAGACCAAAGTACACTTAGCTTTTTAATTTTGATGTTGAGCACTAACATTTCATAGTGTGGGGTCTATTACAAATTCAGAATACTGAATACTTGAACTAGCGATAGGCGAGTCGAGTTGTCTGATTCGAATAACTCGAATCAGAGTCTAAACGAGTTGATTCGAATCAAGTTCCTTCGCAACTCGAATATATTATATACGTATGACTAGTCCCTGGGCAAAATTATTAGGTGCACTCCACAGATCCGTAAAGCCAAATCTCCCCCCACTTGACACTGGCAAAGTGCCTAAGCAGCAAAAAGCCACTAAAAACTGGGGAAAAAAAGGAACGGTTCTTTTTATAGTTAAGGTTTGACGTGTCCAGTATAAAGTGAGCTCTAAGTAGCTCAACAATTAAATACCGTGACTGTACCTGCCTAACTGAAAAATTCTAAGCCACTCATATTTGATTTTAAATTACTTAACAGACGGTTCGCACGATCCCGCTAAATATTTGCCCGGGTTTTTACGACCGTGGCTCGGCAACACTAAAATTTGGTTTATAGGTGTAGAGCTAATAAGGCCGCCAGGCAATGAATGTCAAACATCGTTTAAGGTAGGTAACTAACATCGCATAAAACGTAGGTACTTCGTCATATCATCACAAGGTACGCTGATAAAGACTCGAGAAAATGTTTTTTATTCTTTCTATACAAAAATTAAACCATGACACCTAAGAAACAATGTATGCAAATGGCGAAATTACCGTTACACGTAATGATTGTGTTCGCGATACAGACAGTTGTATTTTCACTGAGAAAATTATAGCTGAATTCAACGCAGCGAAACGATGCTGTCACTTGTTGAATATTGAGCAACGTTTGACATATTATATAATAGTTGACACATTATTGGAATACACTCAATAGTACATTGTTGAAGAGGCTAGAAAGTAAGCAATAGATGGACGAGTTAGTTCGAGGGCCGACGCGTAGCGGAGGCCCTCGAAAGTACGAGTCCAGCTATTGCCCTTTCGGCCGAGGCTTAACATAGTGCTTTTCACGCCTACTGCGAGGAAATTGCAAATAATTATAATTTAAAATCAAAATTAAGTATCTAATTGAAGATCATAATACTAAACAGGCTCGCTTGCCTCGCGCCCGGCGCGGAGGAGGAGGAACGGGCGCACGCACGCCGGCCGACCGCGCGCGGTGCCCTGTGATTGGTCGATCGCTGTTCAAACTGTCCAACAATAACATTGTTGGACAGTTTGAAGTCATAGATGGCCTGTTCGTGCGACGTCCAACTAACCCCAGCTTTGTAGCCTGAATTCTGACCATCTTTTGCCACATTTCCGAGCAGTAGCGTGAAAAAGCCATTAAAACGGGTCAATTTATATTGACATTCATGACAAAAAGACTATAGGTAGTTCAGCAAACGGATTTAGAGAGAGTATGATATTATGATTTATGGTACAAATGTTTGATTCCAGAGGAAGTGTTGAATGCGGCAGAGGCACTTTGGTTCTCGACAGCAGGCACATATCTGGCAGTGGCTTCCTTTAATGACACAATTGTGGAGTCTGCATCATATCCTATTTACGGGAATCCCTTTGATATGAATAACCAATACCCTGAAATGATGCGTTTCAAATATCCCAAGGTTTGCGGCAATTATAACTGGACTAATACAAAATTAATAATTTTCACCCAATATTTTATGTGATATTATTATATAATAATATTTTAAATTGTCAGGCAGGTCGTGTTAACCCTATGGTAGGTTTACGAGTCTTCAAACTTGGAGGTCCTAACAGTAAGCCGAAGAACATTCCTGCACCAGTTGACGTTGTTGGTGTGGACCACATACTTGGACGAGTATCTTGGGCGTCCGACCAAAACCTCATAGTACTGTGGCTTAACAGACGACAAAATATTAGTTTATTGGTGAATTGCGATTTGGTGAATGACAAATGTAATATCCTCCAAGAACAATCAGAACCTAATGGGTGGATAGACATCACGCAACCGTATTTCGACAGCACGGGAACTAAAATGTTGGATATTCAGCATCAATACTCTGACGACAGAAGATTTTCGCACGCTACGATATTTGACCTGAACAGTTTAGACACTAGAGACATGAGTCCCGGTAACACAACTGTTACGGAGATTTTGGGATGGAACGAAGAGAAGAATACTGTTTACTTTATTGCTGCGCCTGCAAGCATGCCATGGCAAAGACAGTTGTGGTCATCGACGGTGAATGGCGATGAAGTGCGGTGTGTGTCGTGCAGCCAACCGTCTTGCCATGTCGTGGACCCGCAATTTTCACCAGGTGCCAGCTTTGGTATCTTATCTTGTAGTTCGAGTAATGTTCCTCCTAAAATATTTTTATTCACTGCGCAGGTAATTTAAGTGTATCAGAGTTCCCGGCTCCCGTTATTTAAAACTCAAAGTAGTTGCTTATTTATCGCAAGCTTTACTTGACTGCTTTATATAATATGTATACTTAGTAGCGGGCTCATAATAATTACAAGTGCTCAAAATTATAGATACATGGCTTAAAAATATTTCGTGCTCATTGTCTCTGTAGCTTCTTTTGCTGCTGACTGTTCATAAAGAAACACCTAGTTGTGTACAGTAATTAATAACAGTTATAAGGAGATTTTATTTATCCGTAATTGATTAGAATATTTACGTGGTACGAGTAGATAGTATACTTACTCCCGGTTTTATAGAGATCCGTTAGACCTTATTTCAGTTTAATAATGTCAATAATGACATTTGGTCGTACTGTATCTTTATAAAACCGGGACTTAATGTACTTATGTAGCTTTTGCCAACGCTTTCTCATACGTTCGTAAAGAATAAGGCTTGTCATAAAAAATGTATGATGAAGATGGATTACTAACAAAGCTGTTGTTTTTCTTTCAGACTGATAACTTTTTAGTGTTGAAAGATAATTTAAGACTGAACCAGAAATTAAGCCAATACAAATTGCCGATGAATTTGTTCAACACGATAAGTTTGGGAGATGATTTGACGGCGAACATTAAGCTGCTCCTGCCACCGGTGATTGAGAAGGGTCACCAGTACCCGATGGTAGTGAGAGTCTACGCCGGACCAGGAACGGCCCGAGTACTGGACAATTTTGATTTAGGTACAAATTAAGTTCTCCTTCTTCCTTGGTTCGAGAGTTGGGAACAACTGTTGCCCACCTCACCACCTTGTGCGATTTGAGGTCCTTCTGCCATGCGGGCTAGTGCCTTCTGGCCTGACTCCCTTCTTTTACTCTGAATCTGAACTGCTGGACGTGCAATGGAGTTGCTTTTACGTCTTGATACATATCCGAAAAGCTTGAGTAGGCATGCCTTATTATATGAGTACATCAGCATATAGCTTCTAAAGTATTGATAAATTTCTGCGACTTGGTCCACGATACAACCAGCAATAAATGAAGATATACAAGTATTACATTTACATATATCGTAGTGCTAGTGGGTCTGTGAGCTGTAGAACTCGCGAGCCGCAAATCGAAAAAATATTTTTTTTTAATTTGGAAAACTGAATCGTCAAAAAAATCTACCAAATTATTGAAATGCACCCAAAATTTCACGAGAATCGGTTGATGCGACCTGTAAAAGAGAACAGCCGGACAGCGGGACAGACACCGGACACCGGACACACGAACTATTTTCGACCCAAGCTGAAGCTTAGAACTTCATTCGCTTTCCTCGCTCTTTCGACTATGTTCGTGCTATAAGGCATTCTTCTTTTTTCAGAATACTACAACACATATTTATCAGCTAACAGGAGTTTTATATCAGCCTCTATTGACGTGCGAGGTTCCAAAGTCATGGGCGTCGAGAATCTGTTCGCCGTTAACAACGCTCTTGGGACCGTAGAAATAACGGATACCCTAGATGCCATCAGGTATTTAAATTCGATCACTTAATGTTGCTTACTTATCTGTGGGACATGATCATAAAGAACCTTGGACACAATTAAATTGGATGGAATTAAATTCTCATGAAAAATAGTTGTTCGAATACATTTGGTATACCTACATAAAGCATTATATTAGTAATTAGTGTGTAAACGAGTGCGAGCGGAATGAATGCTTTCCGTCCAACATAAAAGCGATCATCCTAGCTATAGGCTGTTAGTTAGTGTTATTCTATAAGTAGTTAGAAATAATACAAATCCAAGTACTCTGTAGATCCTCTCCTTTTCACTATTGCCACATGTGCAGTGCTACTTAATAAGTTTGAATTTTGTTTACATACGCAACAAATATAACATTTATTTCTGTCCACGCCTCGCCATTATCGCTCAAAAGACTTAAACTGCCGTAATATCATTGACCTGATTTCGTAGCCATTACAATAAAATATTCACCGGAACTCCATGAACGCATGCATAATGCGTAGATTGCGTCGTCACGCTTTTAAGTAGTAATCATAAATAAAATTAATAAAAGTTTACCATTTTATAATCAGACTTCGTATATTTATTGGTAGCTTTTTTGTTGCAGCTAGAAGGTGTCATGACATTAGTGTTGACTTGACATGGTTAATTAAGATTAATATTAACGTTAATAATTTCGGTTATCCGTACGATACATTCCATTTCACCTCTACGAAAAGGGCAGGGTATCTACCACCTACAATGGTTGTTTATAACTACCTGCGTTACTTGATCGCTGATCAGGTTCTTATCAAAACAAAGCGTATTAATTGTGTTAATGCGTGTTAAAAAAATGCCACATCAAGACGCATTTAGGAATGAGAGTGAGAGTTATGTTATGTTGTATGTGTTAATCCAGCTCGTACGTACGATAAAAAAAACAAAATTCAATTAAAAATACAATCTTTTTCAACCATAACAAATAGGTAATAATTAACAGGTGAATGAAGTACGTATATTTTTATCTAAGAAAAAAATATAACTTGACGCGGTTTAGGGAGTAAGTATGGCACGTTGGGATGCGAAGTGTATATTCGAGCGCTGTAAACCATGTCAGGGGCCTAAGGCTTGTGTTGAGCCTAAAACTATTTTTTTTACCCGTTTGAGCTGCTGCAGCTGTGGCTCATTTCACGGAGCTGTAGCTCAGTCTAAACTGACAACACAAAAG
Organism: Epinotia nisella; assembly: GCA_932294315.1. Lineage (NCBI taxonomy): Eukaryota > Metazoa > Arthropoda > Insecta > Lepidoptera > Tortricidae > Epinotia > Epinotia nisella. The sequence continues at coordinate 16,418,392 of OW028677.1, read as the reverse complement.
AGCTTTACCAATAACGACTGTGTTGCTTAGTTTTAACTTCGTGGGACGAGCCACTGCAATCATGTAAAACTGTTGACGACGAATGACGCCCCTTAACTGTAGTAAATGTTACCAGACGTCTCGAGGAGCTGTACCCGTTCATCGACCGGCGCCGCGTCGGCGTGTGGGGCTGGAGCTACGGCGGGTTCGCGACCACCATGATGCTGGCGCGCGACACCCAGCACTTGCTCGCGTGCGGCGCCGCCGTCGCACCCGTCACCTCCTGGCTGTATTATGGTAGGGCTGAACCCCTCATGTTTCTCTCACTCTCCGTGGGTGCTGCAAAACTTGTAATTTAGCACAAGAGATAAGACTCAGGAAAAATTGAGTTCTGTATTTTTAGGATGGTACCGATGGCCGTTGGGGCGGAAAGGTTCTCGAGTGGCGACCACGTACCGGAAGGCGCAGCGTGGGTAGGCCCCCCACAAGGTGGACTGATGACCTGGTAAAGGTCGCTGGAGTCCGCTGGATGCGGGTGGCGCAGGACCGGTCATTGTGGCACTCTTTGGGGGAGGCCTATGTCCAGCAGTGGACGTCTTTCGGCTGATATGATGATGATGATGATGATGGTGGCAAACAGGCACACGGCCTGCCTGATGGTAAGTAGACAGTCAGACCCCGGAGCGTATGGACGCTTGCGACTCCAGAATAATCATATTGCCTATCATTTATTGGTTTGTGGATTCGTTGCGTTTACAGCTATACACAAATGCTGGTTCCTCACAACACACCGCGTCCTCGGGAGCATGGATGTTACGGATGCGATTTTTTAGACATCCCCGGATGCGGATATTTCGAAGCCGACATCTGCGGATACGTTTTTGGGGGCCAAACACTCAAAAACATAAATAACGTTTAAATCTTGCTCGTCACTTAACTTTCATATACCTACGATATCATAAAATACCAGTTCTGTACATCTATCTTTCGGCTATACTATTATTGTAACAGAGCCTTTTGGGAAATTATACTACAATCAATTTATTAGAAGTCATCGAGCTACAATCAAACACGTTGCGACTGATTTACAATCGTTGCAAACCTAACGCATCACCAGAGCGAATATGGCGAATCTCCAGATTACAGAAACGAAATGAAGTTTCTTATTGACTAGGTAATGACGAAAACACCTAACACGCGCCGCGGTACGCGCTCCGTTTCGTTTCTTTCTTCCCGTTGGCCGCGTCCGCAAAAACTCCGCTCGGAGGCAAATGCAGATGTTGAAAATGATGCGGAACATCCGCGGTTGCGGATACAAATGTCTGCAACATCCCTGCTCGGGAGCTCTGGCAACTAAAAGCATCCCGATCACAGCACCAAATAGATACTCGTAGCAAGCATAGCAAGTAGTTGTTGCCTGTAAGGTGGATACTTCCGGAGTTGCGCTGCTCCATATATGAGCGAGATGACATTCCGCTGTGCCCTACATTCACAAACACAAATATTCACAACAACAAATATTCTCTCTCTTTACAAACTACTCAGTACTTATACCTGTGTTTATGGGGTCCTTCGGGGGCCCGATTTGGGAAGGAATGCTTTAAAAAAACTTACTTATGTCTTGTATTTCAGACTCAATCTACACCGAGCGTTACCTGGACACGCCGCAGGCCAACGTGGCGGGCTACCACAACTCGGACCTGATGTCGCTGGCGGAGACGCTGCGCGAGCGCCGGTTCCTCCTGGTCCACGGCAGCGGCGACGACAACGTGCACTACCAGCACAGCTTGCAGCTCGCCAAGACGCTGCAGCACGCCGACATCGCTTTTGAGCAAGTTGTAAGTTCTAAAAAAAAATAAGGTGCAACAAAAACTTGCCAGTATGCGCTTTGCACACCGTCGCAGTAGATTTATGGCCACAAGCAGTAAAACAAAACCCGTACAAACGTCCGATGCGACGCACTTACAGTCTTACACGCGTTGATATAGTAAACTTATGTGCAAGTCGGTGTAGTCGATATATCAGTCCGCGTGTTCGTAGAACTGGTTTTAAAAGGAGCGCAGGTGTAGTAAGGTTTTAAGCGACGCTAGTTAAGATAATGTCAAAAGGCGATCGATGTCTGTTGTTCCAGTAACCTAGGTATTAGGTATAAAATAAATTAAACTCACCTAGAATCCTAAATTAAGATAAAATTTACTAAGTTTTAAACGTAAATTTGCAAAGTTGTGAGTAAGTGTTCTCAAATAAAATTAGCTTGTAGCTTGTCGATAACTTGTGAAACTATTTTAATTCCAGAGTTACACGGACGAAAACCACTCGCTCCGAGGCGTGAGTCGACACTTCTACCACACGCTGGATCGCTTCTGGTCTCAGTGCTTCTACCATTAGATATTATTTATTTTAAAAATATTTAAAACTATAATTATTCTAAGACACGGAGCTTGTGTTCAGCATTATTGCAACAATTTGATCTCCAAGAGGATATGAATTCATTTTTCGAACTCATTGAAACTATGTCTATATTATATGTACCTACATAGTGCAGTAAATATGAAATTGCGTCATTCATATCTTTGTTTTCTTAATTATTTTTTTAAGTTCGTTCTGATAAAGTTCTGGCTGTGGTATTATAGGACATTATGGGACATTAAAATGCAGAAAATTTAGAGGCTTAAACAACATACGCCATGTTTTCGTGGTTTTTAAACGTCAAAAATGTTTTGCCAATCAAAACAATACCCTATCTATTTGTTTGCCGAAACGGACGAATAACATGTTAGATGTTTCAAAACATCGAAAACATTGGCTCAGCGGACGCAACTTTAGGTAGTCGCCATTTACACTCGCGCTCATGTCATGAGCGCATGAAGGTGATTTCTTCCTGCCAGCCAAAGAATACTATGAATATACCTACATAGACTACCAGCTTTCTACTACAGATAGTTTTTAGGGTTCCGTACCTCAAAACTAAAAAAGAATAGAATAGAATAACTTTATTGCTTTCATGTTGGCATACAGGTGTTATTACAAATTTTTCAGTACAACATGGGACCCTGTAAAGGTATTGCAAGTCTTAAAATCTAAAACTTATAACTAAAGTAATATACCTAGTAGCAGGTAACAAAAGAGTTTAATCTAAAAATAATACGCCTAGGTAACACATTTTATATAGGCTAAATCTCTGTGAATTTCAATATTTACACTATTTATAATATTTATTTATATCAAAGAATTCTTGTAATGTATAGAAACTGTTACATGCTAGGTATTTTTTCAAATTGTCAACAAATTTTGGGTATTTCAGCTCTTCGCTAATTTCTTTAGGGAGATTATTATATATTCTTATTGTGGTCATATGGGGGCTCTTGTTACTCATTTGCAGGTTACTAGTAGGTAAGGCTATTCTAATTTGATGTCGCAGGTTCATGGTGCTCGTGTATTGGTCTTTGGCTTTTGAATATAAAGATGGATACTTACGTACAAATTTACAAACTTCTAAAATATATAGGGATGGTAAGGTTAAAATGTTCAATTTCTTAAAGTAAGGAACTGTCATATTTTTTTATATTTGCGAGAATCCGTATACATCGTTTTTGCAGTACGAACAAGTCCATCACATCAGTGCTGTTACCCCACAATATGATCCCATATTGCAGCCAGGACTGGGTAAACGCATAATAAGCATTAGTGGCCGTATTTAAGTCAGTAGTTCTTTTTATATTTCTGAGGGCATAAGCAAAAGGAACCCTTATAGGATCACTCGTGCGACTGTCTGTCCGTCTGTCACAGCCGATTTGCTCCGAAACTACTTGACCGATTGAGTTGAAATGTGGTAAACATATGTAAACTGGTGACCCAAAGATGGACGCGTGTAGTACATTAATGAATTCTGAACAAGGGGGCCACTTTTGGGGGGTAAACTGGAAAATTAAAAAAAAATGTTTCGCATACTATATTGTGTGACATATTAAATGAAAGGGGTTGTTTTAATCATCTCAGATATATAGTTTTTATAATTTTAGCAAAAACAGATTTGAAGTTATTTAGGAAAATACCGGCAAAGTACGTGTCGGACCACGCAAAACGAAGGGTTCCGGGCCAATAGGAATAAAAAAGGTCGTATCGTCACAGAAATTTTACGGCACTTACGTCCTTTTCTTTGAGGAAGGCAGTTTTTCAGCAATATCTCGAAAACCTCTGAACCGATCTTGTTCAAAACAATTTTCGGTGAATGAAATTAATAAGTTCTATGTCCATGAATTTTTCCATATTTTTAAAATACACCGTTCAAAAATTAGAGGGGGGGGGACAGAATTTTAGTGACTTTCGGGGCGATTATCTCCGACCCTATTCACTTAATCAAAAAAAATGCTAAGAAACCTTATATTTATTTTGAAAGGCCTATCGATTGATGTGCCACACGGGGGGTCACAATGAAAATTTTTTTTTTGGCTTTTAGTTTTATGTATGGAGTGCTGCACCCCTAAAAATTTTTTTTTGTCATTTTAATTACAAAACTATGTAGCGGCTAACAAAATACACCTATTCTCAAAATTTTATTCAAATACACCTTATAGTTTTTGAGTAAAATGCCTGTAACATACGGACAGACGGACAGATGGACAGACGGACAGACGGACAGACGAACATGACGAAACTATAAGGGTTCCGTTTTTGCCATTTTGGCTACGGAACCCTAAAAAGACGAAAATTTACCATTTCCCCCTTCTTATCTTTGAAACTACTAGGCTTAAAATTCTGAAAAAAATATGGAAAATAGTTCCTTGCTTAGGCAAAAAGAAAAGAAAAAAAAAGATAAAAAAAGAAAGATGCTAAAGATTACAGGAAAACCTAGAAGTTTGAGTATTCAAAGTAACGAGAAAATTCTCGATATTTTTGTGCATTATATACGGAATCCTCACCACGCGAGTTGAACTCGCACTTGTCCGGTTTTTTTTTCTTTATATAATGGATTTATAGCCCAAAGGCATTTGCTTGAATAAATATAGTAATAATGAATTAAATATACACCTAATGTCGCGACAATCGCGAAACCCTAAAGGATGCACCTAATTACAACCCTAGCAACATTGAGAGGCGCTATCATAACTAGTCTATGGTAAGCATATTTAAAGTTAACGAAGATGACGTTGCGCAAGAGGTCGCGACCATATACCGTTTCATAACTTTAGTGCAAAGGTGCCGGGAAGAAGTGCATCGATCCAGACTTCCAGAGACATTAAAGCTAAGTATTACATTGTGTAATTTTCTTAGTGCTAGCTCCAACGGTTATATGATGTTTCAACGCAATTGATTCTTGTATATGTATTGATATCTTATTTAGAGCTCAACTTCGATCAGGCAGGGAAGGTGTGTGCTGCGTCCATAGTCGGTGACTTGGACGAGCTGAGGCAGGGGTAGGTTGATCCTGGAGTTGGTCTAGGAGTCAGCTGAGGCCTGAGCGGACGCGCTCAGGGTCCGTCCTCCAACTGAGGGCTCGGGTATTGTTATACTTTGAGTCAGGCCGTGGGGAACGTGTTCCCTATGGGCCGCTGAACGGTCGACTGTTAAGTCTCGTCTCCCTGGGGGGGCGAGCCATAGCTGTGCTGCATTCACGTGGTGCCTGTGGTGCAGCTGTGTGTTTGGGTTACTGGATGTCAACTATAGCTTCATATTTGGAGTGGCTATAACTGAGTGTCAGTGTTCGTTGGCTCTGGGTAACTTACCTAATCTGTCTAATTGAGTTGATGCGCCTTTAGGCGGATACGTTTATGTCATATTCGCGGTCAAGGCAGTGGACTACACTTGTGGTGTATAAATGGTGAGCCTGAGACAAATGTATTATTATGCTACATTTGTTCTTAGGCATAGGGTTAATTGTGTTGAGTACATCATTTTCATAGAGCAATCTTTTATACAGGTGGCAGAAAGCCTCAGACAGAATAGCGAAGCAAATGATCTGACGAAAGAAGGAAAGACGAGACAAGCTCTAGCAGTTTTAAGGTATGTGATGCATTCCCTTTCTAAATATTTGTCGCTACTCGCATAGAAGTGATTGTTCACCCCCATAAGATCTGTAGTATCCGTGTGAAGTGGCGACAAAAATGGTGGAGAGGTGCCTGGATATGGCATCACGTTACAATAAAGATCTTAAAAGGCTCATATTTAATAAAGAAAGGAATGCAGAACATACCTACATGTCTAATTTAAATTATGATGATAATTAAGTATATTAAATTTACCAAACGGAGGCGAAAGGTTGTCATAATATCATATTTTAGTCATAATGAAACATTGAAAATAATATTGATTAAAACAATACATAATTGCACAATAAAATTTGGCATGGGCTCGTGTGTACGAATAATGTGCGACAGTAGTGACATGGCGGCAGAATCGGGAAACTATATGAAACCTTCAAACACTTATTTCCAATACCTACTAATATGATAAGAAATAAATAAATAATATCATCTAAAATTATTTTTAAATTAGTTTGATCATATTACTAATTTAGAAATAGAGCATGGAAATAATTAAGTATTGTTTTGTACGAAATAGCGAAAGGGGCTAAACCGGCAGAAACGTCGTCACGCTACCCGAAGAGGCCGAAGTGATTGACCGTCCTGACTGTAGTTATACGATGTGCACCTCGTTAATAGTGGTTTTGGTGAAAGTTCGATGTCTGTGTACCCGTTTTTCACTTTTATGTTTTCGTTTTCTATGTTTTTATACCTACCGACACCAACATTCTAAACTTTTAATGCGATGTGTTGTTTTTATTTTGTGACAGCTGACTAGCTGAGTTCAGTTCAACGAGTACAACTGACAGTGTGTAATTGTCAAAGTGACATTGGCAACGTTCAGAAACTCACGTTAATTTTGTTTTCTTCTTATTGTTTTGTTTACACATTTTATAATTTTATTATTATCTTGTAAATCTTGTATCTTGTTTTTTTTTTTTTATGGCAAATTATGGTAATCGTTCGGTGTCGGTATGGTGAGGTGTGTAATTGTGTTTGGTCGACCGGCGGGCTAAATAGGCCCGTAATTATTTGTTAGTAGTAGCGTTATTGCTTGCTTATTATTATATTGTTCTTATTTATTATATTTATTTATAGTTATATAATTATGTCTATTGATGGATCCAACGTTTCTTTTTATTCCGCGTGTGACTTGTCTGACTCTTTTCACTCGGCTGACGAGTCGATTGAGCCGAGTACTCTTGGCTCATTGTTAGACTGTGAATTTCAGAGCAATCCGAATTATTTCAACGTATGCCACATTAATGCTCAAAGCATTCCTAGCCATTATTCAGATCTTTTAGACACCTTTTCGTCATGTGAGGTTCATGCTGTTCTCATTAGTGAAAGCTGGCTAAAGCCTAATATCTCATCAATCTCTTGCAGCCTCCCTGGGTTTATTCTCTTGCGGAATGACCGTACAGGTAAACGCGGTGGGGGTGTGGCAATATATATCCGCTCTGATATCCCACACAAAATTGTTAAGTCATCTCCATCCCCCTATTCCGGTTCCATGGAGAATCTAGCTATTGAGGTGAAGTTGCGTGGCGTCTGTATAATCTTAGGTGTTATATATTGTCCTCCTACAGTAAATTATTTTCTTTCTTTCGAAGACCTTCTCACAGATATCGGTTGTGAGTGCACGCATCACATAATTATGGGCGATCTTAATACGGACTTGCTGAAAGACAATTCTAGATCACGTCAGCTTCGGTCGATTGTCGAAGATGCAAATTTTTCTATAGTTCCGTTGCAGGCAACACACCGTAATACCGACTCTCCTGACTCGTGGCTGGACGTGATCCTTACGTCTTCGCCGGACAATGTCGTTAACTCTGGCCAGCTGTTGGCACCGGGGTTCTCACATCATGATCTTATTTTTCTGACGTACAAAATCAAGCCACCCAAACAGAAGCCAGAGGTAATCCATTTGCGAAGCTTTGCCCGACTTGATCTGGACCTATTGAGACAGGACGCTGCTTCGGCTGACTGGGCGGCCACGTTTGATGCATCGACGGTGGATGAAAAAGTAGCTAATTTCAACTCAATTCTCTTAAAATTGTTCGATGCTCATGCGCCGGTTCGTGCAGTTAAGCTGAAGCGCCCGCCTGCTCCATGGATCACCAGAGGCGTTCGAATGGCCATGTCAAGGCGAGACAAAGCGTTCCGTATTTACAAACGGGATCGGTGCGCAGAGAACTGGCGTTTATTTAAAGTTGCCAGAAACCGCTGTAACCAAATGGTAAGAGCAGCGAAGCGTCGGTACATACATGACAACGTCTCGGTTTCCTCCCTGGCTGATACATGGAAGTTCCTAAGATCTCTTGGTATCGGCAAGTCTAATTTTGACATAGGTTCCTCTCCATTCACTTTAGATCAATTAAACTCTCACTTCTCTAAAACATCTTCTCTGAATGACGTAGTAAAATTTAAAACCCTATGCTTTATTGCCTCTCTTCCTTCTCCTGATATCCCATCTTTCACTTTTACCCCTGTCGCAAATGAAGATATCCGCAAAATCATTGTATCTGGGTCATTGTCATAACCCAAAAAAAAACTGTTCATACGAATTATACAAGAAACTTTTAATAATTGCGTATCAATTTTACATCATAATAATAAAGTAAAGGAAACGTACTAGACCATAACTGTAACACTACACTATAAATTTATGAATTTTTACTTTAAACTACCGCCATGTAATGAATTGTCCACTCCGGTGGACTGTTCGGATTCTACCTTTCAATAGAATGTAGCTTTTAATAAATACGTGTTATTTATTATTTTACAAAAAAATTATATTTTCCTAATCTACGTATGTTTTCCATTTAACGTTAAAAGTATTAAAAAAAATGATACATATAAAACTCACTTTTTGCATCATTTAATCTTGTTACAACATTTTTTGTCTTTCCGGTGGACATTACTTTCGATACTGACTAAAATGAAGTAAATGTCAAATGATGGAACGAAACGTAAAATTGAACGCAGCCAATATCGTAGTATCCCTGTCAGAGGCCATTTTGCCGCGACTCGTGCGCAGAAAACGTTGTTGTTGTACTAAGAAAAATATTTAGTGGTGTCAAAGTTGAGTTGTCTTTCCGGTTACTTCTGTATTTTGGTAAGTAAATCACTATAAATACATCAAACATTCTTTATAACTAGTTAAACAATGAAACTTTATGAATATCCCTTGGCTTTTGACATAACCTATAAACGGCGCAAGGTGTGAATGATTTTGCAAAAATAGTCCATTCGGTGGACATCTTTTTGGTGGAACTTTTGTCCACCGAAACGACAGATGTCCACCGAATGGATTTTTTTCTTGAATGTTGGTTATTTAATTATTATAACTTATAAATCTGCTTCAGATTACTGATGTTTTTATCAGTTAAAGACTAACGACCTATTTTTGTTTCATTTTCGCTTTATTTTTATGAGTAAATATGTTTTAAACCACCACTTCCCTCACACCTTTGTACACCATGTCGACTTGTAGTTAATGTAGTTATCCATACTCGTAGCTATATACTATAAGTTAACATTACAATGATTGGTACGTGTAATGCATTTCTAACGACATGGGAAATAATATTTTTTCATAAGCACGCTCGTTTTCCCTATGCAAATTTATTTACTAACAAAATCTCCTGCTCTTCTTTTGCACAGCTTTACTTTCTTTTCGTTTGTGTGCATTGCTTGTTGTGATTTTACAGACGATGGCGAAAACAAGAAGTAAACTTACTGATAACCAGAAAAAAAAACGACGCCGTGAGCAAAAAACACTGAGTATGAAGAAGGCACGTGAAAAACTTAAACAGGATCCAGAAGCCTTGGAAGAAAAGCGAAGAAAGGACAGAGAATATTACTATCGGAAGAAAGCCGAAGGGAAAATAAAAACTGTAGAAGATTTACCAGATGTGCAAAAAAAGCTTTTGAGGAGGAAATGGAGAGAGGATGCAAGAAGACGCAGAGAAAAAGTCAAAATACAAAAAGAAGCTGAAAAGTACATTGCACGCGAAACGCCGCCCTCGAGTCCATCTATAGTATCTTCAGTATCATCAAGAGCTGAAATGGGTGCACGTATTGCAGTGAGAAACAGAAGAAGGTTGAAAGCAGAGAATGTTTTACTGAAAAAGAAGTTGATGAGTTTAGAATGTAAATTTGCTAAGTACAGAATGCGACTACACAGATTAAAGAACAAGAAACGAAAGGATGCAAATGAAGCACAAAAAAAGAAAAGGAATGAAGGTTCTAAGAAGGACAAGGTATTGAGAGATAATATACAGCAATATTTGCTTAGCGATGAATCAAGTCGTCTTACATCTGGCAAAAAAGAAACAATAACACGCAATAAACAAAAAAAACAAATCAGATTTCTCAACGACTCCCTTATAAATCTGCATAAAAAATATGTGGTTCAGACAGGCAAAACCATATCCTACAAAACTTTTTGCAGGCACAGACCATTTTGGGTATTAGATCCTAAAGCTGTAGCACGCGAGACTTGTTTGTGTGTGACTCATACTAACATGGACTATGTTGCAAAGGCACTTAGAAACGCACGAGTAATTAATGAAAATACTGCTATGGCAATAAGCAAGTCGATTTGTTGCACAAACATGACTGAAAACTGTCTCGAAAGAACATGCACTGAATGCAAACAAAAGAAAATTGTGTTCAATGACTACAACCCAAAAGACACAATAAAATACGAACGCTGGGTCACTAAAAAGGTATGCGAAACAGTCAAAGGACAAAAAAAAATGTGTCAGAAGACTGTTAAAGAAATCGTCTGCACATCCAAACGTCAATTAGTCAACCATTTGCTGGATAATATAGAACGTTTTATGCAACATACTTGCAATGTACTGCATCAACATGCTAGTGTCAAAAACATTAAAGTTGCTATGTCTGAGAACGAGGGTTTATTGCATGTTGACTTCTCAGAGAATTATAATTGCAAGTATGTCACTGAAATACAATCAGCACATTTCGGCGGTTCAAAAGCTCAGCTGTCACTGCACACAAGCGTTTTTTATTATGTGGACGTTACTACGGAAGAGAATCGACTCGTCACAAAATCATTTTGTACCGTGAGTGAGATTAGGAATCACGATCCTGTTTACATTTGTATTCATTTGAAGCCTATTATAGCCTCAATGAAGACCCTTGTTCCAAATTTGAAACGGATGCATATTTTGAGTGACGGACCTTCAACTCAGTACAGAAACAAGACGATGTTCCACCTAATTGCTGCTTACTTGAGCGAGGAGACTAAGGTAGATGACATAATCTGGCATTACAGTGAGAGTGGACACGGAAAAGGAGCCCCTGATGGCGTGGGTGGATGTCTTAAGCGTACGGCTGATAAGCACGTCGCTCAAGGAAACGATGTCCATAATTTGGATGCCTTCATGGAGTGTGTTCTTCAAAACTGTAAAGGCATTGAAGTCATTAGAGTAGATGAGACGCACGTGGAGTCTATTGAAAGTAAAATAAAAAACAGCAAAATTACGCCATTTCGTGGAACTATTAAAGTCCATCAGGTTACTTGGAGTCGCTGTGAACCAATGATGCTTCAGTTTCGTAGGTTGAGTTGTATGAAATGTAGTCCAGAAAATACTTGTATACATTACGGTTTAGGTAGCAAAAAACTTGACATAGCACTATGTCCCAGACCACTCCAAAATAATGTCTCAACTCCATCAAGTTCAGTCTTGACGACTCCTCTGCAAAGTCCTACTCGGAATGACACACCAGTTCCTGCCGAGAGGATGAATTCACCGACTCCAACCTTGACTCCTATGCACAGTCCAGTGGCAAGCCGATGGTCCAGTCCAATTGCGAGTGGCTCGATGCAGCAACCATTGAAAATTGGCGAGCGCAGTCCATCACTGCTGATTGGAGGTAATATCCATAAGCGCATACAATTTTCGGACGTATATTCGGACAGCTCAGATTCGTCAACGTCAAAACCAGAGGAACCAGTAATCCCCCTTTCTCTGGCTAAACGGATTGACCGCTTCTGGTCTTCTGACAACGAAGACATATTTTGACCACCGAAATGAATTGTCTTTTCGGTAGACAGACATAAAACATTTTTTATTTCCTTTTTGAATGCTTTTAACTGATTGATTTGTTTGTGATTATGTGAAGATAGCATTAACGTTATTTTTGTTCGAGATGTTAATCACTTTTTGTTTTGTTTTTTATTCAATAATTAACATTTTAGTCCACTCGGTGGACATATTAATCTTTTCGGTGGAACCGAAATGTTGTTATTTCCTTATAAATCGCCTTTATCGAATTATTGATCTCAGACTGATACTCACTTTTGTTGTAAAGTAAAGTAAGAGTCATAATATACCTTTAATTTTTATAAATTACGTGTTTAATTTTTTCGCAAAAAAAAACCCGAAGCTTGACAATGACCCATCTATTAAGTCGAAGGCTGTTGGACATGACAATGTTAGTAGAATTATGGTTCTCAATGTTCTTGACTGTATCTTGCCTGTTATAACTCACATCGTGAATTCTTCCTTATATACTGGAATGTTTCCCTCGTGTTGGCGTAAGGCTTTTGTCATCCCACTTCCCAAAATTAGCAATCCCAGTTCCCTCAATCACTTTCGGCCCATATCAATTCTCCCATTTCTTTCCAAAATTCTTGAAGCTGCGGCTCATAAACAGATCTCAAATTTCGTTCATAGTAACAATCTACTTTCTCCTTTCCAGTCTGGCTTCCGATCTGGACACAGCACTACCACCGCGCTTCTGAATGTGACAGAGGACCTTAGACTTGGTCTGGAATCCTCTAAAGTTACAGTGTTAGTGCTCATAGATTTTTCAAATGCCTTTAATGTTGTAAATCATGATCTACTTCTTGCAACGCTTACTCATTTGCGGGTCTCTTCAAAGGCGACGGAGTGGTTCTCTTCCTATCTTTCCGATCGCGTCCAAGCAGTTCGTGCCAACCGCTCATTATCTGACTGGTGTGAGCTAAGCACCGGAGTGCCACAAGGTGGTATTCTTTCTCCCTTCCTATTCTCAGTATTTATCAACCTCATCACCACCATGATTAAATGTTCTTACCATCTGTATGCGGACGATCTGCAGCTGTACGCTCAAGCTGAAGTAAATGATATCAATGGTGCCATTTCCCTAATTAACGCAGACCTGGATCACATTGCAGAATGGTCTAACAGTTTTGGCATTTGCGTCAACCCAGCTAAGTGCCAAGCTATATTTATTGGTAGCCAGCGGCAACTTTCCAAACTCAGTTCAGTTTCTGTTTCACCGATCCGGTTTGACAACGCTGTCATTCCCCTGAGCAAACAAGTTAAAAATCTCGGATTAGTTATTGATTCGAACGTCTCCTGGAATGGTCAGCTCTCCGAAATTAGTCGCAAGGTCACCGGAACGCTGAGAACTTTATATAATTTTAAGAATTTCCTCCCAGTCAGTACAAAGAAGTTGTTGGTCCAGGCGCTGGTGCTGCCAATTATTGATTATGGTGATGTGTGCACTACCGATGTCACTCAACAATACCTCAATAAACTGGATCGCCTCCTCAATAATTGCATACGATTCATTTTCGGCCTCCGTAAATATGACCACGTTTCCTTCTACCGTCGTCAACTTAACTGGCTCTCCATTCGCCGTCGTAGATCCCTCAGATTACTTTGCACCCTTTTTTCAATCTTGTCTGAGCCTTCTGCTCCAGGATACCTCAAAAGTAAATTTATTTTCGATACCCCTCGCCCAGGCTGTGAGCTGCGTACCTCCCGTGTCCTCAAAATATCCATACCTTCGCACCGCACTAGTTTTATGACTCACTCCTTCGCCGTACAGGCAAGCCGTCTCTGGAATTCACTCCCTCTCAACATCAGACAAGCCCCAAGCAAGTTTGCTTTCAAGCGGATGCTGCGTAAGCATCTGCTTAAACAAGAATTCGACTAAAATCCATCCACATAATGGTAGTATATATTGAATATGTAGTAGTATATCTTTTTGTATGTATCTTATATATTTTTATTTATGTATGTCTATATGTAGTGTATAATAAATTTGTATTTTTTTCCTCTCTCCTCAAGTATATTCGTAACAGAAATTATCATACTTTTTTCTTTGCACCTGTTATAAGTCTCTGTTTAGCCCAATGGTTAGCTGGTAGAGAATGCCATCTGGCATTAAGCTCGCCATTTGTACATATATTTTTTGTATTTTGTGCAATAAAGTTTAAATAAATAAATAAATAAATAGTACGGAAGTGTCGCTATATTTTAGATCTATGGTCAATACCGGAAGCAGAACGTCGTGAATGTTGGCGGCATTATTTTGACTGAATAATCTAGGGTATTATTTTACGTTGTTTTGCGGTTTAATAATCTATGGAGACTCGTCAAAATTATAACATCATTTACCCGTATGAAAGAATTAATTTCACGATAAAAGAGCAAAGTTGAGTCGACGGAATCATGGCGCCACCACGGCGCCACCATCAGACGCCATGATGGCAAAGCGCCTACAGTGTGACCAGCATTAAAAGAAAATCCGCGTTCTTACGAAATTGGATCGTACATACCGAAGTATCATTTAAAGGCTAATCAAAATTTTCTACGAAAATCAATGGAAAGCGGTAACAATATATCTAGTTTTATTATTTAATGACCGGAAAGGAAGAGCTGGTTAATTAAAACAAGCAATGTTATTTGTTAAATATCACTTAATATTCGTTCGTACTTAACTGAATCGATATCTAGATAAGTAAGAGTGGATTATTGTTAAGTAAGTTAATCGAACCTATGTCTAGTTGAGTATTAAGAAATAGTTTTAAGCAAAAGGATTTTCGGGAACCGAATAATTTGACGTACGAAGAATTTTCGAGAAAATGCGAACATTTGTGTTGGCAACTCGTTGGGGGCCACAGACCACAGAGGACTTTTCTATATGTTTGTTTATGTTGGTGTTGGTGGCGTATCGCCGAACTAGAAACAACAAAGAGTCGGTCGTTACGTTATAAAATACATGACCTAGCCACCAACCACACTGGATTAGACAAAACGCTGAAGCGTACAATACTCGGAGTGGAAATTTACACGGATTTGGATAATTTGCTCGGACAAAGTTATAAAATCGGTGAGTTTATTTACAGTTTTAGTCAGTCGTCATAGAATCAAATACAACTTTAATTACTTATTTACGCGGTCTAGTGCTCGTATGTGTGGTCGGGGAGGCCGAGGCGTGTACCCCCTGTGTTTTATTTTCATCATTGTTCAATATTAAGAGAGCAAGTGGGAAACGGGGCATCGTTTCCTTGGCGTACCTACGACCACGACACGACGCCATTTGTGGCATATACGATTTGTACTGAAATAAGTAAATAAGTACAATCTTTATCGCTAACGAGAATTGAAATAAGTAATGAATATGGTGATTGATCATTCGAAATCCGTGGCTCACTGGGGAGCCAGCGGGTATCGAGGGGTCAGCGCTCATTTTATATAGTTTGATATAAATATAGGTACCTTTGAAACTTTGCTAAAATATTTAAGCTGAAATTCCATTTTAAAGGCTTAGAAGAGATCAATTAAATGCTCTGAGATATTTCATTTGTTGCAGTGCTTCCTACCTAGATGTAGATATAGTTAAAGTTTTGAAAGAGTAAAGAAACTGCCAATTCCATAAAGATGTTGAATAAAGTTTTCTATTCCATTCTAATTACAATTAACTACTATTGAAGTATTGAAACAAGAACATACATTGTTTTCATAGCAAGGGATTTGGACAGTTCTATTCTATATGAAAGGTAGAAGGATAATAAATATAATAGTTGAATGTATTATTTAATTCATTCAAATATTATATAATGTAAGTTTTAATTCTTACACATGATATTAATGCATTTGTGTTTGACTTTGTGTTATGTTTTATTGTTTCTTTGTGAACAGGTATGATTTTAACATGTTTAAGTGTGTGATATGGTGATAGTATAATCAGAAAAATTAAACAAGTTACAATACTCAATTAAATGAATAAAATAACAAGTTTTACTGAAATTCAAGTGATTAGTTTATGCATTAGTACCAATTGACTTTGATAATTTTTCAGTGAATGAAGTTGATACAATTCATTTTAACTTTACTATTGTAAAAGAAAAGAGTATTTTGATCTTCTGATATAAATTAAATCCAAGTATTAAGATTGCTAAAATATTATGAAATGGACAATTTTAGAACAGTTTTCTCCAATTAATTTAGAAATTTATTTGAAATTATAGCGGATCACCGTTAAATAATTTTATCAATTCTAAATAATGATACTTAATGGTGTAAAGTTTTGGATTGGTAGAATTGTTAGCCTATTTATGTACATTCCAGGCTTAGGCTACAACATGGAAGAAGTACTTTTAAATAGGCTCAGGCTCATTCATGACAAAATGAAAAATGACTTAGACAACATACCAGATTCTCTCAGCGTTGATACACTGATGCTCGGGCAAGTGGCATACGGCAAATTAGAAGCTTCAGTGAAACGATTCAACACAGATCTAGCTGAATATTTTCGATTAGTAACAAACCCCTCCGCGGACGACATTTCTCAAATGAGTGAAACACAACTAGCAGCGGAGGAAGCATTAGCCGAGTTGAATGTAAACATAAATTGCCTCCTCAAAGAAGCTAAAACCACACATAATGCTCAAGAAACCATCTCATCCAGCCGTCTTCCTAAACTGGAATTGGCAACGTTTAATGGAGATATATTGACCTGGCATGAATTTTGGGATCAATTTAAATCGAATATTGACTCTCGAAATTTATCGAATGTTGACAAACTTTCATACTTGAAGGCTTCAGTAACCGGCAACGCCAAAAAAGCTATTGAAGGTCTGGATACGACCAATAAAAATTACCAAATAGCCCTATCGGTTTTAACGGAGAGGTTTGGTAAGACTTCTTACCTAGTCGACGCGCATTATGCTACGCTTTATAAAATCAAAACAGCAAACAACACTGCAGAGGATTGTAGGAAAATCTTTAACGAAATAGAGAGGAACTTGAAAATACTAGAGTCATTAGGGGAAAACATTAATCATAATCATCTTCGTTTTATGATAATGGAGAAATTTCCAACGGAATTAATTTATGAATTAAAACTTAAAACAAACACCGACTCTATTCAAGAATTGAGATCGCACTTGGAAAAGACTATAGCTGCCAGAGAAGATGCGGAAAGGATATCGGGCAGGAAGAGGTCAAATGACATGGAAACTTGTACTGTTGAAACTTTACATGTGCAGGCTAAACGAGCTAAATATGCAGATCTACACAACTTTAAAAGGAATAAAAACCGTCAGAGCGGCAAGGAAGCTAAATTTCAACAGACAAGGAGGCAAGAAGATAAAAGTGATAAAAAAAGAACCGGTACAATGTTTAGCCGACTTCATCAACATAAACAAGGAGCGGCAGTTTGCATATTTTGCCAAGGCAAGCACTACAGCGACCGGTGTGACAAATTTAAAACACTAGAAGAGAGAAAATCAAGATTAAGTCAGCGCTGTTATCTTTGTCTTCAAAAGGGTCATATTACTCGAACCTGTCAATCTCAACTGTCATGTCCACATTGCAAAACATGGAAAAAGCACAATAGAGCACTGTGCCCGTCGATTTTTTGCAACGATCTGAAAAAGAAGAAACAGCTATGACAGTTCATGAAAAAGGACCGACGATTCTACAGACAGCCATAGTCAAAGCTAGCATCGTTGGAAACATAACTAAACAAATTAAATGTCGTATTTTGATGGATTCGGGTTCACAGAGATCATACGTATTATTCAAAATTGCTGAAGAATTAAAACTTCCCATAGAAGAAGAAAGTAATTTAACAATTTTTACCTTCGGAACAGAGAAACCTCAAGAGATACGCAGCCCCGTAGTGACTCTGCAAATGCAATCGCGGACTGGTGAAACAATTGTCATACATGCAAATTGTGTTGAACTCATCTCACGAGGTGGCATCCCTCATATAAAATTTGAAGTGATAAATACATCTCGCTTGTTGGCCGATGATGGATCACTAGAGGATCAGGTTCACATATTAATAGGAAATGATTACTATTTCAATATTGTTCGTGAAGAGAAGATACAACTGAGTGAGAATCTATTTCTCGTCAATTCTGCGCTGGGGTGGTTTATCAGCGGTCGAATTGAACATACAAATGTCAACGAATTATCAGTAATTACTTACACACAAACCAGCAGTGAAATGGGATTAAAACATCCCGATCTACCTTTGTATAAAGGAGATATTAAGAGGCTGTGGGAATTGGAATCTATCGGTATAAATGATTCACCTCAATCAAGCAGAGATGAAGAAGCTGTTAAATTGTTCAATGAAACAACACAAATAATAAACAACCGATATAATGTAAGCTGGCCGTGGATAAAATATCCACCGGATTTAGCTGATAATTTTGGATTGTCATTTGGACGCCTAACAAATTTAGTGAAACGTATGGACGTCGATACTTTAACTGAATACGACAAAATCTTAAAAGATCAAATGGATAGAGGCATGATAGAAATCGTGCCTGATTCAGCAAAGACAATGTCAAACAAAGTTATTCACTATCTGCCACATCACTCGATAAAACACTCAGGAAAAGCCATGAGAATAATCTATGACGCAAGTTCCAAAACCAAAGATAATAAAAGCTTAAATGAGTGTTTATATCGTGGACCGATGATGCTCGAGAACCTTACCGGTTTACTTCTAAAATTTAGAAGCCACCGAGTAGGATTGTCATCAGATATTGAAAAGGCGTTTCTACAAATGGCCTTGAATGAGAAAGACAGAGATGTAACTAGATTTCTTTGGATTAAAGACAAATCAAAACCTGTATCAAAGGATAACCTTATGTACCTAAGATTCTGTAGGGTCCCGTTTGGAGTCATCGCGTCGCCTTATCTACTCAATGCGACCATCAAACATCACTTGACAAATTCAGACAATAAAGAAGTGAGAGAAAAGGCAAACGACATCTACGTGGACAATTTTATCTCTGGCTCAGACTCTACAGCTGGAGCTTTGGCACTCTACGAGAACCTTAAGGGAACCTTCCAAGAAATATCAATGAACCTCAGAGATTGGAGTTCAAATTCCAGAGAATTTATACGTACAGTACCAGATGCTTGTACTGATGAAAAAGTAAATCTACTCGGATTAGATTGGAACACTAAAAGGGATACACTTCAATTGAAATTCACGAATCCACACATGGAAGCATACACAAAGAGAGAAGTTCTTAAGGTCATAGCATCAGTATATGATCCATGTGGATATGCTGTACCATATAAAAGAAAAGAAAAGAAAAGAAGACATTTATTCACTACACAAAAGACACACAGAGACAAAGGAGTAGACATACATGACAATTGACACATATACCTTACCAGCTAAACTCTTTCTACAACATCTATGGAAAGAAAAGATGAAATGGGACTCACCATTATCAAAGAAACTGACTGATGAGTGGCTTGTCATCCATGAAGGACTAGAAGCCATCAAAGAGGTTTTGGTAAACAGATGTTACATGAAGAATACTAAAGGGAAAGACTATGAATTACACTGTTTTACCGATGCTTCTTTGCAGGCGTATGCGGCTTCAATTTACCTGGTCAACGGTTCGGATAAAAGTTTTGTCATTGGTAAATCACGTCTTACACCAATAAAAGACCAAGACAGTCTAAAGATACCGAGGCTCGAGTTACTTGGTGTATTAATTGGATGTAGACTGATGAAGTTCGTTCTTCAATTTCTTCCACAGAATATAAAAAGACAAATATTATGGACTGACAGTCAAATTGTGATAGATTGGTGCAAATCTGACAAATTATTGCCACCCTTTGTGGCTAGAAGGATTGAAGAAATTAAAAAGAATCAAGGATTGGACATTAGATACGTTCCATCGGAACTTAACTCAGCAGACGTCGGAACAAGACCTATCACTTCGAAAGAGGATAAGAAAAAATGGCTTACGGGTCCACAGTTTCTAGTAGAAAGTACAAACAAGTGGCCAAAAAGGTCAAACACCGTAGATACCCATTCATTTTCGGCTGGGGAGGGTCCGACGAACGAAATAATTCATGTTCCGATGGAAACAGATAATCCGGATATACATAACAACGATTCAATGATTGAGGATACACAAGTTATCGAAAAAGAAAAACAAGATGATAGTAACATACAAGAGGACATTTCAAATTTAAAGAAAATTCAATCTGAATATTTTCCTTTAGAAAACGAAGGAAAAACAACAAGTTTGAGTCGCAATTTAGGACTATTCAAAGATATAGATGGATTGTTAAGATGTAGGGGTCGAATGAAGTACGCAGATTGGTCATTCGACAAAAGATATCCTATCCTGATTCCCAAGAATACAGATTTCACAGAAAAAATCATTACAAATTTCCATCGTGACAACAAACATGTAGGAGTCAGTCATACTCTGGACCGGATTAGACAATTATATTGGATTCCGCAAGGGAGAAGTCAAGTCCAACGAATTTTAAAGAAGTGTCCAGAATGTGTGAAATATACAGGAGGACCATACAAATTACCATCAACACCTGATTTGCCAAAGGAACGAGTCAACTACAGCTCTCCATTTACGTATGTAGGAACGGATTACTTGGGACCTCTGATAGTTAACAATGGTAATGGAAACTGCAAGAGATGGATAGCTCTATATACGTGTTTGGCAGTAAGGGCAATACACCTCGAAGTTGTTAATGACCTCTCAGCAGAGGAAGGTTTGGGTGCCCTTTGTTTCCCATATTTTTTTTGTTCCGAATTTCGATGGTCAGAAGTTGATATCCATAAAATTTATAGACATACATATCAGTAGTCATAATTTTTGTTAAGTATAACGCTTAATAGTTCTAATATCAATGACCTATAATATTAAATCCTATAATCTCAAAAGTCATAAAATTGATGACTATAATGTTTAAAGGTCTATAGATAATTATTCAGAAATGTTGTAAGGCATTTATTTCAACGGACTAATGGTTGTTATTCATATCGTATTAATGCCTAAAGTTAATTATGTCTAAGAAACCAAATCTATAACATCCATAGGTATATGGATAATTACTCAGAAACATTTCTAGACATAATAAAACTACTATCAAACGTACCTATCAAAATGTAGAACCTATCAAAATAAGCATAAAACGTCACATAAACTTTTCTCTGAGATCAACCAATGCCAAGATAGTGGTGTATAAAGTTCAAGTTTTTCAAAGAACAACAAGAACAGGGACTTAGTGGCAAAACCGACTCGGATCGCGGATAGGTTAGAAGACGGAAGCGGGAGCTTTGCTCCCGCTTTCGTCTTCGAGGTTATTTTTTTTATTAAAGAGCGTAAACACTTGTTTGCAAAAAATATTATAATTTTGCAACACAAACATTGTAATTTTTATCCTACGCACTACTTAAATTGGGATATAAATCGTATGTCATTGCAATATTTTTGGATAGTATTAAAAAAAATCTATACTGACTCGTACAACCACTTGGATAGGTTCGTTAGTTCAAGAACAACAATTTATTTA
Organism: Epinotia nisella; assembly: GCA_932294315.1. Taxonomy (NCBI): domain Eukaryota; kingdom Metazoa; phylum Arthropoda; class Insecta; order Lepidoptera; family Tortricidae; genus Epinotia; species Epinotia nisella. The sequence continues at coordinate 16,396,773 of OW028677.1, read as the reverse complement.
GAACAAGAATTTTATACCTTCTTATAATTATTGCGAGTGTTTTTATTGACTGTAATATTATGAAGTTTGACACCACCCTCACATTAAATGTTATGACTAACTAACCACGTGACTACTCATCATTAAGACCTGCGAAAAAAGACTTTACAACAATTATAATAAGCAAGTTTATTGTCTTCAATAATATGAAATGGCATACCATCTGGACATTGAATGTTATGACTAAACAATTTTATGACTAACAATAATGATGACTTGCAAAAATCGGAACTCCAATTTATACTGTTTAATTTTATGACTTTCGACAATATGACTTATAACAATTATGTTGGGAAACGGTATGGACTGAAAAAATCGGAACTTAAATTTTATGGGAACCAATAGAGACCCGGAAGGTTTACTTGCATTGAGAAGAATGGTGTCAGCGAGGGGTGTGCCAAGCCTAATCACATCCGATAATGCGACACAATTTAAGTTAATATCGGAAATACTGCAAGATAAGTACTGTGTGGAAAAGAAGATACTCTGGAAATTCATACCGCAGTTAGCCCCTTGGCACGGAGGTTTTTACGAACGGTTAGTGGGCATGGTTAAGAATTGCATGAAGAGGACGTTACAGAAACATTTGTTAAGAGACAGTCAACTCGTTACAGTGGTTAAAGAAATCGAAGCAGTTCTTAATACAAGACCACTGACACGAGTGGACTCAGATCCTGATCACGTACTAAAACCCTCAGATTTTCTAACAATGGGGAAATGTATCGCAATGGAAACATCTGGAAAGGATCCTACAATAACTCCAGGTACAGTGACAAAGGAAAACCTAATCAGAAGCTGGAAGAAAGCGATTGTCATCTTAAATGAATTTAAAGACATCTTCTCCAACCGTTATCTTCTTAGCCTGCGAGAAAGGTATAGTCATGGACCTAAGGAGCCGAGGGTAACTTCAAGATTAACACCCATGCTTGGTCATATCGTTCAAATAAAGGGTGACTCTAAGAATCGAGTTGGTTGGAAAGTTGGAAGAATAGTCTCTTTGATAAAAGGGGTAGATGGCATGTGCAGAGTGGCCAAGGTCAAAGTAGGTAATACCGTTTTCACCAGGTCAATTGCGCATCTCTATCCTCTTGAAATCGAAGACGGAGAAGAAGACTGTGTCCAGAGTTCAGAAATTGAAAAAACCAAAGACGAAGAAGATCTTCAGCCTCCAGAGTTTCAACTACAGCCAGCAGAAGATGATGTAACAGAGAGAACACCGATCATCGATGAAACCCGACCCCTGGTTGAGTTGGAAAGTAGCCAAATGCTTAATGAGAATGAAAGAGCCAATGAAACCTCGCCCGTTGTGCATCAGTCAAACCAGATGGACTCCGCTGAGTCTGTAGAACCTAAGTCGTACATATCAAACGAGCCTATGTCAAATGAGCCAGCAGAAGCTGGAGAACTAACGCAAAGCCATGAACTGAGACCAAGAAGAGTTGCTGCCACAAGAGCCCTGGAGAAGATTCACGAGTGGACCAACAACCTTATTACGTTACTTTCGCCTTTTGTGGGGAGTGTCGCGACAATCGCGAAACCCTAAAGGATGCACCTAATTAAAACCCTAGCAACATTGAGAGGCGCTATCATAACTAGTCTATGGTAAGCATATTTAAAGTTAACGAAGATGACGTTGCGCAAGAGGTCGCGACCATATACCGTTTCATAACTTTAGTGCAAAGGTGCCGGGAAGAAGTGCATCGATCCAGACTTCCAGAGACATTAAAGCTAAGTATTACATTGTGTAATTTTCTTAGTGCTAGCTCCAACGGTTATATGATGTTTCAACGCAATTGATTCTTGTATATGTATTGATATCTTATTTAGAGCTCAACTTCGATCAGGCAGGGAAGGTGTGTGCTGCGTCCATAGTCGGTGACTTGGACGAGCTGAGGCAGGGGTAGGTTGATCCTGGAGTTGGTCTAGGAGTCAGCTGAGGCCTGAGCGGACGCGCTCAGGGTCCGTCCTCCAACTGAGGGCTCGGGTATTGTTATACTTTGAGTCAGGCCGTGGGGAACGTGTTCCCTATGGGCCGCTGAACGGTCGACTGTTAAGTCTCGTCTCCCTAGGGGGGCGAGCCATAGCTGTGCTGCATTCACGTGGTGCCTGTGGTGCAGCTGTGTGTTTGGGTTACTGGATGTCAACTATAGCTTCATATTTGGAGTGGCTATAACTGAGTGTCAGTGTTCGTTGGCTCTGGGTAACTTACCTAATCTGTCTAATTGAGTTGATGCGCCTTTAGGCGGATACGTTTATGTCATATTCGCGGTCAAGGCAGTGGACTACACTTGTGTATAAATGGTGAGCCTGAGACAAATGTATTATTATGCTACATTTGTTCTTAGGCATAGGGTTAATTGTGTTGAGTACATCATTTTCATAGAGCAATCTTTTATACAGGTGGCAGAAAGCCTCAGACAGAATAGCGAAGCAAATGATCTGACGAAAGAAGGAAAGACGAGACAAGCTCTAGCAGTTTTAAGGTATGTGATGCATTCCCTTTCTAAATATTTGTCGCTACTCGCATAGAAGTGATTGTTCACCCCCATAAGATCTGTAGTATCCGTGTGAAGTGGCGACACCTAAACGTACCCACACTTATGAGCTTGTTTAACCCATTGGAGCCTTGACAGGTATAGACTTCAGTACTAATGTGAAATCAATTGATGACACCAGTAGGTCTAGACTTCAGTAGGTACTACATGTGACATCATAATTCATAATATGATGACGCTGCGCCTCGAGAGGTTAAAACGAGTATGCTACGGAAGAGTAGGTAGGTACATAATAATAGCTTGCTCGATACTAGTATTAACGACTTCGACACACAAGTTACTCAGTATCATTTTCTCGAAAGTACGTAACATTATTGCTATCATGTTAATAGTAGATTGTATAACAAGGGGCTAAAATGAGCCATATTACCACGAGATGGATATTTTCCCGAGCGAAGTGAGGGAAAATATTTCGAGGGGTAATATTGCTTTTAGACCCGAGTTATACACTCTACTTTTCACTTCGTCTGCGAGAAAATAGTAAAACAAAGATTATCCATTCACAATCAATAACATATTTCTCAGCGAAGAGATTGTTCAATTTAGCGGCATGTTCTTTTTTTACTAAACTGCTATGACACAGATACAAAATATTGACTCCAAACGGCCGCGCGGCGGATAGCGTACGGGCACAAGATAACATCTCATAGCTTATGCCGCCATGCAGTCAACCACGCTTGAACGTTTGGGCGCGCGGTCAGAGGCGTTTTCTTTTTTTAATGATTTGGAATTAGGGACTAAAAAATACCTTATGTTTGATTGGTTGATTTTAATATATAGCTGTATTCTGGTAGGTTGATAGCAAAGATATTTTTTCTTTGAAAGAGTTGTGATTGGTGGGTTTAAATGATTTAGAATTAGGGACTAAAAACACCTGATGTTTGATTGGGCGATTGTAATATGTAGCTGTATTCTGGTTGGTTGATAGCAAAGATAAATGTTTTTTGAAATAGTTGTGATTGGTGGATTTAATATGGTGAAGTGTTTTGATTGGTCAAATTAAATGTGTATAAATCATTAATATGTATACATATTTTCCCTAGGGGCTAAATGTACTACTTTAGCCCCGCTTATTAAGCCTAATATGACACACTTTTCGAGCATGAGAACTGAAAAATATAATGAATATAATACATCTCTAAACTCTGAACAACACCTATTTTACCAATTTGTAAACTAGTAAGCAGTGGATTCAACTGGCTTTAGAGAAACCACAATTTTAGGCAACGAAGTGAATCTGATGTGAGGACTTACCCTAGTAGTATTGTTACTTACACAGGTATTTCATAATTTGGCGGCCTTACTCCGCACCAGCACGGCTATCATAAGACAAGGTAAAGCTAAGGTGATTATTAAAAAGTGGTTAGTGGAACTATCATATCATGACACGGAGGTCCTTCTCCTTGCCTGCTCCAAGGCTCAGTTCGGGTTGCACAAGGCGGTTCCACAACACTTCGGGAGCTCAAATACCGCGAGCCACTCGGTAGCCTCTTGAATACTGCAATCACAGAGTACTTTTCTATATATACTGCAATTACGCGTCATTGCTCTGAATAATAAATGTCACCATTTTACAATGGAAATCATAGATGATTATTAGGCTCAAAACACACTAGTTACGGATCAGGTTAACTGATGCAGTCATGATGCAGTAGAAAACAATTTATATGACGTGCGTGAATGCGCTTAAGTAGTTGACTAGGAAGCTATTATTGCTTAATCCGCGCGTCTTACATGGGTCTTGCCTAGGGCTTCCAAATACCGGACCTTTTGTAAAGCCGGTATTAATACGGGATTGGTCTTCATCAATCCGGGGATCCCGGGATACCGGGATTGATACAAGAAAGGTTAGTCAGGGGTAAATATTATGAAATAAAATACTAAATTGAATAAAATTCGTTTATTATGCATGCATGAAAATATAACAATCAAATAATCAGTCTCTTTCTCTCCATATTACAGGTTGTAATGTAATCAACAAAATAAAATTGACAATATCACAATATTCTTGTAGTTCTAATAAATCATCTACTTATTCTTAAATCATATAAAAAATAACCAAGACATCAATCAATACATGCAGAATAAAGCATGTAACTAGGTAGATAGACATTTGACTGGCACAATGCTTTTGAATATTTGCAGACTTTAACTCCTCTACTAATTTACGATTCTACGAACAATATTAAAATAAGTATCATAAATGGGTTCAATATGAAAATTGATCTCCTCTTTTAATAAAAAAAATATATATGTAGGTATATACTCTCCTGACCGATTTCGGCCACGGCGACTGCTTCAAATCTGGCGTTTATGTCGTTCATGTGGTCTGGTGTGGCTTACGTAGCCGATCTTATTTACGAAGACCCGAGTACACAACGGTCATGAGCGTATTCACAAAATCGGTAACGGCTTTTCAACCTCACTCAAACATCACACGAACACCTCATATCACTTGAATCGCCCGAGCTGACTTGGCTAGTGGCAGTAGAGTAGCGGCAACACGACACCGCCGCGTGCGCAGGAGCAGGGCAGAGATATCGTTACGCTTGTAAAGTGAGAGGGACCCAAATTGACGCGCCAACTACAGTAGACGGGGAAAACGCAACTTATTCAAATCAAATCAAATCAAATCAAATCATTTATTGCACTCATGTTAGTATACAGTTCTTCAATTAGAGATTACAGTTCAACATGAACCCTGTAAGGGCACAGCAATGAAATAAAATAAATTATAATTTAAATCATAATAATTGTAACTTTCTAATTCTATATTTCTTCGCAAGTAGTAATGTTAAAAATGTAGGTAGTTGATAAAGGTATAAAATTTCACATAATTTATATATTAAAATTAGAATTAAAAATGTCACAATAATTAATTAATAATAATTCATAATATAAATTTGTTACAATTGCGTCCACTCTTCATTCTCATCATTAAAAAATTCATCTAATGTATAATAAGCTTTCTTTGTAAGATATAATTTTATTGTATTTTTAAATGTTTTATAATTGTCAATGTCTTTAATATTATTGGGGATTTTATTATAAATTTTTATTGACATGCCATAAGGGCTTGAATGGATCATTTGTAGCGCTGAATTAGGTCTAGCTAGTTTGTTTCTGGGTCGTAAGTTTTGAGAACGGGTATATTGCGGGAAAAGGCTGTAATTATTTTTGACAAATAAACATACGTCTAAAATGTACATAGACACTAAGGTCAGAATTTTTAACCTTATAAAATATGGTTTGCAGCTTACCATGGGATCTATATTTACAAGTATTCTAATACAACGCTTCTGTAATCTAAAGAGATGGATAATATTTGTACTATTGCCCCACAACACAATGCCATACTGTATTGAGTTATTGTTGTACGTAGAATTGTGTTCATTGTTTATTGAGTTGTATATCTTATTATAGCTAAAAATGCTACGTGACGCCATATTTTTTCATAATCTTGACGGTTGATTGCGTTTACATCGCATATTTCAATACTTTTTGGAAATACCGGGATCCCGGTATTGTAGGTCAAAATACCGGTATTTAAAAATGCCCCAAAAAAGGCGGGAGCTCGGGATCGCAGGATCCCAGGATCCCGGGATTGAAAGCCCTAGTCTTGCTATACCATCTGATACGCTGAAAACATGGTTTGGAGGTTCAGCGCCTACCTACTGTCATAACCGCGGAAAGTGCTGGAATATAACAACATGCGCTACTCGCACTATAATTCCGAAACCTGTGCTGAGGACCTTATCTATCATAATGTGTATTGTTAAAACTTTTTTCTACTTTTTGGTTTACGTTATATAGACAGATAGACCTGTCTAAAATCTGACATGATGATAAACCCTGATCATATATAGAAAAGTACTCTGAGCCTTAAACCATGTGAAATACCTTCTGGTTCTATTAGTTTAAATTATTCAAGTGAAAGTTACCATGAAAATTCTAAATACAAGAGTTATCCCTCTCGCTAAATGTTGGCTGAGAACTACGAAAAGAAGGTGAGTTAATACAATATTCGGGAAATCCATTCAAAATAAAGTAACGGAAAGTAGTGCAATATAGGTACCTAAATTAGTTTCAGTATAGGAGGGTCAGAGGACCCACCTGTGACTTCACCGTGTGGTGTAGACATGCTTGACCGCGGTATTTGTGCCGAGGAGCCATGTGACCCGACGGTGTGCTACCCGGAGCCCCGGGTGGTTATCATCGGTGCTGGCATGGCGGGCCTGTCCGCTGCCGTGCGCCTTACGCAGCGGGGCATCAATAACTATGTCATCTTAGAGGCTTACGAAAGGTACATTTACATTACACGCCTATTATGGTTTATAGTAGACGCTTTCGTATAAACTCCTCTAAATCCTAATTGACTGATTGTTTGCGTTGCAGGCCAGGAGGTCGCATACGTTCATGCTTTTTAGGAGATGTGGTCGCCGAACTCGGTGCTGGCTACGAATTTCCCGATCATTCTACCCACCCCATTTATGAAATGACGGCGAAGGAGAAACCTCCACGGCCCGGTATGCCCGCCATTGCACACACGCGCGGTATCTTTCAACGAGTAGCTGCGGGAAAAATGGACTGCCGCCCTGTTGTTACAGCTTACTATAAATTTCGACAAATCGAACAAGAAGCCGCTTCGATTTACTGTCTAGGTGGTAGTAAGCAACACGGATCTTTGATGAACTTCATGAGTTTACGAATCCAGCAAGAACTGCACGAGTTTCCAGAGGAACAGCAGCACGATGCGGCCAGGATAATGTTCGGGTTATCGCACATGCTCACCGCGCGCTGCGGATACGACAGCGCCATGCTGTGCTTCGACAACATCGGTTGCTACATGGCCTTGCCGGGCGGCGCTGTGCGCGTGCCCCTCGGGACCCTTGGCGCATTAGCACCGCTCCTTAGAATAATACCCGAATATCGTATACGCTACTGCAAACCCGTTAGTTGCGTCTACTGGGGAACCACTCAGAAACAAGGCCATCGTGCGGTAGTAAGTACGGTTGATGGAGAAGAATTCCCCTGTAATTACGTTATTAGCACCGTTTCTGTTGGGGTGCTTGTTGCAAACTCTGCTAGACTATTCTGCCCGGAACTGCCCTTATCCAAGATGTGCGCAATCAACATTATCCGAAATGGTTTCATCGATAAAATCTATTTAGAATACTATCGGCCATTTTGGTATTGGCTAAAAGGAAATATAGATTTTAAATGTTGTCATAGCCAGTTGGGCGGTGGATGTAATTGGACTCAAGGAATTACAACCATTGAGAAGGTACCTTACAGCAATCACGTCATTTGCATTCGAGTGGTTGGCGAAGCAACCAAGGCAATGGTAGGTTTAAGCGACCGTGACGTTGCGGAGGGTATAACAGTTCTCTTGCGGTGCCTCACCGGCAACGATTGCATACCGTACCCCATGACAATTATGAGATCATCTTGGGCTTCTGATCCATTTTTTCTGGGTTCTTATTCGTATGAACGGTCTGATACCTGTGGACAGGCTCAACGCGCTCTCAGCTGCCCTATTCCTGGACCGGGCGAGTCTTGTCCACCGATAATTTTGATTGCGGGGGAAGCCACGGTACCTAATCACTTCGGTACTATTGCCGGTGCGCGATTGAGCGGCATTCGAGAAGCAGAAAGAATAGTTCAGCTGACAATGCAATTTGAAGGCACTCCTCTTCGCGATTTGAGTCGGAGGGATGCAAATACACGAACTGAGGAACGTAAGGCTAAAAACTAAACAAAAACTAGTTAGGTACCTAACTAACAATAAATTGTTCATGTTTTATGTTTCTTTACATAAGTATTTGTTCATTAGAAAAGGAAGTTTCACTTTTAACCTTGTTTGACCGTTTATATATTGTTGTAATCGTAACTTACGGACCCGTACGTTTTTCTAATCAAGGTTAAACACTCATAATTACCTCAGATTAATGTTATTTGTGCAAACAAAGTCTTTTTAGGGTTCCGTAGCCAAAATGGCAAAAACGGAACCCTTATAGTTTCGTCATGTCCGTCTGTCCGTCTGTCCGTCTGTCCGTATGGACGTCTGTCCGTCTGTCCGTATGCCACAGACATTTTACTCGAAAACTATAAGGTAAATAAAAATTTGAGGATAGGTGTATTTTGTTAGCCGCTACATAGTTTTGTAACTAAATCTCCTAACTAAACTAAAAACTCCACTCCTTACATAAAACTAAAAGTATTTTTTCACTTCTCATGCTCGAAAAGTGTGTCATATTATAGTCCAGGCAATGAACTGACAACTTGTATGGAAAAAATGACATATTTGGAAATAATTTATAATAGCTAATTTTTTTTATGTAACGGATATATTATCAATTAAATTGTTACCTAGAGGCAAAATCCACCAAAAAATCAGACATCAAAAAAATCAATATTCAATTAGCTCCTAAAAAGTCCGGATAAATATTAATATATTTTTTTATCTTTATTTAGGTTCATTTACATTTGCTTTACAATATTCAATATAAATAAAATAAAAAAGACAATGAATGTTTAATTTATATCTATATAATTACTTCCGGGTGGAAAGTTTGGTGGATTCTTGAATAAAGCATCTCAGAATAATGTTTTAAAATGAAATAAACAAAAAAAACGCTATTATAAATTAATGTTTTTCGAAACCGTATTTTGCCTCGGCTATTAGGCTTAATAAGCGGGGCTAAAGTAGTACGTGTCAAATTTGTAATCTCTAGAACCAGCTGTTTGGGCTGTACGTTGATATGTCACTATGTCAGTTAGTCAGTCAGTCTGTTTCTTCTTTTATTTTATATATTTAGATGTTATCCGATTACTTGAAGACGCTTAGACTGATTTCAAAAGATCTTTTTTTGTTTGAAAGGGTATCCTTTCCAGGTGGTCCCATATGATGGTCATCAGGGGGGTAGTGGTAATCACGTAACGTGCCGAACGCGCGTTAGGTAGATCCACTAGTAGCTTTAGTCCGAGTTTACAGTGACTCGAGTATACTTTCTTCGCTAGCGAGTGCGTAAAATATTTGTATGAAAACTCTATACACCGCCCCTGGCGGTCACTCACAGAACTAAATATCTACGACGGCACCACTAGTCCCTTATAAGTTTACTTACTCGCAACAGTTAACTCGATAGTTCGTATACTTTACTCGATAGACGTCACGGAGTATATGGCTAGCGCTAGCGCACGATGAATACCTATCGTTTCTACAGTAGTAAACTATTTCACTTGGAAATTGGTGCGTGATAACAAATTATTCTGTCAAGAGAAAATAAGGGTTTTGAATTGACAACATCTATCCGCAAAATTCTGACTGTCGCGTATTTAGCATTTAAAAATACAAATGAATGGCACAAATCGCCATATTTGGCATATTTTGATGGTTGTATCATATCTCTATCAAAATTACGAGTGAACATTCGATTTTCTAGTGATAATAGTGTTAACTATAAGTTACAGTGATTCAATAACCGAACCAACAACTACGTGTACCTACAAGAAGTGGCTGCTATTTGGATACATTGTAAGTATGGAAAATATTTCTACTTGCATTTCGAAGAGAAGGTACCTATAACAAGTAATAGATTGCACATTTGCAGGATAAAATACCAGTGTGTAAATTGTGTATGTTCCTATGTATACTCTGTGTTCATCTAAACTGTGACTGCTTTTCATTCTGTAAACCAAGATGTCATTAGTTATCTGTTTTTTAATTCGGTGACTTAGACACTGTCAAAATTGATTGATTGAATAAGTATTCTATAAAATCCCCAAGCGGAGTCGCAATCTATAATATATCCATCCTGAGGGTGCGTTCTACATTCTGGTGAAGGAATTGTTGAAATCGGACCCGCAGTTCCGGAGATTACCTCCTACATACAAATTTACAATTCCACACACTTTTCTGCTTTATAATGTTAGTACCTATAAATATAATGTTAGTAGCTTTCCCTGCGGCTACACCAGCATTTATCTAATTTGTGTTACCTATTGTATCTTTCAGCTACTGATTACTTCAATTTATATTCTTTCCAGATCTATTACCAAAGAAAGAAGTATATACTTAATGTACAGCAAGATCAAAAACATCACAAGTGTTCAAAAATAAAGTTACATATATAATATAGTTGCATGTAATTTCTAAATTGAAGAATATTTAAAGAAATAAATAACTTTAACTTTGAGATTATATGAATGAGTGTTATGTGAGTATAGGCACAACCAGAATGTGTATGAAACTGACAGTTTTGCCATATACTCACATTACAGTGTTTATGATTTGACAAATATTCCAAAATAATATCCTAAACTTACAGCGCCTGCGGTCGAATAATTAATATACCTACATCTCATTGATTACAGCAGAATGTGCAGCATCTTTCCTCAATGGGAAAGACAATGCCAATGCCAGTCTAGGCACTATGACTAATATACAAGATTTGATTGAAATGCACCATGTATTCCTTTATTATGATACTTGAATACCTATACTGGCAGCTATCCTATTTGATGACAGGTAATTAAAGTAACTATGCAGATTAGGCACAGGCTAACTGATGAATTTATATTTATGTCCAAGGTATATTTCACATATGTTTCATACTCTGTATACCTATGTCTGGCACCAAATTAATTTGGTTAAATTGGATAATGATATAGGTATGTTAAGTGGATAACCTCCTTTGAATACTGCAACAATAATTTAAGGTCTGTTGGGACGAGCACACTACAGGGTAATATGCACTGCTATAAAAAAAAACCTCATCTACAGATATTGTACACCAACTTCATGCAACAAACTTGTTGTTTCTTGAATCTATGATATCATTAGTTGTATACTGTAGGTTTCAATATTTTTTTTCTGGCAGGTACTCGGCCGCTGGCCTACTTATCCCAACTCAACTTTTGTGAATGAATAAAATAAAAGAAACAAAAAGTATCCACAATCATTTTAATAATGTGCATTAATTGAAATAACATTCTTCATTTAACTTATTTTAAAAGTGGTAATATATTATCTTCCCGTTTTTAACCTGAAAGGTGGAACTATAATTTTTTCTGACCACATTTCATCTTTATTTTGTTGATTCCCAGCCTTGTTTGGATGAACACATCCATTCCGAAAACCTGAAATACATTACAATTTTACTGCAGTACAGAAATATGATCATGTATGTCAATCGACACAGCTTTCACAGGGAGCACAAGATTGTTATGATAAAGGTCGAGACAGTCTGCTGGATGCGGTGGTGGAGTTGAACCGATAATTGTGACGCTCTTTAGGGGAGGGCTATGTCCAGCAGTGGATATCTTTCGACGGATATGATAATGATGATGATAATGGAAAATGCCTCTGTCAGAGAAATTGTTAACTAGAATGTAAGATAAATATGCTTAAGGGTCGCCAGATTGCTCGACTCTTCATACAAACATCGTTTTCATTAGAAAACGTGACATCACATTAAATTTGGTATCCACTGGAGTGTCGAATATTTTGATGGCTTTGTACCCATGCCGATTGTGGTAACTTTTTTGAACACGCTTAAAAATACTCAGACAAAGACAACGCTCGAACTAATGACGTATTTGGCTGTAATATTGGCTGTATTTTCGGTATTTTACACATTTGCTGTTTTTTTTTTCCGTTTTCTTTGGCTTTTTGCTGCTTAGGCACTTTGCCAACACATTTGCTGTTTCATGCTTTCATGTGTTGTCAAAAATATACAATAAGTGACATTTCAGGCTGGGTTGGTATATGACAAAATAATTACCCTAAATGAAGCGTAGTAGTAGTAGTATACAACTAGCATTTTCATAGCAAACAAAGCTATCTCTTTCTTGCTATACTGAAAAGACAGAGCGAGGGCTATAATGGGCAAAAAGCTAAGTAGGTATCCAAAGCTTCATGTTAAATCTTATAAAAATATTCGAGTTATTGGTGCCAATTTAGCATTTTATATGCGAGATTTAGCATACTATCACCTCAATCAGCATTTTGTTTTGGGATTTAGCATATAGCATATTTATTTAGCACATTTTACACGATCCAAGAAAGCAGCGGCGCTACCACGAAAATCGAAACTCGAAGTTCGTATACATGCATCTCTGTCACTCGAGTTATGTAAGTGCGATAGAGATGGATATACCCGAACTTCGAGTTTCGATTTTTTATGTATCTCCGTCTCTGTCGCACTTGCCAGTTCGAGCGACAGAGGTAGAGATACACGAACGAAGTTCGTTTTCGTTTCGCGGTAGCCCCTCTAAGGGCCTACCGGGAAACGAAAACGAACTTCGTTCGAGTATCTCCGTCTCTGTGGCACTTGCCAGTTCGAGTGAAAGAGAGGGAGATACACGAACAAGCAAGTGCGACAGAGACGGAGATATACGAACGAAAACGAATTACTTTCGCGGTAGGCCCTCTGAGGCCCTACCGCGAAACGAGATTCGTTTTCGTTCGTGTATCTCCGTCTCTGTCGCACTTGCTAATTCGAACGACAGAGACGGAGATACACGAACGAAAACGAATTTCGTTTCGCGGTAGGCCCTCTGGTAGCCCCTCTGATTACAACGGGAAAAAAATAACATGCCGGCAGTACATTACTCGCGAAGTAGACCGATTAGGGGAATATAGCCCAGTACGCAAACACTGTAATTGGTCGTCAAACTAACATAATTCCCAAGTCTGATTTTATTTTTTTATCAGCGAGAGTACACTAAATACAAACAGCGAAAAAGAATTTCTAACACTTTTCGATTTTGCTTAACGAATAATTAACTTTTTTGTAAAGAACACGTGTAAAACCTCGAAAAGATTATACAAGTCATCGTTTTTTCCTAGAATGCAACGCATTTGATTATTCAAAACGTACCTATAATTTTCTAACAGTTTTGTTAATAGATTAAGTCAGTAAAACTGGTACAATTAAAAAAAATTATAAATCTTCTAAAAGAATATTCAAGTTACTAGTGGCTACTAAAGTATATTCAAAACTATCAAAAGAAATGGCAGCATTAATTTCTAACAGATTTATCAATAGTATTTTTTTTTATTAGGAATAACATCTTTAAGCCGTTCTCTTTACCATAAAATAAATCTCGTAAATTCTCAAGTCCGCGTAATTCATTCAATTCTATCAGAAGAATCTATAAACACAAATTCTAAACAGATTCATCAATAGCCCTAAATTGCATTAAGCTTATAAGTTCTATCCGTTATTTAAATCAAGCGCGCGACTCGCGCGAGCTAAGCGTAGCGCGCTGGCAGCCAATCACGAGAAGCGGCGAGTGCTTCGCCAAGGCCGTGCACTCCGCTTAAACTTACTTTAACTTAAATTTTATTTGCAGATACTTATTTACTAGGGGTTTTCCAGATCGCGATGTCATAATGATCATTTTTTTACTAATATGAAATAGGAATAGTAAGTATACACAGGGTTATTACTAATAACTTATTACCTAATTATCTCTCTAATAGTAGTAGTAGGTAGTAAAATTACTGTGTAGGTAGGAGGGCAATATCCGGAACTAGGTATTCATTCGATTTCAAAGAATCTTTCAAATTCCTCCGTAAAAATAAATTATTGAATTACCAATAACCCTCAAGAAAGTTGTTGTTCATCGACATGGAAGATAACTTTTTTATTGATTAGTACAGAAAAATTCGGGGTTATTGAAATTGTAGAATTTTGATGCATATTTCTTACGTACAGTCAGCATCATAAACATGTATACATTCTATGACCTTATTACCTAGACATAAGGTTGAAAAGTTTATACATATTTATGATGCTGACTGTAAGTTACGTAAACGCTTGCTTTTAGTTTTGCGTGCAAAGTTTACATTCACGCTATTGTATCATATTAAGGCGAAACATTCTCTTCAATCATATTAAGGCCAACCTTACCAAAATTAAGCCAACACCAAATTGTTATAATATGATTTTGATTAGTTACATACAGTTCGCTGGATAAAGAAAACCACTTATAGCCCGCGAGCTAGGAGCATTTTTAATCAGTTACTTTCTCCCGAGCCATAACTTGTGAGAAGGTTCAGAATGTTGTATCGTGAAACCCCGTGTACGTCAGCTGCGGCTCCGTTGGTGGGTTGACCAGCAGCAGCCTCCCAACCATGTAAAAAAAATATATTTTTTCAGTCATTTCCTCCCAATTGAAATTTTGTCAGATGACAGTTTATATGCTATTATAGATATATCAACGCGACAGCTGGTTTTATCGCGGTGGAAAACTCGTCAGCTGATGCCCTGAAATTTGTAACGCTGTAGCCCGCGTACTAGGCACAATTTGTTGTCAGTTACTTTCTCCCGTGCCATAACTTGTGAGAAGGTTAAGAATGTTGTATCGTGAAACCCCGTGTACGTCAGCTGCGGCTCCGTTGGTGGGTTGACCAGCAGCAGCCTCCCAAACATGTAAAAAAAAAATATTTTTTCAGTCATTTCCTCCCAATTGAAATTTTGTCAGATGACAGTTTATATGCTATTATAGATATATCAACGCGACAGCTGGTTTTATCGCGGTGGAAAACTCGTCAGCTGATGCCCTGAAATTTGTAACGCTGTAGCCCGCGTACTAGGCACAATTTGTTGACAGTTACTTTCTCCCGTGCCATAACTTGTGAGAAGGTTAAGAATGTTGTATCATGAAGCCCCGTGAACGTCAGCTGCGGCTCCGTTGGTGGGTTGACCAGCAGCAGCCTCCCAAACATGTAAAAAAAAATTTTTTTTCAGTCATTTCCTCCTAATTGAAATTTTGTCAGATGACAGTTAATATGCTATTATAAATATATCAACGCGTCAGCTGGTTCCATCGCGGTGGAAAACTCGTCAGCTGATGCCCTGAAATTTGTAACGCTGTAGCCTGCGTACTAGGCACAATTTTTTGTCAGTTACTTTCTCCCGTGCTATAACTTGTGCGAAGGTTCAGAATGTTGTATCGTGAAGCCCCGTGTACGTCAGCTGCGGCTCCGTTGGTGGGTTAACCAGCAGCAGCCTCCCAAACATGTAAAAAAAAACAGTAATTTCCTCCCAACTGAAATTTTGTCAGATGACAGTTTATATGCTATTATAAATATATCAACGCGTCAGCTGGTTCTACCGCGGTGGAAAACTCGTCAGCTGATGCCTGACAGATGATGGATTAACTATCATTTGATGATAAAATGAATCGGGAGGATATGACTGTTTTTTTTTTACATTTGGGAGGCTGCTGCTGGTCAACCTACCAACGGAGCCGCAGCTCACGTCCACGGGGCTTCATGCTATCATTCTGTACCTTCTCAAAAGTTATCGTACGGGAGTTCATTGGTCATGAAAATTTGTTCCTAGTTCGCGGGCTATTATTATTTGGCTGTGCGGAATTCATATTTATTTCAATACATGTGATGCCGTTTTAAGATATTCGTTTTAAAGTAAAATATAGATGTTAGAAAAAAAGACAGAAAGACGAAAGGCAGTGAAAGTGTCACTTGTTAATAGTCTATAGTGCATCCATTTTATAGTTGAAACTATTTAAAATCAAGATTTCCACTTGAGAGATTATCTGCGATGAATGGCATTGTTGTCCTTTGTAAACCCAACCGCTAATTACCTGTGTGAAATAACAAAAGGTGATAGATGAATAACAACAGTATTTCTTCAAAAATAAGGTTCAATTTGTCATAGCATGCACTCAACGTATAACCTTTGGAAATTAAGAGCCGTCATGGTTTCCCAGGTAATCCTGGGAAACCACGGCTATGTGTGTTATAATCTTATAATATATTTATGTTAGTTATTAAAGGCTATGATGATTATTTATTGTAAGTTTTTTTGTGTCCTATTCTAATTTGAACTTTATTTTTAAGACGGTAAAGTTGTAATTCATATTACATCTTTTGCTATTAATGCTTTTCATTTTGTACAGGTCATTAGTGGTTGGGTTTAATAAAAGATAACTATGCCATTCATCGCAGATAATCTCTCAAGTGGAAATCGTGATTTTAAATAGTTTCAAGTTCAACTATAATACCATAAATGCGAAAGTAACTCTGTCTGCCTGTTACGTTTTCACGCTTAAATTGCTGAACCGATTGAGATGAGATTTCGAATGGAGGTTTATATCTCGGACCAGGACATAGATTGATTGATTAAAACTTTATTCATTCCCACAACATACATAGGATAGTTTCGTTAGCAGACCTTACTGCTTAATACAAAATTAAATTAAGGCCATCCGACATTTTCTTTGTAGTTTAATTTCCTTTCCTTTATTTAAAAAGCACTGACTCGCCACTTGCTTTTATTAGACCTGAAATGCCTCTCTCCTTAACCACTACTACGTCAAAGTTCAAAACATGATCACACATTACACACTTATTCATTTTGAAAGTAAAGTTTTAACGCGCATTGTTATTTACATAACAAATGAACTGTCGATGTCGGCACACAGGGGAGGCTACCGCGTAGGCAACAAGCAACGGCGCGCTGTGATTGGCCACGACGTTCTCGCCGTCGGCGCACTAAACTCACGCGCAAATCATCGTGCGTTCGAATTTTAAAAATAACTTATAAGTTAATGCAATGTGGAGCTATTGATGAATTACTTAGATTTTTTATGAATACATTGCTATGATAAAGCTGGATTATTTGCGCTAACTTTAAAATTCTGGATATTTTTTTTAAAACAATAGTAAGGCTTTCAAAATTTAATTAGGTATTCATATAAATTTAACCTATTGATGAATATGTTATTAATTCATACTGTGGTTATCTGTGATAGCTTTTAATACAATTCAGTAACCAAAACTCACTTGAATAATCTTTTAGAGGAAATACATTTTTTTTATTCGTTTCGGATTATAGTGATGTTAACGCGGCCGCGAGTATACCAGACACGGAGGGGTGAGGGCGGAGGAGAATGACGTCACAAGCTCGGATCATCTCCGCGCGCGACACACCGCTTTCGACCACGGCATCATATACGCGCATACCTACATATACATACCTAAAAATTGTAACTAAAGTAATTAAAATCATAATAAGAAGCAGGAGTTTTCTTGAAGAGACGAAACCCCTCAGCTGAGCTGTTCATCAATAACAGCCCCGACAATTGGCGACCGTAGACAGGACTGTACCGAAGTTGATTGCGCAACCAATTCTAACGGGACTCCGGCGAGCGAGCGGAATATTCCATGACGGCCGAACAGCTGTACCCTGAATCCAGTGCATCGTCATAGCAGTTACGAAGGAAAGTAGCCCAATCCTTTTACTATCCCTAACCTTCGTAATCTAGGCTTTAATTTGTGTGAATAGTGCTCGCCCCTCATTAGTGTTAGATTGGAAGTGCTCATAATTCGTGATTCATAAAGGCATCAATCAGTGGTGTAATCATTAAGTAGGTATTTAAATAGTTACTTGTTAACTCTGTGCATTAAGAGAAGCCTACTTGTATTCTTAAGTACGTAAACTGCAAGCATTAATAGGTGTATCTACTCAGAGTGATAAGTGAGCATTCAATTTTTGTTGAACCAACTTCGCATAGCAACTGCCTTATAACTTTATAAATCTCATTAAAAACTAGCTTCGTGCTCGACATTTAAGCAATATATGCTTTGCTTCAAGCATTTTCAATTTATTAAAAGATATTAAGCATCATTAGCCATTATTGCGAATATTATATCTACCTACATATTTAAAGCTAACTTGAGCATGAACTGCACTGCCTATACCTATCATTAAAATACAATCTTTTACAACTATTTTCTGACATCAGCTGGTCCCTTAAAACGAATAGTAATTTTAGATATTTACGCCTTCTTAACCGTGCATTTCAGTGATAACCAGTCATCAGCGCATTCGCGAGTTGCGCTGCGCCTGTTGTCGTGCACAACTAGGCTAGGGGCGCGTCGTAGGCCGACGTTCCGACCTTCATCGCTGCAAGTCAAGCGGCTGTGGACCGATTTGGCAGGCTTTTGGATTGGGTTTGAGCGCACAAGTTTCTTTAGCTATCTACTTAATATCCTTATTTGTCCTTGATTTAAATTATTAATTAAGTAGTGTACAGACAATCAACTCAAAATGTCAGATGAGACGATGAAGGATCTTGTACGTCAAAGAGGGACTTATAAAGGTCGTGCAACTAAATATAAAGAGTATCTTTCAAATATACAAAGATTAGATCAATCTAACATAAGTACATTGCAAATAAATGAGTTAAATATTCGTTTAACTAGATTACAAACATTATTTTCGGAATTTGACGTGATTCAAACACAAATAGAAATGGCATGTACCAATTTGGATGACCAGATTGAAGAAAGGGACTCCGTGGAAACGCAGTTCATTTCTCTTATCTCGGCAACTCAAGAGATTATTGAATCTCACTCCAATCGTGAGGATCAGAGTTCCGAAGGCATACGGACAGCTCAGTCGAATATTGGAACGTGTAATTTTAATAACATACGTTTACCAACAATATCCCTTCCATCTTTTGATGGTAATTACTTGAAATGGCTGGAGTTCCGTGATACCTTCGAAGCTATGATTCATTTGAACGAGTCCATCCCTGACATAAATAAATATCATTATTTACGCTCCTCGTTAGAGGGCAGTGCCAGTGTCGTAATAAAATCACTCGAATTTACCGCTAAGAGCTACAAAACGGCATGGGAGTTGTTGTGTGAACGATATGATAATAAAAACATTCTTATAAATAATCACATGAAGGCATTATTTAACATAGAAACGCTGACTCGAGAATCTTATCGGGCTATTCGCTTTCTTATTGATCACGTAACAAAGAACTTAAGTGCCCTTAAAACATTAGGCCGCCCGACTGATTCATGGGATGACGTCATTATATACTTGGTAGCTAGTAAATTAGATCCCACGACATCAAGAAATTGGGAAGAATATAAAGCAGATTCGAAAACCTGGCCCGTACTATCCGAATTCTTGAAATTTTTGCGCAATCGGGCTGATGTACTAGAAACGATGCTAGCTTGTAGGAGCGACAAACCAGCTGATCATAAATACCTACAGCCTAAATCAACGAAGTCATTTGTCGCTGCTACAAGCAAGCCGTCTAGAAACTGTAGTAAAGCGCCGACCTGTCCGGTATGTAATGGCGCGCATAGAATCTCGGAATGTGTCAAGTTCAAGGACATGAGCGTCGAAAGTAGGTCAAGTGAAGTCTTGAAGTTACATCTTTGCTTGAACTGCCTGAGACGTGGACATAACGTTGAGCAATGTCGGCTAGGTTCTTGTCAGATCTGTAAGGCAAAACACAATACATTATTACATGAAAATAATCAATTAAATACACAGCTTGAGAATAATAATACAGCCGGTGAGTCGTCGGTCATTAGCGCGGTCAGCGCGTGCGCCGCGACAGTAAGTAAACAAGTATTGTTATGCACAGCATTAGTTAAATTAACAAACTTGCAAAATAATAGGACTCACGTTGCGAGAGCTCTGCTGGACGCGGGTTCTCAATCGAGTTTCTTGAGTGAAGGCATGAAAATGAAATTAGGATTCCCTAATAATATTCACAACAACCCGATTAGTGTTTCCGGCATTAATAATTTAGCATTTAATATATCGGATAAATGTGAACTTACCTTGAGATCATTAACGAGTTCATATACTGCTAACATTAGTTGTTTAGTTGTACCGCAGATTACGGGCAACTTGCCTAACGGTTATGTCAATGCTTCAGAATTGAACATACCTGCTGGTATACAACTGGCAGATCCCGGATTCCATCGTCCATCCGAAGTCGATCTACTTCTTGGTGCCGATGTTTTCTTTGACATTTTAACATCAGATAAGATAAAATTAGGCACTAACAGGCCAATTCTTCAGAGTTCAAAGGTAGGCTGGTTAGTGGCAGGGCCCGTGGGTAACTTTGATCATGACGATCACGCAATTGTTCACTGCAATTTCACAAAACAAATCTCAAAAGATCTCACTCGATTTTGGGAGCTTGAAGAAATGCCATTATCGAATATTACTTGCAGCGAAGACGATAATATTTGCGAAAAACACTTTACGGACACTACACGACGGTTAGATAACGGTAGATTTCTAGTAAAAATGCCCTTGAAAGAAATACCAGAGAACTCACTTGGCGATTCATTTCACATGGCGAAAAAACGGTTTTTGCATCTTGAAAGCAAATTAGATAAAAATCCTGATCTTAAAAAACAATATTGTGATTTCATAACGGAATACGAACAACTAGGTCACTTGAATAAGGTTAACAAACCAGACTTTGGTTTTTTTGCTCCGCATCACCCGGTTATACGCGACAGCGAAACCACGAAGTTGAGGGTAGTTTTCGATTGTAGTGCCAAATCTACCTCTCAAAAATCACTTAATTGCATCCAGCATGTTGGACCAGTAGTTCAAGATGAATTATTCGATATCCTGATTCGGTTCAGGCAACATAAGTTTGCTTTGTCAGGTGACATACTTAAAATGTACCGGCAAATTTTGATGGACGAATCGCAACGTCATTTACAATTAATCCTTTGGAGGGATGATAAATGCAAACCGTTGGATGTACTTATGCTTAATACGTTGACTTACGGAACGAGTTGTGCGCCGTTCTTGAGTACAAGGTGTTTGGTACAGTTAGCAAACGAATGTACAGATAAGACAATATCGGAAATAATACGACATGATTTTTATTACGATGACTTCTTGAGTGGTGCGGAGAGTGAAGGCGAGTTGAGGCACATTTATGAATCAGTGACAAACACGCTTGCGTCTGCTTGCTTCCCAATCCACAAATTCCGCACAAACTGCCCACAGATATTTGAGGCTGACTGTACTTCAACTCAGTCGTTAAACTTAAATAAACAATCTAGCGTCTTAGGATTGCTATGGTTTCCTGATCATGACAATTTACAGTTTTCAGTAAAATTGGACAAAAATACCAGGGACCTAACAAAACGGGTAATTTTGTCCAATACATGCAAAATTTTTGACCCCCTTGGGTTGCTTAGCGCATGCACGATAAAACTTAAAATATTACTGCAAAAACTTTGGGTTCTGCATTTGAATTGGGACGATGCCGTACCCATTGAAGTAAAGAGAGCGTGGGATAAATTTGTGTCCAATGTGCATGTACTAGCCAACCTAACGGTTCCTCGCCGTGCTTTATGTACCAGTCCAGCCTCCATTGAGATGCATTGTTTTGTTGATGCGTCCCAGGCAGCGTATGCGGCTTGTATTTACCTGCGTTCCATGAACAGCGTGGGTAACATTTCAATAAAACTGTTGTGTGCAAAAACGCGCGTGGCGCCGCTTAAAACGCTTACGATCCCGCGGCTTGAACTTTCGGGAGCTTTATTGGGTGCTCGGCTGGCTGCCAAAGTCGCCAGTGCACTACGTTGTTCTGTGGAGCGCAAGGTATTCTGGACAGACTCATCCGTCGTCCTTGGTTGGATTCGAACCAAACCTAAGTTACTTAAAGCTTTTGTTTTAAATCGTGTGAATGATATACATGAACTAACAACTAGGGATTCCTGGCGACACGTACCCACTTCATTAAACCCCGCAGATCTGGCTTCTCGAGGAGTTGAACCTGTTCAGCTGCCAGACTTAAAATTATGGTGGAACGGGCCGTCCTTTTTATTGCACGATGAAGGTAACTGGCCACAAAATATAGGGGCTATAGACATGAACTTACCTGAAATAATAAAACAAAATGACTGCTCAACCATAGCTATGATTAATGTTGAACAGCCACCCATGATCGAATTTCATAATTACTCTAAAGTGAATAAATTGAAACGAATTGTAGCATATGTTTTACGCTTTATTCACAACATTAAAAACCCTAAAACTAAAACAAAAGGTTCCTTACAACTAAATGAAATAAAACATGCACTAATATGTCTAGTAAAGTTATCACAAAATCAAACTTATGCTACAGAACTATCAACACTTATGCAAGGAAAAAGACTTAAAACTAAATCTCACATTTTACAGTTAGCACCATACATCGACGGCGACGGCGTGATCAGAGTAGGTGGTCGCTTGCAAAATGCCAACTGTGAATACGACAAGAAGCACCCGATCCTTTTGGACGGCAAACATCACTTCACACGGCTCTTGATGGAAAGCGAACACCTACGTCTGTTACATGCTGGCCCACAGTTGCTTCTTAGCTCTTTACGCGAACAATTCTGGCCAGTAGGCGGCAGATCGTTAGCCCGCGGTGTCGTGCGTAAATGTGTAATATGCACACGTCTCCGAGGGGAAGCTATGAAGCCACTGATGGGAAACCTGCCTGCAGAGAGAGTAACCGGTTTCTACCCCTTCCAGGTGTGCGGCCTTGATTTTGCGGGACCCTTCTTGATTTCCAGTAAGAAGGGAAAGGGTAACCGCATCACAAAGTGCTACTTGAATATTTTTATTTGCTTTGCTTCTAAGGCCGTTCACCTGGAAGCTGTCAGCGAGCTTAGCACTAATGCCTTCATTTTAAGCCTCCGCCGGTTTGTAGGTCGGAGGTGTAGGCCACACACAATTTATTGCGACAATGGCACTAACTTTGTAGGGGCAAATAACGAGTTGGGTAGATTGTTGAAGTCCGCTCAAAATTCAGTTTATGAGTTTGGCAATGAGGAACACATTAATTTCTTATTTTCTCCTCCCTATTCGCCCACTTTCGGTGGAATCTGGGAAGCTGCTGTCAAATCAGCCAAATTCCACCTAAAGCGCATTATGGGCAATGCTAGTCTGACGTTTGAAGAGTTGAGCACTTTATTCACACAAATTGAGGCGATTCTTAATTCCAGACCTCTCACTCCTTCCTCGTCAGACCCAACTGATCTTTTTCCACTGACCCCAGGGCACTTTCTGGTGGGACGGCCCATGACCACGCTGCCGTCACCACCCATTTGTCTTAAAAACCCTGATAGGTATCAGAGGATTGAGCAGCTTCGACAGCACTTCTGGCAGAGATGGCAGAACGAGTACCTAGCAGAGTTGCAGCAACGTACGAAGTGGCGCCAGAGGCAGAAGGAGATCAAGATTGGAGACTTGGTGGTGTTCAAGGAGGAGAATACCCCACCACTTAAATGGAGGCTTGGGAGAGTCCTTCAGCTATATCCTGGGGCCGATGGAGTCTGCAGGGTTGCGGACTTTACGACACAAAAGGGTGTGAGCAGGAGAGCACTCAACCGAGTATGCCCTTTACCCTGCAACCAAGAGCTTGAAAGCAGCAGCTTTCAAGGGGGGCAGGATGTTAACGCGGCCGCGAGTATACCAGACACGGAGGGGTGAGGGCGGAGGAGAATGACGTCACAAGCTCGGATCATCTCCGCGCGCGACACACCGCTTTCGACCACGGCATCATATACGCGCATACCTACATATACATACCTAAAAATTGTAACTAAAGTAATTAAAATCATAATAAGAAGCAGGAGTTTTCTTGAAGAGACGAAACCCCTCAGCTGAGCTGTTCATCAATAACAGCCCCGACAGTGACGTTATCTCTTGATAAAACTTTTAGCAAATGATAGGGGTGGTTATAATAGTTAAATGCGACATTCTATTGAAGAAAAATATCACTTGTATATTTTTCCTTGGATTTACAAGGGTCGCAAGAAAAACGCTGTGTAATACCTAAAGCAACCTCAAAATCCCCTATCTTTTTTTACTACTTGTAATACTCATTATAGTCATTATACTCTAAATGTCAACAAAAAAAAAACAGACTTTGGAGTTATAGAAGTTGCATTCTGTTTACGTATCGAACTAATACGTCAGTTTAAGGAGGCATTTTTGGTCTTATTTCGTCCAACTTTACCTCGCTTCGGGCGACTTCCAGTTGATTAGTGAACATGATTTATTAATATGTCATTATTTAATAATACGTCATTAGTTCGAGCGTTGTCTTTGTCTGAGTATTTTTAAGCGTGTTCAAAAAAGTTACCACAATCGGCATGGGTACAAAGCCATCAAAATATTCGACACTCCAGTGGATACCAAATTTAATGTGATGTCACGTTTTCTAATGAAAACGATGTTTGTATGAAGAGTCGAGCAATCTGGCGACCCTTAAGCATATTTATCTTACATTCTAGTTAACAATTTCTCTGACAGAGGCATTTTCCATTATCATCATCATTATCATATCCGTCGAAAGATATCCACTGCTGGACATAGCCCTCCCCTAAAGAGCGTCACAATTATCGGTTCAACTCCACCACCGCATCCAGCAGACTGTCTCGACCTTTATCATAACAATCTTGTGCTCCCTGTGAAGCCCTCCCCTAAAGAGCGTCACAATTATCGGTTCAACTCCACCACCGCATCCAGCAGACTGTCTCGACCTTTATCATAACAATCTTGTGCTCCCTGTGAAAGCTGTGTCGATTGACATACATGATCATATTTCTGTACTGCAGTAAAATTGTAATGTATTTCAGGTTTTCGGAATGGATGTGTTCATCCAAACAAGGCTGGGAATCAACAAAATAAAGATGAAATGTGGTCAGAAAAAATTATAGTTCCACCTTTCAGATTAAAAACGGGAAGATAATATATTACCACTTTTAAAATAAGTTAAATGAAGAATGTTATTTCAATTAATGCACATTATTAAAATGATTGTGGATACTTTTTGTTTCTTTTATTTTATTCATTCACAAAAGTTGAGTTGGGATGATAAGCAGGCCAGCGGCCGAGTACCTGCCAGAAAAAAAATATTGAAACCTACAGTATACAACTAATGATATCATAGATTCAAGAAACAACAAGTTTGTTGCATGTAGTTGGTGTACAATATCTGTAGATGAGGTTTTTTTTATAGCAGTGCATATTACCCTGTAGTGTGCTCGTCCCAACAGACCTTAAATTATTGTTGCAGTATTCAAAGGAGGTTATCCACTTAACATATATCATTATCCAATTTAACCAAATTAATTTGGTGCCAGACATAGGTATACAGAGTATGAAACATATGTGAAATATACCTTGGACATAAATATAAATTCATCAGTTAGCCTGTGCCTAATCTGCATAGTCACTTTAATTACCTGTCATCAAATAGGATAGCTGCCAGTATAGGTATTCAAGTATATCATAATAAAGGAATAAAGTTACATTTCAATCAAATCTTGTATATTACTCATAGTGCCTAGACTAGCATTGGCATTGTCTTTCCCATTGAGGAAAGATGCTGCACATTCTGCTGTAATCAATGAGATGTAGGTATATTAATTATTCGACCGCAGGCGCTGTAAGTTTAGGATATTGTTTTGGAATATTTGTCAAATCATAAACACTGTAATGTGAGTATATGGCAAAACTATCAGTTTCATACCCTTTCTGGTTGTGCCTACACTCACATAACACTCATTCATATAATCTCAAAGTTAAAGTTATTTATTTCTTTAAATATTCTTCAATTTAGAAATTACATGCAACTATATTATATATGTAACTTTATTTTTGAACATTTGTGATGTTTTTGATCTTGCTGTACATTAAGTATATCCTTCTTTCTTTGGTAATAGATCTGGAAAGAATATAAATTGAAGTAATCAGTAGCTGAAAGACACAATAGGTAACACAAATTAGATAAATGCTGGTGGGGCCGCAGGGAAAGCTACTAACATTATATTTATAGGTACTAACATTATAAAGCAGAAAAGTGTGTGGAATTGTAAATTTGTATGTAGGAGGTAATCTCCGGAACTGCGGGTCCGATTTCAACAATTCCTTCACCAGAATGTAGAACGCACCCTCAGGATGGATATATTATAGATTGCGACTCCGCTTGGGGATTTTATAGAATACTTATTCAATCAATCAATTTTGACAGTGTCTAAGTCACCGAATTAAAAAACAGATAACTAATGACATCTTGGTTTACAGAATGAAAAGCAGTCACAGTTTAGATGAACACAGAGTATACATAGGAACATACACAATTTACACACTGGTATTTTATCCTGCAAATGTGCAATCTATTACTTGTTATAGGTACCTTCTCTTCGAAATGCAAGTAGAAATATTTTCCATACTTACAATGTATCCAAATAGCAGCCACTTCTTGTAGGTGTTATTGAATCACTGTAACTTATAGTTAACACTATTATCACTAGAAAATCGAATGTTCACTCGTAATTTTGATAGAGATACGAGTATGATACAACCATCAAAATATGCCAAATATGGCGGAATTTGTGCGATTCATTTGTATTTTTAAATGCAATATACGCGACAGTCAGAATTTTGCGGATAGATGTTGTCAATTCAAAACCCTTATTTTTAAAGCTTCTTTAAATTGAGATAGGTCTCGATCGGATCTACGGTACCTCTTGACAGAATAATTTGTTATCACGCACCAATTTCCAAGTGAAATAGTTTACTACTGTAGAAACGGTATTCATCGATTCGAAATGTCAAATTTGTGACTCACGCTACCGTTTGGTAATACGATTCGAAAGTTAAATTACGCATCGAAAACTAAACGCTAACGACTAACGTTTTGTAGTTGTTTTCGGAGTATATCGGCACCGTGAGTACGACGAATTTGACAGCTCGAACTTGCGAGAATCGAATTCTATTCGAAGTGCGTTAGCTCGATCTCGACGGAAGTTAGCTATTATGTGTTTACGTGAGGCAGTCATGGTAACCGTACTGTGATCTTTCCATATAAAAATTGACGTTTTAATTGTTTGATTACTAATTAGAATCAGCAAATAATCTAGCGTTTGATTATTAGTTACTGTTATAGTAACGTCCTCTAAAATTACCCTTATCTAGGTACCTACTTTTGAAAAATAAAATATCTAGATAGTACCGTAAGACCTATAAACAAGTCGTGGTTTATTCGAATAATTCAAATTCCTTATTTAACGATAGACATATAATAGGTACCTAAGTATGTATATTTGTAAAAGTTGTAAAGAAATCTTGCAACATCTATATTAACGGCTGCAACTACATTTATATAACAATAAAATTGGGTTCTCTTATTTGTCTTCGTATTGAGCTCCCCAGAGAGAGTACCTACTTTATTTATTGCAGCTTAAGAGTATGGAGGGCTCTCTCGAATATTACGACTATGAGAGGATTTAGTAATTTTATTATTCATAGGCTTGGTAGGTTTAAAGAGTAGGTATATAGGGTACATATTTGGGTATAAAGAGTTAAGTAAATCTGTAATGCTGTGTAAATATATTTAAGTATATATATAAATAAATAAAAAAAGGGTGGGATGCTAATCAAACATTTTGATCGATTGCTTAAAGAAAACTGTTTTATATCAGGCTTATCGTGATAGGAAGCTAGTTATTAGCACAGAATAATATAATAGTACCTAGGTACTTTTCATATGAAAAATGACTATTAGGTATGCGTTTATACTTGTTAGGTAGTATAGTTTAGGGAGGTGAGCACAGTGAAGTGAATATCTTCTTGCTCATATTTAGAGCAGCCCAATGAGAAATACTTATCTACCTATCTCCGCCTTACAGAAGACCGCGACCATATTAACACCACACCACTAGGTACTTGCTCTGTTGGTATACTGCTGTGTTCCTAATAGAGAGCTAGAGAGTAAGTAAGTAGGTATACCATGATGTAGGAAATATCAACAACGAGGCGCTAAGCACAGGAAATTTGCCTTTTTTGCAAGCTTTAGCTTGCGAATGTTTTTTCTGCTAACAATATAGTTCAAACGCACATTGTTTATATTATGTGGCGTGTTATACCAGATTTTATGCGACTTTTAAATACTTCCCACTTTCCATTCGATGGAATTTAGTTTGGTAATTTTATTTTATTATGGTCAGTTCTGGACTTCAGGACATTTTGCTGGTGGTAGTAAGTATACAATGTTGTGTTCCTGGTAGAGAGCTAGAGAGTAAGTATACCATCTTGTGTTCCTGGTTGTGTTGTCTAGCTCTCTATAGCTAGAGAGTAAGGTAACTATGTTCACCTCTCGCTGTCGTCACAAGTAATCCTCAAGTCACTTAAGGGCCGGCAGGGAGCTTGTGACTCCTTTCCGAAAGCGTCCACAGGCTACGGTGTGTGCTTGTAATCAGACAGGCCGTATGCTTGTTTGCCAAAAATGTTAATAAGTGGACTGTAGGTAATTTAAACGAAAACGAGATCTAGACTAGGTTTCACCACCGACAACGATATGGAGCCTTGAGGTCACTAAGAGGACACTCACCTTTACCAGGAGCCGCTGGGACGCTCCTCCGTCAGGTGCAGGACCCCGAGACTTGGCTTGAACTGTACAGACTCACCCGATCCCAAGGTTACCTGGCACCTGAGTCTACCCGGCTGATGAGGTGTCCTTTGCTTCCCCAAGGCACTTGCGGATTCAAAACTGCTCTAAATAATAGCTCACACTAACTATTGTGACTATTTGTGTGGAACTCAATTTTGTAGAACCGTACTTCGAAACGACAATGACCAAAGAAAAAAAAATTCATATCAGCCGTCGTCGTAGACGTCGGCGACGATGTAAGACGTCCACTGCTGGACATAGGGTACCCCAGTGCCACAATGACCGGTCCTGCGCCACCCGCATCCAGCGGACACTCGCGACCTTTACTAGGTCATCAGTCCACCTGGTGGGGTTAGGACGAGTACCCACGCTGCGCTTGCCGGTACGTGATCACCACTCGAGAACGTAATAATAATATTATAAACAAGTCTGTGCCGTGCCGATGTAGTACAGTTTCTCTTAATCGTACATAAAAACTACTGAACGAGTTTTGACGAACCGTCAGTAATGTTGCTTACACATTAGAATAGGCTACATAAATACGCGTACGGATTCGTGGGCAGCAGCTAGTATATGTATATATTTATATTTATAAGCTTGTTTTCCACGTTCGTTATCCCCTAAAATGATTTACCTATATAGATTTATTTCCTGTACCTACACTGGGACGCGGACGTCTATAATTGAACGTCCTTTCTTGTCAAAGGCAGAATTTTCCAAATTTCAAGGCATAGTGGGCGATCTTTTCCGTTTTCCCTGACCTCTTCCGCAGTTTAGGCCCTTTGCCGTGACTCGGAGCGTGCATAGTTATCATAACTGGAAATTGCTTTCTTTTTGTTTCCGGTAGGTAATTGTATTATGATTATTATTTAAGAGGATAGTAAAGGGGTCGTCCTGCCTATACAACACTATCTGTAGCACTAGTCTGAGTTTACAGTGAGTCGAGATACGCTATCGAGTATCGAGGAAAGTTAAAGATTTGTATGAAAACTCTATACACCGCCCCTGGCGGTCACTAACAGAACTAAAAATCTAATTGGTACCCCGAGTCCCTTATCAGTTAACTCGATTGTTCGTATAGTTTAATAGATTTTTCAATATTCGGCCTTATATTACAAGCATTTATCGTTTTAATTTAAATGCGTTCTATGCGCGTAAAATCTAGCGTTTGTCGGTTATGACATTACAGAATACGCGCATGGCCAACGTCGAAAAATTCCCCAACGCCAAAGTTTAAAGACTAAAGGAATCTATACCAAGTATAACTTTAACAGTGTGCGCCGATTCTCCAGTGTCTCTCGACCCAATATGGCGGAACGTGTGCCAATTATTTGCATTTTTAAATACAATATACGCGACAATCCGAATTTGGCGGATATATGTTGTCAATTCAAAACCCTTATTTTTAAAAGTTCTTTAATTTGAGATAGGTATCGATCGGACCTACGGTAAATCTTGACGGAATAATACGTTATCACGCACCATTTTGCAAGTTATATAGTAAACTACAGACGCTACGGTATTTTTCGATTCGAAATGTCAAATTTGTGTCTCATAGTACAAATTGGTAACTAGACGCTAGCGAGTAACGTTTTGTAGTTGTTTTCGGAGTATATCGGCCATGGACATAATACCTAACCTGGACTGAGTACTGCGATAAAAAAAAGTGTTACCGACAGAGAAGCCGTACTAGTGAATTGCATCTCGTTTTAATTAGGGTGACCAAGTACATATGCGGATATCAGGATTTAAAAAACCGGCCAAGTGCGTGTCGGACCACGCAAAACGAAGGGTTCCGTGCCTATTAAAAAGGTCGTATCGTCACAGAAATCTTACGGCGCTTACGTCCTTTTCTTTAAGGAAGCCAGTTTTTCAGCAATATCTCGAAAACCTTTGAACCGATCTTGTTCAAAACAATTTTCGCTGAAAGAATTTAATAAGCCCTACGTCCATGATTTTTTTCATATTTTTACAATGCACGGTTCAAAAATTAGAGGGAGGGGGGACAGAATTTTAGTGACTTTCGGGACGATTATCTCCGACTCTATTCACTTAATCAAAAAAATTGCTGAAAAACCTTATATTTATTTTGAAAAGCCTATCGATTGATGTGCCACACATGGGCTTACAATGAAAAAAATTTTTTTGGATTTCAGTTTTATGTATGGAGTGCACCCCTAAAAAAAATTATTTTAGTAATTTTAATTACAAAACTATGTAGCGGCTAACAAAATACACCTATCCTCAAAATTTTATTCAAATACACCTTATAGTTTTCGAGTAAAATGCCTGTGACCAGTGGCGTGCATAGGGTTTTTAGTTAGGGTAGGCAGTTTTTTTTCTGAGGAGACTTATGTGGGGACGAACAAGTTGTGTTTAGCAGTGCACGTCACCAAATTGTAGAAAAGAGAAATTATGCAGAATTAAATTGTTACTAAGTAAAGTACGAGTAATGTTAGAACTTACCAAGGCTATTTCGACTTTCGACAAATTCGCCCGTGTCATTCCATACATTTGGAGAAAATCCGAATAAAATGCACGGAAAACAAAATAATTTCTGTGTGTGTATGCAACCAGTCAACCAGCTAAAATTTTCGTAATACTTTACATGAAATTGACGAGTAATATTACCCCGAATTTGATCTAATTGCAACTGCGGCATACACCTACCTTTATTAACTACCTTTACCTTATTATTGAACGTTAATTTACTAAATTCGCCGAAAGTTAACTTCCGCAAACACACTAGGTCAATACACCGGTCACAGCTAAAACACATATTTAAGGTTTATTACACAAATATAGAACACGCCAATAAACAGAAACACACGGGAAATTCAATAGAAAACGTAAGAAAATCGCTCCGAACCAAACTATGTACCTATCGCAACTATTTATACAAGAATTTTTCTTTCACAATACAACTTAGTCGTAACAAAAAAATCACGTTAATGGCATAATGGCTTCCGAATCGAATAGCAAATTCAAAACAAATTTTCGTAAACAAAAACAAACAACCTTGACAAATTAGAACGCCCCACATTACGAGGAAAAATCACAGCAACTGGGACTTCTTTCATTTGCCGCATGAAACTTTGTTCTGCACGATCTTTTAATAAGGCGAATCTTGAAGTTGCAATGCGCTATGCGCTGATTGGCTGAAATGCGGGGGCAGGTCAGTGGTTGGTCACAATACTCTGAGGGGCTACCGCGAAACGAAAACGAACTTCGTTCGCGTATCTCCCTCTCTGTCGCACTTGCTAGTTCGAGCGACAGACGAACGAAGTACGTTTTCGTTTCGCGGTAGCCCCTCTGTCCGGCGGCCGGACTTGGAAGCATGTGTGCGTGTGATTTGCTTATATGTGTGTGCACTGAGCAAATCCGTACATAGTTCACGGACGATATTTACACAAGCGCACTGTGAGAGTGTGTGCCGTGGCTTAGGCAGCCTTGCCTGCTGCCTGCCTTGCGCTGAGCGAGCCGCAAATTTAAATTGCAGCGCGTCCCGTAATGTGAGTAAAGAAGTAGATTGTTTTAAAAACTATTATAGTATTATCATAGAGAAGAAAAATATATGTTGTGGAGTTATTTTGCAAGGTAGGCACTGCCTATGTGCCTATATGGTAAGCACGCCACTGCCTGTGACATACGGACAGACGGACAGACGGACAGACGGACATGACGAAACTATAAGGGTTCCGTTTTTGCCATTTTGGCTACGGAACCCTAAAAAATGTATAAATGTGTCAAATCATGTTTACTGAGTGAAGATAATGATGTTTAGTAAGAAATCAATTAAATGATCAAGAATAACCTCGTATAATTATGCTCCTACATATTTTTTCTTTTTTAAATTATTTTATTCCCTACAAATTTCATACTAACGGAGCATTTTTGACGTTTCATTAAAAGTTGCTGATTTGATTATCAGTAGAATACATACTTTTACCGACTTAGATAAATGAAAAACTGTTTAGCGTGGAAAATACAAATTATAATGGAATTCACAACTAGTCAACCAAACAATAAGCTCAAATTACACTTATCACCAATTTTAGGGCAATCGACCGATCAACCTAATCCGATCCGTGCGACGCCATCTTGCAGAGTCCCGGTTCCGGTTCTCCCCGCGTGGCCTCTGGCCATAGTTTGACACACGTAGTGTTGCCAGAGCGCGCCTTTCCGCTAACGCCTACTAGTCACGATCCCTTGCAGGACAGTATGGTTAATTTTTCTTTGGTCTCTTATACGGCCTCTCCTGACAGGCGGTGCGTCCTCGCCCGTCTCTTCTTCTACCAACTCATGGCCTGAAGGAAGTCTGCGCAGGTCTATGCAGACGTTTTGGAATAATCCGCAACTAGAACAAACAAATTGTTTACACGAGTAAATTATGCACAGGAACCATCATAGCTATGAATGATCCCTCATTGCACAACCACTTTTAATAAATCTCGGACCGACTGAACTATGTAAGTAGGTCAAGGAAATTCTAAGTTTCAATAACAGGAAGATAAATACTCAAAAGAAAATGAAAACGTCTGCGACTAGGCCAGACTAGAAATCAAAATACAGTTCCACTAAGGCAACCCTAGATAGCGTTAAAGCCTATCCCGCATATTGACTACATCAAACCACATTCAAATTGCATTTTATTAGACTTATGGTTGAAATTAATTTATGTGGCCTACTTTTTATAAATCGGTCATTGGAATTGCAATCTTCTACTTAAACGGTGCAGTTTCTTTTCAAATGTACTACTTTGATGCAATTCGGCTAACTCAATTTATCTCTAGTAATACGTATACACGCCAAGTAAATCACGTTATCATTAAGGAATGAAATGCTAGTTGAGATGATTTGAAAATGAAGTTACTTCCAGAGATGTAAATTACATCTTCATTTATACCTTACGGCACAACAGCTATAAGGTATGCATGAATTCATGCATGTTTAGTGCTTATTGTTCATCTTTTTACACAAGTAGCCTGTGGGTTCTCTATACCCAAAAATCATACAACACTCTGAAAGTACAGTACAACAACTCTTTCAGAATGTTGCTTGGGCTGCCAAGGTTTTACAGCGGCTCCTCGATGTTTACAGAGGCACACACAGATGGACCTGCAGCAATTATGCGCAAACGGTCGGTGTCTTTTCTTATTAGGACGAGGAGAAACCCAAACAGCATTTTGAAAATGATTACTGATCATGTTTGATGCCCCATATTGGCGCACATAGTTGAGCAAATTAAATCAAATTTAGTTTTGAAGTTCTAGCATAGTTTTTAAGTTTTGTTGTTTCCACTATATACTAACAAAAATGAGATCCTTATTATCTTTAACCTTTTCAACGCTCTGGCAAAAGAAAAGTTGTCAACCACACACCAAATCAACAAGATATTTAGTGCGGAGTTGAACCTTATGTCAATGCAAGAAGGTTGCTATCGCGCTGGACTCCTTGACGCATATATCAGTCGTTGGCGTTGAACCTACGGTGCGGATACCTGCGTCGTTGGCGTCGAAAAGATTAATAAAAGTTGAATTTGAATTTGAAATATGCACCTTACCAAGTATGCAATAAGACGAGACAAAACATATGATGCGAAATGTTGATTTTGTTCATACAATACCAATGCAATGTGGACATCATATACTCGCTGCAGCGCAAGCTGTGGCGCTTGCAGCGACACGCTGTGATACTGTAGTCGCAGCCACGCACGCTGTGGTGCTCGCAGCGACGCACGCTGTGATGCTCACACTCGTCTCTCGTCTCCGCCAGCGCTGCGATGTGACGCGCACTGAGGCACCCTTTGCCTGGTGTAAGACATCTGCTGTGGCGCGAGCAGTCTCGCTCGCTGTGAAGCTTGCTAGGGTCAAATCAGAAAAACTGTGAGGTCAGCTCACGGGAATGAGGTCAGAAAGTAGTAAGGTTAACGGGGTCGTAATACTCTGAGGTCAGCTCAGAAAGGATAAAGGTTAACGAGGTCAGCTCGTAATACTCTGAGGTTGGCTCAGAAAGTAGTAAGATTCACGAGGTCAGCTCGTAATACTCTGAGGTTAGCTCAGAAAGTAGTAAGGTTAACGAGGTCAGCTCGTAATACTCTGAGGTCAGCTCGGAAAGGAGTAAGGTTCACGAGGTTAGCTCGTAATACTCTGAGGTCAGCTCAGAAAGGAGTAGGGTTCACGAGGTTAGCTCGTAATACTCTGAAGTCAGCTCAGAAAGGAGTAGGGTTCACGAGGTTAGCTCGTAATACTCTGAGGTCAGCTCAGAAAGGAGTAGGGTTCACGAGGTTAGCTCGTAATACTCTGAGGTCAGCTCAGAAAGGAGTAGGGTTCACGAGGTTAGCTCGTAATACTCTGAGGTCAGCTCAGAAAGGAGTAGGGTTCACGAGGTTATCTCGTAACACTTGAGGCCAGCTCAGGAAATGGCAAGGTTCTGCTCGCAAAGAGCAGTAAGAGTCTGCATCGCTGTAAAAACAGAAAAACTGTGAGGTCACTATCAAAAAGACCATGTCAACCTGCTCAAACTAAAACGTTCACAAAAGCATAGTTAGATTGCTTGTTACACACATCACACATCTATCATCATTAAAGCCTTGTTGTAATTCTTCTCATCAAGTGAGTCAGTCAGTAACATTAGGTAAATGTACTTCAAAATTAATAACAATGAGAGGTATAGGACGTAGTGGGCTAGTAGTCTTATGATAAAGAGTACCACAACACTCATTACAACAATGAAAGTAGCATAGTAGAAATCGCTCATCAACCGCAGTCCAGAGCGTCTAAGGAAGTTGTGCATGCTTCCAGGTATTAGTCTCCTCTTCATATTACTGCAGTAGCAGCATCAGCAGTACTCAATGGTTGATTGTCTGGCTTTTCCATAGGGTCGCAGTTCATCGCGTCCCCATTTTACAGTAAATGGCAACTGCAAACTGCAAAAACAAAATCACATCCAATTATCACAAATACTTTGAATAATTAGTACTTGCAAATAATTTTGCCAACACAGCCATTACAACGCATCGTCATTGATTGGAGTAAAGTCGTTCCTCATTGGACTAGGTACACATTCAAAAACAGTTCACATATAAAACAGAGTGAACGTCACCAACAACAACAACAAAGGTGTACCGTACCTCCTGTGTGAATAATTTGTCATCTATGTACAAACCGTTCGGCTCTTACTGACACATTATTTAATCATTTTTAGCCCATACTATTTGATCTCGCTACAAACAATAACCACATTTACTCCTTGCTTCAATCGAGCAAAACAAAACCTTGCTTGAATGTGGAGTAGCTCTCTAGTAGTAGTACCTACACAGGCACTAATAGGTACGACCGACTTACGCATTCAAAGGGTTAAAAGTATTGCACCTCTTTCATACTAGCTCTTGTTAACATTACGGCAAAATGTTTAACCAGTCTGTCATCCAATGTTGTCGTAACACACCAAGTCATCTTAAAATCCAGCATGGGGCGTTGTATTTGCATATAAGTCAATATTGGTCCGCACCACCTGATGGACTAATCTTTCTGTAAACTTGGGACAACAAGTTAAGTCTGCAACTTTTACAATCATATAAACAGCACAAATGTGAAATTAATTTGTCAAAAAACTTAACCCTTTGGTAGTAACTTTTATTTACTGAAAAACATAACCCTCCTTCGGCAGTCGGGTATAAACAGACAACTTTTTCAGGTACTTGCTAAAGAAATAATGTTACTAAGAGATAAGAACAGTTTTAGGCTACTGCAACTAGAGTAAGCCTGATTCCCAAGTGCAGAAAAGTTTACCAACAAAGTAGTATATGATTCATACTACAAATTTCACATCATGATTTTATTAAGTGCATAACTGTCATGTACTCTTTTCATAATTGAATCAATTTCATGCCAAACTTTCATCACATAAGTAGCATTTACTTAGAAACTTTAAAAGCGGTATGTTACCATTCCTAAGTTCACTCATGTTGTGCTACTACACAACATGAGTGAACTTCCAAGTGATGTACAAGTTACAAGTTTGACTCAAATAATTATTTTAAAAACAAGTTCAAAATAATAGCAACTAAAGTCACTCAAAGCTTATCTTCAATTGATAGCGACAAAAATACAGTTACCAATTGTTAACTAACCGCTAACTTAATTTTAATAATTCTTTCTGCACTTTGAAACTTAATTCTTTGATACTGAAATCAGTGGTATACATGATGATGAATGTACCAGCATGTAAATACTAGGTGCTACTGTAGGCATTTATGTCATTTTGTATGCACTCTGGCAATTTTCATCTCAAATAGCATTGCTATCTCAGCAAGATGTGATGACACTAGGACTAGATCCACTAAGATACTAGGAAATTGCCTCTGATAACACAAATATGCAACACATCAATTGATTTAAAAGTTTGTTTAGTACCTGGTTGATCCCTAGGCAGGACTTATTTTTCAGGATGACTACTTGTCATGTGTATCTGCTGTACAGAAAAGGAAGTTGATTGGTTTTCTTGCTGTTCACTGTGCACTAGAACCATTGACTCAACTGCTACATGAGTACTTGACAACTCGAGCACACCCATGGAGTCTGGCACTGACTGTTGTAGGTGTAGGCAGCTACCGTTGCACCAGTAGTGACATGACATTTGGCGGCTAGCCTGTGGACACTTAATGGAAATCGCCTCGAAACCAAGATTGTGAGGAATGTGAACACAACAAGTTAGCTAAACACGCGGCAGGTATTAATGCCTTGTGGGCTAATGAATAACACATGTCTCACCAGAAACCGTCTCAATGCCGACCCTGTAGGTACATCTCCACTTGTCACTTTCGATCGAACACTGGAGCACCCATATCGCAACACTCGATGTAGGTACTGGCGTACGCGCGGTTCATTGAACTCCAGCGCAGTATTTGGTAGACTGTGTTCGACGCTTACGGCTGTAGGTACAGCACAACTGTAGGGTACAGCACAAGTCGGCTTGCTGAAACATCTGCGAACAATTAACAAAAATCGCCACGGAAAAGATTGCCCCTAGTTGAGATACATTTTGTTAATTATTATTATTATTCTTTAGTTGCCGACCGACAGTCGTGATGCTTTTCCGTTGTTATGAGTAGACTAGTGATTTCCACCATAGTGCCATTATAAGCACTTTAACGAAATAAAACCACGCTAAATTATCAAGATAGCAAAGCGTTTGGCGCGTGAATAATGGACTCGCTCGCCCAATGAATCCCAATACTGATTTTACCGACTTAGATAAATGAAAAACTGTTTAGCGTGGAAAATACAAATTATAATGGAATTCACAACTAGTCAACCAAACAATAAGCTCAAATTACACTTATCACCAATTTTAGGACAATCGACCGATCAACCTAATCCGATCCGTGCGACGCCATCTTGCAGAGTCCCGGTTCCGGTTCTCCCCGCGTGGCCTCTGGCCATAGTTTGACACACGTAGTGTTGCCAGAGCGCGCCTTTCCGCTAACGCCTACTAGTCACGATCCCTTGCAGGACAGTATGGTTAATTTTTCTTTGGTCTCTTATAATACCGTATTGCTAAATTAAATAAGAATATTTGTTATAGAAATATTTATTCATGACGCAAACGTTTTCTGTTTGAGTACTTATTAGTACTCTTAAGTACTCTTTATACTGGCACCACACTTGGGGTTGCGTGTTCGCGTTGCATCGTTGCCTCTCTTTCATTTGCCGTAGGAAGGAAAAGATGCAAAACCAACATTTGGGCGAATACCGCCAAGTGTGGTGCCATTGCATTAGGTATAAATGTATGCATTCGAGTATACATTTTTAAATGAAATAATTTCTAACAGAACTTTAAATATTGAGTATGTGTAGGTATTGTGTGTAACCATATAACATAAGTGCTCTGCCGACTTATCTACGAATTTGAATTCGTATACATACATACTCACACCGGCTTACATCATGGTCACCCTAATAAGTTTGGCACATGGTTTTATCGTAAAATAGACCAAAATGTTTCTTACCTGTGAAATGATATTCCACAATAAGTAAAGCTTTCGCTTTTACAGCCCTTTACACAACATATTTTCACCAACTTTACCTTATTTCATGCTTATTTATTAAAAGTCGACAACGCATCCAGAGCTCAATGACAGCATTTGACAAATAGATGTCAACGTTGGGGATACCTGTCAATATTTACAATTACCACAATATTTAATGCATTACCGTGTTTCATAATAAATAAATCAGTAAATAGTGTTGAAATCTTAAACATTTACAAATTAGGTAAAATGCAACGTCTCTTATATAAATGTGAGCTAGTAAGTATAAGCAGGGGCCCATTGCATAACAATTTACAACTTATAATACAAGCGGAAGTCTCTTTCTAATGCGAGGAGTTGAAAAGAGGTTTCCGCTTGTAATATAAGTTACAAGTAGTTATGCAACAGGCCCCAGGTAATTTTTTTCAGTAATCTTAAATACCACTATGTCATTATTATTTTTACATTGGCAACTTGTGCGAGTGGGACACAATCTTCTGGTTGGTTGCTCTCGCTCGGACTGCATTCTCTAGTCGTCTTGTATCGTAGAATTGTTAACTGTCTTGCTCGGTAATAAGGTTCAATTTTACTAATGAAACTTAGTACTCAGTCCAGGTTAGGTATTACGTTCATGATATCGGCACCATGAGTACGACGAATTTGACAGCTCGAACTTGCGAGAATCGAAATCTATTCGAAGCGCGTTAGCTCGATCGCGTCGGAAGTAAACTATTGTATGCTTTCGATGGCAACTCACGGTAAGCGTACTGCAAAATTTGCCAGGTTAACACAATTTATTCGAAAAAGCGACGTATCAAGCGGATTCTACTATAATATTATTACTACTCCCTACTTTGTATGTAGGTATTTAGTTAATTGACATATAAAATTGTTAATAAAGATAAATAAAAAACGTCATAGTTTTTGTGTTATTTGTTTCAATATCTAGTCGACTTTAATGTTTGAAAACGCTTTAGACAGCTAAAATAAATTGTAATGTGTAACGATTATATAAAATACTATTATCGTCACGTTTTACGGCGAAAATGTACTGAGACGTCACGTACATAGCGATAAAACGTATCATGCTAGCTGGGCAGTTATGTATGATCTAAGCTCGTCACAATAGGTATAGAGATCCAGCTATGTATAGTCAACAGCAAAAGTAGGTTATCATTTTTTCACCTTATCGCAATGGAATAAGGTACAAAAGTGATAACTTACTTTTGCTCTTGACTGTACTAGCAAAAACATCACATTCAGGTGCTTTTTTGTTTGGTCAGTCGTCAATAAATGCAGTCCCTCCTTCCCCACGGCACTACTAACCCGCACTACTGGTTGAAGCTCCGCGTCAGAAGCTCCGCTTAAGAACCAAGGTGTCCACCGCTGACCTCATCCCCGACGAAAGACCAACTCCATTAAAATCTATTTGTATGGGAAGTTTGACAGTTATCTATGACATGACAGCTTCCGGCGCCATACTCGCCATACTTATAAAGCCTGCATCACACTGGCGCGGCCTGCGGTGGCGGTCAATAGTAAACTTGTAATATAGCTGTCAAGTTTACTATTGATCGCCACCGCAGGCCGCGCCAGTGTGTTGCAGGCTTTAAGCCTCTCACAGGCTGGCGTGGCCTGGCCACGGCGGTCAATAGTAAACTTGTTATTAGCTGTCAAGTTTACTATTGAACGCCACCGCAGGCCGCGCCAGTGTGTTGCAGGCTTTAAGCCTCTCACAGGCTGGCGTGGCCTGGCCACGGCGGTCAATAGTAAACTTGTAATATAGCTGTCAAGTTTACTATTGATCGCCACCGCAGGCCGCGCCAGTGTGTTGCAGGCTTTAAGCCTCTCACAGGCTGGCGTGGCCTGGCCACGGCGGTCAATAGTAAACTTGTTATTAGCTGTCAAGTTTACTATTGATCGCCACCGCAGGCCGCGCCAGTGTGTTGCAGGCTTTAAGCCTCTCACAGGCTGGCGTGGCCTGGCCACGGCGGTCAATAGTAAACTTGTAATATAGCTGTCAAGTTTACTATTGATCGCCACCGCAGGCCGCGCCAGTGTGTTGCAGGCTTTAAGCCTCTCACAGGCTGGCGTGGCCTGGCCACGGCGGTCAATAGTAAACTTGTTATTAGCTGTCAAGTTTACTATTGATCGCCACCGCAGGCCGCGCCAGTGTGTTGCAGGCTTTAAGCCTCTCACAGGCTGGCGTGGCCTGGCCACGGCGGTCAATAGTAAACTTGTAATATAGCTGTCAAGTTTACTATTGATCGCCACCGCAGGCCGCGCCAGTGTGTTGCAGGCTTTAAGCCTCTCACAGGCTGGCGTGGCCTGGCCACGGCGGTCAATAGTAAACTTGTTATTAGCTGTCAAGTTTACTATTGATCGCCACCGCAGGCCGCGCCAGTGTGTTGCAGGCTTTAAGCCTCTCACAGGCTGGCGTGGCCTGGCCACGGCGGTCAATAGTAAACTTGTAATATAGCTGTCAAGTTTACTATTGATCGCCACCGCAGGCCGCGCCAGTGTGTTGCAGGCTTTAAGCCTCTCACAGACTGGCGTGGCCTGGCCTAAACGTAGTGGTTATATTCTCTTTGGCCACGGCGGTCAATAGTAAACTTGTCATTAATTGTCAAATTTACTATTGACCGCCATCGCAGGCCGCGCCAGTGTGATTCAGGCCTCTAGCGTAAACGTAGTGGTTATATTCTCTTTGGCCTCTAGTGGCAATTTGACCAAGCAGGAATAGAGTTTATTCCAAGGTCTAAGATTATCTTTATTCCAGTTAAGTATACTAGTTTTAATATAATCGTTGTGCCTGCAGCATGGAGCTCGGTTTGCCGAAAGCCGCAGCCATTTTTCACCAGATCACGGTTGCAGCGGCCACATTAATTTCAATACGCCGCTGACTTCCAGCGCGGCTCGCGCTCATCTCATCCGACTCGGATATTGGTGT
Source organism: Epinotia nisella (assembly GCA_932294315.1). Taxonomy (NCBI): domain Eukaryota; kingdom Metazoa; phylum Arthropoda; class Insecta; order Lepidoptera; family Tortricidae; genus Epinotia; species Epinotia nisella. The sequence continues at coordinate 16,354,928 of OW028677.1, read as the reverse complement.
TCGGGGATTATCTGCATTACTCGTGTAAGTTTTAAAAGTAATATTGTGCCTGCAATTGTATACTCCCATGCCTTGACAACAATGTATGTACCTACTATTGAATGTGTTGGTGTTGGTAATTACCTAGAACGGTTCGGACGAACGGAATGTGTTCGAATACGTATCCAAACTAACCAAAGGACATATACACTTCATATGATAAGTATAATATTTATAAGTAACCCTCATAAGTCATATCATAAGTCAAAAATGCGTTCCGCAGTTCAACCTTAGCTCGATGATCCTTGTTGATTACGATAGTCGCCAACATCTCAAGGTCGCCTCAATCTAATCATATATGAATATCAGCGTGATGAGCTCGCATATACCTAGACCTATATATAGCTAGACGCTGTCGTGAAGGCAGCGTATTGACGAATACGATTGATATTTATAAAAGCGTCGAAGTCCACCACTCTGTCTAGGCCTGTCCTGTCTGCTTTATTAAACAATAAAAAGTCAAAAATGCCTTTCGGATTCGGACCCAGCTTGATGACATGCCCATTGTCTTTACGATAGTCGCTGAGATCTCTGGACTATTTGTTATTGGTTAGTTTCACCGTGAAAGTGCTGGATTGATTCTTACAGAGATTGATGCGAGCCATATCTCCTCGACACGTGCTCAGCACGGCGACACGTCGCTCACTTCTCGCTGTACGTACACTGCCAACTATCTGTCACATATAAATGTCTACCAGACTATAGGTATCATCCATTCGTCTGGTGGATAGTAAACCCATTCAAGGCCAGTGACTCACATATGAAACAGGCCTCTACGACTGATTTCCGCTAGAAAAATTCTGCTACGCGCTACGGCGTAGAACAGGTAGCCCCGAATAGGTAATTTTTAGGGTTTCGTACCCAAAGGGTAAAACGGGACCCTATTACTAAGACTGTATCTCGTGAAGTGTGATAGTTAGACAGTTGAATTTTTTACAGAAAGTATATTTCTGTTGCCGCTATAAGAACACATACTAAAAACAGAATAAAATAAATATTTAAGGGGGCTCCCATACAAAAAACGTGATTTTTTTCCGTTTTTATAATAGTACGGAACACTTCGTGCGCTAGTCCGACTCGGACTTGGCCGGTTTTTTTACTTTTACCTTTTTACATCACAAAATTTCGAAACTTGAAATATTTTTTTTAGGTTTACTTAACACACGGTGGAATAATTGGAATTGAGAAACTTTTTCTTTGCTAGGTGATTTAGAATAGTATTTTATGCAACAGTTATATAATATGGGTTCTTAAAATTCGAGAGTCGCTGTAACAAAACGAGCTTTAGCGAGTTTTGTTAATAAAGACTCGAGAATTTTAAGACCTAATTATATAACGTTGCATACAGTACTTTTTCTACGACAGCTAGAACCAACTTATACTTTTAGTTATAAATAAATAAAAATAGAGACATGTAAAAACAAACATTTTATTTATGGTAATGAATATGAAGGCTTTGAATGGTGTTTTTTGTTATGATTATTGGCGCGTTGTTTTGTTTTAGAAAGAAAAGAAAGAAAGAAAAAAACATTTATTCGTGACAAAACACATAAAAACAAACTGTATAGACACAATACACACAAACACATTTGCCACGAAATGGTCACAACTCTCTTTTAAGATCTGATATTTATTTCATTTTGTAGAAAGTCCGGAGCGGTTGGCATTGGAGATGGATCAAATTCAGTTACAACCTCAAAAGTTAAATAAATTGCGTTACCAATGAACCTAACTGACAATTTTTTGAAAATAATTAAATTCCCGCGCTTTATGTTTTTTTATTACCATAGACAACAATACTGTTTAAGTAGATGTATTTTTCAAACATAAATCTTTTGGAAAAATAATATTCTTATTTCATATCTGTAATTTACGTAATAATAAACGAGTCTTTATTGTAAATATGGCAGTTACAGTAATAATAAGTTAATTTACATAAACTTTTGTCATGGATGCGGTCAAGGAAACATAAATTTAAATAAAACATTTTCGCGCTGGCACATGGTCTGTAGGCGCTGGCCACTTTAACGCAAATTAAAAAAAATACCAGTTGGCTTATAATTTATTATAATATCCGTCGGAGCATTATAATGTAATTCATAGATCATAGATTTAAGTGGAATCACGAAAAGTGTATATTTTTAATATTGATGTTAGCCTTTTAATTGTCAAATTACAGTGCTGGAGTAGAAAAAAGTTTTAAGAAGAGTTAATTCCTGGAAATAACGTATTAAATATTAAAGAATATTATATACTCGTATGATGCCGAATAGAACAATGGGGTAGTTTCCTCATGTTAAAATTGATAACGTATCTAGTGTTGCTAAATGGACAGTAAAGTATAAATTACGAAATATCATTTAAATCATAATAAAAAGATGCCAAACCTTGCAAGGGCCGAGGGCTATGTTAGGAGTTTCTCTGCGTGATCGAAACAGAAATGAGGCTATCCGCAGCAGAACCAATAGATAACCGATATAGCGTGGCAGTGGGCGGGGCACATTGCACTTAAAACCGATGGCCATTGGGGCGGAAAGGTTCTCGAGTGGCGACCACGTTACCGGAAGGCGCGGCGTGGGTCCCCACAAGGTGGACTGATGACCTGGTCGCGGCAGTCCGCTGGATGTGGGTGGCGCAGGACCGGTCAATTTGGCACTCTCTAGGGGAGGCCTATGTCCAGCAGTGGACGTCTTTCGGCTGATATGATGATGATGATGACGAAACCTTGCAAAACCTTGAAAGTTTAGAAAAATAAGCATTTTTTTATATTGTCCAAAAGTAAATTTAAAGGAGGCCTATGTCCAGCAGTGGACGTCTTTCGGCTGATATGATGATGATGATGAAATTTAAAGCTACCAATAGAATTCTTACGCTTATATAGAAACAAAATTGTAGCACTACTATGGACCTAAAGGCAGTATTTCGCGACCGAAACAGCAATTTACTTGACTTTCCATACAACGATTAGTACAAATAGCAAACTGTGACGTCATACTTCAATGCCAATTAGTATGAAACGTTTCTGCTGCCGCCAGCGAGGTCCATTTTTAACAATTTTTTTTTGGTATTTATGTTTTTTAATTGTAGTTGCTCCTATAAAAACATTTGTTCCTCTCCAAAAACTGGTTTGAATGGCATCGTAAAAAAAAATCTTAGGACGCAAGCCTATTGACCGTTTCTACCAGACCTTCTCTAAAAATCTATGCACCGAGCTTCTGAAATAACCTGTAAGAGTATGCACATTACGTAAGAGTCAGGAAACAATTTTTATTTTATAGAAGGTGTAGCAGAGTTAGTTGAAAATGCGGCGTTGTATTTAGTCAGTCCTGAAATATTTTAAGAACGAGTTACGGGCGGGGGGGTTAGGAATTTTGATTTTATACATTGAACAAATCGAACGTGCCATGAATATTATTGTCAGATTGTGAAATAAAATTTAGGAACGTTCTACATGGATCGCATAGAGAAATGCGAAGTTTATGTCTTTTTACCAGGTAAACAATAAACATACGTCAACATTATATTCCAAACATACATTAATATTTGATGATACAAAGAGTTTCATAATTGGAAAAAATGTACCTAATTGTAAAGGTTAGTGTACTGAAAAGTGTAATTGGTTTAGGGCGGCGGGTGGCGGTCGGCACGCGGCCCGGCGCGCCGGGCGGGCGCGGGCGAGGGAGCGGGCGCACTCTCCAGGCACGTCTCTGCAGATGGCGGGCTGCGGGAGCACGCAAGAAAACATCGAGACAAATGCGTGACGCAGCGCGCAGGACCAGCCCCCCCGCCCCGCTCGGTGCGTGTCATCTCCCCTGCGGTGCCTTATCCTCACAAAACACATCGATACCGCGGCGTCGTGCGTGAGCCCACGGAATCGAGCCTCGAGGATCGCGTGTGGTGGTGCTCGGCGGCCGTGGTGGCCGGTGGTGCGTGGTGTCTGTGCGTGGTGTCGGCGTGTCAGCGTGCGCGCGCGGGGGTAACGCGCGGCCCGGGCGGCAGTCGCTCGAAGGCAGGCGGGCGGCGCGCGTCGCCCCGCGCTCTAGTGCACCCTGCGGAACTGCGATCGCGATCAGGTACGCGTCGCCGCGGCCACCGCTCGCCGCACACGTGCCCCCGGCTGCATGTTGCGCCCCTCCCGCCGCGCTCCCGACGTTAACACCTTTCCTTCGACCATTATTAATAAATAATTCTCGTTTCATCTTATCGCGAACGCCGAGCTGAAGTTAATTGAGCAAAATTGGTGAGAGAATTTAAATATATTATTTGCAATTTTCTTCAATTTTTAAAACGCGAGACATGCATCAGCGTTTTTCGCAATAAAATTGAGGATGACGATTTGCAAATATACACATTTCAATCGCAAATTGTAGAATAACGGTAATTATTTTCATTCCATTTGGTAAATCACTTCTAGCGTAGATTATTGTAATAATATTATTTTCATTCGTTTTCCTAATGCTGGAAAATGTGCTGAGTTTTATCTTATCGAAAATGTGATGAGTTAGAAAGAACTATAGCACTGGCCTGTTGCCAAATGTCGATCACGACGCATCTTCCAGAGGAAAAAGAAATATCAAAGTTTTACTTCAGCATTTAATAGGTGTCGCTTCTACCAACCTACTCTGTAGGTACGTAGAGATGTTATCAGGGAGGGTATAGAGAATGTGTGTGCGGATAAACCCGTATTTCTTCATTTGGAGAGTCGTGACGATGTTGTTGTCGCGATTCTTTTAAATTAATGCCGTTTCAGCCCCGAACGCGACGGACAAACAGAAAAATACAGAAAATGCTCTCAATAATGCGATTCAGGTTATACTTGTACCTTGATTCGTAATAAATGTCAACAACACCCATTAATAAATATTTATTCTATTGAAAAATAGTAACGAACATCGGTGGATTAAAGATAGTTACGATTATGACGAGAGGTAACGCTGGATTTGACTAAACAGGAATAATTTTATTTATTCAATAAATTACACAGCTTTACACTGACTAATGATTTAATATAAGGCTAAACGTAAAAAATGTCAATTTTGGAAGAAATCTTATTCTTATTTGACCGAATTGACACTAAAACTGACGTAGAATATAATTTGCAAATATTTAAATGTAATTCTATAATTAATATAATTATAAAGCATTTGTACTTTTCTATGTAGTTACTATTTTCAGGTAGTTAGTAGGTAGTAAGTAGTCAGGTAGTAGGTAGTTAGTTCACGGTAATTACTACATACTGTAACTCGTGTTGTAATTCTACTTACGGTACATCTGTCTTTATTTATTGAAAGATACTTAAGGCTGGCTGTTGAATCACTTGGTGTGAAGACGTGGTCATCACGTGTGACAGGGGCGGGCCGGGAGGCGCAATAAAGAGTTTAGTGTAGCAGGAACGAGCCATCGAGATGTAACTGTACCGGCCGCTCGCAGGACCCCTAATATTTGATCGGGGTCAACCGACCCGCTTAGGCTCTCAGCCACGGTGCGTCGATCAATGTTTTCGGGAGATGTTTGGAATCCAATAAACGCTTAATTACATTATAAGGCAGGGGTGGAGTGAAAACTTCTCAGCGTTTACTCTCGCAATTTGAACATGCTTTTATTGATGTATTCAAAAAACTTGGCGTCTCAAGCATCAGTTTTATCAGTGCAACCGTAGTAGCTTCCTCTCACCCCAGTTTTATCTCATCCACTTTTATGTCTTTCGTAACCTTTAGTTTGGAATGTACACCGGATTCCTATTGGAATTTTATCCAGCGAACCGGATAAAACTTAAAATGGTGCTATCTGTAGTATGACCATTAGAAGGCGAGTCCTTTCTCGATCTAATTGTAACATTTATTAATTTTCACTCAACCATTAACCGAAAACGTTCGAGTAAGAACGGCAAATTGCTATTTCAGTTTGAGTGTTGCTGACGTTTGGGGCAATTTGTGAGTTATCCCCAAGAGGTGCAATTTCCTCTTCCGTCTAATTGCTCCCGAGCTTGCTACTGCTACAAAGCTAGTTAGGAAACTGCCATCGTCCCACTCGTGCTGCCGAACTCTCGCCGGGTCCAATCAATTATTTCGCAGCCTACGACTGATGCTGAGATAAGCACTTTCGTGATAAAAAGGATCTCGCTAGTTGAACCGCAATTCCTGCTACTCCCGTTTGAGTTGACCTAAGCCGCGGCGCGATAATTAAATAAATATGCGCACTGTGGTGTCATCCATCATTCCGGGGTTGATCCTCTTTTAAATTTATGAGTGGGTGTGTTCGTGCATACATTTTCATATATTTATCAACGGTTTCTGAAACGGAATAGATAAGTAAGGACAGTTTAATTCCAGCCGGTTAAAAAGTGCTGCCAGTTCGGAATGACTAGTTTCTGCTACATTGCGATAGTAGATTTTTGCGCAGAGTCGCGGCCCGTTTAAAATATTTCACATTTTGCCCCTGTTTATCTTTCTTTTCTATCGCTAGAATTTATTGCTTGGTTATACAACTTTGGAACATGCTTGAATGCAAGTTTGTGCTTAATGTAATTTGAAAAAAAAAACAGCACTTTAGCTGTAGTACTTTCTATGATTTGTTCTTTTTACTCCTTCTGTCGGATTATTTAATATTGATAATGCATTTATAACCTACAACCCTGTTTACCTAAACGCACACATTTGGGGAAATCCCTTATATAAAATGTTATTAAGTAGGTACTTTGCAAATAACTATTAATACTTTCGGATTTATCTTGTTTTTTTGTGATCGTGATCAAATTAGTATTTCTGTTTTTTTGAACATCATTAAGGTGGTATGGATCCATATGTTTTGAGCCAAAGCAGAACTTCAGTAGGTGTGTATGGCGAGCGGTTGATTATTCATTCACGGCGCTTCAGCAGCGTCCGATTGTCATGCGGAATTTTAAACGAAGCTTTGTATGCCGTTTTTGCACATAAATCAATTTAAGCCCAACAGGGTTTTTCATACCAGCATAATTCGATCTGGGCACTAGGCAATAAATACAAATCGTTTACTAACTGCCTATACTATAAGTAAAAACGTTGTTTATTGGCAGTTTGCGGCAGCAGTTAGTTTAGTAGGAATGCGTTAGTTTATTCTGAGCGTTAATTATTGCTAGTTTTTGTAGGTATGCAAACATACCGAGCCTCAACAAATCCACTGGCGTAACAAGTAGAGGTTTTTTTTGATTAAGTGGATAGAGTCGGAGATAATCGCCCCGAAAGTCTCTAAAATTCTGTCCCCCCCTCTAATTTTTGAACGGTGTATTTAAAAAATATGAAAAAAATTATGGACATAGAACTTGTTAAATTCTTTCACCAAAAATAGTTTTTGAGATATAGCTGAAAAAACTGCTTTCCTTAAAGAAAAGGACGTTAAGTGCCGTAAGATTTCTGTGACGATACGACCTTTTTAATAGGCACGGAACCCTTCGTTTTGCGTGGTCCGACATGCACTTGGCCGGTTTTTTATTCTTCGTAGAAAACCGAATAAAATCAGTTTTCTAAGGAGTAGGTACCTACGGAGTTTTCTAGGAATTTTTTTTTCTTCGTACATTACTAATTATCAAATTATTTATCCTCATAGATAATATTGATTATCTATGAGGAACAAGGGGTTATGTCTGACCAAATATCAGTGAATTTATAAAACAATTAAATAGTTAGAAACGGACAATGAACCTCCTCCTTTTTTGAAGTTTGTTTAATTTTCCTAGCTTAATAGTACCTATAAAATATGGAAGCAAGTCGGAGAAAGCAACAATTTAGATAAAATTTCATCAAAACAAAACCAACTACCTATATACTCGTATATGTTAATTTATTATTACAGCCAGCAAGCAGAAGTAGCTACGTGGGCCTAGTGCTCAAAATTAATATACACACGGAGTCACGGACGGTAAAGGGCTTCCGGCTTGTACCTACTTCTGCTTTAGTTGATGTTTATCACAGGTAGAAATGGTCTAGGTAGTCTAGGCATTTAGGTACAATCATACTGAGTAAATGACGATCTAATAAGCTGATTATGACGCCCCGGGCTTCTGAAACCTTATGTTCGTGATAAACAATTTGTAAGTAGGTAGTAGTTAAGATTGTTCACCCTATTTGGTATGTATTTTAATAGATAAACCAACCATACTAATATTATAAATGCGAAAGTGTGTCTGTCTGTCTGTCTGTTACCTCTTCACGCTTAAATCGCTGAACCGATTTAGATGAAATTTAGTACATGGATAGTTTGAGTCCCGGGGAAGGACATAGGATAGTTTTTATCCCGGAAATTATCCCCTAAGGGCGTGAAAAGTTTGTATGAAGCTACGATATAAACGAATTCAACGCGGATGGAGTCGCGGGCATTTTATTTTTGAGGAAAAGGCGACGTACGTGATAAACTTTGGGTATCTAAGTATCAGTATATTATCTGTACTGTTTCTATGATAGATAGTCTATAGTTTTAATAGCTGACAAAATTGAAAGTGCAAGAGTTTAGAGCTCAATTAAAAGTTAAATGTTTAGGCGATGGCACTGATTAATACGAGTACTCTACCAAAACCTAATAAAAATTTAATCGACTCTCAATCAAGTTCGTGCACTTTTATTCTACTATACATACCGGCCATGTTCGCATGTAACATTATGTGTTCACTAATTGCCCTACCTTCATTTTGATGACTATAGGAAGGAAGCCGGCGGTATCTACGCGGTCCGAGTATGACCCAGTTTTACGGCGACTAATATTCAAATAGATAAATCAAGTGCCTACTCCTGCCAGCTTCTTGCACGGCAAGATTGATGGTGGAATTTTAGCAAAATTCTTTGATCCCTATCTTCGTTTATTACACAAAAAGTTCTATTGTGATTCTGAATGATTCAGAGCATCGTTACAATAATATATTTCCGCTGAAAACTAACTCAGTCACGTCCGCGGCCCATATCACTGCTCGGTTGAGGGCAAACAATAGATAGTAGCTGGAATAGCTTCTTGTCGATAGTCTGTCCGAATGGAATTGATGAACACAACTCATCGAGAGGTACTTGTCTCTCGTACAAACTTAGATACGTCTTAGTATCTTGGATAGTTTTTGTGTTAAAGTTGTTGTTACATTAAATTAATATGTAAGTATCCAAACAGTTCAGTATCGGAAAGGCTGACAAATTCCGGGACAGGTAAATTTATACTTACCTAATGACTTCGATGTCATTGATTACCTAAATAGTTTTCCAGATATTATCGAACGTATTTTTTTTTATTATCCAAATTTGTAATTTCTAACAGTGATTTTACAGTTAACTGATGCATGGGCTAGAAACATTATTCACATTTGATATGAGTGGATTGCAAAAAAATTGTACACAGTTAAGAGCTTTAATCTAATCTAATGCTTTAATTTTTTACAGTTTCGTGACGGCAATTACTCATATGTACAATTTTTTTGCAATCCACTCATATATCTCTCAGTAAATAGTTAAATATTTTATTTAAAGTCAAGCTTAAAAGACTACCGATTTTTTTTAGAGAATCATTTGATAGTCGTAATAATGCTAATCATTGTTTTTTGGAACCGTTTATATGGGAGTGGCGCCATATATCTAAACACATCACTTTATCATTAAAGATACAAGTAGCTGCGACCCAATTCAAGAAGCTCCCCAATACCCATATCCCAAGGAAGACGACCCACAGGTTGAAAAACATTGACATAGGTACCAAAACAATACGTTTCTGTTCAAAATTACATTTTTGGTACAAGCTTTTATTGCTAACTGTACTTTTCTGTATACTGTCATCAGCTACTCGTTGAGACGACTAGAGGTCTAGTTTCGTTAGGTATGACGCGTGGGGTGTGGCGCATGAGCGCGTAGCGAATATCAGTGAATTCCCATGGCCACCTTCTGTCTCTATCATCAATTCATTAGATCAGCTTGATGGTACCATAATATTGAACTGTCATACTTAAACCCAAAATTTCGGTTGAATATGTATTATCTGCTTCAAAATTAAGTTGGAAGATTCCACCCGAACATATGTAGTTACATACCTACATACGTTGCAAGTTAAATAAAAGCTTGTCTATAAACCAGGAAGCCTAGAGGTACCTTAAATACCAAGGCGCTTTTTTGCTATCGACCCCATACTGCAACATTGCGTTGCATGTTGTTTACTTGCGACGGCTGAAATACATTGTTCACGGCTCTATGTTTGTTTCAGATGCCTGTAGCGCCGGCGCCGGTTGCTCGCTGCGCACGGACGCTCGCTCGAACTATCTTCTCCATTTAAAACACCGCCAGCCATAGACTATTACACACATTCAGTGCGCATCGCTCGTGTTAAAACGATAGTTAATTGTTAAAAATTTCAATATTCAAAGTGCCTCAACGCGGTTCGTTATAGGTATTACCGATAGATTAAAATTTGATGAAAGAAAGTGGTGGACTTCCGATTATCGTTTGTGGACTAATAATTTTGCTTGAAGATTGGTGTGCTTATCTTTACAAAGCGGCTTGAAGCTTCACCAATGATGACTTAAAGGTAAGTTATTTTCTATGAATACTGACTAAGTAACTTATAGTAATGATTTATGTACCGTTAACCGAATTACGGCCGTTAGTTAAAATATAAGTGGAAATATTATGATTAAAATGAAGAGCTTTGATACCTGCCTTGTGTATAAAAATGTAATTTAAGTACCTATTTAATTTATTTAAATTTTGATGAATTCTGTAAATACTACAGATGTTATATTTAATTTTCATAACAAAAATCAAAGCTCGATAAATTGATAATCAATAGGTAACTTTAGACTTTTGTTGAATTAATATGTAACGAATTTAAATGCGCAGGCTCAAAACGATCTGACAGACTGTGACTAAGTAAGTACGACTATAAGTACCAACTTAGTTTTCACTATTATGTTTAGGTACTTGTACTTGTATCTGTCTAGTTCTAGTAGTAGGTTTGGTCACAGGAATCATCTGATTTCGATAATCCTGTATGTTGTTTCACTCCTATCACGTTTCTATGTTATTGTAAGTAAGTACAGTCACGAACTTTAATTTGGGACCCACCTAAGGTGGAATATCACTAAAGACATTTAGAGCGAATACTTTATAGCAGTGTCATAAAGTTTTCCATAGACAATACTACATTGTTTAACGAGGGGCGTAAGGGAATATTGCAAACATGAGTCCATCCAGTCCATTTGATGACTCGAGTTTGCACGAAACGCCCCTATTATAATAGTATGTCTTTAGGATACATCCACGAAAAGGCTAGGAGGGTGATGTTACCCGCGGAGCCCTATGCGAATTGGCGACATGGAAGGCTAACTAATTCGCTAATCTAGCCACTTCTCCTGAAGCAGTGACCTATTATTGCGCTGGCGGCTATCCAGCAGCGCGACATTCGCCGTGGCCTTGTCGAGGTTAATATATTATTTTAATTGCGGAGGTGTTCGCACGGCTATTATTACCACTAACGTCTTATCTAAGCCCCCATTCACGCTATTAGCGTCGGGAAGTTATGTCTTTATAGAGCTTCCAGAAAAGCCTTTTTCGTTATTAAAGTCTAAATGTTAATACTTTAGTGAACTGCTCTATATGGTTTTTTATAAGATTTTCTATCTTATAAAAAAAAAAAAAAACAATTGAGCGTAGTTCATCCATATTTATAGGTCGCTGGTACAGACCCGGATGGTCCAAACAAGAAATTATGAAATCACGCATTGTAAACTGGGATTAATTCAATTAATTTATTGCTTTTTCACAAATCGCATTTATTGTATCCAGAGTAACAACTTGTGGTATCAACTCCTTTCAGCACAATTAATGTGTAAAAGTACAACACACATCTACTTTTTTTAAGTTTTGTAAAGATCTGAAAACGGGTGAAAATATTAGTAGACACAGACTAGGTAGGTAGTTGTTGAGCATTCTGTTTGTCCACAATCACCGGCAAATGTCAACACGCGCGTACAAATCCCAATTTGAGTACAACCTCGCATTTACTACGCATTACTACGCCTGTAGACGCCTATGTTTACGTACTAAGCTCTTGTGACTGGCAAACAACCAAGAAAATACCGGTAACGGCATAACAAACAGGTGTTACATTATTTCCTACGGTAATTTACGAAGCCTGATAGGCATCTAATATAGCGTTGGCTTTCGATGTCGGTATTGCAATGGCTACCTATTATATAAATATTGTGAGAGGTAGTTTATGACCGTTTTGTGATTTTTTTTATTCATTAAAAAAAAACATCAGTTATTATGATAATTGATCTTTGGAATTGACACAGGGTACCTATGTTGTATCCCGCGGTTTGCGTTCTGTGTAGTACAGTTAGCATCAAAAGTAGTTACGCAATCGAAGACGTCGAAAGCTCTTATCCCCTTTTAATAAAGATTTTTGATGTCTTTGTTTGCGTAGCTACTTTTGACGCTGACTGTACCTAGTTGGAGCCACACCGTTACCTAGTACTGTGTAATTCCTGGTAAGGTTTTTTTAAATAGAAGATTATAAGTTATTGAATTATTATTTAGCTAACCAATCGTTGATTTACAGCGTCTATAGAATTTGACGTCTTTATTATTACTTAATACTCGTAAACATTGTTATGATGAAGATTAAAAAATAAACATCAAAGCAATGTTATTTTTATGTAGTAAACATGTCGTGGACGTATCAAACACAAAATCATTACAACCAGTCCTTAAACACTGTTAAATATACAGACAGGGTGGACGTCCACTATAACGCACCAATAATCTGGCGACCACCAGATTAGTTTTGTGAAACATCGCACTAGATTTCTTATTCCATCTGCTTGATAAAAAATACTAGCTGAAGAATCTAGGGTCAGTTTTGGCACCTTGAAATCTGAAGAATTACGAACTAACACATGATAAAATATTCGTGACAATGTTAAGATTTTATTACGTGAATATCGATATTACGAAGTCGATGAATGAGAAGTCACTATGACTGCTCAAAAATGCCACTATAACTATAACACACCGAAACAAAAACTGTAAACATCTGCAGATGACTGTTGACCTACCTACAGTACCTATACTTATACCTACGTACTAGTGGCTCTGTGAGGTGTAGAAATCGGCAGCCTGTGTAGACACAAAAAAATGGTTAAAACCAAAAAAAAAAAATGAATTTCGAAAAAGTGGAATTAACAAACCTGCATCCGAAATTGCACCACAATCGGTTGGAAAGCGACCTGTAGTGAAGAACATACGACATCTGGAAAGACACCGGTCACCGGATAAACGAACGATCTTCGGCCTAAGTTGAAGCATACAACTTCATTCGCTTCGCTCCCTCGTCCGATAATTCTAATTATATTCAGCTGTCGCTGTTAAATTTAGAACAAATTTGCTTGTCATTTCATGTCTGTCTGAAGATAATTGGCGCAATAACATTTGGACTGTCCAATCTACAATCACCGACGACCTTAGGACGACAAATAGAGATGAGCGAAAACGATGAACTAATCAAATAATTAAATAGTTGTAAATCCTGAGACCTTGCGAAGAAGACTCAAAAATGTATCAACTTCATTAATATATAGGTAGGTTTTTGTGTCATTTCTCTAATGATGCCAAAACAAGAAACGAAATAGTCGCGATGAATATATTTAATGATATATTATGGAGATGGATGGTAGGCTAAAATAGTATCGCAGAATATCATATGTTAAATTAGTCCTTATGTAAATAATTGTTAACCTGTGCATTGAACCTATTACTTTAGTTTCTAAAGGTATGTAATGCCGTGTAGATTTATTACATATCAATCATACTACTAATATTATGAATACGAAAGTTTGGATGTTTGTTACTAAATCACGTAAAAACGGCTGAACAGATTAAGATTAAGATGATCTCAAAACATTGAGATTGTGCTAAATTGCTTAGTAGAATAATTTGTAATAATAAAATTGAATTTATTATGATTTTATTTTAATGAATTTTAGTATACAAATAGAGTCTAGCCTGGTTTAACATAAATAATACTTTTTATCCCAGTAAAAGTCCAACGTAAGTAGTGTCAAATAAACAAATTTGTTAACTACTAAATTAATACAATTTAGGTACCTACTATTAACATCTAAGCATATTATCAAACCGCGATTAGAATGGGATTGAAGGCGATAGTTTTGCCATATAAAGGTAATTACGCCTAAGTTTATATGAATTGACTTCTATTCCACTTCCGAACTCATCGCAGTTAAATAATACCATAGATAATTGTATATCATAACATGAAAATGTAACATGTGGTCAAGCGTCGAATGTGTAGCAAAATTTGTAATACAAGTAAGTAGGTAGAGACTAATGAACTGTCATCACTGGCTGCAGTGCCCGCGCCTGCCCACACAGCAAACACGTTCCTAATTAGATATCCTATCCTCACCACGGTGTCCCCAGTGACAATTATTTAGATTCAGACAGTTATTGTTTCAGAACTTATAATTGAAGAGCTTTCATTAGCTACAGACATTGCTGGGAGTCTCCCGAGGGTAGTTAGAAATATTTAACTGGGAGCTAGTATTTTGTTACTTAAAAACATGTCTATGTAAATCACCATTGTGTGAATGTTTAGTAAAAGGGTCCATTTGGGTGGTATAGAGTTATTCATATTTCCTCATTCAGTGCCCAGAATCGCTACGCGCTACGCTCGTAGCCGATCCCGTGGTTTTCCTCGTATGTAGCGGAAAGCGACTACGGCGTAGGGACGCATACGTGTCGTCACGGGCCTTGAATGGGTAAAGCACATGATATTTGCTATCTTTGAAAAAAAGACGAATCATGAGTACAACCAATATTTTTTTATTATTTTTTCAAGTTGCGATATCAAAAATGCCAAAGTTGAGAAATCTGCATTTAAAGTTCGATATTGCAAAAAACATACTTCTACTTTTAAGTTACATAGTGATGGGTACCAAACTACATAGTCTTCGTAAATTAAAGAATACTAATAATGGTCTATAGGGGTGTAGACTCTAAATAAAATAACCATTAGGTAATGTTGTATTTTCTCGAAAAAGGATTAAAATGTAGTCAAATGGAGAAAAAAGCAACGTGAGAGGTCAAATAATCACAACGTTATAAGTGTCCAAAGTTTTAAGAGGTGGTATGTTGTCCCTTTTCAGCAAAACGTACGTTCATTTATGAAACGATTGTCATTTACTATGACGCTCGATAGTCGTGCTGTCACGATCTACGAGCGTTTTCTCTCTCTAACACGCAATATTAAAACGGTTGTAGCTTCGTAACTTTTTGAGATATTTGAATGGGATTTTCGTCATTATGTATATTTTTTTCCTTCTTTCTATTGAAGTTATAATAAATTTAGAGTCTACACCCATATTATCAGAAACATTGACGAATGGAATGTTAATTAAGGTTAAACACGCAAGGGTAGCATTTCTGCTACCCTTGCTTATCAAATATCTTAATTTTGGTTAATTCAAATGAATTAATTATAATGCTTAGTTATGTTTGAATTGTTCATACGCATTATAATACCTTAGGTACTTTGGGAGGATAAAAAAAAAAAGAAGGCATTATAACGTAAAATTTTAGTAAAAATGCAACTTTTTTAGTATTCAAAAATGGTCACATTCATAACATAAAATTAGACATGTTTTTAAGCTATATCACAAAATCAGACTATACCTGACTTAAAAGTTCAGTGGCTCTCAAGTATTTAAGAAAATATTATGATACGAGGTGCGTGCGGTCTAAAAGTTTCCGGCCTAACACAGAAAAGCAGTATATATTTACAAAACTTTTATATTTTTCGATGTAGCCCCTATTTCAATGCACTTTTCAGATCTCTTAATAAGTCTCTCTTTCTCTCTCTCTTTTCTTTTGATCTCTTGTTTTATTTGATATTTTTTTAGCAAAAGAACGAGCGCGGCTTACAATTTCAGGCGTTAAAAAAAATTCTCATTTCGATTAGTAACGAGTTTATAGTGTCCTAAACCGGTTATTTACCGAGCCCAAAAAATTTCGTTTAACCGGTTTGCATTCCCCAATATTTAAAAAATCTAGGCACAGCACTACCGGAAGAAATTACGTAGAAATAATTATTTTTTTATCACTCTCAAGACATGCCACCAAATGATACAGTAGCCATCAGATATATCGGAGCGGCCAAAGCGCTCACAAATATTTGATGGCGACTGTACCCTAAGTACTAAACTTTGTGACCATTTTGTTCAGTATTACAGCTAACTAATGCACTGTGAATCTTAGAATTAACATAACCTGAACACTTAATATACTACCGGATCCATCGCCTCGCAGAACCTCAAGCATTCACAACAGACTTTTACCCAGCTACTAGCAAAAACATCGCAGTCAGATGCAGGTGCGAGAAGTTCATTGAGGCACTGATGCAGAGCTCGAATAAGCGGTGAGTCACCGCCGGTGACTTACTACATATGTACCACAGTTCGCGTCTCCGGAGGAGCAAGCAGTGGTCGGTTTCGCGGACGTACCTAGATGTATCCGAGAATGCAACGTTGTGTGCAGCCTCACTATCCGCTCCACCAGTTCAGAGCAGTCACAACCACCACGTAAAAATTTACAACCACCCGTTATTAGTACATAGTTACACCTCGCTTCAAGAGAATTAAAACCCAAGACCTCTAGCCACCACCTAGCTTTATACCATATTCTTCTTCTTCTTTGTCTTGACCTAATCTACATTAGGTGGGGTCGGCTCTCCTTATTCTACGGCGCCAAGACATTCTGTCTTGGATTGTCGGGTCAGGTAATTGGGCTTTCTTCATGAGTTCATACCATATTAAGTTATTAAAAAAAACCGGTCAAGTGCGAGTCTGACTCGCGCACCGAGGGTCTTGCCCCACCCATTAATTTTGGAAAAATCTTAACAACGCATAGTGTAGTTAAGTCATGAGCACCTACAGCGCCATTTATATGTTCATTTTGTTACTAACTTGCGCGACCAAGGAACTCGGTATGTACAGTAAGGGAAATGTATTCACGTACCACAGAACCCTGTCGCAATTGACAGGCCGCCGTCACTCAAACTCGAGTGGTATGTCACCTTATTGCGATAGGGTTCTACGGTGGTACGTTAATACATTTCCCTTACTGTATGTTGGTTTTTCAGCGATAATTCTTTATCAAGTGAGTTAATTTCGATAATTCTTTTTTTATTTGCTAGAAGGTACTTTCAGAACACTTTCGTACGAATTTGAAGGAAAAAAATTAAACACAGAAGTATTAAATTACAAACAAAATTGACATATGATTTTTGAAGAATAAAAAAAATACGCTAGTTAGAGGTCTCGTTATACTTTTCCGGTAATATTCACGTTAATATTAATCATATACAGGGCGTCCCACGGCTATGCCACATGGAGTTTACTGAAAGAAGACATTATTTTAATTTAAAAAACAATTTAAACTGCATTCATAGATTTTAAAATAATTACATGGTTGAACCGGGAATCGAACCCGTTACACGAGAAAAAAATTACCCTGTAGCTTTATTATACCGATCGAAAGGCTTCATCATAAGGATTATTTTTTGCTGGATAACATAGTGTCAGAAATAAAAGGAAGACCATGCATTTTAACATTTGATGTGAAATTTTGTTTAGAAAAATTAAAAACTGACATTATCATTTTAACACATCAGTGCCCAGACTCGCTACGCGCTGCGCTCGTAGGCGATTCCGTGGTTTTCCTCGTATGTAGCGGAAAGCGACTACGGCGTAGGGACGCAATATGTGTCGTCACGGGCCGGGAATGGTTTATAGTTAGTACCTATTACTGGGAGAGGAAGCGAAATAATCAAAAGATTGTATTCAACAGAATGGGACTGAGCATTTCATAAATTAAATTGATTAATTTTGAAATAAAAATGTTAAAAATCATGGTCTTCCTTTTATTTCTGACACTATGTTATCTAGCAAAAAATAATCTTTATGATGAAACCTTTCGATCGGTATAATAAAGCTACAGGGTAATTTTTTTTCTCGTGTAGCGGGTTCGATTCCCGGTTCAACCATGTAATTATTTAAAAATCTATGAATGCAGTTTAAATTGTTTTTTAAATTAAAATAATGTCTTCTTTCAGTAAAATGTTCCATCTACAATATTCAAGGTACTTTCCCTCCATGTGGCATAGCCGTGGGACGCCCTGTATATTATTTTCAAATTTTTCGCTTGGTTAACTTCGGAGATAAGGGGGGGAATGGTATTTTTTCAACATTTTTCTTTATAAATCAAAATTTTTCCATTATAGAAAAAAAAAGAAAAACTGTTTTAGAATGTACAATTCAAGCCCTTTCATATGATGCCTCACTTGGCCTACTAACTAGACTTTGAAGTTTTGCCCCCCCTCTTATCCGCCCTTTTTAATACAAATTATAAGTATATATAAAAAAAAATCATTTTCCATACACGAGGATTAGCTTTGTGTACAACTATTCCAAATTTCAAATCGATAGCATTACTAGTTCCTGAGATATTTGACTTTGTGACAGACAGACAGACGGACGGAGTCGCACCATAATAAGGGTTCCGTTTTTACCTTTTTGGTCCGGAACCCTAAATATTACAATTTTACTGTTAATCCTGTAAGTAATCGAAATATGACATAATAATGAGTTTATGTCATATTTCGATTACTTACAAGTCTTACAACATAAGGAATATGTGTACAGGATTAACAGTAAAATTAGTAAGTAGCTCATTTTCGACCACATTCATAAAAACTAAATGTCTTCAAATGGACCCTTTTACTAAACACTGACGCGATGTAGAATTCTTCGTTCATAAAAACTATCATAATTTCAGACGAAACACCGGTCTTGCGATGACAGTAGGCAGCCAACGGTTCCGCACGAAGATGGCTTTTTAGGGTTCCGTAGCCAAAATGGCAAAAACGGAACCCTTATAGTTTCGTCATGTCCATCTGTCCATCTCTCCGTCTGTCCGTCTGTCCGTATGTCACAGGCATTTAACTCGAAAACCATAAGGTGTATTTGAATAAAATTTTGAGGATAGGTGTATTTTGTTAGCCGCTACATACTTTTGTAATTAAAATGACAAAAAAAAAGTTTTTAGGGGTGCACTCGATACCTAAAACTAAAAGTCAAATTTTTTTTTTCATTGTGACCCCCCGTGTGGCACATCAATCGATAGGCCTTTCAAAATAAATATAAGGTCTTAGCATTTTTTTTGATTAAGTGAATAGGGTCGGAGATAATCGCCCCGAAAGTCACTAAAATTCTGTCCCCCCCCTCTAATTTTTGAACGGTGTATTTTAAAAATATGGAAAAATTCATGGACATAGGGCTTATTAATTTCATTCACCGAATATTGCTGAAAAACTGCCTTCCTCAAAGAAAATGACGTAAGTGCCGTAAAATTTCTGTGACGATACGACCTTTTTAATAGGCACGGAACCCTTCGTTTTGCGTGGTCCGACACGCACTTGGCCGGTTTTTTTAATGAGGACTGGGAGAACGTTTACCTATACCTACTACAAAATTTGATTATAACTTTACAAAACGATTTAAAATACACAGCATACCTAAAAAAAAGAATACCTAATTTTTTTCTTAAACAATTAAAAAGTACTACCTGGATAGGCACTAGACGCAAAATACTACTTCTTCTTATAAAGAAGTCAGTATACAAGGTCGGCACTTGCATAATTTATACCAGACACAAAATTCTACTTATAAAGAAGTCAGTATACAAGGTCGGCACTTCCATAATTGATACATAGATGACATTTGTTTCAGCCATTCGTGGCAGCATTGGTGTATTGACCTTTACTCATCGAAATAAATACTGTAAACATTGATGATACGTTTTTTGTTAGCTAATCTTCAGATTCTTGGAACTTTGTCAAAACCAAAATATTCATCCTTGTCTGCGGCATATTTACAAATGTTCCTGTTCGCAAAGCTAGGGGCGCAGCAGGTTTACGTGATACGGCGACACAAATCAAACATCGAATGCAATTATTAATCTCGTGTATTGTCGGCACACATTTTGTACAAGCAAATTATGGAAGGATTATTTAAATATTCATTGATAATATTAGGACGACACAAAAGACACTTACTAACAGGTTGACAGGTAAGAAGAGCGCGATCAGCTCTATGGTTGGGCTTTTTATATACAGGAGCCACAGACAAAATTAAAAAAAAAAGATTAAGAGTATTTTTCCAACACTCCTCCTTATGTGCTCCTATATATATATAAAAAAAAATATAGTCACATACAGGCTTATAGCAGAGGTTAATATGAAATTAAAATAAAATTATGGCTCTATACATTTTAATTCCAGTCCTTTTACAAAGCTTGTATGCTTCTCAATACATAAAGGCTTAGTAAAGATATCCGCAAGCATTTTATCTGTTGGTAAGTACTTAACAGCTATCTTATTTTCCTGTATCAGCTGTTTAACATAATGGTATCGCAAGTCAATATGTTTCGTTCTTTTATGGGAATATTCTTTGATTAACAAAAGTTTCTGAGCACTTTGATTGTCGTTAAATACAGTGACATCAAAGTGTTTATCAATAATTTCTGACAAGAAATTCTTAATAAAACAGATGTCCTTGCATACATCACATATTGCCACATACTCAGCTTCACAAGATGAAAGCGACGTGCATCTCTGCTTTCTAGCTTCCCAATTGATGACATTTTCACCAATTTTTATTACATATCCAGTATAAGACTTACGATCCGATAAGTCATTAGCCCAATCACTATCGGTATAAGCTACAATATTTAAATTATTACTCTTGTGATAACAAAGACCATAATTTAAAGTTCCCGCCAAATACCTAAGCACTCGTTTAGCAACGCGCCAGTGACTTATATCGAAACACGTACTATATTGACTCAGTTGACTGCAAGCATATGCTATATCTGGTCTAGTATTTATAGCGAGGTATAAAAGCGACCCTAATAGTTGTCTATACTGATATATATCATCCTGTAAACAAGGCTTATCAGACTTATCTAGCTTGCAGTTTACTGGCAATGGAGTGGATACAGGTCTACAATCTGTCATTTTAAATCTAGCCAAAATTCGCCTTATGTAATCGGATTGATCCAAAACAATCATATCATTTTTCTTAGTTACATTTATACCAAGACAGTTTTTCAGATTACCCAAATAACGAATTTCAAAACTTGACTTCAACAATGTAAGCAGTTTATCAATACAACCGTTATGAAAAACATAGAAATCATCTACATATAAAGCTAGTATTATATATTCATCTTTGGTCCTTTTTGTATAAACACAGGGCTCACACTTGCTTTGAACAAAACCATTATCATGCAAAAAATTGTGGATCTTAATATTCCACATTCGACTTGCCTGCTTCAGGCCATATATGCTTTTTTTCAATAAACATACTTTATTATTATTACTAGTGCCTTTGAAACCAGCTGGTTGTTCCATATAGATCACTTCATCTAAATCACCATTTAAAAAAGCAGTTGTGACGTCTATGTGATCCATATTTAAATCCAGCTGATTTGCTATGCTGAACAAAAGTCTGAGGGTTTGGTGCCGAACAACCGGTGCATAAATATCAGAGAAATCTTTGCCCTCTTGTTGACTATAACCACAGGCAACTAAACGTGCTTTATATCTAATAAGATTCCCTGCCGAATCTTGTTTTCTCTTAAAAACCCATTTATTTTTAACTACATTCTTGTTTAAAGGGCGGTCTACCAGTTCCCATACATTATTTTTTACCATAGAATCAAATTCTATTTTCATAGCCGAGATCCATTCTAACTTTTCTGGAGAACTGATAGCCTCAAGGTAGGTTTGAGGTTCATCTTCATGAGCCTCAGCCACTAGCAAAGATGATAATTCAAAATCGTCATATTTCCCTGGAAAAATACCTCTCGTACTCCTAACGGGGCGAGACGTCGACGCGTCGGCAGTTACCGACGTAATCAACTCTCCTCCTCTACGTGAAGGGCCCGGCAGCGAGGACAGGGTGTCTGAATGCAGGTTCACGTCATCCTCATCACCGCAACTCTCATCGAGCGAGTGATACTGCTCAGACAGCGGTGACTGTGTAGTTTCCGCATCTGAAACATTTACAGGGCTTATATTAGATTTACTACTAGTATCACAGATATCATTAATACGCTTATTACTAGTATCACAGTTACTATCATCTATATTGAGACTGTTATCATCAACATCATTTCTCTGTACATGACCATCATCAGATTCATTATTATTGTTAAAATTTGTAAATAACTGGTCATGTGTAATAAAATGCTCTTTAACCTGCCTAGGTGTAATCGTGCCTTTGTCCATGAATTTATCCTCTAGAAAAACAACACTACGAGAGTAAATTACTCTTCGAGGATTACTAGGATCAATTAATCTGTACCCCTTGCACGTTTCACCATAGCCAACAAAAATATATTGTTTCGCTTTAGCATCAAGTTTACGCCTTTTTACATCAGGAACATGTGAATAAGCTATGCATCCAAATACTCGCAAGTGACTCAAATCAATTTTTGAACCCGTCCACTTACATTCAGGTATTCCGTTTGACAAAGATCTACTAGGGGACCTATTTTTTAAATAAATAGCCGTCATTACGGCTTCACCCCAGTAACGATCATCCAAACCAGATTCCTGCAACATAGCTCTAGCCTTTTCGAAAATAGTGCGATTATTTCTCTCCGCGACACCGTTTTGGCTCGCGCTGTAAGGCACTGATGTCTGGTGAATTATGCCATGGTGTTTAAGGAAGTTTGACATGTTACTATTACAATATTCAGTCCCACAATCACTGCGCAAAATTTTTATGTGCAAACCAGTCTGTTTTTCTACCATATTCTTAAAAGTAACAAAATGGGAACTCACCTCTGATTTAGACTTCATGAGGTAACCGAAGCTTTTCCTCGTGCAGTCATCGGTGAACATTAACAAGTAGCGGGCTCCACTCCAGCTGCTCACTTGCATCGGGCCGCAGACATCGGTGTGGATCAGGTCCAATGGATGAGCAGCGCGTCCGCTGCCTACCGAAGGGAATGATGTCACAGACATCTTCCCGGTAAGGCACGAAACGCAGCTGCCTGGCACGTCGTCTTCAGTCTGGAAAACGACACCAACACATTGACTACCACCACCCAGTATACTTATACCTTCTCGATGTAAATGCCCCAGACGCTTATGCCATACACCAACAGGTGTAGAAGCTGCAGCATTGGCACTCTGTGGTCCCTTCCTAGAATGAGGGGACGCCGAATGACCTACTTCAGGAGTGGGCTGCACTTGTAACTTTAGTTTATAAAGCCCATTACTTTTATCAGCACTCAAAACATAGTTGCCAATGATTTTACAAGAATTTTCATTATAAATCTTACAAGATTTTTTATCAAAAGTAACAGTATAACCATTATTGGTGAGCTCATTAACAGAAAGCAAATTACTGGATAACTTTGGAACATATAGAACATTATTTAAACATAAACTTTTAAGAAGAGAGACTTTACCTACAAGCTCACTGCTAAGTTGTTCACCGTTTGCAACAGAAATAACACATTTCTTCTTCTTTGCTTCAGTGATGATCTCTTGTTGCTTAGACATGTGTGTCGTGCAGCCGCTATCGACAATAAATTCCCCTGAGCTGCTTGCGGAGAAGGCTGATGCATGCATAGTAAGTTGAGGATCCTTCGTGTTGCCTTCTTCACGCTTCTTCTTAAAACATCTCCGGGCCACATGTCCAGGACGCTTGCAGTAGGAGCATGTTAACTTGTTCTTCTTTTTGTTCACCATGCACGCCAAAGTATCCGGTCGATTTAAATTATTATGACGATGGTCTTCTTGCAATAAGCGGGTGCGTACAATTTCACTAGTCAGAGTATTAGTTAATCCGGCTGTTTCTAAGCCAGAGACTAGTACATTAAATTCTTCAGGTAGACCGGAGAGCAGAATTTCTGCTACTTCACCATCTTCGATGGTTTTTCCTATGTCGGACAGCTGAGCAACAAGCTTCATGACACTTTCAATGTATACGGACATGCAGGAGTAGTTAGTATATTCGACTCTGTGTAGTTGTCTCAATAATAGTACCTTCCTATATAATCCTTTGTCTTCGAATGTGTCGGCCAGCTTCTTCCACGCGTCTTTAGCTTTTTCGCAGACCCGCACAAGCTGGTATAGGCTGGGTTGCAGAGAAAGACAGATGCGCGCCAAAGCCCTAGCATCCTTATGGGCATCCGTGTCGGTACCTTCTACGCACTCCCACAGATTTTCTAATGTGAGCACCATTTTTATAGCAAACTTCCAAGACAGATAATTGGATAATCCTTCCAGCTTTTCAATAGACGTCGCCGCCATGCTGACATTGACATTTGACTGTGTCTGTGTTTCCGTCATGGATTTAGGTATGTTCCGTGTTGTTTCTAACAACTAAAAAGTTTTATATGATCACAAACACGTTCCTCTTCACTGATACTGAAGATCCCTTTCTGGGATAAAATTAAAATACAGTGTATCCAATACTGGGCGCAAATAACCTGTTCGCAAAGCTAGGGGCGCAGCAGGTTTACGTGATACGGCGACACAAATCAAACATCGAATGCAATTATTAATCTCGTGTATTGTCGGCACACATTTTGTACAAGCAAATTATGGAAGGATTATTTAAATATTCATTGATAATATTAGGACGACACAAAAGACACTTACTAACAGGTTGACAGGTAAGAAGAGCGCGATCAGCTCTATGGTTGGGCTTTTTATATACAGGAGCCACAGACAAAATTAAAAAAAAAAGATTAAGAGTATTTTTCCAACAGTTCCACTCCACTAAATGTTATCTCGAAAAATATAATCTATATATATAATTGTGTTTGTCCTGACTGACTCACTCACTCATCAACGCACAGCCGAAACTACCGAGACTAGAAACTTGAAATTTTCACCCAAACTACCTTTTATAACAAAGGCGACGGATAAGAAGGGATTTTTTGAAATTCCACCCCTAAAGGGGTTAAAAAGGGGTGCAAAGTTTGTATGGGGGAAACTTTATTTTTTGAGCTAGAGACTTAAAATTCTGTAGAAAGATTAATTATTAAAATACAAATAAAGTCCTTTTAGCGTTTTGGAAAAGTCTACCCCTAAAGGTGTGAAAAAGGGGTGCAAGAGTTGTATAGGAGAAACATTTTTTAAGCTAGAGACTTAAAACTTTGTAGAAATATTACTTATTAGAAGAGGAGTGCCCCTAAGGGGTTAAAAAGGGGTCCAAAATTTGTATGGAGGAAACTTTTTGTTTTGAGCCAGAGACTTCAAACTTTGTAGAAAGATTACTTATTAGAAAACAAATAAAGTTCTTTCAGCATTTTGGAAAATTCTGCCCCTAAGGCTTTAACAAGAGGTGCAAAGTTTGTATGGGAGAAACTTTTTTTTGAGCTAGAGACTTAAAAACTTTGTATAAAGATTACTTATTAAAATACAAATAAAGTCCTTTCAGCATTTTGTCAAATTTCGCCCCTAAGGGGATAAAAAGGCTTGCAAAGTTTGTATGGAGGAAACTTTTTGTTTTGAGCCAGAGACTTAAAACTTTGTAGTACGGTTACTTATTAGAATACAAATAAAGTACTTCCAGCGTTTAAGAAAATTCCACTCCTAGGGGGGTTAAAAAGGGGGGTAAGCTTTGTATGGGCAACACTTTGTTTGAGCTAGAGACTTAAAAGTTAGTAGAATGATTACTTATTTAAATCAAATAAAGTCCTTTCAGCGTTTAAGAAAATTACACTCCTAAAAAAAGGGGGTTAAAAAGGGGGGTAAGCTTTGTATGGGCAACACTTTGTTTGAGCTAGAGACTTAAAAGTTAGTAGAATGATTACCAAAGCCCGGATGACGGGAGAAATGATGTGTTGATGTCTCCATAGTGCGAGGACACACATTTTATAAGTCGATAAAAAGCTCGATGTAATACCGTTACGAAATTCAGAAAAATTATAGGTAGTTGTAAACAAAATTAAAATGAGCTGTTTGTATTTTTTTTTAAATATTTTATATAATTTTCATAATAAACAATATAATATAATTAGTATTTCTTTTACATTTTTCGATTTTAAACTCCTTCGCCTAAGTAGGTAGGTAGCTGATGTAATATTGTGTAACAACCTGACATGTAAGATAATAAGTTTGTAAATTTCTAATTAAAGGAAAAATTGAAAAATTTAATGTTCCGAGCCGGATTCGAACCGGCGACTACAGGCATACATGGCCTGTCGCTACTAACCAACTGAGCCTATCGGAACAATCTGTCTCGGCCAATAAATCTTTCAATCAGTTCCTTCTTACAACGCCTCATTATTAAATTTTTCATTTAATTAGAAATTTATAAATTTCGTTAGTAGCGATACTGCGTAATACAAAAATAATTATAATAAGTTTTACCGACTTAGATAAATGAAACACTGTTTAGCGAGGAAAATACAAATTATAATGGAATTCACATCTAGTCAACCAAACAATAAGCTCAAATTACACTTATCACCAATTTTAGGACAATCGACCGATAAACCTAATCCGATCCGTGCGACGCCATCTTGCCGAGTGTCCGGTTCTCCCCGCGTGGCCTCTGGCTATAGATTGACACACGCAGTGTTGCCAGAGCGCACCTTTCCACTATATAACGCCTACTAGTCACGATCCCTTGCAGGACAGTATGGTTAATTTTTCTTTGGTCTCTTATACGGCCTCTCCTGACAGGCGGTGCGTCCTCGCCCGTCTCTTCTTCTACCAACTCATGGCCTGAAAGGAAGTCTGCGCAGGTCTATGCAGACGTTTTGGAATAATCCGCAACTAGAACAAACAAATTGTTTACACGAGTAAATTATGCACAGGAACCATCATAGCTATGAATGATCCCTCATTGCACAACCACTTTTAATAAATCTCGGACCGACTGAACTATGTAAGTAGGTCAAGGAAATTCTAAGTTTCAATAACATGAAGATAAATACTCAAAAGAAAATGAAAACGTCTGCGACTAGGTCAGACTAGAAATCAAAATACAGTTCCACTGAGGGAACCCTAGATAGCGTTAAAGCCTATCCCGCATATTGACTACATCAAACCACATTCAAATTGCATTTTATTAGACTTATGTTTGAAATTAATTTATGTGGCCTACTTTTTATAAATCGGTCATTGGAATTGCAATCTTCTACTTAAACGGTGCAGTTTCTTTTCAAATGTACTACTTTGATGCAATTCGGCCAACTCAATTTATCTCAAGTAATACGTATACACGCCAAGTAAACCACGTTTTCATTAAGGAATGAAATGCTAGTTGAGATAATTTGAAAATGAAGTTAATTCCAGAGATGTAAATTACATCTTCATGTATACCTTACTGCGCAACAGCTATAAGGTATGCATGAATTCATGCATGTTTAGTGCATATTGTTCATCTTTTTACACAAGTATCCTGTGGGTTCTCTATACCCAAAAATCATACAACGCTCTGAAAGTACAGTACATCAACTCTTTCAGAATGTTGCTTGGGCTGCTAAGGTTTTGCAGCGCCTCCTCGATGTTTACAGAGGCACACACAGATGGACCTGCAGCAATTATGCGCAAACGGTCGGTGTCTTTGCTTATTAGGACGAGGAGAAACCCAAACAGCATTTTGAAAATGATTGCTGATCATGTTTGATGCCCCATATTGGCGCACATAGTTATTAAAGTTTTTATTGTTTTAGTAACAAAAATGAGATCCTTATTATCTTTAACCTTTTCAACGCTCCGGCAAAAGAAAGTTATCAACCACACACCAAATCAACAAGATATTTAGTGCGGAGTTGAACCTTATGTCAATGCAAGAAGGTCGCTATCGCGCTGGGTTCCTTGACGCATATATCAGTCGTTGGCGTTGAGCCTACGGTGCGGATATCTGCGTCGTTGCCGTCGAAAAGATTAATAAAAGTTGAATTTGAAATATGCACCTTACCAAGTATGCAATAAGACGAGACAAAACATATGATGCGAAATGTTGATTTTGTTCATACAATACCAATGCAATGTGGACATCATATACTTGCTGCAGCGCATGCTGTGGCGCTTGCAGCGACACGCTGTGGTACTGTAGTCGCAGCCACGCACGTTATGGTGCTCGCAGCGACGCACGCTGTGATGCTCACACTCGTCTCTCGTCTCCGCCAGCGCTGCGATGTGACGCGCACTGAGGCACCCTTTGCCTGCTGTAAGACATCTGCTGTGGCGCGAGCAGTCTCGCTCGCTGTGAAGCTTGCTAGGGTCAAATCAGAAAAGCTGTGAGGTCAGCTCACGGGAATGAGGTCAGAAAGTAGTAAGGTTAACGGGGTCGTAATACTCTGAGGTCAGCTCAGAAAAGAGTAAGGTTAACGAGGTCAGCTCGTAATACTCTGAGGTCAGCTCAGAAAGTAGTAAGATTCACGAGGTCAGCTCGTAATGCTCTGAGGTTATCTCAGAAAGTAGTAAGGTTAACGAGGTCGTAATACTCCGAGGTCAGCTCAGAAAGGAGTAAGGTTAACGAGGTCAGCTCGTAATACTCTGAGGTCAGCTCAGAAAGTAGTAAGATTCACGAGGTCAGCTCGTAATACCCTGAGGTTATCTCAGAAAGTAGTAAGGTTAACGAGGTCAGCTCGTAATACTCTGAGGTCAGCTCAGAAAGGAGTAGAAGGAGTAGGGTTCACGAGGTTAGCTCGTAATACTCTGAGGTCAGCTCAGAAAGGAGTAGGGTTCACGAGGTTAGCTCGTAATACTCTGAGGTCAGCTCAGAAAGGAGTAGGGTTCACGAGGTTAGCTCGTAATACTCTGAGGTCAGCTCAGAAAGGAGTCGGGTTCACGAGGTTAGCTAGTAATACTCTGAGGTCAGCTCAGAAAGGAGTAGGGTTCACGAGGTTAGCTCGTAATACTCTGAGGTCAGCTCAGAAAGGAGTAAGGTTCACGAGGTTAGCTCGTAATACTCTGAGGTCAGCTCAGGTTCTGCTCGCAGAGGTGTGAGGTCTGCTCACTCAAGGTCTGCATCGCTCTAACAGAAAAACTGTGATGTCTACTCACTATCAAAGAGAGCATGTCAACCTGCTCAAACGAAAACGTTCACAAAAGCATAGTTGTATTGCTTGTTACACACATCACACATCTATCATCATTAATGCCTTGTTGTAATGTACTTTAAAATTAATGAGAGGGAATAGGACGCAGTGGGCTAGTAGTGTTATGATAAAGAGTACCACAACACTCCGTTACAATAATGAAAGCAGCGTATCTCCTCTTTGCATTATCACATAGTAGAAATCGCTCATCAACCGCAGTCCAGAGCGTCTAAGGGTGCATGCTTCCAGGTATCAATCTCCTCTTCATATTACTGCAGTAGCAGCATCAGCAGTACTCAACAGTTGATCGTCTGGTTTTCCATAGGATCGCAGTTCATCGCGTCCCCATTTTACAGTAAATGGCAACTGCAAACAAAATCATAACTAATTATCCCAAATACCTTTAATAATTAGTACAAATACTTTTGCCAACACAGCCATTACAACGCATCGTCATTGATTGGAGTAAAGTCGTTCCTCATTGGACTAGGTATCCATTCAAAAACAAGTTCACATATAAAACAAAGTGAAAGCCACCAACAACAAAGGTGTACCACCACACTTAATCCTCATAACAGCTCCTGTGTGAGTTATTTGTCATCTATGTACAAACCGTTCGGCTCTTACTGACACATTACTTTATAATTTTTAGCCCATACTAGTTTGATCTCGCTACAAACAATAACCACATTCACTTCTTGCTTCAATTGAGCAAAACAAACCCTTGCTTGAATGTGGGGTAGGTCACTACTTAGTAGTGCCTACACAGGCACTGATAGGTACGACAACTTACATCGCATTCAAAGGGTTAAAAGTATTGCACCTCTTTCATACTAGCTCTTGTAAATATTACAGCAAAATATTTAGCCAGTCTGTCATCCAATGTTGTCGTAACACACCAAGTCATCTTAAAATCCAGCATGGGGCGTTGCATTTGCATATAAGTCAATATTGGTCCGCACCACCTGATGGACTAATCTTTCTGTAAACTTGGAACAACAAGTTAAGTCTGCAACTTATGAACAGTACAAATGTGAAATTAATTTGTCAAAAAACTTAACCCTTTGATAGTAACTTTTATTTACTGAAAAACATAACCCTCCTTCGGCAGTCGGGTATAAACAGACAACTTTTTCAGATACTTGTTAAAGAAATAATGTTACTAAGAGATAAGAACAGTTTTAGGCTACTGCAACTAGAGTAAGCCTGATTCCCAAGTGCAGGAAAGTTTACCAACAAAGTAGTATATGATTCATAGACTTCATACTACATCACATCATGATTTTATTAAGTGCATAAATGTCATGTACTCTTTTCATAATTGAATCAATTTCATGCCAAACTTTCATCACATAAGTAGCATTTACTTAGAAACTTTAAAAGCGGTATGTTACCATTCCTAAGTTCACTCATGTTGTGTAGTAGGTAAATCATCCAAGTGATGTACAAGTTACAAGTTTGACTCAAATAATTATTTTAAAAACAAGTTCAAAATAATAGCAACTAAAGTCACTCAAAGCTTATCTTCAATTGATAGCGACAATAATACAGTTACCAATTGTTAACTAACCGCTAACTTAATTTCAATAATTCTTTCTGCACTTTGAAACTTAATTTTTTGATACTGAAATCAGTGGCATACCTACATGATGAATGTACCAGCATGTAAATACTAGCTACTACTATAGGCATTTATGTCATTTTGTATGCACTCTGGCAATTTTCATCTCAAATAGTGTTGCTATCTCAGCAAGATGTGATGACACTAGGACTAGATTCACTAAGAAACTAGGAAATTGCCTCTGATAACACAAATATGCAACACATCAATTGATTTAAAAGTTTGTTTAGTACCTGGTTGATCCCTAGGCAGGACTTATTTTTCAGGATGACTACTTACTCATCTGACTACTTGTCATGTGTATCTGCTGTACAGAAAAGGAAGTTGATTGGTTTTCTTGCTGTTCACTAGAACCATTGACTCAACTGCTACATGAGTACTTGACAACTCGAGCACACCCATGGAGTCTGGCACTGACTGTTGTAGGTGTAGGCAGCTACCGTTGCACCAGTAGTGACATGACATTTGGCGGCTAGCCTGTGGACACTTAATGGAAATCGCCTCGAAACCAAGATTGTGAGGAATGTGAACACAACAAGTTAGCTAAACACGCGGCAGGTATTAATGCCTTGTGGGCTAATGAATAACATGTCTCACCAGAAACCATCGTCTCAATGCCGACCCTGTAGGTACATCTCCACTTGTCACTTTCGATCGAACACTGGAGCACCCATATCGCAACACTCGATGTAGGTAAGTACTGGCGTACGCGCGGTTCATTGAACTCCAGCGCAGTATTTGGTAGACTGTGTTCGACGCTTACGGCTGTAGGTACAGCACAACTGTAGGGTACAGCACAAGTCGGCTTGCTTAAACATCTGCGAACAATTAACAAAAATCGCCACGGAAAAGATTGCCCCTCGTTGAGATACATTTTGTTTATTATTATTATTATTCTTTAGTTGCCGACCGACAGTCGTGATGCTTTTCCGTTGTTATGAGTAGACTAGTGATTTCCACCATAGTGCCATTATAAGCACTTTAACGAAATAAAACCACGCTAAATTATCAAGATAGCAAAGCGTTTGGCGCGTGAATAATGGACTCGCACGCCCAATGAATCCCAATACTGATTTTACCGACTTAGATAAATGAAACACTGTTTAGCGAGGAAAATACAAATTATAATGGAATTCACATCTAGTCAACCAAACAATAAGCTCAAATTACACTTATCACCAATTTTAGGACAATCGACCGATAAACCTAATCCGATCCGTGCGACGCCATCTTGCCGAGTGTCCGGTTCTCCCCGCGTGGCCTCTGGCTATAGATTGACACACGCAGTGTTGCCAGAGCGCACCTTTCCACTATATAACGCCTACTAGTCACGATCCCTTGCAGGACAGTATGGTTAATTTTTCTTTGGTCTCTTATATAAGTTTGATCAATAAATTTCTGATTCAAAAATTGTTCGTATGGATGTCGATAGAATAGTCGATATTTAATTAAGCACTAGTGAAAAGTGCATTTTTGTTCCCGTCGTCCGGGGTTTGATGATTACTTATTAAAATACATAAAAAGCTTTCAGCGTTTAGAAAAATTCAACCCCTAAGGGGGTTAAAAGGGGGTTCAAAGTTTATATGGAGAGCAAGAAAATTTTAAAGTAAAACTTTCGTGTAATCATGTATGTTAAGACTTCAAAACTAATTTCAGAGTTTTTTCAAATTCATTCCTAAGAGTGTTAAAAGGGGTTTAAAGTTTGTGTACCTAGAGAGTAAGACATTTTTTAAGTACCTATTAGATTTGTAACTTCGATTTTTTACTGTTTGTTTAAAAACTAGAAAATGAATTTCATTGTTTTTTCTTATTTATCCCCCAAGGGGGTCAAAAGAGGGTTCAAAGTTTGTATAGAGAGCAATCATATTTTTAATACCATAAAAACTTCTACGCGGACGAAGTCACGGGCAACAGCTAGTAATACATAGAAAGATTATTTATGTCTGACTCTTGCAGATCCAATAGGCGTAAACGAGTCAGTCATTCTACATTGCGACACCAAACTATATCAACCCAAAAACTAAAAATAACCGACCAAGTGCGTGTCGGGCCACGCGCAGTGTAGGGTTACGTAGTTGCCTGTCTGTCTTTGTTACTTAGACATGCGCGCGCCAACTAAATGTTGCGGTTACGTCGGCCGAATTTGTATGAAAGTTGGCCTTTCCAAGTACATTTTTAAGTTGGTCGACTATTACTCGGTAACTAGTTATGCCCTACTTAACCGTGATAGTTTTTCTTAGCAGCGGGGATTGTAGTATTTAATTACTTAATTAGGTACATGTTATAGTGAAAATGGCCTTACATCCAATATTTGATAGCTGTCATCCCAGTTCAGTTTATGTCATCATATGTCATCATTGATGTTTATTGTTGTACCGGGATGAGGGCTGTCAAATATCGGCTGTTAAAAAAATCGAATTACAAGTTAATGAGGGCTACCGTTTTTGCGGTCACCAGTTCCACTTGCGTGTCGGATCCAGAAATATAGCTGTTACAGTTTGTTATTACTGGCGTAAAACAAAATTTACATTTAAATTAATCTTAAAGTAAATCAATAATTTAAAATAATAATACTTATTACCTCCGATTTATTTTTGCACTAGTTTTTCTTAGATTCTCTTTTAAAGCACTTAGATTCATTGAGCCGTAACACATATTTGCCATAATTAATCTCAGCTATGCAACATATTCACTATATTATTAGGAATTATGTAAAAACCCGCCAAATCCACTCTCAAGCTATCGCATTTGACATTTTGAAGCTCCGACGCGCCACTAACACCTTTAGCGGCGAATTCACTCGAGGTAGCCCTCTTCTGTTATTCTCTTCTGTTCTGTCATTACTTTTTAATCTTGTAAAAAGTTTTAAATGTTGAAAATAACACCTTTAGCGGCGAATTCACTCGCGGTAGCCCTCATTATTCTCTTCTGTTCTGTCATTATTTTTTAACTTTGTAAAAAGTTTTAAATGTTGAAAAAAGTTTAAAATGGACTATCAGCAAAAAGACGTCCCATAACGCTCCTGATATACACCCCCAACATGCCCCCCTCTGCGGTCTTCACATTTTTCCTGCAGGTTTGTGGAGCCCCCCTCGGAGGGGCGGAATGGCTGTTTTTACTTTCTTAGAGAAGTCACAGCCAATCTTGTATCGATCTCGTTTTAATCCATTGAAATGTATAGCCAATGAAGCAAGACAGCTAGCAAGCTAAATGCATGGCAAATGGTGGAAAAATCAAATTTGGTCGTAAGTCTAAAACAGTCATTCGCATGTTTGACACGGTCGATGACAATTGGTGGGTTTAGTGTTGAATTTT
Source organism: Epinotia nisella (assembly GCA_932294315.1). Lineage (NCBI taxonomy): Eukaryota > Metazoa > Arthropoda > Insecta > Lepidoptera > Tortricidae > Epinotia > Epinotia nisella. The sequence goes on along the minus strand of OW028677.1, from coordinate 16,320,800 downwards.
AGTGCCAGTACTTGTGAACATTTAAGTAATCTTTCGTATTTCATTTAAAAAAAATGAACTTCGGTGCTTTTCTAATAATTTAATATCACTAACAGCTAATAAATTTTACCGTTCACTATCGTACATTTATTTAAAATGAACGTAAATGGATTAACAATGGCCTGAAAGTAAATAAATCAACCGAAATTGGTAACGATCATAACAAATTCCTCAGAGGGCCGGTAACCAACAAGGAACTTCGCGCCGAGGGGTTGCGCTCACGGGACCTCGTGACGTCATCGACGCTGTGCACGCAATACTAATCATGGCCTTGATTTGTGTTGTTTTTAGATCATGTTTTTATGTGATTTTTGTTTAACTGATGATAATATTATAATTTAAACAAAAATAATATTTATTGGAAATTTCTCTTGTTTAAAGTATGTGGTTGCTATGATAAATGCAGTCGTTTGCAAGTGATAATTTTGTATGAAAGTAGATAAACCTTTTTTTCATTTAATTCTTCCATAAAATCTAGTGCACCTTCAATTACAAAAAAAACCCTCATTAGCTCATTACACCTAGTTAATGAACTTTGTTTATTTTTTATGTATGAATTGAATAAATATAGTATAAAAACAATTCAGAAATAAACATCAGCCTGTAATTTTACGTTTTTCGAATGTGTATAACACCACTTCAAATAAATCCCGTTAATTAACTCAAAAAACTAACTTAACATATGAAAAATAACCAAAATATGTTGTAAATTTCGGTGCCCTGGTGATGAGGCCGGTTAATAATGTATTGATGATACATAGTTGTAGTTAGATAATTTAATTTAGATTGGGTTTCATCCATAATCCTGGCTATAATTTTGGAAAAACTGAAGAAAATTCAATTTTACCAAATCATTTCGCCCCAGAAACCGTACCTCAGAGGGGCCCACAGACGAGAGTAAATCGTCATGTTTTTAGGGTCCCGTAGCCAAATGGCCAAAAACGGAACCCTTATGGATTCGTCATGACTGTCTGTCTGTCCGTCCGTATGTCATAGGCATTTTACTCGAAAACTAAAAGGTGTATTTGAATAAAAATTTGAGGATAAGCGTATTTTGTTAGCCGCTACATAGTTTTGTGATTAAATTACTCTACTAATTAGGGGTGCACTCCGTACATAACAATGAAAGTCAAAAAAAATATTTTATTGCAAGTCCACGTGTGGCATCGTTCGTAATCGATAGGCCTTTCAAAATAAATATAAGGTTTCTCAGCATTTTTTTTGATTAAGTGAATAGAGTCGGAGATAATCGCCCCGAAAATCACTAAAATTGTGTCCCCCCCCCTAATTGAATTCTTTCAATGAAAATTGTTTTGATGAAGATCGGTTTGAAGGTTTTCGAGATATTTCTAAAAAACTGCCTTCCTTAAAGAAAAGGACGCAAGTGCCATAACATTTCAGTAACGATACGACCTTTTTAATAGGCACGGAACCCTTCGTTGTGCGTGGTCCGAAACTCACATGGCTGCTTTTTTCCACTACAGACGAAGGGTTATAAGCACAGCGCGAAAATGGACACTTACTTAATAGGGTAGTTTCCTCGTGTTAAAATTGATAACGTGTTGCAACATTACTATCCTTTTAGCATGCCAAATGGATAGTAAACCATCAATATTATTGTAATAAAGTATAAATTACAAAATATAATTAAAATCATAAAAAATATGGACCTTGAAAGCTTTGAAAAAATATGCATTTTTTATAGTCCAAGAGTAAATTTAAAGCTACCAGTAGAATCCTTACGCTTTTATAGAAAAAAAACCTCGATTCATTGTCGGTAAAAAAGAAGAACGACCCAGGTCTGTCTTTAACTCATTTTTTTTGTTTGTTTGTTCTTCTCCAAAAACTGGCATCTAAAAAAACTTAGGACACGCCTATTGCACTAACGATAGTTCGACCACCCTTTATTTACAATTAACTGCTACAGTCCATTGTCTTCTGAACTACAATCACCCTATACCAAGAGCATGCATTATACTTAATGGATATCTTAATGTATTCTTTAAGCATACGTACTCAATCTCAACAGGACCTGAACGGCGTTACCGCGAATTGTGGAATTAATCTCCGAAATGAACTTCAATGCAGCCAGTAGAATGGGTCTGACTGCTGCGCGCTAGGAGCGATTCCAAATGCATACATGAATAACAAATGGCTGCTCTAGCCTTTCACTAATTTGCTTGCAACCCGTTCTTAGCCAGTGAATTAATTTTGATTCTACAAATCGCTGTTCAGCGCTTATTTGCAAAAGTGTTTCTGTCTACTGACTTGCTGAGAAATGCACAGAAAATTTGGTTAGTGGCGAATGGTAAACGAAATTTAACAACCTTTTTTTAACCTATACTAAACACATGTGTACTGTAATAGTACATTTCGATGCTAGTGCGGAAAGTATGTCATTACGTCACGAGTACCGAGATATCTTGCCATAAGCCGTAGGCGAGTGGCAAGACTCGGGACGAGTGAAGAATGACATTTTCGCACGTGTATCGAACGACGTTTTTTAATACAGTTGCGAAAAAATAAGAAAAACAACAAGTAAGGAATTTTAAACTTTTATATTATTCATTCCGTAACATGATTGTAATACAGTTGGAAATTAAACTGTATTTAATACAGTTTAAATACAGTTTAAATACAGTTTAAATACAGTTTAATACAGTTCTATCTTATTTATTTTTTATTGAAATAATAATTAATGGTACAATTTAAACAAGGAAAAGTTAAAAGCACTATTGCGCGAAAACCAACTTTCCGCACGCTAAACAGCTACGTAAAGTAGCACTTTTTGAGCAACTGTATTAAAAAAATATTTACAGTACACATGGTGTTACTTTTCCGCACGAGTACGGAAACGAGCACTTTCCGTGCATATGTTGAAACTTTAAAGAGCCATATGTACATACTGTAAAACGTTGTACGATACACGTGCGAATAGGTAATTCGCAACTTGTGTCGATTTAAAACACTCCCTTCGGTCGTGTTTTAATTTATCACCACTCTTTGCGAATTTCCTATTCTCTGCACTTGTATCGTAAATAACTATTGTAGTTAATTTAGATATAGACATATTTTGTGATAGCATAATTTTGCTTGTGCAATAAAAACTAAACTGATGAGATTCTTCATGCATGATAGGTGTAGGCTCAGGAGTTTATATTTCTTAATTTACTCACTACCTTGTACTTTGTATATTAGTGCGCGATAGGTTGATACTGTTCGTAATGTACGCTGCGATTAAGATTGGCTATAGATTTCTTCGTATTAGTTTGTTTCTATAAGTGAGAACCTGGAATTGACTATAAATATATTTAGTTTTAATATTGTGTATATGAACAAGATGCGCTGTTGGTTTTCCATGTATTAATAAATAAATAAATAGATACATCTGAAGGAACTACCAATGCCATTCGTATTTAGTTCATATTTAATCTTATTATCAGTGCGTCGCGGACTCACACGGTTACATACTTTAGCCACCGAGTGCCAGAAATTTGTTTCCCAGCCGATTTCAATACGCCATGTAGTGCATGCTCAAATAAACCTAAATGTGGCTACCCCACATCGCCTACCTGTAACATTCTGTAGCTGTGTAGTATAGGTATAACGTTTTATGGTTCGCCTCCACGGAGGCGCGGCTGTGGACTTCAATCAAGGAACGGAAATGAAATGTAATTTCCATTGTGCCTGAAAATGTCCACTAATGCCGCACGAAATGGCTAGTTACTTATATTTTGAGCTATTGTACAAATGTTTTCATTTTATATGAGAACCTTTACCGCCTACTTATATTGTACGCATTTTGAGGGTTTACGACATAATAATGTCATGAGCATTTCGGATTAAAGGCCCCGCCATTCGGTGAAATGTCAAGTGTGCATTAACGCTCACATAAGCAGCTTTCCCAGATCTTTATCGTCTGTAAACCAAACATCAATATCATTGTTGCTATCCGATTTGTCAAGGACCATGGTGAGCCTCAAGTGAAGAAAGATGTGTAATTTTACCTTAATATATGAATTAGGTAAATCTGATACTAGATTTCCTAGAGTGAGTCGGAGTTTGAAGTACTTATTAAAGTCATTTATTTATACTTAAATACCCAAGTACCTATTAAGAGGTAAAAATTGTAAGTTTGCGACTATGTATGTACTCGTACGGGGCAATCTGAAAATATGATACCGGATTTGAGTAATAGAATCTCGTAAAACGCAGGGGAAGCCGCGGAATAACCTAGAATAATACACCTGAATCAAAGCACCAAGTACTTATACAATGAAATAGGTTTTCCACATCAGCAGAACCAGCGGGTATCGCTGCAAAGATATTACCACAAACAATGTTTCTGTAAAAGGAATGTGAATGTAAGATTTTTCTTTAGCCAGTAACTGCTAAAGTTTGCGCAGCCCGACTGAAATCCGCATAACAATGCCTTAGATACTACAATACAATGGGGCACGTCGCAGGCGTTCGATTATAATACTTATTGCAGTCCTCGGCTATTTTACATGCAAAAAGGTTTCTGAATTAAGATATTAGGAGAGCGGACGATTTTATGACTTATTGAATTTGAAAGATTTGTGCCTATAGGTCTATCATCTCCTAAATCTGTGAAACCGCTAAATCAGTAATGGGGGGACGTTTTGGTCGTTATTTTATTTAAAAGTTGTTATGTCTCGATTTTTTAAAAACACTTCTGTACATAATATCTTCTAAGGTCAACATTGAAGGCCCGTTTCTTATTATATAAAGTAATACGTAGTTCCGGGTTGTGTAGTATATTCACACACCTTACTTCTTTATAATAATAAAATTCCATGTCAAGCTTCTCTTACGGCACTAGGTGATTGAATTAAATTTATTGACGATAAGGTGACGTTTTCATTCAATATACCAGCATAATATACAGAGTACAATCTTAAGGGATAAGTTGTGAGGGAGAGGTAAATCTAAAAGATTTTATTTTTTAAAGAGTCCTTTGTAAAGAAAATATTATTTCCGCCTGTTTTTTTTTACGTCGAAATGTAGCTTTTCTTCTGATTGTAGCTACTGGTATAGTGTGTGTCAATAGTAATATTGATTCATTGGCGACAAAGTTAAACTGTACATTTGTAAAAAAAAAATGCTATATAAATACATTTGTACTAAGTAATGCAATCTCATGCTATCTGGATTTTTTGCAATTTTTAAATCTAGTTTTCATTTTACGTGACGATTCCTTGTTTCAAATCAAAAAAAAAAAAACAAAATCGTTTATTTGCTTAACAATACACATGTTTACATAAAATGGGATGCCAGGCGGACCCCAAACTAGGCTGAGCCTGTATCTTGGGACCCTGGAGTGCAATTCGTAAAACAATATGAAGTTATTCAAGGAATCAGAATGAACTCGAAAGAAGAAAGTAATAAAAAGCATTATACATTTAAGAGCGCATGCGCAAACTGTGTGTATGTGTGTGCGCGCGTGTGTGTGTGTATGTGTGTGTGTGTGTTTGTGTGTGTATGTGCGTGCGTGTGTGTGTGTGTGCATATGTGCGTTAGTTAGTGTGCAGGATTAAGTTTTACTTAATAAGAAGTAGGGCCTCCGTGTCATTATATGATAGAGACACAAGCCACTTTTTCACAACCGCCTTTGTTACTTATCTTATGATCTCATGAAAGTAGGAACTTTTATCTTTTAATTCCTGATGTCCCTGGAAGTACTTACCGCCAATTAGGTTGGTCACTAAGTCACTAATACTTACAATAATTCCGCTTTTCCGGAGCTTGAAAGTGATTTTTCTATAAAATCTCGTAATGTTTAGTTTCCTCTTTATTTATTTATTACTTAATACACTTCAAATAGAAGAAAAAAATGTAGTTCGCTGCAGATATATTCAAAGTTATTACATTGTAAAAAAAAATAGGTACCGGATACACAAATTACTGAAATAAGGCACGGGAGTTACTAATACTCGCTGGTATTTTGTCGACACATGATTTTCTACAAAAAAATCTGCTTAATGCAAATGTAATTTAGCAAAAACGTAAAACTTACTGAGATTCTCAATCTCAGAGCATAAAGAAGACATAAGTAAGTCGGGCACGCGTGCTGGCGAATGGAGAAAGCTTTTAACAGCGCTTTCTTCTTGTCACAATGGGTATATCTTACTCGTAGTCGCATGCCGGCGCACTTACATAGCGCATTATAGCTAAAGCGATAGTAATTGCACGCCAAAAACCTAATTATTTTTGTTTACACCCGGGCAGTGTCAATAGGGTAGTTTCCTAATGTTAAAATTGATAACGTAGTGTTGCTAAATTGATAGAAAACCATCTAATTATTGTAATAAAGTATAAATTACAAAATATAATTTAAATTTAAGATAGCTTTGATGTAGCGATAGGTACAAATGATCACAATATGAAAGACACCCGGATTTGAATCCGTAGGCAGTCGACATAGAAATAGAAATAGAAATAGAATAGAAATAGAAAAACATTTATTGCACAAAAGAATCTTAAATATACACGGAGGTAGGGTAAAAATTAAAACAATTACAAGAAAAAGATTAAAAAAAAAACACAACAATAACACTATACTTAAGTTAAGACTCTAATGGGCAATGGGTCCCAGTCTCAGCATTATGCTGGGCAACACGGCCCGGCGCTGGTTTTCAGACTGGTCCCTGGCTGGACATCGCCTTAGTTCCTAAATATATACACAAAAATAGCAATATAGCAATTTTATTACTATGCCTTTTGTAAATAACTTTTTTTAGGACATTACTGTTATGCATTTTGATATGTTATAAGTGGATGGATGTATGTGGTGAATGTATGACGTTTTGTGAAGCGATGGATGACCGACCGACTTCTGTTCGTGTTTAATGTAAAATTTGTCCATACAAAGTTATTGGTATTATATATATATATATATTTATATATATATTTTTTAATGTGTAACTTTTATATTGTACTCGTATATTGTATTTTGTATATTGTGTCTTAAATTCCACAGTGGCTTAGTGTAATACTGTAATGCTGTGTAATTAATTGAATAAATAAATAAAATGTTGCCAATTGATTATTATGCCTATTTGTGCTTATGCTTTTTGACATTAGTCTTCATGAAGATTATGCTTTCAGTTTTTATGCTTTTTAATGTTATGCGTATATAATTATACGAAATGTGACTTATGCATATCGGCGTAAAGTAATTACGCGTAACCATATTAGTATTAATGATTTTATGCCTCTCAATAGTAAACCTTTGTTTGTTCCTGTGTATAGGGGAGAGGGGGGCAGCTATCACTGGAGGCAGCTTAGAACAAATGCGTTCAAAGACGTATTTTTAGTGCAATTATGGTCCAAATCCATTTTTTGGGCTCGCAACACTGACCCACACAACTGTCACTTGACAGATTTGACGTTTGACAGGACATGAACGAACCAGTAACATATTTTGATTTCGATGTCATCCGTTAGTGGTTTTGCTCCCCATGTGTAAGGATTTTCAGGCTGTATTTGAAGGAAACGGTAAGTGAAACTTATTTTATTCGATAATACAATCTATAAGCTTTAGTGACAAAGAATAAACAATCAGAATTTGCTATTGTTTTGGAAGATATCAATGTTTATTTTTTTAAATAGGTGTTGGGGTAGTTTTGAAAATAAATTAGGAGGCAGTTTTGATTAGCAGTCTGTTCAAAACTACCCCGGCCATAGGAAATGTTCATATCTGCCCCGATATAAACTGACATGTAGGTACGTAAACTAATAATCTTAGATATTTTAGTACACGCTCATAATGCATTTACCTGAGTTAATTAGTTGTATACTTATTACGTTTAGTCTTGTTTGGTATAATAGTTATTAGAATTCTATTGTTTGTTTTCTGTCATTTTATATGATAAAATAAACATTATAATTAGAACATTTTATGTTTTTTTTATTTAACAACAGCCAAAACATAATTAATACAGAATTATTATCCCCTGCTACATTGTTGGGGTAGTTTTGAACAACAGTGTGTGCATAACTGCCTCAAGGGGGCAGCTTTAGTAGGATTTCAATACGTTTCAAAGGTACCCCTCCTGAGGCACCTTTGAACACTACAAAAAACATTTCTGTACAAAACTACCCCTTCTTAGTTATAACTGCAAATTATACAAGTAAAATGTTAATACGACCATTCCTAGTGACTAACTGTACTAAGTACAGGTTAAAAAAACACGTATATCTCAACATTGTTGCCTTATAACCCATATTTCAAATCTGCCCCAAGTAAATTCAAAGCTACCCACGCTTGGGGCAGTATTGAACATTATTCCTCGAGTTGTAAAATTCTAAATTGTACCTTTGTCTTTAGCTTTGGGCATGTGCAAATGCATTAATTACATAGGTTAATAACATACGTTGTTGTGTAGAGGCTTAAAACTGGTTTTTATGGGTAGTATTTTGGAATACGTTAATGAGTGTAAAAAATGTACCAGGCTGCCCCCCTCTCCCCTACTCCATTTCATCTAGGAAACATTAGATTGTTAACGGACAAATTAGTCTACGTTTCATCGTTTATCAAGGATTAAGGGTTTAGGTATTGTATGTTCTAGTTATACATATTTCGATCATTAAGTGCTTTCCAAACATAACAATACCCATTTTTTTGCGTTTCAAAATGGTTTTCCTTGAAATCACATGACGATTAACGCACGATTTTTCTAATCTTACCTATATGGAATAGGGTTTAGCTGTGTATATGAAGGGATGTTTACAAAAACAACACAACTGACAGATTTTACGAAATAGAGTTTTTGGTATGATTATGTTTGTCTGTGAAGACACTACAGTTGTGCAGTACACATTGTTTATTAAGGATCCCGTTTGCCCAAAATTACCGCTTTAAATCTAGACACGCGGTAGCGTGTCAAGCCAAGTTCAAGCAAAGGAACTGGCTAGCCAGCGCCGAGTGTAATATTACACGAACCACTTGGTGCCACTTTTGACCCTTCTATAACTCAAAACCTCTTTAACGTAAACACATAAAACTACGTGTGTTTAATTATATCCATAAGGACATCTAGAAGCCCAAATTTCATGAAGCTAGCTCAAACGGTTATAAAGATATGAAGGTCAAAAAGTCGTAAATTTTAGTATTGACTGACATATAGTAAACCTAACCTACTTCCAGATGACCTAGAAGGATGAAATTTGGAATCCAGCTCGGTAATTGTGTGTAAGCGTAGGAAAAAATCTAAAAAAAAAAAAGTTAAAAAATAGGGGGGGTCCCAATACAATTTTTTTTAATTGTAGCGTTGGAACCGTTACACAGATATTTGAAACTATCCCAATATATCTATTATTATATTTGCTATATAACCGAAATATAAAATAAGTGGTGTCCCCATACAAAAAACTTGTAATACGCGCTAAACAACCGGCCAACGGTGTGTCGTCGGCGGCGCGCGGCACCACATAATTATACACAGAACAGAAGTAAATCTACATAAAAGCGCTCCCGAGCTACACGGAAACGCAAGAAATCTCAATACCTGCCTAGTTTTTTTTACAAAAAGTAATGATATCTTACCATAAACATAAATGTAAAAAAGGAGAGCCAAGTTCAATACAAAAATTATCCTTGGCTGAGGGCTTCGCCGCAAAAAGAATGGAGATCTAAATTAGTGCCAAGTTATGCAAAATCCAAATATGTAATTATAGGAATAAAATAACATTGTGAACAAGTATTAAACTCTATTTCCTTGCTTTATTGGATACGTATATTAGTTTTTTATTTATTTATTTATTCATTCCTTAAATTAACACTAACAGACAGGCTATGCATGTTAAAATGTGAGATCTTAAAGTAGGTTAGATTTGACTTGGCCAGTTTATATCAGAATTAAAATAAATATATGTTGAATAACTTTATAAAATGACTGATGTAATGAAAACTGGTCAAGTCAAATCTAACCTACTTTAAGATCTCACATTTTAAATAACAGCAATTGTTATAGGTATCCAATAAAGCAAAGAAATAGAGTTTTTTGTGGGATACCGTTCCGTATGACAACTATATGTATAACGTTCCTTGTGTTTTTTTACTGAACTATTTATATGAAAGCTAGGCGTATGCATGGAAACACAGGTTAGCACATCTCTGGTGGTGGCCTTATGCACTTTGACATCAAATTATCCCTGATCACATCTTCGATGTCACCCTGTATATGACCACGTCAACTGCCAATCTTTTTCAATCTTATGTGGCAGACTCCGCCGTCTGATTATTTGCATTTTACTGATTATTTGATGACACCGTTACCATATTGTTACGTTGCTAAAAATTAATAAAAATTCAGAATTTACCCATTTCAGTTGCCATTTCCGATTTATAATCCTGCCGGCACCGTAAATGCGGTGTGCACATCTGGCCATATTACTCTACTCGTGTAATTCCCAAAGTATTTATTACCCATGCTACAGGAGCTCTATTGGATTTAAGTATTAAATTGGAATGGATTTTGCATTTCTCGCGCGCCAGCCACTAACGCGTCTAGTCATGTGCTGTGCTAGGGCCTAGGGGCTCTATTGGATTTAAGTATTCAATTGGAATCGGTTTGGTATTTCTCGCGCTCCAGCCTCTAACGCGTCTAGGCATGTGCTGTGCTCGGAATTATCCCCTAAAGTTCTCCACTGCTATGGAAAATATTCCACATCGCTGGGATGCGTCACAGCGAGCAAGCATGAAAAATACAAAATCGATTTCTATCGTTTCGGATAGCTTAGTAGACATACCCCAATTGATACGGACATGAGTCTATTGGACGTGTAAGTATGTTTATTTTCTTAATATGCCCTCCAGAAGTATGTTCATCTCTGATATAACTGAGTTGACGAGATTTGTCGTAACCTATCGATTTTCTAGTCCAAAAAATAAGTTCCTTTTATTTAAACATGTAAAGCGACGTGATGGACACAAATGAGGAAAATTTCCCTTCATACGTTGGTACAAAATTGAATCAGTTTATTTCTCACGCGTACAAACAATAGAAGACTACGCACATTTCTTTATCGTTTCCAAGAAAATTGGACGGCGTACGTCATAGATCGCGCATTAGGTTATATCCACGGCGCCGCTAGACAGATGCGCCCGTTACTTGGGAATTGAGAAACATTCATCTTGCTTTATATTTACAGTTTATTACAGCCCGTCTGTTCCATTTATCCTCTTACTTTGCTTTTAATAATTAATTTTCCGATCAGACCATCCCTTGTTCTCCCAGCGTATAATCTCCGTAAAAGACTCGGCGTTTGCGTTGCTGCAGTCTCGTAGGTACACCTATTTTATTATACGAGGGTATTCGTTTTACTTGTTCTTATTTCTCATATTGAATGAGGTAAATACAAAGTGTATTGTTGGATGCGGGCATAGCGCGTCCATTTGACTGCACAAAGAGGCATATAGCTTTTTTACAGTGATTTACTAGAGCGAGATGAAATTGGGAAGGCATCGATTCTGCCCGGATGTTTCGCTGCATTTGCTGAGTTAGGCGCAAGCCTGAGCAAACACGGCCGTGTACAAAGAGCCCTCCTGTTATTCGGCCGCTGGCTATCGAGACTCGGTTGTCAGCTCTCGGCGCTCAGCATGTAATTTCCACTCTCTGATTGACCACTAAAACAAAGCACTGTGCCAGGTGTACGCAAAATTTGGTAAGTAATATGTTCGTAAATTAGGATCAATAAGAGTCATTTTCCTGGCTTTTGAAATCGCGATAACGCTAATATGATAAAGATAAACGACGCTTTCATAATTAACATTTTGCGTTTTAAATATATGCGAAGAATTGTTTGCCCATAGGAACGGCTACTAGTTACATACATTATAATGACGCCTGTTTTCCGGCGAGTTAGGCACTACGACCCCTGAAACGGACTAGGGTAAATCGCCAATAGATACATACATACATAGATACATACATACATACTCTCGAAAAACATAACCCTTCTTTCCTAAGGCAGTCGGGTAAAAATGAATTCTGTTCCCCTACAAACAGAATTCAATTTAGTATGACATGGCTAGTTATTGAAGAGTGCCAGTAATTAAAACCTTATACTAAAATAAATTCTATTATAGGTCAATAGAGTTAATTTTTAGTATGAGGTGGCCACCTGGAAAGTTTTTAATATTTCACTTTGTGTCGCGATACATAGAAATGTAGAAGTACTCGTACCTATACGAAGGCACATCCATTAAGCAGAATCTACGCCATATTTACCTAACACTTTCAAGTTACGTGCTTAGAACGGTTAATCGACTGTGAGTAATATTACCTATCTGAATAGAAGATTTATGCGGCTACTAAATCTCCGCAGTTATCGGAACGGGATTACAGATGCGTATTTTAATAGGGGTGTAGTTTTTTACGATGTCATTCGAACTACCCAAAACTTTGAGACAAAGATTGCCGTCCGCTATTTGTCGTTGTATGGAAAATCAATTAAATCGCTGTTTCAGTCGCGAAATAATGCGTTTAGGTCCATAGTTGTCATACAATTTTGTTTCTATAAAAGCGTCAATATTCTATTGGTAGCTTTAAATTTACTCTTGAACAATAAAAAAAATGCATATTTTTTCTAAACGTTCTAGGTCTATATATTTTTTATGATTATAATTATATTTTTAATTTACAGGTACTTTATAACAATAATTTGATGGTTTTATCCATTTAGCAACACTCCGTTATCAATTTTAAGTATACCTACATCCTTATTGAGCACTAAGTAGTTAATAGTACATTGTGTTACAAGTACGGTAAGATATGAATTACGAACGAGAGTCTATTAGAAGACTCGAGTTTGTAACAATCTTACCGTACGTGTCGCATACAATGTTTTTCATCACATTTGCGAGGAAACCAATACATTTTGAACTAAATTTTTACTAAATCGTAAAAAAACTACAAAATGTCAGTCGTCCATTTTGTTCAATTTGACGTGAGGCGCTTAGAGCAAAGACCCCTGCATACAGCCACGATTTAAAATCACAGTTAAAAATATTTTACACGGACATTAAGTTGCTACATTTAAGTTTTTAAATCTTTAAATCATACTGTTAATAATATTTTATTCGTGTTTTTACGTTTAAATTTATTTATAAATACGTCATACGTCAAACATCGTGTTTGAGTTAAAACTTACTTGCTTTATAACTGATGTAAGAGTGACAGATACAATTGAAGAAAAAAACCATTACGCCCATGGGCGTAATATAGGCTATTACAGCTCGGTGTGCCTGCGCGTTATGAAGCCCTTTACGAGCAAGTGTGATGGAAAAGTTTAATTCTATTATATAATCTGTGGTAAGTATAACGCTGTAATGATGCCTACTGCTGTTACTACTAATGATGCCCACTGTCGCGGTCGTTGATTATGTGATCAATTTACGATTATGCTTACTTGTAGTATGTTTTTTAAGTAAAATAAAAATAAGTATATTTACGAACTGGCTTTAAATATCTACATAAAATAATAATGTAGATATTTAAAGCCAGGTTTAATCTTAGGACTGCGATAAAGGGATTTGAGAATCGGCCAGGCCACTGATTTTTAGCCAGATAACAGTTAAAATTTGTGGTTAATAGTTTGTGCATCTTTAAACAACTAAATCCTTACTATTCTAAACTTACAAGTTTAGTGCAATGCTGATCAATCCAGCGGTTTGACTTAAATAATATTTTATTTGGGTTTAGAAAAATCAAAATAACAACTTCTCATTTTTGGACAATAGGTACTCGATTTTTAATATGCAGGGAGTTGTATCAAAGCCCAACGGAAGAATTTCCAACTATTCTTGACGATTGTGTCCCATGAAGCGTCAGCGCCCGGCGATTAAATATTCTAAATTCCTCTCCGGATCGGCACTCCCACGGCGTCAAACAAAGCCAAATTATTATTTATTTAGGCTGCGACCTATTTTGGAAATGTAGACACCTACTAATGGCGCGTTAGTCAAATGATTACGTTTAGTTAACGTGCCCGTATTGCAAATCGCGCTCAGGTGGCGAAGTGATAACCGTGCACCGGCAAGATAGAAGGGTATACTCATACTTAGCTGCTGCTAGATCTTCTCACTGAGAATTAAAATTTAGCATAACGCTTCTGCAAGCACCAAGGTGTGAGATTCTTGAAGTAAGACGTTTCAACCAATTAGAAATGATTGAATGACATTGTACATATTAATATTAGTTTCTAAATCTTAGTTAAGTACCTACTGACAAGACAGGTCAAACTCTCTAACAACAATAAAATCAAACACGTTTCAAATACGGGTTGATAATGTAGTGAATAAAAACGATTGATATTTGCGCAAATTATATTACTGAAATGTTCTTATCATATTTTTTAAATATGATAAGAACATTTCATTAAAGTAATTAAAAAAAATAAGAAACGGAAAAAACAGATAAACTGTGTCTAAGTTATTAAAATCATAGTTAACCCAAAGTACACCACTATGCATGGTAATACGATGATAACTAGACTAAATAATTGCACTAGTGCTAAAACTTCAGCTTTTCTCCCATGTGCGAGTGACGTATGAACATATCAGATAATTTTCGGGCTCGGATCGGATCGCTTCGTTGACACGCAGCGACGGTGACGTGGCCGCTTATAGCGGGCTCAGAATAGAATGTTCAACAAATACCGGTGACGTTTTGTCGACGGCTACGCGTTACAAGTCTTGTTCCGTATTTTGGGTGCAAGATTAAAATAACTATGTGGTAAAATGAAGTATTTTAAGGCCGTGTTTGCAATGCTTTTCGTGATGTAGAGGCCGTATGGTTGATCTCGTGACATGTGGGTGATGTCATCTGTGATTTGTCAATTTCTGTTTGTGGATGTGCGAAAAGATAATTGAGATGGACACATAATAGATTTCGTGATATCTTACATTTAAAATAAAATAAGTGTGACATACAGGCGAATAGACGTGTCGAAACTATACTTAAAACGGCTCTATGGCAACCATGTTATGCATGATCATATGAACTGCCGCTAAAGTTTCGTAAAAACAGGCCCTTGAAATACCAATGAGTTTCCATCGTTTGATCAGAGGGCATTAATGTCATTATGAACCTTTTTTTTCCAAAACAAAATAAAACAGATCCCCCTACTAAGTAAATTCATTCATTAACACATTCACTGCCAAGAATGACTACGCGCTACGCTCATAGCCGGTTTTCCCCGCATGTAGCGGAAAGCGACAATGGCATAGGCGCCCGCTAGGCGGGTTCCTGACAGTGAAAGTGAGGTGCTACAAAAAAGGAGCCGCATTTTTTTCTTTAAGTTTGCAAGAACTACTCGTAGTGAAAAAATAGGTCAGAAAAAAGAAATGGCAAAATAAGTAAGTAAAAGGCAGGATAATTTGTTTTGGGGGTAATAATGAATGTTCGTTGGTAAATACTTTAAATTGTACAACCAGATTGACAATGATTGAGGACGTTTCAACAGCCCAGTGAACGAAGTGTACACGATCCAAAAATAGCCGAAGGTTGCAGCCTTGCTTGTTTTCGTCAAATATATTTGCGTATCGAAGTCACAGTGACGCACGCACGGGCCAGGGCGGGGGTGCGGCTGTTACATCACGAATGACGTCACGCTACGCTGTAGAGGTGCTACGAACGTAGCGAATGCCGGCTTTCTAGTATCTCGATGTGATTTGAAGGGGTTTTGGAATGGTGTTGCTGAGAATACAAGTGATATATTTAATGCATTTGGTGAGGAAATATTTGAGTGATGTTTGTATCTGGAAAGGTTTTTCACTAATAAAGCGCTTTCAGCACGCTCACGTAGCAATCTGCGTTACGATGACGTTGAGGTTAATATTAGTATGTAGCGAAAATCCTGAGATTAATGCCCTCAGTCTAGTTTGGTCAAATCCGGCCCCAGACTCACAGTTTAATAAATCACATGAAATATGTAATTAAGTGTCAAATAATTGAATTTAGCTAATGAACAATGATTTATGTATAATCAATAGGGCCCGGACAAGTGGTGATAGATTAACACATAGGGTAGTGATTGGCCTAGGTATTTTTAGGACTAAACGCGTAACGATTAAATGGTTTATTTCTCGTTTCTTAAAATATTAAGTTTGCGAAATGTCTATCTTCATGTATTTGTTCTTTGTCTCTGTGTGTCTTTTGTGTAGTGAATAAATGTCTTCTTTTCTTTTTTTTTTCTTTATTTACATTTTCCTTCAAGTTATCTTCCCACGAAAATCTCAAGCTTTCCAGCTGCCAGAGATGCCATTGTGTTCACATATACTACATTTACGACATTGTACGCTAACAAATATGGCATTTGGCAAAGGGATCGAACCCGGTTTTTTCAAAAATCCCCGAAGTGGTCTAATATTTTGAATTATTTTAGGCTCTTAATGTAGGACTTTAGGTAACAGATTCGTATTATTAGAATGCCCCATCAAAAATGATATCATAACCAAAAAACCGGCCAAGTGCGTGTCGGACCACGCAAAACGAAGGGTTCCGTGCCTATTAAAAAGGTCGTATCGTCACAGAAATTTTGCGGCACTTACGTCCTTTTCTTTGAGGAAGGCAGTTTTTCAGCAATATCTCGAAAACCTCTGAACCGATCTTGTTCAAAACAATTTTCGGTGAATGAAATTAATAAGCCCTATGTCCATGAATTTTTCCATATTTTTAAAATACACCGTTCAAAAATTAGAGGGGGGGGACAGAATTTTAGTGACTTTCGGGGCGATTATCTCCGACCCTATTCACTTAATCAAAAAAAATGCTAAGAAACCTTATATTTATTTTGAAAGGCCTATCCATTGATGTGCCACACGGGGGGTCACAATGAAAAAAAAAAATTTGATTTTTAGTTTTATGTATGGAGTGCACCCCTAAAAAATTTTTTTTTTGTCATTTTAATTACAAAACTATGTAGCGGCTAACAAAATACACCTATCCTCAAAATTTTATTCAAATACACCTTATAGTTTTCGAGTAAAATGCCTGTGACATACGGACAGACGGACATACGGACAGACGGACAGACGGACAGACGGACAGACGGACAGACGGACAGACGGACATGACGAAACTATAAGGGTTCCGTTTTTGCCATTTTGGCTACGGAACCCTAAAAACGAAATAACACCGGTTTAATTTGTATGGATAAAATACCGGTATCCGATCCTTAATTTGGCCACGTTATCAAGTGTTTCGTGTAGGTACTGCAAGCCACAATTTGCAATATTAAAAAAAAAAATGTAAATAGAATTTGGATATCAAACTATAACATTTACAACGTAATATTTGATGGTTTTCCAGCAATATCACGACTCCTCTAAAAATATAAATAAATTATTCATTCAATCGTAAAAAGTTAGTAAAGAACGTCTCCATTACTCTCTGTGTGAAATTTGCCACCACTTGTCCGGACGCTAATTATTAATTATCAAACCGCGATTGTGACAGGTTTGCCATATAAGTAAATACGCCAAAGTTTATATGAACTGACAGCTATTCCCATCCCATTCTAGTCGCAGTTTGATAGTAACAGAATGAAACATGCACATAAATCTAGAGCAAATAACAAAAAGCTGGCGGGCCATTTTCATTTTTATGCACACTCTCACACCCGTGGATTTCCTCTTTATTTAGAAAACTTCACGGATGAATGACTTATGTTACATACTAAAGAAATTCACCATTACAATATTCACAATAGCGTTTTGAAATTGCGTCCACGGTAGTCGCATCCACGGCTGTGTCAGTGTGCACATTTTGCACAAGAATAAGAATGGCTCTGACATAAAACATATGCAATAACTCCTCCAACACAGCACTGCGCAAGGATGTGGCAAAAAAAATACGGCCGATGTATATCGGGGTGTCGTGACTTAGTACCTGTGGCTTCTTTGCAGGAAAACGTGACATGATGTGTTGCTTGTTCGTGGAATGCGCCATTTATCAGCTAAACATGGCAACCTACCAATTGTATAGTTATAAAGGGAAACAGGCATAGCCTAGTATTTGCCTGATTACTGAATTTTAAAAGGAATTGATTTAATCATACGTCAATTGATACGAATAAAGAATATCCGATCATTTGGAACTCATTTTGATATCGAACCTAGATACTATGTAGATTTGAGATTATTAGAGTTGGTCGAAAGTAGTCCATTCAAAAAACAACTCTATCGACCAATGTATAGGATTTCAATCGAAATGTTTTAAATAAGGGAATCAGAAATATTATATTGACAAGTAAACGGAACGCATTCACATGCATTTTGAACGCCAGCCAATCACAGCGTAGATCCCCAATGTAGCCGCGGATATCGGCCAATCGCAGAGCGTAAAGAAGGATAAAATTGACAAAAAGTATAAGGTGGAGAGTAGAAATCATGAAAAGGACGGCCGCATCAATAGGGAAACGACGCAAGGCGCGGGGCCTTTGCATTTGAATTCTCGGACTGATTGGGTCTCCCTAGCTATCACATGTTTATTTAGTGGGTGTTTTGTGATACCTGCAGTAGTACTCGTGAAACGGGCAGTATTAAATACACATATATATATAATCGTTATATACATACTTAATAGGGTATCTTACTCACTGTTTTCCTTTAGCCTGCGCTCGCAGTGCGAGCTACCACAGGCTGTCAGGTTGCTATATCTCAGTTTCGCTAACTGAAATACCTACAGATAGAATAGGGAATACATTCTTATGTTTAAACTATGAGTTAAGGTTTAAAAACCGGCCAAGTGCGTGTCGGACCACGCAAAACGAAGGGTTCCGTGCCTATTAAAAAGGTCGTATCGTCACAGAGATTTTACGGCACTTACGTCCTTTTCTTTGAGGAAGGCAGTTTTTCAGCAATATCTCGAAAACCTCTGAACCGATCTTGTTCAAAACAATTTTCGGTGAATGAAATTAATAAGCCCTATGTCCATGAATTTTTCCATATTTTTTAAATACACCGTTCAAAAATTAGAGGGGGGGGGACAGAATTTTAGTGACTTTCGGGGCGATTATCTCCGACCCTATTCACTTAATCAAAAAAAATGCTAAGAAACCTTATATTTATTTTGAAAGGCCTATCGATTGATGTGCCACACGGGGGGTCACAATGAAAAATTTTTTTTTGACTTTTAGTTATATGTATGGAGTGCACCACTAAAAAAAATTTTTTTTGTCATTTTAATTACAAAACTATGTAGCGGCTAACAAAATACACCTGTACTCAAAATTTTATTCAAATACACCTTATAGTTTTCGAGTAAAATGCCTGTGACATACGGACGGACGGACAGACGGACAGACGGACAGACGGACAGACGGACAGACGGACATGACGAAACTATAAGGGTTCCGTTTTTGCCATTTTGGCTACGGAACCCTAAAAATGAGCAGAGTAGGGAAATATCGGGGTAGAATATAGTTAGAATCATACACATATTAGGGGAAGATAGATTTAGGGATGGTAGAACGGTAGGGTTAATTTTATTGTTGTGAGTAGATAAATTTATAATTGGTCATATCATAACAGAGGAGAAGTGTAGAGTTTGTGTAATTGAATGCGACATTCTTGTATGGTAATGTAATTTCTCCTTTTATTTTCATTGGTTAGGGAAACAGTTTCGCTTCGGAGAAGGAAACAAAAATGTTATAGTCGCATAGAGCAACTCGCTGTGACCGTAGTTACGGGCGGAATAATACTCATATAACTACTAGCTATTTCGTACATAATAAAATTATCTTAGGAATACACGTTCAACAACAGTAAATTCGATATTTCAAGTGACAATATAGAGGAATAGGCGGCGTTATAATATTTAAGGTTTAGGTGAATAAATTGCTTGTATAGATATATTTTACTCAGCAATATTTAAGTAAGAGGTCTGTTTTAAGTTTGTTTCGGTATTTTCTTCTTATTCAGACCGTCAGGTATGAAATACTGGTAGATTCGTTCGCAGAGTTTTGAACTCTATAGGTAGCTAGGTAGGTAAAGTTGGTTAAGAACATTTAATCCCCATCCGGAGCAAGAGAGTAGCATGTGTGAGTAAAAAAATACTACACAACCCGTCGTTAGAACTTTATTCTAAAATATGAGAATATAGGGCAAATTATTAGTATATTATAGATTAAAATTTATTTTTATAATATAAAATCAAAGAGCTACGATCTTGCTAACCCAAATGATTAATAGATAGATAGTGACTTTTTACCAAACAAATAAAAATATTTATATTCATACATTTATATGTAGTTCATATTTTGTTGGTCTAGGGTTCTGTAGGAATCTCTATCAGTCTGAATCCAAATTTGCTGCACATTAAACAATTTGGGTTATTCGGTTCATAACGTAGATACTAGACGATCACTTGGCCAAAACGTTATTTAATTAATAAAGCGATATTTAGTTGTAATAAAAGCGTAATTAGTGTAATAAATTTTAATCAAAAGTTTAAGTTAAATCCAGTGTTAATTAGTAGTTAATTATGGGTTTAATTCGTTTATTATTAAGTAAAGACTTTTTTTTTGAGGAGGGTACATAGTGTATCCGGGGAATTAAAAAAAATGGCAGATTAAGGTTGACTAAAGCGATGTTCAAATCACGTCTAACCTGTCGGTTTTGTTATCTATCCGTAACTATCCGAAAACTATCCGACAAAAATGATGAATATGCCCATTCCTTACATAATAATTATTGAATTATTGTATACGATTTTTAAACATTCTTTGATGAGTGCATGTAAGTTTTATTCCTTGGACCCAAATAGGAGTAAGTATTTAGTATTTGTATTTCTGCTAAGTTTATTAAAGTATGATGTATGTTGTGGCACATTCATATACGTACTTTTCACATAAAATACCGTAAACACTTTTAATATAACGGTAAAAAATCTCACAACACCGTATTTAACGGGGACCCTTTGTCTCCTTCGTTAATTGTAAACTGTTTACCCAATTAAACATCGTAAAACAAACACTTCCCTGTAAAATAAACACGCCGGCCCTGAATCTGCCTCTCAAACCTTTTACTTACCTGCTTCAGAATATTTTGAACGTTCCGCCATCCCTTTACTTATACGAACCAGTTTGCATAGAAGACTAAGTACTACTGTCGAAGTTTAGTGCTATATCACACTATTTCACGAAATGCTGGACTGGAAACTTTAGTTTTATTTCGCGCTTCGTGTTTTGTCTTGGGTTATCTAACTCAACCTAGACCTATATAACAGGATGTTATGTGTAACAATTTTTGATGTAATACTTAACGTTTTAAATGCAACTTTTTTTAAATAATGGTAACACCCATGCTTTGCTATCTACTTTTAGTAATCTATTACTAAAAACACTTTATTAATTACATTGTTCAGTGATGCCAATGAATGCATCGATGTAATGAATCTAATAACAATCTATTTATACCCTCGACACTAAACGTTCATCAACATGTTAATGAACAACCAATTTAGGTATAAGTAGGTACATATCAAGATATACGACAATGTTCAGTTCAATTACGAAGTTATTAGCAGTTACAAACTAACTCCATCGGCCGAACACTACCGGCGGAGATCGTCCGCGGATTCAATATGATATCTACTATTTTAAGGCAATTTTACTTCACTATTTGCACAATTTATGATGGGTCGTGGGTTCGGATTTGTAAGATTTAAGTGATATATATAATCCTGTCGTACAGTTAGATGGCGTTACGCTCCCAGTCTGCGATGATTTCAAGTACAGTGTGATGGTAATATCGACCGTGATGTGGAAAACCGAATTAGTGCTGAGTAAATGAAATGCCGATATGTGTCCGGAATAATACCTATGTGATGGCAAAATGCTTCTTAGGCTGAAGAGCAAAATCTATAAGCCCATTGTAAGACCTGTCGTTATGTATGGACCAAAATATTGGGTCTTTAAGGTGTCGGATGAAAAGAGATTGCATGTTACGGAGATGATAATGTTAAGATGAATGTGTGGTGTGACAAAGATGGACCGAATAAGAAATGTGTTTGTAAGAGGAAGCCTGAAAGAAGTACCTATCGCCGAAAAATTGAGTAAGAGAGAACTGAGAACAATCGCTGTGCGTGGTATGGGCACGTAATGCGGAGGGTTAAAAGTCGTGTGACGAAAAGAGTATTAGGTATGAATATGGACGGATGTAAGAGACGAGTTAGGCCAAGGAAAAGGTGGATTAATGGTGTGAGAGACGATATGAAGAGTAAAGGAGTGATAAGATGTCGGCTGACAGAGAAGTACCTATGGAAGAAAAAGACATGCTGCGCCAACCCCAAGTAAATGGGGTAAGGGCAAGGAAATGATGATGTATAATCCTGTCGTAGCGTGGCTGTCATATAAATATCATTAATTTCATTATACACATTAACCAGTCAATGTGACCGCCACGTTATGGGATGGTTATGTCACTGTTAAATTACCCAATGTGTGCCCAACCCACGACTTAACATAAAGTGCAAGTTATAGAAATAACACTATGATGCAAAGCCATTAGTGAGGCTATAAAGGACGCATATTAAAAGTACGTACAGTTTTATAATTGTGTAGAATAAACATTTTACGGGCCACTATAGCTACGATATAATTATCTTTATTACCTTGGGTTGGGCTACTCAAAGCTTTAAAGTATATTCCAGTTTTTCTACGTATGCGTACATATATACGTTTTGATTTTTAGCGGAACGGAACGTAGAATATTTTATGCGTTTGTGATTTCTCATTAATAGTTTCTTAATTCATTTATTTCCTAATATTATTTGTCTTTTGCATGCTTCGGTATATTCTTGGTTGTCCATTCCGTGACTTTCTTCTTACCTATTCATATATTCCGATCTGTATAATCAGGCTATAATGACAATAATATTTTATATACACTTTACTGACAATTGTAAACTGGGGCCGCAATTGCATCTGCGACGCACATAGGGGCAAAATGCCGATTTAGGCGGCCAAAATTATTTTATCGCATTTATGTACTCAAACTCGTGATTTGTTTGTAATTATAATTCCAAGAGGGCAGTAGCACAGTGGATCGAAATGACAAAAAAATGGACATACACATTTTTTTTAAAACCTATTTAAAAAATACTTTTCGGTTGCAAATGTTGTAAGGAATAAAAAATGTTATATATATTTTTTCAAAATAAGGCTTATTTAAAGCAGAAAAAAATAATATCTGTTTTTTTTTTTGTATGAAACTGAAGAATAGGTATCTTATTATAAGAAAACCGTTACCGATCCCGCTTTCTAACCTTTAGAATATTATTCTCCTACTTAAAACAGTTGAAAATAGTAAACAGCTTATCTCGGTAGGTGCCCGATTTTTTTCTATAGTCCAGTCAAAAGTCAGTAAAAACAACATTGTTCTTAGTTGTGTTTTATTTTTCAATAGTTTAACGGTATATTAATGATCGTTTAGTGTAAATACGACATATTTTCGACATTTTTATAACTGACAAAGAAAAAAAAATGATAGTTACGAGACAATTATGAAAACTCTTAATATAAGCAAATATGAAAGTAAGTGACCTATGAATGTCGTATTAAACTTGTGAGATTGTGTATTATAAAAATCTTGTCTATATTTCCTAAAGTGCTTATTGCGCGCTTTGGCTGCTTCTTCCGATAATAACCCGGATGCGGATACGGGTAGCACTTATTAACACTTCTGTATCCACAGAAGTACGGAGTTCTTCTGTTTTTCTTCGCTTGCTCCTTTCACTGGATTCTTCGAATATCTTTGCTGGTCGGCCTGATGATCTTCGTTTTATTCTTGGTATTTCGAAGGTTCCTTGTAACCATGCATCGTGTTTTTTTAAGAAAATATCGCTCTTCCTATTTGACTCTACCCACTTCTTCTTAAAGTCTGACTTTAAAAAAGACAATTTATGCTTTATATCCTTGTTCTGTTCCTCACAATAGTTTTCTTGCGATAAAATATACGTCTCAAGATTATTTTAGTTTCAATTCAAAATTTGCAAGATTTTGTGTGTGCATTTTATCAAATAGGAACCTACGGGTCACTAATTTTGCCTCTGCAATTCCTTCCGATCCTAAAACAAATCAAAACTATTTTAAACACAAAAGTAAAAAAAAAACAAAATAACACGTGGTTTTGCATCGTGGTATTTAATGGCCTCTAAAACGCATTTTCGCAAAAAATCGCAGTCAAAGTTTATGTAATTATCTAGTACAGTTACTCTATTTTATGAAATGACTCGTATTATGGCCCGGACGTGCCATGATGTATAACAAAAACCTTTTTATAAATCAAAAACGTGGTTTTTTACAACAATTTTAGAAGACTTATTTCTACCTCGGGAAATAATAATAGATATTCAAAATATTCACATCAATTTAATGTTTTATAATACTCTCTTACCTGTAGAACTAGGATCCATCACAACTTTCTTCAAAATAGACACTAAAAAAACACCACAATTTTTTAAATGTAACCTGTTTTTACGAATGCCGATAAGATGTGCGTGCACTGGGAGCGACGATCAACTTTCGACTGGCATGGCAGTGCAGGCACTGCTGTAAGGGTTAGGGAGAGGGTAGTTTATCATTCTATGGTTATTCAACCTTATCGGGAAGTGATTATTTCTTATCTAGGCTACATTTTAAGAAATCGATTTATGGCCGCCTAAATCGGCATTCTGCCCCTATGTGCGACGTTGCAGATGGAATATTGGTCACAGATGCAATATATATCGGACCATATGCCAACTTCAAAAAGTTTATCAACGGGAATTAAGTGCACCATCGTCATCCTGGCCGATTTCGACCACTGGAACACGCGACTGGAAAAACAGAATAACTGGCTAACTGGAGCGTCGGTCGTGAGTGGTCTCTCAGGGGACTGACATAATCTATCTTTGCAGAGAATGTGCGACCATATTTCCTACAGGTCATTACAGCATTGCGGCTAATACAACAAAAAGTAACTAAGTAGATACCCTGAAATGACAACTTTAATTGCGTTCAAATTTTCATTCACATGAAAGCTGTTTGCCAAGGAGACATCACTTTTACGAAACTCGAAACGTTAATTCCGTGGTGTGCACGACATTCCAATCAGTGAGGGAAGAATATTATCCGGTGTAATATATTTGCTCGGAGCTAGAGGCACGCTGCCGGCAACTGTTTAGAGCGAGCAAGCGTTTGCGCTGCCACATGTCCTATTCATGCCGGGTTTTAATGGTAGCCCACAAGTCACTAACGATCTCCTGTGAGCTTTTGTTTGTAAACTGTTCCTGTACAATGGTTCTGCCTCGTTTTTACGAACCTTTCCCCGGCAAAATACTTAAAACATATGTAAAGTTACAACCAGAAATGATAAAAAAGCCCAAATAAAGATGTGTTACGCGAACATTCGCCACAATGTCAGTGTCAAAAATAAATAGGATAATTACTTTAAAAACAAAGTTTACACCGACTAATTCAGCACTTCGCCAAGCCACATATGAAGGTATACATAAAAATTCCGCATTTCCTTTCCAATTTACCACATGAATTTCTTTCCGAGGGCATATGCATTGATTATTACCGAAAAAAATCCAAACTGCTATATGTGGGCTGATAATATTTGAAGAGTTCCGTTGATCTTTGAAGTACTTTACATCCTTGAGGAGTTCCATAAGGCATCTGTGGTCTTCATCATCAGTTCTACTTCACCAAAATTGCGATTTCCGAGGGTAAATACCTACACGAGTTATAATAGAAAATACCGAAATCACTACACGCGTGACTATAAAATTTGAGCGTTGCCCTCGATTTCCCGGGGTTCCCATCAACAGATCCTGACTTGTGCTCACTTAGATAACTTGAAAGAAAACGATTAGAGATCTATACGTACCTATAATATTTCAAAAAAATATCCTCCAACTCCTAACCGTTGAGGAGTTGTACCTTCCATCATCAGCCCACCAACATAAAATGATGACTACCAGACGCAAATACCTGAATAGCTTTAGAAAATATATGAAACACGTAATACGTGCCTGTAAAATTTGAGGATTGCCCTCGATTTCCCTGCGATCCCATCATCAGATCCTGATTTGGTGAAAATGGGACCACCTCAGGAGTATACATATGCGAATAAATAAAAATAAAAAATCGGTCCACAATTGACGGAGAAATCGGCGAACATACATATATACACACATATATATATATATAGTGGAACATATAACCTCCTCCTTTTTTGAAGTCGATTAAAAAGTAGATATTTCATGTGAGGGATGTCTGTATTTCTTCCGTCGAACACATGGAATGAGTTTTCGCATTAACAGTGACACGCGAAAACTCCATTTCTGCCATCGCCACGCCATGGCGACTTACATTATTAGTTTTCATGACTTCATTTCCAATTTATGTTTTAACCGACAGCAGTTTTAAAGAATTCTAAACGTTGTTCATACATATTCAATCAATGTGTGATGGCAAAATTGAGTCAAGGCCAAGCGTAGCCAGGCTAATTTGTGAAAAGTTCGGGTCCATTTTCTATCGAGCGAACTTTATGTAATCGTGTAATCATTGGGTCGTTTCACGAGTTCGCATCTTCTAGTGTAACTACCTAATGGTTACCTAACAGTTACGTCAGACTTGGTCTTAAGCACTCCATTGAATGGGTAACAGTAGAGTTGGCCAGTCTTGGTACGAGTATAGTTATGTGCACACGAAGGAGGGTTAAGTCTTCTTTTTCGGTAATTGGCGTTTTACTTACACCTAAGGTAGTTTTTCCAAATTATTTTACATTAGGAAATATGGAAGATCAGTAATTAAACTGCAATTTACAATAATTTATAGCGAGGTATAGAATGAACCTAGCTTTCCTTAGCAACTCGCAACTCTCGACACGTTAACGCTAAGCACCTGTAAGATCAATTGCAGCCTTCATCAGCAGATGCCGCCTCTAATTAATGGCCGGACTGGATTAAGATAAGATTGCGTCTTTTATAAACCAGCGCTGTACAAGTTGTGATAATTAAGAGGACAGTAAATGTAAACTGGACTCTGTTACGCAATAGTGTGACAAGTTGACAACCCACATATTTTAAAAACTCAAAAGTACCATATGCATTGTATACAAGTTATTATTTTAATTTTCGAGTTCTTGCGGGTTGACACACTATAGCGTAACAGTTTCGCTATTATTCATATACGTATGTCGGTCTGTTGGCTTTTTGAGGTGCCATACCTCAAGAGCAAGTCAGATGTGCCAGCCTTTCTGAACCATTTGCCCAGTACCAAATTAGTGGATATCGCATCCTATGTTCTTTTAACTATCTTGACCAAGAATAGCACATACCTAAATATTTATATGCCCCTTGGATCATGTTTCTTGACCACACCCAGTCAAGTCAACAATCATCTCCTGCAGAAGTAAATAAAAGAGGAACATTTTACCCAGCATACAGCCTTGGTCAAAAGTATTGAGCACCCATGCGTTTTTCATACAAAAGTCAAACTTTAAAAGGTGCATTTATATATTTTATAATAGAAAGTTGTGTATCTATCGGAAAAAATCGTCATATTTATTGACGTTAAGGAAAAATCCGGCGTGAAAAAAATATACAATTAAATCTTTATTGTAAAACCCGACTTTTTAGGGTTCCGTAGCCAAAATGGCAAAAACGGAACCCTTATAGTTTCGTCATGTCCGTCTGTCCGTCTGTCCGTCTGTCCGTCTGTCCGTCTGTCCGTCTGTCCGTCTGTCCGTATGTCACAGGCATTTTACTCGAAAACTATAAGGTGTATTTGAATAAAATTTTGAGGATAGGTGTATTTTGTTAGCCGCTTCATAGTTTTGTAATTAAAATGACAAAAAAAAAATTTTTTAGGGGTGCACTCCATACATAAAACTAAAAGTCAAAATTTTTTTTTTCATTGTGACCCCCCGTGTGGCACATCAATCGATAGGCCTTTCAAAATAAATATAAGGTTTCTTAGCATTTTTTTTGATTAAGTGAATAGGGTCGGAGATAATCGCCCCGAAAGTCACTAAAATTCTGTCCCCCCCCCTCTAATTTTTGAACGGTGTATTTTAAAAATATGGAAAAATTCATGGACATAGGGCTTATTAATTTCATTCACCGAAAATTGTTTTGAACAAGATCGGTTCAGAGGTTTTCGAGATATTGCTGAAAAACTGCCTTCCTCAAAGAAAAGGACGTAAGTGCCGTAAAATTTCTGTGACGATACGACCTTTTTAATAGGCACGGAACCCTTCGTTTTGCGTGGTCCGACACGCACTTGGCCGGTTTTTTAGCTTCAGTTTCCACAAGCAAATATCAATTTCAAAATGATATATATTAATGATTCATATTCAAACACTACGGAACGCAGTCAGTAATACCAAGGCACTCTTAAACTTTTTAGAGGAGCTGGGGTGGTTAGAGTAGCGCCACCCTGCGGTTTCACGCAAAATAGGCACATTTGGATGTCGACTTGCGGAAAATGCCCAGTAAAACTAACTTGCGTTTTGCGTGAAACGGCGGGGTGGCGCTACTCTAACCACCCCAGCTCCTCTAAAAAGTTTAAGAGTGCCTTGGTATTACTGACTGCGTTCCGTAGTGTGTCCGGAGACCCTAGGTGCTTTTTCCTGTATTCTACCTGCTTACAGTCCAGTAGAATGTGTTTAGTCGTTTCTTCTGCCTCCATGCACGCTCTGCACAATTGCACATGGGGCTGTCTGTGATACCTAAATTATAGAGGTGTCTGTTCAAGGTGTTGTGTCCGGTTATCATTCCTACTATCTTGAGTAGTTGGTTTCTGTGTGTCTTCAGTAGTGCGTTTATGAGTTTGTAGTCACGCTTTGAAGTGGTTTAACAGTTATCTCTCAGGCCGCGTACATACGGTGGCGTTGCGTAGGATGGATGGTAGCACTTTGCGGTCCGCTCTTTGCCCTGTGGAAAGAGGAGTGCCGCAGGGTTCAATACTGGGTCCCCTGCTCTTTATATTGTATAGTGCTGATATCACTCACAATATAAGGGGCAGCAAATACCATATTTACGCCGACGACCTCCAGTTATACCTCTCTAGCGCACCCACGGACATATCTGTTGCGGTCAATACCATCAACGCAGACTTAGAACGTATTTCTACTTGGTCGGAAAAGAACTGCCTTGTCCTTAATCCGAACAAATCGAAATATGTTGTTTTTGGATCAGATCATCAAATCCGTAGTACTATCAGTAACCTCGAGACTTTGACTGCCAGTAATGTTGCCATCATGGGCGAACCAATAGAGAGGGTGGTAGAAGCCAATAACCTTGGCCTCCTCATGGACGGCTAGCTGCGCTTTGAGAACCACATACTAAAAGTTGTGAGTAACTGCTTCTACCGCCTTAAAGTTCTTTACAATGTTCGCGATTACTTAAGTGTTGATTTGCGTGTTAACCTTTGTGAATCGCTGATATTGTCAAGATTAAACTATTGTGATGTTGTCTATGCTGGCTGCATTACTGGTCGTACAAAAAAAGCTTGTACAACGAGTGCAAAACGCATGCATTCGTTTCTGTTTCCGAGTCCCACCTCGCTCCCATATCACTCCCTACTTGAACGCCGCTGGTCTGCTGAACATGCCTGCACGCAGACGGCTTCACCTCGCCACTCTTCTCTTTGGCATAGTACGATCTGGGGTCCCAGCATATTTGCTGAGTAGACTTGCATGGCCCAAGAGTGCGCGTAGGTGTAAGGCGATGATTCTGGTGCCAGAGCATCGGACCGCGGCGTTTCGAGGAAGTTTTAGGTTCGCGGCGTCCAAGTGTTGGAATGATCTCCCTCCACCTATCCAAGGAGCGTCTAGCAAGTATACCTTTAAGCGCCAGCTTAAAGGCTATTTGTTGACGCTCCAAAAATCCCAACCCTAACCCATCCAGCACTTTTAACATCCCAACCGTGTCGCGTTTTATGCTTTGTGTTTTTTTATCCCGTCGTGCTACTGTTCTATATATATATATTTTTTTTTTCTTCAATATTTTGCATTAATTATTTATTTATTATGTGTTTACTTACTTTTTATCTAATGCTGTGTTGCGTTGCGTTCCGTGGGCCACTTGCGGTGCTGTCTGAAAACCAGCGCTGCAGGTGTATGTCTGACACCTCGGCACAATGCTGAGACAGCGACCGTTTCACTGCCGCGAAGACTCACAATATGTGTCAATTGTATTGTATGTCTACTCCTTTGTCTCTGTGTGTCTTTTGTGTAGTGAATAAATGTCTTCTTTTCTTTTCTTTTTCTTTTCTTTGACAGAATCTCTTTGGTCAGTCTGCATTGTGTCTATCTCCTCCCAGTATAATACTTACTTTAATAATACTTTATCAATTTAATAAGCTACAAAGGAAAATATACTTTTGGCCAAGGCTGTATAAGTGAAGGGCTGTATCGGATTGCTTAGCAAGAAATGGCTATGCGGCTCGAAGTGTGGCTTTAAGAAATATCTTAAAAGGGTCACTGAGACGCTGATCTTGGCGTAAATATTGATAATGAGTTGCAATTAACCACCCACGTGGACAAAATTGTTCTCAAAGCTTACAGTATGCTCGGATTTATTTTTCGGCAAGGCAGAGATTTTAAAGACCCCAACACAATGATTCTTTTATACAATGCATATGTGAGATCACGCTTAGAATATGCCTCCACAGCATGGAGTCCTCATTTTTCTGTCCATGTTAATTCAATAGAAAGGATTCAAAATAAATATCAAGCGGATGAAGTATAAATTCAAAAAAATTGACTCTAGTAAGATTAATTCTCTTCAACTTAGGCGTGAAATTAGAGATCAGGTTCTGATATATAAAATCCTTAACGGGTTACTGGACTCGCCTACTCTTCTGTCTAAAATATCCCTGCGTTGCCCGGACCGTCGCACCCGCTCCTGCGCCTTATTTGCACTCGCTTTCAATCGAACCTCCTACGCAAGAAATAGGTTTATTGTAATAGCATGTCAAAAATACAACGATAAATATTCTCACATAGACCACTTTCTCCTTTCATCGGTACAAAAATTTGTTTCTGCAATTAACAGCAAGTAAATAATACAATTTTATTTTATCTTTAAGGAATCACAAAACTATTTTAATTGTTTAATTGAATTTACTTTTTGTTCATTTCAAGCATGTTTATACATGTTAGATAGTTTATAAAAACTCTAGTTCTAAATATGATGTCCTCTTTAAACCAATATCGTAGATTTCACTTTATATATATATATTATATATAAATATATTATATATAAATATATATTATACTTTTTATATATTATACCTTTAATACAAGATACAGTTTAAATACAATTTAAAACAGTCAATAAAACTACACTTAGTCAAATAACCCGCCCCGTGTCATTCCGGGTGCAAAGGTGCCCATCACACTCGCTGCATTGCCGCGTTGAATCGCGATCGACAACCTTTGCAACAGGAATGACCCGGAACGGGAGTCATGCCCTCTCAGTCGCATACGGCGCCCAACTTCCGCCAAGAATGTTCTGACCTCTGAGCACCAGCAACCCATCGTCTCCACCGCCAGAGGGACAAACGAATAATTATTCAGCGCGGAGTATTTGTCCCGCTTTCTGACCGCAGCTGCCTCGGCAGCAGCTCCTGCTGTCCCGGTGGTGCGACCAAGGTGCGAGGCAGCGAACGTGCTCACACAAGTGGCGTCCCACAGTAGGCATTTGCCCTTCTGCCATGGCACTAGGGTCAAGCCATCCGGCCTTTTGCCATCCGACCGGCTTAGGCCTGAGGGCTCCAGCACACATGGAATATTGGCCGAGACTAAAGCTCTCCGGACAATATCGTTCAGAGCGTGGTGACGAGAGAATCTCCCCGCACATCGACAGCAACTCAATGCGTGGTGCCCGTTGCTCTCCACCCTGGCGCCGCAGATGCATAAATGTATTCTATAAAAAAAAAAAAAGAAAAAAAAATTAAAAAAAAAAAAACAAAAAAATATTATACCTAAATTATAATATATGAGAGTCTTGTCTGAGCAATCATAATGATATTACTTTATAAGTGGAAACTGTTTTGGCTTTTGTATTGTCTAAATTTAAGTATTCATGTGTGCTATTTTTAGCTGTTTGTTTCCCATTTTTAAATAAATAAATAAATACATAAAAAAGCTGTATTGGATTGATGCGCTGTGTCGTCATTAATGAAAGCGATTCAATGGATGTGACGATGGAACTTCTACCTATTATTATTAATTAATTACGTTTAATTACTTATAAAAGATTTTATGTTTGCCATGTTGTCATACATTATTACACTTAATATATTAGCCACGTATTTTTTAACTCGTACTTTCAGGAAACTATAGGTCTGTTCTTCTGTTTCTTTTATCTTAATCAAGGTTTATGTACGACTGTTTGTTTCTCAATAAATTAAAATATATATACCTATATTGATTTGTGGGCCTTATATGCCGCTTCGACCAGCAAGTGATCTATTGTGGCCCTTTTTAGGGTTCCATACCTCAAAAGGAAAAAAACGGAACCCTTATAGTTTAGTAATGTCCGTTTGTCCGTCTGCCCGTATGTATGTCACAGGCATTTTACTCAAAAACTATAAAGTGTATTTGAATAAAAAATTTGCACTGTAGGTCTGGCACATCAATCAATAGGTTTTTAAAAATAAATGTAAGGTTTCTCAGCATTTTATTTGATTAAGTGAAGTTTACGAAAAAATATTTCAACAAGATCCGTTCAAAGGTTTTTGAAAGGTAGCTGAAAAACTGCCTTCCTTAACCAAAAGGACGTAAGTGCTCTAAGTATTCTACGAAGATAAGACTTTTTTAACTTACGGTACAGGATAGTGATTTTTATGTGGGCTACTAGTAAAAGGTATGAACCCTTTAGCGTGCGTGGTCCCACACGCACTTGGTCCGTTTTTTTCTATCTCTATTGAATGATGATGCCAATTTTGTTTTCAGCAAAATTATATTAATATAATGTGTCAAGCTATCGTTAAAATCATATCTTATTGTCAATGTTAAATTAGGTCCTTGATTGAGTTTGCTTTACTTACCTGTTTGTATAACTTGAGTGTATTGTAGGAAGTCTTAAAGCAGAATCGCCATCGCTAGACTAATGAACGTACTGAGAACAACTAAAATATATATGACCATAGACAAGAGAAGTAATAGACTGGTCACGACGTGGACATGGAGGTTAGGACAAGGAGCCACGTCGAACAATATTTCGTGCCGTCGTGGCTAAAACCCCGACTAGACGGTAGCGCATGGCGATATACATTTAGCTAGATTTTCAAACTTGCCATCTAATTCTAAACATGATTCGAAATTATAAAAAAAGAGAACTGTTTTTGGCTCTAAAATAAATTATATCACATTATACAGCAATGAGGCTCTTAATCTTATTGTTTCAAGAATTTTAAATTGCTTAATCGAAAGTTACTATTGGGCAAATGGTAAGACAATCAAAAGTTATTAATCGATCAAAAATTATTTTGCCTATGAGACCAGGTACCTACTTACTCTTTGTCTAACGGATAACTGGCGGAGTTCTTTTATTTCACTTACGTACGAGTCCAATGTTCGTGCTAGTGCTTATTCTCTCTGGTTGCGTGCTAAGCCACACGGCGTCCCCAGACGCTTTAAATAATCTTCCTAAGCTCATTGCATACTAGCACGTGTAGTCGTATGCAGGGGGCTTATCGTGCTAGTCTTATCAATGAAGTAAGTAAGAATGTACATCACTCGTTCGTAGATTTTTTGTAAAGGGTCTCAATTATAAGTAGTTTACAACTGCATATTATTTTGTACGGAAGCGTTCATTACGAACAATTGTAGAATTATATATAATTCTTACAATTGTTCACAAAAAATAAGTACGGCGACAGTATCGGCGGTGATATAATTAGGTACGTTGATGGAAACTGAAACCAGACATTACAACGACAAACAACTAAATGTATGTAGCATACGATCCTACTTGTTAAATCTAATTTTATCAACTTAATGTGTCTTGTTAAAAAAAGTTTCACGAATATTTATCGTGGCACAATTTCCACCGTTTTTACGTGGTTAGCAAACAAACATTAAAACATAGGTACACAAACTTTCACATTTACATATAGTTAGTAGGATAGAAGGAAACGTAAAAGCGATAAGGCGTTGGCCGTGTTGCCTATCACACGCCTTGATATAGTACCGTTGCCCTCTCAGGTTTTCAGACAGCGAGCGAAACGGATAGCGACATTGTTACTACTACTACGTCTTTAGTCTATACACTTGCAGAGCTATGGCCAAGTTTATTTACAACTTGCTGTTCCGCTCCTCGCCAACTTACATCTGTATGGCTTTTGTTGAGCCTGCGTCACATCCCCGTTGCTGTGTGTGTACGTGTCTTCATTTAAACCATCCTCCCTCATCGTTCCTCTTAGTTTATATCTGCAATGTTAGTACACATCAGGAACATTAGCAGTGGAACAACTGGAATAGCTTTATTAGTAGAAGAAGTACCTACCTAAAGCTAAATATTTCATTCGTATGTTCTTAAATTCTAATCATTATTTTATCAATGGGGTAGCTTTTTCTTGCCAGTGACAATAACTGCAACTGTACCTACCTATTGAGTTTTTTTTTATTACTAGGCGTTTTCGACGAAGCATTAGACATCAAAGTATTTATTCTGGATTACTGATTTAATTTGAAAAGTTTGCCGGATTTTACTGCCGCAGAATTCAAATATAACGCACAGAAACCATTGTGACTATTAAATAGATACAAATATGCATTTGATAAAAATAAGGAATGAATTGGTCGGCATTGGTTGCTTGTATTACCTACACGTTTGTTGTACTTTTAGCCACTAATTGACCAACAAGCTGTGAATCTTTAAAGAACCTTCCTATCGAATGTATTATTTTAAATGTCACACTTGTAATAAACTCCACAGTATGGCATCTAATTATGACGTTACTTTAAGGCAGTAAAAATCCGCCTTTTGTGAAACTACTTATTTGCAAGATAAATACGAAATCACCGATTAACATAAACGGTATGGTATATTATTGTATATTTATTTTTAATTAATTTTGACGATCGTGATAAAAAATCTTATTTTTTTGACATGTATGCAAATTTGTAATGTATTTTTTTAACATAAAATAAATAATCTAATCTAATCTAATCTATGTAAGTAAATTCATTAAAATTGTATTTTGTCAATGGGAAGTTTCACAGTTTTTTGTGGAAAGAAAAACTGATGGCGCCATATTTAACGTAAACGTATTTATGAAACTCACCCGCAGGTAGCCTTCAAATAAATCATAAATTAAAATAAAATAAATATTTGGGGTGGTTAACCAGCAAAATTACTGAAACGAGATGTATACGAATGGCGTCACAGAGGAAAAAAACTACATAATTACTGGCTGATTTTCCAAATCCGTTTATCCACAAATTGTACAGAATATAATTTCATGTAATGCCGTCTAATTTGTAGAAAAATCTATTTTCCTTAAAATGCAAAGCGGTCGACAGTAGCTACCCAAAATTTCTAAGATTGTAAAGTTTTATACAACCACACATTTGATGATAAATGAACTAATAAAATTTGCAAACCGAGTAATGTACAGCATATAATACGCACCCTTCAACGTGCCTACGAAGAGACGTTAAAAAGCTGATCAGTCGAAAGGCTATAATTCATCTGACATTTAGTAGGCGCCATATAATTTTTCGCGCGCGTAAAAATTGGGAGCACTTCACGTGTTCGCACATAAAACTTTATCTCGCCATGTTCATGTTCCCATGCGAATCCTCCCAAGTTGCGTGTGGTAATTTTAATTAAGTATATTTACCGGGACGAGCGCCCGTTGCCGGCTCCGGTGATAAATGTTGGCCGTAAAGGTAACAAATGTGCGCGGGCACGGACAGGGTTGCCAGGCCGTGCAAAGCCCAGATTTGTCCCGGTTTCAGTGCTAGACAAATGATTTTGAAATTTCGAAATATTGTTAAAAAATCTTTACTACCCGCATGGAGTTTTAAAACAGAGTAGAACTAAACACACGGAAAATACGCCTAGTAAAATAGGTATAGGAGGAGGGTGACTCCGTTATATAAGGGGAAAGGCTGTAAAGATAAAATGAAAAGCTATCGTCCTATATTCCTAGTACCCGTGGTTTCTAAGGTGTTTGAGGCGGGTCTATGTAATAGACTGGCTGGGTTCCTTGGCCCCACTGGAGCTCTCAGAATCCAAACTGGACTCGACACGTAGGTTACTTCAAATAGTTCTAACCAATTTAGAGGCAAAAACGTGTGTTGCCGCTATATTCTTTGATCTTTCTCGCGCATTTAATTATTTAACCACGATTTAATAGCCACCAAGCTAGAATATTATGGTGTTCTTGACGACCCTGGATATAGGAAGTCTTTTCTAGCCAGCATATCCAATCAACTGACTCTGAAAGATCTAAACTGAGCTCGATTGAAGACCGATCTGTCCCCCAGGGTTCTAGCGTAGGCAATAACGTGTTTGCATTGCTGATGAACGACCAGCCGTTTCAAAGTCCTACCGCAAAGTGCAAAATGTACGCGGATGACATTTGTACAATTGTTCACGGCAGTGACCACGGGGAACTAGGAAGTAACGCCAGCGAATTTGTTAGCTACTGCATCGATTTGAGGCGAATGGTATGCAATTAACCTTTTGACCGCCGTAGTCTGATATATAAATAAATAAATAAATATCGTGAGACAATTCACACCGATTGATCTAGTCCCAAACTAGGCAAAGCCTGTACTATGGGTACTAGACAACGGATAAACATACTTATATAGATAAATACATACTTAAATAGATATTAAACATCCAAGACTCGAGAACAAACATTCGTATTCATCATACAAATATCTGCCCCGACCGGGAATCGAACCCGGGACCTCAAGCTTCATAGTCAGGTTCTCTAACCACTAGGCTATTCGGTCGTCTATATAAGACACCCAATGTCTTAAATTTTCGACATTTTTTCTCAAAGTTTTTGCGAGGTATTTTTTTATTTATAGGTACCGATTTAACTTCACTGATTCGCATATGAAAGCCGCTGTAATTGTAAATTAAACAGCCACGAAACTACTCTGTTGCTTTATTTTTATTTTCTAGGTGATAACAAATTTGAAAATATGACATTAGATTATGTATAATTTTGCCGTGGTCCAGTAGCCAAAGTCTTATATAATAGACACCAGTGATGTGACGATGACCTTATTGTAACATTTAAGTATATCGACTAAATAAAAATATTGAAAGGAGTGAACGAAAACGAAGAAGATTTCGAGTCTGATGACTAAATACAATTTGACCAACAGGTAAGGTTTGAAGTTATTGAGTTATTTTATGTACCTCCGCAATGCCGCGGCATTCCACGGCATGCCACGATCGGTGATTCGTAGGTCCGGCGAACTTCGGCGCATACCGGAGGTTGCCGCAGTATCTTTAGCGCTCTTCAACGCCGCGGGGAGAGGATACCGCCGCGGCATCCCCCGGTATGCGCTG
Source organism: Epinotia nisella (assembly GCA_932294315.1). NCBI lineage: Eukaryota > Metazoa > Arthropoda > Insecta > Lepidoptera > Tortricidae > Epinotia > Epinotia nisella. The sequence goes on along the minus strand of OW028677.1, from coordinate 16,283,193 downwards.
AAGTGCTGCTGCGCTGGCGGGCGCTCGCGGTATCGCGGGGGATTTTTCCTCGTCGGTGAGGTCCTCGGCGAAATCCTCCTAGGTGATCTTCGCTACGCTGCGCCGGTTTGCGCAGGCCTTAATTGTATCATATTGTTTTAATTTTATTTTTAGAATATTTTAATTCAGTGCTTTAATTATTTATTTAAATTAATTGTTTAATGTAATTGACAATGTATCATTGTTACAATAAAGACATATACATATATAAGTAGGTAGTTTTATTTACACACAAAAACTTATTCAATATCCAACTTGTTCGAACTACCTATACAATAAATGTTGGTCATTAAAAGAGGTAAAACTTATGCACAAGACTACGCAGGTAAGATTGCATATAATGGCAGCCCTACAGCCTCCGCCGGAACCGCCGCCTCTACGACAGGTGATATCCACCTGCGCGACTCCTTCCTTCCTGCTCTTCAATGCTTTTTCACATTTGAATATTTTCCCATCCTATCAAAATCAAAGGAATGCAAAGTGACGCGATTGACTAGCTGATTTTATCGAGATTGCGTTTTTGAGAATTTTCAAAATAACTCGCACTGCAGAACTAGCATTGTACTCCAGGCAAAATACGGTTACGAAAAACATTAATTTATAATAGCGTTTTTTTTGGTTATGTCATTCTAAAGCGTTATTCTAAGATGCTTTATTCAAGAATCCAACAAACTTTCCACCCGGAAGTAATTATATAGATTTAAATTAAACATTTATTGTCTTTTTTATTTTATTTATATTGCATATTTTAAAGCAAATGTAAATGAACCTAAATAAAGATAAAAAAATATTAATATGTATCCGGACTTTTTAGGAGCTAATTAAATATTGTTTTTTTTTTTTTTGATGTATGATTTTTTGTTGGATTTTGCCTCTAGGTAACTATTTAATTGATAATATATCCGTTACATTAAAAAAATTAGCTATTATGAATTATTTCCAAATTTGTCATTTTTTCCATACAAGTTGTCAGTTCATTGCCTGGACTATTGTATAAGTTTTTTACAATATGTTTTGTTCTCTTTTGCCTTTGCAGTTCTGATTTATGACACTTCGTATTTATTTCGCGTCATCCAATCAGAAAGTTTGCCGTAGCAACCAACTTTATAGCAGATTTTGTGACATTATTGTAGTATGACGATTGGCCACATTAACATTAGTAAAGTACCTATAGCACTTTAAGTGCAGGGGTGAAGTATTCAGGCATTGTCATGTTTAGTGTTAAGTTAGTGTTTAAGATTATATGTAGTTCACATAGCATACGTAATATAGTTTTAACTGAGCTCGGTCTCGCCAACAAACTGTTATCGCAGTTTGGCGAGTAACTTAACATTGTTAATTGTTTTGTACTTTTGATAAATAAAAAATAAATAATAGTACATTGTTTAACGAGGGCCGTAAGTGGAATATTGCTAACGAGAGTGTATCAGAAGCCCGACGCCGAAGGCGGAGGGCTTTTGATGACTCGAGTTTGCAATATTCTTACGCCCGTGTTATACACAATGTTTTTCATCACATTTGCGAGGAAATAAATAACAACAAAAGACAGAAAAATGTAAGTTTCATACAGCAGCACCAATCAAAAATTGACAACTTCACTTCCAGATCAGTGCTAGTAGAGCGCGCAGTTCAATATTTCAACCAATCACATAGCAGTATTCTTGCGGGGCGGGGCGTCGTGACCAACTAGATTTTTTTATTCAACCAATCACACAGCAACCAGATTTGCTTAAGCCAATCAGAGGGTTCTATTATTTAAAAAAAAAACCATAACGCCCATGGGCGTAATATAGCCCATTACAGCTCAGTACGCTTGCGTATAATAACACCATTTTCGAGCAAGTGTGATGAAAAAAAAATAGTTTACTGCGACATAAACGCATATTGCTTGTATCAGCGGAACCTAACGTGTATAAATAGATAGGTATTATATTAATGAAGGATTCATAAAGACACTCTTCATCGGCTTACTCATTGGCCACGTGCCATACCTCTCACATATTTGTATTAATAGTACATTATACACGGTGCCCGTGAGCATTGCGAGAGATTTTAATCACGAATTCCTGAGGCTATAAGGAGTAATAAATGTTATATGAAGCTAGGTCAAATTATGATTTTAAATTTTTTTCTTATTTTCATACACAATAATTGCTAATCTAGTAAAAACGTGTCTTTAGGACGAGTTGTCAAAGACGAGGTGTTTCATACTGAAGATTTCATTACAACATTTTTACACAAAAATGGAAATATCTCTAAAACTGAACAGAATTTACTCGACGTTAATTAACATTTTTAACTTAAAATATAGTCAGGAATATCCTGTTAAAATCTCTCGCAATGCTCACGGGCACCGTGTATAATGTCGGGAGTCGGATTGAAAATCAACAACGACCAAATTATATCTACATTTATCCTTTATGTAAGAAGTGTACAACATGGCAATTTAGGTCAAGCTCTGCAAGTCAGCAAAATTTATATCCTTTAAATTTAAGTCGCAAAGGCGCAGTAGGGAATTGAAGAATTTTCTTGCTCCGTATTTGGGTCGATTTTGGCTCTACCAAATGCTCGCTCGCTTCCGAAAGTCTAGGAAAATTGAACGCAAATCCGATTTGTGCGGATCCCGCGCTGAATTTTTCGAAAACTAAGATGGCTCAATGCACCGTTCTTAGTCACTCTTGCTTTAAATTTGTCGCGAAATCTGTAAAGCGTCGATGGAATCCTTCCCAGCGTTAGGGTTATGTTACAGTTATAACGCAATACGTGTAAGTATAACCGACCAGTATTAACATGTGTGGTTAATGTTCCTCAACTTCATCACTAAATTACAAACTTTACTGTGTGAAGGGAAACTTATGAAATGTCTGTTAATCTGGCACTCAAGTTGTGATCCCGAAGATACTTCCAAATTGGAGAACTCAGTGTATTAGCATTCAAGAACCACTCGGCAGCTTCAACTCATTTAAAAAGTAGGTTAAACTTTAGCATGCAATAAATAACGTCACGGTTTACAGTTCCTTAAATTTGAAGACACAATAAATCGAGTCACGAACAAACAAAACAGCTGTACTTCGTCTTTTATATATGTATAGATAGTCGGTATAAGTATGAGATTACCCGCACTCTCGATACAGTGTTGCCTTTCAAGGTAATTAATCCAAGATAAAGTATCTAGTTATGCAAATAGAACATAACCTGCGATCGCCCCCTTAAGTCAGTTACAACAACACCTTTACACGCAAGACAAGGATACTCTTAAGCCCAACCCTGTTGTTTATTATTCAAAGCGTAAATCAGAGGTCAATATAAAAATAACAAAAAATCCATCGATAGTTTTGCATGCCGGTTGCCTTGTGAGTTTTGTTAAAATACGTTTAGCAATGTCATTATAAAATCCACATTTGACTTGTAAATTGTCATTTACCTGATATGAATATTGTACCACGCAACCATTTGTTCAGTGTAGTGAAAAAGGAAAACTGCAAAGTTCAGAATATAGTATTTTAGCATAAGCTGGTGTTACGAGAAACTCCAGCAAGGAGCAACAGTTACCATTGTTGTTCATGCATATCTTCTGTATCTGTTCTGCATATATACGAGTATATGCATATGACGACCGGTTAGCCTAGTGGGTAATAGTGACGCTGCCTACGAAGCTGAAGGCCCTGGGTTCGAATCCCGGTAAGGGCAAATATTTGTGTGATGAGCATGAATATGTGTTTCTGCGTCTTGGATGTTTTCTATGTATTTAAGTATTTATATCTATTAAATATATGGTCGCCTAGTACCCATAACACAAGACTTCTTGAGCTTACTATGGGAGTAGTTCGATTTGTGTAAGATTGTCCACCAATATTTATTTATTTATTTGATATTTATTTATTATATAATCGTAATAAGTGTATATAATATTATTCGCGCTATCTTTACCGATTAAAAACTAAGTAAGAACTCTAAAACTATTATAGGCAGATATGTAATACGTAAAATTTAAGCGTTATTTTGTATTTTAGTTGACCTGATTGTGTTCTTAAAAATATATATGTAATTTTATTTTTGAGCTGCTTTAAGATACTCTGATATAAAGTGCATATGTATATATATACCTATAGGCAGGTACGTAAGAGTGACAGAGACCTGAGAGTTAACAGTAGTTAAGTTAATTAAGCTTAATTTGAAAAACAATCTAAATGACTTTTAGCTGTAAATTTGGATGTTTATGTCATTTTATGTTTGACGAATAAGTTTGGTTTTCACGTTTTCGCCAGTCTGAACCTCACGTGAAAAGCGTTGCAGTTACTGTCTGTCAAACATCGATGTCGAGCGTAAAATTTATAGTTTTTGGTGTTCGTGTTATATCAAGCAATACTGGTATTTTTAGAATATTCACTGGATTAGCTACTTAGGAGTTTCAGGTATTACACAGTAAATTCACTCAGGTAAATAAAATAGCTGTAGTTCGTAGATTGTAAACAACATCTTTGATATTACTCATATCCAGAACAGTGCAACGCCATACATACCTACTTCAAACGAACTGTTTTTTTTTAAGTATTATACCTACTTACATTATTTTTCAACACCCAAATCCCGTGTTGGTAAGTGATAATTACGGACGTTGCGTGCTGTAGTTAATAGAATGCTCGTCGGCGTAACAACCCGGCCAGATTGCATCTAAATAGCCCACCAGTCGCGTTTAAATAGCGAGATAAACCCAAAGCCACGTAAACGCAGCCCTCACTTATAATATCAACATTAATATTGCGCAGATATCACACCACTACAATTTTTATGGAGCGTATTTCAAAGTTAATTTCACCTTTCGTATTATGATTACACCCGTTGGTAATTTAAATTCAGCAAATTTTATGAACGTCTAAACTGGGTTACCTTCTATGAGTAATAATTATGTAGCTGTTTTTTGTTTTGTTCCGAAATGCTACAGCAATTTACCTGAAGAGTAAAAAGAATATCCCGAACAATATTTTTGCTGTAAACGTTTTGACGGGACACGTCGTATGAATGTACTAGAGTGAGATTATAGCTGCCACCAACCAAGCTTCAATGTTAATCTTCACCAAAACTGAATACAGCACTCAAGCAATATTAAACAAAGTTCTACCTGTCGGAGGCTGGTAGCTAAGGTGACCTACACCGCACAGCCAAAGTACGCGTTGCCTCGGCTTCCCAACGAATTTACGTACTTTATGTTCCAAAACTTGTAATGAATCGTACGCGTCCCGAAGAGGCAGTGCAGTGGCTATTGAGCGAGCTACTAACGAAATACCTGTCCAACTTACTGAATTGTTCAAAGCGCTTTTTAACTCCTGAATGAATGGGAAAACGTTGCATTACTTAATTAACGTAATTTCTTGAACGAAGTCTAGGGATGCCATCATGATCCAAAAATAAATGTTGTTATTATTATTATCGTGAGCCTGTAATGTCCTTCTGCTAGGCAAAGGCCTCACCCCGACTTTTTCCAATGCTCCCGATTCTGAGCAGTCTCTGGCCATTCTTTTAAAAAGGTGTCTAGCTCGTCTCTCCATCGCCGACGAGGTCTGCCACGTCTCCGATTTGAGCTGTCGGGCTGTGTGGCGATCTTAGCCCACAGTTCACTCGGCATGCGGCAGACCTGACCAGCCCAGGCCCACTTCAGCTTGGCTGATTTCCGAGCTACATAGACTATTTGAGTTTGTGCGCAGCGTGGTGTTCCGGATGCGATGATGCGAGTTGTTAGTTTAAATAAATCCACATATTTATAATATGTAACCAATATTACAAAATCAATAAAAAGTAGATACGTGATGTTTACCGTCTCATAATAGTCATAATACTCATAATAATACCATACGAAACGACAGTTATTGTCGAGGAAAAGAAACATTGTAGTCAGAATAGTCCCGCGGGAATATTGACGCAATATTGAGTATTAGGTTTACGTATGTGTACATTATGATCGGGTTACCAAACAACTGTTGGCGATAACAGCACACATTGTCGTTATGAGCTGCCAATATGATACACGTACACTGCCTATTTAACCCTCAGAGCCTCGTTTGCTGTTTTCTTAATAATTGAGTAGGATTAAATATGCTTTGTCTTTGTATTTAAGTATTAAACCCATATAAAATATAAAAGACAATTCATGTTAAACTAAAAGAGAACTATGAACTAGACTTATAAACTAAATATAAAATACCCCACCCAGTTCACCCGCTTGAGGCATGGTCCCTAGGACGCTTGCTGCATTGCCTCTTTGCACTGCTAGGCTTAGACGCTGGGCAAAGAAGGAACCGGCCCTGTGGTCGCCTGAAACACCAATGAGTCGGACCGACACCTCTTTCATAAATTTTTTGGTGTCGGACGACCAAGGGCCCAAAGTCTCCACCGCAAGAGCTGCGAATTCGTATTCATTGGTGAGGAATGCGTACTTTCGGCGTTTGGACATTTGGGCTTGGTCAGCGGCAGTCCCAGGTTTCCGAGCCGACCCTTCGGCGTGGGACGGAGCCAGCGTGTCTATGCATGTGGCGTCCCACGCTAAAGGGCGGCCTAGGCTCCAAGGCACGAGAGTGCAACCGTCAGGTCTCTTCCCGTCAGAAGCGGAAAGGCCCATTGGTTCCAGCGTCGCAGGGAGAGCTGCGGTGCTGAGTGAACGGCGGATGAGGTCGTTTATTGTGGCGTGCCTGAATAGACGACCGGCGCTCATAGGGCAGTGCAAACCATGACGACCCAGTGAGTCCACGGGTTGGGAACAGCGGCTGCATACGTGAGGCTCACATATTTTGAGGCCCAGGCGAAGGCACACTGCTATTCGTAGTGCAGAGGGGTCTAGAACGGAGCCAAGGTTACGTGACGGGAGCGCGTGCAACCAGTGCCCTGATTCTTTTTCTGAAACCGCCATTAGTCTGGCTCGTTCGTAGTTATTGGCGGGATCGTCGAGTAGGGAATGGAAGGTGTTGTTTAATTTGAAATAATCCCAAGCAGCCTGATTCGATTTTTCGTCTGGCATTTGCTCGTTGGGGTTTTCCGCTCTCCAAGCACATTCTGCGTCTGTCAGGCACGACACCGGGACATTGATGGTTGAAGGTACGTTAAGAATACCACCAATGAGGGTGAGCGTGCTGTTGACAGACGCAAGAAATGCCGGGAGAGCCAGACTGCCTGTCGAGCGGATACCGAGACCGCCAAATTTTATAGGGAGAATTGCTTGTGACCAACTACGAGGGCAAAATGTTATATTGATAATTTTGCAAATTGTGTCTTTTAAAATTTGGTCTATATTTGCCGTCAGCGAGGGAAATTTCCAATATACGAATTCATAGAATATCACAATATTAAACCACCCAAGAATAGACAACACAACAGGACGTAAAACGTAATCAATTACTTGGAGTTATCAAGCCCTAAGTTCCACAAGTAATTTATACTGATCAATGACGCCGTGTCTAATTAGACAGGCACAAACCTCCCTAACACCATACTTAACTTGTGCCAGAGAACTTTTGAAATGATACTTACCTACCTTTGAAACGAACTCTGCTGCCTCGCAACCCGCCTCTCTCAAATAAAGAGATTCTACCCGCCTAAAAGTTTTCTCTGCGAACTTGCGACAACGAAAGATCTCGAATGCTTGAATTTATATGTTGGCGTTTTACATTCCTTTTACTTACTTTTGTATGTTAAAGAAAAAAGGCGGCTACAGCGACTCTTTTTAATAACATGTTATGATGTCGCGTGAACAAGTCATCGATATTTTGAATGTCGCTCTAACAAGTGGGTATGATCCAGTGTCGCACGAATTTGAGCTTTTGTTTCGTATACTACCCGCAGTGTATAAAAGTGAAGTACCTTAATTAGCACGCGAGCAGTATGAAGTTTAAAGCACTGCTGAAGTTGTGTCATTCTCGGTAATTAGGCGCATCATCAAAGTGTCAGTAGAGCGCGGTAAAGTTTAATTTATATATCTAAGTCAGAATAAAGTGAACCCACAATTTACTGAACGAACAGGGCAGTGACCTTGCCTGCGAAGCTAACGTTTCTGGGTTCAAATCCTGGTAAGAGCAAATGTTTGTGTGAGGAGCAATAATCTTTCCTTGGTATTTCTTCAGTGAAACCTGGTAAATTGGGACCTGGATAATTGAGAAACCTCTATAATTGCAACCAAATGGCCGGTCCCGGTCCCTTGATAACATAGACCTCTGCCATTCGGGATTTCTTTATTTGAGATTAGGATTTTGAACATTTTTCTTAATATAACCTCTGTAATTGACACGCGAGGCATCGGAGACTTCTATACTTAATTGAAATTGAAATGCCATTAGATCACTCATCCATACTAATATTATAAATAGGAAAGTGTATGTGTTTGTTTGTTTGTCCGTCTTTCACGCCAAAACGGGGCGTCGAATTGACGTGATTTTTTAAGTGGAGATAGTTGAAGGGATGGAGAGTGACATAGGCTACTTTTTGTCTCTTTCTAACCCCCCACTTCCCCAAAATGGGGGGTGGAAGTTTGTATGGAGCATTCCGCAATTTTCAAGGTAGAAAGCTAAACATTGGTATGCGTACTATTTGTGACTAACAAAAAAATCGTGCATCATTTTTTTTTGGAAATCTGCACCCAACCCCTTAAAAGAGGGGGTGAAATTTTATATGGGGGTCCAGATATGTAGAGTCGATAATGTAGAGCCGATATGTAGAGTCGATATGTAGAGTCGATATGTAGACTCGATATGTAGAGTCGATATGTAGAGTCGATATGTAGAGTCGATATGTAGTCGATATGTAGAGTTGATAGGTAGATTCGATATTTATAGTCGATATGTAGAGTCGATATGTAGAGTCGATATGTAGATTCGATATGTAGAGTCTATGTTCGATATGCAGAGTATATGTAGAGTCGATCTAAATATATAAAAGACTGAAACTGAGATGCACCTTTTTTGTAGACGGTTAACATTACTCTTAGTACGCGGGCGAAGCCGCGGGCAAAAGCTAGTTATTTCATAAATCAAAATTAAATCTGCCGTCAAATCAATCCGTAATTTTTGGCTTTTGGAAGGAAGTTGTAATTTTGTACAAATATGACTAGTGATTCTGTAAGCTATAAACATCACATCTCTGCACTTAAAAAAAAACCAACAACTGAATCGACTTAAAAATTCCATATAATTTTTGAACTTGCTCAAAAATTTCACGAGTGTTAATAACATACAGAATACTTATATGATTTATAAAATGAGTGTTTTTCTTACTTTACCTTAAACTTGCACCAGCACCTCTATAAGATTTTGCAGTAATTATGACCTCTGTTATTGAGGACCTCTACTATAAATGAGATATCATTTTTTGAACCTGGTTAAATGAAATACCTTTTTAATTGAAACAAAAGTGCTGGTCCCTTGAGATCTCAATTCTCCAGGTTTCATTGTATTCAATCTATAAAAAATATCGTCGTCTAGTACAAGCTTTATAGAGTTTTCCTATTATGTGGCTAGTTCGGTACTAGTATGGGACAAATCGTGTGTAAGATTGTCACCTAATACTTCTTTAATTTCTACTTATTTGCTGTCTAGAAATAGGTGAACATTGCCAGCCTTCATTAAATATAGTTTGGCTCGTCGCATTCGATCCCAATCACACCTCTATCTGTGTCGCCCGCTCGCTCCCATGCGCGCCGAGCTAATCGTGTCAATATGAGCGCGCGAAACATATTTAACACATTCGCTGCCGAGAATTGCTACGCGCTACGCTCGTAGCCGATCCCGTGGTTTTCCTCGTATGTAGCGGAAAGTGACTACGGCGTAGGCACCCGCTAGTCGGTTTCCCGGCACTAAATGAGTTAAACGCGATGTGAAAAATGAAGCGAATTGAATTTTGAATTTTTTGAATTTGAAGCCCTGCTGGTCGATTGTGGAAATGACAGTTGAGTGGTCCCAAGGTTCCAACGCTGGTTCGACAAGCTATTACGCAACTACCCCTCAGGTCACGTGGCACATACTCGTATACAATATTGTATATCGAAAACAAAAAGGCGTAACTAAGCTAACAAGAGCCATCGATTTTAACGTGCTTGTGCATGATATATTTATGTACTAATATTTTATTTACAGACCCGAGACACTGTCACAGTGCTTGTGGTCCGTAGCACGTGTATCATGCAAGTATATCACTGACAAGGCTTTATATGTTTCGAAAGCAATTCGTAAAGCTGAGATCGCAAACATCACGGCACTTCTAAGTAATTGGAATTACCAATTACATAAACTTTTCTGGGCCATTAGTGCTCTTCGCGTACACTATTTGCAACATTTCACATATCTATACTCACCATATTTTATATAGAGTTCCCTTAAAGCCTGCATCACACTGGCGCGGCCTGCGGTGGCGTTCCATAGTAAATTTGACAGCTAATGACAAGTTTACTATTGACCACCGCGACCAGTTGGTCGATCACGTAACGCGCGTCGGGTCGGGGAAAATGACAGTTGGATCTACCCGACGACGCGCGTTCGGAACGTTACGTGATTACCCCCCTGGCCGCGCCAGTCTGTGAGAGGCCTTATAGCGCCCGAGAAGGTGTTCTCTCATGAAACCTTAACCTTTTCGGTGCGGGCGGCACCATGGGTTACAAAAGCTGAAAGCTGAAGCTTGGGTTAGTGGCCCCGTACGGTTTTAGTGGTAAAGCGGCAATGCTATAATGCTATAAGTGTAATTCAAACATTATATAATTGGGATATTTTCAACTTAGTTTCAGGTATGATCTATGTAGGTAAGTACGTGATAGGTGAACGTTAGTGCGTTCTATTCCAGTAACAGTCGTAAGCAAAAATGCAGCGGCTATTTGTATTGTGAATCTATTGTGAGCGGCCACCGTTCACAATCAATTCACAATGTCAATATGGACTCGGTCAATTTATGCGTACGTTGCCATTTCCAATACACCTACCACGCGCGCCGTAGTCGTACCTAATCGTAAAGCAATAGATTTATATAAGTATGTCAGGGTGTGAGCGTATCCTGGGATCACGGGCATTGATCAAAGACGATGTCATTAGGTTTACAAACTTTACTAAGGACTTCTCTACGCATTGTTACAAAAGTCAAGTAAAATACAGGGAACTGGCAATTTCAGTTCTCATTTTCCGTCACCCCAAGCTATGTTCGTGTTTATTTCTTCATCCAAGAGAGCTTCCACCTTCTCTCCGACTTTTCTCTTCAATGACAGTATTGATAGCCAACTCAACCGTTCATTGTTTTGTCTCTATTTCGAATAATATCCGTCATAGCCCTCTGTTGGCGTACGGCGGAACTAATGAACTACCGACTTTGCCCAGACACAAATATACATGTTGTTATAATATACAGGGTGAGCAATCCAAATGGGTCAGTATGGCGGTTTTGGAAACCATAACAGATAGCGAAATCTTGGCTTAGGAACCATGACGTTGATTTTAGTAAAAAGAAAAACTGCATTCATATACTTACAAAAATACGTGTAGGTACTCGGCCCAGGAATCGAACCTGGACTTTTTGAAAAATTAAATTTCGTTATTTTCCTTTGAATATCGGTTATGTAGCTCTTAAATAGTAAATGTTACTAAGAAACATGATATCTAAAACTAATAAAATGCATTGTTTTTAAATAACGAAATTTAATTTTTCAAAAAGTTTAGGTTCGATTCCTGGGCCGAGTACACGTATTTTTGTAAGTATATGAATGCAGTTTTTCTTTTTACTAAAATCAACGTCATGGTTCCTAAGCCAAGATTTCGCTATCTGTTATGGTTTCCAAAACCGCCATACTGACCCATTTGGATTGCTCACCATGTATACCTACATATGTTCTCTAATATTTCAATGATGACATTTGTAGAATGGTAGTAAATAGTGTACCAAGTTTTGTTTAGTTTCGTTCCATGACGCATTGGTTTTTTTACTGTAATGTCATGTTAACATGTTTTTAATAAATAAATAAATAAATAAATAGTAAAGCAAGATACGATCGAAGTCCCGATATATGCAATAGAGGGCGCTGAATACAACTTTCTCCTCTCCGACATATAATTGATTTTGTACGGTGTCCACAGTTCTACTTTCTGAAGACACTCCCAATTTTATGATCTGAAGGCGTGCTTATTATCGCGAGGGGTTGTAAACTCCGCGCATGGAAGGCATACTGTGTGTAGAACTGCGCGGCCTCACGCGACACGCGGCTCCGCTATTATGCTTAATGAAATTAACTAAGAATTTTTACTTAATGTCTCGCAAAATTACCGAACAACAATTTGTTAACATTGTTCTGTGAAACAAGAGGGTATAAAACATTTGCGCTGGATTATACTCACTGCTCAAAAGGTCAAATTATGGAGAATATATTCCTGGTGGTTTGTATATATCTTAATTTACATTTCAGTCTTACTATTTTGGGCAGAGCAGTCGCTTTCCAGACGTTGTTCATTCATTTGTATACACTGAATATCTCTGTAAGTCCCTGTGAATCGTACCTAATTTTGCTGTAGAGACTTGAAACAGCAAAACTTGCTCTTGGCTAAACAGGGCTGTCACTTAACTATCTTAAATATAATCGTCTTATTTTATAATCTTGTTAATTTAGTGATTTCATATTCTTTCTTATGAGGTATTCACTCCATATTTTAAAAGATTTCACCAAGGAACAGTCCCACGTGCGGTGCGGCAGACGCTCTGTATTGCCAGCGAGTCCACGGGCTGACATTTCGACAACCCTACGTAAAAGCCACTTGAATGTCTACTTTGAATAGAGATGACGTAATCGCTAGAAATTTGACGCAGCGTTATCTGACTGTCTTTTTGTCCTTTATCGATGCTATATTGTGAATCGTGACACAGGAATCGATTTGCGCAATCTCAAAATAATGTATTTTCAATTTCGTTTCTCGGGGAGCCTGAAAATTGTGTTATAGTACATTGTTTAACGAGGGCCGTAAGTGGAATATTGCTAACGAGAGTGTATCAGAAGCCCGACGCCGAAGGCGGAGGGCTTTTGATGACTCGAGTTTGCAATATTCTTACGCCCGTGTTATACACAATGTTTTTCATCACATTTGCGAGGAAATAAATAACAACAAAAGACAGAAAAATGTATGTTTCATACAGCAGCACCAATCAAAAATTGACAACTTCACTTCCAGATCAGTGCTAGTAGAGCGCGCAGTTCAATATTTCAACCAATCACAGAGCAGTATTCTTGCGGGGCGGGGCGTCGTGACCAACTAGATTTTTTTATTCAACCAATCACACAGCAACCAGATTTGCTTAAGCCAATCAGAGGGTTCTATTATTTAAAAAAAAAACCATAACGCCCATGGGCGTAATATAGCCCATTACAGCTCAGTACGCTTGCGTATAATAACACCATTTTCGAGCAAGTGTGATGAAAAAATTTAAACGTTTAAGTTTGGAAGCTTGTGTCAAAACATGTCAAACGCACGTTAGGACAACGCAACTGTCATTTTTCCATACAAAAAGTGATATTTAGATCTACAATGCGTTACGTAATCGATCAGCTGGGGTAAGTTAAGAGTTGCAATATTCTGTACGCAAATATGAAAATACATTGCGGCTATCGCGTAAATAATCAATTATCAGCAGTTTGTAAACAGCGGCGAATTCGCTAATGGTGTGCCATAAACCATGTTCGTGTTTAAGCTCGTATCTCGGCGTACACTACTTACTTACTTACTAATTAGCGCGGTATATACACTTTGTACTACCTGTATAAACAAATAATGTTTCGAATTAAATACACTTTATTTTGTAAATGTTTGACGAGAACTTTATTAATATTAACAGTAAAGAGTGTTAATTATGCCATTAAGAGAATTGGTAATTATTTATTATTGACCTTGTCCTTTTTTTACCTTATCTAGCCCTATTTGTACCATAAATAAAGCAAATCATGTTATCCATTTATGCCTACACCTTGACTATCTTTGTTTAAGAAATAATACGAAAATAGTAATTAAGGCGAAAATTTAATCCCAGAGTCACGAGCATCGGAGCTATGAGTTGAGTAAGATTGCAGGACCTTCCCTAGAACCTCAAACAAAATTACCACTAGACAGGGAAAGTCCATTAGGTTTTATGGGTTTCACTCGGGAGGACGAATATCTGAGCTGAAACGTTAAAATTAATTAAATTCCGACTTATATTCTCACCTCCACCTGAAAAAGTATGAAAGAGTCTTAGTAGATAGTCATGTTCCCTTTAGCTGGGTTATAGCTGACCATATTCACTTTTTATTAAATAATTTTTACTAACTTATGTTTGGAAAAAAAGGTCGTCCCGTCGTTTTTAGAAGCCTATTTGGTGATTACCAACATCATCTCAACATAACAGAACTGATCCCTATCCTACGATATATACTACAATTGTACAGCCACTTTAATATGGGAAATTACATATGTGTTTAGCATAGCTTTTTCAAGAGCATGTTTCAGTAAATTATAGATAGGTATACCATTTGAATTAATAAAACGTGGATTAAATAAAAGCGAGAATCAGTTGATTCCCGCGATGTGCATTAGCGGCGCCGCGGCTAGTTGTGGGCTCGTGAGTTTGAGATAATCCGCGTTCCTCTCCGAAATGAGCAGACGTCGTTCCCGAGGCTTTGTCGACACCTTTCACTGCACTCGCAATCAACCCACTATTCTTCTCCTTCTGTACCCGTTCTATTGACTTCACAAGATTTATTTCATTATTTGGCTCCAAAAAGCTCAACCTTTACAAGGGTACGTACAAAGGTAATGGCGGGTAGGCACTTCATATAGCTACATATTTTGCACTCGAAGCATTAAAAAATCAGAATGCTATTCAATTCAAATTATCGTTTACAGGCGCCTGTTAGTGCAAATGCAAATTTCACGTATAATCACTTCCCTTCAAGCAGGTTTTGGATTCTGGATGTTTTATCAGAAAAGTTTCCTCATAAAAAATTGCCTTTTTAGGGCTAAATCGTAAGCCAGCGAAGTTTCCAGTGGGCAATTTTTAGGGGAAATGTCTCATTTGGCCGTGTCGAACTTCCGAACTTAAGCCCCTATTTTAATAAATGGAAGCGGCTGCGCAACCCTGGAAGTGACATAAACAGCCTTAATTAAGGCAGCTATTTTAAACTTATTGGATCTATTATCTAACTTTTTAAGATGAAGTCACCTTTACAGTTAAAAGACTTATTTTCCATCTCGATCCCCGGTTGACCCAATAAAGTTAGCTACTTTAGAAACTATTTTCATTCTTTCTTCTGCACAGGGTAGGGGCCGTTATTAAGCAAAACACTGCGCAAACTTAGCACAGAGTGTTACAAAAATAAATAATAAACATTATACTTACTTTCTGAAAAAATCAGGTTACAATGAAAGTATTGCGAGGGGAGCTCGAAACGAAATTGGTTTGCACCGCAGACCAGCTAAGTATAAATCATAACTCGGGCCCAACAATTCCGATAAATTATTACACAGGGAGTAATAATGTCGATACAAAAACAACAGTAATACCGTGGGTAAACGCGTCGTAATGTAGCTGATAAATCGTGGAAATAGAGTACTTATGTGATATGGCTTTAAGGTCGTTAATCGTATAAAGTAAGCACGCTGTGAAATAACTATTAATAAGATAATAGATACCTTTAGTAAGCATATTTTGTAAACCATAAGTCAGAAGTTAATATTTCATTACAGGTTAGTTTATTTGTTTTTAAACAAAATAGTCGCGAAAATCATGTAGTTCTGTTAATTCGAAGTTTCACATTGACTTAACTTGAAGAATTTCCCATAAAATAAAAATGTATATGATATGACGTAGTCTGCAGAGCAAAAGGAAAGGATCCCTATATTGGCACATAAGGAAACATAAAATGATATAGTTAATAAGAAGAGGATGTAAGAATCGGCATCAACCGCAGAAATGAGTCGTGAGACTGGCGCCACAATAAGTCACGCTCTTCTGTTATTTACGTAAAAACAGATGCACTTAGGGAATGAGATAGCTCGATGAATGCTTTGTTAATGTGTTCGTCCAATCAAAAGGTATAAAACAAATACTGGCAGTGTTGTCAAAGACTCATTGTCACTGGTCGTATCCCGCATGCCGCATGCGGAGAGATCGCTCAATCCTCGTTTCTGTTAAAGAGAAAAACAAGATCACACAAGCACGCTTGCGGGGTGTGGGCTTTAACGAACTATGTAATTATGAGCCTTAAAGCTAGTAGTTAGCAGGCCATAACCACGCGTCACGTGCGGTGCGATGATTACGGCTCGTCTCATGAACGGGTCTATTACGATAAATAAATCCATTCAAAAGTAGGAAACGGCAAATCTGTTTATTATGGTTTTTGTTCGTGAAACTTCCCAAAATAAATTCCTTTCAATAAATATCCCGGCGACCGCTTCGTGCTGATGGTTAGCTCTATTAAATTTATTAGGGTTATATTTTACACGTTTTTGATTGCTATCTCTGTAACGTAGATAATTAAAATAGGAGAAAGAAATCCGCATAATGAAAAGCGTCACGCGAGGTTGTACGATGATAAAAATCGGTACGAAGGACGGGTTAATTGGTGCGAAGGACTGTGCAAACACAATAAAGAGTGGCGATTTGGCGGCGATACGTGCGATTGACGCAGTAGATGGCACGCGACATCCGGTAGCGGGGTGGCAGGAGGGCGGTGGCGGGTAGCGGCCGAGAGACAGCGGGACAGATACCTATTTGGCACGAGGACATTGCCACGACAATATCCGGTTGTGGCGTGGGCGGGGGTCATAATCTCCGATGCCGAGCCTCTCTATATCAAAATTAAATCTATTTACAGGCCCATAGTGAGTGGACATTCCGCGGAGCGATAACAGTTTCGATAGGACGTTGTAACTTTTACTTTTGCTCTTCAACGAGCGACTAGATTACGCGCTTACGAAAATGAAAAATTTGATATTCTACTCGACTTAGGCCGCATTTAGGCGACGCGTGCTGTAGCGCGACACGACCACAAACGCGGCTTAATAATTGTATAAAGTGCAGTTTTTCTTACAAAGACGAGATAGGTATTAATGCAAAGAATGTGATAAAAGAGTACGATACACGACAATACGATTTACGTAGGCATTAAAAATGACAGTTTTAGTAAATTACCCAACTTTATTTTATATAAAAACGTCCTTGTTGATAAAAATTAACATCTTCAATTATTGTCACAATGTTATTACTTTCCTGCTTGGATAACTAAGTAGTTGAACCGAACAAAAATATAATTTAATCGGGTCTCAAATTTAATATTCGATTGATTACTTCCCAAAAACAAGAATTCGGCGCTAGCTTTTGATACAAACGTGAATTAAAGGACACTAGCTGCCCACGCAGCTCCGCCCGCGTTTTATAAAGAACCCAGGCGGAGTCAGGATATAAAATATAGCCGTAAAATAAAATATGTCCATTCCGAAAATCCGTTCTATATACTGGTGAGAATTTTGAGAGTGGACGAGAAGTTTTTGTGATTACCTCCCTATTTTCACAGACATGAATTATTTATTAAATTATTAGTAGGTAGGTATACCTACCAATAGATAAATAATGTGAAAAAAGTTTCTCTCACCTTTTAGGTACTTCACCTTAGAAATACTTCACACGTTAAAATTTCACCGAACACTGTGCATTATTCATAGCTTGGAAATTGATAACGGCTACTTATTTTCTAAAGCTCTCATAACTCTTTTGTTCTTCCCAAATGTGAGCTGTATTCTAATACATACAAGGTCGCTTTTCCAAAAGCACGAAAATAAAGATAAGAGGTAAGATACAGGAGCATTAAAGCAGGCAAAGGTCGAGGCGGTGGTTCAACTCTGGTGTAATGGCTGAACAATCGATCATCTAAGACGTCGCATAATGAATAGTGAGATTGGTATCTTGATTAACCCCTCCGTCCCGCGCTGATCTGCCACTTTCATAATCATACCGAGATTAAAGTGTACTTTAACTTCAATTTTGATAAGTTCTAGGACGTATTTATTTAGTCTTTTGTCGGTTATGTTTGAACAAAGGCATTCAACATTCGAATTCACTCACGAAGTCGTAATATAGATCGTTCAGCAGATTCACAGCCAAGATTGGCTACATGCTACGCTCAGCCAATCCCGTTGTTTTTCCGCTAAGTAGCGGAAAGCGCCTACGGCGTAGGAGCCCGCTAGGTGGGTCCCTGGCAGTAAAAGTGCTGAGTGCTGAGTGTGTTGAGTGCTATGAGCACGCGCCCAAACCACTGATTAGTAGGTAATGAGAGGGAGTGGGTCGTGTCCTCATGGATTGAACGATCTATACACAGTATACCATATGCTTGTGACCTAAGATTTTTTTATGATGCCATTCGAACCAGTTTTTGGAGAGAAACAAATGTTTGTATGGGAGCAACTACAATTAAAGAACATAAATACTCAAAAAATTGAGTTAGATGGGCCTCGCTTGCTGCAGCCGAAACGCTTAAATTCATACTGATTTACGCAAAAGTATGACGTCACACTTTGCTATTTGAACTAATCATTGTAGGGAAAATCAAGTAAATTGCTGTTTCGGTCGCGAAATACTGCGTTTAGGTCCATAGTTGTCGTACATTTTTGTTTGTATAAAAGCATAAGAGTTCTATTGGTAGCTTTAAATTTACTATTGGACAATAAAAAAAATCATATTTTTTCAAAACTTTCAAGGCCCATATCTATTTATGATTTTAATTATATTTTGTAATTTATACTACGTTTTCAATTTTAACCTGAGGTCACAAGCCCATTGCATTTTAATTTCATCTTACGGACATTAACTGACAGTTAATGGTACCGTAAGGTAGATTAAGTACCACTCTAGGCAGATTTGCGGTAACAGGTGCTACGGAGTAGCACTCATGGCATTGTAGCTGCCTACGAGAAATGTTCAAGCTAACGGCGCCTCAGATACTTACCTAACCGCTACCCACACCAATTACGACCTATTTAAAAAATAAACTAACAAATATACACCCGAATTAAAAACCTCCCGGATTGGCATTCGTTCGAAAATGCTTTTTCATTTCAAACAACCCGAGCTGTTTTCACTGTGAGGAACACGAGGGGGCTATCTTTATGCGAATAGGTACTCGTATATAGCATCGATCATAAAAGGGTATATATACACATAAAAGTACGCAGACAGATAAGCGCCTTTGGAAAGGGCGCGCCGCACATTTAGATCTTTAGCAATTCTAATTGAGACCGAGCCCTATCGCTGCAGCGTTCAGTGTTGCCATTGTGCGGGGACGGTAAATTACGGCGCCGGCCCTGGCAATCTATAACCGAAACATACGATTAGTGAGTAACTAGCAACGCGTGATGTGACCCTATCGTTCTTCGTTCGCACTTAAACGGTTGTTGAATCGGCCATTCGACACGCGAACTCCACGAATAATTAAAGCAGTAATAATCCTATTGCCAATTATCTCCACATTCATTATTAATGTTGATATTAATAATTAATGTGGAGATCGATTTATCATTAATTTTTAATTCAGAGATTTATTATAAATCTCTGAATTAAAAAAAGTAAAAAAACTTTTAAAAAACAAGCTTTTATTTAAATGCGCTAAAAAGAATAAAATAAACTTTTCCTTTAAAACTTTTACTATCAACTTATAACGTCATAACACATTTTAGATGATATAAAAGCTTGTCGCGAGATTTACCTGAGTATATACGAGTAGGTACCTAAATCTCGCGACAAGCTTTTATATCATCTAAAATGTGTTATGACGTTATAAGTTGATAGTAAAAGTTTTAAAGGAAAAGTTTATTTTATTCTTTTTAGCGCATTTAAATAAAAGCTTGTTTTTTAAAAGTTTTTTTACTTTTAATTTATTTTTTACTTTTTAGTCATCGCTGGACAGGTTTCTCAGTATATTGTCCGCCATATTGGATTTAGAGTGACGTCACTTTATTTTTCTAGTTATTCTCAGCAAGCCCTTTCATTTGATACCCACATTGTAGGAGTGCATTAGTAGTATGTACTATTGCCGTGGCCGGGAAGGAGGCAATTGCAGGCTGAGTATTTGTTTAAACGGACGAGCTTGCGAGTCCATTTAATTATAATACGAAGCCTGCAATTGGGGAATAATAAACTTTTCTCAAACTTGCAATGAAATGTTGACATGACTTACTTCAAATTAGGTCCGGAAATACTACGTATCTGGTGCGATGAGTGAAGATGATATGTAAAGGAATTTGATACAACATTACACACCTAAGCCTGCAAAGCTATCGTCTTTTGTTAATAAACGTCAAATTGTAATTGTGACACTGACACAACGTCTTGGCATTCAACCATAAAAAAAAACTTTAGAACTAATGTAAATGTCACCGGGTAAAAGGTTACTACAAACAGGTTTAAAAAAAAAGTTTGCCACGTAAATTGAAAAAAGTTTTTTTTTCTTGTTGGCCGGATTTCTCAATAGTTCGTAATTATTTACAAACTTTCTTGTTTTCCTATGATTTCATTACCCTAAAACATCAGTTCAGACAAATAACTATTAAGTTTAATGATTAAAAATTATAAGTGTTTTCTTGCATTTTGTAGCGCCTCGTCTATAGTTAAATATAACGATATAAGTTCAAGTAACAGTTAAATAATAAGCGGAATAATAGTTAGTAAGAAATATGGGAGTGGGACATAATTATAGGTTATGATGTGACAGCACTGACAGCTGTCATTTCCTGCTTGATTGACACTTGTTGTCATTGATAATGGTTTGTTCAGAAACGTATTATTTAGTTGTGTTAGCCTACGAATTCACTACTTTTTATTTTTATTTCATTGCAAGTTTGAGAAAAGCACTATACAAATCTCGGCGAGAAACGGGATTGCCGGCCGCGTATCCCTATCTTATCTATGTCTATATCTACTTGGCCTGCAACCCTTCGTTTCCCGGCCTCTATAGTAATGTACTATTAAATATCGTTGCACAACGTGAAAATATTAATGATTTCCCGCCGTTTTTTTTTTTTAAACCGAATCGCAAGTGTATTTTTCCACCGAAAAACGCGAACTATTTGAGACACATAGAAAAACGTCGCGTTTGCAACAGAAAAATACGAGTTGAATTGGCTGAATACGACCGTGCCGTCTTTTATATGCCGGTTTCAATTTTTTTTAAAGTTTGGTACTCGACAAATAAAGGAATTCATATGTAACATTCCAGGCGGCCTGCAATGTTTTTTATTTTTTAATTTTGATCTGACCTGAAACTATACACTTTACCTTCCAATATGTAGCGACTAATGTACAGTTTGCGGGCCATTTTTGAGAAAAAATAACTAGCCCGCCATCTTGGGTGTTCCGCCATGTTAGATTGTACTTTTTTTTTGCACACTCATCAACTGCTCATTGAGAGGATTGTAACGAGCCCAAACACGACGGGGGGACGTACAGGGTAATCTCCGGAACGAATGATCCGATTAAAAAATATATTTTACCAGTATGTGGAATGGACCTTATTTTATCCCATGGCTCCGCCTGGGTTCTAGAGATAACACGCGGGTTGCTAGTATTCAATAAAAGTGAAATAAGAAATGTTAATTCATAAATCATGTCATATTAAATCAAATAACGATAAATACCCGGTATAGCTTGCAGAATAGGCTATTCTTTGATTTTTTTATACATATTATATAGATTCGATAGTCAACCGGTATTTCTATTTCCTCAAAATAATATCGCTTTATTCAAATAAATAGTGGTTGAAATTTGAACGTTATATTCGAGCCAAAAGGCAGCCGCCATTATCGTGACGTTATAACTCCAACACCAAACCACAGACCACAGACTACTAAGAGGATACTATGTGCAGAAACATAGAAACGTCAAATGTGCGTGTCCTCCTTATCTACATCTACGCCTTCTGATTCTCTGTAGCATGCTTCCACATTTCTTATCTTAGTTATATTGAATCATCTCTGTTTTTCTTTTTCTTGATGTAATTAACGGATAACTGTTATTGGCCTCCTATTATGTAAGGAAACATATGTAAACTGAATATTTACGGCTGTTGTTATCCTAAATACCGATAAATAAAAACAAAATGGTGTTTGCAACTCCAACACAGATAATAGTGACCTATCATTCCATCCATTCGTTCATGTCGTATCTATTCACTCTTTCCTTCGCTAGCAATCCAACCATGTAACTTAACATGTGCTAAAATACAGAATAAATCTTCTCTTGAATACGCCTTTTAATCACTTCAATTCCAACGAGAAACAGCGCCTACAACCACTGCACCCCTGTTCAAATGGTGTCATGTCAAAAACAATACTTTGATAATTAAATTTGATAGATGAAAATACCCTATACTAACAAAGGTTGGAATTGACCCAATTTACACGAGCAGTTTAGTTTTAATACCATTTGTTTTCAAATGATGGTAGTTTTGCATTCACCCTTTGAAGTGCTCAAATTCACCAAACTAGCCTGAGAAGTTTTTTCTGTCACGTAATAGTGGTAATGGTGTAATGCTAATTTGGCACGTTTTCGCAGTTCCAACTGGCCGTAATTAACAGCAGACCGCTCGCGTGTCGCGGGTTCATACCCGGAAATGGCATTCTATGAGAACCCAGCCCAAACATTTGCTAATTTGAATATTGCGAATATTCCGCGAGTATAGTGATAATTTTATCAGTACATCAATGTCTTGCAGAACACTTTATAATACTAGTGACTCTGTGAGCTGTGGAAACTCGCGAGACAGCTTTTCATGAAAAAAAACTTAATCGACATTAAATTATATAAAAATATCGAACTTGGTCACAAAATTTCACGAAAATCGGTTGAGAAAAGTGACCTGTAGCGGGAAACAGCCGGCCAGCCGGACATACGAAAGTATTTTCGCGCAAGCTGAAACGGAGATCTTCGTTCGCTTCTCTCGCTCGTTCAATTAATCTTGTACACATTGTCCTTTGAATGAATGAATGAATGAAATCGTTTATTCACAACTACGTTTTTGCTATATTTATACACCTAAAATGCTTGAAAGGAGCAATAAACCTGCGTGCTTGTATTACATTATGCTCGAAATATTATGGGACATTCTTACACAAATCGAGCTAGGCCTATTGTAAGCTCAATAAGGCTTGTGTTACAGGTACTAGACGACGATATATATAATAGATATAAATACTTAAATATAAAACATCCAAGACTCAGAAACAAATATTCATGCTCATCACACAAATATTTGCCCTTACCGGCATTCGAACCCAGGACCTTCAGTTTCATAGGCAGCGTCACTACCCACGCCTAACCGGTCGTCTAAAATAAATGAAAGAACTTACAATAATTTATGTTTTGATATAATCCTGCGGCGCTCTCTCCTGCAGCCGTATTGCTGGGATTGCGATTTTCGCCTTACGAGCGCTCGAAAATTAAAAAAAAGTCAATTCGATTATAGTGTGAAAGAGTCGAGCGCTTGAAAGCCAAAAAATCGGACCCCTGATTATTTTTAACAGGGAAAGGGAGTTTGCATTACATGAGATGAACTTTTTAATCACACGTGCATATTACCACTGCAGGGTAACAACACCCAATCTGTATTTTTGAGCTATCTATAATACAGCTCAAAAATACAGATTGGGTGGAATGCACACCATGGAATTTTCAATTTCATAATTTGAGTGTAAGGCGCATGTTTTTGTATACGACAATAAATAACATACTCATGGGTAGGCGTCACATCTTAAGCGTGTTCATTCGCCGGGGTCATTATTTTTAATTTGTATAAATGTGACTAAGTTTATTGATGAAATAAATTATTTTTAATACAAAGAATTGTGTTACATCTCGTTTTATCGTGCGTTGAATATGT
The DNA here is from genome assembly GCA_932294315.1 of Epinotia nisella. Classification (NCBI taxonomy): domain Eukaryota; kingdom Metazoa; phylum Arthropoda; class Insecta; order Lepidoptera; family Tortricidae; genus Epinotia; species Epinotia nisella. Next base: position 16,259,255 of record OW028677.1, on the reverse strand, counting down.
ACCTAAGCGTGTCTCTCACAGGCGTGGTTTTCAAGAATCGATGTACCGCCCCCACCCCTTAACAAGCATTTGGCCTCATTTTTATTCGCACATAATATTTTTGAACGCAACGCAATAGGCATTATTCGGTGAACCAGCGCGTGCCGGGAAGGCTGTAATTAACGGGGCGACGACTTGTCCTCCTTCCTGTTCGTGGGTACCTCTCAAATAACTGCCATACGAACCTTTTTCATTTACACTGTTCAACTGAGTTGAGTGGGAAAATCAGCAATAGGATATAGTTTTAGGTCGACTATATATATTTACCTTATAGAATAGAATAGAATAGATAAATAGAAAAATATTTATTTGGTGTGATAAAGAAATTGTTAAGTAGATAGTATTATTATTAGACAATTTATGTGCTGTTATACTGCTGTAGTGACAAATAATCGCACTTCAACAAACAAAGAAGCAAAATAAGTTTTCACCACGGAAAAGTATGTTTTGCTCCACGACGAGAGGAGAGGGATCAAATAAATAAATAAATAAAATAAAAATCATTTATTTCAGACCTTAATCCATGGTTTTTGGGGTTCCGTAGCCAAAATGGCAAAAACGGAACCCTTATAGTTTCGTCATGTCCGTCTGTCCGTCTGTCCGTCTGTCCGTCTGTCCGTCTGTACGTCTGTCCGTCTGTCCGTCTGTCCGTCTGTCCGTATGTCACAGGCATTTTACTCGAAAACTATAAGGTGTATTTGAATAAAATTTTGAGGATAGGTGTATTTTGTTAGCCGCTACATAGTTTTGTAATTAAGAGGACAAAAAAAAATTTTTTTAGGGGTGCACTCCATACATAAAACTAAAAGTCAAATTTTTTTTTTCATTGTGACCCCCCGTGTGGCACATCAATCGATAGACCTTTCAAAATAAATATAAGGTTTCTTAGCATTTTTTTTGATTAAGTGAATAGGGTCGGAGATAATCGCCCCGAAAGTCACTAAAATTCTGTCCCCCCCTCTAATTTTTGAACGGTGTATTTTAAAAATATGGAAAAATTCATGGACATAGGGCTTATTAATTTCATTCACCGAAAATTGTTTGGAACAAGATCGGTTCAGAGGTTCTCGAGATATTGCTGAAAAACTGCCTTCCTCAAAGAAAAGGACGTAAGTGCCGTAAAATTTCTGTGACGATACGACCTTTTTAATAGGCACGGAACCCTTCGTTTTGCGTGGTCCGACACGCACTTGGCCGGTTTTTTGTTAGTACATTTGAAATCTTACGAGCTAGGTTAGTTACACAAGGAAATAAAATAAAAAATAACGAAAAATGTGAAAATATAAAAAAGAAAAAGAAAAATGTGAGCTATTGAGAAAGCGAAGACAGTTCTATTTCGCTCTCCCAATAGCCACCTCAACCCAAGCCTTGGTGATTGGGCAGTCCAACCTCTCGGCCACCACCCTGAGAAGACTGTTGCTACTGCCGCGCACTCGCCTCAGCATGCAAAATGCTACTTTTCTGTTCAAGCTACTTTTTTTTAAATTTATTAATTGGCATTTGTTATATTACGCAATGTGCCAATTGAACACAGATCTTCATAAAATAATCGATTTTAATTTCATCGTAATCGATTAAAAACGATTTCAAGTTTTAACAACGTTATATAAAAATTTATGAATTTTTCATAATATTAAAAAAAATTGTCACAATAAATTATACGTTTTACTATAATCAAAACTATCGATGTCTGTTATATTTTCCTCATAGTCGGTATGAAAAATTGTAGGTGTCACTCAGGAGCAAAATTATTTACGTCATGGGTGTTAACGCTTGAATCCTTCGTTACGCTCAGGATTCTATAGTAGAATCCTTCGCTTCACTCTGGATTCAATGTACCGACCTCGCCGTAAATATAGCATTTTGCTCCCTTGAGACACAAATAACTATTATAATATAGTAAAACATGTTAAAACTCAAAACGTGCAAAAAATCAATAAATACGCGATTGAAGCGCTACGCCGCCGCCGTAGCAGGAATTTTCAAATTAGTAGCGTAAACTCGGCGTAGCTGCCTGTCACGATTTCGCGTCATGCGCAGTGAAAGAGCTTATGGAAATATTTTAACCCATTCAGCGCAAATCACGATACACATGCCCCATTCGAGGCCGAGCAACGCCACGTCTGCTACGCCGTAGCGTGTAGCAGCATTTTTGACATTTTTGGCCTTGAATGGATTAAGCTGCTATAGCGTAACCCTAAGAGACTACTGGTACACGGTATTCGTTGATCGTCAGTCGTTTTACAAGTGTTCAATGTCATTATCATTACATTAAAATTCACACAACATCGTTCCTGTTTAGTTTGTCAACCACATCACAGTAACTCACCGAAACAATCAAAGATATGATTTGCGATGTGCCCGGCGGTAGTGCAGCGGTCAGTAATGCATAGCTGACGCGGAGTGATTGATGCCCAACCGGAGATTGATTGGAGCTGCCCCGCGTATAAATCAAATAGTCAAGATTTCGCTTTGTATATGGCGGGTTATTATACCTTGAAAGGGTTTCTTCAAATGACTTTCTCATTCGCATAGAGATATACGTACCTACCTATGTTGTTTGTTTTATTTGATATCAGGCGTTTTATTACTGATTAAAAAAAATCCACTGCTGGAATTAGCTGTGGGAAAATGCGTCTACAAAATTACTGACGCATTTTTGACACATTTTACCACTTTCTATCTCAGGTCATTCGTTACACTGAGCACAGGTTAGTCATTGATAGGCTATACTATTCTACTATTAAAGCCATAAGGCGGTCAGCTGAAATCAATTATGATCCCAGGAAATGTCGCCATGCACGAAAACAAATAATAGGATGGAATAGGCACGTAAAGGAAGCTCATGGGCAGGCGCGACTCGGCTTTCAGCTATAGGTGTTACACGGGAGACCTCGTAATGATCATGTACATAATATAATGGTCGAATCTAGAAAACTCTTTAAGTCTAAGTTGAAGTGGTGCCAGGACCACGAAGAACAAATAATAATGGATATTTTGGCGTCTCGACATACGGTTAAAGTCTTTAAGGGTTTCTGGAACCACACCAAAGGACTGGAGGCTGGGTCGTGTATGCCCGCAAGTGTGGACGGGCAGTGTGAGCCTAAGCATATTGCCGAGCTCTTTAAAGAGCATTTTAAGGTTGAATCTCCACTAGGACCGGTGCCAACGTCGTCCAACGCTGAGGCTGTGGTGGGGGGGTGTGTACGAGCGTTATACTGCCAAGCAGATTGCTGAGGCGATAGCAGAGATGACCAAAGGTAAATCACCTGGCCATGACAGCCTCAGTGTTGAGCACTTACGGTTTGCTGTATTCCACCTGCCTAGAGCGTTGGCGATGTTTTTTAACCTGTTCGTATTGGTCACTCTTATCTTCCTCAAGAGCTTATGAAAACCATCGTTGTACCAATACCAAAAACTAAGACCGGAGATACTGCTGATAAAAATAATTACCGGCCTCTAATATCATTGGCAACCGTGGTGGTGAAAGTTTTGGACCGTCTGCTTGATCGTTATCTTTCTCAACATATATTTCTCAATGAGGCGCAGTTCGGTTTCAGACCAGGGCTTTCTACCGAAACAGCGATTTTAGATTTATTACTATACTTCGCGCAACCCGCCGGTATACACGTGCTCTTTGGACTTATCGAAGGCCTTCGATCTTGTTTCGTACAATATACGGTGGGAGAAGCTCTTGAGGGAGACAGCTACACCCAAAGAGCTAGTTTTATTTTATGATATTGGTACCATAACTAAATGAATGAAATGGGCAGGCGCTTACTCGGAGGAGTACAGGTTGGAATGCGGTGTGAGACAAGGGGGGTGGACGTCTCCACGGCTTTTCAACCTATATATAAATAACTTGATCGATGAGCTCAGCAGTGCCAGGGTGGGGTGCTCAGTTGGTGGCCAAATAATGAACAACGTTGCACTGGGTCACCGAGGACCTCTCAGATGATCTCGATGTGGAGCGGGAGCGTAGGGCATTGGCAGTGTGAGGAGCAATATGTTGGTCCGCAGGTTCGCACGTTGTACGAGGGATGTCAAAATAACCCTTTTTAAGACATTTTGTCAGACTTTCTACACGTGTAGCTTGTGGACCAAGTGCACGCAGAGAGCACTCAATGCCTTACGTGTCCAGTACAATAATGGTTTCAGGATGTTGTTGGGGCTGCCTCGCTTTTGCAGCGCATCAGGTATGTTTGCAGAGGCTAGAGTTGATAGTTTTCAGGCTATAATTCGTAAACGAGTTGCCTCTCTGATGCGCCGTATGAGAGACAGTGACAGCAGCCTCCTGAACACCATTGTTGATAGGTTGGAATGCCCGATGGTGGAGCACTGGAACTCCTTACATGTTGTAGCTAGTAATTGTATTGTGTTGTTTTACTGATTTTTAGGGTTCCGTAGCCAAAATGGCAAAAACGGAACCCTTATAGTTTCGTCATGTCCGTCTGTCCGTCTGTCCGTCTGTCCGTCTGTCCGTCTGGCCGTCTGTCCGTCTGTCCGTCTGTCCGTATGTCACAGGCATTTTACTCGAAAACTATAAGGTGTATTTGAATAAAATTTTGAGGAAAGGTGTATTTTGTTAGCCGCTACATAGTTTTGTAATTAAAATGACAAAAAAAAAAATTTTTAGGGGTGCACTCCATACATAAAACTAAAAGTCAAAATATTTTTTTTCATTGTGACCCCCCGTGTGGCACATCAATCGATAGGCCTTTCAAAATAAATATAAGGTTTCTTAGCATTTTTTTTGATTAAGTGAATAGAGCCGGAGATAATCGCCCCGAAAGTCACTAAAATTCTGTCCCCCCCCCTCTAATTTTTGAACGGTGTATTTTAAAAATATGGAAAAATTCATGGACATAGGGCTTATTAATTTCATTCACCGAAAATTGTTTTGAACAAGATCGGTTCAGAGGTTCTCGAGATATTGCTGAAAAACTGCCTTCCTCAAAGAAAAGGACGTAAGTGCCGTAAAATTTCTGTGACGATACGACCTTTTTAATAGGCACGGAACCCTTCGTTTTGCGTGGTCTGACACGCACTTGGCCGGTTTTTTGACGTATTTTAATGTAATTTTTATTTTTTATTAATTAATTAACTTTATTTTGTATTTATGATTGTATATGGACCTATGGTTCGAAATAAATGATTAATAATAATAATAGTTACTGAAAAATCTTCGCATGTCCGTAGATGGTAAATAAAAGAGTGGACTGTATAATTAGGGCTGGTGTAATCCAAAGTAGAAAATTACAGAAAAGTGAGATGTGTTACAGTCGCTGGGAATCGCTGAACCACGGTAAATTTTAACGTAAGTTAATTTTGAATCTAAACATTGCCATATGAAAATTGTGCATAGATATCGACTTATTATGACATTTATGTTACACATTGAATATGTTATTTATAAAATATGCAATTACAAATGAACTTGGTATTAATGGTTTTTTATTAAATATATGGTTGAATTAATTTTGAATTTAAATTTATACAATTTTGTTCTTAAGAATGAGGATTAAAAAATATTAGTTTTTAAACGTTTCTGAACAGTTACCATTTGTATGTTCTTTGTAATAAAGTCTCAAAAGTTTATACATTATTAGAAAAGACGCATTTTACACAAAATATTCCCATTTTTTTAAAAGCTGCTACGGTAATATTAAATAAATGTAACAAAGAAATTAACTCAAGAAATTAATTACTGAAAAGTTGTGTAAAACATACGATGACATAAGAATATTTCAATGCCTACAATATTTTTTTAATTATTTGAGGTTAAAAAACTGTCCAAAATTCAGTAACGCCTTTGCCCCGGTTGACCTTACACGAAAATGATGTCCTGAATACTTTTCCTTCAATGTACCCCTCCACAGTCCAGATCAGTTTAATAATTTGACCTAAACCTTAACTTTAAGCATTATATTAAAGCTGTAAAAGACATACCTGGTCTGCGGTCAGCTGGGTGCCGCGTCAAAGCTGCGAGATCCTTCTAATCCCCACGAGTGCCACCCACTGATCATATTCCTCGGTCAGTATCCATTTATTATTCCAACTGTACATTTACCGCCAAAGGATACTGTGGTTTGTAAAACTATGGTATTCGATTTAATCATTTGTAAGTTTTGTGGGTACTGGGTATTCTGAATAGGGCCTTTTACCGACCTTTTATTCAGAAAAAAAGCTTATAATTGATAGTTTATGACACGAGTATGTCGTGTAAGATTATTTTTTTTATTTAAAGACAACTCTAACAGTTTACAATTTCAATAGATAGGTTATAACCTTATAACCAAGCGATCCGTTTTTCGGTGTTTTCGACATGTTCGTTTCGACAATTTTACTGTGATACTTATACATATACATTGTTCAATTAAGGCTATGTAATACAACCAAGTAATTGTAAAAATGCCGTAACTTCAGCTTTTACTGTAAACGGTCCTGTAATTACTTTTAGCCTGAAAACCTGAATCGTAAAAAGCACTCGACGATCTTAAGATGAAATGTCTTCCGACACGATCAAAGCAACTCGCTGTCGAGGTCCCCAGCTCGCCACTCGAGAGCTAGCTCGGTCTGCCGAACAGTCTGTCTGAACATAATATTGTTCCAAGCAGCAGGCGGCGCGAGGATTCAATATCCTATTCAATGTTTGCACGACCCATCTTGACTTACAATCTATGCACGATTTCCCTTCTGTTCTCTTTTCAAATACCTATTACATTGATGGAAATATTTGAAATTCGAATCGTGTTTCCTTTTTCAAGTGTTTAACTAAGATTGAAATAAGTGGTTGTATTGTTATAGGTCATAAAGTGAGAGATGCCTATTTCACTTCTAACAACATGTGTTGCTGCACTTAGAACCACAGTTTTCCATTTTCAAGCAATTTTTGCTACATAGCAGAATACGCATGGTAACGACTACGATCGTAGACTAAAAACCGGCCAAGTGCGTGTCAGACCACGCATAACGAAGGGTTCCGTGCCTATTAAAAAGGTCGTATCGTCATAGAAATCTTACGGCAATTACGTCCTTTTCTTTGAGAAAGGCAGTTTTTCAGCAATATGTCGGAAACCTTTCATCCGATCTTGTTCAAAACAATTTTTGGTGAATGAACTTAATAAGTCCTGTGTCCATTAATTTTTTCATATTTTTAAAATACACCGTTCAAAAATTAGAGGGGGGGGACAGAATTTTAGTGACTTTCGGGGCGATTATCTCTGACTGTATTCCCTTAATCAAAAAAATTGCCGAGAAACCTCATATCTATTTTGAAAGGCCTATCGATTCATGTGCCACACGTGGGCTCACGATGAAAAAAAAATTTACTTTTAGTTTTATGTATGGAGTGCACCCCTAAAAAAATTTTTTTTAGTAATTTTAATTACAAAACTATGTAGCGGCTAACAAAATACACCTAGCCTCAAAATTTTATTCAAATACACCTTATAGTTTTCGAGTAAAATGCCTGTGACATACGGACAGACGGACAGACGGACAGACGGACATGACGAAACTATAAGGGTTCCGTTTTTGCCATTTTGGCTACGGAACCCTAAAAAGTGGCCGTGAATGTTTTATTAGAGGAAACTGGGTATAAGTAAGTGACCACCTCTTGTACTTGTACATCTCTGTTCCTTTGTATCGTAGTATCTTAAATGACTAGAAACAGTCCGGGATAATAATCCAAAACTCGGATCTATAGTGTAGTAATTTACTTAAGTAAACCAAAAAATCTACTCATTTATTTCTTCTGTTACGAAGTCACATTTAAAGAAAATACGAGCTAGACCAGAACCGGCCAAATAGGCGCAGAGGTTTTTGCGTTGTCATTTTACTTAGTGACCTGAAGTTGGAAATGTTCTGTCATTTAGGAGAGCGAATTTTGTTGAAGTATGGATTGAACTATTTGATGAAGCTGCATTGTTTAGTGTTAGTTTAATTCTGAGATAAGCGAACAAGTCTGGCAAAGTTGGGGTGAGCGTGGGCCTGTGCCGTCCATCGTGAAACAATTAAACTTTACCCACTATACGATGGCCTTAATCGTAACATCTACAGTGCACTTTGTAATAGCTTATTTCAATGATAAGTACAATAGGCCGTTTTTCAACGTTCGGTACAGCACACAACACATAGGTACACCTACCTACTAATGAATTATTATCAACTTCTACTTGATACGTTATTAAAAGACACAAGAAAAAAGTAAATCTGTGACGTGTCACGAAATGGGCCCAACTCAGCATGAATAATCACTATGAACCATTAAACATTAGTACCTATTACGCTATTCATAATAGTCGATTGATTTTTATGGAGGGAATCTTGAGTAAATACGCGGATCCACTCAAGGCACCTAAATCATTTCCTCTCAGCACCCACTCATAGTCAGCTAAAAACGCCAGCCCGGATTTTCCGATTCATATCCTTTAGAATTCTCCCGGACGACGCCGGCACCTCCGCCCGATACCAGTCTTTTTTTTTCATTTTACCTCCTATTAACGTCGTTGAGAGCGATAATGAACCTGCCTTTAAAGTATTCAACCCGGGCAAATGCATGCGGAACACGAAAATAATCCACCGGTGTGGCAAAACAGGGTGGCGATTATGTGCTTTGCTCAAACGTAATATGATGTTATTTTGAGAAAGCAGTATAAAACGATACCGGTGGTGAGGTGCGGACGACGATATATACGACAAAAGGCCACGAATTACGGCCGACGACGTACAAAATATCAATTGTAATTACAGCTCAGTCGAATATTCAACCAAATTTAAACCAAATCAAGGTATAATTTGATAAATAAACACCCTTTCATCGCTGGTAAATATTTTTTACGCAGAGAGCAATCTCCGGCGCAATCTATTTACCTGCTAGCCCGATTGAGTGATTAGCGCTGACGTGCAGCAATCGATCGCTTTGCAACAGTGTTGCGCTACATTATAGCACAATAACAGCTTCCGTCTCGTTAAAGTTTAGTGCGCACAGGCAGCCGCCTCATCATGTAACAGATAAACTTTATGATCCACGCTGAATAGCCTAATGAAAAACCCCTCAAACTCGCGCAGCGAATATTAAAGGTCATCGATAAAACAAATATCATAATCTAATATTAGACTGGAGAAGTTCAACGTTTTATTACAGATTCCACGAAGTTTTGAAGGGAGCGTGTTTTCAGATCCATGATAAATAACGTCTCAATGAATACATGTTTTAGTCTATATGCTTAATTTTGCCTGGATAAAGGTAATTATAAAGATAAAAAGTATGTAATGTTTTAGCTTTGTAAGTGTGTAAGTATAAAAAAACACCAGTACCTGTTTAGAATGGACTCTTAGGGTGGACATAGGCTATGTTTATCCCGTGGAGCCGCCTGGATTTTTGTAATACGCGGGCGGCTAATAGACTTAAATATGATTAGAACTTGTTTGGTACTAGTAACAGTGTGAAGTAATGATGGAAGAAGTAGTTTCGGCACCTGGATATTGTAGTAAATATGGGTAAAATATAATGTATATAATTCTACGAGTTAGGGAATGAAATTCCAATTTTAACGCAAAGCGAAATAATTTCATATTGGCCACGCCGTTTGTACACATTAGCTGGCAGAGGATGAGCTCTTTTATTTCTTTTTCCTCTTTCGCCGGCAACCCAAAAATATTTGGAAGTTGGCCACTCCACATTATCATACCACAGCATTTTTTGATACTCGTATCACTCAATATGGTCGTTAAAATCTCAACCTTATTCAATGGAGGTAAAGTTAGAAATCCAAGTAAGCATGAGCCGTGAAAAGTGAATCGGAGTACAGGATAAGTCCCGCGGAGGCTGAAGCGGCCGTCGGTTTTGTCGTGGTGGCAATCCGATTGTCCCGTCGATGCACAAAACGGCGGATTTAATTCAATACACGTAATTATCGTGCTTACCGGTTTTGATTTATTCGACCGCACTATAAGCGCTCGAGGCTTCGATGCAGCGTGCTGCTAATAAAGCTTGATAATCTAATTAAGGATGATTAAGCAGTAGGTATCTTGATATTTACGATACTCAACCTGTATTTAAGTATATTATCTATAACCTGCAAATATATATACACTGTATAAAAATTGGTGTCTGTTAATTAATATCAGGAAAATATTAGCAGCTTTAAGTTTTGCTATATAGTAATTTAAGTTTATACCTAAATAAGTATGTTAACATTGCAGTTCCAGCTATAAGTTTGTTAGGTAGGGGCTACCTAAACAAACTTATTACTTACTTACAAACTCTTGTATAGTTGGCATGATTGTAACATGGTGTTATCTAATTGTACAACCACTCAAGGTACCCTATACGGTTAGCAAAACTCTTCATAGAACGAAATGTTCACACTAAGCTATGAGAATTACAGTAAATTGTATAACCACAAAAGATTCGCAAATTCACAAAAGGCAACGGAATCAATTTTATCCGCGCCGTGACGCATGGAGCTGGCAATATTTCAAATTCTCTTTGATGCAATATTTCCCTTGCTCTCGTTTCTTTCTCGTTACATAACAGGGGTAGCATTATCTTTATTTGCGGAGTTAATATTTCCAGATATTTGATGCCAACTTCATAATAACTTCAGCTTTGGAAAAGCTGGAAGCTGAATGAAAAAAAACTTTCAGTGCATTAAACTGTACCTGCCCGTAAAGGTTTCTTTCTACGAAAAAGTTTATTTACTTTACAACATGGATAATTTAGGTATTTCTACACTTTTATATTAAGCTGTTAAGAAGAGAAATACCTATCAGTGTATAATTTAACAAGCGAGCGAAGCGAACGTAGTTCTCCGTTCAGTTATTTCTCAACCGATTCTCGTGAAAATTTGTGAGCAGGTAATTGAATAGACTTTTTAATATTTTTTTGGAAAAAAAAAACAAAACATAAGCCAGGCTTGCGAGGTCTACGGCTTACAGACCCACTAGTTAATTATGCAGTTTCTAGTTCTAATTCTATTCTCATTCGTAACACACAGCTCATTCAACATTCACCAGCGATCAAATAATTAATAGTACTTACATACGTATAGAAGGTCCCTACCAAAGCTCCTCTAGTTGCTTTTGCGTTTTGTGTGACACTGACAGTGAGAACACCAGCCGCGCGACTATTTGCGAACGATAGTGTCACTGGCCGGCGGTGTCATCGCTCGGGTGAATTTGCACCTCGGAGGTGCTGGTCAGAGGTAACTGTTTGACCGTCCGTGAAAAGGTGACGAACCAATGACCATTACAGAACTAGTATAAGAGATGGTTTTGCTGATTATTGTTTTTCAATCCCAGAATGTTCGGTTGTTCCCCGTTCACATTTCTTAAATAGTGATGTACTACAACCGATACCAACTACTGCATAAGGTTTTTGTGTATCTAGTCAGTTTTACACGGTTATTATAGCCTTTCGTGGTATTTATTTTAGGGGGATTAAGTACATCATGCTATTTGCGGTGGATGTTGGCCGTTGGGATATGCGTTTCATCACATACCTAACTAAAAGTATTTTTTAAGTTATATTATAACCTAAATAATAAATATGGTCATAAAGGCTTATTATAGCTTGACAAAAGACGATTGATATACAGATTTATTATTTTAGTCACTGTGATTAGTATCTGGGCAGTGGTGCGAAAGAAGTTTCGAGTGACCCTCACTTCGTTTCGGTGTCCGAGACGGGAATTTGAAGTTTCCCATTGAACAAAGTTCGTTATCATCTACCCTACGCTCGATTGTTCCACTTTTTATCACTGTGATTTATGACGCTTATCTCGCTTCGTTCCCTTAGTCAGTGAGCTACGACAAAGTGCTACGGTTAAATCAATCACTTAGCCGGTAGCATTTTCAATTTGCCGTTTTAAGCGATAACGGTACTTCATTAGAAATTCAACGTCCAGCAGTAAAACCAGCAGGTAAGTTTTAAGGATAATGTAAGCGAGGGTTGTAAATTGTATGCAATACATAGTTGTAGGTGTTACAATGAGCGTGTATCGATCCACAGCTACTGCGCTATTTAAAAAAAGGTAGACGGAAGGAATATAGCTAGTTTGTAGCTTTCGTGGTAAAATAAGAGTTAAGTAAAATAATATGCAACTTTTACTTTTTATTTCGCACTAACTTTCCACAGTTATAATAATAATAATGGTTTAAGTAGAAACAAATTTGGTTACAAAATTTGTCAGGGGTCTCCGCACTAGGCTTCGCCCGTATCGCGGGGAACCAGTTGAAATTACATAACATACTTTAAAAATTTACGTACCTACAGTTGACCAAAAAAAAAAGATTAATTACACATTAAATTAAATGTTGTCATCATCCTAATATCAGCCTAAAGACGTCCACTGCTGGACATAGGCCTCCCCAAAGAGTGCCAAATTGACCGGTCCTGCGCCACGCGCATCCAGCGGACTCCCGCGACCTTTACCAGGTCATCAGTCCACCTTGTGGGGGGCCTACGCACACCGCGCCTTCCGGTACGTGGTCGCCACTCGAAAACCTTTCCGCCTCAACGGCCATCGGTTCTACGTGCAATGTGCCCCGCCTACTGCCACTTAAGTTTCACGATTCGGAGGGCTATATACACCTTGGTTCGGCTGCGGATAGCCTCATTTCTGATGCGATCACGCAGAGAAACCCCCAACATAGCCCTCTCCATTGCCCTTTGGGCGACTTTGAGCCTTCTTATGAGGCTCATAGTCAGCGACCACGTTTCAGTACTATATGACATGAAGAGAACTTTAAAATAAACATTACAGAAAAATTTAACCACGGAACAGAAAAAACAGAATTTAACTTAAGTTACTTTATCAATGATAGCCTATCTTATTAGTGTTCCTACAGTATAGACATTAAATTGTAAATTCAAACAATCCACGAGAATAAATTTACTAATTAGTGCAGACAGTTTCAAAATCAGTCTACTTAGTAGTTTCTGGCCTTATTTAGAACTTAAGTAATATGTACTGATGACTTTGTTTTATAACAGTGTATAACCTGTGGGTTGCGAAGCTTCTTGAAAGGGCTTGCAACTACTCCTATTTTTACAGTTAAAAGAATTTGATACCTATTTGCAAAATATAAAAAAGATTGAAGTTAAGAACAGTAACAGGGTGGGGGCGCTAAATATTTTTCCATACTAAGGGAAAAAGGTAGAAAAACACTGTTTTTTAATGTGAACAAAAGTGAAGATTGATCGATGTGTGATGACGTTCCAAGGATATTGCTTTGATTTAATGTCTCTGTTATTCTACTTCCGAAAACCAGACAAGAAACTGGGGATGTCGGGCTCGAATTCGGCAAGGGTAAGTATTGTCAAGCTGTTCTGACGACGGCTGTATCCCGCGGGGTTACAGTTTTTAGACGAAACCATCCGCGAACCATTAGCAGGCTACACTGCGCGTGAAACAACAGTATGTAATGAAATTTGAGAAAACGCGGCATTCGGCGCACGTCCCGCGCCGGCGCCTATTGCCGCCTAATTTAATTACGGCCCATGCAGCCTCCACTTCCACAGCAGAATTCACTTTAGCCCTTTGTAAAGAAAATAGCTAGCTGTTTTATACTGGCACAGGCTTGTTTGAAAGTTTACGGAACCGTTTAGCAGCATTTTCAATAGGGTGTGATTCAATTTTATTGTTATGGATTTTTTTGTAGTTGACGTCCACATCTATGCAAATTGCAAATACTGTAGAAGTTATGTACCGCTCTCAGCGCAGCATATGCATAGTTTTATTTACAGTTCCGTAGTATTTAGGCACTTCTACATGGCGCTAATCACAAGCCTTACGACGTAATAGTTCCTAGCCAAATTCCGTATGCCACTGACTCATAGAATGTCAATCTGAGACATTTCTAAATCGAATTTGATTTCAATGAGTTCCGAAACGTTAACACATAACGCAGATACGATGCGAAGTGATGAACAAAATTGAGCTTTTGTATTTTTTATTACTTACCTAAGTTTTGTACACTAATATAATCTTTTTTCTCATTACAGGTAAACGTTCCATTCAAAAATAAATCGCCTCGTTCCGTAAGTTAGGACTTAAACGTGATAAAGAAGCTAAACAAAGAGCCCCGTCAAAGGTGTCCTTAAGAGTGCTATCGTAAAATTCGCTCGCTTAGAATTCGGCAGTTTGAAGCACGTAGTGCGTTTGTGTGTGTAGATACTACACTATCACGCACACATACTTACCTCCCCCCACACTCACAGCGAGATCGCCCCAGTCACGCGTGCCGTCCCTTTCTAGCTATGAAAGTGCGATCGGGGTAGAACTAACGGCTCGGCAATGTTCGGAGCTATTCGATGCGAATAGCAGTATAGTGCACCTTTGGAGCGTTAGCGTGACCGATATTGATACTTGCACTTAAAAATTGTAAGTATTACTTCGTTAACATGTTGCGCTAACATAAACAAAGAACTATTTGCTTTTTGTGCACATGTTTTCTATTTATATTAAAATTCTATGACAAAGTATATTAAGAGTTTTTTTAAAGCTTTATATTAACTTGACCTGTATGTAGTAAATAACATGTAGGTATATTTGAAACTAAATAATGTGCCTAAGTAAAGAAATTCAGAACCAGATAAGAGCTCAAGAAAGTCGCTAACCATTTTTCGGAAGACTCTTTATAATTAATGTAATGAATATTAGCAAGTGGTTTTAAAAGGGCTTTATTAATTTTGAACAACCTTTTATTATTTTGTTACAATCATCCCAATCTTGATGGATGTACAATAAAGCATATATTACAATTAAATTATGTTTTTACATATCACTAGCCTTTATGCCGCTATGATAGTCCAATCTTGGCTCACTGGATAGGTATGACGAAGAGCCTACTATCATATAGGAAATAAGTTAGATTTATTTAGTATTATTAGTTACTAACACTAGTCTTAAGTCTTCACTAACAAAATATGGATGTGATATCTGAAATAAAGATTAAAATAAAAAAAAAATAAAAAAAATTACCAAAAAAAAATCTTGTCAGACTTTTGGGAAACACTCTTAGAATTTTATTTCTCTTAGTGGCAAGGATCTTGATTTTCTAGGATCAATTATTTCTGGAAGGATACAATTATTGTAAAACTGGGTCAGTTTAGGCAGCATATTTTGTTTCCAAAAGTTGTCGTCTTTGGGTACTCTGACCACTTTCATTGTGAAGTCGGGACCAGTCCATATTGCAAATATACAAATAGGCTTGTTTGCAATATGAAGCTGGCCCTGAATCTGGTAAAGATATAAATAATGAAAACACTTCTATCATTTTAGGGTCGACAACAATAATGTAAGTCTTTTTTAAGAGCTGTTTGAGATACTTTGACAGTTGTGTGGCATAAAGTGTCTTATACAAAAGACCTCTTGCTTCGTGCTTTATCCTTCTTTCTAATGCTTAAAAAACGCACTATAGTAAGTATAATGTAAATACGAAGGGGGCGAAAACTTCTTGTCCGACATAAACACGATAATGCTAGGCAGTAAATGTTGTAAAATGTCTAGAAAGAACCATTTCATATAAATACTCGATGTGATTTACATACTTTTTTATGTTAAGTGGTGATCAAAATAGTCAATGAATGAAACATATAATAATATAACAGTGACACAGCCGTTCAAAAATTTAAACCATGTTCACAGGTACGGTCAAGGATTTTAATTGTTGAGCGATTTAGGTGTCAACTAATGTTGGTTTTCTATGAATTTATGAAAAGTCCAGTATAAAGTGAGCTGTAAATGGCTTACCAATTATAATATAATAAAAAAAAACCATTGTTTCTTACAGACTTACAAATAAAACGTAAAAATTCGTTTGGTCGTTTATTTCGAAATAAAGAGCGAGACTCGGAAACGGCAAAATCACGTAGGACCCCTTTTTTTTCTTTCCAGTGTAAACCCCTACTATAGTCAAGAGCAAGAAAAAACGTGCCCGTACATTTTGTATTGAAATTCTTTTCAATACACCTTCCACCTCACCTTCCAGCTCCATCATCCGACTCTGAAAATCATCCAGAACCAGTGTTTGAAAGGGCAAATCAAATGAGCCCAAACTCGATGTGTTTATCTTGTTTACTTTAGTAGTTCCCATGGCCACCTTCCAGCTCCGTCACCAGACTCTGGAAATCATCCAGCACTAGAGTATTTGCCAAGACCAAATAAATGAGCCCAAACTCGATGGCTTTACCTTGTTTTGTTTAGGAGTTCCTATGGCCACCTTCCAACTTCATCATCAGACCAGCTCTATGATATTTGCATTGTCACCGAAGATACGCAAATGTACCTAATTTGAAGATTTGGTCCAAACTAACATACATACATACATACTAACTAATCATGATGGCTGTTGGGGCGGGAAGGTTCTCGAGAGGCGACCACGTTCCGGAAGGCGCAGCGGACACCCCACAAGATAGACTGATACTAATAAATAAATTAAATCAACCAAGTATCATGATCACTCGTAAAATAATTGACTATTTCATGGCAGCGCTATGCGATTCATAACTTGTCTCGACTCGCCTCACGAATGTATCCCCAGTATAGCTTGACCCCGAAGTTGGTAACAACTATACCCAGTCGGAGATCAAAATTATATTTGTTTTGCTGACACGTTGTCGGTTAGCTTCGTGAATAGCCTCAAATAAACACGGTACACGACTGGCTCGGAGGCCGGCTCAGCCGGTACTGAGAAGTGTTCCCACGCGGAGGTTAATTTAAACGAATTTTGAATAATTATTAAAACATATTATTTTTAAGAAAAGTTTTTATTTTTTTACTGGATTGTGTTGGTCGAAGTATGAACTTTAATGTTATGTAAGATTCAATATACTAATAATTCAACAATAATGAGAAAATCCCCGTGTTTTCAGTACGATTTTGTTGAAAAATATGGTGTAATTGAGTACGATTTACGTATACATACCTGCAAAATAAGAAAAAATAGAGGCGGGTAGTGTCAATAAGGACATATTACAATTGTGAAAAGAAAAAAAAACAATTGGGTTTTCTTTTGACATCATTGAGTATTGAGGGATCAAACTTATGCCTCTGCGCTCTCTTCTGAAAACGACTGTCGGTAATCAGGTATATTAGGTTTAAACATTCAGTTTTTCTTAAATTCCTGGCGGGTAGTGTCAATATGAGGAATTGACCTATGTAAATAAGTAATCAGAATCTAGAAAAACCTTTCTGTTTCTTAGAAATACAACGTCAAAAATCCGGTTTTTCGCTTATTCCTGACGAATTTCAGTAACGCCCTCTTAACGGGCAGGTAAACATGTCGCCGCAAGATAAGACTTCCATTAACGGCAGTGCATTCACTCGGGGAATCAGGTCCATTGTCTTAAATAAAACAAGATCGCTACGAGCCGCGGGCCAAACTGCATTGTGTCCCGCCCTTAGGTATTGTGGCACGGGAAATATTCTTCAGCGTCCTTGTTCGAGTATTTAGGATAACGTAACAGCATCAATCTCTTCCAAAAGGGATGAACATGAATGTAAGTAAGACGAAAGTGATGATGGTATTTGAAAAAGATGAAATTATGACAGATTGCGAAATAATGATTGGTGAAGAAAGCCTGGAACAAGTCAAAGAGTTTGTGTATTTGGGGACATTATTTACTGGAGACGGAAAGCATGAGAAAGATATTGACAGGAGAGTGAATGCAGGGAATAGAGTGAATGGGGCACTGAACGCCTTTATGGGCAGCCAGAAAATATCAGAAAAAGCACGCGTGGCTGTGCATAGAGAAGTGTTGGTGCCCACACTTATGTATGGTAGTGAAAGTTGGGCGTGGCAGAAAAGACATCAAAGTCGAGTGAATGCAGTAGAAATGAGAGCGTTGAGAAGTATGTGTGGAGTGAAATTGAGTGATAGAGTCAGAAACAGTGTAATAAGAGATAAATGTGGAATGGATGGAGATATAGTCACGAAAATTGAGAAGGGTATGTTAAGGTGGTTTGGGCATGTAGAGAGGATGGATGAAAGAAGATTAACGAAGAGAGTGTATGTAAAAAGAGTGGAAGGGCAAGTTGGAAGGGGAAGACCTAGGCGAACTTTCTCCGATCAAATTGGAGAAATCTTACAAAACGGCCAGGTCAAAAGTACCTTAAACCGACGAGCATGTATGAGAAATGTTATGAAGGTGAGTGAAGCGAAAGTGGTTTGTCGGGATCGTAGCAAATGGAGATCCGTGATCTCTGCCTACCCCTCTGGGAAAGAGGCGTGATTATATGTATGTATGTATGTATCAATCTCTTGTTAGGAACGTAGCATCTATAAAAAGCTGGGTTGAAAAAACATGGTGTGGGCTGGGTGTATTCTGGGATCTCGGGCATTGATAAAAGACGTTGACATAGGTTTACAAACTTTTCTTCTGACTTCATTACAGCATTGTTACAAAAGTCATCTGAAATTCAGGGAATTGGTAATTTCGGTTCTGGTTTCCGTCTCGCCAAACCATGTTCGCGTTATTTCTCTATTAAAGGGAGCTTCCACCTCCACCCAGACTTTTCTCCTCAATGACAGCCAACACAACCGTCCATTGTTTTGTTTATAATTCAAATATTACCCGTTATAGCCCTCTGTTGGGTCATTTGTAGATTGATAGTAAAGCAAGATACGACCGAAGGCCCGATGAATGTAATAGAGGGCGCTGAATACAACTTTCTCCTCTCCAACATATACATATATATCTATTGTTTTTCAAGCCCGGTAGCTGTAACCGTGTTACATATAATTTTGTTACGTATCATGCTAGTAACGAGAAATGTGTCCAACTAGGTCAGCGATAAGCGTATAGCATATACGCTCAAGGTTCATAAAATCAGCAAAGTGATGACACAGCGCACATTCTACGCAAAAGCTGCCAAAATCTAACCTTTTGCTTAGTGTGCGCCATCCCTTACTGCGTCAAATGCTCACTGGACTGTCACTAGAACCCCCTTCTTTGTCTCCCACTTTAGCCTCCAATAGCTAGAACAAAACAGAATCGTTTATTGCACCACCGACATGAATTTTCATTATGAAACAACTGACTACTTTACGACGAAAGGACGAGGTTTGCGATTGTTTCGCACTTAAAGAAACTGTCTATTTGCTGGAAAAATTGTACGAGTATTGCAACTTCTTCGAGAAATGAATGTTTTCCCATTCAACTATCCAGTAGTTTGATCAGGCTCCGTAACAACCGTTGCAATAAAATTTTGCTATAGTTTGTTTGCAATAGGTATCGCATTTAATGTAGGTTGCCCAATAAGCACAATACTGCATTATAGGATGTAACAAAAGCCCACATCGGTAATTTTAGCACTTATGAAGACTTTATAGAGTACACTCCAACTACAATAGCTGAAAATTACGTAGTAATCATAATTCATGTTTATAATTTATTTGTTTTCGCTGGTTGAGGCTCCAAATAGTTGTCTTGTAGCATTTATATAGTTAAGTAGAATCTATTATTCCTATGAACTATTAATTTTTTTTAAGTATGTCAAAGCAAAGTATATGATATTTTTGGAAAATGAATTTTACTGCCTATCTGCTCGGCTGGGTTGCTTTCAAATAGCCAATACACAGCCGCTAAACAGATATTGAAGGTACATAAGACGATGCCATATGGACTGAAACTGCACCAGCATGGCTTCATTGGAACCAATTTTCATTTTAGTTTTCCATTAAGTAGTTTGGTATCGATTCTGCCTCTGTTTGAATTCACGAGTGCGAAGGAGTCCCAGTTTTTTTAAGGACTTAGTGGTCTTAGCTCTACTTTTATGCAATGACAAATACGAATAGGTATTCGCCCGAAGGTCCAGTTTTTGCCGAACTTAATATTCGGCTGAATTATTTGGTTCGAAGTAATTGCTCTATGCCTTCATCAGCCGTTCAGACTATTCTTTCAGTAGTAAATTTTTTGTTGATTTTTATAGTGAAATATTTACAATAAAGTTAGTTAAACTACAATAATCATTTCACAGGGCAATGACTATGCTACATTCTTGCAACTTGCAGAGAATCACCTGCAAAGTTATTCGATAAATATTCGGCATTTGAACTGAATAATTCGGCCGAATAACGAACATTGAAAAACGTACCGAATATGCCGAATACCGAATATTTAGCGAATATTCGGCGCATCTCTACAAATTACAACTTTACAAAAACCACCGAAGGATAATATTACATTATGCGTATTTTTCATCAACAATATTGAATTCCGAACGTATTACATCTACCTTATATTATAACATTTTAGCTTCTTGTAGCGTATGCGATGTCCCCAGGGAAATTACATCCATTATTTGGTTCCATCGTAAAGTAGTTTTTGCCGTAGGTAAAATTCTACTAATACTTGGATCAAAAACTTATTTTCTAGCTTTGTGCTCTGTGGTAATCACCACAATCCTCATGCAATGCAGGAGGTTTTTTTTCTTCCCACAGAAGTAACTTTTTTTAAATATTAGAATGTTTACACACGACACACACGATTTTCTCTGTACTGGCTAGAAAGAGTTCTGGGGGTGTATTCGACTAAGTGTGTTGAATTATATCATCGATCTTCAACCAGTTTTGTATTAGTCGCGCGCGCCCTCTTTCATGCACGTGTTTTCTTGTACCTAAAGCCTTATATGGCAGAATGAATGCCTGTGACAAATAGAAAAGCATTTCCAATGGAATATATTTTACCTAATAGACCTTCAGATCACAAACAAGCCTTTCTGCACCTCAAGTTAAAAGTAGTGTACCTACACATATTGAGTTTTATAGCATTCGATATGTGAAACCATACTTTTAGACATAGTGAAGTGGTCTTACTTTTGCATGTAACAAGTTTGTAAGGATAAGTCACGACGCGGTTATAAAATATTTGTCTGTAGGGAAAAGTTCCGCGTAAACCATTAGTTGGCGTGCCGCGACAGCCTCGCACTCGACGCCGAAATATCAATTACTCACAACTCGTATTCCTTGCATTTCTCAATGTCATATAAACAACTGTAAGCATGACGTGTTTGGATAAATTGTTTGCTGCTTTGGCAGGTGGAACTGCATACCTACCTTAATGACACTTTTTTGCGAGGCCTGGAAGTGAAGGTAAAGCGATTGGGTCGTTAATGATCAAGGGATCCACGGAGGTTCCTAGGTGTTACCAATTCCGAAATTGCATGCGGTAGTTTAGTTGCGGTTCTTGCAAAAGGCACATGGCATTTTACGCAGCCACGCACATTGTTTACTAACTTAATTTATATTATGGAATCGATAGTGTGTTAAAATTTTAACAAATAGGGACGTCTGTAGCTTTGTGATCGTTGCAGAAAGGGGCACCGCACCACCTTAAACCATCGAACACATTTCAATCTATCCTGTTACGCTTTTCTTTGTTTATGTAAATATTCAAACTTGGCTATTTGTAAAAATCCTTTTATAACCGGAATAAACTTTTTCTTTTTTTTCAAAATTATCGATTAAAGGAAGGGGAGGGGAGTCGCGAGATAAAATATAGCTTTCTGAAGGTTCATTTTATATACTGGTGAAGGAATTTTTAAAGCTACAACCTCACAGACTGTTCATTTTAATAAAATTATTATGTATGTACCTAGCTAGATAAGTTTCTCCTCATGCCAGTAACCATTAGTAATAGTCACAATCTGCACCTCACTATGTAGCTGGACGACGAAGTCGATTAATTTTAAACTTCGACGTAGCAGATTTTTTCTTAACGCTCTATTGCCCCCGCCGGTAGGCTGCGATTTTAACAAATGACTTCATCGGCCGGCAGACAGAAGACTTATTACCTAATTTGCCAACCTCGGCCTTTGACATCATTTATAATTTATTTAATCGTGATATTCTTGTAGGAATGAATTTGTCAATCTTACAAAATATGATCGCCAATTAACTTAAGTAAGTATTAATAATCAGATATTATAAAACTAAAAACAAGAACTGAACTGAAATTAAGCTGAAAACCGGACAAGTGCGAGTTCAGCTCGCATGGTGAGGGTTCCGTAGAATTGCTGTGCTCTAAGCATCAGGCGCTCCATACAAAATACACAAAAATATTGAGAATTTTCCCGTTACTTTGAATACTCAACTTCTTATAGGTTTTCCTGTAATCATTAGGCAAGGAACTATTTTCCATATTTTTTTCAGAATTCAAATTATATTTTATTTTTTAGTAGTTTCGGAGATAAGGGGGGGGGGGATGGTCCATTTTCGTCTTTTTTCCGAAATTACTTCAAATCTGTTTTTGCTAAAATTATAAAAGAAATATCTGAGATGCTTACAACAACCCCTTTCATTTGATATGTTACACAATACAGTTTGCGAAACTTTTTTTTTTAATTTTCCAGTTTACCCCCCCCCCCCCCCCAAAGTGGTGGTGGTGTTCAGAATTTATTAATTTACTTTACGCGTCCATGTTTGGGTCACCAATTTACATATGTGTACCAAATTTCAACTCAATCGGTCCAGTAGTTTCGGAGCAAATCGGCTGTGACAGACGGACAGACAGACAACCGAGTGATCCTATAAGGGTTCCGTTTTTTCCTTTTGAGGTACCGGAACCCTAAAAACTGTTAAGTCGTCTTCAAAAATACGATCATGACGAATATTGTTCAGGTGAGTGCGACCATGTAAATGGGTAGGTACCTACTCGATATTGTTTCATTCTGACAGCCGAGTACCAGCTTTTACTGTTAGAATAATGAAGCGAAGATAATAATAATGTGGTTGGAGGTGTTATTTATGAAGTTATGAGTTGTGAAAGGACTGTCTAGGTCGTTTAATGTCCGCCGTCCGCGGTCATCTCCACGTGACAACTGTCTGCCGTAATAGCTAATAGCGCGTTACTTTTTACGAGGGCTATAAACAAAAACCAAAGGAAGCCAACTGCTATAATATTATTTTAGTCAGCTTACTCTCGTGTGAATACACTTCACCTATGATGTAAAATTAGCTATCTTTCGTTAAGTAATTTTATTTAAAATACAAGACTTGTTATATGTTTGTTGTACTTTTATCAACTTGTCATGTAGGGTAAATGCCATAACCGCCACGCTTGGCATGCGGGTTCGCGATCGCAGTATTTCCAGCGTACTCTAAGGATGATGCTCTGCCCATCGGCCGGTGGTCTTGGTCGTAGTTTTAGGACATACTCGGTTCCTTAACTCGCTACTTTGTCCGAGTAGAACTGTTTAATTGCCTCCGACAATTGATATTTAATTATTGTAATGTTTCAAATGTTTAATAACAATTTTTCCCATACCTTCAAATGCGAGGTGATCCAAAATTGACTATCTCTTTAACCCTACTGTAAACCTTCCCGTACGAATGTTCTTTCCTCAAAGTAAACAGTCCAAGAAAATAGGCAATATATGAGCATAGGGCATTAAACTCTCTGAAAATTGAGTGGTTCTATAGGTACGTTAAACGTTGATCGTTAACCAAAGTGGCCGCATTGGGTCGCACTCCTTATTTTTTCGGCAATATCAACACCCTAAGTCATTATTAGCTAAGTGCCTTTGCACTTTGATTATTAGCTGAGTGCAAAGGCTTTGAGCCTCACTAGTCCGACAATCCGAATTATCCACGCCATTACTTGCTTGCTGTTTGAACGAAAATTATATTCATTGAAGCGATGTTGCACGAAGTTAGGTATAGCTGGCAATGGCATGGCATACACAAGTTACAAAACAAACCCGAAAAATTTAACATCGTATTTATGTGATTAGTGTCTATTAGGTATACTTAGTACGGGAAATCAAGAATGAGAAAATCACCAGCATTCTAAGAGTAAAATTCTAAAAGAGCTGCGCTTTAGCCTTTTGATGTTCGTCCGTTTTTGCTTTTATCCTCTAATAGGAGAACATTCAATCTTCTCACGGTTTGCTCTTTGGCACACATTCCTGCAACATTGCCGAGTCACCCATTTACGTGGACATTCATGCTCGTCGTACATCCGGATCACAACCATAACTTCTGACTCCCCGCCCCCCGCTGCCTGCCGCCCCGCTCGCCTTGCCTTCATGTCAGCCCCCGGAACCTGTGGAAATTATGGCGGAAGGCGGAATGTACGATATTCAATACAATCACAATTCATGGAAATTGTACAACATTTGCATTTGTGGAATGAAAATCTGTTTGCAAAAATGATAATTATTAAACGATCAGGTAATTTATAATGATTGAGATGTTAAATAACCGACTGGGTTTTTTTACTTCAGCAGCAGATCGATCACGTAACGCATTGTACGCCCGTCAGGTAGATCTAACTGTCACTGTCTGTCAAAAAATAATTACAGTTGAGTTGTCTCAACGTGCGTTCGAATCGTTAAGTTCCGTCTTACCCCTCTGATTAGCGAATACACCCAGAATCCCGTTTTTCAAAAATACATCGATTTTGTGACTATATTTAAATTATTTGATAATTTTTATTAAATATTATTGTTTTATTCCAAATTATTCATATCATAACATTTGACATTTGATTTTTTTTATAATGTGATTGTACCTATTTAAATAATAGTTGTGACATTTAAAAATGTTTTTAAAGATTTTCATGCCTGCTCGCAGGCTAGATACACTGTGCGTACCATTTTTGTAAGAACCCTCTGACAGTATCTGAATGAAAAAAACTGAGTCAAACATCAGGTGTTTTTTAGTCCCTAATTCCAAATCATTAAAAAAGAAAACGCCTCTGACCGTTAATAGCGCGTCCAAACGTTCAAGCGTGGTTGGCTGCATGGCGGCATAAGCTATAAGATGGAGCGGAATAGACTGCTGTCTATCTCGCTTTATCGTGTGCCCGTATGCTGTCCGCCGCGCGGCCGTTTGGATGCGCCTGTAGACGCGTTTCGCCTCAGAGGCGTTTATCCTTGGAGTCAATATTTTGTATCTGTTTGTGTGTTTGTTAATCTGTGTCAAAGCAGTTTAGTAAAAAAAACATGCCGCTAAATTGAACAATCTTTTCGCCGTGGAATTTGTTATTGATTGTGGATGAATAATCTTTGTTTTACTGTTTTCTCGCAGTCGAAGTGAAAACTAGAGTGTATGACTCGGGTCTAAAAGCTATAGTACCACTCGAAATATTTCACTATTTGTACCGAGTCAGTTGGTGCTTAATATCGAACGAACTCACTTCGTAAACCTTCTTGTAGTGTAGGTACATATAGTTATGAACTTTTTAAAAAGCTGTAATGAAGTCACAGTTAAGAACCATTTACACTGGTTAAAGCTGCAAAACTGATGAAATTAAAATATTGATCATCTTGATAACAGTAAGAGTTAAGATACTTTTATCTTGGAGAAATTTACTTTATTTGATCTAAACTTGGCCACTTGCAATTAACGGAAATTGTCAAAAATACGTTGTAGATATGGTATCTTATTGTAGACCGCTGGTCCCGCAATATGGACTGTCTTTAGTAGTTTTACGGAGCTCGTGGGAGATCGTGCTAAATTTATTCACGTTACGAGTGATCCGGGTACAGCCTCATCTCACATATAACAACAGGTTTTCCCTCACGTACACAGCTAGTTGTTACATTAGCAATGATGGGAGTGTGAGGATACCGAGCGCTATAAAATGTGGTTTGCGCTCTCGTCATGCTTGGCTCGTGCTAGTGTGCGCACGGCGCGCATTTGCAAACGAAAATACGCGCTGCCAGTCAGCTGCTCGGCCCCAGAATTCCAGCCCGCATTGTAATACCACTTCAAGTGAAGTAGGTAATGTGGTTCGGAGCCGATAGCAAACAAAAGATAGTCATATGTATACAACCTATCGAATTTGGGCTCGATATTAACTATATCTGTGAGCAGTTGATAATTATGCAAAGAAGAAAAAATTTAGTAAGTACCTACATCAATAATAACGTGGCTAGAGGCATCATTATAATTCCTGGCAACTCAACCAGTGCGCTGATGATGAAGCCATGAGAAGGGCTAAAAATAAAAAGGTCCATTGTCACCTTGACGACAATGCCCTGACATATCTTTCCAAATCTCTGCGCCAATTAATCCACCCAATAGAGCATCGGGCTGACGCTACTTTTTCCGCACGTTTTCTTTTTATTATACTCAGGCCTTTTGTTTATTTTAAGCGTTGATATTCCTATGACATGGGAGATAAATATCCCAGTGCTTGACACTGGCTCAATACTTAAATAAATAAATATTAGGGGTAAATTTTACACAAATCGAACTAGGCCTAATTTAGTAACTAGGGAGCTTACAATGGTAAGTTCAATAACGTTATTTTTTTTATTATTGTTTAATAAGTTGTGTTATGGGAACTAGACGACGATATATTGAATATTCAATAGCTATAAATACTTATATACATAGAAAACATCTAAGACTGAGAACAGAAACAAATATTACAAATAATTTACCTTACCGGGTTTCGAACCCAGGACCGTCAATTTGGTAGGCAGGGTCACTTCACTACCCACTAGGCTGAACCAGTCGTACACTGGTAATACTTTACAATTTTAATCTTAAAGGTGTCGACTAATTAGGAATTAAGAGTCTCAGGACGGACACAAGTCGGCTCCCTGTACAAACTTAGCTTGGCTCTCATTTTAAAACGGGGTAAGATGAAACTTTGTACATACAAAAGAACACACACGACGTCAAGTGCGATTCAGACGATTGTGGAATAAAATACCGCCAGATAATACTGCAAAGGCATCTATGACAAGTAGCATTTGTCTCTTTTAATTACTGTTTTGTTTTTTCGCAAACGTATTAAGATACGTCGTTTGATACACAACATGTCAGAGTAATTTTCACTCATCCCGATTCTTGACCCTCCCCTAGCAGCTCGGACCAAGGTACAGTCAAGTGCAAAAATATGTATCTGTTTGGAACTCGTTAATAGTTTTCTTTGAAGTGCTGAAATACGTGTTAGTATAATTTCATAAGAATCAAATTCCTGACTACCTACTTACAAGTTTTGTTAATAAAATCATTGATTCGTAACAATGCCTTCCAATTCTGATGTTTCATTTATTCCTAACAAATCTGACAAAATAGGTAGGTACCTATAGATTTTAGAGCCAAACCGATTCGACAATTTATTCGAGAGCAAAAAACCTGAAAATTGGCGACCCGATTCATTTAAATACAGAGGCTTTATTTCACGGGCTAGTGGAGTGTGCAATAAGCAGGAATCGTTCCGACATCGCCGTGGTCGTAGATCCAGTGGGAAAATCATTATTGCCGACTTTATTTTACATTTGCGACTATTGACCCTACCATTGATATGCAGTATGCGTTTTCAACCGGTTTCACTTAGCTTTGCCTCGTTATTTATTATCATTAAGTTTTGATCGGTCCAGTAGCTTCGGAGCAAACCGGCTGTGACAGACGGACAGACAGACGCACGAGTGATCCTATAAGGGTTCAGTTTTTTCCCTTTGAGGTACGGAACCCTAAAAAGAATAATTTCGCGAACATCGTGCCCTCTCGCGGCCTCTGCGTTTCAAGTAAAACGTGTCGTCGGTCGGGGAGGAAGTTCAGCGAACTCAGCCTGTTGCGTCATTATAAACGATACCAATATCTTTATACCGTAGTAGCTGCCCTCGCGGCTGCGCCCGGGTATTACAAGAAAACCAAGCGAAACATTGGGATAACATATAACCTATGTCCAACCCCAAGAACCATTCTACTCGTATATATTATACTGGTACAGTGCGGATCATTTTTCTAGATCGAGTTCGCTTCCCTTTGTACCTACTATCACAAAGACAAGACAAAGCCATTGTGTTGCATTGTTAAGTGTAACCGCTAATTGTTTACGTTGTACTAAGTATGTTGCAATCACTAATGAAAAGTTGTTAATACCGATATACAATCGTACCTATTAATTTGAAATAGAGTCACTATTCATTTCGAAGCGTGTGTGGCCAGTGGCTAAACAATGGGTATTGTTGGACCGATGGTTTTTAAGCTAAGTTCCGATCTAGAAAATTGATTGGTACCATAAAATAAATTTCGTTTAAATATAAGTTTCGGAGATTACACCTTATCCACAAACTATGTAGAGATTATTAATTCTTCTTTATTAGCATAGATGACTAGTTAACTATTTTAGTACCAAGGGAAGGATAAACTGTTTTAATACAGTTGCTCAAAAAGTGCTAGGTACTTTACGTAGATGATAAGCGTGCGGAAAGTTGGTTTTCGCGAACTAGTGCTTTTCACAGACTTCATTATTTTTCAACTGTATTACAATGATGTAACAGAATGAATAATATAAAAGTTTCGAATTCTTTACTTGTTGTTTTTCGCAACTGTATTAAAAAACGTCGTTCGATACACGTGCGGAAATGTCATTATTCACTCGTCCCGAGTTTAGATTATCTCGGTTCTCGAGACGTAATGACATACTTTCCGCACTAGCATCGAAATGTACTATTTTTTTGATAGTGCTAACGCAAGAAAGAAATGAGTAGAATGCTCTCAAAAAAAGTTTAAGTAACACGGTTGGCTTAGTTAACTATATTTCTATGTACGGTCGAGGAAATTGAATGTTTAGCACTTTTGGACTCTATTTGAATGACATTAAGGTCCAAAAGTGCTAAACATTCAATTTCCTCGACTGTACAAGTAACACTCGCTTTCTGCTCGAGGCTAATTACTTCACAGTGCAAAAAACTTAATCAAAACTTTGTCCCACGGCTCTTAGTAAGGTTTCGGTACATTTATGAGAGGATTAATTCGATACATATTTTTGCACTCGACTGTACTTCAAACTGGAAAGTGGTTCAAACATATATGAACAGAGTAGGAACATACCTAGTTAGAGTGCCGTAAAGTTAAAACCACATTGTAAACATTAGAATGTTAGAACGTTACTTGCCAGCATGCAGTGCCCTGTAAAAGTTATAGTATACAGAATACCTACATGTTTAACAACAATGCCTTTAAAGTTTATATGCGAGTTATGCGTACCTACCTAGCTTAGAAATTACATTATTTAAATATTTTATTTGCTGTCAATTAATATCGAAGCCATATAAAAATACGATTCTCGTCAATGGGCTTGTGACCTCATGTTAAAATTGATAACGTAGTGTTGGTAAATGGATAGTGAACCATCAAATTATTGTAATAAAGTATAAATTACAAAATATAATGAAAATCATAAAAAGATAAAAGATAGACCTTGAAAATTTAGTAAAAATATGCATTTTTTTTATTGTCCAAGAGTAAATTTAAAGCTATCAATTTACGCTACGCTTTTATAGAAACAAAAATGTATGACAATTATGGACCTAAACGCAGTATTTCGCGACCGAAACAGCAATTTACTTGATTTTCCCTACAATGATTAGTTCAAAATACCGGACAAGTGCGAGTTCAACTCGCGCGGTGAGGGTTCCGTATATAATCTAAATGTCATAAGTGTTTTTGAATACTCAAACTTCTTATAGGTTTTCCTGTAATCTTTAGGCAAGGCACTATTTTCCATATTTTTTTCAGAATTTTAATCTTAGTATTTTGGAGATAAGGGGGAATGGTCAATTTTCGTCTTTTTTCCTAAATTACTTCAAATCTGTTTTTGCAACAATTATAAAAAAAAAAATATCTGACATGCTTACAACAACCCCTTTCATTTGATATGTCACACAATACTGTTTGCGAAACTTTTATTTTTAACATTATGTGTACCTACTAAATTTCAACTCAATCGGTCCAGTAGTTTCGGAGCAAATCGGCTGTGACAGACGGACAGACAGACAACCGAGTGATCCTATAAGGGTTCCGTTTTTTCCTTTTGAGGTATCGGAACCCTAATAGCAAAGTGTGACGTCATACTTTTGCGACGATCAGTATGAAGCGTTTTGGCTGCCGCCGCCGCCAACGAGGTCTTTAACTCAATTTTTTTGGGTATTTATGTTCTTTAATTGTAGTTGCTCCCATACAAACATTTTGTTCCTCTCCAAAAACTGGTTCGAATGGCATAATAAAAAAATCCTAGGTCACAAGCCTATTAGGCGTCTAAAAAATATTACTTACGAATATTACTTAATATTAATAAGGTGTACAATAAAGGATCTACATACTTACGAAGTAATATTTCCGACATTATTTAGCATTAAATTAGTGCAACTTCAATAAGAGTTTTTTTTTTATAAAGACGGAGGTTTTTAGACGATCAGTTTTATTCGAATACCTACTGCAGAGATCCATAAAATTATTCTATAAACAAAAGGTTAATTAATATGCGGAGGTTATATTTTTACTTTTGAGGCAGACTCCAAGCGTGCGTTATTTTCATATGTTTTAATTTATTCCAACCGCTCTGTGCTGCATTTAATTATTCCCAGACTCAACTACAGCATTATTGCGGATGATTTTAATTTGAGTTTATTCTAACTCCCTGGTCAATGAGCATTCGCTATACCTTTATTTGAATAAAAAAAAACATTGCATGATGTGTGTGTTTGTAGTAAGACAGCATTGCACTGCCTTTGTTCGCTATTTTGGAAAAATTGTATTAACTTTAATATTTGCAATTGCTTCTTTATCTCAGGGAATTAGTTTAAAGTTTACTTTACTTATAGCTGGTTGATCAACATATTTAAGGACAAACAACCCGCCCCGGCTTGACATGGATAATCCAGATACTTTTATCCAATTCTTACACAATACGAGTACGGCATTCCCGATGATAGACCCGAAATCATCAGTCACAAAACTTCAAACCACTTACCTTCTTCCGAGTTTATTCCTCGGTTCCCATGCAGCAACGTGCGCTTCCAAGACCAGTTCCGAATTGTACGCAAAAAATAGGTACTTCGGGAATCATAGGAGCCGTGAGGATGATAATTTATTCGGCGACACTTAGAAAGATGCCATTTTTATCACTGACCAGTATTAATGCCGGCTAAGCCCTATACTCAACCGTGTTTCAATATTACCCTTGACTGTAAATAATTGAGGTAAGCTACCCTCTACTTACTGACTTGAAAAAATCAAGTTGTCCATACAAACTTTCAACCCCTATATAACTTATCTTAGGGAATGAAGATTGTCAATTGGAGCCTATGCCTTATTCTGATCTATAAGCTACATTACTGGAGAGTTTCATTAAAGTCCGTTAATTAGGTTTTGCGATTAAGAGGAATAAACATCGCCACAGACTTTCACGTGTATAATATTATAAAGATTAAGATTATTTCTTTAACAAATGAATATTAAATGCAAATACAAAATGTCAAACACCAACCTGATTTAACTATCTACTGATCGGAGGGACGGGTGGGACCCGCCAGTGATTTTACAGATCCAAAAAATAAATCATCCATAAGAAAATCGTAACATTTTCTAATTTGCAGCCCTGTCCTACCGAACAATTGCGCTCACAGCTCAATCGGCGATAAATTCCAAGTTTAAAGTGGAATCGACAACGATCCTCCTTTATCGCCTATGACGACCCACTCGCAATCACAATCGACGGTGTATTAACGTGATCACCATTCAAGCGACTATATTGTTCAGGACACGCGACAGCGCCGAGGTTGCCAATTCGGTTTATTTTTAGACTTCTAAGAAATACATAGATCTTTATGACTGACTTTCCCAATCACACTTCTTGTCCTATACGTTCCGAGTATGATAAAAATTGTATCAATAAAGCATGTGTGTTATATGAACCTACATATTAGGCAAGAACCGTTTCAGATTGAAATTTAGAATTAATTTGACAGTGTAAACTTCATTACGATTTTGTATTTTTCCATGTCTCATACTCTGAAAGTAGGCCATTTTTAGGGTTCCGTACCCAACGGGTAAAAACGGGACCCTATTACTAAGACTTCGCTGTCCGTCCGTCTGCCTGTCACCAGGCTGTATCTCAAGAACCGTGATAGCTAGAGAGTTGAAATTTTCACAGATTATGTATTTCTGTTGCAGCTATAACAACAAATACTAAAAAACCGGCCAAGTGCGAGTCGGACTGGGGCTCCCATACAACAGACATGATTTTTTAACCGTTTTTTTATTAATTAATGGTACGGAACCCTTCGTGCGCGAGTCCGATTCGCACTTGGCCGGTTTTTTATCTAAACAGCGGGTTGAAAGTGAAGCGTGACGCCCTTAGAGGTAAAAAGTAATTTTAAACAACTAAGCCATGGCAGCAACCTGTCACAACTGAAAACCAGCCACAGTTTCATAAAAATGAGAATTATTGATTTTTGAGACTTGTTGATAATTATGAGGCTTTTTTTTATTATGATATTAAATTAAATTTCTGATAACTATTATTGCTATTTAAAGACTTTTGAATAAATTTTAGCGTTCGTACTTCAATATAACCCCTTCAGAACCGCGTCCTAAAGTTATAAAATAAGGATGCAAGAAAAACTTCTATTGGATTATTTATAGACATGTCAAAGGCGTTCGATTGCGTTTCACATGAAATTCTGTTGAGACAGCTGGAGCGTATTGGGATACGAGGAGTTGATTTAAAGTTAATGCAGAATTATCTTAGTAAAAGAACACAAGCTACGTTATTAGACTCATATGCCAAGAATACAAAGACCGTAACAAAAGTAATATCAAAATATGACATGAATCCGCAAGGGGTACCTCAAGGCAGTGTATTGGGACCTCTCTTATTTCTGGTATATGTAAATGAGATGCCCTTGATAATTAACCACCTGTGTTTTATGTTTGCCGACGATGCTACTATTTTTGTGTCTGATGAGAACGGGTCAGATATAGTCGATGAGTTACACAATACCCTAAAACTTGTAATTGGTTGGTTGTCAACTTTGAATCTAAGCGTGAACCTGGACAAGACAAAAGTTGTAACTATAGGCAGACACCAAACAGTTTAAATATAGAAATAAACGGTAAAAGCATTGAACAAGTGAATAGTACAAATTTCTTAGGTGTTACAATAGATAGCAACTTAAACTGGAAGTATCACATTGAAAATGTAAACAAAAAACTAGCCAGAACATGTTATGCACTATCCATACTTTCTAATATAACTTCGAGCGATGTCGCAAAGAAGGCGTACTATGGAAATGCTTATCCCCACCTGACATACGGTGTAATATTTTGGGGCAACACGGTAAATATTGAGGCAACATTTCTCCTTCAAAAGAAATGTCTACGAAATATACAGGGTGGAAAGTTAAAACGGGGCAGTAAGGGCAGCTACTAGACTAGATCCCTTGCCGCCACGCAAAAATGGCATTAGGATTTCATTCCTAACTTTTTAAGTGATGGCAATCTACATTCACAGATTTTTGAAAAAAAGTTCAGTCAGCGAGAAAATCATCAATTTTGACGATATTTTTTTTAATGCCATTCGATCCCATTTCTATTAAGGATCAAAATACTCTTTGGGACCGACTAAGGTTTGACTACTAGAACGCCCAGAAATCAAAGATTTTTTTTTCCATACAGTGACTATGGGAATCCCAAAGCTAATTTTGCTCATGTAGTTTTTTATGCCAATTCTGGTTTTATTTAATGACGGCCAGCTTTATTCTGTAAAAAGTTTGTAAAAAGAATAATAACATCCGTATTCAGAAATTCTGTTCGAAACTTAAAATTTACTAAGGTAGGTAAGGGTTTTACAGCACCTGTCCGCTCGTGAGTACTGTACACATAGTAACGTTTATGAATACGGGAATGCGTTTGTTTTTTTTTTAACAATGGAATGAATTCTTTCATTTCTAATCTAAATGAAATTCTCCGTCTCCATACAATTTGATGATCGTCTAACTAAAGGACTACTTGCACTTTGGGATTCCCATACTCACTGTATGGAAAAAGTTTTCTTTGATTTCTGGGCGTTCTAGTAGTCAAACCTTAGTCGGTCCCAAATAGTATTTTGATCCTTAATAGGAATGGGATCGAATGGCATTAAAAAAATATATCGTCAAAATTGATAATTTTCTCGCTGACTGTACTTTTTTTCAAAAATCTGTGAATGTAGATTTCCATCACTTAAAAAGTTAGGAATGAAATCCTAATGCCATTTTTGCGTGGCGGCAAGGGATCTAGTAGCTGCCCTTACTGCCCCGTTTTAACTTTCCACCCTGTATTTAAGTTGAGAAATATGGAATCCCTAAGAGATGTTTTTAAAGACAATGAAATATTGACTCTGACGAGTATTTATATATTAGAATTTGCATATTAGTTAAGGAACGAAATGACATTTTTAGCAAAAAAAGTGACTTAAAAAAGTATATAAGAACACAATATAAATATGATGTATGTACAGTTAGATCTTCTAGTTTTATACTTAGCAAGAGCTCTTATGTCTCGGGAATTAAGATTTTTAATCACCTACCTGAACATATTACGTTGTTAAATGGTATCACATTTAAAAATAAGCTCAAGAAATGGCTAGTAATAAAAAGTTTCTACAATTTAAATGAATATTTTATGTGTACACACGGTTAAAATTATTTTGAAATACTATTGTTGTTATTGTTTTAGTATATTTGACTAGCTTTAAGTTTATTATTGTACGTCCGAAATGGGCAAGCTGTTGGACTTTATTTTACCCACAACAACTAAATGTACATAGTTCTGACAATATAGAAATCTTATCTTATCTTATCTTATCTTAATTGAACAATGGCAGAAACTTCGGCGATTATGGCGACGACCGCTTTAGCCTAGATGGTAGTGACCCTGCCTACGAAGCAAGAGGTCCTGGGTTCGAATCCCGGTAAGGGCATTTATTTGTGTGATGAGCACGAACATTTGTTCCTGAGTCATGGATGTTTTCTATGTATTTAAGTATGTATTTATCTATATAAGTATGTTTATCGTCGTCTAGTACCCATAGTACAAGCTTTGCTTAGTTTGGGACTAGGTCGATTTGTGTAAGATTGTCCGCAAATATTTATTTATTATTTATTAACTTATACAGCGACACTTTCATACAATTGTGTTGACTTTTGGAGCTTGTTCATAATTGTAATGGTTTTAGTTCTTTATTAATAGTTATATGGTGTACCTATATAAAACACATTTAATAATGTTATTTCTCATACATTTCCTTGTATTCGAAATGAAAAGTAAATCGAGTGTTTAACTCGGGGAAAGCCACCCATTCCAGCCTTCGATAACCTATATTATATGACCTACGTATTTACTGAGCCTATCGGCCTTCAAGAAACCATAGTACATTATAATTCTAATTACCGTTTAATAGGGACAGCGTGCGGCAAATGGAGTCAAGGAAGGCACGTGTATAGGTGAGATTGGATCGGAAAAGCGTCGGTTGCCCCGTAGCGATTGTGTTTAATGGGAGCTGGCGCACGGGCAGCAGCGGACCCGATCCCAGTTTATTACGTACCCCAAACCGAGGAACAGTAAAAAAATTACATGGCTTCTCCCTGACCCCGATTTATTTAGCCTGCAACATGTCATATTGGAATGTGCCTGAGTCCTCTTTAGGTTATGTCACAAGACATTGAATTTATGTTTATTTAATTTCTTTATAATCTAAATTTACATTGGCTTGCGCTAATGAATACGGTGGTTTACGACGTTTAAGTTTAACTAAACAAGGTAAGAAACAGTAATGTGTCCACTAAGTATTATTTATAATGATTGTAGATAGGTACTTCATATCAATTAATATGTATAATCGAATCCTGTATGTAGGTACAATTTCATTTTAAATCAAGTCAAGTTTGTTGTAATTACATTATACTTAAACACCTACTTTCCTAACCAGGTATAAACTTAAGTAAAATGCCTCGACCACAGTAGAATAACGAGGCGCAAGTTTGTGACTACTCGTTCTTCATATATCTTCTAATTTTTCCGCGAAATGAACCGGTCATAAAACGAATGGAAGTCCATAAACTCGCTTTATGTGAGAATTTTCACAGTATCTTTAAGTTAATAGAGTATTTGCAGTAAAATCATTACTGGCCGCCCCTTTGCAGTTGTTGACTTTTAAAATATATAGGTACCTAATGTTTGTGTAACGCGCGAAATTTTCTTTTATTTTTACTTTGTTAGTAATGACGTCACTTTCTAGGCAGATTTTTCAAGTAATTCACGTTAAAATATTAATGTTAAAAAGCAGCTAGGTACTGCATAGAATAACAAAAATGTTCGCAGATGGTTAAAACAATCACGCTCATATGTTTTTCACTCTACAGTTTGGAATTTATCTGCATAGTAGGAACGCCTAGAATACACATTTTATTTTATATTTCCCAGAACCTGAGTTAAACATTATTCTGTGGTTATACTAAGTCTTGTCTCGTCGTTTGTTAGTTATCATATTTAGTACTATGATTGAAAGGTTTTCCTAGGATTATTTCCGTTAACGAGATAACTAACCAATACATCGAATCGCACAGGATCAACGCCGAAGTTATTGGAGAAGGCGACACGATGTAGCCGCCGAACCGTGGCCATTGTGCATTGCTTCTATAATCGAAATCGCTACTAGAATATTTTGCCTCATTTGAGGTCTGTTCTTCAGTTTCTTTTAGCATGTAGGTATAATGCAATTTGAGAACCACCGATTTGTGCCATGGTTTGTAGTAGAATGCCTATACACTTTGGTAACCTATTTCATCATGTTTTTAATTTAAATATAGAAGCTAATTTGATCTTATTGTATAGATTTAGCTTAGCTTATACATCATACAGTACCTTAGCCTGTGGATAACTCTTTAATCATAGATGAATGGAGATATTCACATATGAAAGTTATTATAATAGAATGTTACCACTATTAAGTAATGCTTCTTTGAATCCCCCGTGACGTGAGTCATATTTGTTCCAAGAGTAAGTTAAACACGATAGTTTATAGAGTTACTTCCACTTTGAACTCGGAACTCGGAAGATTGGTCGAACTATCTTCCAGTTGGGAAGTTCCTCCGATCAATCGTCTGTTGAGTAAGCCACTCTAACTAATGAGCTGAATCTACATTGATAATAGTCTAATACATGACATAACGAGCAGACAGCCGCCCACGTCATCCTGACATGCCCTGGGGTGGCAGAATACCGGGCAAATCACCTTGGAACACCGGGGTCACTACCGGAGGCTGTCGGCAACATAAAGGGTCTGCTAGGCTTCCTGGTGGAACTGGGTTGGCACAAATAACAGTAGTGCCAATAACCCATACGCAAAATAGGCGCATTTATGACGTCGAGTTGCGGAAACCCAGCCCGCGTACACCTATAACCTATATATAATACATGATATACCTATAAATAGATTCTTCCGGCTAACGACATCGGCAAGATCACTATAATAGTAAACTTCTAAAGTACCTAGAGATATATTTGGTGACTTTGGGGTCATGATCAGGAATGATAAAAATTTAGGAAGACCACGAAATCGCGAAAAAATAAGAGCCATTTACCTAAGACTTAACTGAGTGTAAGGAATAGCATTTTTGCGATTTAGTGGTTGGTCTCATGGGAAAAGTTGTCCAGTACAACGTACCACCATCTTCTTCACTTTTTGTCATTCCTGATTATAACAAACGGGGGTTATACAAACGGGGTGATTTCGGAGTCTTAACTCTGAAATCACCCCGTTTGTATATAGGTAACCATAGTTTATGTTTATGTTTTTGTTTATGTTTATAGAAAGTAATTATCGTAGTTAGTAACATGCATATGGTTAGCCACATATCTGTACGTTAGTATGACAGACACGACGTGGACACGACCGAGAATACTCCATGACACCATGTACTCACGCGGTCAGCATTTCCTCGTCAGTGGCCTCATTAGCCTAATTCTGTCGCGAAACGACCGAGCTTTATTTAACAAATCAGTGTAATCATCGCAGTTACATAACCCGCGCCTAGTGATGTGTTCATGCCGGATCTTACTACACTGAAAAAAATGGTTTGTTGGATTTACCAAATTACCTAAGGTTGGCTGAATTACATGGAAACTATGATAAATATAACAAAGCTTCGCTATTGAACTTACAAAACTAAAAAGGTTGAAGTCGCTACCAGAGTTCTGGTGTAAATCAACAACGAGTATTGTACATTTTACCAAACAAATGTCAACAATTTGGTTTGGTTGATTTAATCATAAAAATATGATAAATATAACAAGGCCTCGTGGTTGAACTTACAAAACTAAAAAGGTTGAGGTCAAAATATAGTCCCTACCAGAGTTCATGGTGTAAATTAACAAAGAATATTGTACATTTTACCAAACAAATCTCTACAATTTGGTTTAGTTGATTTTATAATAAAAAAATGATAAATATAACAAGACCTCGCAGTTAAACTTACAAAACAAAAAAAGGTTGAGGTCAAAATATAGTCCCTACCAGAGTTCATGGTATTAATTAACAAAGAATATTGTACATTTTACCAAACAAATGTCAACAATTTGGTTTGGTTGATTAAATCATAAAAATATGATAAATATAACAAGGCCTCGCGGTTGAACTTACAAAACTAAAAAGGTTGAGGTCAAAATATAGTCCCTACCAGAGTTCATGGTGTAAATTAACAAAAAATATTGTATTATTAACCAAACAAATCTCTACAATTTGGTTTGGTTGATTTTATAATAAAAAATTGATTAATATAACAAGACCTCGCAGTTAAACTTACAAAACTAAAAAAGGTTGAGGTCACGATATAGTCCCTACCAGAGTGCGTGGTATCAATTAACAAAGAATATTGTACATTTTACCAAAAAAATGTCTATAATTTGGTTTGGTTGATTTAATCATAAAAATATGATAAATATAACAAGGCCTCGCGGTTGAACTTACAAAACTAAAAAGGTTGAGGTCAAAATATAGCCCCTACCAGAGTTCATGGTGTAAATTAACAAAGAATATTGTACATTTTACCAAACAAATCTCTACAATCTGGTTTAGTTGATTTTATAATAAAAATTTGATAAATATAACAAGACCTCGATGTTAAACTTACAAAACTAAAAAAGGTTTAGGTTAAAATATAGTCCCTACCAAAGTTCATGGTATAAATTAACAAAGAATATTGTAAATTTTACCAAACAAATCTCTACACATTGGTTTGGTTGATTTTATAATAAAAATTTGATAAATATAACAAGACCTCTATGTTAAACTTACAAAACTAAAAAAGGTTGAGTTTAAAATATAGTCCCCACCAGAGTACATGGTATTAATAAACAGAGAATATTGTACATTTTACCAAATAAAACTCTACAATTTGGTTTGGTTGATTTTAGAATAAAAATTTGATAAATATAACAAGACCTCGATATTAAACTTACAAAACTAAAAAAGGTTGAGGTTAAAATATAGTCCCCACCAGAGTTCATGGTATTAATTAACAGATAATATTGTACATTTTACCAAACAAATCTCTACAATTTGGTTTGGTTGATTTTATAGTAAAATATGATAAATATAACAAGACCTCGCGGTTGAACTTACAAAACTAAAAAAAGGTTGAGGTCAATAATAGTCCCTACCAGAGTTCATGGTGTTAATTAAAAAAGAATATTGTACATTTAACGAAACACATCTCTACAATTTGGATTGGTGGATTTTATCTAAAAAAAATGATAAATATAACAAGACCTCGCGGTTGAACTCGCAAAACTAAAAAGTTTGAAGTCAAAATATAGTCCCTACCAAAGTTCATGGTATAAATTAACAAAGGATATTGTACATTTTTTACCAAACAAATGTCAACAATTTGGTTTGGTTGATTTTATCATAAAAATATGATAAATATAACAAGGCCCTGCGGTCTACTTACAAAACTAAAAAGGTTGAGGTCAAAATATTAAGTTTGGTTGATTTTATTATCGAAAAATGATAAATATGTATAACAATACCTCGTGGTTAAACTTACGAAACTAAAAAGGTTGAGGTCTAAATATAGTCCCTACCAGAGTTCATAGTGTAAATTAACAAAACAAATGTACATTTTACCAAACAAATCTCTATAATTTGGTTTGGTGGATTTTATCATAAAAATATGATTATATATAACAAGAACTCGCGGTTGAACTCGCAAAACTAAAAAGGTAAAGGTCAAAATATACTCCCTACCAAGTTTCGAATGAAATAGTCTAACTAATCTTGTTTCCCCATACAAACTTTGAACCCCCATTTCACCCCTTTAGGGTTTGAATTTTGAAAAATCCTTTCTTAGTGCACCCCTAGACCTCATAAGAAACCTACGTACCAAATTTGGAATCTCTAGAACCAGCGGTTTGGGCTGTGCGTTGATAGATCAGTCAGTCAGTTCCTTCTTTGATATATTTAGATAGACCCTGTTACTAAGACTTCACTGTCCGTCCGTCCGTCTGTTTGTCTGTCACCAAGCTGTATCTCAAGAACTGTGATAGCTAGAGAGTTGAAATTTTCACAGATTATGTATTTTTGTTGCCGCTATAACAACAAATACTAAAAAACTGGCCAAATGCGAGTCGGACTGGGGCTCGCATACAACAGACATGATTTTCTTGCCGTTTTTATAGATAATGGTACGGAACCCTTCGTGCGCGAGTCGGACTCGCACTTGGCCGGTTTTTTTTAATCCACGCTCGGATAAGTGTTAAGAGGCCCCTCGGAACCTCAGATATCGATTTTGAACGAAATCTGACCGTATTTGACGAATTTAAAGGGCTAAAAGCCTTTAGCCTCCACGCCCATCTCTATTCAAGAGAGTGTAACCTTATTAAAAGACTATATATTTAAAGGCTAAAAGGCTACCAGACCTAAACCTAGTTAAAATTACTAAAGAGTATTGTAGGTAGGTACATTACATTTTACGAAACCAAATCAATAAAATATTTGATCTTTGCATGTTAGGTAGGAATGCAGCATGTATGTACTCTTATCTAAATAAGTGTACTTATTACAGTTTACCGGATTCCCGATGCCTTAGACCCTTGAAATTTGGCATTGAGGTTGGTTTTATACCTACCATAAGTAGGTGCCTACGTGAGTGTGAGTGCATCATGATTCTAGACTATGCCAAATGCTATCTTTAATGCTGTCTTTTAGTGCATAGGTAATGAAATACAGGGTGTCCCAGAACTACCAGGTCACAGTGACACTGGAGGTAGGTCAGCTCAAGACCTAACCTAACCAGCCTGTTTTTTTTATTTAAAAAAATTACAATTTGAACTGTTTATTTTTTTTCGAAAACCAATTTACGTATTCTGCGACTTATCACCTTAGCGTAATCTTATTATTTTATGATTGGGCGAATGTTTCGACGCACCGTCCCCCCGGACGGGATGTATGGGACTCCCGGACAGAAGTAATAACTCAAAAACCGTTTAACTTTTACTGGGGTATGTAGCATAGAATTAGTTAACATACTTAAAAAAATATATGTGACGTTACCCTAAACTATACTTCAAATTAGAAAAGTTGAAAAACCCCCTTCATTTTCATTTCAAAGCAGGGATCGGAACCGGTTTTTTCAAAAATCCTCGAAGTAGTCTAATATTTTGAATTATTTTAGGTTCTTAATGTGGGACTCTATCGTGTATTTAGGTAACATATTCGTATTAGACTGCCTGATCAAAAATGAGACCATAACCAAAGAACGAAATAATACCAGTTAAATTTTTATGGAGAAAATATCGGTATCAAAAACATCTGAATCGATTTTGTTAAAACGTAGCTAAGAACAATCTCGATCACGTCAGCTTTTGAAAAAAAAACACATTCAAATCGGTATATTCGTTTAGGAGCTACGATTCCACTGACAGACACACAGACACGTCAAACTTATAACAACCCTCTTTATGTTTGTCATAAAGCCTAGATCATACTGGTAAATCGCTGAGTTAAAGGCACAACCGACTGTTTCGTCCAAAAGTCACTGTTAATTTTAGCGTGATATAGTTGAATTTTTTTGAACTGAGCCGATCTACTTATCTTCAAAACAATAGCATTCAAGTTAAACAATACGATTGTGTGGTTGGCGTGTGCCAAACTTTGCAAAAAAGAGGTTACCGCCACATAAAATGGTCATTGCATAATGAACTCTATCGTCTTATTGAATAGATTCAAAAAGGACTAAAAGATTTAAAAAAAAACCCCGCTCACAGCGAGCCAGGTATAGTATAAACAAGAAATTTT
This sequence comes from Epinotia nisella, assembly GCA_932294315.1. Classification (NCBI taxonomy): domain Eukaryota; kingdom Metazoa; phylum Arthropoda; class Insecta; order Lepidoptera; family Tortricidae; genus Epinotia; species Epinotia nisella. Next base: position 16,217,125 of record OW028677.1, on the reverse strand, counting down.
CCTTCATTGTTTGTTGGCACGCGTCGACCACACAATCGTATTAACTTGAATGCTATTGTTTTGAAGATAAGTAGATCGGCTCAGTTCAAAAAAATTCAACTATACCTATTTGGTTTTGCCTTTGATCCGGCGAAAATATTCTCATTAGATAAAGTAGATACTTAAGAACTCATATTCTATTAGGGCCTAATAGAATATGAGTTTTCAGTATACAAAAACGAATTTATACTTTAATTAGCCTTAAACTTTAATTAGCTTTTAAAGCGTCACCAAAGTATTCGTAACAAAAACGTGGAATTGAGGCTTCATAACAGATAGAACTATAAAAAATTAAAATCCCTTCCCTTACCCTTATATCATTATTAAAAAAAATGTACGGAATGTATTCGAATGATTTACTAAATGATGTATGATGATGATCTTATGTACATTATGTTGTTATTTTATAATAGTTTAGATGCACGATTTTTTTCATGGTAAATTATAAATAAGGGTAACGTTTTTTGCCATTCAGCTACGGAACCCCAAAAAGACCTCGCGCAAAGACAGCTGCGAACATAGTTCCATCCTACTCAATTTATAAATATACGAGTGAGATGTGACTATACCCCTCCCGCACTGCCCTGCGGAGGTGCGCTCACTCCCCGCCCCGCTCCCGGCTACTGGCGCTTGCGGCGAGGCGGCTGGTGACACACGTTGCGCGACTTGCACGTTCATGTTCATTCCGTTCAGCCAGTTCATAATTAGCAGTCGCGTTGTTTTGTTTGCGTATTAATTTAATTTTGTTGTTCCGTCATTTCATTTCGGCTGTTGCGTGGCTAGGTGGATTTAGTGTGTGATGTGAAACTAACTATGGATAGTGATCTCGAAGATGACTTAAGTGTGGGGGTCACCGAATATTTGAAGGAATGGGGATTATCTGAATCTACCATAACAAATTTTTAAGGTAAGCATTTGATCGATATTACATTAGGTACAGTCACCGGCATCAATATTGTAATGGGTTAAAGGCCGCAAAAATATTTAAACGGCTCTAGGAATAGAGTTGTATCAGATATTTTGCGGCCTTTGTTGCATCATAATTGTTAATAATAATAATACTTCAATGATTATAGTTTAATATGAATAGGAGCATATCTCATGCCTAGATATCGACCTAGAAATATTGCTTAGGTACCTACCTAATTACGTTGTTCAATTTACAAAACGAATTACAGTAAAATTTACCAGATCGGTTTGGTTGACCTTAAAAATGGACTAATTAATTGAAAAGAAAAACTGAACACTCTCATTTTGATCTTTACGAAAGCCACCTTTTTACGCACCTACTTATTATTAACAAGCCGCGTGCGCGAGCTGGCAAACGTACGAACGAACGCCGTTGTGCGCGACGGCTCAAATACTCAGATAAAAAAGGTCGTTGCGTAATTGTCTTTTGTCTGTATGTAACTAACTGAACCTTAAATAATGAGTCCTTTTTTTTAGAAAATCAGATTTCGTTTCAATTGCTCGACTGCATTCAAGAAACTGAATTGAAGGAGCTGATTCCCAGTTTAAAGGAAAGAATATTATACAAGCGGGTGTCGAACAAACTCCAAAACATTATTCATGTAAGTATTCCTGCCTGTTTAACTGTCAGTCTGTCTGTCTGTCTGTCGTCTGTCTGTGTGTATGTTTGTTACCTCTTAAATCGCTAAACCGATTAAGATGAAATTTGGTATAGAGATATTTTGAGTCCCAGAGAAGGACATAGGATAGTTTTTTATCAAGGAGGGAGAGAAGCCCTCGCCCGCTGCCTGTGACAAAGCACGGGAGCACGGGCGACCTTTTTTTGGCATGCGAAGGTGGGAGGGCTGCTCTTCCCTCAGCGCCGGAGATAAGGCGGAGTCCGACTGCGCCCTCCCAACTTTGCGACCCTTTGAAAGCTCCGTCGGAATGCCTATCAGTCACTGCGTTGTAATCTTCACCTTTCATTGATCATTTCCCCTATATCCAAAACGGATGGTCACAGAGAAATTTTTTATTGCCATTTTATGCTTATTTTTAACCGACTTTAAAAAAAGGTTTTATTTTTAATGTGTGTTACCTCAGAACTCCGTCATTTATGAATCGATTTATACAATTATTTTTGTAATTGAAAGTATATGCTTCCAGGTTAGTCCCATTGTTTTCAAAACTCCAGTTGGATGATGAGAACCATGAGGAATTGGGGGAACTAAGTTTTTAGTAACAATAGTGACTCCCCGTAGCTCCAGCGCTGCGGGAATAGCAGCCCTTCCGCCCTTGCGTGACGAAGCACGCAAGCACGGCGGGCGAGGGCTGCAGTTCCACAGCGCCTAAATTATCTTTTATAAACACTAGGGGTAGGGCAGACAAAACCACGTGGATGTTGGGGTGCTCCGATCTGGTTTTGGGTCATTTTTGAATTCCAAATTCCTACTTTGAGGTCAAATATATGAAAAAGTTTTTTCTACAAAACATGCTTATTTTAGCGTATTCTTTACGATAACATCAAGAAAAATAGGTGTCATAATAACTTCACAGATTTTTTTTCTAAGTGTCTGTCTGCACCCCTTTGCTTTAGACCAACCAAGTTATGTACTTACAATTGTTACAATAAATGAGTTCTACGCGGACGAAGTCGCGGGGTGGGCAAAAGCTTGTCCTTTATATAAAATTGATTGTTACAGGCGACAGAATCTGCTGAAACTGTCAGCATTGATAGCGATTTTTCTGCGCCTAGTCCTTCGGCCAGCACAAGCAGTAATGAGTTGCTGACTACGAAAGAGAAATCTCCTGTAAGTTCTTTTACCTTCATTTTATGTCTATTTAAGCTTAGTAGGGTAAATCGCCAGTAACTGGCCACCTCATACTAAAAATTTACTCTATTCAACTATAAGTAGGATTACGTTTTAACTACTGCTACCCTTCAATAACTGGCCACGTTGTACTAAAATTCTATTACTGTTGAAGAGAGTTCATTTTTTGTATGAGGTGACCGAGGCAATTAACCATGTACATTTTTGCACTTCTTGATAAGTGCTATCGAATGCAGTACGTGCCTACTTGTTACTCGTTGAGGTTATTTAAATCATGATTTTTTTGCTCACTGTACAAAATGCTCCAGGTTGCGCCCAGACCAGAGCAGCAACATGACTAAAAAAAAAATTCTTTTCGGCCATATGAAAATTCAGGCAAACGATACATTTGGAGAAACAAAATTCAAAGTTGTGATAGGTTCCCATTTAAAATATTGTATAAATAAACATAGTGTTTGATCATTACATCAAACACTTTATAGTGTAATACTTAATTATAAGTCAACGAATATGCATCGTAGATAACTAAATCAATTTTTATTTTTCAGATGTAAGAGACTTCTGTTACTGCGCGGGGGCGTGAGAATACAGTGCATTAAGCCAAGCATACAGAAATCAATGAATAGTTTCATTCTCCATGCAAAGGTATAATTTAATTTTTAACACTATTGTGAGATGGCGACTTTCCATACAAAAAATACGTTTAAAAGTAAGCAATTCATTTTAATTTCCAGAACCAAAGCGAAGTCCTCACCCAGCTGGACTATCGGCTAAAAGCTTAAATGGCTAAGGGTCTACGGTGCCAACCCATCATTATTGCTGTCTGACCGACCATCGATGCCCTAAAGTACTTTTATGTTGCGTATGACGACATCCTTTATAAAATTGACTCGTTCCTGAAAGCGCTGGACGTATGCTTTAAAACTTTTCACTGCCTGGATGCAGAATATATATTTCTGCAAAAATATTTTTATAATACTGCCGTGTCAATCCTATCTTATGTATCTTGAGATACATGAGTTAAGCGTAACAGGTCTAAATCTGTTTATTTTCCATGCCTTTATCGACCTAAATACTCAGTTTTTTAATTTAACTTACGAGCCTTACTTTACTCCTTATACGAGCCTGTCACGTAACTCATGTAAATCTGTTTGTACAATAGTGAACCATGGCTAAATACTGTACAAAAAAAACTTCAAACGGCGTTTTCTCAAAACTATGCTTTTTGAGATACATGAGATAGGCTTGACACGGCAGAATATTGACTCAAAATCAGACAAAAAGCTTTCGGGAGTCAAATCTTTTATCTCCGACTTGGAATAAGTAATTTGTTGTGTGCTGCTCTGCGGCGGCGCCACCATAATGAACATCAATTAATTATATGGTGAAATAATGTATGTTGAATGTACACCATGTACGTATGATGTTTATTGCTGTACGTGTACCAGGGAACGAAATAATGGGCATTTATTGTGGCGCCGCTGTGGAGCATACTCTGTAGCGGTGCCACTCAAAACTCATGGATAGAAATGATATTAGTTATTATTTTCTTATGGAAATTGATGTACAAATCCTGTTTATTGTGTACGTATTGAAAATAATCATTATTATTTAGTTATTTAATATAGGTACTTTAATTATTTCCGAGTTCGCCCTGAACGACAGGAGCTGTTATGTAAGAGTGGCGTACGGGTGAGCGAGAGGGAGATATAAATCCTTCCTACGCTCCCGCGCACCGCTCCCATTTTCGATAATAATTGTTTGCGTTTAAAATCAGTAAGTAATAATTAATATTTTCAATACGTACACAATAAACAGCATTCGTACATCAATTTCCATAAGAAAATAATAGCTATATCATTTCTATCTGAGTTTTGAGTGGCGCCGCTACAGAGTATGCTCGCGCCACATTTAATGCCCATTATTTCGTTTCCCGGTACACGTACAGCAATAAACATCATACGTACATGGAGTTCGTTCAACGTACATTATTTCACCATATAATTATTTGATTTTAATCATGGTGGCGCCACCGCAGAGCAACACACAATTTGTTTTATAGATTTTATCAAAATGTTTGTTTGTTTGCCTCGCTTCAGTTGAAGATTACAAAGATTTTTGTGAACATTTAAAAGACCATCATAACTTAAGTTCAAAGGCAACATATCGCTGTAAACAATATCAATGTAATCGCGAATATCAAAATGTAAGGTCTTTTAGACGCCACTTAATTTCTCAACATTTGAACACACAAACAATTTTAAATCCAAATCTCCCTACAAATGATTGCGCTTTAAGTGAAAATGTACATGATACCAGTAATTTGTTTAGATCGGCTACGCTAAATTAACATAAAGGTATGAATCAATTTATATAAAATCTCGGTAGTTTGGTTTTTTCTGTTAAGAGTCCTCGGCAAGCTCGGCCGAATTTCACCTTCCCATACAAACGGAGTTTCGTTCTCATTTTAAAACTACGTGTTGGGTTGTAACGAAACTTTGCATAAACAATGACATGAGATATATGATGAGGTCTGTAATGAGTTTATATGGCTCCAGTTTATACAAAAAAAACGAAATACAGCAATAACAAGTTTTGTATGAAAACTTAAGTTCGCTGTATTGTTTTTACTATGGTATCTGAAGCTACATAAACTAATTACAGACCTGACCCTTACTTAACTTATTCTAAGTAAAAAGTTTCAGAACAAACTAGCTAGTTGTTTTAAAATGAGAGCATAACTACGTCTGAATAGAGAACCAAGCTTGCCGTGGACTCTTAAATAATATTGACGGAGGGATTACCTTTCTTTCGCTTCACTAGTGGGTAGACGGTCAACGTAGCAAAAAGGTCCTGGGATATTTTGAGATGTCACCGTTTAGTATGCGTTAAAGAATTAGGTACAGCATTTATTTAATTTAAGCCTAGTCGGAAAGTTTTATCATGACTTGTAACAGCCTATAAGAATCATACCTACTACATATACCGTGAACAGGGTATCTATCTCGTAAACTTAAAGTTAATATATGTACCTACACTTACTTAGGTTTAATTATTTCCGAATTTTGATTTTACTTATGTCTAGGCCCTCATCCTACGTCTGTGCCGATCGATGCGATATCACTACCAAATGTCCACTTCAGTTGTCAACGCTAACCAATAGGAAGTGTGCGTTTCTATGCGCTCCCATTAGGTGGCGTGGGGTTGACAGATGAAGTGGACTTATGGTGGAGATATCACGGTTATAACGTTTTTATGTCAAATGCGGGCCGCAACCTGGCAGCCTTTTAATATAAGAAAGGTTTTGTACCCTACTGAAATAATTTTAAAATAAGTTATTAAAAATAAATTTTATTACATGTACCAAAATTAACTTTATTTTTCTTTAAACCACCGTTTTTATAAAGCCCTTATAAGGTTACTGGTAATTTGACGTATTGCTTTTAACAGTGTTATCTTTAAAAAAAAAGACAAATTATAAATGTTCACTCGAGAAACTGCTGATTTTCAGATAGCCTGCATGACCTTTTAATTTCAAATGAGCTTTACTACATCTCCCTAAAAGGAATACGTTGGTTACCAATAAGCCTATATATTTTTGAAGTTTTGGTCAAAAGGTCTTAAAACATTTTCTTTTTTCAGATCCCGTAAGCTTTTTTCTTCTACCATATTTTTAGGGTGTGGCTACGAAAAATCTTCAAAATACATACGTAGTTTGAAAATCTAAACTGCAATATGATTTTGCTCTCATACTATGTCAGCAATATTGCAGATTAGCTACCAAGTATCTAATTTTCAACGATACCACACCCTTTTAATATTCTGGAAATCAAAAATGTGTTTGGTAATATAAACTTAAAAAGTTGTGTACGTTTTACTAGTGTTAGTTTGATAAAAAATAATCAAACTAACACCAGTAAACTGTACACTACTTACTTGGTATGTTTTACTAAACTAAGACCGGTACAATTTGCAGAACAAGCACTGATAAAATAATGGTAGGTATTACTAGTAAACGTTTGGTAAAAACTACAGTACAAATCTGTTAGATATTACCAAACTAATTTTAGGTCAAAATACGAAACACATGATAGATAACACTTAATTATATTTGATAAAATCTGCGATCCACTTATGGTAGATAATACAATATTATCTTTGATAAAAATTACGATCCTACGTGATTGAATATACTAGGTTAACTTTGATGAGAACTACGTTACATATCTGGTAGATATATCAAACACCTTTGGTAGTAACTAAAATTAAAATCTGGTAATGATTACCAAACTAAAGCTGACAAAATACACAGGTCGTGATTAGTAAATACTACTTAACTTTGTTTGTTAGAGTTCACCAAATAAATTACATTATAATTACAAGTTAAGTTCAGTTTTTTCTATCAAACTGATTTAATACATTGTACCATATAATGAGTGCTATATCTACCAAATTTTTGTTGTAGATTTTACCAAATAACTTTTGCATTTTCTACTGACTTACTTCGGTAATTTGTACCAAAAACAGTAAAAGTAGAACATGCCAAAGGTATTTGGTAAAAAAGACAAGTATGTTTGGTAAAATATAAAATATCTGTTTGGCAGATTACACCAAACTACATTGTAAAAAATTATACTTAACTACTTTGATAAAAAGGTTACTAAAGTACTTTGGTTAAGAATTTACAAAAGTTCTTTGGTGAGAAACGTTACTAAAGTACTTTGGTAAAAAAAATACTAAAGTACTTTGATGAGAAATGTTACTTAAGTACTTTGGTAAACAATTATACTAAAGTACTTTGGTAAGAAATGTTACTAAAGTACTTTGGTAAAAAAAATACTAAAGTACTTTGATGAGAAATGTTACTTAAGTACTTTGGTAAACAATTATACTAAAGTACTTTGGTAAGAAATGTTACTAAAGTACTTTGATAAAAAATTATACTAAAGTACTTTGGTGAGAAATGTTACTATATTACTTAGGTAAAAAATGATACTATTTACTACAAAAAATAGGTATAATATACCAAATAAATTTGGTACAACACCAACTTATTTCGTTTGGTAAAATCAACCAAAATTCGTGATAGGACCGAAATCAACCGCTAACTTTGGTAACATTTACGCGGAATCTGATAAATCCAACCTAACATTTTTTTCAGTGTATAGAATGTATAGTGACATCACGGGCGTAGCCAGGGGGGTTCCGAATGCGCGTTAGGTAGGTCCAACTGTCATTTTCCATATAAAAATTGACACTTAGATCTACCTGACGCGCGTACAATGCGTTACGTGATCGACCAACAGGTTTTAATTTCGGGGGAGGTTCAAGAAATTTCAGGGGCGGTTCAAGTAAATAAAACAACAAAAATATGCATCAAATAACACTAATATTCAGGTTAATGTAATATTTTGAACATTTCGGGGGGGTTTGAACCCCCAGCCCTCCCTCCCTCTGGCTACGCCCGTGAGTGACATGTAACGATGTGTTGTTGCCGATACACCCTATTGATGCTCAGTTGTTCACTAGCTAATGAGCTAGAATAAAGCTCGGCGATCAACTGCACCGTCTATAGAGATCTGTTAAGCCGACGTGTATTAAATAGGGGATAGAGATTTCTCGCCAACTTCATTTTATCCTAGTTAAGCTAAGTGTTCTTTGCTTTGTATTTCAATATTATTTCAATTTTGTGATTCTTTTGGATAAGGTTGTAAAACGGTTCAAGCATAATACCTCATTAACACACAATGAAGTTTTCACTAGCTTCTTCGGTTTCCGTGCCCAAAATGGCAAAACTTATAGTGTATACCTACGGCTTGTAGTTTCGTTACGTCCGTAGGTCTGCCCGCATGTCACAGGCATTTTACACATAAACTATATCCTTTCATGAATGAAATTTGGAATATAAGTGTATTTTCTAAGCCCCTACATAATTGTGACCCCAAATTATAAAAAAAATATTAGGGGAGGCTCCATACATGTAACTGAAAGTCAAAAAAAGATCTTAACCTAATTTGTCGTACTTACTCGCGTCGATACAAGCTGAACAAGTCAGCATTAATAAAAACGTCTGTAATTTAGTTAATTCCATACGGTGTTCATCGCAGCATGCGATGAACTCAAGACAAGTGCAGTCGGAACGACCTCGTTACGAACGGAGCGATGCGGATTACGGTACACCCTCCGCTAAACCGCAGACTGCGTCCGGTCTGGACGGACTACGTGGCTTTGGCAAGAATGGTTTGCATCATCTTGTTGAGCAACTATTATGTCAATCAGTTGACAGTTAACCAAGGTAACCGATATAGCCCTCCGAATCGCTAAACTTAAGTGGCAGTAGGCGGGGCACATTGCACGTAGGTACACTGGAAGGTACGTACTGGAAGGCGCAGCGAGGGTAGGCCCCACAAGGTGGACTGATGACCTGGTAAAGGTCGCTAGAGTCCGCTGGATGCGGGTGGCGCAGGACCGGTCATTGTGGCACTCTTTGGGGGAGGCCTATCAGCAGTGGACGTCTTTCGGCTGATATGATGATAATGATGATGATGAGTTGACAGTTTACAAATTCACATTGTTTTAGCTAAGTAGCGAAAACCATTGATTACGAAACACATTCACAGCCAAGAATCGCTACGCGATACGCTCGTAGCCGATCCCGTGTGTAGCGGAAAGCGACTACGGCGTAGGCGCCCGCTAGGCGGGTTTCTGCCAGTGAGTGAAAGTGTTAACTTTCACGATGGTGAGTAAGTGCTAGATAACGACCTGAACATATTTTAAATATTCAAACGCATTTTTGCAAAATATAGATTACAATACGTTTTCTAAGATTAAATAGGAACCTAATTCATGAGCATCTTGTCAAATTAGAGCAAAAAGACACATGCTCATTTGCAATATTATAGATTTTTATCTGACTGCGCGACGCAAAGGAGGGTAATGTGTTTATCAGCCTATATATGTATGTATGTATGTATGTATGTATGTATGTTTGTTCCTATGTGGCACTCCAGAGACCAAACGCGTGAACCGATTTTGATAATTCTTACGTCAATCGAACCGTCTTACTCTTGCGAGTGTCACTAAAGACATGACGGTAGTCAAAATTCAATATGGCGACAACCAGGCGCCAAAATTGAAAAAAAAAAAAAAAGTTAACGAAATATGTCGAGTGGGGTATCACTGAATAGCTATTTAAAAATCAGTTATAGGTTTCTCTTACAGTTTTTCATTTAGAGTGACCATTTAAAATCTATAACGTTATAAAGTTATAGTAATTCTGTTCAGTATTAATACTGCACTGCGCGACGCAAAGGAGTTGCCGTTGATATTGTGCTGGGATGTTACTGCATAAGCTACAAGGAACGACTTTAGACCGAGCTGTGGTTGATTTAAGTTCACGCATTTTTGCAAAAGGTCAAGCATACATAGTTTTGAGCCGCGTTAGGTCTCTAAATGGATTAATTATCAGTAGTTTAGACCACCGCAAGCTACTTAATAATCCTCACGATATTAACTCCCTCAATGAAATGACAAGATTGCGAAATTTGCCGTCTTTTAATACTAACTAAAAAGTGTTAAATAAAAAAAAGATAATTTAGAAAATAAAAAAACCCGACTGCAAAAAAGCTATCTTTAGAAAAAAAAACTGAAAAGAAAAAACAAGTTCAGTAGTCGAGAACATTGAATCAGTTCATGATTAACATTTCGTATGTCAATTTGGATCTTGGAGACAGCAACTTCAACAGTCGGGACCCATTAAAAGTCTAGGCTGCGGCACTAATGTTGACGACAATAACGGGTCCCGACTGTTGAAGTTGCTGTCTCCAAGGTCCAAATTGACATACGACATGTTAATCATGAACTGATTCAATGTTCTCGACTACTAAACTTGTTTTTTTCTTTTCAGTTTTTTTTTCTAAAGATAGCTTTTTTGCAGTCGGGTTTTTTTTATTTAGGGTTCCGTACCTCAAAAGGAAAAAGCGGAACCCTAATAGGATCACTTTGTTGTCCGTCTGTCTGTCTGCCTGTCAAGACCCTTTATCTCGGGAACGCGTGGAGGTATCGAGTTGAAATTATAGTAGATTGTATGACAAGGGTCTCAAATAAGCCATATTTCCACGAGATGGTTATTTTCCCGAACGAAGTGAGGAAAAACTGTTCGAGGGGTAATATGGTTTTTAGACCAGAGTTATATGTACTCTACTTTTCACTTCGACTGCGAGAAAATAGTAAAAACAAAGATTATCCATCCACTATCAATAATAAATTCCACGGTGAAAAGATTGTTTAATTTGACGACTTGTTTTTTTTAATAAACTGCTTTGACACCGATACAAAATATTGACACCACGAAAAAACGCCTCTGACCGTCTATAGCCGCGTCCAAACGGCCGAGCGCGGCGGACATATTTACAGGGCACAACAAAATCGAGATAGACAGCAGTTATCCCACTCAATCTTATAGCTAATGCCCTGGAACGCTTGAACGTTTGGACGCGGCTACAGACGGTCAGAGGCGTTTATTTTTTCAAATAATTGTGAATTAGTGAATAAAAAACACCTAATTTAATGTCTGAAATTAATTATGTTTCCTGATTGGTCGATTTTAATAGCTAAATATTCTGGTTAATTGATAGCAAATACATTTTTTAAAGAGTTGTGTTTTGTGGATTTAATACGGTGAAGTGATTGGATTGGTCAAATTAAAATAATTTAAAAATCATAAATATGCATACATATTTGCCCTAGGGGCTAAATGTACAACTTTAGCCCCGCTTGCTAAGCCTAATATGTAATGGGCGCCTGACGGATGCAAATTACGTCAAAATAATGTCGAACGATATACGTAAGCAATATGGATATGACTACAATTGATTTTTAAAAAGAGCACGTAATTGCAAAAAAGTTATAGTTTTTTTTGTTGAAGTAAATAATCATATTGTTTTCCATATTTTCAGTCCATTCCTTTTATAGTTCACTATCCACTTAATACAGGGAAAATGACCTGTCTGCATCTACAGATGTAGGAGGTGCGTATTTGTAAGGTGATACCTACTTCACCATTATTTGGAACTTTATCACCATCACTCGAAATTTAATAAAAGTCTTATCCATCTTAATGCTTTCGTCACCATATTTCATCAGCCCAAAAACCATATACTCAGATCTACAGTCCCTTCAAGCTGTGAAAAAATCAAACTTCTAAGTTATCATAAAAAAAGATACGGCCGTTTATACTACTAAAAATGTTTTTAACTATGACATTTGGTAAGTAACATCGTTTTATATTATACTACAAGTACAGGAAACAATCTGAAAACTATACATTTGTAATTTTGTACGGAACCCTCGGTGGGCGAGTCCGACTTGCACTTGTCCGGTTTTTTTGGTTGACATACTTCTTTAATCAAGAGCAAGAAGGTAGGTAGGTCTATCATGTACCTAACCAATACCCATATATTCATTTAAACTTTATTGCACAAATAAAATAAATACAAAGGGAGTCACATGCATGCATGTAGGTATCATGAATAAGACACATATGTCAACAAGCTTGTAATGCGGGCCTCCTACGGTGGCTGTACATTGGCTTAGTATGGTTTACAAGTTGCCGTCACCGTAAACTTGGCGTTAATGTCGGATTATTGCAGATACATTGCGATATGATGACCACTTGGTTTAAAGGAGGTTATAGCTACCAAGTCAACGTCACATTAAATGGGTTAAGTTGAACAGCAATCAATCAATGGTATTCAATCTAAGGTAGATAGAGCTACCCAATATTTTAAAGCTCCAGTGAATTTTGATAAATTGTATAAATAGATTATTGGTATTAATTATGACGATTAGTAGATGAGATTAGTATTATGACGATTTAAATTAAAATTTATATTTCAACACTTTTAGTAGGATGACAAATATACACCTTTTTCTATCGTCGGTAAATAGAATATAGGGAACGTCGGTCAGTAGGTATTTTGACAGGTACTTGATTGCTTTTTAGGGTTCCGTATCTCAAAAGGAAAAAAACGGAACCCTTATAGGATCACTCGTGCGTCTGTCTGTCCGTCTGTCACAGCCGATTTGCTCCGAAACTACTGAACCGATTGAGTTGAAATTTGGTAAACATATGTAAATTGGTGACCCTAAGAAAGTCGCGTAAAGTAAATTAATGAATTCTGAACAAGTTGGCCACTTTTGGGAGGTAAACTGGAAAATTAAAAAAAAAGTTTCGCAAACTGTATTGTGTGACATATCAAATGAAAGTGGTTGTTGCCATCTCAGATATATATTTTTTATAATTTTAGCAAAAAAATGGAAAAAAAAATGGAAAACAGTTCATTGCCTAAAGATTACAGCAAAACCTACAAGAAGTTTGAGTATTCAAAGTAACCGGAAAATTCACAATATTTTACGGAACCCTCACCACGCGAGTTGAACTCGCATTTGTCCGGTTTTGTTTCTATGAAAGTGTAATCTCCACTTATAATAAATCTCTAAATTAAAAAAAGAATCAGCCAGTATCATTTTATACATTGTTCTGTTACGAATGATCTCAGTTTCCCATGAACGGAAAAACATGAAACATTTTTTATAGGTACATTATTATTCTGGCTTCCGCTTAGGATAGTTTTTACGCGACTTCGACAGTTAATTAATTTTCCGAAATATTTTACCTCTTTAAATTTTTCATTTCTTTTTCTACTATATATATCGCCGCCACATCTGTAAGCTGTCAGTAACGTCAAAATGGCAGAATTGCTTTGTCTTTGAACTATTAATAATTTATAACCGGACTACGATAGATATTCACGAAACGTATACCAAAAGAACAAGCATAAAAAATAAATATATTCTAATATGAGAACTTATATGCGCAAATTTCGTTATTCAGGCGTAATTTCAATAAATGTATCAACAAATTTGAACAATATGAGTAACACGAATTTGTTTTTTTTTTAATAGCATGGCGCTCTGCGCGTTCAGCCAAGGTATGAGGAACGGGATTAAAATTACGGATAGATCGAAAATATAGAAGATAAGCGAAAGACCAGGAAAGAGTAGTATAATATACCTATATTATATTAAAGTTTGATATTATTTAAAGACTAAAAATTATATAAGGCTTTGAATATTCCTATACAAGGATGAGTTATTTATATATATACAGGAGTGAAGGAACTTTTTTACCTTTTAACCATATGTATTGACTAAGACAAATTACTACAAACAGCCAAGTGCTCACGTTCAAAGGCCTAGCAACTCTTTCCAACTATTGCAAGTTGGTGTGACAAATTGCGCCCGTTTGTAGTATGCCACACTGGAGCAGCCTACGGTGGCGGTCAATAGTAAATTTGACAGCTAATGGCATGTGGGAAGCTTAAGGCCTGGACCACACTGGCGCGGCCTGCGGTGGCAGTCAATAGTATAGTACATTTGACAGCTAATATCAAGTTTACTATTGACCGCCGCGGCCAGGCAGCGCCAGTCTGTGAGAGGCTTAATGCCTGCAACACACTGGCGCGGCCTGCGGCGGCGGTAAATAGTAAATTTTACATCTAATGAAAAGTTTACTATTGACCGCCGAGGCCAGGCCACAGAAACACCAAGTTGGCGGCGGAGTCTGTTTGTAAAAAAACCGGTCAAGTGCGAGTCTGATTCGCGCACCGAGGATTCCGTCTTGCCCCATCCATTAATTTTGGAAAAAGCTTATCTATAAAATCATGTAACTCAGCCATAAGGAAGCCCTTTTCGCTTCAAACAATCCATACTAATATTATAAATGCAAAAGTAAAACTGTCTGTCTGTTTGTAAGTTTGTATGGAGTTACGATATAAACGAGTTCCGCGCGGACGAAGTCGCGGGCAAAGGCTAGTGTTTCCTAATCTTTGAGAATATTGATAGAATATTTTACTCACTAAGTAGCCCCAACGAACCTTTGTAACAGAAAACCATATGAAATAAAAACATTTTTAAGCTATTGCATAGCTTCTATCGCGGGCCTTGAGCGCGGGGACCGAATCGAGAAATTCCGTAACGAAAAAACCTCACGCTCCCCACTCCGACGGGCAAGGAGGTGTGGCTTGAAGGCCGTGCATCGTCAGGTCGCCCGTTCACGATACGTCCGCAATCCAAATGGAGTGGTCGTCTTCCAAAATCCTTTCGTGAATGTGAAAAACGTGAGCCAATTTAATGGAAGTCGTCTAGCTTTGGATTTCCGAACGGATTGAAATCCATGCATCCAGTCCAAATGGATGTCATCCGCGGCCGACTGTCAATGTCAAAAATGTGTGCCACGCTATTTGGAAGACGTCTAAGTTGTCAATGAATGTGCAAAACCGCGTCCATTTTTTTGAGATTTTCGTCTCAGTTCAAGCTTAGCTTTCGGCGTTTGAACATATTTTGTGCTCGATCACAATATATATGAAACGTGAACGTGAAGTTGAGTTATATGTGATTATGACTACGTTTATGTTTTAACAAGTTTGTATGTGTATATGTATTCCTTTTTTCCAACCACCCTTTCATCCACAATCTCTTAGGTTTTTTCGTTTTTTTATTGCAATACAGCATGCAGTTGCCAACATTAAAAAATCCAATATTATAGGTATTAATTAAAAGCTCATTAGCGACCTGCCAGCTAGGCGTTCACAGTCAAGATACGGTGCGTCTACGTCCAAATGGTAGTGTAGTCAATGTGCCTTCAATTTGGAATACTTCCATTGGGAAGTATTCCATTAAGAAGTCTTCCAAACAGACGTATCGTCAGTGGCTACCTTAAGGTACGTCGTTTCAGTTCGGCAGTCTTCGACACGGCGTTGTGTGCGATTAGACGTATTGTACGACTCTACGAAACTCGCACGAATCGAGACGAGCTGCTCCGAAATCGGACGAATACATAAGCAGCTGTTTATGAGAAAGTATATTCATATTCATATTCATATTCATATTTATAGTATATAGGTGTATAGGTAATTTATGTACAACAGTGAATAGCTGTACTTGTTTTATTTATTTAATAATAGAAAAATTTGTTTTCTTATCGGTCACCACGCTCAAAAAGTGTAACTTGAATTAATATCAAAGAAAAAGAAATACTGCATGAATAAAATAAATAAATAGTAGATTGTATGACAAGGGGCTAAAATAAGCCATATTACCACGAGATGGATATTTTCCTGAGCGAAGCGAGGGAAAATAATTCGAGGGGTAATATGGCTTTTAGACCCGAGTTATACACTCTACTTTTCACTTCGACTGCGAGAAAATAGTAAAACAAAGATTATCCATCCACAATCAATAACAAATTTCACTGCGAAGAGATTGTTCAATTTAGCGTGAGGCGTTTTCTTTTTTAATGATTTGGAATTAGGGACTAAAAAACACCTGATGTTTGATTGGTCGATTTTAATATGTAGCTGTATTCTGGTTGGTTGATAGCAAAGAGAAATGTTTTTTGAAAGAGTTGTGATTGGTGGATTTAAATGATTTGGAATTAGGGACTAAAAAACACCTGATGTTTGATTGGTCGATTTTAATATGTAGCTGTAGGTATTCTGGTTGGTTGATAGCAAAGATAAATGTTTTTTGAAAGAGTTGTGATTGGTGGATTTAATATGGTGAAGTGTTTTGATAGGTAAATTTAAATGTGTTAAAAATCATAAATATGTATACATATTTTCCCTAGGGGCTAAATGAACCACTTTAGCCCCGCTTATTAAGCCTAATATGACACACTTTTCGAGCATGAGATGTGAAAAAATTATAATTGCATAAGTTGATACAAAATGCTATGCAATAGCTTTACCGCGGCAGTCCCCGAGTGCCACACGTCTTTTTTAATTTTCAAAGAACCAAGTAGCTCGCCTTGCTGGCCCCTGAACTCTTCGTGATCGAGTAATTCTGTTAAGGTTATGAAATACATACAGTGTTTTATTTTTCATTTTAACAATAACCTGGAAAGAACATTCATATAATATCTATTTTAGGTAAATGTTATTTATATATGATAGGTAGAATACGTTCCGACAAGTATGCAAGTGGGAGAGTGACGGATGTTTAATCGACAACGATAAGTGATAAAAAGCCTACTGGTTAGGATCGCGGGAAGCCGCAACCTATGTCATTGTGGAGATCCTTGGGAGAGGCCTTTGTCCAGCAGTGGAAGTGTTTGGGCTGATGACATTACTAGGAAAAGAAAGATTTAGTGCTGAGCTGAGCTGCACTAGTTTTCCATACATTCTTCACGTGTATGGATCATGTTTTACGTAGGTACGATGTTCTCTACATTAGGAGGCACGTAGCACACGAAGCTGGCTTGGCCTCGAATAGCTTCACGCAATTGAATTTTCCATGAAAGGTTTCCATTGTGCTAAAAAGTTACATGTGTTATTTTCGTCGCACAGCGGAGTTTTTAATTAGCAGTTGGGTGTATATACCTTAGTAGTCACGTTGTTTAAGTGGGTGCGCTAATTCTACATATGTTTTAATGTAAGTAGGTACCTAACAGATAACATAGTTTAGGCAATAATCCGGTATTTGACTCCTTTATGCCAGACTGTCAAAAAATACAACATGCATCAGTTTCATTTTCATACATAACAGTTACTAAATTCAGTTGGGTCGTTCTTCTTTTCGACCGACAATAGCTTGTCCTTCGTCTTATTACGGCATCTCAATTGAGTAATGATGTTTACGGTTTTATAATGTTCGAATGAACGTCCATATTATTTTATTAATTAGTGATATTTAATATTTCACTTTCTCTAACTAGCATTTTTTTAAATGTTTTTTTTTTCGTAGAATACCGTGACAGAATGGTAAACCAAAATGTTGTCCCCACTGAAAGAGTCCACTTTGTCACATGTTTTTTTTAGAAACCAACCGTAAATAAATATTTATATTGGCCAGAAAGGAAACTTTAATTAGTTCTAATGAAGAAACCTATGCATTTTTTTAAATCGCACTTCAAAACCACAATTTTCGATAGTTCAAAAACCAAAAAAACAGAAAAACCTCGGTTCATTGTCGGTAAAAAAGGAGAACGACCCAGTTACATACAGAAATTGCTAAAGGTTAGCGCAAGTCGCGTAGCGTCGCAATGTATTTTATACATATTATTATGAAGCATTTTAGTTTATGGAATATAACGTCCTGATAGGTATTCATCAATATTGTGCATGTATACAGATAATTCAACGACAACATCGCCTGAGCTACGTGTGATCCTTTAAATTGAATCGGCCTAATTCTGTGGAGCAACTCGTCTCACCGCTTAACTAAGCAGGCTATATCCATGCTAAGGCATGCTTGGTTTGCCTAAACAATTTACTGTGTTTGAGAATCCTGCATAAACTTTCGTCTCTGACCTAATAGTTTACTCAGATTTAGACATTGCAGTTTAATTGAAATGCTATTGTAATAAAACTAGCTGTGCCCGCGATCCCGTCTGTGTTTATTCCCTTTCCTCCCCCTTGCGGGTGGATTTCAAAATGTAAAGTAGCCTCATTATATTTCAAAATATAAAGTAGCCTCATCCCAATTAAGGCCTTAAGGTAGGTACGTATTGGTGCAAAAGTCAGACAGAGTAATTTTCGTATTTATAATTTTAAGTATAGGTACATACGTTTGTTAAACTTATCTTACGACTTTTTTTATTTTTATTTATTTGCTTGTTTGCTTGTTGCAGGTACGATGGTTGCCATAAGGAAATATGACATTTCCTTCTAATCGGTATAGTGTTACGGTGTTCAAGTAGGTAAATATTTGGGAATATGGGAAAAGGAACACGATGCTGTTTTCTGGACCATGTTTGAAAACAATTAGATATTTGAGATTAAACCATTACTGGTCACTTTCATCTTAATTCATAACATAACGATAGAGGTGAACAATAGGCGTGGACTATTAAGAATTAAGTGTTATGTTTTTGAATGAGGGGGTTAACATATATATGTAAATAAAATGTGTTCTATAATATACTATTGCTCCAAACACAAATGTTAGAGCGACAAATAAGGACAAATTATTTTTTACGGCCTTTTAATTAAAATAGGTTTGATGATCCTTTATTAGTACATTGTGATACAAGTGAGCTATGTTGATCATTACATCCGATGCGGAATTATTCTCGCGAGCCGCAGGTAAGCATGATAAGAGAGCCGAAGATGTAATTATCAAAGCTTGCGCATTTCATTAGACGTTTTTCAACACATTTGCGAGAAAAAAATCCTAGGCTAAATAGGCTTCTAAGTTATTTTCTTCAATAGGTTTTTTACTCACGTACCTATTGTACATCGCTAAGCATTTCCAGTGGCGTCTATTCTATTTGTCACTTTTCTATTCACCACCTGTCGTGAATGGTCATGATTCACGATAGTATATTTACATTTATGATGATGGAATAAATAATTATGTCTCAACAGCCGATTTATTCCATGTTGTGTCAACACCTACAAGAAATCATGTTTATAACAATGTTGACGGGTAGGCGGGTAGTCAGAGTTCCTCACGGCTATATTGCGAACGAACAGTTCAGTGCAGATTAGTAGTGTTAAATTTGGAGGAAAACCAGGGTGAGCTCTTTCCATAATCACTTCCGATGCATCGTATGATATTGTAACGATTTGGTATAATTTACACGTGTGTTCATGTGCTTACACAGATCGGACGATGATGGTTTATGATGTGATGTATTTATGTGCGTCTACAGGTCTTATTCTCTTTGAGAGGCGTGACGGTATATCATGTATATGAATAAGGTTTTCCTACAGATCACGTACATGCGATAACTCGGTTCTTAGTTGTAGAGTTCTTTAGTGTGAGAGGATTAGTACCAAGTGTAACAACAGAGTCTCAGGTCCGATAGTCTCAGCCTCAGTCCATATCAGTATCAATCAGGGGTGCACCCGGGTAATTATAACTGGGACAATAGCGTGTGAATTGGAACAGTATCAGTAGTAAGGGATGTCTGGAAGGGGAGGTTGGAGGACATTCTCGGGGACGAAAGTCCCCACACCTCATATGGAGCTGGTACGCACGAGGCTGCAGCCCGATGTCAGATATATAAAGGATTCTGCAAGTTGTAAGGGTATGTATATAGTTGCATATATGCTAATACAGGTACCTAAGCTAGAGTGCGATAGGTACTCATTCTCGGCCATGAGAGTGACCAGAAGTGGCTTCGCGACACCACCAGTGAACATTTCTGATAATAACCAAACACACATTAACAATGTTTACAAATATATGTGAAATTTCCTATAATGACGCTCAATAAATAAAAAAAACCCGACTGCTAAAAAGCTATCTTTAGAAAAAAAAACTGAAAAGAAAAAAACAAGTTCAGTAGTCGAGAACATTGAATCAGTTTCATGATTAACATTTCGTATGTCAATTTGGACCTTGGAGTTTAAAAATAATGTCCAAATCGCTTGTGACGGATCCGGAACGAGGCATACGAATCGTTATGACACAGATAAAACAAACTATACATTCCTATACGAAACAGCAACTTCAACAGTCGGGTCCCATTATTGTCGTCAACATTAGTGCCGCAGCCTAGACTTTTAATGGGACCCGACTGTTGAAGTTGCTGTTTCGTATAGGAATGTATAGTTTGCTTTATCTGTGTCATAACGATTCGTATGCCTCGTTCCGGATCCGTCACAAGCGATTTGGACATTATTTACAAGATTTACAATTATGTTTATTACTCTTAATTTAATAATTAGACAAGGGTTTTTAGGTTCGTTTATGAAACTTATTTTTCAAGGAGGTAAAAAGGTATTCGTTTAAAAAACATTTGTTTTAGGTCAAGTACGTACATCAAGTACTGAATTAGAAAAATTGGTTCCAGATCACGAATTAAAAATCACCATGTATATCATCTAAGAAGAACTAATCAATTCATTCACAAAAGGATTTAATTTGTTTAGTCGAGTAAGAATCCATTTGCCGAGAATTAAAAAAAAAACTGTATAATCCGGTTAATTTGAATGCACCGTATTCATATACACACACCTTGCTGGAAGGTGTCAACGTGTCTTAATTGGGATATAACCATAAAACACGAGTGTCTTAATACCTCGGATTATGACCCTAAAAATGACGTAATAAGAGGCTCGTTACGAGCAAATGTGTTGAAATAATACATTACGTACCTAGGGCGGTGAATTCGTGAATGCCTTAGATCGCAGGTGTTTGTGCAGATGCTACGCGATGAGAAAATCTCACTTCCTGGCCAAGCAAGACGTAAAACTTATTTATGGGCAATCTGGGGCCTTCACGTATTCACCGCCCTAGGTATGTAATGTACTAACCTTATATTGCGAGATAGTAAACATACGAGGGTCCAAAAGTTTCTGGCTGGAGAAATATGGCGGTTTAAAAATAAAAATATGATTGTTATTTATTCTGCTTGTTCGTGTATAGTTTTAAGGTTTCTGTTGATTGTGGTTTTGGTTTGCCTGCGTTTAGAACAATAGGAAATCTAAAAGTTTTCAAAATGTTTAACTTGGAATAACGTTCCCTGACCAAGTCCCTGACAAAGAAGGGGGTCAGCCCGACCGATATAAAAAAGTTAGACGCTGTGTACGGGGATACCTCTCCGTCATTTTCCACCATTAAAGAATGGAGTATTAAGCAGTTTCATTTAGGGCGGGAGTCCATTGACGACGAACCTCGCTCCGGCCGGCCTGTGGAAGCACTCACCTTGGACTGCGTCAAATTAGTGGAAGAGCTCTTGAGCTAAAGTCAATCACCAACAGCAACATATTTAAAAACAAACTAGTCTTTCTTGTTGAGGAAGTGTTAATTATTCAATAGAGGAATTCTGTAATCAGGGCCGGTATTAATACTATTTTATTTATTTGGAACCTTAGTGACATTTATGTATTCCAATTATTATTTGACATACTCGTAGTTAAGTTTAAATGATTTTGATAACATAGGCTCTTGACAATTGATATTTATAATTTATTTTAATAGTGTTAATTTTTTGTTAACTATTTTAATTTTACGATTGACATATTTCAGACACAATGTATATTGTTAAATGAATAAATAAATGAAATGAAATGAAGAAGTTCAAGTGATCAAAGACAAAGACAAAATATTTATTTGTAAACATAGGTTCAATAGGTCTTACAATTATTTATATTAGTGTATCTCTATGTTTTGCCATCAGGCATACATATTTTAAGTCAAGATGGAGCATGCGTAAACAGTTATAATTCTTCATCTGTCAAGTACTCCCTTAGTGAATAGTAGACTTTTTTAGCTAGGAATTCGAACAAGCTTTTTTTGAACTCTACCAATCCTTCTAACCTAGTCCTTTAAACCTTCTGATCGAGGACTGAAAACTAAAAAAATTGCGGCAAGGACAGGGCTTTCGAAAACCTCAGTTTTTAGGATTCTTCACATGAATAAAGATAGTGCGAGGTGGGTGCTCAAACTTCTTTCGAGCTTGCAGCAAAGTGAGTGAAAAGCGTGCTCTCAAGAAGTTTTAGACGCATATTAGACGACGCGGAGGGAGTTTTTTGGAGTCAATCGTTACGGGAGATGAAACCATGCTTTTGTATCCTCTCTCCAAAAGGGAATCGATGGAGTGGCGTCGTCCTGGTGAAAAGTCGCCTAAGAAGGCCAAGGTAACACAATCCACCAAAAAGATAATGGCTACGGTATTCTGGGATTGTCACGGAATACTATTGATTGACATAAAAGAAAGGAATACCACGGTAAATGGTAGCTATTACGCCACCCTTATTGAGTAGTTACGAGAGGCGGCCAAGCAGAAGCGTCGTCAAAAACTTAGCAGAGTTCGGCTTCTCTACAACTGCTGTTGTAAAATGTGGGTTTGAGGAAATTCGCCACCCACCTTATAGTCCCGATCTGGCCCCGAGTGACTATTATTTGTTCTCGAAACTTAAGGCAGACTTAAGGGGAAGAAGAGTTTTTGAGATGATGAAGTGACCTTTGCGGTTTACGCCCATTTTGAGGACAAAACTTCTGAGTATTTTTATAAGGGGATAGAAATGCTCATTGAAATAGAGAGAAATAAAAAAGTTTTATAAATATGTATACCTACTTCCTTTCTTTGTTAGGCCGGAAACTTTTGGACCGCACCTCGTATTTAAATAAATTTAGAAACACAAGTTTACAAGGGTTGTTTTTCTTTGCCGGTTACAATGTCGATGCCGTGAGTTTAAAACTTTAAATTGAACTAACCAAGGACCCGACTAAAGAACTCGTTCCAACGACATGGCCATCTCTAGTCTCCACTTCGGAATTAATTGTGAAAAGAAATAATCTATGTACTTACCTACATTAGACATCGGCATTAGACACTACAAGTCACGAACCAGACAGATGATTACGGTACGCCAGTCTGCGGTAAAAAGGATTATTCTGTCCCAGAAACATACGTGACGGAATGTCGATGGCTCCCGGGTGCGGTGGTCAGGTTGCAAACAATGAAACAGCGTGTTTCCTCTATCGTGTGTATTTGTCAAGTGAAAAAATATTATCATAATTACATATCACAAGGTGGTTTTTATACGGATTGTGAAATACCGCAAATTCTAGGCCAGGCCACTTAGCAATGCCTCTATAGTATTCATGGTTCACTTGCCCCAACCTCAAACAATACATTTAATTATGGAACCAACTGTATAGGTAACTTTTATTTTTGTCGAATAAATATTCAGATACCTGTTTTCAATATTTTTAAAGAAACATGTTCGACCGGAGTGTATAATGTTATGATAAAAAGCTGCTTTTCTACTCTCTAGAGAGTATAGTCGTACGTAGGAGCAAAAACAAACATACCAGTGCTCTTTCAGTCTCGCTCTTTTAGTGCACTTTTGGAGCTCGTATGATTCAGAAATCTTTTATACTTCTAATAGCGAAGCGTGAAAGAGTAAGTACCGAGGGAGAAAGTCATAACTAGATATTTTTGTATAAAAAATAAATCTGTTTAATTATAGAGTTGCATTTTCGTCGTCGACGGCGTAACGACGGCGCACCGGGGCTAAATTAAACCAGCCTTATTTCACATAAGAATGAAACCTGCGAAAATGAAGATTTTTTTTAAGAAAGGGATTCAGATTTCTACAATTCCAAGATGAAAATTATTGTTTTCGTTTTTCATTGCTTCAAAATATTTATCTTTGGCACTATATTTCACCCTCAGATTGCACCACACGAAAAAGCAAAATTTACCAACTTACCTACACAACAGATACGTTAGATAGTTTCCTTCACTTTACTAGAAATAGCTTTTCGCCTCAACATTACCTTTTGTCTACTCCTAACTCGCTCTCAAAACAAAGTTGCCCGTACTAGCCTCGAGGGCCAGTAATTTTCTTATCTTTGGCAGCCATCCCGCTGGTTAAGAGCATTCGTCTGCTCTGAGAACTCGATGCGCCAAACCAATGGCAAATGACAAGGCATTCACACTGATCGAACTTTAAACATTTGCATTTTTATGTAAAAGAATTCATCCACAGACGGCTCGAGAAAATTCTGTTAGTTCTGTTCATCTGAGGCAGAATAAAATTGTAGCCCCGGGTGACTCGTAGCTTACATTGATCGCCCGTCTTACTTTAAAGCGGGTGGGGTTTTTCTTAGTTAGAATTCTCAAGCCATCTGTCTGACGATAAGTAGTAGGCTTGTATTTGAAGATTTTAAAGAGCTTAGTAACTAATAATTGCCTACTTAATTCCGAATGATCCACAATTTTACACACAGCTTTTAACGTAAACCACACTGCGACACATCTATGTGCCCTTCCGTAACTTCCAAACACAATGGTTTCCTCGTAAATAAGGGAGTGCAATGCGAAAAAGAAGGCATACGGAAGAGGCATGTGATTTGAGGGAGACGAACCCAGATTATTCCTGAAACGGATTAGCATAAGTTAGTGGAAATCAACTCGGCTACCTTGGATCTGTATTTAAACACTGCACCCAAATCGCTGGTGGCGGGGGTACCAGGCGCTGTTTATTCTGTATACAGAGGGATTGAGGGCCGGTAATCCTCGCCAGGCTCCGCTCCGGGCGCTTATGTTTTTTAAGTTCAAAAGATTCAAATGGATACCAAAAATAAGATAAAGAATACGACAAATTTTAACGATGATAAAAGGGTGCAATGATTAAGGTAAGCACTAAGCAATCTATCCATGTACCTATATTGTAAAATAAACTGTTTTTTATTTTATTTAATAGGTTGTTCGGTTTCAATAGCTAGTAAACTCGGGAATATTGAAAAAACTGGATTCGAGCAAGTGCTTTGTCAGAAGTATGAGTTGACTATATAAATGAAAAATATAACTGTAATATTATACATTTAAAACTACCGAGGCCAAACTTTTCCGAATTGCTTCTGTAAACTCAGTCTCAATGGTACTAATATAATAAGTATTCTGTTTGGAAGCTAAACTACAAAATCAAAGAAAGATTTTCTAAGGTAATTTGAATTAGACCGGGCGGGTGACTTATGTATTTGCTTGCATTGACATTAAAGCTATCGTCCCTTGCTAAGTATGTAAATGCAAGAGGGACGAATGTTTTATGTCCGTCATAAACGTGATCATGCTAGCCAGGCCGATCCCATGTGAGTTTTTATCTAAGGAAACTCGGTAGTGACCTAATAAGTTGGATATCGATTATTTAAACACGGAATAAATTAGTGGTCTCTCTTCCAGTAGTTTTTAACCGATGCGAGAAGCTTCGCAAGCTTACGGCGCGGAATATCCCAGTTAGAAAGTCGCCAGCACCTGTAACCTGACTAGGATTCACGACGCTTACTTAGATCTAACCACTATAAATCTGAACTACTGTTACGAATTACTGTCACGGAACTCGGCCTCAAGATATACTAGGAATGAATTGTGAAGTGAGTCGACACAAGTGGTGAAGCGCATAGCTTTGCGGGTGAGATTTATAGGGCGACCCGGCACGAACTCCATATTGTTCACGGCAGCTTCCAACAGGATATTAGGTTTCATATTTTTTCGGCGAAAATTTCTAAATTGGGTCATGTTTTAATAGCAGTTTTTCATATAAAATCCCGCGTGTTTATAGTTATTTGTACTTATTAATTTAGGCAAATTGAGAAAGATCATACAAACACCTTATTCAAAGAATTTAATTTCTTACTGTCATCATATTAAATTAGCAACCCGTTGTAAGTAATCGTAATTATTTTTTCACCTCAGCGGCTCGAACATGGCGGTTTTTCTGCTTGAAACCAGTGAGGAAAATGCCATTTTGCTGCGAGCGTGACGAAAACTAACTTTTTAATTGTTCATATCGTAGTTTAGTCGCAGGTCATCTTTTCATACTGCGGGGTGTAATACAAACTTGGAACATTTAAACTTCATTATCTCTGTCACAAAAAAAAAAGAGAGATATAAAATATGTCGATTCGTCATTCGACTTCGAAACCTTCGTAGTAAGCCCCCAAAAAGCGGGAACGAAAAACTCGTTCCGAATCAAAATAAAATTCGACTCGTGTTAAACTCGTATAAAAATATGAAACCTATATTAAATCTAATATTATTTTAATCATATTAGTATTTCATTATTCTGAAAATACAATGAAGAAATGCGATATTTATCGCGAACATTTATTATTATAAGTCTTTAGTTTTTTTATATGGTGAAGGAATATAGATTTATATGCAGTTTCAGAACGCACTTTATATTCTTCAAAAAGTTAGCGCGATTGAACTTTATTACATTTTCTTGGAGATAAAACATAACTTAAACAAACACTAAAAACTGTACTAAATATGAGTGAATCTAATGACGAAGCAGATGTTTTAACTCCTCAAGAGTTGAGAGATACCGTCAAAGAGGGCTGAACTGTGTTTTTTAAGTAAGTTCATCTTGGACATTGGACAAGTATCAGCAAAATGCATAAACAAACGGAAACGGACTTAGTTTTTTCTTAATGTCATGTAAAGTTAATGTTATGGGAGAGAGTAATTGTAGTTAATGTTTGTTATTTCATATGAGAGAGAGAGAGAAGACATTTATTCACTACACAAAAGACACACAGAGATAAAGGGAGTAGGCATACAATACAATTGACACATATGTATTTGTTATTTGTTTTTAGGGTTCCGTACCTCGAAGGGAAAAAACGGAACCCTGATAGGATCACTTGTGTGTCTTCAAGACTCTTTTTCTCAGGAATGCGTGGAAGTATCAAGCTAAAATATATATCAAATACTCAGGTCTACTGTCCCTTGGAGCTGTGAAAAAATCAAATTTCTAAGTCAACGCAATCAAAAGATACAGCCGTGTATGCCGCAAATTTTCGAAACTCGCAAGGGAATCAAAACCTACAGGGTCCTTCCCGTGAATTCAGAATCTTGAAATTTGGTAAGAAGCAACGTCTTATATTAGCACAGATAAAGGAAAAATCGCGAAAACCGTAAATTTTTAGTTCTATCATAAAATAAAAATATTTTTAATAATTTATATACCTACAGGTTTGTACGGAACCCTCGGTGCGCGAGTCCGACTCGCACTTG
Source organism: Epinotia nisella (assembly GCA_932294315.1). NCBI lineage: Eukaryota > Metazoa > Arthropoda > Insecta > Lepidoptera > Tortricidae > Epinotia > Epinotia nisella. The sequence continues at coordinate 16,189,768 of OW028677.1, read as the reverse complement.
GCCGGTTTATTTATATAAAAATGACTTAATTGCTTCTATGTGGCGTTTTATTCCTTTGCGTTATATATGTGTTCTCGCCGCTGCAGAGGTGAAAAGTTGTATGTATCACACGAGAGCAAAGATATTTGCATCTCGTGTCCTTGAGTCCCTCGCTTCGCTCAAGATTCTAATTTTGAATCACTCGCTACGCTCGTGATTCAACTATAGAATCTTTCGCTTGCTCGGGACTCAACATCAACACTCGCAGCAAAAATCTACTTTGCTCTCTTGTTGAACAAATAACTATTAACTCCCAACAAAAACGAGGGGATAAGTTTAAATGTGTATCTGTGTATACACAGATACACTGTGTCATTGTAGCTCTCATACAGATTAACGGAATTGAGTGCGGTTTTTAAATCGTAAGTCTTGTCTAAATATTGTGTTTTTTGTATCGGGGGTGTTTTACATATATAATTTATCTATAAATAAATAAATAAAAAATATTAAATATTGAATTTTTGTATCTATGCTAACGCTCAACGTTAGACCAACTCTGGGTATTCCCTGTGATTACCAGTAAATTATTTGCTTGTACACAAACGTAACGTCCATAATTGGTCCCTGTGGTTGGGGCAGTTTGAATTGTTGAAAGTTCTATCGAGTAACAAGCTGTGAGCGCGGTGCACCGGCCGGAGGGCGGGCCTCTCGCCAAGTGAAATTAAATTATTAGCCGAGAAGCGAGACCTCACCTACCAGCCAATTCAACTCAAGTAATAGCCCCTCCAGTGCCCTCCACAAAATGGAGCCACGAGTAACTCAATTCCTTGATGATGGCTACTTATACTTCAGAATAACAAAGTGCTCGGTTCGCCAACCTCGCCGTTGGAACAAAAAAGGTACAGTGTAAGGTGAGCCAAGTGGCTGTGGGATTGAATTTTTACTTAAAATATTTGCGCTACCGTAAACCGGGGTTACTTTGATCAATTTTAGACTTTGACAGCCTTCGTTGACGATCCTATTATACGTGAAAATATGCAATTAAAATATAATAATCGGTTTTTTCTCTTCTTTAGGCCTGCCACATAAAAAAAAATATGGACTTATATTTTTCACAGAAAAAAATAAAAACAACGCGATCAAAGTTACATTGAGAATGGGGTTACTTTGAAACCCCTACTTTTTTCACTGCCAATGTAAAGTAAACCCGCTAAAAACCTCGTAAAAAATAAAATATAAAAATTCGAACCAGTACTTTTTCAGTTATTTATATTTTTAGAGTGTGGGGTGACTTTGATAACTTACCAAATGATACAAATTGATAATTTCAAAAGATTTATTAAATTATTTATTAGAAAAAACGTAGGAACTTTACTTATACAGGTATAGAGATATGTTCCATAAGAAATTTTGTATGCTTCCGATGCGGCACGAATAGATTTTTTGCCGTCCACTATGTCTGAGAGTGCATTATTGAGTTGTTCTTCATGATATTTTTTGTAGTCTCGCGACCCGATTTTTTTTTGTAATCTCGTGGCATGGCTTCTAAAAACAGAAACAATATATGTTAAATTAATATAAAATAATAAAAAAAATATCAACCTACCCAGATGAAAGATTTTTTTGAAATCGGATGTGTAGTTTCGGAGATCCACCTAACTACGTATAAACTTATGAAGTACAATTCTACAACCTCCCAAAAATCCATAAACTCACAAACGATATCTATTTATTACATTAGTCATGAAAGTTAACATATAAACATCCAAAGCTGCCAAGAAATAATACCTGGGGTTACTTTGACTATTTGATCAATTTCACCACGTATAAGTGATCAAAGACATCCCGAGTCATGGATTCCCCGGCAGCGTGAGCATGTTTAGGTTATCGAATTGAGGTTATTTTTTTCTTAACTCACGAATAAAAACTAATTAACGTAAGATATCATAAAATGCACATGTATTTATTATTGACACAAGTACAGACAAAGTTTTTCACGCAATAAAACCAGGAAGAAAAGGGTACTTACCATTAATATGTTTTTTTCTTGGCGAAATAATAACGTTACAGGTGCACCCGGTCAGTATGCGGTGAAGCAACTATCAGTGTTGCCAATAAAGAAAAAATAACTGCTAAGGCGGTTTTCAACTCGTTAAAACCAGGACTTAAGTAGCGAATAGAAGTTGTTATCAAAGTCGACCCGCAAATCAAAGTAACCCCGGTTTACGGTACATGCTATTACTTAATTTAAAATAAGCCAGAGAAGCCTTTTATTAAAATTTGTATCAACTTTCGTACGTGATTATGTTTTTAATTATATATGAACAAAATACTGCATTATATCAGGAACAAGGTTTCGCTACCAGTCACAAACGTATAATGATGTTAGATATATCGTAACCAGTTCGATTGTTGCGCTCTTGCTTAAGTTAATTGCCTAATTAGTACCAATACGATTTATACGACCAACTAATAAGTTATGCTTCTAATCATGCATATAGTACTGATGTATTAAGGGTCTTCTACGGCAATCGAGGGTCGGGAATGTAAGAGAATTATATAGAAAACGACGTTCAACAACCTTGAAAAAATTCATACAGCTAGCCAATGAACGTTACTATATTTTGAAATATTCTAATTTAAGATAATGCTTATGGATCAGTGTAAAAAAAACAGAAAATCACTAAAAACGTGTAAATCGCACTCCCTTATTTACTAAACTGAGTCGGAAGTATCAATAATTATTAAATGAATTTTGAGATAAGTAGCGAAACGTATGCGAGTGCGAAAGCAGATTAGCCCGAAATTAACAATTAAAATGATATGGAATAACCACAAACAATTAGTCGCTCATTTGCAGTAATAAATTATACAGGTATATGGTATACTACGCAATACGCATGTAATTTTAAAACTGAACATTTCATTGAAATTTATGACTAATCATCTCAATTTCAGTTCGTCGCTCTACCTTCAATGGGGAATGGATAAAAATATCAGAAGTGCCTGATTATTTTTTTGGTGATAGCAATAACCTTCCTTAGCACCAGAAAAACTTTTCAGTTTTTTCAGCTGCGTCAATTATTTTTGAAACATACAAACAGTATCCTCACTTACGTTTTGGGTCAAGTACGGCACTTTCTTCGATCCGTCTTATATTACAATAAATATCCTAAATATCTGTGGTCTTTTCATAAATAATTGACGCATCTGAAAAATCTGCAACGTTTTTTCTGGTGCTAAGGAAGGTTATTCCTATCACCAAAAAAAAAGGGCACTACTAAAATTTTCATCCATTCCCAATTACGTTGCGTATGAACACATGATGAGCAAGACGATTAACATATGCTTTCAATGCGCCTAAATACGTTCCAGCATGGGCCTGTGTATAATGCTTGCTGCTCGCTTACTTATCTCGTCTGAAAGAATTCCGAAAGAGTTGGTACAATTGCGGGATCGCGCGGCAATAAAGAGATTAGCCGCAGTCCGGGACGGCGCCCAGCGCCCAGCTTCACGCCATTTTACTACGTTTTTCACTTCCCTTCCTATTACCAACGGATTTCTGATTCTGACCTAACGGACGGTTTCATGAAGAATCGCGCAAATTGGGTGTAACGGACTCGAGCGCAATAACTTTGTGATTTATGCAATAAAAATTTGAATTTGAATTTGAACTTGGCGACAGCCGATTCTTACCGATATTTACGATTGCTGACGCCGGTCAAAGTTACATTCATGGCGAGATGTTTCTAGAGCATAGATGTAAATGTGTTATTGCAAGCACGGGAGTGTTGCAGCTGTGTTCTATCGTCGGTTAGATGTGGCAGGGTTTTGTCGAGGCGGACTTGTGAGTCAGTTTTATCGAGAATCGTGCTACCTGACCTAAGATATTCGACTTACGAAATGTTACGTCCTGCCCTCTGTTTCATATCCGCTCTATTCTCATTGAAATATCTATATCTATACTTAAGATGAGAATATCTCTATGACGTACTGGGAATATGTCACATTTTGACAACCGGTTTTGAAGTTGGCGGTCCTGGTTACAAAACTTTCAAATCCCAAGTAAGATGATATGTACCTACTTGTGTGATGAGAATGAACATATGTTTCTGAGTCGTCTATTCTATATATTACATTACAATATTTATCATGTCCTTGTCATGCTGACTTTGGAAGACAGAGACATGAAAGTAATCCCTATATTATTTCAGGGACATCACATTTTGAATCTTGAATTGGGTCCCTGATCCATTTCATTATAGCATCAAACATTACAGCGAATCTACGCCAGATAGATAGAACACGTTATTTGTTCTACGTTACTTCTCTACTCGTTTTGTAGTTTTATTTCAGCACTGTTTAATGTAACGTCGTGATAAATTGCAATCCAAATGGGAGAATCGCATTATAAAACTTTAGTGTTCTCTAGCTAAAAAAAATCTTTAAAAGTGATATAGTCGTAAATCGTTAATATAGTACTTCCGTAGAGTATTTAAACACTGGCATTAAGCCAGAGCAGAGCTAACTTAATTACTCTAGTATGTACTGTGGAACCTTCCCACACCAAACATCAATTTGTACAACTCATAGTACAAATGGGGGTTATAATAGCATACCATTACCGAAGTCCTTAACAAAAATATCCGTATGTTGTGACATATGCCGGTGACATTAAATAAATGTTCACACTGATACCTATATTCGTATAGATATTATTGATGTTCACTCGGCTTATGCCTACTTCCTCGGTGCATTATAATACATATTAATTAACGTTATACAAAGGAAATGATATTTCATTTCATGTATGCATTTCATTGAGCCTCGATATCGTTCTGTAAACATTTGCTCACTATTTATACTGCGACCTCAATGAACTTTTCCATTTTAATGGACATTTTATTTAAGCAATAAAACGGAACATTTTTATATTTAACGGCAGCATCCGAAGCATCGCAATAAACTAGCATCTTCAAACGGAACATTAAGACGAAATAATTTCCCTGCACCATAAACCAATCCTTAAAAAAATACTTCTTGTTATCTAGCTTGTAAATTAATGTCAAGTGAAATTACCTACATCTCAATTATTTCTTCATTTCTTTCGGAAAAATCCGTGAGCACAGTGATCCTGAAATATCAAAAGTATTCAAAGCATTGATACGAGTTTATTATGAATACTGGCATATTAAGATTAGTCCCTGGGCGACCAGCTCTGCTCGGCTAAAAATACGCAGAAAACGAATTTTCCCAGACATGAGACCTAGGCTAGATCGATTTCTCGTCCCCGTAAACCCCTATATTCCAAATTTTATCTAAATCGTTACAGCCGTTTCCGAGAACGTGATTGTAAATATACTTACACGATGATTTTTAATATATACAAATATTGCTCGTTTATTAGTATAGGATTAAGCCAATGTCTGATAAGTACGGCTTATAAAAACCATTATTTTTTTGTAAGTAGGTATGTATCATAAAACACTGTGGCGATTTCTCTACAGGCCTGATGCTGTACAAATTGAATTAGACCCTGGCGCGCGGCCAGCAGCCACTACGCCCCAGTGCGTTGACAACACATTGACAACGACCAATATTTCAAGCACTGTTATAAAAACAGTTGTCTCTAAGTGGCCTTATTCGTAACGAATGGGCACCCATTTGTAATAATGACACTTCCGTCCTGGATGACCGTTAGCCATTGCGAAACCACCCATATAGGAGGTATAGTTTACGCGAAGTGTAAATAACTATTTCAATTCTTCTCATTCTCGAAAAGTGTGTCATATTAGGCTTAGCAAGCGGGGCTAAAGTAAGTAGTACATTTAGCGCCTAGAAAAAATATTTATACATATTTATGATTTTTAAACATTTTAATTTGACCAATCAAAACACTTCACCGTATTAAACACCGTAAAAAAACATTTATGTTTGCTATCAACTAACCAGAATACAGGTACTTAGATATTAAAATCGACCAATCAGGAAACAGAATTCATTTCAAACATTACGTGTTTTTATTCCTTAATTCACAATCATTAAAAAAAATCCTCTGACCTATCTATATGTCTATAGCCGCGTTCAATTGGGAATGGATGATTTTTTTAGAAATGCCTGATTATTTTTTTGGTGATAGGAATAACCTTCCTTAGCACCAGAAAAAGTTTCAAATTTTTCAGCGGCGTCAATTATTTTTGAAAAATATAAACAGTTTCCTCACTTACGTTTTGGGTCAAGTACGGCACTTTTTAGCGTTTTATTCGCCGTCCTAGGGACGGCGAATAAAACGCTTTCCTTGATCTGTCTCATATTACAAAAAAATATCTTAAATTGTCGTGCCGTCCCTGACCCAAAACGTAAGTAAGGAAACTGTTTATATTTTTCAAATATAAATGACGCAGCTGAAAAATTTGAAACTTTTATCTGATGCTGAGGAAGGTTATTCCTATCAACAAAAAAAATCAGGCATTTCTAAAATCTTCATCCATTCCCAATTGTTCAAGCTTGGCTCAGTGCATTGCATACATGGCATAAGCTGATGAAATTGAGCGGGATAGACTGCGGTCTATCTCGCATCGTATGCCCCGTATCACTGACCTATACTCGGGACAAGCTATACTTGATGCCACAATGAGGAACGGAAAGGCTTCTATGCAGATAAATTAAAAACTGGTCTTAAAACGGCTGATGGCTTACGATAAACAACCTACTTCATTTGAGCGGGTATAGTGATTTTTTTGCCACAAGTTCATACTAAATCAGTTGTGGTAAATAAAAAAAGTGGAATTTGTATGCTACCATCTCGCTCGGACGGTATTATTATTACCATAGCTGGTCCAGTATCATAGGTCCATGCGCCGTATGCTGTCCGCCGCGCTCGGACGTTTGCCGTTTGGATGCCCCCCTATCATATATTTTGCATCTGTGTCAAAGTTTAAAAAAATCATACCGCTAAATTGAACAATATTTTCGGCATGGAATTTATTATTGATTGTGAATGGATAATCTTTGTTTATACTATTTTCTCGCAGTCGAAGTGAAAAATAGAGTGTGTAACTCTGTAGGTCAATCACGTAACGCATTGTACGCGCGTCAGATAGATCTAAATGTCAATTTTTATATATAAAAAATGGACTGTCCTAACACGCGTTCGAAACGTTACGTGATTGCCCCCCTGGTCTAAAAGCCATATTACCCCTCGAACAATTTTCCCTCACTTCATTCGGGAAAATAACTATCTACTTAAAATATAGCTTATTTTAGACCCTTGTCGGACAATCTACTATTTTATCTGCGTTTTAAACGTATTTCGCATAAATATGCGGAAAACTTTTCCCCTGATATTGTATTAGTAACTAAAGTAAGTTTTTCAGCGCTGCCGTTAAGTAGCCTCCATCAATTTCTTTTCCGCTTTATGTTCTTAAGTTGTTTCACGCTGCATACATATTCGGTTGATTCGGTTCATCTGCAATGCAGCTGAGTGGCTAATTCCCGGGAGCCCCTCGAACGCCCCGGGCAATATAGGCGGCGTAAAACAGCTACAAAGCCGCAAAAGTGTTTAATTGACCACGTCCGACCTCCTCGTTACAACCGCAAAGCCTGAAATTCATTAATCAGAATACCTACTAAGTTACCTAAGTTAACTTTAAATCCTACTTGATACACTCATTCCAAGACATCATATTTTTTTATTGTAGTTTGAGAAATCAAAGTAAAACTTCATTAACCTAACTACTCGTACATGTAAGTTCGTTTTAACCATATCTGAAGCAGGTTGCCTCAGTAACAATAATAGAGATGGTTTTTACCTTTTTTAATCTTAATAGATTTCAATGATTCAGAGACTTCCTTATTCTTCAGTTTAAAAAACCAATTAAATTACATTCCCTTGTTCATGCACGCGGCAATTATTAACTACTATAAGTATGTATAAAATAATGGTACAGTAATGTAAAACGCTGTGATTGGATAAAAGTGCCAAATTAAATACTTAAATAATTACTTTCCCGGCACACCACAAAAGACCGCTACAGAAATTATTTCAGCTGAGGCAACATTTGCAGCTCAGATAAAAAAAAGCCCTCTCGCTGCGTTCCCTGGCCGCAAACTACAATTAACGTTCTCTAGTCTACTTGCTGCTCCTAAAAATGGAATAAATGTCAGCAGATTTTTTGCCAAACGGTTTCGAATTACTTTTGTCGCCGTTTAGCCTACGGGCATACTGCCCAAACCATAGTGCATAAAATTTGATAACTACTGCTGTTCAATCGTATCGTTTACTTATTTTAAATTTCTAATATGTACTGTATTCAGGTCTAGGAACGTTATAGCCGGCCGATCTGAATATTGTTGCAATAAAAATGGCTATCTGAAAAATAGCTTTTGGGAGAGCAGTTGGAATAAGTTTTCCGGAGTCGTAAAGTTCGCCTAGAGCGAATATATAAAGTGACGCGGCGCGGCGTGCGCCGGCGTTGGCTGCTTTCCAACGCTACTCTATCGCATCGGCTCCGTGCTCCTACTCGCGCTATTAACAAATTATCCGCTTGTCTACTAATATAAACTTGCCGTAATTAAGTATGAGGAACAGGGCCCGCGTTCAACAATAACCAAACCCAATTCATTTAATCTGATTATCAGTGTGTCGCGCTTGTACAAATTTTACTACGAACTGGCTAACTAATTCGTTTCTCAAAATTTCAGCTACCGTATTTGGAAGTCGACTTCCGGAGTTAAACTTTTATAAATACTATGTATTATGTAATGTATGTAAATACTATGTATTATACCTACCTAAATAACTTATGTTACAAGCGATACATGGATCAGTTGACTGACAATAGTATTTTTCTCTTTTCAATTTACCTCCTAAATATATTTTTACAAGAATCTATATCCAGCTCACGAAAGCTAATTTCCGTACAAATCCTTGCTTCAGTAAACGTTCAACTTTGAACAACTTTGCTTTCCCCCGCACCTTAGATGTTAGTGGGGGAATACAGAACAAATGCATAAGACGTATATGTAAATACATTGTATACTTACAGTCCATATGTACGAGTACATGTATGTTGAACTTAGGTACAAAACGCGGAGCTTGGTTGGTTCTGCGGTTTCTTCGTATTGTTCCATTTTCGGTAGCAGAAGTTAAAAGTCGGTTACACAGAGTGCTTTGGGAAAAAGCAAAGCGATTCTCTCGCAATGTTTGCTGTTTTAAATTTCGTATAGCAACTATGTGAAGTTTTCAGTCTCGATGTTTTATTGAGTAAAGTAATTATCGCAATGTTGCGATTCTTACAGTCTAGTGTTTGATTGATAGTGTGTAGGTACTTATTCCGTTTTTAAATATGATGACCACTTCGGCCTAGTTGATAGTGACCCTGCCTACGAAGCCAGTGGGTCCTGCCTGGGCTTGAATCCCGGTAATAGCATTCTTGTGTCTGATGAGGATCAATAAATTTATTCTTGAGTCTGGGATGATTTATTTTTATTTGTTACACATTTACATCCAAACTAAACACGTCAATTAAGTACGTTAATTTACATATACTCGTACTACAATAAAAACTGGATGATTGAAATCACAAAGGACTAGCAAATTTGTGTCAATTACATAATAGCTTAATGATATTTCGATTGTGTTTTAATATGAATGTAATTAAGGATTTTTATTACCTAAAATAAATTAAAATATTATTTATTTTATTTTGTGAGTATTTCATTTAACCAGGTCATACCAATTAACCAGGTTCAAAAAAAAATTGTCTCATTTATAGAGGTCCTCAATAACAGAGGCTGTAAATTCGTAATACTGCAAATTTATTTTATGGAGGTACAAGTTTTATAACAATACTAATTATATACCTAAATTATATGATATAGAATAAAACTACGAACTATGTAAATGTTTTTCGACGGACAACAAAGTGATCCTATAAGGGTACCGATTTTTCCTTACCCCTAAAAACATGAGATTTAACGGCGTTTCAGTTGACAACATTTCAAAATATGTAATGATGCATAAATCTAAAACCATTTCCGTAATTATGTTACCTGAACGTAATAACATAGAGAAAATATAATATGGTAATAATGTAGTTTTCAGATTTTTTTCGCAGTCGTTTTTAAGAAAATCGTGAAATTGTATTAAACTTGTTTTAAACAGTGTGTGACGTCAATACTATGATTGTCATATGAAAGATGTGCAAGCTGCCATACAGAGCCGTAATATATAATTTACTTACGACCTTCTGGAATTCGCTACTTTTCAATTTCTTATTTCTGAATGAATTTTATCAATTTGGAGAGAAACAAAAAATCCGTGTCTCTCAAAAAAACATTTTCTAGTGAACTAAATCATAAAATGGCCCACTTGAAATAATGAAATGTTGTCAAATGGATGCCGTTGTGTGTCAATTACAGAGGTCTTTTTATAAAAAAATACAAGAAGTGATTTAATGACTTTTCAATTATAGAGAATTAATGTGTACACAGGCGTCGAAGACCTTTGGGTCATTCTTCTTTTTTACCGACAATTGCTTGTCCTTATTTTACTATACGTCATAGTTAGAGTATTGGTTATTAATGTTTTAGTGTTTGAATGTACGTCCATACATTTTATTCATCTATTAGTACTAAATAGTCTTTCACTTTCTCTATCCAGTTATTTTTTTATAAGTTTGTTTTTCATAGAATCGCGTTATCTTCAACTAATTATTTTAAGTTTTTAACACTTAAATTTAGGCATTTTATTTTGGCCGGCTGCGCCGCCGGATATTCGGTATCCGGTATCCGGCCATACCACTATCCGTTGCATCTCTAATGATTATCAATAGTTGAAAAACGCAAAAACAGAAAAATGACGATATATTGTAGGTAAAAAAGAAGAACGACCCCTTTACATAAGGGTGTCCTGTCGTTTCACCAAAAAACATTTCGCAAATTTACACTTAAGAACCAACGATTAGCAAAATTTTGTTTTGACAATTAATTTTTTTACAACTTCACTTCCTACAAATGACTCATTTGACCAAATAATCAATAGGCAAATTTAGATTTTATAAATGATCGATAGGACAAATTAAATTTTAGTAACTAAGTTACCTGTAAAAACTACTATCAAACCTATCAAAATAAGCATAAAATTTTACATTAACTTTTCTCTGAGATCAACCAATGCCAAGATAGTGATGTATAAAGTTCATGTTTTTCAAAGAACAACAGGAACAGGGACTTAGTGGCAAAACAAACTCGGATCGCGGATAGGTTAGAAGACGAAAGCGGGAGCAAAGCTCCCGCTCGAGGTTATTTTTTTTATAAAAGAGCGAAAACACTTGTTTGCAAAAAAAAATTGTAATTTTGCAACACAAACATTGTAATTTTTATCCTACGCACTACTCAAATTGGGATATAAATCGTATGCCATTGCAATATTTTTGGATTAGTATGTTATGCGAAACGATACATTTGCTAAAAAAAACTTTATTATTGAATACATTTGACGTTTTGTACTTATTGCTAATTGAGTGTTTGTCAAGTAAACGTTTGTAAAATGAAACTTTTGCGCAATAACACGTTTGCCAAGTAATTATTTGATGAAGCGTTTTTTGTCAAACGATAATTTGCTAAATAATGTCTTATATCTTAATTCAAAACGTTAGGCCAATAGAAATCCGTATTTTATGCGTGAAAAACCACAGTATGCTCACAAGATGAGATAGGTACGAGTATCAAAACATTGACTTACTATTTACTACATATAGATTGGCCATATAGAACATTTTTCCTGACGCCTTCCATGAGGCAGCCATCTTGGAATATCAGTACTAGTGCCCGCCAGAGACTATGTAAAAGTACTCCCACTAGAGTAGGTGACATGCGCAAACTTTTTTTTTCTCTTTATTTAAGGAGCTTGTCACACAGATGATCATGTGGCTCCGTTATAATCAACATGACAAACATAACTTATGCTAGAGGATATCTGCTCTAATAGTATTTTATGCTGCTGTTGTAGGTATGCGAAGGGTCTTATAACGCGAGTAGTGGCGTGGGTTGCGATGCGAGCCTTGGCGAGTGCGAGTGTTTTTGGGAAAGTGCACCTTCTGAAATTATATACCACCTGAGAATGTGGTTTATCTGAGAAAGTGTACCAATTGGGAGGTACACTTTTTAAGACAGTACACATTCCGAGAAAGTGCTTCTTCTAAATAAGGGAACCTTTAAGGAAAGTGCACATTTCGGGAAAGTGTGTTTTATGAGCCTTGTTTGTGTGTTTTATAAATAAATGGCAGGGCATATTTTTTACTTTTCAGGCAGCAAGTTTTCCGTTACTTCTTTTGCTACTCACGCAATATCTTCAGGAGTGCATTTTCTTCTTCGTCCATTTTAAAAGAAACGTACACTTATTTCTTCTCAAACACGAATAAAATTATAATCATCAGTCATCTTTTCTGTATACCGTCATTAACTACTCATTGAGATGATTCTAACGAGCCTAAACTAGATGAGGTTGTGTCGTTTCATTGCAAAGTTCCTATGGCCACCTTCCAGCTCCATCATCAGATCAGCACCATGTCATCATAATATTGCATTGTCACGCGTTTTACACGTGTATACAAAATTTCAGCTCAATCGGTTACCGGAAAGTGGATGAAATTTTATTTGCAAGATTTGATGACAAACATCGAGACAGATGAAACTAAATAAAAGCTGGTAAAAAACAGGAGGCCAATTAATCTCATGTTCATGGTTTATATTGTTTTTAAAAAAAAATTCTACTCCAGCACTGTAATTTGACAATTAAAAGGCTAACATCAATATTAAAAATATACACTTTTCGTGATTCCACTTAAATCTATGATCTATGAATTACATTATAATGCTCCGACGGATATTATAATAAATTATAAGCCAACTGGTATTTTTTTTAATTTGCGTTAAAGTGGCCAGCGCCTACAGACCATGTGCCAGCGCGAAAGTGTTTTATTTAAATTTATGTTTCCTTGACCGCATCCATGACAAAAGTTTATGTAAATGAACTTATTATTACTGTAACTGCCATATTTACAATAAAGACTCGTTTATTATTACGTAAATTACAGATATGAAATAAGAATATTATTTTTCCAAAAGATTTATGTTTGAAAAATACATCTACTTAAACAGTATTGTTGTCTATGGTAATAAAAAAACATAAAGCGCGGGAATTTAATTATTTTCAATTGTCAGTTAGGTTCATGGTAACGCAATTTATTTAACTTTTGAGGTTGTAACTGAATTTGATCCATCTCCAATGCCAACCGCTCCGGACTTTCTACAAAATGAAATAAATATGTCCCAGATCTTAAAACAAAACAACGCGCCAATAATCATAACAAAAAACACCATTCAAAGCCTTCATATTCATTACCATAAATAAAATGTTTGTTTTTACATGTCTCTATTTTTATTTATTTATAACTAAAAGTATAAGTTGGTTCTAGCTGTCGTAGAAAAAGTACTATATGCAACGTTATATAATTAGGTCTTAAAATTCTCGAGTCTTTATTAACAAAACTCGCTAAAGCTCGTTTTGTTACAGCGACTCTCGAATTTTAAGAACCCATATTATATAACTGTTGCATAAAATACTAATATTAAATTAAAAACGATTTATTTCAGATTCTTTATCCATGGGTTTAGGTTAACACATTTAAATTGTAGTAATTACATTAAAACATTATCAATGAAAATAAAAATATAAATAAGTCAATTTGGAATTTTACAATAATAATCATAACTAAAAGCTTGAACTAAAACTACTTATAACTAGGACAGTAAACGGCCAACCACCTCTTCATCGCGGGAGTGTTCCATCTGTCAGCAAACCAGGGATCGGATACCGGTATTTTCTCCATACAAATGAAACCGGTATTATTTCGTTCTTTGGTTATAATATCATTTTTGATCGGGCAGTCTAATAATACGAATATGTTACCTAAATACACGATAGAGTCCTACATTAAGAGCCTAAAATAATTCAATCGGTGTCATTGTATTTGAGTTAGTGCCTATATAAATGGCAGATAACGCTACAGGAGTATAAAATACCATATAACGCAATGCGAATAAGTTAGTGAAAATTAAAATACTTATTAATATTGTTTCAGTGATGGAGCGTAGCGCTGTGAGTGAGCACCGGCACAGAGCGACGGCAGCGGGCGCTGTAAGCGCGAGGTGCGGCGCGGGCGCGGTCGAGTAGCGCAGCGCGGTGGCGGGTGCGCGCGCGCCGGCGGGGGCGGCGGGGGCGGCGCATGCACGCCACCGGCCACACGGACCGCTCGGGCGGCGGCGGCGGCGGCGGCTCATGGCGCTTGCCGCCGGACGAGACGCTACAGGTCGCCGACCCCAAGTCCGCCAAAGAAGAGGTTAGCTTCCCTAAAACCCACAGCAACACTTTCAGTGCCAGGACCCGCGGATCTTTTCTCTACTTATGGAGAATCTTAGCTATCGGCTACGCCCTTAGCGCTATGGCATCTTTGACACCGAATGCGTTCATTTTGAAGGCGCGAGCGTAATAACAGCTCTATGTTAATGACAATCGCATCAAAATGTACTTAGCAGTTTCCTAGTTATATGCAAATAACCAGACAGGCGCAGCAGTGGATTTTGCTTTTAATATGAAATACTATACAATGAAATATAATATATATAACATTGATAAAATATTGCTCTTTTTTTATTAAGTAATATCATCATATTTTAGATGATGATTAACATTAACTAAATTAAATTAAAACTAAATTAAAGCTAAAAAAGGCCCTCAAGGCATTGTACTGAGGGTGCTGTCGGCATTTCCTCGTTGAATTGCAATGCTGATGCGTTGTGCGCGAAAGCCGCCAGCTCTTCGGTCACCAGTATCATATTTTAGCAATTAATTTTAACTAAATTGCATTTATTATATATTTTTATCCAAAAAGTCAAATACCTTGCAATTGTTAGACCTTATCTCATTAACATAGATTTCATTTTAGTACGTTCTCTACAATTTTGGTGACATTACGCAGTTTTGGTGTCCATCAAAAAGCCACCAAAATTGCAACACAGCAATTACATTTCGTGCCAAAAAAACACTACTGATCAACCCTTTTGCTTCACGATTACGTTAACTTTATATGACGAAAAAGAACCCAAAATCATAT
Source organism: Epinotia nisella (assembly GCA_932294315.1). Lineage (NCBI taxonomy): Eukaryota > Metazoa > Arthropoda > Insecta > Lepidoptera > Tortricidae > Epinotia > Epinotia nisella. Next base: position 16,174,610 of record OW028677.1, on the reverse strand, counting down.
CTATAATTTATATCTAATAAATTAATAAGCGTATCACCAAAATTAACTTAAACTGTATTATGAACCTCCATAATTGGGTACTTACATGCGTGACGGATAATTTCTACACAATATAACACGTCTATCATGGCCTATGGCTGAAACTGAAATGGTTCCAAATGAAAGCGCTTGCTGAGAACAACTCGAAAAATAAAGTGACGTCACTCTAAATCCAATATGGCGGACAATATACTAAGAAACCACTGTCCAGCGATGACTAAAAAGTAAAAAATAAATTTAAAGTAAAACAACTTTTTTAAAACAAGCTTTTATGTAAATGCTTTAAAAAGAATAAAATAAACTTTTCCTTTAAAACTTTTACTATCAACTTATTATAACGTCATACATAACACATTTTAGATGATAAATATAAAAGCTTGTCGCGAGATTTACCTGAGTATATACGAGTACCTAAATCTGGCGACAAGCTTCTATATCATCTAAAATGTGTTATGACGTTATAAGTTGATAGTAAAAGTTTATTTTATTCTTTTTATACCACCCTACTAATATGACCAAAATAAACCGGACACTTGCGAGTTCAACTCGCGTGGTGAGGTTTCCGTAAAATGTTGAGAATTTTCCCGTTACTTTGAATACTCAAACTTCTTATAGGTTTTCCTGTAACCTTTAGGCAAGGAACTATTTTCCATATTTTTTTCAGAATTTTAAGCCTAGTAGTTTCGGAGATTAGGGGGGGGAATGGTCAAAATTCGTCTTTTCTCCTAAATTACGTCAAATCTGTTTTTGCTAAAATTATAAAAAAAAAAAACTGAGATGGTTACAACAACCTCTTTCATTTGATAGTCACACAATACAGTTTGCGCAACTTTTTTTTTTAGTTTTTCCAGTTTACCCCCCAAAAGTGGCCCCTTGTTCAGAATTCATTAATTTACTTATCACCAATTTACATATGTGTACCAAATTTCAACTCAATCGGTCCAGTAGTTTCGGAGCAAATCGGCTGTGACAGACGGACAGACAGACGCACGAGTGATCCTATAAGAGTTCCGTTTTTTTCCTTTTGAGGTACGGAACCCTAAAAACGTAAGATACGTTGACTAATATACATATAACACGAATAAATGCTACTTTAATTAAGAGAATGGGTAGTTCTATGTATGTCGGCGTTTTAATACAAGAAACAGGACATATATGTCACCATAATTAGATTTTCGGCATTTAATATTTTAATAGTTAAGCCAATAGGTTTAAAGTAATTTCTATTATGGCGCAAGATGAAGAAATAGATTAAGTATCATATAAAAATGTAACATTCAAATATAAGCAGTCCTCAGTCCAATTATCACGTCCGCCGCGCAAAAATCGCATTGGGATTTTCACCCACATACGGGTAAAACACAGTGATTTCTTTTTGTTTACAGGAATTATACCCAGGAGATGGCCACAATTGGAAAAGCATCATATTTTCTTTGATGGTCATAGGTTGTGTAATAGCTGGCATCGTTACAGCGATTTATTTACTAGGGTGAGTACTTTAATTACTGTACTGTTTTGATTAGACTCTTAATAATTGCATTTGAAAATCTAATACTTTGACACACATACAACATTTTTACATTGTAGAAGTTTCAAAATAGTAAATAGAAGTGAAAACCTTTCTTTGTAAATAAGATAAAATAAATATATTCGTAATGTCCATTGTATAACGTGGTAAAAAGAAAAAAAATAACTAGAAAGACCATCCGCCAAAAATTACCTAGCTGCTTATTACATATACATTCATCTCCATAAATTAAAATAATTTATTGAATCAGGCGTTACTTTGCGGAAATTCATGATATATTACGAGAACAATATTCCTTAAATTTATAGATTTTGAATTTCCGCAAAGTAACGCCTGATTCAATAAATTATTTGATCTCCGCTGATCGACCTGCACGTTTTTTAGCGGAATAGCAAAGGAATATTGTTCTCGTAATATCCATAAATTAAAACAAGTTACTCTAACTGCATTTCATGTGACTTTTAAAAGTTGAACTATGTCTAAACTGCAGACGCAGTGGTGCTGTAGACAATGAAATATTCGATAGCTCATAATTACACCGTTCCAGGTATGTGGACGAGTTATTATACTGGTCGGGTCGTCGTATGCGGCTAGAGCAGTTCCTCCGGGGCGACCTGACCGGGGAGCGGCTGCCCACCACGTGGGTCAACTCGCAGCAGCTGGTGTACCAGTCCGACGACGGCGGGCTGCTCGCGCTGAACACCTTCAACAACACACTGACTGTGCTGGTCACCAATCACACGCTCGTGAGTTCAGTTTTAAGCAATTGTGTGACCATCATTGGGTTTGGCTCAGAGTGTACTCTATCCGAGCAAATTCTGTCAAACGAATGCAAGCAAAAAACTAATATTTGAGATCTGACCATGAGGTAGGCTTTTCACAGGATTTACAGTTTCAGTCAGTCTCTTACAGTTTCGGGCGTACGTACTTATGTTACCACATAAGCACATTTTTTACGTATCTGTATACCAGGAAATATTAACGCAGTTAGTTAACAGCAGTAGTGACACTTGAACAAATTGCTCAATATGATATTAATAGGTAAGTAGGTACCACTGAACTATGTATAGATAGAACGAAAGAGTGTACGAGTATGTAGGTACTTCGCGTGGAGAAAAGACGACTCGACGTCTTCTTTGCTCACCGCGAACTTCAGTCCGCTCCCGACCGCGGTCCACGTTCCACGTACGACGTCAGGTTTTAAAAACAAAATGACTCATTGGTCGTTAATTAACTGTCCAAACACCACCAATAAAGTTGAAGCTGTTAATCGAGGTATATCCTTTCATCGGTAAATACTATTTGTCCTAAAAAATCTGTTATTAATGTAAAAACAATTTATTTATTGCTCTGTATTATTTTCATCAGAACAGATTGTTTTCAACGCTAGTTTTCCATTGCGGCTTTAATTTGACGAGACAGACTTGGCGTGCGTTCAAAACCAGCGATGTAAAAATAAGCTATTCAAACTGTCGAGTCGCGTTCAACGTCAATTTCTCATTTTTTCTGTCAAAACTAAGAATAGCGCTGTACCACAGTGCTGTAACCCTGCGATTTTCTTACTCGATTAAAATCAATTTTGAAAGCAGAGGATGTTGACGAATCGATGTCGCGCGGCTTATGATTCCCGTCACTAAATAACGTTCGTGACGTCAAAGTACCTACGCAAAATGTTACACGCTCGGTTCTCATACTAATCGACGAGCTCTTTCCTTCTATCTTGATATAGTTCTGTGAAATAGTACCTACTATTTGAATGTCAAGGGAATGAGACGTGTCGTCATTTTGAATACCTATTTTATTCTCGTAGCTACTTTAACTGAATTCAATTGTGTAGACATAATATATTATTGTACTCGTCAACTTGTTCCAATTTAAAGTGACTTTATTACGTAAATATTAAACCGACGTATATTCGCTTAAGTGCTTTTAACTCGACAATACATTAGTGTTCTGAATACACATTAGGTACCTGTTACACAATCCCATTTGCGTGGCTCGGCGAGTGGTACCTAGCTGGACTCCAACCATATTGTTATTATGAACACAACCTGAAAGCCTCCGCTTAAGCTGCTCTACAGCCGGGTGACCGCAACTTGCCACTTTACCGACCGAAAATGCTTTGCGCTTCCCACACGAAAACTCTCTACGACGTAAATAAATAACCCAATGTTACGCTGCTATTCCCAAAAAGACCCAGATAACAGCGATACTCGATTTTTCATAACTAAAACCGTAACTTTGTACCTATAGTGAACTTGAAACGAGCATCGAGTTATCACCTCGATCGACGGTGACGGTCGAAAGACAGACTTTGCGACAAGTTTAATAAAAACTCCAAGTTTCCCGCACAATCTCTCTGAGGAATCTTTCACTGAAGTCTTTAATTTCACTACAGAGGCAGCTGAATGTGCGTGGGTACCAGTGCTCGCCGAACTTACGTTACGTGCTCTTCCAACACAATATCAAGGAGGTACGTACCCGCCCATCTCGGTCAAACTTTTAATTGGTTTTTTTATAATGTAAACAAAATGATCGTTACCGGTTCAGTACCACGAACGTATCAATGTCATTCAATCATTCAATTTTTACAGGTTTATCGGAGGACGTTTACTGCTCACTACACCATTTATGACGTCACAAATGAGTAAGTCGTATTATTTTACTATTCCCGATTCCTGCACATGTCACGTGTTACGGGCAGTCCCGTCTGGAGTTTACGGTTATATGTATTGCCACGCGGTACATTCAATTTGGCTTTCCCAAATTGATTTTCACTCACAGCTCCATTTGATACGTCTATCAAAAAGTTTCTTGCGTTTTCATACAATCCAATCGCTCAATGTATTTTTCGCTATTTTTATATTTGAGAATATCTGGTTATAAAATATCTATGCCAGCCCGGAAGGGGCACGATTCGGCTCCCCATGGAGGAATTTAAAATATCTGCACGATCTCAATTCGTTTCCTTTATAAATTTTTCTCTCAGGTACGTTTGGAATTTTAATAGCAGCTGCGGCATATCTTAACACGCGTGTGTTTTAATATTTAATTTGCCGCTTGAACACCAGGCTGGGTTATGGTGTTAAAAACCGGATGAATCGAGATTACCAGTTAAGTTACCATCAGTTTAGATTTTTGCGCTGCTGTTTCTTTTTGGATTTTGTGGAATTTGCAAAGAAGCCATTTAGCCCATTTAGGGTAATAAAATAATCTACCAAGTAGTTATATCTAGTCATTCTTGTGTCATCTATTCTTTATACGGGGTGTTTCCTGTAACAGGAGCAATAAATTAAACGGAGGCTTCCTTACTGCATTTGTAGTAACCCCTTTTGTCCATTTCTTTTCAAATGTTTTTAACTCGGAGAAAAATTGATCTGAAGTTATGACCTCCGAGTAATGTATCTTGGCACCACGAGATCATAGCACAGTAGTCAATGCAGATTTTGAGGTAGCATCATGTAGTGAGTCATAATAGTTTTTGCATTTTTGTTTTCAAAAGATATTTTTGTGATTTTTTCAATTTTTTTCAATTTTTTTTTGTGTTTTTAAAATAATAAAATACTTATATCACTCCAGAAGAGTAAAAAAGTACACCAAAACTTTAGTTAAAGAAAAAAAAATCCGAAAAAAATATATTTTTTTTTCAATTAAAACCACTTAGAAACAATTGATCACAAGCTTAATAATCTACCATTTAATTTATTGCTCCTGTTACAGGAAACACCCCGTATAATACTAATTGACCCCGCGAACTTCGTACTGCCATACAACATCTATGAAAATATGAAAAAAAAACATAAAAGTTTTCCATGTATTATTATATATTATTGGATGTATGTGTGCGGTGAATGTCCGAGCTTCTGTGAGGAGATGAATGACAGGCAATCAACTGTACCAATGTAATTTTTGTTCCATGACGCATTGGTTTTTACTGTAATGTCGTGTTAACATGTTTTTAATAAATAAAATAAAATTAGTTATTCTACTATTCGAAAGAGTGAAGACAATTCCAACAAATCAAACATCGTAAAATCGGTTAAGCCGTTCTTGAGTTACTTATATTAATATACATATTATATTCGTTGGTTCCTTTTTAGGGTTCCGTAGTCCACAAGGAACCCTTATAGTTTCGCCACGTCCGTCTGTCCGTCTGCGGCTTAACTCAGTGACCCTTACTACTAGAAAGCTGTAATTCGGCATGGGAATATAAATCAAATCACGCTGACAAAATGGTAGAATAAAATATTGTTTTTTTTTTAAGGTGCCTCCTATACTCCTAAAATGGGGATGTAGTTTTAAAGCTCTAATTTGTGTTGGAGTCAAGTGTCCCCGCCCTTCCGCTGGCTAAATGTAACTACTACGGGGTATGTGAAAAATTCATGGCAGTAGTACATATAATTAAAAAAGTAAAATTCGGATCATCATCATCATCAGCCTATATACGTCCCACTGTTGGGCACAGGCCTCCTCTCATGAATGAGAAGGAAAATTCAGATAAGTAGACTTAACTAGTTAATGAGTAATCAATCTCATTGAGATTGAGAATCAACAAAAATCGATCAACTTAAAACTGTACTTGGAAAATTGACTTTCGTACGAATTCGGGCGACGCAACCGCAACGTTTAGTTGGCGCGCGCGTGTCGATGTAACAAAGACAGACAGGCAACTACGGAACCCTACACTGCGCGTGGCCCGACACGCACTTGGCCGGTTTTCTTAAATATACGCACGTATTTGCCTTTGAACTAACTTTAGCGTGTGAACTTTATATAGAATCTTTTAACGAGAGTTCTAAAAGAGATTTGCAAGTTGACGTGTTATTTTCTCCCCGGCAAATCATATCTACTTTGTGAATTTCCTCTTTTAGTCCTCGGGTGAAGAAATCGATTTGACGATAGATACGTGAATACGATTCCCAATTTATTTGAAATTTTGCGAGCAGAATTTTAATGTGGTTCGAGTCGAGACGCCTGGAATCGGAATGAAGTTGTGCGGCAATACGTTGTTAGTGGCCAGCTGAAACTTACAGCGCTTCTGGGAATTTATAACCCGGTTCAACTTGCTCCTAGCTAACATAATAAGCTAACATGAATATTGCTACAAGCATATGCCCTGAGGTAAAGCTTGACCAGGATTATATTGGGTCAGTCATATGTACCGGAATTTCATTCTATCTGCAAATCATTTCCATTGCATTAACAATTGCCACCAGTCTCAAAGCAGGCTTTAATTTGTATTAAATCGACGCAGAAATAAAGTTGATCACGTGTAGGTAGATATTCGATACGTAGTTTTTTTTTACAAGCTTTATTATTTTGGAATATATTTTTAATCACACTTATATTGAAACGTAAAAGTTTGTGAGCGTTTGTATGTTTGCTACGTTTTACAAGTCTCGCAACACAGTTCTTCTACCTACTGCAAAAAGTTGTGAGATGTAGTAACAAAAAGTCAGTTAATCAGATTTATTCCGTGCACCTGTCTATAGAAGCATCTATCAAACAACTTTATCTTTAAATGTTACCTAATTAGTTAACTAAATTTGTACACTCGTTGAATTTAATGTGAATTTATTGTTTGAATGACTTCGTATACTAAACTATAATCACATACTTTTTTTTCTATGCAGCTCCCAACTCAACTGAAAAAAAAAATTCACAAATGTTTAGACTACTAAAATAAATTCGACCAATCACGTAGTGCCTTTACTGAACTATAATAAATTTGACCAATGGGACATCACTTTGGCTTCAGTACAAAAGACATCAACGACGTTGAGCCGGCACCTCACTTGCACTTCGTTTCAGCAGGAGCCGTAGCATGGTTGGCCTTGTCACGCGATAGGTGATAGAATAGAGCGTGCGTCACTGGCTGACACCGTTCGATAGAACGAGACGACGCTCTTATCTTGTCACTTGTCGCGTGATAAGGCCAACCATGCTACGGCTCCAGGGCTTAGATTTTCATTAGATACCAAATTTGTTTAATTTCTGTTGGTCGTATAAAAAATATTGTACAATAGTTACACAATTAGCTCTTAAATTCTCGTACCTTACTTAGGTCACTCGGCAAGCCTCGTGGCCTAAACCGGTACTCGACTTTAAGAGCCCTCATTGTGTAACGATTGTTTAAAATACTATTTATTTATAGCGACCGAATCAATATTTCACATCTTCATTTCTTCAATAAATATATTAACTTACTGCACACCAATATGGCTCGTAGGTCAGGCTTCTAGCTTTATGTACAACAAATTTACATAGGGGCGAAAATGCCCCGAATGGTTCGAGAAAAGGATAGTACGACCGTGCTCGACTTAGCGGGGGCACTACCATACCTTGATCCTGACGTAGCTTCAGTTTTCATTTATTTCTTCGTTCAATTTCTCTACAAACCCACCCACACATAAGAGCGCCCGTTACACACGGCGACTTTTTGCAGCCCTACAAACGCGATATACCTATTTAGTATTTAACTACTATTTATCCATAAGGGTGATATTGACAGATGATCTTTGGAGCTGTGATATATTTGTGAAACGCGCGTTTGCTGTGTAACCGCTCTAAAACAATAGATAACTACCAGTAAGATCAACATGTCTAATCTACCAGCCACCACATGCCACTGTTTGGCGACGGCCAACGCAGCTGGGACTGGCAGCACGCCGCGTGGCTGGGAACCGAGGGTGCCTTACTGCTGGCCGCCGACAACGAGGTGCTGGCGCGCCCCGGCCCGCCCGCCAAGATCGCGCCGCTGCTCCGCCTCACAGACGACGCCAGTCCCGGCAGGGTCTACAACGGAGTCTCCGACTGGTTGTATCAAGGTTTGTTTTCCAACGTACCGCCGATTAGTAACTAACTCATGACATTGTACTTAGTTTGAATCAAATGTTAATAGTGTTAGTAGCAAACCCCAATTCATTATAAAGACTGCTGAAGTCAATAGTTTCATTATTTCATTAACCACACACAAAACATATGAATATGGATATGCCAAATTAATGCTTAACATTTGAAACCCTTTTTGGGGCAAGGAAAACTCGCGACCCGCGAGGCAGTCAATAGTAAAGTTGACATTAAATGTCAAGTCATTGTCATTAACCTGTTCAACGCTCTGTCAAAGGTAAAAGAGGTCAACCACAGTCTACGTCAACAAGACATTTCGTGTGGAGTTTAACCTTATGTCAGTGCATGAAGATTGCTATCGCACTGACGTTAAACCAGTGGTGAGGATATATCCGTCCTTGTTGTTGATTAGGTTAACAACCGTGAAAGATCATACAACAAATACTTACAGTGTGAAAGCGAATAGTGATAGGGGGAGTTGTCATAGCCCAAGCCCAGCTCATGTAGAACTGAAAGTGGAATACTCGTTTGTCACACTGTTTCAATGTGCACATTTTGAATGTACAGAGGAGCTGACGAAAGCCCCCTCCGCATCATGGGGCTCCGCAGACGGCTCGCTAGTCCTGTACGTCCAGTACGACGACAGCGCGGTCTCCGAGCTGCGGTTCCCGCGCATTGCGCAGGGCATTGGAGGCGCCGGCGCCGCCCGCTCCGGCTTCCTGCTGCCGGCGTACAACAGCTCCATGTCTACGCTCTTCCCGGATCACGTTACTATCCGATATCCTACGGTAAGTTTTATAATTGAGGTAACATCACTCGACGCTCCCTTAGCTATAGCATCATTAACATCTGCCCAAAGTTCTTTTTTTATGGGCTGTGCCTTTTGTATGGGTTGTTTTAGATTCCCCACTGCTGGGCAAAGGACTCTCCCCTTTTCTTCCTCACGGCCCTATTGCTGGCATACTCCCGTCAACCCAAGCAGAACGCGTTCTAATCGCCCCTCCATCTACTTTTTGGTCTGCAACTGCTCCGGTGACCGTCTTGTCCAAAGTTCTAAGACAAAAAAACTCATCTCCTCCTTTCATCTTCTTTTTTTATTAACAAACGGCAATTATGAAGATAATTATGGGCAAACTCCGAAGATGAAAAAACCAGCTATAGTAGTAAAAATACAAAATTCAGAAATTGAAATAGGTAAGTAGGTACTTAGTCAGCCCCACGGCATTTACATATCCGCATTCGTCTCTTCAAAGAGCAGCATGCGGATCGCGAGCCATGGTTTACTGACCCTTATCGACAATTACTTATTACGATATTACCAGGGACTACTGGTACCTGGTACTGTTATAAATTTTGTTTTTTTTTCAGCCCGGAAGTTCCATTCCGAAAGTATCGTTATGGATAGTAGCAGTTCAAAATTCAACGTCACCACCGAGATGGGAGATCAAGCCGCCAAACACGTTAGACGGAATGTGAGTAATGTTATAAAACTTTCTTAGATACATAAATAATGTTGATTTGGTCAGCGGCACTCGCCGCAACAATCGTATTGAAAATAACTTGCAAATGAATATTTTGCTTCACGACTGCTGTACGAGAAGTTTTTCAAAGTCGTTGAAAAGTCTAGCAGTAAATATAACAAGTGCAATAAGAGGCGCGTAGCGGCCCCAACCACGGAAACTTATTTAAGTAGTATGTTATCTTATATCAACTACTATTTTATTTTTTCAGGGAATATTATCTCATATCAGCCCAATGGGTGGGCAAAGACAACTCTCACGTGGGCGTTGTCTGGATAAACCGAGCGCAAAATTTAACCGTTTATAGCAGCTGCTATGCACCCAACTGGACCTGTATGGAGGTGATTATATTCATGTTTATGAACCGAATTTACTTTGGTGTGAACGATCGTGGTAAAAAAAACGAGCCACTGCCGCTGCCTCCGCCATCACCAAGCGGCCAAGCGGACAGGGCATTATCGCTATACCACCACTGCAAAAACTGATTACGAATAGCGAATCGATTCAAAATATATCCAGCCATATTCGACCTTATTAAAGTGAATGAACCGTTCCAATATACTTACCTACTCGTATTCTAGTAAGTTTCCAACTATTTTCATTTAACATAGTAGTGTTCTTCAAAGGAACTACTTACAAATCCATTTCGCAAATCATACTTACAGGCTAGCTCTCAATACGTTTCAAAGTTACGGTTATAGTCGCGGTGTGGAACTGCATCTTGAAGTGGAATTTTCCGAGCAACTTATGGAGTCGCGGAAATGCGGCCTTCCGGAAAATCGTTTATAATCGAATCCGTCAAATTAGAAAAAAGGCTGTGTTTAAAACAATTATTTTTACACCAGACACGTAGAGCATGTTTATTTAAAGTCAAGAAAATTTAAACACGTACCTAGTACCTACTTTATTTGCTCTTGACACCGTCAAAATAAGGGATAAAAAGGTACGGTACCTATTTCAATTATTTATTCTTTACATGCTCTGTTATGAAAAAGATTCACTCAGCAACAACAAAATATTTATGAAATAAGTACATAAAGGCTGGTTGCTCGGAGAAGAAAATTATTTCAATTTTCTAAGAGTGTTTACTGAAAGAGTCACAATCGATTTCTGCAGTCTTCTTCGAAGGTTGGGACTTATTAGCTGTTAAAAATCTTAATACAATTTCCGTACACCTAAAAGTTATAATTAATAAGATGACAGACGAACCAAGCATTGAGAGATGCATATTCCAACGTCTCAGTATTTGAAGAAGAAGAAGTTATTTATTCACTTTAAAACGAACACATACAAACAGAGAAACTTTGTATACGGATTACCTGCTAAGTATGACACTCATTCAGCATGTTGTCACGGAAGCCGTGACGCTGATTTTCAGCCCAAACTTAATAACTAGAACAAAGTTGAACGGATGAAAATTAAATTAGTTTAGCGTTTAATTTGACCGAATAGTGCATGTCTTTTGGTCTTATTTCAGACCCATTCAGAAAAGGCGACGGACGAGCCGTGGCTCGAGGTGCACCAGCCGCCCGTGTACTCCGCGGACGGCAGCGCCTTCCTGCTGCTGGCGGGCGTGCAGGAGGGCGGCGGCCAGTACTACACCCACATCAAGCACGTCGACGTGCTGCGGCAGCGCCTCGCCGTGCTCAGCCACGGCCGCGTCGAGGTCGCCGAGGTACTCGCGTGGGACGAGATCAACCATTTAGTCTATTATTTAGGTAAGTACCTGAGTGCCGCGACTCCGTTATCGTAATGCTGAGACAGCGACCGTTTCACTGCCGCGAAGACACACAATATGTGTCAATTGTCATGTATGTCTACTCCTTTGTCTCTGTGTGTCTTTTGTGTAGTGAATAAATGTCTTCTTTTCTTTTTTTTCTTTTCTTAATAACAGAGTGATGTCCCTAGGTTCTAAGGCCTAGGATAAAGCTATTATTTCATGTCTTTGAATTTGAAATACAGAGACATTGAAGAAGGAATAGCCCTAACACCATGCCGGAGTGCACTATTAGATTATATAGTAGGTATATGGTAGGTCGAGTTGAGGAAACCCAGCCCGCGCGTATACCTATAACGTGTACACATTAAGAAATAAAATTACTTCATTTTAACTGATTTGTCCAATCTCACACAAAACATTCAAACGCATGCACTGATTCGTTCAATTCAAAACAACGCATAATCAGACGCACGATTACACTCATCCACGAACACCAAGTCATCACCAAGCTCTTTCTCGGAACGCCTATATACCTAGCTGTTACATGCCACCCTACACATTTAAGCTAAAAAACCGGCCAAGTGCGAGTCGGACTCGCGCACGAAGGGTTCCGTACCATTATCTATAAAAACGGCAAAAAAATCATGTATGTTGTATGGAAGCCCCAGTCCGACTCGCACTTGGCCGGTTTTTTAGTATTTGTTGTTATGGCGGCAACAGAAATAGGTACATAATCTGTGAAAATTTCAACTCTCTAGCTATCACGGTTCTTGAGATACAGCCTGGTGACAGACAGACGGACGGACAGTGAAGTCTTAGTAATAGGGTCCCGTTTTTACCCGTTGGGTACGGAACGGTTTTCTAGTATTTGTTGTTATAGCGGCAACAGAAATATATAATCTGTGAAAATTTCAACTCTCTAGCTATGTGGTTCTTGAGATACAGCCTGGTGACAGACAGACGGACGCACGGACGGACAGCGAAGTCTTAGTAATAGGGTCCCGTTTTTACCCGTTGGGTACGGAACCCTAAAATTATAGAAGGTTCAATTTAAGAACATGCGCTCACTTCAACCTACGCTACGGACAGTTCACCTACAGTGCTCTTCTTCGTGAAATTAACGATCATTACAGATTAATATTAAATGTTATGAGTATAAGAATTAATAAATTAAAATGGATATCATTGACACCTTCTTCCTTAAAGGAACTGGTTACTACGCTCTTGTATATGCGGTTAAAGATTTATTATTCTCAAAGAAATATACATTTCACTTATTGAGAATACAGTTAATTATCATGCCTTAATTAAGTGTTACGCCCGTAAGCGCTTACATGTGTAACAAACAATAAAAAAGTAAACTTGTATAAATAAATTATACACAAATACAAAAGTGGGTAATTATTGCACTAATAACAAATAGCATAACGAGTAGAATGTCATCAAGCATAGAATTACACGCATGCGTCGCTCGCACACTGCATCTAACGATAACAAGTCAGGGTCGGATTCTGTTACAAATTAAATGACGGGAATATTATTGATGACATGCGTCTTAAGCTGGCTTTTAATTTTTTTGTATGAGTTCGTATATAGTGGCTACTAGCTATGATAATGTAATATTTATTAATTATCCTAATGATTTAACGCATATTTTATGTCAGGTACAGAAAAAGAACAGTCTAACATACCTAAGCTACAACCTGACATGCTGAAGGAAGCAAATCAAATTAAGTATTTGGAGTGCATTGTGTGATCCCATCGTGAAAATAATTATCCTAAAATCATTAACACTATCTAGAAATATACTAATAAGACTGCTCCTTTTATTAGCTTTATGATAGAACATACGCATGTTAAGTACCTAGTCCTAGTTGAGTCGCGTTTGTCTCTCAAGGGGTATATTGGAAAAAGTGTGTAGAGTCATAAACTGTTAGAGGAAAAGGGATCGATCACTCCAGAGAAAAAAAAGGTCTAAGGAAGTATGTAAACACTTCCTATTTGTCCCAATGTGGTTGTTCCTAGATAGTCATTGTAAGTTGCGCTTGAGAAATATTACCTCTGAGTGTGCCCGTTTCCGCATTTTCCCTTATATACCTAATCAAGAGTTTTCTAAAAAATAAACTACAGGAATTGAACGTCAATTAATTATATTCAATGTAACGTATAGGTAGCGGAGAGAGACCCGGCCAGAGGCACGTTTACGTAGTCCAAGACCCGGGCTATGGCGGGGGCAGCAACTCGGTGCGGGCACGAGCCGAACGCGAGGAGCCTCGTTGCCTGACGTGCGAGATGGCAGTGTGGCCAGTCCGGCTTCACTACGCAAACTGCTCGTACTGGTCGGCGGCCTTCGCCCCGCCCAAGCCGAGCGTCGGGATCACGCACTATGTGCTCGAGTGCGGCGGCCCGGGACCGCCTTTGGCTGGTCTTCATGATGCGCAGACGCATAAGCTAGAGAGAATATTATATGACACGAGGCCTTATAAGTAAGTATTTTTTTCGTTTTGCATTTCCTTTTTTATGACAGTCTGACGAATTTTAAAGATAAGTACCTACGTTCAAACCTTATGATATTAGTTTTCTCAAGACAACTTGCCTAGAAGATGTTTTATCCACAGCGATATGTTAGAGAGAAAACCGAGGTCATCATATTAGCGTACCCACCAATTAGGTGCTCCGTAGTTCATAATCAGCGTGGCTAATGGTCACTATTATATACTAAGTAATTTGGTCTGCTATCATTTCGTACCCCTTGCGTTTGCGACTACTGGGTGCTGGGGATCGAAGGCGTTGCGTTCATTAGGGAAGTGGGGCGTCGAATTAGGGAGAGGGGATCTGACGCCCGCGCGACGTCGTATCTGGTGCAAAGGTTGTCCGTCACCGTTCAACGTGGCAACGCAGCTAGTGTGATGGGCACCTTTGCGCCAGGGACAACTCGAGGGGTATTTTTGACTAGGCTTAATTTAGTGTTAAGTTTATTGTTATTATATTATTTTTAATCCGGTCAATTTGGCACTCTTTTGGGGAAGCCTATGTCCAGCAATGGACGTCTTTTGGCTGATATGATGATGATATTATTTTATTGTGGTTTATTGACATGAATAAAATATGCTTCATAGTAATTTGTGTTAATAATAAAAAGCTATGTGGCTGCTGCTGTTAGTAAAATCTTATTTAACAAATGTAATACACGTTCCAGATCAGTACGGTTACGCGAGTTGGCGTTGCCGACGCGGCGATCGTTCGACGTGCAGCTCGGCAGCGGCTCCAAGGCGCGCGTGCAGCTGCTGCTGCCGCCATCCTGGCGCGAGGAGCTGCGCGACGCTGCCTTCCCGGTGCTTGTGCAGGTGTAAGTATTCTCATTGTTCGCCAAACGTAACGTTAATGTAACTAGAATAGATAAGTTCAGTATAGTATAAGCAATTGACATGTAAAATTCTATATTTTATTAATAAATTATTGAATTGAATTGAAGTGACTTCTGGGCGCATCCTTTCAAATACAACCAATAGGCGAGTCCCTACTGAAGTTTTTGCTGAATGGAGGCAAGCTAAGGGATGCCCTGCCCTAGATTGGTGGCCCCAGTTGGGTTAATAGGTTGTTGTGTTCCAGGAACGGCAGGCCGGGCAGCCAGCAGGTGTCGGAGCGGTTCGTGGTGGACTGGGGCACGTACATGTCGTCGCGCAACGACGTGGTGTACGTGAAGCTGGACGTGGCGGGCGCGCGCGGGCTGCCGCGCGCGCTGCTGCGCGGACGCATCGGCGGCGTCGAGGTGGCTGATCAGTTGGCTGTTATTAGGTAAGCTTGCATGTAACGTGTTCTTATTCAACCTACCTACCTCCGGAGGAGGTCGTGTATGGTAGGTAAACAGATGATCTGCTGAAGGTGAACTGTTTTGTACATATCGTCGCGCAACGACGTGATGTAGGTAAAGCTGGACTCAGCTAGATGACGGTCTACAATATTTAGACCAACCTACTAAAGACATTTTGGTGTCTCTTTTCTCTAGAACTACTTACTTTACCGACATCCAAACAGCCACGTTCAGTCTTACAAGAGAGCACAACTGAGTGTGACATGTACGTGTAACTTATTGTTAAAGTGTATATCTAGAGAGCTTGGTCGTGGAGTTGTAAGGCCGGTAAACCGACAATCTCGTACATCATTATCACCATTATTACGACCGAATAGCCTAGTGGTTAGAGAACCTGACTATGAAGCTTGAGGTCCCGGGTTCGATATTTTCAGATATTTGTATGATGAATACGAATGTTTGTTCTCGAGTCTTGGATGTTTAATATCCATTTAAGTATGTATATATCTATATATATAAGTATGTTTATCCGTTGTCTAGTACCCATAGTAAAGGCTTTGCCTAGTTTGGGACTGGTTCAATTGGTGTGAATTGTCCCACTATTTATTTATTTATTTTATTATCATCTCATCAGCCGAAAGACGTCCACCGCTGGACATAGGTCCCCCAAAGAGTGCCACAATGGCCGGTTCTGCGTCACCCACAGCTAGTGGACTCCCGCGACCTTTACCAGGTCATCAGTCCACTCAGGTTCTACCCACGCTCTCGATCTCGTACAATACGAGTAAATAGCTAATAAACTCCCAAAAGTCAAGTAAACAAATTATTGTCTATTACATTGTACTATAAAGCATGTATCTTGCTTGCAGATATTTATTAGAGACATTCAAGTTCCTGGACGTGACGCGCGTGGCGGTGTGGGGCTGGGGCTACGGCGGCTACGTCACGTCCATGCTGCTGGGCTCGCAGCAGGCCACGCTCAAGTGCGGGATCGCCGTGTCGCCCATCACCGATTGGCTGTACTACAGTAAGTTAACAATATTAGAGACGTTCAAGTTCCTGGACGTGACGCGCGTGGCGGTGTGGGGCTGGGGCTACGGCGGCTACGTCACGTCCATGCTGCTGGGCTCGCAGCAGGCCACGCTCAAGTGCGGGATCGCCGTGTCGCCCATCACCGATTGGCTGTACTACAGTAAGTTAACAATATTAGAGACGTTCAAGTTCCTGGACGTGACGCGCGTGGCGGTGTGGGGCTGGGGCTACGGCGGCTACGTCACGTCCATACTGCTGGGCTCGCAGCAGGCCACGCTCAAGTGCGGGATCGCCGTGTCGCCCATCACCGATTGGCTGTACTACAGTAAGTTAACAATATTAGAGACGTTCAAGTTCCTGGACGTGACGCGCGTGGCGGTGTGGGGCTGGGGCTACGGCGGCTACGTCACGTCCATGCTGCTGGGCTCGCAGCAGGCCACGCTCAAGTGCGGGATCGCCGTGTCGCCCATCACCGATTGGCTGTACTACAGTAAGTTAACAATATTAGAGACGTTCAAGTTCCTGGACGTGACGCGCGTGGCGGTGTGGGGCTGGGGCTACGGCGGCTACGTCACGTCCATGCTGCTGGGCTCGCAGCAGGCCACGCTCAAGTGCGGGATCGCCGTGTCGCCCATCACCGATTGGCTGTACTACAGTAAGTTAAGAATATTAGAGACGTTCAAGTTCCTGGACGTGACGCGCGTGGCGGTGTGGGGCTGGGGCTACGGCGGCTACGTCACGTCCATGCTGCTGGGCTCGCAGCAGGCCACGCTCAAGTGCGGGATCGCCGTGTCGCCCATCACCGATTGGCTGTACTACAGTAAGTTAACAATATTAGAGACGTTCAAGTTCCTGGACGTGACGCGCGTGGCGGTGTGGGGCTGGGGCTACGGCGGCTACGTCACGTCCATGCTGCTGGGCTCGCAGCAGGCCACGCTCAAGTGCGGGATCGCCGTGTCGCCCATCACCGATTGGCTGTACTACAGTAAGTTAACAATATTAGAGACGTTCAAGTTCCTGGACGTGACGCGCGTGGCGGTGTGGGGCTGGGGCTACGGCGGCTACGTCACGTCCATGCTGCTGGGCTCGCAGCAGGCCACGCTCAAGTGCGGGATCGCCGTGTCGCCCATCACCGATTGGCTGTACTACAGTAAGTTAACAATATTAGAGACGTTCAAGTTCCTGGACGTGACGCGCGTGGCGGTGTGGGGCTGGGGCTACGGCGGCTACGTCACGTCCATGCTGCTGGGCTCGCAGCAGGCCACGCTCAAGTGCGGGATCGCCGTGTCGCCCATCACCGATTGGCTGTACTACAGTAAGTTAAGAATATTAGAGACGTTCAAGTTCCTGGACGTGACGCGCGTGGCGGTGTGGGGCTGGGGCTACGGCGGCTACGTCACGTCCATGCTGCTGGGCTCGCAGCAGGCCACGCTCAGGTGCGGGATCGCCGTGTCGCCCATCACCGATTGGCTGTACTACAGTAAGTTAACAATATTAGAGACGTTCAAGTTCCTGGACGTGACACGCGTGGCGGTGTGGGGCTGGGGCTACAGCGGCTACATCACATCCATTCTGCTGGGCCGATCCATCACCGACTGTAAATTTACAGTTTTAGAGACGTATACGTTAAGGCCTGCAACACACTGGCGCGGCTTGCAGTGGCGGTCAATAGAAAATTTGACAGCTAAAGACAAGTTTACCATTGACCGACGCGACCTGAGGGCCTACCGCGAAACGAAATTCGTTTTCGTTCGTGTATCTCCGTCTCTGTCGCACTTGCTAGTTCGAGCGACAGAGACGGAGATACAATGAAAACGAGTTTCGTTTCGCGGTAGGCCCCCAGCCCGCGCTAGTCTGTGAGAGGCCTAATTTGGGCGGGAACTTGATAATATATTTTTGACATACTTACTCGCAGTTTTTAGATTGTGCCTAGATATTTTTGAAAATATTATTTGATTTCCTCGCATTTTTGGAGAAAAGCACTATATCTGCTTCGGCAATTCTTATCTATCATCGACTCATCCATGAATTGCTAATTTCCCGGCCTCTACACTAATCTAGTATCTACTATTACTAGGTACAGTCGACGCCAAAAATACGTTTACACTTTTGCACCTTATTCGATTGCAATAAGGCGAATAGTGTAAATGTATTTTTGGCGTCGACCGTACGATATCGGTAAAAGCTAAAGTAAGTAGGTATCTCAACAAATCAGGCGGTTCTTTTTATTCCACTATTACACAACATACCACTCATTATTGCCCGAGCTATATGTTTTTAGGGTTCCGTAGCCAAAATGGCAAAAACGGAACCCTTATAGTTTCGTCATGTCCGTCTGTCCGTATGTCACAGGCATTTTACTCGAAAACTATAAGGTGTGTTCAAATGAATAAAATTTTGAGAATAGGTGTATTTTGTTAGCCGCTGCATAGTTTTGTAATTAAACTGACTAAAAAATTTTTTTTAGGGGTGCACTCCATACATAAAAGTCAAAAAAAAAAAACATTGTAAGCCCACGTGTGGCACATCAATTCGATAGACCTTTTAAAATAAATATAAGGTTTCTCAGCAATTTTTTTGATTAAGTGAATTGAGTCGGAGATAATCGCCCCGAAAGTCACTAAAATTCTGTGCCCCCCGCCCCCCACCCCTCTAATTTTTGAACGGTGTATTATAAAAATATGAAAAAAATAATGGACATATAGGGCTTATTAAATTCGTTCACCGAAAATTGTTTTGAACAAGATCGGTTCGAAGGTTTTCGAGATATTGCTGAAAAACTCCCTTCCTTAAAGAAAAGGACGTAAGTGCCGTAAGATTTCTGTGATGATACGACCTATTTAATAGGCACGGAACCCTTCGTTTTGCGTGGTCCGACACGCACTTGGCCGGTTTTTTTTGTATCTGTTTACCTCATACATTGTACCGTTCGTTGAGCAGACAGCGTATTCACGGAGCGCATCCTCGGCTCGCCGTCCGTGAACTACAAGGGCTACGTGGAGGCGGACGCGTCGCAGCGCGCGCACCACGTGCCGCCGCACGCGCTGTACCTGCTGCACGGCATGGCCGACATGAGCGCGCCCTACCCGCACGCGCTGCAGCTCGCGCGCGCGCTCACCGACGCGGGCGTGCTGTTCCGGTACCAGGTACCTACCTACTGCCTTCCTAACCCACTTATCACTAGGTACTTGCACGATATCCAGGAAACATGTTTCTTCAGCTCAATCGGCTATCGTCAAGTGAAAATGGTTTGCAAATTTTGAAAGATGAAATTATGTATAGGTACATTACATACTTATATAAGAACAGTGCAATTCACTCAGTGGTCACCCCCAGGGCTGCCTGCGCTCTTTTATTTTTCCAACTACATTTTCCGAATAAATTCCCAATTTCCGATTAAAGGAAGGGACATTATTTTAGCAGTCTATGTTTGTAGTTGCGTGTGTTTCACCGTAGCGTTTAAGATTTGAACGGATTTTGATGAATCAGGTATCAATCTATTTGAAATTATACTCCGGCTCCGGGTTACACAGGCTACCTTTTGCATGAAGAGAAAACGGTTTATTTTTCAGTTAATTTACCGTAGTCGGGATAGGTATAGTTTTTTGAACTTTTTATGCTTGTTGTTTTATAGGCGTATGCCGACGAAGGGCACGAGCTGACAGGCGTGATCGAGCACGTGTACCGTTCCATGGAGGACTACCTCCGCGAGTGCCTCTCCCTCGACCCCGAGGACACCAAGCTGCCGCCGCCCGACAGATAAGGGCGCCTCCTGCCCCTCAGCAATAACTGCTCCAGCTTACCTCCGGGGTTATTGTTATCGTATTACTCCTTGTAAATATGTACTTACATGAGATAGTGCTTTAATAAAATGTGTTCCCCCATTTGGTTAAGTAACGCCTTTTGTTGGGTACTTTGACGATGTCATGACGCGACGAAGTGAAGCTGCTTGTGATTAGACTTAGGTACGGCTGCGACGCTCGGCCATCTCCCGAGAGTTGCATTCTCGTTAATATAACTAACAAAACTAATTAGCAATAGTAAAATAATTAGAAAGATACGTAATTTATAGAAGCATACAACGGGCTAAACGGTTAGAATTAACTTTCTTCAATAAAATTTAAATCAGTAAGACCATAAAATAAAACTCCGCTTCAGCACACTTCGGCTAAACTAACATATTGTGTCTTTGCTAAATGTAACGTAAAGCCTAGATAGAGAATAAATTATAGACATGTTAACCTATTCTACCTTTTACAACTTGCACGGTGCCGGCGAGACGGGCGGTGGACGCTGTCCGTATGTATTGTGATCATACTCGTACTTATTCAACAATTTCGAGCTTGTCCCATTAGGCTTTTACTATCTACTATTTTCTACGGCCACCTTTACTATACCAAAGCTTTTTCTACATTATCTATTGACTTCTTTGGACAGTTTTTAAATGACTCGACTTATAAGGGATTCACGGATAGGTACCCAATTATTGTATTACCTTTACCCAGGAAAAATAAAAACATTGTTATTTTATATTGCTCTTACCTTGGACTTCGCTCTCATAATCATACAAGTTTGAGTCAAGAAGCCTGGTTAATTCCAATTGTTATCGTTACACTAACTGCATACCTAACAAGGAGCTTATCATTACTAAAATAAGCATTAATATAACATTTGGTTGAATATGAAAGACAGAATACTGAGAAGTTAAGAGTTGTAATGTTATACATACATATAGCGCTGTTGAAAATACCTCATGAACATGTTAAAATAGATAGAAAATCTAATCATTACGTAAATTTAAATTCGGTCGAAAGAAACGCATTTTATAGTAACCCATAATAATTAGAAATGAAGTGACCTTGATTATCCCCTAACCCCTAGCTGCTTTTGCTCCAACACATAGGTACCAGTTACTACCCTTCCTAGACTAAGACAATTAATGTAATTATTCATATTTCACCTCTTATCACCCTAGCTAGTACAAAACTTCATACTTAGTCATATTTAGCCTACACCTTTCTTATTAAATATTTACCGTGAGGAGATACCAAATGAGTAGTAAAGAATTAACTTCCGAAATCGTAGTGCAGGCCAATGCGGGAAATAGTTATAAATAAAATAGTTTCCAAAATAAAAACAAATAATATGTAACGTAAATTTTAATATTTTGTAGTCTATTCACTGTTAGAACTCGAAACGGAGAAATTTGGTTAGCTAGACATTGACTTCCGCAAGCCAGTCGCAGCCGCCACGCAAGGCGCCGCCGAGTTGGGCAGTACCTACCTACAGCTAATATATTTATTTAGTCATGTTGTTATTTTGTTTGATCGCAACTAAAGCACGACTTACTACTAGTTACTTCATCGTTGTTATAGAGATAACGTTCGCCGACGGTTAGTGTTGTCGGGAACCTACATATATAGACGCATATCGTACATTCCATGTTTGTAAAGACTGCCAATTTGGTCTAAATTTTAAAATCATTGTATTAATTAAAATATGGTACGTCGAAGAGATTCATTTCAATTGCAATTATGGTCTTAAGAATGCTGTGATTCTTCTATTGCGTAATTTTAAAGATATTGAATGAGAATAGATATATTAAATAATTATAATGTCTCCATCTGATATTGTGTAGGCCTAGTGAAATCAATTTCGTTGTAATTAATAATTATATGATTATTAGTTAATGATAAGATTAATATTAATTTAAGATATTTTGAAATACTTCCATTATATTATTACTAATGATATTGCTTTGTTCTCCAGACTTGATTAAAAAAGAGACAATATAATACGGGCTACGTATACATCACACAACATTCGAGGTTTTATAGTTAGAATAAATACGAGAGAGTTCGGAAACCGGGTGCTTTAAATTTTACATCTGTTGTAATATTGGTTTCATTAGCGAATCTGTTCTCTAGTAGTACGGTAATCGGTAGGAGGCGCCGCGCCGCCCGCCCGAGCGCGAGCGCAGCCAACGCTAGCAAACTACTCGTAAGTTATGAATTCTTATATAAATTATGTGGGTCTACTTAGTTGATACGGAATTTTGAAAAAATAACACCAAATGAATTAATCGTGTGTTGTATTCTGTAAAGCAAGCAAATAAAATAAAACGGGTTGTTACTAAATTTTAGCACGATCTTAAAATTGCACGCTGCT
Organism: Epinotia nisella; assembly: GCA_932294315.1. Lineage (NCBI taxonomy): Eukaryota > Metazoa > Arthropoda > Insecta > Lepidoptera > Tortricidae > Epinotia > Epinotia nisella. The sequence continues at coordinate 16,151,940 of OW028677.1, read as the reverse complement.
TCTCTCGTGTGTAACTTTACTTTAATTATGAATTTATAGTCCCTTAGTCTTCCATTGTGTCCAAGCTTCCGTACCTTGACGATTTATCCTTGGAGGAACCAACCGTTTTACCTAAAATGTTGCTATGCAATTACTCAATGTTGCAATCATCGTAAAAGTTTATTCAATAACGAATTAAACTATGATGACAACAACGCTTCTGGAGTTGTATACATGATTAAATATTTTTATAGGTAAGGCAGTTATGTGATGACTATGTCAATTATTTCCTTATTCCAATCGACTTAGCTACATATGGGCGTAGCGGTTTAGTTTTGTCGTCATCCTATGTCCTAAGATAAATCCTGAGAGATTCGATCTGTTTAGTTGAGGCAGGTTCAATAATGGATGTGGTATAAATGTAAATCAGTAAATCTGTGTTCTTAGGATCCCTTCGCAGATTGATCTTGAATGTCCTCCACGAAAATGATTCACCATATTTCAATGTCGTAAATGTCAGTGACTAGGAGAAGAACTGGGATTTTAGTTAAGAGAATAGTGTAATTAGAGGCTAGTTAATTATGAAGACTGCCTATATCCAGGGCTGGCCCGAGGCTAGAGCGGAGAGAGCGGCCGCTCTAGGCGCCAGATGTCAAGGGGCGTCAAAATGATAAAAAGGCGAAAAAAATCAAGCGAAAAAAAACATGTACCTAGTGGAACCGTCAGAGGACGACCAAAGACCATCTCGCTCCACCCTGATTGAGAGCTTTGGGCCAGTGCTGCCTGTCTATACAATGTCACGTTCCTTTAAAAGAACGAGCGTGCTATAGCTAGTTTCACCACGGAGAGAGCCCATTCATTTCTGACGATAATTGTTAGAGCACTGCTCCGAAGCTATGAATTCAATGAAAAAGCTAATAGGGGGCGACAAGTGTTAAGTAGGGGCCTATGTGCCATGCAAAATGAATGGTATAAAGATCTCTCTATTGTGAAACTTGCTACAGCACACTCATTAAAGGAACATTGTATAGACATTGGCAGTCTTTATAATTCACTAGCCCTTGATGTACTTAAGTAATACAAAATTCACAGAGAATTGGTACCTAACCAGGGCCACGATAATGTATATATCCTCGGTCTGTGTCAGTAGGTACCTACTTATATTTACGAATGTTTAAGTGGAGTGCAATCAAGATGCAGTGTAGTGTCCGCCTTCGAAACTTTAGAGTGACGCGGGTATCTTTCTTAGTGGTTAGATTGATGATGCGCGTGATGTTGAATACTAAAATTACGCGTTAAAAAGGGTCAGTGAAACAACTGAGCGAAAACGTTTTGCAATGCTCTGGAATATTATGCTGTGTCTTCATTAGAAAAACCAATAATTAACCATATTGAAAAGTCAGAGTTCTTGTCGCCCTATAGGCTTCGAACAATTATTAATATTCATGTGAATTAAAACTAGGCTAGACAAAAGAAGCAATACTAAAATACGTTGTACTCTGGAATAATTATTGTATTTAACATCGCGCCTCTGATGGTGTAAACCCTAGGTAAAGCATCTAAAATCTACGTTGTTGTTAATCAGTGTTATAAATCTTATCGTCTCGTTTAAGAGTTACAGTGTTGTATAGATCGGTACGTTTTATTTGTAAATTCTGAGATTATTCTGTTATTATTGTAAAGTTTCTTTAATTAAATACAATTTTGAAATTTACATAATCGTTCATTGGGAAGTTTTATTTAAGTAAACGCTGCTGTTCCTCATGAGGATAATTATTTTTCTGGTATCTCAAAGTGTATGCTGCTGGATTCGTTATTGCCGCCGCGGGCGCGGCTCCACATTTCGGCACTACGAAAGTATCGCTCCAAGTGTTCGCGCTTCATTTTCAGGTCCATGGGACTAACCAACTTGTTAGTGGTATCGCTGAATGCTCCTTCGGAATTGTTGGAGCGTGACAGATTGCGCATTAGTTCGTAGTGAGAGAAGTTCAAAGACATGAGCGAAGTGTTATCCATTCCCGGAGTGCTACACGGAAAGTCTGCCGTGTCCATGTCTATTACGCCCACGGCGCGCCTGAGAGGCCCTGATTGCGAGTTAATCGGGCCGTTGGGAACAGCTGACCGTTTCTTCAACCTGCACAAAGCCAAGTCTAAAGATCTCACAGCTTCGTTGGCGTTAAATATTCTTCGCTCATTCCGTAGCTTGGGAGGTGCCCCACTGGACTTTGCTCTAGATACCAACTTCCTATCACTAGGTGTTTCTTCATTGTGCTCCATAACCCGACTTGTAAACACTAGTAAATTTAAATTTACACTTCACATCTCTTTTCAGGATTAGGTTTTCGAAAATAATTCACTAAATATAAATTGAACCCGTTACATTATGTACCTATTGGGCCGTCAACGAGTAACTTTGACGGATGTCATCATGTAGTTTACCTGTCAGTTTTACAAATGCCAATCCATGGCCAACCCCAACCCTTAACAAACTAGTGTCACGTCAGCGCGTTCTACGAGGGCATCGACCTTCCCCTACACTCTATTAAAGTTAGACCAATTATCACTAGATGGCACTTTTTACAAGCCAGTAGCGACATCTATTACTGTATCCATGAACTACTCAGACGATAGACAACCCCAAATACCATGACATTACTAACTTCACAAACGTAGTCAAACAAGCATAGAAGGTTCAATCCATACGTAGTAAAATTTTAATTTGAACCTTATTGTCAGAACTGTGAGAAAAGATTTTGATGGTGTTTCCATGAGTTAGATGTACTCTTTTTACAATACCTAAATACACAACATGAGGGTTATTTTTGATTCCACTAGATGGCTCTAGTTGACTGAACTACGAACTAAATTCATGTTAAAATAATGTTTATTTATATAGAATAGTATAAAAGGAGTTTATGCTAAGTATTCCGCTTGAATAATCTTCGACGGCAGGTAGACATCGCAAAGAGCGGCAGAGGTGGATGCCAAAGCTTCTATTTCTGCTTTTACTCCACTCAATAGCATTGCATTAAGCTCATTTTTTATTCGAGACCCTGAAAGTACTTATTAGTAAGCAAAAGACAAAAAGTTTTGGTTATTTTCAAACGATAACGCAAAATAAATCGACCTTTTCCTTACTTACCAGAAGGAGTATCCAGATACGGTCTTTTCAACAAGGATGCCAGTTTGCGTTTGTCAAGGTCGGTGAGCGGGAGTCGGGCTTCTTTAGGTGCCAACGTCATGACATCCTGGTGGCGAGCCCCGACCAGCGACAACGAGCAGCAGGCCAGGGAAGATGATAGGTGGGACTGAGCCTGCGGAACGAACACCCGAATTAAAAAAATAAGAGCCTGACCATAGTGACCATGTCTTACTTTTTCATTGCAAAAATTAAATATAAAAAAATACAGAGAGAAGGAGTTACTCTATTTGTTGCAGGGCTATGTGGTGGGTGGATGGGCTTTGTTTAATTACTAACATAAATCATTTTCCCCTATCGCATGTTATTAATTGCAAGAAGAAATACCTAATCACAAATTTAAACTATTGGGCCCCGTCACTACCTATCCAGACAGTTTGATTAAAGATGAAAAATGCACACTTTATCTACCAGAAAATTATTCTATAAATGGTAACTTGACTAGTCAATGGCTGCGACGGGTACTTTTCTATTTCCATAGAACCGGTCTTTTTAAAGAATTTGAACTAGGTATGTATGTATAAGATATACAGTTCTACTCTTCCCTTAGAACTGTGTATCTTGTCCCTGTGCTTGCTGCGTATGTTTACCAAGGAGCCGTATTTATAGGTAAGGAAGATCTCGAAGCCATGAGGGTCGGCGTCCACCAGTGCGAGGGCCGGCAGCCGCAGCTCCGAGCAGAGCCGGCACAGCAGTCGCCGAGTGCACACGTCCGGGTAACCTTTGCCCTGAATTAAAAGGTGGGTTAGTTTAGCCCAAGGATATATCCCTTGGCTGGTGAAACAAATGTAAAAACTGACGAAGATCCGTAAGGGTAAGGTCTTAGGAGTTTTATAGCCAAGAAGTGTAGTAGAAATTCAGGTCAAAACAGCGTCAGTAACTTACAGTCATAATAATAACAGGTCCCAATCTGACCAAGGCACCTTCATCCAACAACTTCTGAAAAACCGCATCTTTCTCTACGACCAAAATGTATTTCGCTGATGTTTTTAATTCTTTTATTCCATTGACGTCTTGCATTATAAGGGTCCCTGTTATTTATTATCAAGTTAATCAATCAATGTACATATATTAAAATATATTCGCCTTAACTCTTACTAACTCCACTTATCATTAACATTCAAAGAAGTTAAGAATTAGGTGTAGGTATTATAGAGTTTGTATTACCTATTGTCTGAAGCATTCGACACAAATCGGACATTTCAAAATAAACGGTTATGATCTGAGCTAAATAAGTAGGTACCTATCTTTAACGCATCCAGACGGTACAGTAAAGTAGCGTAGGTACGTACGTAACAATATTACAGGTCACACCATGTGCGTGCACTGCAAAACTTAAGTACAACACTAACCATTCGAACCCATACAATCCACCACACTTCCATCTCTGGCATGTATGGTCAAAGGCCCAGCGATTAGTCCTTTGGAAGTGGCTACAATGCCTAGATCCCAGGGCGGACTCTCGAGGAGGCAGCACACATCTCGGACCGCTACATCCAGGTTGGCTTGGTTACGTAGTCTGGCAACGTTTTGGTAAAACAACTCCCTGTTACGGTTACAAAATAAATAAAATTGTTAAGATGCCATAAAATAAAATAAACTAGAAATGTAAAAAAATTAATTACGGTTTTTCGATTTCTCCGAGATTCATCAGGACTAACCGTATAACGTATAATGAAGACCGTTTAATTAATACATACATGCCAATAATACCCAAGGACTTGGCAACGACTAACAGCTCGGCCACGACTTCGGGCGGCTTGACTCTCTAATTCATGGCCAAGCCCTAAGTATGAAATTCAGCATTGTCTAATAACAATATGTTCCAAGCTTTACTTTGTTATATTCCTAAACGAAGTTAATAATTAACAATATTGATAAGGAAGCCAAGAAAATATGAAAAAGAATAAACATACCTTCTAGTTACAATGAGGTTTTTGGAAAGTAATTCATGAACCTTTGTCAGCACAAACACTATCCTATTGAACCTCGTTTTGTCTTCAGTGCTTGAATAGATGAGCGTTGTCTTTTTAGCTTCCGTAAAAGATTTTAAAGTAACGCTGGAGTAAAAAAGTGCAACAGTTGAACATATGCTATGGTATGACCGTTCTTATCGGGGCAATCGACGGCGCGAGACGCGAGTTGTCAGGCGAGTATGGAAATGCTCCTTCAGTCCCACCTCGTAGCCAGATTTGGTAGCTAGCTTCGAATTGGGAGAAATAATCCCAATACGGAGCTGGCTACGAAGCGGGAATCCTCTAGTCCCATCTCATAGCCAGATTTGGTAGCTATAGCTTCGAAATGAGAAATGTGGTTTCCCGTATCGCATTGGAAACTATTTTCCCATCTCGTAGCCAAATTTGGTAGCTAGCTGGCTACGAGATGGGCTTAAAAAAATCACATTTCGCAGCCAGCTTCGAAGTGGAAATTATTTCTCCCATTTCGAAGCTTGCTTCCAAATCTGGCTACCATATGGGAAAATCGTTGCCATTTCGTACGGTACGAAATGGCAACGATTTTTCCATCTGGTACGAATCGTACCTGGCTATGAGACGGGAAACCGCAATTCCCATTTCGAAGCTAGCTACCAAATCTGGCTACGAGATGGGACTAAAGGGAAACGCTTACTTCTGTACAGCCTGCCAACAAAGTGGTCTACCATTTTGCACCTTAATGTACAAATAATAGAGTTTAAAAAGTGGTAGAGCAATTTCTTGGCTTACCTATTGTAGGTAAACACTCCTAGGCAACGCCATAAGTTGTGTTTGCGCATGTTCTGACGCATGCACCGCGCCTCTGCTCGCTCCGCTTGTCCATTGGGACATTACACACTTAGATATTTTCATATATACCGATCAATATCATAAATGCAGTTTCTCCACAGCCAGCTACGAAATGGAAATTATTTCTCCCATTTCGAAGCTTGCTACCAAATCCAGCTACCAGATGGGAAAATCGTTGCCATTTCGTACCTGGCTATGAGACGGGAAACCGCAATTCCCATTTCGAGGCTAGCTACCAAATCTGCCTACGAAATGGGACTAAAGGGAAACGCCCACTTCTGTACAGCCTGCAGACAAAATGGTCTACCATTTTGAACCTTAATGTACAAAGAATAGAGTTGAAAAGTGGTAGAGCAATAGGTAAACACTCCTAGGCAACGCCACAAGTTGTATTTGCGCATGTTCTGACGCATGCACCGCGCCGCTGCTCGCTCCGCTTGTGCATTGGGACATTAGACCTTTAGATATGTTCATAGATACCGATCAAGATCATAAATGCAGTTTCCCCACAGCCGCTGGTTTCTGATGAACAGCTTAGGAGTTTCTCCGGTCCCGGCAGTTGTATTGATGTCTGCTAGAATATCTTCTACTTTCTTTATGATAGCCTTTTTAGTTTTGTTTGATTCCTCAATCATTATATTTAGAGGCTTTTCGACACCTATTATAGTAATAATAATCGGTAAATAAAATAATGGCAATAATTTATTATGTTGATGTATGGATAATCTCTGAAGTAATCGAACTAAATAAAAGTTGCAAATAAAAAAAAACCGATCAAGTGCGAGCCTGACTCGCGCACCGAGGGTTCCGTATAAAATTTCATAGAACATAGCCGTCTTGCCCCGCCCATTAATTTTGGAAAAAATCTTAACAAGGCACACCTAGTGTAGTTAAGTCATTGTTCCTACAGCCACAGAATAAGTAATATACGTCTACAGCGCTATTTATCGGTATGTAGGTTGTTTTTCAGCGATAATTCTTTATCAAGTGAATTAATTTCGATAATTCTTTTTTTATTTGCTAGAAGGTACTTTCATACGAATTTGAAAAAAATATATAAACACAGAAGTACTAAATTACTATCTTAATTAACAAATTAATTTTGAAGAATAAAATTAATACGCTAGATAGAGGCCTCGTTATACTTTTTCCGATAATATTTACGTTAATATGAATCATATATATTATTTGGGGGAATGGTATTTTTTTCAACATTTTCCTATATAAATCAAAATTTTACCTCTGTAGAAAAAAAAAATATGTGCAATCCAAGCCTTTTCATATGATACCCCACATGGCCTACTTACTTTAAATTATTTTTAAATTTTTCATTTTCCATACACGTGGATTAGCTTTGTTTATAACTATTCCAAATTTCAAATTGATAGCATTAGTAGTTCCTGAGATATTTAACTTTGTGACAGACAGACAGATGGACGGAGTCGCACCATAAGGGTTCCGTTAAGGGCTTTTTGGTCCAGAACCCTAAAAACAAAGTACCTACTTCAAATAGCACAAAAATGGTTAAACTAAGTAGGTATTAGGTACCAACCCATAATTTCCACTTTAAACTATGTCCAAATTACCAAGCCAACTCCCTAATGTAAAATTAGCGTTACATTAAAAAACCGATATACATACGAACTGTGTCTTTTGTTGCCTGCGACAGCAGTTGTTGCACTTCCGTAAATTCAAGTTTCCTCCCAGGCAACAACAATCCACCTGCTTCTTTCTGATTCATTGCGGTTTGATGGCTACTGCTAAATAATTTATCAATCGCCGCGGCCAGTTTTGGGTCCTGTCTAAATGTTGAAACTGGACCTGATAATAAATCTCTCGTCCGCATCAACAAATCTCTATTCATAAGCTCCATTATCCTAAAAACACGAGACGTTCTAGGGTTTTCATAGCAAATAATTGACAAACAAATCCAATAGAGGTCTATTAAAATAAACTACCGGTAAAAGTGACGATGATCCCTACCTACCTAGTGGCGAGATGTTTATCAACCGCAAACAATAACAGCGTCACAAAACCGAGCTCGTAAAAGGGCCGGGAGACAATAGCCTCGCTTCCCGAGTGTTTTACTGCGAAGCCGGGCGAACAGGCGAACGGGGCGAAATCATCGTCGGTGGCGCATCCGACTTGCTTCCACTGAAAAAAATACACAAAAGATTTAATCGAGAGATAGTGGAGGCAGGCGTCTCGAGGAGCAGATGACACGGTGTGACGACCTCACAAAGGGCGTGAAATGACGTCATAATAGCCTCGAATTATCGCCCCCTCTTGTCTCAAGCAAATATTTAACATCAGCCCCGTTTTTGTCCTGCTTCTTCGGCAGAAGATCATAAATAATAGAGCTCCGGCAGACAAATGATGCGCACCGTTACCGCAGCCTTTGTTATGCGTGACATATTGCGAGGAGGTGATGTTTACGTCTTATTATGGACGTTGAGATAAATTATGGCAGCGCCGGGATTCTTGGTAAACCGCAGCGCTAAGTGTTAGTTGGATTCGGAGAGTATTTAAAATGTTTTTAAGGGATATACGTGGCAAACAAAAGTACGTTAAAAATACAAAGTAGGGATTATGTGGAGATACTCGTTATGTGCCAACTTTGTAATTAACAGTGAAGAGCCAACCCTATCGCTTTATAGAAGCTGTATTTTATTATACTGAAAACCTTAGACACCCCAACTGTTTTTTTTTTTAATTAGATTAGCGTCCATTTTCAATTAAGTTAATTATTTCAAAATATATTTGTATGTTTTGCAAATTTAACAATTCTACTAGATTTGTAACTCTACTCTCGCAATAAGTACTTGTCAGTGAAGTTTGACGGCTCTTTCGTCTAGTCAGTAGTAACTTAAAGGGTCCCACAGATTAGCATTTCGCCGGATGATAAATACCTGTCAATTAATCGTTAAGCCTCTCACATGATTGGCGCGGCCTGGTCGCGGAGGTCAATAGTAAACTTGTCATTAGCTGTCAAATTTACAATGGACCGCCCCCGCAGGCCGTGCCAGTGTGATGCAGGCTTAATAACTATCAATTTTTAGTCAAGTTTAGAACTGACAATTTCTTCGAAGTGAAGAAAGGTAGGTATTACCTACTTAAGTACAAAGGTGCGTAAGTAGGTTTTCAGTCTAACAAACCCAATGTTTGACGGCTGTAAAATTAAATCATGGCATCTCGCTTGTACGCAGTACGCACTCTTCGTAAAGCACGTATTTATTCGTCCCTATTAGCGCGATCGGGTATATCTACCTACATACCAATACCAACTTTTCACAGGTACACGAATCGAGTTTAGCCGAAGCGGCAAGAGGAACAGGCCTGCTGCTAACATCAGATCTGCCGGCAGGTCGCCTGCACGGCTATCACAAGACGGTGCGCGAGCTCTCTCGATTTTTCTCGTACTGTACCTCTCTTTCTAAGTTTTCTAATAAGAGAGAGACGGATAGTGCGAGAAAAATCGAGAGAGCTCGCGCGCCGTCTTGTGATAGCCGTGCTGATGATGGTCGCCCATAATACTGATAGCGTGTCGAGACAAGGTGGAGACCGGCAGTTTTAAAGTCGATCATAGGAATATTGCCGGCAATAAACCACCTGATCAGACTTGTGACTGCTAGCAAACTGTTATTCTGTGAGGCCCTTAGAGGCTAGCGGTCCTGGGTCCCAATTCCAGTCCATTTTAAGGCCATTGCTTTCTGATGAATACCTACGTTTTTTTTTCTTTTATATCTTCTGTCAAGATAGTTAGTTCGGTAAGTTTTTCAGTTGCAGCCCTCGGAACTCGATTCCCACAAACTTGCCTTTCTAAGACAGAAAAACTAAGCCAGATTATATTTTAATATCACGGCACTCGAAATTACCACGGGTGCAGCGTTCTGGTGACCTGATCAGGGCAGGGGCATCATGACATGACTACTCCAGGCAAAATACGGTTTCGAAAAACATTAATTTATAATAGCGTTTTTTTTTTGTTTATTTCATTCTAAAATGTTATTCTAAGATGCTTTATTCAAGAATCCAACAAACTTTCCACCCGGAAGTAATTATATAGATTTAAATTAAACATTCATTGTATTTTTATTTCATTTATATTGAATATTTTAAAGCAAATGTAAATGAACCTAAATAAAGATAAAAAATATATTAATATTTATCCGGACTTTTTAGGAGCTAAATAATTTTTTTTATGTCTGATTTTTTGTTGGATTTTACCTAGAGGTAACTATTTAATTGATAATATATCCGTTACATTAAAAAAATTAGCTATTATAAATACTTTCTTATAATTAGTAATGAAAACGTAAGGTGTGAGAAAGTAACAATCGAAAGGATTTCACTGGCGACGGCGGCGCCCCGAGGCGCTTGATAGCATCAGCGGGTGACAGCCCGCACAAATACCATACAAATTGCTCGATGGCTCCTCAAATTGATTGTCGCAATTATTCGAACCCTTTCGAGTTTCGCGACCGCGGGGAGGTGAGAACGCACTTATCTATCGACGCGATCGACCAACTCTTTGACACCAGTGTGAACTCGGTGGGACTTGGGAGGTCGCCGCGGGACGGTTCTATGCCATTATTTTTTGTCACGATCTTTACACCGATATCGACGTGATAAGGCTGCCGTTTTCTTATTATGATTAACGGTTTGCCTGTCGCAGTCAAAGTGTTTAACGACATTTTTAAATATAAACATAAATTTTGTTTATTATTTTTTGAAATTCATATGTAAGTAATTTGATGATTTTACTGGCAATGCAATGGCACTCGGGCATTTACCAGAGAAGTAGTATGTATGTAAATTAATAAATAACTATATATTTTACTGGACAATAATCACATCCTTGTGTGTATTATAATTAAAATAGAGTGTGTGCTGTGCGAATAGAGAGAATGGAGATGTAATTTGTAAACAGAATCAGATCTAAAATATATATGTATTAGCAAATTTAATATAACTACTGCCAAAAAATCGCATCCCTCCTATTAAAAGTAACAATTTTCGGCTACAACAACTTCCCACAAAGTTCTGCCTCTCGAGTGGTCAGTGGAGCGCATTAAACGCAACAGTTATGAAAATAGGAAATACACAGTGGCTGCATTGTGCCCGCCGCGGCGGCGCGAGCCACGGGGCGCCGGCCCACAATGGACCACCATCACGCTATCTCGATGGACGATACGTTCTGCCTAATTGACTGCTCAAAAGTTATTATAATACTTTGTTATTGAATTCAGATTTTTGTATTAAAATTCGGTGATGGAGCTAGCTTATTGTATCAGCTGTCAACATCTAAGATGCTATCGATATTGGTTATAGCCAGTAAGTAGCCGTAAGCGTAAACCGATGATTTAGAACGTAAGAGAACAAATTCTCTACTAGCCGATTCATCGCTGTCTGTCTCACTCGCACTGTGCAGATTAGAAAGAGGAGGGTAGATTTTGTAATCTCGTGTCGTGTCGCGTCTTCAGTTGTGGTAACCACTGCTAAATAGGGTATTTTCATCTATCAACATTAAATCAAAGTATTTTTTTATATAGTTTTTACCATAAGAAATACGAACACAACACTATTTTGTTATAAAAACTAAAATTATTTTTTATTTGAAAATTAAAACCGTACTTTTATTATCTGTATGTTACGTGACCAAAAACGCCGACCGCCATTTTGTCTTCTGTAAGTGACGTCAGAACAGCAAATCCAAAAATCAGAAAGCGTAGCGGACATGCACATTTGACGTTTCTAAGTATCTGCACATAGTATCTTCTTATTAGTCTAAGGTCTGTTGTTTGGTGTTGCAGTTATGACGTCACGATGATGACAGGTGCCTTTTTGGTGCGAATATTTAACGTTCAAATTTCAACCATTATTTATTTGCATAAAGCTATATTTTGAGGAAATAAATATACCAGTTGACTATCGAATTTATACGCACATTTAAAAATATTTTTTAAAAACCATATATAACCTATGCTAACAGTTATTATTATCTAAACATTGATCTGATTATATAAACTGCCGAGCAAAAAGTTTCTATTGTCACTTCGCAGGTACGTCGGTTTAACGGTACGAGGGTCAAACTAAAAGTTTCGGGAATAGAAAAAAGTATGCAGTTAAATTGAATAAAAGTATTTTTATTGTTTTTCTAAGTATTCTCCTTTATATTTTATGCACTTTTCCATGCGTTCAAACCATTCGTTAAAACACTTATTGAACGCTGGAATAGGGGTCGACAAAATTGCCATTTTAAAAGCCTACTGCTTCTGCCGGTGTCTGAAACCGCTGACCACGCAACTTATTGATTTTGGAGACTGTGAAAAAGTCGTTGGGCTGTATGAAGGATGGTCCAGTAGTTCGACTTTTTCACATTCCAGATATTTTCCGAGCGGTGTGAGGGCTGGCATTGTCGTGGTGAAGGAGAATGCGGCGACTAGGGTTTTTTTTTCAGTTCAGCAAAGGCACTCGGCAAACAACTAGTTGAATATGCCAATCGGCATTGACCGTTCTACGATCTTCAAGAGGGATAGTAGCCACGTGACCCGATTTGGAGATAAATGTAGCCACCATCACGTCTCGGCCGTGCTGCAAGAGCGAATAACTTTTGTTGGCTTGAGCTCGTCTTCGTAATCCCATACTCGAGATTGATTTTTAGTTTCAGGCTCATATGCGTATATATGCGTATATCCACGACTCGTCACCTGATACGACACTAAAAACTGCATTTGAGCTTCCTCCGTTGAATTTATTCAATGTTTTGCGACACCAATTGACACGAGTCGAGCAGCATCAATTTCGACAGGTGTTTGTAGCAAAAGATAATTACAAATTGTTAATACGTCCTAAGACAATTAATCGCATAATGATAACAAACAAAAAGTTAACTGGATTCCAAACCGCATTAGATATCCATGTCAATCTAAAAACGTTTGTCCAATGCAATACCTTTAAGCACTTGAATACTTATTAAAATGAACCCACATTCCCACACGAGTGGTGAAATTGCAACAGTTTCTCACAAGGAGAGACTACTTAGGGCTTTGTGTGTGGAACAATGTGAACAAACCAAGTTAGGCCCGTCTAAGTATGATTGTATATCGACGACTGAAGAGCGAGCTACGGGCCACTTATTGTTTCATTATTCGGTTTCCTTAATGGGATATGATCGGGTTTTGTTTTTTTTTGCTCGCGTACGAGGTATGACGTGACGCATCGATTGCAATAAACTCAACTCAATTACTTATAACTAGTGTGACAGCTAAACTCGTTATAATTGCATAATAATTGACGTTTAACTCGCGAAAAACTGAATGCATGTTTAATATGATGATGAGATTTATGAGTATGATGTGATGACATTAAATTTACCAACGACTCATTTTATTAATATAGGAGTTACTTATTTTGTTGTCATGTAGTAACGTAAGTATTTGTAGTATGATTGAATTTTTCAAAACACTTCTAATGTTGGTATATTACGCGGAGCAACCTAATTTGCGTGCATTTATATTGACTTTAATCATTTGTACGAATAAGTGTAAGTTTATTTGAACCCACGATTTATCCCAAGTTATTAACACTTTAGATCCAAGCTCGGCATTGAAGTGGCACCCCATCGCGGGCCAATATTGTCGCGTTCAGTCCGTTCCCACCCCTCTTATGCAATCCCTATAACATTTACATGCTAACAAAGCGACTGTCATACATTAAACACCATAATTATACTTTCCACTAGATTTATAGCACAAAAACAATGACGCTCAAGTGCCTTTTCAACCCTTTTTGTTTCGCACACAAAAGTAAGCGGCGAAACGCGCTGCTGCTCATTTAAAGGGTAATTAATATATAAAAGTTCTCATAATCCGAAGCAATTAAAAACGTATTTAATTTAGGCAAAAAAAATGCTATAAATTATGTGACCTTTTATTTATCTCTGATTTTTTGCTTTGTTTAGAACAAAATCAAATATTCAATAGAAACGTTTTTAGGTCCGTCATAATAAGCTGACGAAAATGTTGTGTTTTGATTTTACTCAAAGAAATTTTTTCTATAATTTGATATTTAAGTAGGACTAGTAAAGGTTATTTATACTAATTAAGGAAAGGAAAAGATTGCAAGGTTGTAAGTTTGTAAGCAGGGGTAATCTCTGGAACTACCGATCTGACTTCATAAATTCTTTTACCAGTATTTAAAATGGACCTTCAGGGTTGAGACGGTCTTATGCGACTCCATCTTCTCTGTTATACGCGGGTGGAGTCGAGCAGGTAGCTAGTTTTAAACAATATAGTATAGCATAAATATAATGAAAATTAATCAAAAATTAAATAAAAAAAAAACATTGTAATCTGAAACTTATTAAAAATAGAGGCCTCGGTAGAGCACAGCCTCAGTACAACTTACCCTTTGGCGTCGAGACCCTCGGTCCGTGGGGTCTCAGTGCGCATATAAGCTATTTGCGGAAATCGCGAAACATCTGGTTGATGTAACTGGTGACCGAAGAGCTGGCGGCTTTCTCGCGCAACGCATCAGCAGCATTGCAATTCAGCGAGGAAATGCCGCCAGCATCTCGGTATAATGCCTCGAGAGCCTTTTTAAGATTTAACTTAGTTTTAATTTAATTTATTTAATGTATTTATTTATTTATCATCTTGTATATACTTTAAAAAATTAAAATAAAATAGGTACCTACTGTATAGCATTACATATTAAGTACAGTATTTTACTAGCCTCACAATAATATTCTGCGAAGCTTTAAAATGTAAGTAATATCTATTTAGATTAGATAAGAAAACAGTATTTAATAATGCTCAGGGAAGCAAGTAACCATACGATCGTATATCCAGTTTTAGTGTCCATTACCATATTGATAATAGTAATAGTAATGTTACCAGTCTGATCACGACCGACAGGTGCGATCGCAAGCGCCGCACAAACAAGGCGAGATTATTCCAGGCCTTATAAATAAAATACAACCAGAATCAATAAATCCTGCTAATTATGTAGGTACTGGTTTTCTGCAAATAACTAACCGACGTTTTTTTAGAAATAGAAATCTCCACATGGAACAACATCGACCGACTGATTTCGGTAATTAGTGTTCCGTACCAAAATTGACCAAGCAGAACACTTATGCGATCACTCGGTCTCTATAAAATTCAATAACAAAGTAAGATGTAAACGAGGGTCTCAATAGCTGAATCTACATTTATATTGAACGCCGTGGACGGTTTGCTCGGAATATAAATAAAATAAATAAATATAAATATAGTGGGACAATTCACACCAATTGATCTAGTCCCAAAATAGGCAAAGCCTGTACTATGGGTACTAGACAGCGGATAAACATACTTATATAGATAAATACATACTTAAATAGATATTAAACATCCAAGACTCGAGAACAAACATTCGTATTCATCATACAATATCTGCCCCGACCGGGGATCGAACCCGGGACCTCAAGCTCAAGGGATATTTTCGAATAAAGATTTTTTTAAATAAAGAACGCGTTATTTTTTTCTGTTATAGTTTTTTAACCGGTTAGTGTTTCTTTTCTTTTATTCATTTATAATATAATATGATATTTGGCAAAGAGAAGAAAAATAAATTGATGAACCCCCAAACATATAGTTGCATTGATGGTTTGTTTTGAATTCACCTTCTAAAACGCACGTGTGCTACTGGCATGGCAGTGTCCCCAACTAGATCACAATCTGGCGAGACGAGATCAGCGCACAGCTGTCATGGCCATGCCACGCGACTCTTTTTTTTATTCGGACAAATTGACGTAAAAACTCTTTTGTTTTGGTCAGACGTTGACAAGGTGTTTTGTTTTTTCTTCATACTATTAGATATGGGTAGCTAAATAACTTGTAACAGTTTATAACCGCCCATCAAACTCCTATGAAAACGGGTAAAAATAATTTCATTCGTTTTATGTAAAGTTTCAGGGCACTCCTTTAATTTCAAGAGAATAATAAGTTTTAAATGTGATTTAAGTAGGTAGGAAATACTTCTCTTAGAGAAGAAACAGAGGAATTAAAAGATTTTTCAAAAAACCCAACCGCTTTTTTGCAAATATAGCTTGAAATATATATAGCCTGTCACTCCCACGATTAAGAGGAATCCAACGACACCCCATATGTCGAAATCCGTCAAACGGTTTAGGCTGTAGGGCGTGCCAAATAATAAGATATACACACATACATATATACATACATACATACGCTCGAAAAACATAACCCTCCCGTAAAAAGATAAAGTTCATGTCGTGAACGCTGACAAATACAGAAACTCGTAATTTTGATCTCATATAATGTGAGTCCTCGTTTCAATTTATTTTTACTTTAAGTACTTAATAAACACCAGAAACGATTAAGGAAAAAAACGTATGTCAGTGTGAGAGCTGAAACCACGAGTAGAATAAAGTCCGCTATCTATTTGTTTATCATTTAAAATACCCTTGGCTTAATATAAGCGTTTCCATTGACATTCTGAAAACAAAATTGTATACGAAACGACAACGAAATGCTTTTAGTAAGGTTCAAAATAAGATGACAGAAACGTATGACATTGACTTTGACCAAACGAAAGGGTTCCATGTAAGATTAGTCCACATTTTTTTGACTTTTAATTTAGATTATGTATTCCTGATGGTCAAGCCGGCCTGAGTGATATTAAACTTTCAGCAAATAGGAAACAAAACAAGGCGTGCTTACTTACTCAAATACATTCTACGAAAGTAAACCAAAGTGAAATAGATTTAAATAGTTTATTGTTTGTTTTGTTGGATCATAAAATAGTCGGTTAAGGATAGACAGTCAATTTAGTCACACAATAGGGTAATCGTCAATTGCGTACGTCGTCGGGAGGGCGGCATTCCCTCACAGTCCTCACACCTCGCGTCAGCTGCGATCTCACCCTCCCGGAGTTCTATTAACTTCAATTGAGCCAGACAAATTTACATGAATCGAGGGGCCATGGGGCCAGCGGACGGCTGAGAAAATGTTTTCCTACCCCGCTGAAATGGTTTACGCCGAAGGATTTACTTGGGCGTAAACGCTTCCGTTTACGTTAATTTATATAAAACCTCCATTCTAGCAGGTGTGTGTTGCCAACAATATTCTCAAGATAAGTACCTACTTATCTTACAAAATAAATTGCCATACAATGACCATATGCACATGGGTGTTTTTGAACATAATTATATCCAATTTATTTAGTGTAGGTAACTATGCACTTATCATCTTATATCGATATGTCGAAACACTTCCAATAAACTTTGTTTATCCCTTCATCATCATCTTCCTAGCGTTTTTTTCTTGGTTGTCTCCTAAAGGAGTAAGAACATGTACTCCCTTCATTCATGTAAAACAATTTACTGTACGCTGTGTTTGTGGCCCACTGAGTAGCCCCGTGCGCGCACCATATGGCCCGTCGGTCGCCTCAAATCGCTATTATATTGCTTTTAATTGATAACAATTTAAATATATTTGATGATTCACACTTACCAGCCTCATTATTATTCATCGAGGCATTATCTCTTGTTCGCGTTTCACCGCGCGATGTTATCTTGAGCACGAATGTGTTTTACCTATGTTTTTAATGTCACGCCACTAATTTGATCTGATGATCATTTTTTGTGGTCTTATTTACTTTTCTATGTAACGCATTTATTTCCAGTTAACATATCCCCCTCTGAAGACAATGTCGAGGTTAGAGCGAAGTGGAGAAGAATAACACGGAAAGCTGACTACCTCCATGTGGGATACTTAGATAGAAAAAGGGATAGGGATACTCCTCATCATCCTAGCGTTATATCTCTGTTGCGTCTTGAATGAGCCACGCCAGGGGCCAAATCCTAAAGCTCGCCGGAGCCACGAACTTGGATTAATGGACGCGGATTATTGGGTTGTGCATTATCAGCTCGTACAAATTGGCTTCCAATTATTGTCCCGGACCAAGTTTGCTCAGTGATAATGCACAACCCAATAATGCACGGCCCGATAATCCATCCCAACTAACATTTGGGTGTCAGCTAAGGGTATTATTATAACCTTAACCTTTATAAGTGAGTTATAATGTTCTCAGTTGTAACTAATAGTGTTATAAAGGAGTTAAGAAAAATAATTAACTCCTTAAGCGTTATAAGAGTGTTACTCAAAGCAATTACACTTAAGATGTTGAAGCTTAAACCTGTTTTTAACACTTAAACACTTACAAGAGTGCTAGCTACAGGCAGAGACTTTATAACAGAATTAACTCTCTTGTAAGTATTGAAACTTTTTCTAACGCTTAAGGTGTTAGGCAGATACACTTTAAAGACACTGTAAGAGTAATGGTGTTTAAATAAAGGTGTTGTAACTCAATAAGCGTTATAGTTGAGTTAACTGACGCCTAAAGCTTTAAGGTAAGTTCGCCATTGTTTTGGTTAACTCTAACCTACAAATTGATTAGGTTATTCAATATTTGACATCAAAATACTTCATTATTTATGTTACTCTTGCCATTCTATGGATGCCACTTAATTTAACATGCCACTGGCCAAGAAACAAGAATAGAAAATGATAAAAACTTTAGATGTCTTTTTTATTCTTCATAAGTTTTGTTAAAAATCTTTAATAAATCCTGGGCGCGTTAAAATTGAGATGGGAAACATGGTATACACTTACCGTAAAATCACAAGGGCAGGTTGTTTTCACTTAATGTCACACACACTTCCAATTTAATTCACTTTCAATTAATACGACTCCATAGCTGTCAAATATTAATACCTATACTAACTATCTGCGCCATTTTGTCGGAAGACTATATTTGTCTCATAATTTTATGGGTAAAGAAAAGAGTAAGATGCTCTGTAATTCGTGGGCCTCTTTCGTGGTTATAAGGGTGTTAGAGCACGCTATAAGACCTTTTTACAGGCATTCTTAACACCTTAACACTTGGCTAGAACCGATATAAGAATGATATAAGGGTTATTTTAACGCTAGTGTGCTAGTTGGGGTGTACATTGGACGCGGATTATTGGGCTATACATTATTTTGGCCGTGCATTATCATGACCGTACCTTAACCGGTACCGGCGGAGCGGTGGCAGCGGTGTATAAGTGCAGTGCACACACACGTGTATTAAATAAAACACACGTCATAATCGAAGAATAGGTCAGGATTATCGCCATGACGTATCACTGTATTCTTTTCTATTTAAGTACCAGGTCTGAGTTACGAATTGGGTCAATTGATCATGGTTTTAAATTGGGGGTTCAAACGCCAGAATACTCGGAGAGTGCTCGGATAGTGAGTATATCCTATACTATTAAATGAGCAAATATTTTTATTAGCTATCTACCAAATTAAAAAATAAGTGCTCTTATTAATAAATAAAAACTCGTGTTACGAGTAGGTAGAGGAATTATGACCTGTAAACTCGCTCCGTTTTACCATCGCGTTTTATTATTCAATAAAAATGTTTTTCAACAAAGGCACATTGGATGCGGTTTGGGCATCGTAAATCAGGTGCAAAGACCTCGAGGACTAGTGCTTCTTGAACTGTCAAGGTCTCCTTGCGGCCTGTGGTCTTCCACTTGCATTTCGAGAAATAACACCAAAAAGCATGCTATACCGATTCCGTCAAATTTAATCTTTAACCCCTTTGGACAAAGTCGCCTTTTTAATGAAACACTAAATATAGCTAGATAAGAGGTTCGTAAAGTTAACCTTTGATTTGGCTTTCTTCGAGCAGCTTTGGTGTTATATGGGCAGTTGAAATAACAAAGTATGCGCCTTTGTATATTTGCAAAATATTTGCATGAGCTGTTTAGTGGTTAATACCAATTACTAACTCATCTTTGAAATTTATGTATTTGCGTAAAAAGTAAAGTTTTTGTTTTTATTAACTGCTAAAGATAATGCGATGCCATTAAAAAGCAAACAAAGTTATTGTTTCTTTGACTGTACCTAAAAACCAAAAGTAAATAAAAGAGGAAAAGGAGTACGCATGTTTCCTACTAACTTAGTTTTAATTAATCTTAGTTAATGTTAATCATAATCTTGTATTTACTTTTAATAAATTGAAAAAGAAATAAAGTGTTAATAAAAGGTATCGCTGATCTCCTGAACTATTTTCAATAACAACTTTGTAGACCTAATATACTTTGGTGTCCATAATATCTACTGCGGAGGCGATGTATTTTTGTAGGGACCCGTTATGTTATCAACACGCATAAAAAGTTCTAAAAACTGTAACTACGGAAAAGTAACTGAAAAAAATCTTTTTTTTCATACTTAAAGTAGGCAATGTCGAATCGATTGACACCTCAATTATCGAAATCAGTTCCATATCTTATAAACGCTACGGTAAATACAAACAGGACTACTAAAAACATATCCCTTCCTTTCGGCTCTGCCGTAGTCGGTCAAAAACAGCAGACGTGCTTCTGTTATCATTACTGCAATTAAATTATGACTACTCTAAAATGCTAAAACAGTTTAAAAATAACAATAGTAGTCACTTAAATAAAGCGTCGCGTGTCGATGCGCCGATAAGCGTCAATTCACAGGCCATATTGCGGCCATGTCATTTACATAATTGTAACAATACGTGGCCACGGTGAGGGTGCATCCTTATAAACTCAATTAAGCTCAATAACATAGTCAAACTATCCACACTAATGTTATAATTTACCTGCCCAATAAACTCGCTTAAAAACTGCCCACAAAATCTGTTAACACTTCTCTGCACAAATCGTAAGGAAACACGTTTATCGTTACCATAGACTTGTGAAAAAATATCATTTTTTTACAGATAATCATAAGAACCAAGGTAAAAAGCTGTTCAGCCAACATATAATCCGAGTGTTTTTAATGATATGATAACAATGGCTAGAAGTTTTAGGACATGTTCGCATTTTTAGAAAATGACAATTTTTATTCGTTTCGTATTTGAAATAAAAAAATAACTTAATAAATTAAAAAAATAAAAACAGCTCTGAAATGAAAAATAATTTAACCGAGTAAATTCTGGACGCGGATTATTGGGAAGAGGGATCCTGTTTTTCAACGTCGGTTTATTTTTACCATGTAGGTATGACACAAAAGCCTATTGAAAAAACATTTTTTCTCAAATATGTTCGAAAATGAACGCATTTTGTTTGAAAAATGAACACACTCGTGGCTCAACAAAGTAAGCAAAATAATCATATGTACAGACAATTTCCCCCTTGCGTACAACTTTAAAAAAAATCTGATAGCGGCACAAAATACACGTAAGAAAATACACCTTAAAAACGTTACACTCCTGTTTTAGGCAGTCGTGGATAAAAATAGTGCCCTCTAACCGCGCGCTTTTCAATGCGATAGTTCTTTTTACCCTTTGTTGTTTTGTTTATGGTTAGAAGAAAAATAAATTAAAAAGTTGTAATAGAGTGGTGAGTTGGATTTAATCTATTTATTGCACACATAAATTATCAGGTAGGCGAATGATTTTGTATGTGGTGTAATTACTTAAAAAGCCAAGTTTGAGTGTAAATGATATGGAAAGTGGTAGAATAGTATGGAAATAAATTCCGCCTTAAAAATGCTTTCAGCTAAATCAAAGTAGATACCTAACCATGTGTATTCTTAGGCATGTTGCCAAAGATTTATGCAATATCTCGTATTATTTCCGCACATTGCTTGAGAAAAGTACTATCTATATGTATTTTATTAGCCTCGGAAGAAACCGGTATCACCTGATTCATCCCTCGTCCGCCAATCCCTTACTTTCCGGCCTTTCCGCGCCATGGCAATAATATAACATAACATAATTTATAAATACTAATGATTCTATCAATGCTTACTGAATTACGGTAAACGTCCTAAGGTTTGTTGCCTTTATTCCATAATTTGGTAAAATCAGTCGTACCAAACTTGTTTTCCACTTAATAAAAAAAAACGAGTTTTCAATATCGTTAACCTGACAAACATTATAGTAGGCAACAGTTGGTATTTACAGGTAGGTAAATAAGCATTGATAACTATGCAAGCTTCTGCTAAAACAACACGAGAGCGGTATTTGATGTATTCAGTAGAAGTAAGTAAACCTTACATTACAATGTTACAGTTTCAGCTACTATTTCACGATTTTAATCCATTGTAACTAAACCAACTTTCATGTATGTTAAGTATATTGTTAGCTTTAGCTCGAACAAAACCTTCAGCGCACTTGGAAGTCCTTGCGCCAGATACAGATTATTTGGACTAATTGCACATATGAGATAAACTCATTACCAAGGATAGACGCGAGATTCTAGCAGCGCTCTTATCTGCTAAAGCAGCAACGCGGATCACGAGAGAGCGATGAGCGTTTTAACTCAATATAAGCAGAGTAGGTAACCAGTAGTCACAGCCGGCCGCCCAAAATTGCTGGCAGTTATGAATTACATTTTTCGGATTATTTTATTATTTTAGACGAAACTATGGAAATCCAATTTTAAAGGAATGATTTTAAATTGCACATTGGAGCTTAAAAAAATGTATTCCACGATAATGGACCGAGAGAATTCAGCCCTTTAAAAAACGACAGCCTGCCATTATTACTAAAGTACCTACCTACTGCTCACTTTACTATTCAGTCTCGTTTCTATGATAAAGACGGCTCGTTAGCTATTGGATAAATATTGCCCACGTCCAAATATTCAGCAATCCGTTTTCGATTAGAGCTCTACAATCAGTGAAACCTGTTACAAAAGAAGCAAAAGAAAATCTCTAGTCTAGTTAGAGCATTTGTAGACGGCACTGTATCACTATACATTCTAACATATATGCATATTTACCCCCTTATTCATAAAACTTAGCAAAACTCTGATAAATAAAATGTGTTTTGTCCCTTTCTCACAGATGCAAATGTCCAAGTGACAGATAAAGACAAACACATTTTAACGGCATTTCAGCTAAAATAGGTTTGTTGAACGTTTATGCATCGGTACGGCCATTACTGTCTACGCATTTCAAGTTAACCAAACACGGTAGCATTGGTTTTCACGATGAAAAAGCTGTGTATAAGCATTCGCTATCGCCTTCCACAGTGTGTCCAACCTTACACACGTACAAAGGCCTTTGACGTACGTCCGGGGCGGGCAGGGGCGGGCCCGCATGATCGCGCGATCGCCGGCGACCCATTTGCGCCTCGTTACACGCTGATAGCCGCAAACAAAACACACCCCAAGTAATTAGGAAAAGCCTTTTCCAGATACGGTAAGTACTGACTTTGGCCTGGCTTTCGTGATAATATTTCAGCCTTAATGTGGAACGGTGTGATAATTAGCAACCTGGGTCTATTGCAACTAACAATTTAACTTTAAATTGATATCAATCCCACACGTTATGAGTGTATGAAATGCATCGCTCACCCACACGTGGCCAAAAAGAAGGTCTTTGAAAAAGAGCACATGAATCAAATCGATTAAGATTAAGACATACGCACCTATATTATTTAAATATGTTATAATCGCAAGTCTGGAAAGTAGGTACCTGTCTAAATACCACTTATGTTACTTACCTAAATGAAAAATGTGACATCACAGTTTCCATGTATTCATATTGCAACCACCAATTCTTACATAATGATATATATAAAAGAAAGTGAATGCAGCGAATAGACAAAGGAATTGTTTTAGGAGAGCGAAAGGTGCAAGTTTACGAGCTCGTGACCGCAGCCACCCTTTACGTCTTAGTGTGGTTTATAAAGAAATGCACATTAATTTATGAGGACTAGTATTGCGCTAATGTTCGACATATGTTACAAACCGCATCAATGTTTTCTTCGCATTTATTCCTAACGCCCGTTTTATCTACTCCTTCATAAAACCTGGCAATTTTGTGGCGACGCTTCGAACTAAAACATTGTTAGGTCCTTTATTGTAACTTCAAATACATTTGTAAAGTTATTGTACCAACCAAACACTCGTTGGTAAGCTCAAAACACACGCAATTATCAACTGCAAGCTCATGGGCATTTCTCCGAGCAAGCAATTTTGCACGTCCTCGCACTCTGCCATAGAGAACCTTTTTAAAAAAAAACATAAACCGTTAAAATCTGACTTCCATGTCGTGTCTCCAACCCAGAATTCAAGCAAATAAAGCAAATTACTCAAAAACGTATAAACCAAGTGTTTGAATCCCATTTAAGTATTTTTGAGTTACGTATATACTATATACATATACATATCAACCCGCGAACCCGAGGTTGGTCTGGCGGCGGACTCTAGAGCTAGACTAACCCAAAAGTATACCTACATTGCGGGCATGTACGAGATTGTAATGGCTCGTAAACAGCTCAAGAACAACAAGGCACCCGGTGAACACGGAATAACAACCGAACTCCTGCATGAAGTTGTTCGATTCTGTCTTACTGGAAGGGAGAATAACAAAGGCATAGAACGGAGGTGTACTGGTACTGTTCTTCAAAAAAGGTGACAACACCCTGCTGAAGACCTACCGACCCATCTCACTTCTGAGCTATGTATATAAGCTGTTTTCGAGAGTCATTACAATTCGTCTCGTACGCAGGCCGCAGGCTAGAAGACTTCCAGCCTCCCGAACAAGCCGGTTTCCGAAGAGGCTTTAGTACCGTAGACCACATCCACACGCTCCGTCAGGTTATACAGAAGACTGAGGAATATAACCTGCCCCTCTGCTTAGTGTTTGTGGACTGAAAGCCTTCGATACGATTGAAACCTGGGCTGTACTACAGTCTCTCAAGCGGTGCCCAGTAAACCACCGTACACGCTTTTTTTGTTTGTCACCTGTCAAAATATTGTACTGAAACTCACGTGACCATTACGTGACCATTACGTGAGCATGACGTCAAGAATATATTTAGTCTTCTGATACTTCTTAATTTAGTAAGTTCAATTTACCATCGCCCCTTTCGGATATACGCTAGGATTAAGATGACAATATTATATCCTCTATCTATGAAGTCAGGCAAATGAGAATTACCTACCCTGAAGACTTTTGGTTTTAGAGGGTATACCAAAAAAGTGTCCATGAACTTTTTTCAAATATTTTTCTATGCCAAAATAGACTCAAAGGACACTCCTTGATTTTTGGGTGCAACAAGAATATTTTTCAACTTTAGACTTTGGTAACTAGCTAGGCTATATAGCCTTTATATACAGTAACGATTATGGAAGCTGAATTTCATCATATCGAACGCTGCGCCCTAAAAGATTTATCCTACCAAACTTCATCATTAATCAAATCAATATATTTATCTGTCACACATGGGTTGGTGCCATTAAACAACGCCAAGTTCAAAGATCATAAGAGGAATCAATCTCCACGTAGATATGGGATACGTAGATGCGTCGTGCCACCGCGCGGCGCACGGCCGACCACCTGGGCCGACGGAACAATCCCACTTTTTGTAACATCAATAAAATGGCAAATAAATTCAAACTAGTGACTTTTAAAATGTGAAACAATCCATTTAACACATAACATTAAGAAACTTTTGCACGATTTATGATGGGTCTGAGTTACTTGCGAGGTTGTACAGTAATATAACCATGTCATGACGTCGCTGACATATCACATCTTCCCAAGTATTCCAAACCAAACCCACGACCCATCATGTACCTATTATCCGGACTTGAGCCCCCTAGCTCCCCCCTCCCCCAAATCATCTGAGTCCTTCCGCGACAAAGCTTACATTTAGCTTAAATCTAATTTCAGTATGGTCAAGCCCCTCCCCCCCAAAAGCCTTGAAGCTCCCCCCAAACCAAAATCCTGGATCCGCCACTGGGTACTGCCGTTTATGGTTTATAACTGATTCACCAGCTACCACCGAAGAATTGAATAGATGCGTGCGCAGATAAGCTAAGCATGATTTAATTTTTCCTAACTTTGACACAGATTTTTGATAATCAGTATACATATATATGTACATGTATTTTAGCAGGTAGGTAGATTCAGAACTTCATCATCATAATTGAAGAGCTAGGTTATTGTCGCTAGAGTAGACGCCGCCGGCTCTTCTTTTGCCAGGGGACCCGGCTCGGCATTTTTTTTAATGACGGCATGGCATTTAAGCCAGTGACCCAGCATCCTGAGGTGCGCAAATAATCTTGAGCCAACAATGACGTTAGAACCGAGCGGTTCAAACGCTAGGAGATTCGCCCAGGTACAGTTTGTATGGGATGGAAATATGAAATATAAAGTCCTAATAAAATACAAAACCAATGTTAATTTGCAGAATAACAGTTCTGAAGAGGTTGCTAAAAATCTTGATGGCAATGCAAACTTTAACACAGTCTTTACACCAAAATTGTTTACAAATAGGGTTACTCCTCAGTTCAAAATGGCCGCGAGTAAAAATTCCCGTTAAAGACCCTTCAAACACGTCTTTCATAGTTTATTAAGCAGTATTGCATTAGGTTAGGGTGTCAGTGGAAAGTGTAACGGCATTGTCTCGCTAAACTCCGTCAATCAGTGATGCGGGCGCACAATTAGGCACACGTGCCGTGATGGGAAAATTCATTCCGATATTAATACTTTATGATCATTTAAAAATATTACTCCACATGTATGGTTTAACGGTTTTGTTGCTGATTGTAACTGCTGTCTCAATCGAAGTGCTCGTAGTCTCGCGACGCGATGTCCGCACCGCACATTCGCATCGAATGCACAGGTAACATTGTTGGATGACCGCTTTGAGTGGTGCCTAACCGAGCGCTGCCATGTTGTGGAGTTAAGCCGTTGATCCGTAGTTTATGGCAGCTTTGGACGACCGGTTCCTAGTGGGTAGTGACGCTGCCTACGAAGCTGAAGGTTCCAATCCCGGTATGGGTAAATATTTGTGTGATGAGCGTGAATATTAGTTTCTGAGTATGTTTACTATGTATTTAATTATTTTTATTTATAAAATATATCGTCGTCTAGTACCTATAACACAAGCCTTATTGAACTTACTAGTGCTCCTAGTCTAGGGCCCCAAGATACAGGCTCAGTCTATAGTTTGGGGTCCGCCGGATATGAATTGAATACTATAGGGCTAGTTCGATTTGTTTAGGGTTGTAATAAATAATAATAATATATAATGCATATATCATTTGCATATTATATAATATTTGCATATTATATAATATGCATTATTTAGGTACTTAGCTTTTATCCGCGACTTCATCCGGCCGGAAATCGTTTATATCGTTGCTCCATAATACAAACTTTCGCCCCCCTTTTCATCCCCTTAGGTGATGAATTTTGTCCTTCCCCAAAATTCAAAATCTATTTTATCTCAATCGGTTCAGCGGCTTAGGGTGGTATTCCACTTGTCCAAGATCTTTGTCCAATCTCTGAGATATTGAGTGAGAATGCAGGGATGTAGGTAAGGTTTATTCGACGGGGTCTTTGTCTAGCTGTCGGAAATCCCTAACCTGCAGAAAAGTAGGTATAACATGCGGTCTATTACGTTTCAAACTCAACCCTCACCAAGAATGAATTTGAAAAAAAATTCTTTGATGATTTGAATGCAAAGTATTCAAATTTATTATGGTTATTTTATTATCAAACCACACTTAATATGGGGTTGGCGGCGACAGGTTTGTTATATAAATAAGTCAAAGTTTATATGAACTGACAGACACTTCCCAAAATCATAGCGGCGTCGAATAATATTAAAAGCACAGGACGGGAAAGCACTTTGATTTTCGTCGATGTGTCTGTAAATAGGTATACTAAAGAGAGAGAAAAAAAATGAATGCATGTCCAAAAGATGCAAACTAAGATTAATTTGTCGAAGACCACAATTCACCCAGTCATCGGTTTCTACAGCAGTGCATCCATCATAATTAAAATAACAACTCCAGACAGCTATTAACGTCTTTTTACACAAATTACGATCTATCGTAATTAGATGTCTACATGTAATAACCACACACATCGCTCGTGCTACTGTGTTACTGAGTAATGCTAAGGCGTAATGTTTTTAATTGAGAAATTACGGCAAACACATCAAATTAGTGATCGTGCCAATATAATAACAGGTTTGTGGCATTTTTGCTCACGACCACCGACCGCTTCTCGGGGTTTGTTTGTTACTCTGTTAGAATTCCGCGGGGTTGAAAAGAACCATTTTATATGTAAGTATTACTAATCGGAAAGAAATAACTTCGCGTGCATTACAAAAACAAACGCGCCACAAAGTAAATATGGTTTAAAAACAATTTAAAACATATGAGACTGGGGAAGAAAGTGGGCCGAATGCAAGCAAATACTTTGTTTATTCCTATTTCATTGCATTCGATTCTTTATATTACCTAAGTAAAGGCTGTCCCAATAGCCACTGATAATTTAATTTTTTTTTAATGTCTGTGTGTTTTAATTAAATTATAAATTAAAAGCATGGAGGTTATTGATGGAAGATGATAGCATCATAAATGGGTGCCTCGACCTGCCCTGCAGATGAAATTTTCGATGACATTCTGGCATAATTGTGGCTCAATTGCTGCAATAGCCAGTTAGATTTCCTATTTGAGTTCCGGAATCATTTGGGGTTTATTGGCATAGACCTTCCCTTTGAGGAAGCTCCAAAGGAAGAAGTCCAACGGCGTCAAATCGCAAGATCTCGGTGATGGCCAATTCACATCACCACGGCGCGAGATAATCTTCGCTTCGAATTTCGTTCGCAATTTTTTTACAATTTGCACACGTTGCTTGTTGTGGAAATCTGTCAAAGATTTATTACTCTATGCTTGTCACAACAAATTAGTGCCCGATGCAAAATATCAGTGACTATTGGGACCACTGGGACACCCGATAGGTACTAACATTTTTAAAACATGAAACTTTTCTTAAAAGGGTCCGTTTCGTTAAAGTATTAAATATAATTTGAAAGACTTTTGTAAGTACCTACTTAGTTGCTTTATAAAAAAATTATAATGAAATATTTTTTTATTGTTTATGAGGACAATAATGGTTTAAAGCCTATTTGAGAAAAACTTCAGACGTGGCACTCATACTCACTAATAATCTCTTAACGTCTCTTAGATAACAATTTCACTTTCCGGACTTGTGCAAGAACTATTTCTAAATCGTAACCCCTAAAATGTAACTTGGTTTGTTCTTGCCAGTTAAGGCTGCTAGTAATTTCCATCTTTTCTGCATTTTTTCCGGCCAGCTAAGCTAGTAAACTTGTTACCTACCTACATAATTTAGAATCGACTCTCGCTGCGCCTCGCTCATATTAAAATTTATGCTAATACATGCTATTAAAATTTCTGTTTTTTATTCTAACAATTTACGGGTTCAAATGAACCCATAAATTGTTTTCACAAGCTTTGTTTACCTTTAATTTACGTGGAGCGGTTACCGTAGCTTATGGTAACTTGTTAATATTTACCTGGTTCATGAATTACCACATCACAAATATGTGGCATTTCTAATATTTGACACCTGGTAGTTGACACCTATTTTTCACCTCTATTGTTATGAAATGAGATTGAAAATATCAAGTAGGTACCTACCTATTCGGCCAGTGTCAAGCATTGAGGCATTTAGCTTATGTCAACTATTTTATTCTTACAACGGCAGGATAATAACGGTTTCGTTACCATGGTAACACGACGTCAAGGTATTTGCAAGTTCACCGTGTTGTCATACGTCATCAGTGGCCTATGGGTACATTCGATGTACCCGGGTTTGAGACCAGCAACAGGCAATGATGTAATATAAAAAAACCGGTCAAGTGCGAGTTTGACTCGCGCACCGAGGGTTCCGTACGAAATATCATACAACCAACCGTCTTGCCCCCCCCCCCCCCCCCCCCATTAATTTTGGAAAAATCTTAACAACGCATATTGTAGTTAAGTCATGATCATGAGTATCTACAGCGCCATTTATCGATGCATTTTGTTACTAACTTGCGCGACCAAGGAACTCAGTATGTATGTTGGTTTTTCAGCGATAATTCTTTATCAAGTGAATTAATTTCGATAATTCTTTTTGTATTTGCTAGAAGGTACTTTCAGAACACTTTCATACGAATTTGAAGGAAAAAAATTAAACACAGAAGTATTAAATTACAAACAAAATTAACATATGATTTTTGAAGAATAAAAAAAATGTACGCTAGATAGGGGTCTCGTTATCAGGGATAGGATACCGGTATTTTCACCATACAAAAATACCGGTTTTATTTCGTTCAATTTTGTTCTTTGGTTTATAATATCATTTTTGATCAGGCTGTCTAATAATACGAAAATGTTACCTAAATACATGATAGAGTCCTACATTAAGACCCTAAAATAATTCAAAATATTAGACTACTTCGGGGACTTTTGAAAAAACCGGTCCAAATTTCAAGTCGATAGCATTAGTAGTTCCTGAGATATTTGACTTTGTGACAGACAGACAGACGGACGGAGACGGAGAGTCATGTTAAAAAGGCGTATTAACTCTATCCTGTACCCCCCACGCTCGTAACATTATTTTTAATTTTTTTCTGACATTCGTTGGCATCACTTGCCAATCTCCTTTCGGCATCATTATACAAACAAGCTTATTAAAAACCTGATCGTTAACGATCTCCCATAAACAGCACAATCGATTCCAGTAGTCATAGTCAATGCGCATAAAAATCTTAAGGTCAACGGACTGTCATGCGCATCTGTTTGTGTGGACACACCATTAGTTAACATAGAGTTATTGCGTAATAATCTAGTGGGCAGATGTTAGAGCTGATTGCCCGCGGTATATTTAGCTAACAGGTGCCGTGTGGTCAATACACCACGTGGCATTAGGGTTGACAATCTTGCTAGGTTTATCTTATTGTTGTCTTGTTGCAGCGGTTAGGTAACAAGGGGTATAAGCAAATTTAACAGAGTAGGTAACTTCTGGAATGTGGCGGATGTTAAAGCTCTTACAATCATAAAGGATGTCTGATAAGGCGGTTATTTACATGGAATAAACAAGTATTTGCAAACTACTTTTTTTAAGTCTTTTCTCACGTTTGTTATTTTTTGATATACTTGTTTTAATAATGCATTTCATTTGCACGTAAATAGACACAGTTCCCTAGATGGCTAGATTTATTAAACACATTTCAACCAAACTAGACGAGTTAAATTAGAAAAACTAAACATTTTAAGGCTTCGCGTCAATGTACCTTATAAAACCAAAACACTAAATTTTAAACACATATTGATTTCATAAGTTTAAGTATTTTGATGCTGTTTACGAAAAAGTTAGGTAGTGTATACGATATCTCATGATTTTTATAAAACGCGGTCCTTACGACCGCATTTTATAAAAATCATGATGCTGATGATGGTCTTACACCCCGGTTTTTTTTATTTAATATATCGAATTAATATTCGATACTTAATTATTATTATTATCCGAGAAAATAATAAAAACAAACGGGTTATCGAATTATGTCCAGGTTTTGCTAATTTGATGCGACTAAACACTCTAAACAGCGTATCGATGGTCTTGGTTATAACTTCAGCCAAATTAGCATAGGTAAATGCAACTGCATAATTGTCTTTACTAATACTGCGCTCAAAAAAAACTACCTGTACCTAACTACCTACCAAGGCAGCTAGCATGGTAGGTGGTCATGTTCATCATTTATAGTCATGTTATACGTGACGTTTTAGGCCATTTAAGCCGTAAATCTTGACCATAAAACCCATCGAGCTAGCTGTGGGCAGTTATATTTTAAGAAGCCACGTTTATCTTCAAACGACATAAATAAGTACCTATTGTGCCAACCCTAAGAAGTTATATCTCGTCCACACGACAGGACTGACCAGTTGTTGCGATTTGATTGAGAATGGCATTGCATAATGTATAATTATCGAGGTTTGTGCCAGGTGGCCGTAAATAATCTTACCTAGGAGTCCTAGGACCTGAACTAAGTGCTAAACGAGTCCTCAGACTTAATTAGTAGGAAGTGCTTAATCGTACACACTTTCCGGGCTTTAATCATGCTAGTTTTTAATTTGCGTTTATGTTAAGTGAACCTGAATAAACAAGCTAAAGAGGTTTGTAATTATAACTTGCGTTAACGTTCCTTGAGGTATAATGCATACCCACTGTCCTATGCACATCCGTATATAGCCGCTCATTTAATAAAAAAAAGCTTCAGATACGGCCGTGCCCCTAATTCCTTATTATTAAAATGGAAAAATTATGTTGTGTCGTTATTCTTCGCTAAGTATTGATTAACTTGGGGTTTCGTTTTCTTTCAGGATTCAACAACGCGGTGGGCAGTTAAGTTTGAAGTGTGTGAAAATAAAATTATTTTACAATCCAATTCTAAGTGATTCTCCCTTTTGGTGTGGATTGACTAAGCTTCATGTAAAAAATTATCCTACTTAAATAATTGTTTTTGCAACAAGAAAAAGTATTTTTTTTTTCCATGGGTGCTGCTTTTGAATCTCGAGGTCGCAAAAGATTGGTAATTGAATCAGTAGCGTAGCGAGCGTCTCCCCCTAACCCTGATTGTATTTCTTGGCTGACTGTTTATGTATACATAAAACACTACACACAATCTAAAAATAAATATATATAGCAGTAGACTTCCTATGCCATCATAGTTAAAAGAAACCAGAAGTTTAATGAAAGTTATATTTTATAGCACTAAAACTGCGACACCTTTTAAATGGACGACATAACATCACAACCGATTGAACCAGATACAGCCACCTCCATACGTATAAGCTGTTTCGATCTTAGTTCTAACAAAATAAGGCTTAAATTTGTAAACTAATTAAGTATTAGATGTGACGCACAGGAATCAACGCAGGTGGCTTTCTTGCAGGAAAAGTTTTTGCACAGATATACTCATATGCCGGCAGCTGCCGCGAAATTGAGCCCCTATGCCTCCGTCTACTCATAATCTAGGAATTAATAGCCGATTGCTAATGACAAAATGGAAATAGACTAAGCATTAGGCCTAACGCAATTACGTTAGTACAAGAATCGTTAGATGTTACACGCAAAATGATACGGGCGGCACGTGCGAAAAGTTATTTAGCGCCCATACTTTTCACTTTTATACAAGTACCTCATTATAACTATTTTTTTTTCACTTCTGATGATAAAAAAAAATTGTGTAGCAAGCGGGGCAAATGTAGTACATTTAGCCCCTTATGTATACTTACATATTTATGATTTTTAAAACATTTTAATTTGACCAATCAAAACACGTCACCGTATTAAATCCACCAATCACAACTCTTAAAAAAAAACATTTGTATTTGCTATCAACTAATCAGAATACAACTAGGTATTAAAATCGACCAATCATGAAACAGAATTCATTCAAAGTCAAAGCCAAAGTGATTTATTCTTCAATTTAGGCATATTAAGTGCAATAAAGAGTATTTGTATTGTATTGTATTGTATTGTATTACATGCACCTATGAATGTCGATAAACTACCACCGGTTCGGAAAGAAAACCTCTGCCTCGAGAAGAACCGGCGTAAAAAACTCGGCGAGGTATCATTTTTTCAAAACAGTATACAATATATCATTTCAGTATCAGAGTATTATAGAATTACATTGCTACAGTAGAAAGCCTATTTGTTTTGCGAAATATATCTAGTGCAAAACTTTATCACTGCCAAATATTCGGAACGTTACGTGATTCCCCCTGGACGCGGCTATATATAGATAGACGGTCGGAGTGTCAATATTTGGTATCTGTGTCAAAGCAGTTTATTAAAAGAATCATTCCGCCAAATTGAACAATCTTTTCACCTTGCAATGTATTATTGATTGTGGAGGAATAATCTTTGTTACTATTTTCTCGCAGTCGAAGTCTTAAAGCCGTATTATACCTCGAACAATTTTCCCTCACATCGTTCGGGAAAATAACCATCTCGGGGTGATATGGCTTATTTTAGACCCTTGTCATACAATCTACTATTGGGCTTTTTTATACCATTGCAATGAATTAAGAGTAGAGGGCAGTCGTCTTTTGTTTAACTTATTATATTAGCTTGGTCATCTTTTGTGTCAGTAACAGAAAAGCGAAATATATTTACACATCCCTTGTTAGTATAAAATATAAATAGGATTAATTAATAACTAATGTAAACTTCCTAGTCCTCGATGTTGCACTAGTGTAAGACATGGGCACTTTATGTCAAAGCAATATGTGGTAAATTCGAACTAAGAGGATTATTCTTTATTTGAATAAGTGCCCAATGCCAAGTGTGACATCGAGGACTAGGACTTTATAGTCGTTTACCTTACCTAAGCGACGCTCCAGAGACAAGAATGGTTGGCCAGACGATAAGTCGCGTTTTTCCATTGACACTCGTTGCAAACATCACTCGATATACCTATAAGTCAATTTGTGATAAGCATCAATAAATCAAAATAGAGCAAATCTGCAAAACGACGTCTCTCCCTTTTGTGAGTGCGCACATGCGCGCATTGAGTCGCGGGCGCACAAAACGCTTTTCATTTCGTTTGAATCGCTCGCAAACTGCGCGCACGCAAGATGAGTCACAAGTGCTGCAAAGAATAGTCAGCGGCCAGACGTGTCTCTTCTCACTGAGACACATTTTGACGTACGTAGAAGCGAGCGCCCGAGACAAATATGTATCAAACCGATTTCAATTCAATTTATTTAGTCAAATAGATCTTCTAGATAATGTTGTTCTCATTCATCATCATCGTCAGCCTAAATGATGGTGTTCCACAGCGGGGCACTTGCCTCTTCCCATTAACTAGAGGGAATGGATATGTAGTTTCGCTAGGTTGGTGCGGCGATGAAGATATTCAGATTTTCATAATATGATGTCTTCCTTCACGGGGCTCGGCTCCTCCTTAATGGCAAAATGGGCATACACAGATTCAGGATCTAATTTGTCTTTTCTGTGGCCAATAGTTAAGGAATTTGGTGTATAGTGTATAGGTACCAATAGTTAATGAATTTGGTGTATATGCAGATACTGTATAGACCGAAATTAGGCTCCAGCAATAGGGTCCTGTTTTTGTTTTTCAGTCAGTGCGTGTGTGATGAAAGTTCGCTCCGAGCAAAAATATAGCTCCGCCTCTACCTCAACATGTCATCATACCAGCCCCATCTACCCCGAGTAATTAGTAGCGGAGCGAGCGTTGTCTGCCAGGAATCCTTTTCAGAGGAGATATAAATGGAAGGCTATGCGCGAGCGTGAATAGGGTATCGTGTGTCGGCCACCTGCGCTGCGCCGATGCACAACGAGGATGTGCTCGAACGTCTGAAGGGACAGGTAAGGGCAGGGAAATTCATCTAATTATTCAATGATTTTGGAAAGTCCATAAAAAAACAATATACATCAGTGGTGTGGCATCTAACATGTCACTAGACAAGCTATGGCTAACCTATACGGATTTCCAGCTGTTCAAGGACTCCTTTTCTACGCCAGATACGCGCTCGATGTCGACTTGCGGAAAAGGCCCAGTAAAACTTACTTACTCAACGTTATTGGAAATTCCAGTCCAGTAGCCCATAAAAAATAACAAAATATACATTCGATGCGCGACATCGGCATCAAACCTGTCCGCTGGATGGCTAATATGGATTTCTGGTTCTTCAACAGTTCTAGATAGTGCAATCGGCAGCATGAAGACTTGAAAATGGTCTGGCTTTAAGATGAGTATGTATCAAGGTGAATGTCCACCAAAAGATGTTCGATGCTCTTTGACACCTCGCAAGCTTTTGATGGACTTTATAATTCTTGAGTAAATTTATTAGTAGTAAATTTGCTGTCTAAATTAACCAACAACGATAACAAAGTCCTTAGATCGAAAAGTTAATAAGGAGAATAAATTGGTACTTACCTTAGTCGAGTTTTCTTTGTCCTAGTAAGTAAAAACAGGTAGGCACAATAGAAAACATAGTAACAATAAACCATAACTTTCAAACAAATGTAGCGGAGAAATAACAAACTGAAGGGTTCATATAATAACTATTAAACGCAGAACAACCGCCCATTCAAACCAAGTTCCCGTAAACAATAATCTCAATTACATCCCTCCTTGCAACAACTTGCAACTTTTGTGAATTGACTTGTAAAATCAGAGATCTCGCATGAAGATACTACGCCCCCCAGCCCCCTGCTAGGCGAGAGAACCACGCTCATTAAGAAACGAAGTAATTATATTGATATCGATATCATGTTCAATTTATCGATCTAAATTGGCGTATCGATAGTATCGTGGTACTTGCGGTTATACTGTGGGAAAAGTTTAAAAGTGCAGTTATTGCTATTGTACTATCATAGTTTACAGCTGCATGCGGTTTACGTATATACTCGTAATTTAAATACATACATACTCGTATGTGTAGGTATATGATCTTGGGACCAGCACGGCTAGCACAAGACTGGTAAGTGTTTTTCTAAATGTTCTAATTAGAAAGAGACGGATCGGATAGACTATCTTGCGCATTTTTTAATACCACGTCGGTGGCCAAGAAGCCCACGACCTGCCTACACCACAAGCAGACACCGTAGCCTATGGGCGCTTGCAAGCCGCTGGAGGCCGATTTTTGACTTTCGAGCGCTCGAAAATTAAATAGAAGTAAATACGATAGGTTGTCTGGAGGAGAGTGCTCTTCAGCGATAAGACCACCTGTTGTTCTACTTCTACCTACATGTTATTGTATTGTTTCTCTCTGTAACTGCTTTATTTGTGTGAGGTGTGCAATAAAGACTATTTGTATTGTATTGTACGAGTTCAGTATCAAAATTGCAGGCATGTTACTTTCCAACACGATAGGATTAAATACGAGTGGTTAATGATTATGAGTATTAACTTAATACCACACGTTTTCATTTTTTTATGGCTATTTCAAAATAGCATTTCATCATTTTGTCAGTTTAAATATGAGTTAACGTTTTACCGAGAGCTTATTAGTGATGTTGCCCAGATTTCGAATCCCCGTATAAGGCCATTTATTTGTGATGTGATGAGCACGAATATTTGTTCCTGAGTCATGGATGTTTTCTATGTATTTATTTATCTATATACGTATGTATATCGTCGTCTAGTACCCACAGTACAAGCTTTGCTTAGTTTGGGACTAGGTTGATTTGTGTAAGATTGTCCCCAAATATTTATTTATTTATTTCCTCAGGCCCCTTCCGCATTTGGCGCAAAATCTTTATGCAGTATTTTGACTTTACCGAGAGCTCAATTATGTTGTCGCCCAGATATCCTTACTTGGGTACTGACAGTATTTTATTGCGCGGAAGCGGCGGAACGCATGCAGTGCTGTGCCTGTATGCGTACTTGCGTAGTGCGTAATACCGCCCCGCTCGCGCGTATCCCGCGCCAATCAGGAAGCACCAATTAGTGGCCAAAGGTAAGTACACTACGGTTAAAATCAGTTAACTACTGACATTTGGCATTAATTCACTCGATACTCTATCTTAACGTCAGAATATTAGAGTTTATTTTGTAAACACGCTGCCTATAAATATAACGGTTGTAATAAAGACAAAGACTTAAT
Organism: Epinotia nisella; assembly: GCA_932294315.1. Classification (NCBI taxonomy): domain Eukaryota; kingdom Metazoa; phylum Arthropoda; class Insecta; order Lepidoptera; family Tortricidae; genus Epinotia; species Epinotia nisella. Next base: position 16,114,484 of record OW028677.1, on the reverse strand, counting down.
TACATTGGTATTAAGGTAGAATATCCCAAGGTTTGATCCAATCTGTCAGTGGTTAACTGATTTTAATCAAGGTGTATGACTAACAGGCAATTATTAAACCATTTGTAAACCTAAGTTTACAGCCAGTTTAAAGCGTCCATCTTTTTCTACGTCAAATGTCGACATGTTGTACCTTATACTACTTACCAAAACCATCTGAACAATATTTAACACCTAGATTACCTCATTATTATATTGTAATTAAGTGTAAGCTTCACCCAAATCATAAATATCATAATACATAGTCGGCGGGGTTCGCCAAACCTCACCCGTCACGCCTATCGAAACTATAGACCTCTGATTACGCTTAGTTAATACGAATTAAGGCGTCAAGATATATTTGTGGGTGAACGGTGAGATGAGCTTAAAACAAGTCACAGAATATCTGGACAGTACGTGGCATTTACGTACGCCTTCATCATCAGTCGTCCTCATCGTTTTGCATGCTTATTTAGCTTGCCATTGCTATTCTGAAACTCTGGAAAAGTGACCGTCACCTTTAGAGTACAATATACGTAGCATAGTACTTTAGATAAACATGGTGCACAAATCAAGCTCTTTCAACCAGTTTCCGATTAATTCTCAGGCCACATTTAAACACCCAATCCCGACGGAACAACTACTTCACATATCTGCGCACCACGTACACGAGCATCCACCCTAATTCGAGTGATTGTGGGAAAGGGCAAAGACAATAGAGATTATATCACAGTTAATAGCTCCCATCAAGTATCTGAAAGGGGACGCGCCGAGGGAACCTAACTTATCTATCGGGATTAGTTGCCGGAAAGTTAAGTAAAGGTAGCCCGATACTACCTGATAATGACGTCAGATAACGAACGACAATCCCTTCATTACGGTGGGCAAATATCGATTTGTTTTGGTTTTGACCAAGCGATTATGTTTGGACGAAAAATCTGCCGAGATTTTTTTTTATGTATAATAATAATAGCTTACTCGAATTAGTACTCACGGGTTCACGGGGTAATCGTCAGAGGTAATATTTTGTACATATAAATAACAATTAAACACTTTGAAAAATTTTAAAAACCCTGATTTTTTTCATTGCAAAGTTCAATATCTCGAAAACGACAATGAAACTGCATTAAAATCGGTCCATTCGTTTAGGAGCTACGATGCCACAGACAGACACACAGACATGTCAAACTTATAACACCCCTCTCTTTGCCTCGGGGGTTAAAAAGTAGGTTAAATAATTTTAAATATTGATTAGGTACCTATTAATTATTAATCAGTAATGTTTATGTTATCATTTTATGACGATGGAGTTACAAAGCTCCAAGTTACATTAAATAAGGTCACTTTAACTTTCCTAACTACGTATGCCCATAACAAACATTTTAAATATCATAACATTCCGCCGAAAACTTAAACCAAATTGCATCTTAAGTCCAATTGAATAGAGTTTCATACTCAACAGCTCTTAGCATTACATAGAGGGTGCAGAGTGCATTGTGTTTGTGTTACATTACAATATGGTACTGTCAGTTAATTGGAATAGATTATGGGAATAAGTCTGTTTTCCAACGCGGAGTGGTCCCGGGGGAAGCGAAGACCCGTTTTAGTTTTTTATCAAGTCATCGAGCAACAATAGAATGGACGGATTATCACAATATTTTAGGCGGTCGTGTGCCAGCCCTGTAAATTGACACCAGTTGCGGTTTGAACAATGTGGAGATGAATAGTCGATTGAGAGGTAATTTTTGCTTGGTCATGTGATTAACTCTTAACTAGATGGTTAATATGATAACCAAGAATTTTAAAATAAATATAGTGTTAATGATTAGCAATGTACAAGTTGCAGAACATTCTAAAAATATCAGGGACGTTCTCAGAAACCGGGAACTTTTACAAGAATTTAAAAATAAGTTTCCTTTGGGAAGTTTCTGATGGGAAAAATCACCCTTTGTCTGGCATAATATCGATTGTCCTAAAATCTTTTGGCCGAACATTTATGGCATAAGGATGAATATACTTACCTGATATATTCCATAATATTTTCTTGCATAACTTGTTGATTGTCCTAATTCTTATTGCTCCTAATATTAAAATGTCGAAAATCTAAATGGCTAAAAAACCCCTCCGCATTCATATTTCCGTAAAAATCCGAAAAAAACGAGCCGTTTGGAAAGAAACGGGATTTTTTCCGGAAATTTTCAACGCTAAGCGGGACTCCGTCGATTTGATCGTCGGTTGCAGATGCTTATCTCCCAGTTCAGGAAACATAAGTATATTTTGTACTCCAAACAATAATATTAGAAATGTTAAATTATGCACATGTAATGGTACCTAATCTTCGATAATTTGATGTTCGACACAATAAATATTATGCATAACACTAATTAGGACAATCGATATTACGCGTAAGGGTTTCGGCGATAAAATATTATATAGGTACAGCAATTTTTAGGCTAAACGTTACATTGGTTGGGTTCGAGGCGAAAAGTTGTTATGCGACAAGAAAATGGGACAATCAATAATTACGCCTTCCGATATAGACCCGATAATTTACGTATCCAGAGACGTTGTCATGTTTTCAGTGTTTATAAAATTTAAGTTCTGAGAACTTTCCTTATAAGAAATTTAGATACTTTGGAATCTTCTCCGCGGTGCATTGCTAATACCACGTCATATTCGTAAGTACAGACAGTCACCTCCAAAACTATCTGAGAGGAAAAAAGCGCGTAAAATATCTAGGATAACACGAAATGCATAGCTAAGTTATATAGGTTCGCTTACTTAGTTATCGTACCTACTAAATAATATTATATCGAGTAGTATTCCTGTACATTCACAGTTTGCCAAATTTGTTCCCAGTGTCACCCCAACCTCGTAATTAACCTCATCCAACGTAATGATATCCTTCCAGACACACCCATGCCATGGCGAATGTCGACAATTAGAGGTGTGAGTGGACTGGCCCAGTGCCAGCCCGCATCGGGTGAATCACTGACCACTCTCAAGAGGAGTTCCCACTGTCTCGAGATGCTAATTCAATTTAGCTAGTAGGAGGGGACTGTGGTGCGTGGACACTGGACATAACATGCGTCTATTCGACGTGAGTCCGGTCTAACGACGTACCTAACAATTATTTCTAGTCGAAGGTAAAAATATTGTTGGTCCAGATATTAACAACAACTAAGAGATCTAACCTGACTATCTATCACTGACTATCACCTCCAGTTTTCAAAAGTAACAGGAGGGTGCTACCTTAGTTTTTTCCGCCGAAAAGCGAAAATTCGCTACGAGCAGAGGAGTTACGTACTATACGCTGACAAGGTACGGTCGCGTTCTTTAATTTGGGACCCTTTTCGCAAATATGTTATTTGTATTCCTATACAATTTGACAGGATTGTTAACCTTAAGTGGGTCCCAAATTAAATTAACTATTTGGCGACTTTGACTGCTACAGAGTATTTGACGCTGAGTGTACTTGGCATCGAAAATTTCAAGTCAAGAATAGGCTTGTGTCGTAAGATTTTTTAAGTTCGAACCAGTTTTTGGAGAGGAACAAATGTTTGTATGGGAGCAACTACAATCAAAGAACATAAAATACGGTACACTCGCTGGCGGCAGCCGAAACGATTCATACAAATTGACATGGAAGTATGACGTCACAGTTTGCTATTTGTACTAATCGTAGTATGGAAAATCAAGTACTTAAATTGCTTTTTCCGTCGCGAAATACTGCGTTTGGGTCGTTCTTCTTTTCGACCGACAATAGCCTGTCCCTCGTCTTATTACGGCATCTCATTTGAGTAATGATGTTTACGGTTTTATAATGTTCGAATGAACGTCCATATTATTTTATTCATTAGTGATGTTTAGTATTTCACTTTCTCTAACTAGCATTTTTTTTAATGTTTTTTTTTTCGTAGAATGCCGTGACAGAGTGGTAAACCAAAATGTTGTCCCCACTGAAAGAGTCCACTTTGTCACATGTTTTTTTTAGAAACCAACCGTAAATAAATATTTATATTGGCCAGAAAGGAAACTTTAATTAGTTCTAATGAAGAAACCTATGCAATTTTTTTTAAATCGCACTTTTTGAAGTGCGATTACCATAATTACCATAATTTTCGATAGTTCAAAAACCAAAAAAACAGAAAAACCTCGGATCATTGTCGGTAAAAAAGAAGAACGACCCGTTTAAGTCCAGTTGTCATACAATTTTGTTTTTATAAAAGCGTAATAAAGATTATATTGATAGCTTTAAATGTACTCTTGGACAATAAAAATAAAATGGATATTTTTTCTAAACTTCTTTTTTGATATAAATAATATTTTGTAATGTAAATTTTATTACAATAATTTGTTGGTTTACTATCCATTTAGCAACACTACGTTATCAATTATAACATGAGACAACTACTCTATTCCCACCCAGCTAACGCCATCGACTTATCATCTCTCCGTTCGCAACGGTTGAAACACTCTCACTGCGTTCCTCAGTAGTTGCGATTCACTTCCTATCCCACGTCATCACCCGCATGTCTGAGACGCCAGACGGCGAGGCGTCTGATTCACAGAATCACGACATAAACATAGACCTAAATGTCCAGACAAGCAGTCTACATAGTATAATCAATCCGAAGTAAGAAAGTCTCGATAATCAAGAAAAATAATCAAATAATCATGTTATGCTAGCGGCTAGCATAGTAGGTAGTAGGAAGATTTATAAAACAAGATTTCAACATTTATCACATCCTACGCTACGCTCGTCGTAGCCGTTCCCGTGGTTTTAAAAAAAAATAGTTCTCCAGCCAAGTAAGTACGCCAAGTAAACACTCTTGATTCAATGTACTGGCAGTGTATGTGTTATCGAACTGATCTGCACGGCTATCACAAGACGGCGCGTGAGCTCTCTCGATTTTCCTCGCACTATCCGTCTCTCTCTTATTAGAAAACATAGAAAGAGAGGTATAGTGCGAGAGGTATAGCCATGCTGATGACGTGATGACCTACCAACGGCATAGAACGGCTTACCAGCTTGTCTATTTTAATCCAATTGAGCATCGTGTATTACAATTCTTGGAAAAAAAGAGCCACATAAGCTCCAGCTTGTCTTAAATAAGCGTGACACCACACAACTGTGACTAACATGATTGTATGCCCAAAACTTTTCGCTATTACCCGCCCTCTAGCTTCGCACTGGTGTAGGTGACGTACAAACAATGTCCTAATTTTAAACGCAACAAATAACAGCAAAATCTATAAACTACAATTTATTTGTACTTATACCGTTGAGTTGCCGATATTCGCCTACGCTACCTATCTTCGCCTAATTTTATTAAAATCAAAGTTCCCACCTTATTTTTAGGGCAGCCTGCACAGAAAACAGAAAACGAATAAATAGAAAGTATTTTTTATGTATAGGAAAATTCTCGGATCACTTGTTGCTAACTTCACACTGTTAAGGATCAGTAACTCGTTTTCGTTCGAATTTTAACACGTTTTTTTTACCCGCGTAAGGATTTGCACTTTGCAGAATTTCATCCAAATTGGTTAAGCCGTTTAAGCGTGATTGAGTAACAAACATCTAAACATCCAAACATCTAAACATCCAAACATCAAAACATCCAAACATCTAAACATCCAAACATCTAAACATTCAAACATCTGAACATCCAAACATCCAAACTTTCGCATTTATAATATTAGTAGGATATCGATAGTCAGAGTTAAATCTTTTTTTAATCATCGTGATTCAAAATCCGTGCAGGTAAACCTAAAAGAATTATTGAGAAATGAGCCTAAACCCAGGCGAAGTCCCGCAACTCGACGGTACCTTACCTACAGACAATTTCTAATTGAAGCTATAAGTATCAATCACCGTATTCATATTCAACATCTCTACGGCCCATGCTCGATCACGCCAACGACATACCTACACGAGTAAACCTCGTTTAATTGTCTCTAGGGCAGCCTCGACGCAGTTATGATAGGACTAATTTAAGAAGTGAGACATCTTGTTCTTGTCTTGCTCGCTACCGCTAGAAATCAGTGTCGCTACGTCACAGACCCGTATCTGCGAGGAGGCTAGACGGCGTGGCTCCTGTGAATCATAGAATCTCTGCAGATTACTGTGACTTAATATAGTCAAAAATGAAACAGGTCCAAGTTATCGGAAGACGACGTATGACGTATGTTTTAACTGAATACGAGTGTATAGTCGCTCTGTATTTATTTAAAATATATGTCATTTTTTTTGATATTTCGACATGTCAGGTATTTTTGCTTGTGTTGATCGTGACCGTGCCCCCCACCACGTAGTCGTTCAAATAATCGTGGTTATTTTTTTTAATCAACAAATAACGAAAACCTCATATTTGATATTTTTAGTAATAATAGACATGTTTCATAGTCAAATATTGTTTTTTCACATCTCATGCTCGAAAAGTGTATCATATTAGGCTTAATAAGCGGGGCTAGTATATTTAGCCCCTAGGGAAAACATGTACACATATTTATGATTTTTAACACATTTAATTTGACCAATAAAAACACTTCACCATATTAAATCCACCAATCACAACTCTTTCAAAAAACATTTATCTTTGCTATCAACCAACCAGAATACCTACAGCTACATATTAAAATCGACCAATCAAACATCAGGTGTTTTTTTAGTCCCTAATTCCAAATCATTTAAATCCACCAATCATAACTCTTTCAAAAAACATTTCTCTTTGCTATCAACCAACCAGAATACAGCTACATATTAAAATCAACAAATCAAACATCAGGAGCCGTAGCATGGTTGGCCTTATCACGCGATATGTGATAGGATAGAGCGTGCGTCACTGGCTGACACCGTTCGATAGAACGAGACGACGCTCTTAACTTGTCACTTGTCGCGTGATAAGGCCAACCATGCTACGGCTCCTGGTGTTTTTAGTCCCTAAATAATTCCAAATCATTAAAAAAGAAAACGCCTCACGCTAAATTGAACAATGTCTTCGCAGTGAAATTAGTTATTGATTGTTGGTGGATAATCTTTGTTTTACTATTTTCTCGCAGTCGAAGTGAAAAGTAGAGTATATAACTCGGGTCTAAAAGCCATATTACCCCTCGAATTATTTTCCCTCGCTTCGCTCGGGAAAATATCCATCTCTTAGTAATATGGCTTATTTTAGCCCCTTGTCATACAATCTACTATTTAATTCGACATATTTTGTAACTCAAGATATGCCAAATTAATTTATTAGCTAGCTTTTCAGTGAAAAGCAAATATAAAAAAATATAAAAAAACGACAAATAAAATAATTATACCGTAAAACCATTCATCGTACCACCGAATTGTCGGTAAAATACAAATAAAAGATGTAACAAAACTAACAAAGCTTTGAAGATGCGCAATAAAAACGCAATAATGTCCGCTTGCGCCGCCAAGCGTGACGAGCGTGACAATGGATGCGCCGGCGCGTGCTGCGTGCGCACCTTGACGCGCACGTAGCGCCGCGCACCCCTAATAGCTAACCACATGGTTTACCAATAAAAATGTGTTAATAGTGTTAACGCTCATAAAATTAGCGGCAATTGTTTTATGAAGATTTGTTATATTTATTTGCTTAAGAGACGGACTAATATCAAGCACGTAACTTGCAAATGCAGCAGCGACCATCTAGCGAAAAAAATATAGGAAATCGATTAACATTTCTTTTTCTTAAAAAATGAGATGAAGTTTGAAAAAAACTAAATTGAAATGATAACTAAATTGAAGAGATATATATTGATATAGATTTTCTTACCTACTTTGCTTTATTGGTTCAGCAAAATTCGCTTTGATTTTTAGACTCGATTTTTGACCTCAGCTTTATGGTGCACAATAATCGCTATTGTACAGGAAATGAACTTAGCTCCCACAAAGTATTGTTACAATGTCCGAAAAAACAAGCTTATAAAAGCCCTAAAAAAACTCCCCAATAGACGGCCTCAATACAATCTTGAACGGCCCATTGTCGTGTTTTTTACATATTTGATTTGTTGCTACAAATAGCGGACATGAAAGGCATTTAAGGTACTTAATGTCCAGTAATTGGCGATCAATGAGGATCAGTGGGCACATTGTACTAAAGTATCGAATAGCTGAACTTTTGTCCGAATAAGAATAAAAAAGTTATGAAAAAAAACTAAGCCGGGCACCCGTCCAGTGTCAAATCGCAAGCTGGTACGCTTGTGACATATTTTTAATAGAAAAAATTGCAACCTCGATTAAAATTTATTTAAAAAAACTTTTGATTGGGTTATTTAACAGTGAGGTGTACCTAACTTAGGTAGGTACAATAGTAAAAAAGCTATCTTCTAAATATACTGTATCTGAAGTTTGTAATAATTTACATTTAGAATAACATGTGAGCAGTAAAAAGAAAAGGTGTGTTCATACAAATAACTTCATTTACTTTAAAATTCAAGAGGGAGCGATAAACGGCCAGCCGCGGTCCCACGCACTCTGAATAAGAAATATGACCCGAACGGATACTACTATTATCAAAACATTATTACAACACTCGAATCGCTTCACCCGCGCCCTTCCAATGTAAAAATTAAACAACAATTGCCTTTAATATTCGCTCGCCAGCGACCCTCGACTGGTACTGTAAAAAAATCTGTCAATCTGTTGTAGATCAATCATCCTTGGTGAATGAACAGTCAGAGGGGTGAGCAACCACAATCGAACTTCGCAGATAATAAAAGGCAGTCTATATTTACGTAAACGCATCGATTTGATGTCCAATATTGTGCTCTGGCGCATCCGAACTGATTTGGTGTTTTGTTCTCCATTCTCTTCTTTGTATCGGCATGTAACTTGAGTGACGTTTCGCAAAACCATACAAACGTCTAGTAGGCGGATTAAGGGCAACGTTTTGACTCTATAATAAGTCGTAGGTACCTACCACAGTTCAAGTTTACAATTATCTTTTTTGTGAAGTTTTATTGCGCATTGACTAGGTAGGTACAAGAATAAAAAATAAAGAAGAATAAGTACAAAAACATAATCGGATGAGTCTCATCCCTATCCTCACCTATAGTAGTAGATTGCATGACTAGGGTCTAACGCAGGCCACATTACCACGAGATGGTTATTTTCCCGAAAGAAGAGAGGAGTCTTTATTAAAAGGGAATAAGAACTTTTGACGTCTTCGATTGCGTAGTTACTTTTGATGCTGACTGTACCATAGATTTTTTTATGTCGCAAGTATGCTTACAGAGTCTAGTGGTGGTTGGCAGTATGTATTTTTTCCTTTGTCAGTTTAATATAAGTAAGCAAATTTTAAAAAAAAAACCCGGTCAAGTGCGAGTCTGACTCGCGCACCGAGGGTTCCGTACGAACAACACACCCGTCTTGCCCCACCCATTAATTTTGGAAAAATCTTAACAACGCATAGTGTTGTTAAGTCATGAGTACCTACAGCGCCATTTATCGGTGCATTTTGTTACTAACTTGCGCGACCAATGAACTCGGTATGTACTATGTTGTTTTTCAGCGATAATTCTTTATCAAGTTAATTAATTTCGATAATTCTTTTTTTATTTGCTAGAAGGTACTTTCAGAACACTTTCATACGAATTTGAAGGAAAAAAATCAAACACAGAAGTGTTAAATTACAAACAAAATTAAGATATGATTTTTGAAGAATAAAAAAAAATACGCTAGATAGAGGTCTCGTTATACTTTTCCGGTAATATTCACGTTAATATTAATCATATATATTATTTTCAATTTTTTCGCTTGGTTAACTTCGGAGATAAAGGGGGGGAATGGTATTTTTTTCAACATTTTTGTTTATAAATCAAAATTTTACCACTGTAGAAAAAAAAGAGAAAAAGTGTTTTAGAATGTACAATTCAAGCCCTTTCATACGATACCCCACTTGGCCTACTAACTAGACTTTGAATCCACCCTTTTTTATACAAATTAAAAGTATATATTCAAATTTTTAATTTTCCATACACGAGGATTAGCTTTATTTACAACTATTCCAAATTTCAAATCAATAGCATTAGTAGTTCCTGAGATATTTGACTTTGTGACAGACAGACAGACGGACGGAGTCGATAAGGGTTCCGTTTTTACCTTTTTGGTCCGGAACCCTAAAAATAGAGTACTTCTTGGCGTAAGGCCAAGAAGTAATGTAGGGAGCCTTAACCCTTTTCCAGGCAGAGGCGTTATATCGACCACATACTGCTTGTCAAAAACAATATCTTAATGTCAATGAATAAGACTGAGATCCGATTGTCATTTTCCAACTGCCGGCCTGGAAAAGGGTTAAACAAGAAACTTCATGTCTTCATTTCGTGATATTAACGCATACATTTCCGAGCATGTTTTAGAAAACAATAATATCGTCGTGGAATTTATTATTCTCGCAATCGAAGTGAAAAGTAGAGTGTATAACTCTGGTCTAAAAGCCATATTACCCCTCAAACAATTTTCCCTCACTTCTCTCGGGAAAATAACCATCACGTGATAATATGGCTTATTTTAGCCCCTTGTCATACAATCTACCTACTATTGATTAGTCAAATTAAAATGTTTTGTAAATGCTACTCCCAGTGCACTTCCTTCTAATATTATAAATGCGAAAGTTTGGATGTTTAAATGTTTGTTGTTCAATCACGCTTAATCGGCTCAACTGATTTGGATGAAATGTTGCATGAAGTTAGTTTAAAGCCTGGATTAAAATATAAGATAGATTTTATCCCGAGTCCACGCAGACGAAGTCGCGGGCGGAAGCTAGTAATATTTTAAATCCGAAAATTTGGATATTTCTTACTCAAACACGCTTACTTCTTACTCAACCGATTTGGATGAAATTTTGCACGAAGATAGTTTATAGCCTGGATTAAAATCGCTATGGATTCGAAGTCGCGGGCGGAAGCTAGTCATAAATATGTAGGTACGCTTTTTTTCCCTAGGGGCTAAATATACTACTTTAGCTCCGTTTTACAAGGATCGCAACCGGTTTTTTCAAAAATCCCCGAAGTAGTCTAATATTTTGAATTATTTTAGGCTAATGTAGGATTCTATCGTATATTTAGGTAACATATTCGTAATACGAATTTCGTATTATTAGACTGCCCGATCAAAAATGATATCATAACCAAAGAACGAAATAATACCGGTTTAATTTGTTTGGAGAAAATACCGGTTTTGTTGTTGTTTTGTAATTGTTCTAAGCCTATAGGGCGACAAGAACTCTGACTTTTCAATATGGTTAATTATTGGTTTTTCTAATGAAGACACAGCATAATATTCCTGGAGAGAAGATAAAACGGCGCCTAATATAACATTAGTATAGATAGAAGAATGGATTAGGCAGTCTCTATCAAAATACAGCCTGTATGTTTAATACTACCTCAAATTGTAAACAGTGTTAGAGCTATGAACCGATATTGCAAGAAATTTATCTTAACTACCAACTTTTTTTGTCCATATAAAATAATTCAGCACGCAATGGATCACTACTTTGTCTTACTGACGCAACGTCACAACTGTCACAAGTGACCCGCTTCTTCCATGAGTCAAATGTGTGTACGCAATACATTGCTGCTCGATAATTTTTCAAAAAATAATTACGCTTCGGTAGTTAAGATTAAATTAAAGTTTTCTTGCAATATCGGTTCACAGCCCTAACAACTACCTCTGGTTACAATTTGAGGTAATATTAAAAATACACGCTGTATACCAAAATAGAGATTGCTAGGCATTGCAATATGCTGAGACTGTTTTTAAATATTTTTCAGATAATATAAGTATACCGACTTCGGATTTTGTTATTAATGTGAATCATCATTTTGAATTTACTTTAGAAAATAAATTATATCATAGAAGCCAAGATACGATTGCGTAGAAGTATCCCGATAGAAAACAAATGACGGTATTTTAGTTCATCTAAAGATTCATAGAAAAAAAAAACAATGTTAGTGCGTTTCGTCTATTGCGAAAACATGTTTCTTCTTCACTAAGTATCAAGGAACGACCTTAGGCTTAGGCCAAATTTCGCTACTCCACTACCTACAGGTAAAATTATTACAATATTTTGGATGCTGCTTAGTTAGAAAACTTGCCAGTCACACAATTCATACAACGCGTCTGGCAATAATATCGTATAGAGTATATTGTAGGTACCTACAGTAAGCCGTTTGACTCCAGAGTGGATGAGAGGGGGATTGGTCGCGGTGATAAAGTGCACGGGTGCCACTGCGATTACTAGTGCGCTAACGCACCGGTAATAACAGTATCGTAAACTATCATTACTTTCTATTTAAAAAACAACTTAGGCACGAGCATGTGAAAGAGTTGAATAACGCGATTGGTTTGGGTTACCGCGCAAAAGTTTAGAGATTTTAGAAGCTCAAATTTAGATACCACTGTCCCAGTAACATGATATGTTTTATGTTTATGTTTCAGTACGTTGAGGCCGTAAAACTTTACCAATCGTGATGCTAGGTAGGTGCAGGTGCAGTTATGTGTAGGACAACGCCATAAAGACTTTGACAGAGAGAGCTTTTCTCACTTTAGTTGTAATGGTTGTCTAAGGTCAGTCATTAAAATGGTCATCTCATCTCAAAGTCAACTCCTCAATTTTTCTTTAATACCACGTCGGTAACAAACAAGTGGACAGTCCAAGGGGCGCTCGCAACTCCTGGATCGTCAAATGTGCGTGCCAATCTTTAAAAAAAAAATACTTTTCTTTTTGAAGAACTCTATACTCTTCTTGGCTAGTTTTACTAGCAAGCCAAATTGTTCAAAGAGTAAGATATTACCTTACAATTATGTTACAATATATAACAATTTATTACGTAGTAGCTTTTGCCCGCGACTTCGTCCGCGCGGATGGATTGTTTGAATTGAAACGAAAAGGGCTTCCTTATGGCTGAGTTACATGATTTTATAGATAAGCTTACTCCAAACGCCTTTTTTGGGTTCCGGATCAAAAAGGTAAAACGGAACCCCCCCCCCCCCCCCCCCTTATCTCCGAACTTAACCAACGAAAATTTTGAAAATAATATGCAGGGGCAAATATTTAAAAGGAGGCTTCCTTAGAGCATCTGTAGTAACCCTTTTGACCATTTCTTTTCAATTTTTTTTAACTCGGAGAAAAATTGATCTAAAGTTATGATATGACCTCCGAGTAATGTATCTTGGCACCACGATATCATAGCACAGTAGTCAATGCAGATTTTGAGGTAACATCATGTACCTAGTGAGTCATAATAGTTTGTCATTTTTTTTTCAACTTTTTTTTTAAATAAAAAGTTACTTATACCACTCCAGAAGAGTAAAAAAAAACCGGTCAAGTGCGAGTCTGACTCGCGTACCGAGGGTTCCGTACGAAATATCATACAACACACCCGTCTTGCCCCACCCATTAATTTTGGAAAAATCTAAACAACGCATAGTGTAGTTAAGTCATGAGCATGACATGAGTACCTACAGCGCCATTTATCAGTGCATTTTGTTACTAAATTGCGCGCCCAAGGAACTCGGTATATAGAGTAAGGGAAATGTATTCACGTACCACTGTAGAACCCTGTCGCAATTGACAGGCCGCCGTCACTCAAACTCGAGCGGTATGTTACCTTATTGCGATAGGGTTCTACGGTGGTACGTTAATACATTTCCCTTACTGTATGTTGGTTTTTCAGCGATAATTCTTTATCAAGTGAATTAATTTCGATAATTCTTTTTTTATTTGCTAAAAGGTACTTTCAGAACACTTTCATACGAATTTGAAGGCAAAAAATTAAACGCAGAAGTATTAAATTACAAACAAAATTAACATATGATTTTTGAAGAATAAAAAAAAACTACGCTAGATAGAGGTATCTCTATAGGTGTCAGTGGCGGAGAAAATTAATTTTTAGGCAAGCCTATATTATATACACTCAAGAGCAAAAGTATTGGGTAGGTACAGTTTGTACTGAAATTCTATACAAAGTGCACCCGAAACTTTTGCTCTTGAGTGTAGTTTAGAGTATAATTATATATATATACTCTAAACTTTTTCATAACACTTTTGTTCCGGGTTGCCCATCGAAAATTTTCACGCGTCGTTACTGATATGTGTATTATAGTAGGTATGTGTCCCTATAATATTTAAAGATTTCCCCCGATTTCTCCATGACCCCATCATCCTGTCCCTGGTCCTGATCCTGACCTGATGACAGTAGTCCCATGCATATGTACCTCGTACCCAAGCACTATAACATTATGTACCTCAGCCGGAACTAGGTATTGCCAGCCTCGTGTCCAGTCCGTCTATATGTACTTGGCCGGCAATTGCTATTTTCCCGGCCTCTGCAATAATGTCCCACTATATATATTTTTTTTTTAAATAAGATACCCACTGGTACATAATATAGGTATGCCAACAAGCCAATATGTATCTTCCTACACAAGAATCCTCGTAGCGTGACAAGCTACAACGGCAAGCTTGTATAAAGTTAAAAGCATTACCGTGTGTTATCGTTCGTTGCGCGTGCGCGACGCGTGGCGCGAGCGCACGTGGGTGCGCCCGCGCGAGGATCCGCTCACCGGACCGTACCTTACCGGTATATTACGACAGTGTTGTTAACTTGGGTAGGTAATAAATAAATAAATAGTAGGGAACAATTTTAGACAAATCCATCTAGTCCCACAGTACCTATGCTCAATAAGGCTTGTGTTAAGCGGGAATTTACCTACATTACGAAATTAGTGTCATGCATGTTGACATCAGTTTCACGAAAGTAGTTTTGATATATGCGAAAGTAATTTCGTAACATAATTAGTGTCGTGAAAACAACAGTATCGCAGTGGCCATGGCGCCATCAGCATCAGCTATTTCAACATGCATGACACTAATTTCGAAATGTAATTCCGGCTTTACACTATGAAACTAGTTGCATGACACTAATTTCACCAAAAAATCGCGCAGAGCACGAAACTAATTTGCATGCACGACATTAATGCATGCATTACGAAATTAATAAATTACACGTGAAACTGTTGGTAAAACTAATGTCACGAAATTAATTTCATGCCACTAATTTCGTAATGTAATTCCGGCTTATGGGTACTAGAGATGACAATATCGTTAATAAACTTCTGATGTGCTGTGACACAAAAATTTACCGTTAGTATGGTTAATTTTCGTGTCACAACAGAACTTGTTCACTTCTTCAGATTGTATTGCTAACTACCGACTAACGATGGCCAAGAACTTGATCCTCACCCATGTTCCATGTTGGATAGGTTATGAGGATAGTAATATCCTCATAACCTATCCTAACCGTTCACAATTTTAAGCAGTCACAGTGACCCACCAATTGAGCTTAATTGACAATGTGACTACGAGTATAATTTATACGCATCATCCATAGCTGTTCATTCAAAAACCATTATTAACATTCGTTAAAAGCGCATTAGAAATTTGTTTATAAATAAATAATCAGTTACAGGGAGTTTGCGCACAATACGTGGGCGCACGCGTCCGAGCGGTGACAATGAAGAGGCTACTAAAAGGACATTCCTGACTACAATAGCCGTTTGGACGGACACTACAATAGTCGCCGCTTAAACTGACCACGGGAGCTATTGATCAATCATTGGACTAGAAGAATATACCGTTAATTTTAAATAAAATTGATTTTGAGAATTAATTGGTTTTTTTCTGAGTTTGATAGTGTTGAGAATTTAACACCGCAAAACGTTAACAGGATGGAATGTTATACTAGCTATTTATTGATTGTATTATCAATTTGGATTGTGGTTCTTTTCACAGGAAATAAAAGTCAATTTACGGCGTGTGACATGAACTGTGAAACATAACCGCTAAAAACGCAATAACCATAACCGTACATCTTTCAAGTACAAATATTGTTCTAATAACAATAAACATAAAGTGAATCCTGCGCCGCTCAACCCTTTCCCACCGCTCTAATTTTACTAATGCGCTCGGCAAAGGGAGGGTTACGGGAGGGGTCAGAGTGAGTAAACGCATTAAAATGTTTAACCTCCGGTTACAAATTAGGTTAAATAGTATTGACACAGGTAAATATTATATCAGGGTTAACATTTTGTCACTGACAGTTACAGAGTGTCAGCTGTTATCCGGATATCCCTCACGACATTCAAGATTTATCACTGACCTTATGCCAACTTAAATCAGGATTCTACGTAGTTTCTTGAACAGTCCATTTTGCAAACTACTTATAATTGTATACCTAAAGTCTCAACGTGGAAGGTGTCTCTAGGTATAGTTATTGATATCATAGGCTATGATAGGTACCTGTTAAGTATTAAATACTATACCTTACACTAAAACGCAACGACTCAACATCCAAATAAATACCTCATTCAACTCTAAATAGTACCTATCTTCCTATTCAGAAACTTGAATTAGAAGGACCATTTCCCTATTGTAACCAAGAGAGATGGCATGCGCACAGTTCTCATCTATCGCTAAAAATCCGTTCACATGCGCCCGCGTGACAATCGCAGCTAATTGCGCATAATGAGCGACCAACAAACGCAATATGTTTTTTCGCCATTATTTATGTCTCGAACGCCCCGCAGTTTGGCCACCCTTCACTGAGGATTCAAATAAAATTTAATGGTCTGTCGGTTCCATTTGAGTCTAGCTTTATTCCGTTGCGAATATCCGATTTCCGGATATTGTATGTGAAATGTTAAATCATCAACCGCATTTTGGGATCATTTTTGCTAATGATGTTTACGGTCACTGTGTAAGGGATAATAGGTATAATAGATTTAAAAGGTTATCATCAGTCGTTACGTGTTGTAGTTGGTAAGTATCTACTTACTAAGTACTTTATTGTTTACTCATATATTACTTACAAGTATCAACTACAATATTATCGGCCCCAAAGGAGCTGTGCTACTGCTCTGAGTAACTGTGTTGGTCAGTAGTTCAGATACTGGAAGTAGGTAACTCCGAACTTCTCGTGCAATCCGATCTCCCCAAGGCGATTTCTTTAAAGTACACCCACTAAATGTCCCAACGGCTCTACCTGCGTTTTACAGAAAACTCAGAATAGGGGTTTCGGTTTAATTAGGTAATAATAATAACACAACTTATGATGACCTTTTACTAATCTGCAAATGTATACCCCCAACAGATATCAAATCATAAAATAGTTTCCCACGCCCGGTCGCACTATTAGCGTCAATTAATTAATAGCAACCAATCAAGGTGTTCCCACGTCGTGATATCTCGCAATCACGCAACATCTCCATCCCTTTATTAGATTACTATGACCTTGTTTTAGGGCGCGCGTGAACGGTCGGAATAGTTGTTATAGCTGCATCTGCTTTTTGTGGCAAACGGCGTTATGAATATGTTCGGTTTATGTATGTGGTTAGTATGTATGGGCTCTACAACATTACGATTTATTGTTTTTTTTTAATATAATTATGTCCAAACCTATTAAGTTAAACGTCCTAGTCCTACTTGGCACTGTCAAACTTAATTCATAACAATAGGGCTTGTTCACGAAAAAAAGTAGCCATCGAAAACTAAGTCTCCATTGTCACCCAGTAGGTGTAGGTAGTTCAAACCGCAATTAGATAGCCAACTAAGTATTCTTTTTTATGTGTAGGAATCTAAAATCCACCCATTTTTCCTTAAAAGATGTGAAATCCTACATAATGCCAGTTAAGACTCAAAGCTAAAATTATTGTATAGAAATGTGTCTACTTCTGGCATGATTTAAAACAATTTATGACCTGCATACGGTAATTAAGAGTCTGGAAAGATATTCGCGAAACATTATAGCATCGATAATCTATTTAAGTAAAGGAAAAAAAGAACTTCTATGACCCAAACGTGAAAATTACAAAATCTAAGACTACAAGCCAGATATATCGAAAGTTAGCCCAAAAATGGACAGCAGCTGATATAAATATCCATAACGCCACTCAAAACGATAGAGGTGAAGAGACCTTCTTTTCAAATAAATAAAAAAGTCATTTCTAAAAAACCTGAATTATAACAGTGGCTACTTTTTTTCGTGAACAAGCCTTAGAGGTAAACTTTTAGGCATCAAGGTGTCAAAGAATGGGATATTTACCTCAACAGTAAGTAGTAAACCTGTGCTTTAGAATACTCGCTAAGCCGTCGATGCCGGAAGCTTAAGAACTTCTCTAACAGTGAAGATGTCCGTATGGACAAGTGTATACTTGACAAAGCCTACCAACCAATGAGGTCTAAGTTTCTGGTCTGGGTTGGGTCAGTGTATTTAAGTACTAAACGGATTGTCTTGGGATTAGTTAGCAAACGAACCCGGGCTCTATCGGAATTCAAATGGGATAAGGCTAAGATGGACGGGTATGCGTCTCTCCAGCCAGACTAAAATAGGTAAATTTACCTAAAGGTAAGTTAATATACCTACCCAAAATCGTCTAACTACCACTGGTACAAACTTACATAGGTATTTAATATGTCAATTCAAGGCTCTATGTCAATTCCTAGAACTTGAAAATTAGATCAAAGTTGATTCTCTTTAAACAGCATGCAAACGAAAAGAGATAATTTGTGAACAGACAAATTCCAACAAATCAAATAATAAATATAAATTATACGCTATCACAATATTCTTCATAACACTTAACAATTTGTATAAAATAACGATAAATTAATAATGGCTAAAGAAACGTAGACATATTAATGCGGAAATGTCGCTCGTGCCTATGTTTATGCAAAATGCATCTTTTGTGAGAGATCCAAATGATTCTACAAATTAGAAGGGGTGAAACAGGCACGCCGAAATATTTCGCAAATTGATATCCCTGATGGAAGTATTATATTCATTATCATGAATATACAAGAGAGAGTGTGTGTACAAGTCAGGGATCGGATACCGGTATTTTCACCATACAAAAATACCGGTTTTATTTCGTTCTTTGGTTTATAATATCATTTTTGATCAGACTGTCTATTAATACGAAAATGTTACCTACATACATGACTCAGTTCCAGCTGATATAAAGGACTCAAAAAGTGACAAAATTTTCAAAAACAAACTCACGCTATTGCTCAATGAGAAGGCTTATTACTCAATAGATGAGTTTATAAAAAAATGACAAATAAACGGACGGATCATTGACCCAGCGCCGTATTAAACAGAAATCAAATGAATAAATAATTGTAATAATAATGTTGCATGGTAAAAACCTTAAAATATTGGGTGTATATTGTAATGAAATTGTGACTTGTAAAATGCTTATTTTACCAATAAATTCTGTATTCTGTATTCTGTATAGAGTCCTACATTAAGAGGCTAAAATAATTCAAAATATTAGACTACTTCGGGGACTTTTGAAAAAACCGGTTCCGATCCCTGGTACAAGTAAATTAGGGAATATAACTTATACGATGGTCATAAACTTAAATTAGGTAGATACCTAGGTAATTAGGTATACGTACCTCCTAGTTGGCTTTTCTTCCCGTGAAAGTAAGTAATGACAAGTGGAATCAAAAGATTTTACAAAAAACCTAACAGCTTTCTTTTTCAATAACCCCAACTGCTTTTTTTTCAAATATTATACTATTATCCCACGATTAAGAGGAATTCAACGACACCTCATATGTCGAAATCCGTCAAACGGTTTAGGCTGTAGGGCGTGCCAAAGAATAAGGCATACACACATACATACATACATACATAACCCTCATTTCCTTCGGCAGTCGGGTAAAAATAACACAGATCAATTAGCAACCTGCGATATCAGTTACCTACTTATATATTTTTAC
The DNA here is from genome assembly GCA_932294315.1 of Epinotia nisella. Taxonomy (NCBI): domain Eukaryota; kingdom Metazoa; phylum Arthropoda; class Insecta; order Lepidoptera; family Tortricidae; genus Epinotia; species Epinotia nisella. Next base: position 16,094,664 of record OW028677.1, on the reverse strand, counting down.
TCAAACATGCAATGAAATATTTACTCTATGTTTTCTCTCTCGCCTATCCCAATAACATATTAGTATGTAGTTTATACTAAAATTGTATGACGTTTCCGTGAGTCACCAACGGTGCTGGCTGAAAATCAGTAACTTGCAAAATGACATGTAAATTTTCAAAATGAAATAAATATACTATCTAATCTAATTCTATTAAAATTCTATTTGTATTGTATTTTTAAATTCCCTACTTTATCTTAGTAGCAAAGCAACATATTCATTTGCTTCCAACTCTAATATACAAAGTTACTATCAAAAACAGTTGTCAGTAGTCGCGTGCTGCATTTTAACTAACGGCGGTAGGCACACGCGCCCGCATGAGATAACGGGCGACGATAAATTAGCCAGCCTTTCACAACTGAGCTATTTCTAATGACAGTTTTCACCTTGCGACTTTATGGAATCGATAATCATCGGTGTTTTTTCCCCGCCTTGATACATTGAAACCTTTGGCTCGTGAGCCTTCACAAACGTGTTCCATTCGGTTTAAGGGATAACCGGTCACATTGTGTCGTTAAATATAACTGATGCACAAATGGTATAACTAGCATCAATATCTGAACAGACCTAAACGCGAAATTATCTAGGTAGGTATTAGACCTTTATCTTAGCAATAATAGAGTCCTGCAAGATAATTGTGTAACTTTTCGAACGAGCGTTAAAACTAGCCCGTTTATGGTGTTATGTTTCTTATCTTTTAACTAATGCAATAGGATACGTTAGTACTTACATCAGACTCGACAATATGTTGCTCTCGGATTTCCTCCGCATTCATTTCCGTTTTTACGAGCAATAACTGTTTAACCTTCATATTATTTTTGTTTGACGATCACAAAGGAAAAAGATCTGTAGGTATATATGATGAGATGACAATGTCTCACGTACAAAGTTGTTGAGTATATCATCTCAAAATTAGAATGATTTAACATAATCGCAAATCGAACGTTACACTAAAATCTGGAACGGGTATTGCACAAAAGTGACAATACAACCCGTTCACACCTAAATAAGTAACCCAATTTACTCAATACTCAACAAATCTATAAACTGTTGACTCCTAAACTCAATTAACCGGCCATCTGGGCAAGCTGATATACAATATTCGTTACGTATTACAATGGTTGCGCATGGTATTAGTCGCGCCGGGTCGCATTGTGAGATTTGGCAGGCTGAGGTCAATCATAGGCGTGTTTGTTGCCATGACAGTTGGAGACGCGGGGGTGTAGTGTTTGCGCAGCGCACAGATTCGGAACAGTAGCGTGGCTAGCACAACTAGGCGGACTAGGGGATTGTAGTATGTTCCTATTTCTAGGGTCTACCACGGCGCGCGCGACTCAGTGACTTGACTCACTCGCACCGTTAAGATTAGAATGAGAAGGGTAAATTAACACGTCTCACGCCTCACGCTAGCACAACTAGGCGACGCGGCGTGTGACTCACACGCCGCGTCGCCTAGTTGTGCTAGCGTGAGGCGTGAGACGTGTTAATTTACCCTTCTCATTCTAATCTTAACGGTGCGAGTGAGTCAAGTCACTGAGTCGCGCGCGCCGTGGTAGACCCTAGAAATAGGAACATACTACAATGACTATAATCGGCGTTTTAATCACAACCGATCAGCGATCTAGAATAACTATTTAGACTTAGAATTTTGCCACCAAAATGGAGAAAGACGGCCTTATGCTCTGGTGGCGAGGAGTAGGTATAAAGAACTGAATTCCCGCCGGATTGCCTAGTTGAGGCAAAGATATGAATCCTTTAGCTTTGAAAGAAAATATACTTATGTCAAATTTGGTTCGGGTTGCCTGTAGATGTGTCTGATGCTACGCCACTGATATGCTCTTAATTAGTTATCTTTCTAAAATCACAGAAGATTGTAACCTCGCAATGTGCCGTAGAAGACAAAAAAAAAACTGATAATATGTGGATAGCTATAGAGTCCTAAGGTACATATAAAGTGAGAAAAGATATTCCATGACAAGGTATTTATGTCGTTGACATAAGATTAATTTTCAACTGACCAGTGGAAAAGTCTTTTTCACTATATTACCTGCTTGTAAGTCACCTGAGCCAAAAGCCATCGAAGTGATTTTATTGTAGGTCCTCTGCCAAACGACATGCTTCAATACAGTCGAAATTGACTTCACTTAGAACAAAAATGAGTTACGCTACTGTTATAACAAGTGCTCCGCGCGTTCGATTCCAGGGCGGGATAGTTGTTTGATTAGCTCTCTTTCATGTTCGTTGGAACGCGTTTGTGTGCGGATTTGTTTAATTTGATCCTTTGTTTGAGCGGTTGTGTGTAAAGGCTTACGGGGAGGGGGTTGAATAGAGATGGGTATGGAGATTCGGTATCGGTGACGTGAAGGGTTATCGGAGTTATCTGTTGTCAGCTGCAGATAAACCTGTAGTATTGTATGTGATTAGATATGATAGTATGATAATGCTGGATTTGTTAGAGCACGTAGTGCAGGTTCCAATGAGATGTTGAATTGCAAACGAAACTTCACTGAGAGCCCGGTCTAACGGATAGTCGATCTGCGATAACTGTCGGTCCTGATAATGTTAAGAAATAATGATAAATCTGAAGGAAGCTGTAAGGAATGAGTGTAATCTTTATTTTATAAAAAATACTGTAAGGTACAGGGTATATGTATAGACCAAAAAGTCTCAAAAATATGTACACAGACCTTATTTCTGCAACAATAAGGTTGTAGGATACATATTTTGAATCTTTGAGTGAATACATATTACCCGACTACGGTAGAGCCGAAAGGAAGGGATATTTGTAGCAATCTATGTTTGTATTTACGTGTGTCCACCGATTTTGATAAATTAGGTGTCAATCGTTTCGAAATTATGCTCTGGGTGACGCCATCTTACGTATGATTTTTTTTCAGTTTCTTTTCCGTATGGATTACAGTTTTTTTTAACCGTTTATGCTTGTTTAACAACAGTAAGGTAGGATACAGGGTGTTAGAAAACCGTTTTTTGATTTATTTTATTTTTTAGGTAACTGGGTATTAGGTATTTTCAGACAATACACATTCAGCATTTTGTTTATTGTAGACGGCATACAACAGTAACTTACAGGAGTTGGCGTAATAAGTTAACCAAAGTACCCAACTGCGGTAGTGAGTTACTTGGTTAGTGACTGGACTACTGACTTGGCTTTGAGGGTTGCTTATCTTTGTCAAGTAACCCAAGTTGAGAGCAACTCATTAGCTATACATATATACAGCGCAAACGAGACTTGAACGCACGATTTTTTTCATACTTTGCAAAGTTTAGGGGACCATAGACGACTCGACTGATGCAGTCAGTCATGTAGTCAGAATGAGTACATATAACGTCTTAATTCAAAAACGGGATACTTGTCAATTTGGCGAATTGGCGACATCCGCGGGGCCGAGCCTGAGGGTCGCAAATTGGTGGGACTCTACTTTTATTTGGGCGTCAATTGGTAATAAAGGAGGGGACTGCCACTATTCGACCCGTTACTGTACCTACTTGAGACAACCCTGCAGCTATTTTAATGAAAATTGACAGATTATATTTAAAGAAGCGACGTACCGCATACGAGCTAACATTTAACAGTAATTCGTACTTTAAATCGATAAGAAATAAAAGCCACACATCAACAGTCGTTGAAAGATAGAAACTCAGGAGCCGTAGCATGGTTGGCCTTATCACGCGACAAGTGACAAGATAAGAGCGTCGTCTCGTTCTATCGAACGGTGTCAGCCAGTGACGCACGCTCTATCCTATCACCTATCGCGTGACAAGGCCAACCATGCTACGGCTCCAGCTCTTGTCTTTAGTCACAAGGGATCTGTTTCTACTTATCCTAACGGCCACAAAGAGACATCCCTAGGATACCTGTCGCTGTTGTCTCATGTCTCTATCGTTCTGTTTTTGAAAGTGAGGATATCCCCATTGCCTGTTGGGACCGTCACGTTTGTAATAGTCCCCAAAATAAATAGAATTTGTGACTTACCATTTTCGAAGAAATGGAGTCTCAAACTACCCCAAACAGGAAAGGCCTACGGAGTCGATGAAACCTGCACTCTATCTGCGACGAGCTTCAGCTAAAAAGCACGACAGAAAATTGGTAAGAATGTTCGCAAAAGATGTTCCAGCTGTATTGATTTACTATTTACCCTACCGGGCGCGGCAAACCTGACATTTGTAAACAGATCCCAGCTCAGCGCATAAACCTGCCTCCACAAGCTGCCGCCCTAATCGCTGCGCTGCGAAAGTCCATCGCATGTGCTAAGCAGGATAATCTTAACAAAACACGATGGTCCGCCGTTTTTTAATAAAGCGCTGGTAAAACCCCGACAATAATAAGGGAATATAATTTAACCTACGGATTAAAAAACTACATTCGCCTTTGGTCGTCTATCTCAGAAAATAACAAAACTAAATCAAACAAACCTGTACGAGCAAAAAAAGTACCATATACCATGCCTCATTGTCTCTCGCCTTGTGAAAATTAGACGCTATGTTTTTCTTGAACGTCTGCAGATATTTCAAACAAATCTCCTTAAGATATACTTTGGGTAGTACTAGGTATTAGATACTACCCGATCGGTAGGGACACGGTAGCAAAACTAATTACCTAACTCTAACGGTACCTAGGTACTCGATGGGCTATCGCTAAAACGTCGAAGCATTTGATTTATATGAAATTAGATACATCATTTGCGGATTATATTGGATGATTCTAGAACGACAACGGTGCAGAGCACAATAAATGCCAACGTTTAAACGTAGTAGGTAGGTATTCCGACATGATCCGAGAAGATGCCGCTCCTAAAGGTAACTCTAAAAATCCCATTAAACAAAACGGATAAAAAATAACCAGCCGCCACAATACCACAATTTTACAATTAGACAATTTTAATCCAAAACGTCAAACAAAGGATCAGATTTTTAAACAATTAGTTCATCTGCACCGAAATTGATAAGTAGGTACCGTCTTTTACAGCTTCTGGGACAAATTTCGCAGACACAATAAAACGGGGTAGGGATTAACTGGTTTGGTCTAGAATTAACCAGAAGTTGTGGGAAATCGGATTATATTGGTTTATTGGTGTCTCGCCGGCAAAGGTCCCGTTTGAATGCAAAAACACTGTTGTTTGAGCTTAACTCGTCAGGACAGGTATTTACACAATATTTTAAGTAGCGGTAAATGATCAACAAATGATGATAAATCAAGACGTCAAATAACAAAATTAGCACATAACTACTTACCTACTTAGGTATCATTTCCAACGTTATGTAGGTACGTCTACGTACCTACACCGGTGGCTACCGTTGGCAGTGTGGTGGCTTAGACCGTTAAGTTCTAACGCCATTATGTACCTACCTTTCGATTTTGTTTCTGCAATCGTTAGTTAATTATCTAGAGCATATCGTATAGTCGTTATAAAATGCATCTACTACGTCACGTGCCATCAATTGTGTACACCTGTCCAGCCTGTCCTGTACAATACATTTGTGCTCAAGTCCAAATCAGATCATTTCTTACTTTCGATGAATGAATCCTTGCGTGTGGATATTTTCTAAGTTGTTAACTAGTCTACCTAGATTCATGTGTAATCGATATCTCAAGTCGCCAAAACATTCATGGAAATAAAATACAACTATTTGTATGTGAATGTGTCGATTGAGGTTGTGTCATAACAAATTATCTCAATACTGGCGGCATGGACAATCTGTTGGTAGGTAGGAAGTTCTCCTGGAAATGGGTAAATAAATTTAAAATCACATCCCCAAATAAATAACTCAGACAATTAGATTAGAATGTGTCTTAAGCATGTAATGTCTAATGTACCCATCTCGTACATAAGGCATACCTATTGCTTTTCATTATATGTAGTTAAGTAGGTACACCTACTGGTACGTAATATAATAATAGTTAGGCGCTGCTGCAAAAGGCATTGAAATGCAAGCCTTTCCTCACAGTAATTATCGGGAATAAAATATGTTTTTTCGATTTTCCCACCGGAAGTGCAGCTGGTGATTGCACATAATATCGCTATGTACGGCGAGGGGTGCGCGATGCGGGCGAGCGTTAAACCGACGTGCGTACGCGCAAGCTAACGCGACTTCTTAAAACATGACGGGAAAATGGAGGGACGATACCTATTTATGAAGTATTCTAAAATGAGTTTAAATTGAGGGATGATTTCTTTAAAAAATTCTAATGCGACTCCTTAAAACGCGTGGCAGAAAAATGAAGAGACGATTTGTTTAAAGTTTTCTAACGCAACTTTTCAAATATGGTGCTGAAAAAATTAATGGCCGGTTTGTATAAACTAGCTTAAAGGAGTCTAACCCGCCTCCTCAAATCCGGTGAGGGTAATGCTGAGGAACGATTTGTTTAAGCTACCTACCTATTCTAACGCGATTTCTTAAACCTGGGACTGAATAATTTACTTTAAAAACAAAGTTTTAACCGCCTTCAATTCAGTACTTCGTCTTATTTGAATGTTCCCTCGATTTCTCAAGTATTCCATCATTCGAACCTGACCTGATGACAATGGGCGGCCCCCTGGGAAGGATACCCTTTCAATCAAAAAAATAATTTTCCAAATCGGTCCAGGCGTCTTTGAGTAATCGGGTAACATAGATAACAAATAAATAAAAGATTCCGAGGAACTGAGAAGAACCCGCCCTCCCTTTTTGAAGTCGACGAAGTGAAGTTTAAACGACGTTTCTTTTCAGGGTCCTTAATGTCAGGGCCGGGCCCGTACCTACTCATAGAGTGGAGTAAGTATGTGTATGGGTATGCTCTACCTTAATATAACATTGCCCCACTTTAAAAAAAACTATCAACTAATAGTAAAGGTACCTACGATAGGCTATTTTTTTACAGGACATTCAATTTCATTATAAATTTTAATTTATTATATATACCTACTTAATAAGCGCTCAATGATATTAATTTTTTACGTCTAATTTATAATTTTAAATTGTGTATTATTCATGTAACCAGACATTTTATTCATGTTTTTGTACGATCATTGTGGCAAGACATAGTACAATGTAGCAATACAAATAAACGATTGATTGATTGAATACTTAAACGTCAATATTTTTTTCAACCTAACTGTAACCATCGCTGCCAAACCGAACCTAGGTAGGTAGCTACCTATAAATTCAACACTAGCTACGAAACTTCCCGCGGTTCTTAGGTTTATTAATTGAGAAAGGAAGAACATATAAACGCTACCTACTTACATTCCGTGGAAGGGTAAGGTGTATGAGGAGCAAATTTAAACAAAGAAGAAACAAATTTTTCATCACACTTGCTCGTAAATGATGTCATTCCATGCCTATATACAGAAGGACAATGGCCTAAATTGTTCCCACGGGAGTTATGGCGAGTTTGTATTCTAATGAGCTTGTGTGCGATCTGATTGGCTTAAGCAAATCTAGTTGCTCTGTGATTGGTTGAAAAAAAAAAACTAGTTGGCCATAAGCGCCGCAAGAATACTGTTCTGTGATTGGTTGAAATATTGAAGCTACGCTCCACTAGCACTGATCTGGAAGTGAAGTTGTCAATTTCGTCAATTTTTGATTGGTGCAGTTGTATGAAACTTAGATTTTTCTGTCTTTTGTAGTTATGTATTTCCTCGCAAATGTGATGAAAAACAATTTGTACTGGCGTAAGTTATACCTATAGTATTGTAGTACATTATTGAATATTGCAAACTCGAATCATCAAAAGCCCTCCGCCTTCGGCGTCGGGGTTCTGATAGACTCTTGTTCGCATTATTCCACTTACGCCCCTCGCTAAACAATTTACTATTATAACACCTAATTTGTATCTTGTAATAAGGATGTGTCTATATATAGACACACCCTAATTATAAAAGAATTTTTAGATATATTATTTTTAGCCCCACGCCTGAGTACCTACCTATAGTACCGAGCACGGGAGCTGCTTAGGACTTGACATAGGCATCGCGTTGTGGGTGTAGGTATTTACCTACAATTATACTATCATAGGTATACACGGCGTAAACCACTTGAAGCAAATACAACTTGAATATACCACCCTTTTTAATGAAATTAAGACATACAGTAACAATTCATTTACTTCCTATCATAAAATAAACAGCCATGACAAATGACAACCCATCTATCTATCATAAAAAGTACCACCTTAAAACTACGTCCACCATCCTTCTATTCTCGGCTTTCCCTGATTCCAAAAACACATACTTATTAAGTCCACACAACATTGCATCGCTGAAATTTCCCAAACATTTTTTTCCCTGAAATACAAACACGTAAAGTCCATACGACGCTATTGGCGAGTACGGAGCTCCGTGATTGGCCAGTAGGCGGCGTTAAATTAATGGGGGCTTGTGATTGGTCGGATCGTTTGCCAGTCTTCGGGAGGTGGTGGGGGCAAGCAACCCTCTGTTTATTTTTCTGAATCGTGTTTAGTGAGCAACGAGCTTTCAAGGTGTGTGTAGGTTGGTAAACAAATGAGTTAAACATATTCTAAGGACGACACAAATTTTAAAGTGAAGTGAGTGGACGTGTCGGGCGTACAGTTGGAGAAAGACTATTGTGATAGTGGTTCTGATTGCCTTGCGGAGATGGTGATTCTGTAAGTACCTTTTAATATTTTGAATACTTATATGGTTTGTATTATGGTACCTAGATATAAATATTAACTATAAGTCATAGTAGGTTAACTATAAGTATTGATTTAAGGGTGGCAAAACTCCTACTCAGTGTTAAAAGAACGATAAGCTTAGAAAAATATATGATTATAAATACTTATAGGGCAACATCGCTTTTAATTATTATTTAACGCCGGTGGCAAACAAGCACACGGTCTGCCTGGTGGTAAGCAGACACCGTCGCCTATGGACACTTGCCGTGCCAGAATAAACACAACCGCGTTAGCGACCCTTTAGTGATTTGAGGATTGGTTGTGTTGATGAGCTAGTGACGAACGCGGTTCCCAGTTGGGCTTCTCCAAATATGAGCGAGACTTTTACAGACTAAAACAAAAGTTATCAATTGATTCTAAGGTAGGTAACTAGTTATTTATAGCCTCTATGAGGTGGCAAGCAAGCACACAGCTCGCCTACTAACCTTCGCGCTGCTTAATAAGGCTGAAATTCATAGCTATAAAAGACACAATGTCTCCTCAATAGCTACGTCATCATGATTATACACTAAAGCAAGACTCAAGAACAATGAAAGTATATTGGCTATGGATATACAATATACAAGAACAGCTTTAGTAGGTTACCTACCGTTGATAATTTTACCTACAAAAAAATTCCGACGACTCTATAGTCATTTCAATAGAGTTGCTGTCAAAACCCCAGATTAGTCTATTGTATTCTGGTGTGGTGTTCACGGAAATAAGAATGAAGTATAGCGTTATTTATTTTTAACCCCCCACGCAAAGAGAGGGGTGTTATAAGTTTAACGTGTCTGTGTATCTGTATATCTGTCTGTGGTATCGTAGCTCCCAAACGGATGGACCTATTTGAATGCGGTTTTTTTTGTGTCATAGATAATTTTAACCCTAGTGTTCTTAGCCATGTTTCATCAAAATCGGTTCAGCCGTTTTTGAGATAATGAACTTTGAAATGAAAAAGTCGGGGGGTTTTTTTGTTATGCCTAACGAGAATAGAGACACAGAGTCAACAACATCTTGACTCTACTGAAAATTCATATGAATGATGCATACAATGGATGAAAAGGCCCCAGAGAAAGTTAAACTTTTTTACGATCTTCCTCTTAAAGTCATTAATAAAACGAGAGAAAATACAATACATATTTAATCTTTGAGATATTATTTCCATGAGTTTGTTGAGCCTGACCTACCTAGTTAAGTACCTACAACTAGAGGCAATGATTTGAAATAAAAGATGCGTTATTAAAATGCAGTAATAGAGTAACGTCAGCAAAATATTTCTTTGAAACTGTGTACCTTCATGACTAAGTTCAAGCAACAATAATCTTACGCTAAGTTATTTTGCCTATCTCAGATAACTACTTGAAAACTTAAAGATTTACTGGTAATATTACAACGACTCTTTGCTGTTCACCACATCTCACTATTATTTAGGTTCCCTATCTCTTGCATCAATAACTAATTGTTTACAATACCAAAACTTGGCTTCGCGTGTTTATTTTCAAACAGCGTAGGCAGGTTACTGTAAACAACATATTTTGATAAAAACTAACAGAAAAAACTCGTATCAAATAATTATGTACCTAACTAGAAGCGATTAGGGACGCCGTTTAAGCTCACTATACTTGCAGTCATAATCGCATGCAATTGACCAGTCGCATTAATTAGCCACATCTGCGTACCTAACTGTAATCCCTTGTTTTCAAAGCGGGTTCTCATCTTCAGACCGTGTGAAACATTCCGACGTGATCTCTAGTAGAGGTAATTTTAGTTCTCTTAAATGAAAATTCGGAAATGCCGTCAAATATCACAATATTATGTAGCGTGTGTTCTGCTAACTGTACAAGTTGACCGTAACATGCAGTTACTGTAGGGTGCGTTGTGGAAGGTGCCGGGGCCGTCAATTGGTCCTAATTGAACAATATTGAAACCCAAGTGCACCCACTGTGTGTTCTGTGATAAATACAAGATTTTTTAATGCTGTTGAAGCAGAATAGTAAATCTTTGGTACTCACTCACGTTGAGAATTCTAATGTATTTCCTTCAACTCTGATTGGTCGATGCGTAGGTACTACCTACTAACTACCTATGTATTAAAAAAATAGGTGCTAGTTCTTCTGTTAACATCACTTGATAGTCGGTATTTCATTGTCTGACCTAAGTTTATACGCACACATCCACGAAATTCTTTGTAAAAACTGTGCACGTTTCTGAAGTGAATGAAGCAAGTTTCACAAAACCTTGAATTATTATTTATTAACATTGTAATCATTTTCCTCTGAACACTTTCGCTGACAGTGCTGTCAATTAAGCGTTGTTAAGGCTACATTCGGTACACCGAACGAGCGAATTTTGGTACAGAACACAAAAAAACTAAAATGAATTGTATAAATAGACACCTTACTAATTATCACGACAGACAATCAAGAAACGTCTGCGATTTTCCTCCCCAACTTTCTCTGTCGTGTCAAACTGTTGAATCATGTCTGTTTACCTTACATCAGACTCTGAACACGAAGTTGTTGAGCCAATTAAGGATGCCCCTTCAGACGATGGTGCAGCAATTGGCTCAATAGCGATCGCCGAGGGGAGCTTTCCCTACGATTTGAAGTCGAGACTTGAAGGAAATCTAAACAAACAACGATGCATGTTTAAATTTAACTATTCTTGTCGTAGTATCTTCAAAATATTTAAGCGTGACTAAATGGATAGATAGGTATCCTCAGCATAAAATGAATCGATGTAGGATATACTGAATAGTATACCTACTTACCTGTCCTAGATGTATTATTACATTATGGTTGACGCCATGGTTAATTACTACCAACTTCAGTCGTCTCTCGGTTTCGGTCTTCAGTCGTCGGTGGGTGCCTGTTCTAAAATTATCCATTTAAAACATCACCAACTGCCAATTTATCGAGCATTATTGATGTTAGTTAAACATGCCAACAACCCTGGAGTCTATTAGACTACGGAAACCGCTTAGGTACGCTTGTTTGTCACCATCTTGGTATTGAAATAACTTCACACTTAGGTAGGTACTCGTACCTAATTGTCAATGGTAGAAAATAAACGTAGTTATCTAAAGAAAACTAAAAATTATTCCTCGCTATTTATGTTGCTTGAGGAAACCCCTCCACTGTAAAACTCAAATTACAATCCCATCATATTTCCAGCGGCCGATCAGAGATGTCAGACGGAGCAAACACTGAGTGGGACATCAACGACGCCGTGGTCCCCCGCGTGTCCTCGTTCGACGGCTTCAGCGAGTGGAGCGACGGCCACGTGCGCCGCGTCTACCCCCCAGCCTGCGAGGAGGCCAGACGCCACGCCTCTGGCTGGGCCATGCGGAACACTAACAACCACAACGTGCATATACTGAAGAAGAGCTGTTTGGGCGTCCTGGTGTGCTCTGTGAGGTGCCGGTTGCCGGATGGCTCGAGGGTGCATCTCAGGCCAGCGATTTGTGATAAGGCGCGGAAAAAACAACAAGGTACGATATCACGTTTTGTTTCTAAAACCATCACCATGTATGGTATTAATTGAGAACCACCGTTTCAGAAAAAATATGTAAGATATCTTTACATAAAACATTTTTTTTAAGAATTCCTTATAACATAGAAAACCTTGTTTGGTATCAAACGTTTTATATTTGGTATAAAGTATCGGAACCCATGTCCAATATAATCAATTCTAAAACCTAAGAAACAATACTTTCGTTGGTACCTACGATTAACCTAAGTGTTTACGAACTTGTTTAAGATCGCAGATATTCAACACTTAGCTTTTCTTAATAATGACCAGACAACTTAAGACCGGTAAGATTCTTCACTCTTTACTCCAATAAATTTCCTCAACAGGAAAACCCTGCCCAAACAGACTATGCAACGGCGGCCGATTAGAAGTACAACCCTGCAGAGGCCACTGCGGCTACCCCGTCACCCACTTCTGGAGACACACAGAACACGCTATCTTCTTCCAAGCAAAAGGAGCGCACGACCACCCCAGACCAGAGGCGAAAGGAGCCAGCGAGGTCCGAAGGTCATTGGGGGCCGGTAGAAGAGTGCGGGGGCTGGCGTTATTGCTGGCGAGAGAGACATCACTAACTGATAAGATCTTGACATTGAAGCCCGACAAACAAATGACGCAGAAAGTTGGCAATCCGCCGCCGCAACCGCCGCCGCTCATTCCTGACAACCAAAGAAGTAAGTTTGGAACTTTACTCTCTTTTCTATCTTTACTAATTCATTAGGAACAACCTGTTATTTAACTTATTAGAAAAAAACACGATAAAACAACATGCTGAGTATCTACTGTTTACTAATGTTTGGTTATTTGTTTACAGCATTGGCGTGTACTTGCGGCCCATTCGAGTGCTCGTGCCGGTGGCGGGCCGAGCCGACACCGGAGATGTACGCCCCCAACGCCTGGTCCCCAGCGGAGCCCTACACAAACTACGTGCCCCCCGCAGCCCCCGCCCCGCCCGTCCCGCAACCCTACGATCCCACGGCGCTCCCCGCCGACGACATCTTCCACCCCGAGGAAATCTTCCAACTCGACCACCCCATTCGAATGGACTTCCCGATGGAAGAAAACACCCTGGGATCTCCGCCCACGTTCGCGGAGCTTAACAACGAAAACTCCAGGCCCGAAGACGCATACTGGATGGAGTGGCAACGAGCTGCCGGCGGCTCGGAGTCCAGCGCCACCCCCTCGCCGGAACTGTTCGGCGGCTACCAACAGACAGATTACTGCGAACAAACGTACCCTCCACAAATCTACTACCCCGAGGAAGCTCAATATTACCCCACGGAAAGTACGAGAACCTCCCCCATAATGGACATGCAGGACCAGCGGTATTATAGGTACGGGGAGGACTGTACTCAGAACAGCGCAGAGGTGCAAGCGTGGAACTACACGGACTGTGCGTTCGCGTCCAACGAGGTCTCCGAGTGCAAACAGTACTTCGACGCTCAACACCAGCAGGCAGTCAACGCGTTCAGTGCCCTCTCATACAATTAATGATAGAACTAAGTATTAGGTTGTATATGTACAAATGTAAATAAAGTTATATGGTTGATACTATTTGAATATTTCTAATGAATTTAAAATACTGATCAGTACAAATTATTTTGTAACTAAGCACTCGATGGATACAGCATTTTGTTTGTTTTGTTTATGTTCTATTGAAGTAAATAAAACGCAATTTGTACAAAAACTTTTATTTATTGTATATAAAAATTACATTTAAAATTGTCAATTTTACATTTGTATTATTCTCTAACGATAAAATTGGTCACTACAAAATAGTCCATAAAGCGATCACACGATAAGATTTAGTATGCAATTGCAGTCGCAAAACATTCCCGTAAACATTCCATGATGACGATGACGTAACGTATGGACCGTGACCGGCCATCGCCCGAACCCGCGACCCAAGCGTGAACCCTCCTGGTTCAATATTCGTTTGTGTCCAGCACAAACTAAACTCAATTTGGCTGTAACTAACTTAATTCTACTTAAAACCGCTCGATTTCGATCCAATAATAATGATTTACCTCATGAACAACTATATACAATAACAATGTGATTAAAATACTTTAGCTCCTAATACACGAAACTCGTCGACGTGGGCTTCGCTTCAACATAAGTGGTCACATGCAACCGTGAACCGACGCCAGACGCCCGTTCAGTTTGCAGTATATGTACTTCGGCGCACTATGTCTACGATTCAGTACACTCACATAGTGTATGCGCCGACGTCCCGTAAAACAAAATTAACAATCCGAGATTTATTTCGTATCTTGCTTTCTGGAGCCGAATATGTCGCCGGTTCAACCAATACAAAACATTCTTACAAGTAGCTTAACATTGCCGATTAAAATGTACGTGTTTAGCAATAGGCCTAAAATTATAATACGAATTTACATTAAATACTCGAGCGAGGTGTTGTATTAGTCGAACGGCGAGAGGGATCGAGGAGAGCACAGCACACACTATCACAGCAGTCGGCTGAAGCCGATGGGTGGGTAGCCCCCAGCGGGCGCCACTTACAATAAGGCCACAAACAAATTTAACACGAAGCATCCTTACACGACACGACATTTTAACATCTGCGCTTCGATTCGAACTACATTATTATTAGAACCGCTAAAACAATTAGTGGACGCAAGTGCCTGTGCCTCGTTCAGTATGTCTCGGCAGCTACCTCGACAAACTTCTAAATCTATTTCGATTAAAATATTACTAGGGTGTCAGAACTTATTTAGTAGTCAAGGAGTTCAAGTTACAGCGAGATCGAGTGTTCAAAGCGTTTTCATTGCAAAAGCCTAACACTTGTAAGTGGAATTCCTAAAGGTAAGGATAGTCCTTCTAAATAATCACTATGACTTAGGTATCAATAGTAATAGCCTTATAGAGAGGAGAATCGTATTAAGGTTGAATATGGCTAAGACCTTTCGTTTTAACAGTATTTAGACACATACCTAATATTGAACAGTAAAACATTTCATTGAGTCTAGCTAGGGTCTAACGCCAAAGCTAAGATCGGAAAGCAATTATACCATGTTTCAATTTTGTGCAATAATACATTGTCTCAGTATTGGTAGACTGAGAACTGGATTTAAATTCTTCGTCAATTCAAAATGCGTCAATTTCTTTATTAATATTTCTCCATTGTCTTTTTTTACCAAGATAAAAAATATAATTGAATCAAAAAACCGGCCAAGTGCGAGTCGGACTCGCGCACCGAGGGTCCGTACAAGCCTGTAGGTAGGTATACAGGGCGTCCCACGGCGATGCCACATGGAGGGAAAGTACCTTAAATATCACAGATAGCATATTTTGCTGAAAGAAGACTTCATTTTATTTTTAAAACTTAGTAAAGTTGCATTCATACTTTTTTAATATTTTTAGAAAAAAAAATGTATGGAAAAAAAAATTCGCGTCATTGGAAGAAAAGTACCTTAATTATTGTAAATGAACATCTTACTGAAAAAAGGCAATATTTCGATAAAAAAAAAAAGTTGAATTGCATTTTAAATAATTTCATGGTTAAACCGGGAATCGAACCCGCTGGTACCCTGTAGGTTTTGATTCCCTTGCGAGTTTCGAAAATTTGCGGCATAAACGGCTGTATATTTTGATTGCGTTGGCTTAGAAGTTTGATTTTTTCACAGCTCCAATAAACAGTAGACCTGAGTATTTGATATAAATTTTAGCTTGATATGTCCACGCGTGCCTGAGAAAAAGAGTCTTGACAGACGGACGGACGGACAACAAAGTGATCCTATAAGGGTTCCGTTTTTCCCTCTCGAAGTACGGAACCCTAACAACCTTGAAAACTTAAATGACTTACATGATCTTAAAAAAACAAAAATCTAATACAATACGAGGACGAATTTATTGCTCCAGCTCTTAGTCTATTAACCATGGGGTTTAAACCTAGTCCATAACAAAAATAAACTAGCTAATTATTTAAAGTTGTCATCACGTAAAATTACTAATTCAAATGGAACTAAAACAAAACACAACATAGATATAAAAATAAACAAATATTTAAGCATTACGAACAATAATAATCGCAGAATAAAATAATACCTGTAAAGCTGTTAAGGCGACTAATTCATAAAATTTGTACTACTGAGATGTAATTAATTTATAAATATAGAAAAATAATTCGAGCAGAAAGCTGCCAGGCGTCTGCTAAATAAATATTACCCAACTCCGGTCATAATTTGTAGTGTCCAGACTCTAAAGTACTGTATTAGGTTAAATACTCTAGTGACACATCGTATTCACATTGATTGAAGCTCTTAAGATATGGTACTATATATAAGTGGGAACGTATCTACGTACCTAAGCAATGCTTCACCGTAGTCAGGGTGTCATTGAGCTCTGTATAGATTTTGAAATAGTTTCAAAAGTTAAGAAAAAAATCTCAATGTAGGGAATTTTAGTTTGTTACAACGAAAGATAGTCAACATTTTAGGGAATTGTGAAGAGCGGAATGCCCTGTGCGGCCTTGGAAGACATCAGATAGGTGGACAAGTCAAAACTTCGCAAATCATCAATCTAAATATCAACCTTGGGATTCAGATTTTATCTACGATGGTTAATTTCACGATTACGTTTATATTCAAATTACTTGTGTGAACTCGTCGTCTAATTAAATAGCATAACTAACAACTCAATATTTTAATATCAAACAAAATTCAAAGAGATCAATATTGTGATGGTTATTAACGTAAACGAGAAGCTCCCAGGTCCCAAGGTTGACTTGGTAATTCTATCATCTCTAAACACTATGTTGTTGCGCAATATTCCAATAGTGTTAATACACGTATTATTGCTGCTGACAGTACCAACCATAATTGATTACATAATAGATTCGTAAGTTCTATACTAAATTATATCGATATTAATCGAACATCTCTCTCCTTGAGTGGAAAATGAAGACAAATGCTGCAAATAACAGCTTTGTTAGAGCATCGTCTCACTATACTAACCAGGGTATCACTGTCTTAGCCCCGGTTTTATAAAAATCCAATGGACCACACGTTATCAAATCATAATTAAACAACTCGGTACATTTTGAACTTTCCGATATAATGTCTAACGGATCTTTATAAAACCGAGCCTTACACTACCAGAGACGTCGACATGTTTTAAGCATGACTTACATCAACCGTGAATAAATTTCACCAAATTATGCTTGCTTATTAGCCACTTTTATCACTGCCACACACTGCCCACATCACCGCCAGGAGTCAGCGCGTTCGCACACTCACGACACTAGGGATCCCGAACACAACACCAGTCTTACACCAACACAAGCGCGCGCGTAGCACGGACGCGCACCACTTGGGACCCAGTAAAAATGGCTCAATCGCGTGAATAGGGATTCAATTCAGATGTTGATAGTCCGACGCACCGGCCTCAATACGAGCGCGCGCGACCTCGCAGTCACACCCCTGTCCAGCTCACAATGTCAACCTGCCGCACCGGCTGCCGCAAAAACGAGCGCGCTTGACCTCGGAGCCTCACACCCACCCAGTAGCACTCGGGCGCTCGTTCGCCGCACTAGACAAGCTCGCCGGGCGCGGGCGCGGCGCGGC
Organism: Epinotia nisella; assembly: GCA_932294315.1. Classification (NCBI taxonomy): domain Eukaryota; kingdom Metazoa; phylum Arthropoda; class Insecta; order Lepidoptera; family Tortricidae; genus Epinotia; species Epinotia nisella. The sequence goes on along the minus strand of OW028677.1, from coordinate 16,076,835 downwards.
GTCAGGGCGCCGCCTCCTCGGCGAGCTCCTCGACGGGCGCGGGCGTCCCGCGCGCCACCACGGCGCCCGCGCCCACGGACAGCTCCAAGGGCTCGCCGCTCACGCCCACGCTGCACTCCATGTCCGTGCTGCGCCGCAACAGGATATAAAACACATATACATCAATATTCCTACATTTTGGAATATAATTGGGTTGTTTTTTTAGAGTGAAACTTTTATTCCATCGCCTCTAATTTTTTCGTACATCGATCGCATGTCGCATTAGGTACAGGCAATGCAGCCGGCCGCGGAGTAGAGGTGACAGGCGCTCGGCAGAGCCAAGACCAATATGGCGGCGAGTATCACTTGCATCGTGGTTTCATAACCAAACAATAGTTTTTTTTATGATTCCCCTATACTTTTTTAAGTTGAAAGTGTTTCTTATCGTATCTTCAAATTTCATATTCACTGAAAATCAATTTTCAACGATTCGAAACGACTATCTCGTGGTATAAACAAACACAATAGGGTATTTTCATTAAACAAAATTAAATTCTAAAGTATTTTTTTTATAGTTTTTACCATAAAAAATACGAATATATCACTATTATGTTATAAAAATAAGATTCATTTTTAATTTAATAATTAAAATCGTAGTTTTATTATCTGTGTATATATCACGTGACCGAAAACGCCGACCGTAATTTTTTTCTCGTGAGAGTATAGCAACAAGTTTTCGTTGAGGACATGCACATTTGACGTTTCTATGTCTAAAGGACATTCTACTCTTATGACGTCACGCGAATGGAGACTGCCTTTTAGGCGCGATTATATATCGTTCAAATTTTAACCATTTTTTCTTTGCATAAGGTGATATTATTTTCAGGAAATAAAAATACTAGTTGACTATCAAATCTATACGAACATTTTCAAACATATTTAAAAAAATTGTAGAATAGTTGCTAAAACCTTTGGAGAACTTAAAACCGCGGCAAATAAAACTCAAAAGAATGCCTGCCTAAGGCTATCTTTTCTTTGGCCATATTCCCTGGCCACAGACGACTCGTTGATCAGGATAGTTGATCTGTTTTATCTCGTCCGCCAGCAGGGATAACTAGTGTGTAACATGGGAATGAGCTCACAGTGCGCTGGTGGTGGAGGCCTGCAGCCGCGCGGCGTGCCACTGGTCGTTGGCCTCGATGGAGTCGAGCTGGTCGTCGGCGGGCGGCGCGGGCGACTCCAGGTTGATGAGAGTGGCGGTTGCAACCTCCTTGCTCGCCTCGTCCGTGTTCGAGCTCGTTGATTGGCTCGTGTCCATTGACTTTGCCATGTCTGTGGACATTTTCGATTAAGCATATTTTCCTCAAGGCTCAGCTCGTTTGTATTTTTATTACCTACTTCATTTGCAGTCAAACACCCTTATTCATAAAACTTAACAGACCTCTGTTAACTTAATTGTGTAATGTCCCTATGTCACAAATATAAATGTCAACGAGACTGATAAGGACAACCTATTTTAACGGCATTTAGACTAAAATAGGTTTGATGGGCGTTTATGAATAAGGGAAATTTGTCTCGATTATTTATGCGTATTAACTGTATGGAATATAAACTCGTCGTAAGACTAAAATGGTGAAGGTAATATACTAAAACGTGGCTCTGTTTTTTGTTCTACTGTTAGCAATCATAATACATTGATTATTCACCGCGAGCCCAGAGATTCCTAAATTATTAATGCATTTCTTTCGATCTCTTAGTAGAGATGTATATAAAAACGATATTTAATTTTACTCTTTATAATATACAACTGTTCTCAGTGAAAAATACCAAGCAAAGCAAACAATCAATAATTCACTCGTCGTCAATTTTGTCTCACATCAAGTTTGAATAAGTAAAGTAAATAGCAAAAAAAGGAAGTAGTCTAGTAGTAAAATCTTCTCTTCCAAAAGATGTGACTGTGTAATAAGACTAATAAGAAATGCACAGCAGCATCAGGAATTGTCGAAAACCTCAGGCCCGCGGTGTAAGGTAAAATTAACTAACGACTGCTCAATATATATCAATAATATGGTATTTGACGATAGTAAAAATAAATGATATTGTTTGTTGGTTGGTTATTGGTTGTTGTTTTAACATACGGAAATACTTACTCGGAAAATATCAAACTAAAAGTTATTATCAATCTTACAGATTTTTAAATAGGTACACGCAGCGTCTAATACTTTGTAGCAACCAAAGTAGTCTAATAGTTCTGTACACCATATATTTAGTATAGTGTACCGAACTATTTGGCCATTTTGACTGCTACAGGGTATTTGACGCCGAGTGTACATAAAAACCAATAAGAATATGCCTTTTATTTTAGTTTCCATCCTTGGAATCATTACTCATAGGGTGCATTTGAATGTCTGTCAACTTTTTTAAACGCGTCTTCGATGCGTTTTGTATCGAATCACGTGTAAATCGACACAAACGCGCGTCAACTGTGCGTTTAAAAAACGCGGTGTGCCTAGGCCCTTAGACCAGCTTGACCCAATGTCATAAAAGGAATTTGACTATCAACCAAATACCGTATTTCTCCCTAACCGCTACCGAGTACGAATAAAGCGAGGTGAAGGATGAAACAAAAGCAAAGACCTGGTGCATGCATGTAGGTCAACCATTTCTTGAGCGGGCGATTCTCACCGAACACCGGCAGAGCGCTGCGATGCATTACATCTGCAAGGCAATGCGTGTGCGCAGTGTTAGACAACGGCCGGCAGTGGCGACAAACATTTGTCACGTTAAAGGTGCAATTACATTGTTTAGCCCGCGGTCACCGCAGTTTCAAACTACTTTAGCCGACGAACATCTTGTTACACTACTTGGCGAACGCGAAAGAACGCGCAGAATATACTACCGAAATCACCGGATAAGTTTCTTAGGCTTAGAACCCCCTATTAGTTAATATAATAGGCGTCACAAAATAATGCTATCAAAAGCGAACCGAACAATGTAATTGCCCCCTAACTTTTGGCGAAAAGGTTGACGACAACTGATAAGCAGGTAAAGCTAAACAACACAGGGGAGTGGCGCTTTGGGATGTTGAAGCACATAAGAACTACTAAGTACATTTTTCATCGCACTTGCTCGTCAATGGCGTTATTACTTGCGAGCGTACAGAGCAGTTATAGCCGTTTTACCTCCCACGGGCTGTTAAGTTTAGTTTTAAAATATAGAACCCTCTGATTGGCTTAAGCAAATCTGGTTGCTCTGTGATTGGTTGAAAAAAAAAACTAGTTGACCAAGCCGCCCCGCCCCGCAAGAATACTGCTCTGTGATTGGTTGAAATATTGAAGCTGCGCGCTCCACTAGCACTGATTTGAAGTGAAGTTGTCAAAAATTGACAACTTCACTTGGTGCGGCTGTATTAAACTTATATTTTTCTGTCTTTTGTAGTTATTTATATCCTGGCAAATGTGATGAAAAACATTGTGTGTAACATGGGCGTAAGAATATTGCTAACTCGGGTCATCAAAAGCCCTCCGCCTTCGGCGTCGGGCTTCTGATAGACTCTCGTTAGCAATATTCCACTTACGCCCCTCGTTAAACAATGTATTATTTCTGTGCAAGTGACTAGGATAGGCCGTAAAAAACTTAAGAAAGGCCCCTCTTGTATGTTTTATACAGTTTACAAGATATATATATATACATTATTGATTTATGCTTTATCTTATCAAATTAACCTTCAAGTGGAAAGAAATAATCCAACTTCTTACGTCACATTACAAATTTACAAAACACGCCAGAGGGGTCTTTCTTAAGTTTATTACCTATATTTCATTAATAAAAGTGTCACTTTGTGCGTAGAAAAGGAAAGTAAAATAAAATATATCAATGATTTCGCATTTCGCAGTATTTACACTATTGTAACTGTTGAATGTGTAATATAAGTAACCCAGGTCCCTTTATATAGTAATGCTAATGGCAATGGCCAATTGGCATAATGTAGAACACAATACAATAAAATTTTACAGAAAAAACGATCAGAACATAATGGATTTAACTAAAATCAACCAGTTTACAAAAAAAAACAGAATATTTATCTTTCTCATTGTTTTGTCCTCTCATTATTCCCGCCTTGGTGAACAAGGCGGCAACAGTGGAATCTTTTCATTAATTTTACATTTTCGAAGATATCACTTAATGTCAAAATTACACCTCACAACATACATGGCAAAAAGCAAGTCTGTCTCCCGTATTTATATTGTAATCGTTTTTTCTATATGTTTCGACGATAAGATGTCTTATCCCTTTATTCTTAGTTGTCTATTCATAATAGTAGTTTATGTGACTGTAAAGGGGAAGCCTTTGTCCAGCAGTGGGACACAAAATAGGCTAATAAAAAAAAATGTGACTGTACATGAGAGGCCTTAAAACACGAGTGTGGTTTTCATATTAGGACTTTAAGGCCTAATTATGTACAGTTGCATACACTTCTTTATCTAACACAACACATATCATAAATCCTCAATGATGTGTTCGGGAACCATTAGAATAACCGCCATTGCACCGCCATGGCAGACTAGATTTCAAATCATGACCAACTAGATGTCCATCGAACAGTATCGAAGGCTCTGACCTCTGGGCCACGACGCTTCGAAACGTGAAACGTGCAGCGGGCGCGCGCGCACGCGGTAGAAGCGTGACGCGCGCGGCATGTGGTAGCGGTTGTGGTATAAGACGAGTGTGTGTGTACCTGGCTTGTGTCGGGAGTCGCAGCAGGGCGGCGGCGGCGGCGCGGGCCGCAGCGGGCGCGCGCGCAAGCGGTAAAAGCGTGACGCGCGCGGCATGTGGTAGCGGTTGTAGTATAAGACAAGTGTGTGTGTACCACCTGGCTTGTGTCGGGAGTCGCAGCAGGGCGGCGGCGGCGGCGCGGGCCGCAGCGGGCGCGCGCGCACGCGGTAGAAGCGTGACGCGCGCGGCATGTTGTAGCGGTTGTGGTATAAGACGAGTGTGTGTGTACCTGGCTTGTGTCGGGAGTCGCAAGCAGGGCGGCGGCGGCGGCGCGGGCCGCAGCGGGCGCGCGCGCACGCGGTAGAAGCGTGACGCGCGCGGCATGTTGTAGCGGTTGTGGTATAAGACGAGTGTGTGTGTACCTGGCTTGTGTCGGGAGTCGCAGCAGGGCGGCGGCGGCGGCGCGGGCCGCAGCGGGCGCGCGCGCACGCGGTAGAAGCGTGACGCGCGCGGCATGTGGTAGCGGTTGTGGTATAAGACGAGTGTGTGTGTACCTGGCTTGTGTCGGGAGTCGCAGCAGGGCGGCGGCGGCGGCGCGGGCCGCAGCGGGCGCGCGCGCACGCGGTAGAAGCGTGACGCGCGCGGCATGTGGTAGCGGTTGTGGTATAAGACGAGTGTGTGTGTACCTGGCTTGTGTCGGGAGTAGCAGCAGGGCGGCGGCGGCGGCGCGGGCCGCAGCGGGCGCGCGCGCACGCGGTAGAAGCGTGACGCGCGCGGCATGTGGTAGCGGTTGTGGTATAAGACGAGTGTGTGTGTACCTGGCTTGTGTCGGGAGTCGCAGCAGGGCGGCGGCGGCGGCGCGGGCCGCAACGGGCGCGCGCGCAAGCGGTAGAAGCGTGACGCGCGCGGCATGTGGTAGCGGTTGTGGTATAAGACGAGTGTGTGTGTGTGTACCTGGCTTGTGTCGGGAGTCGCAGCAGGGCGGCGGCGGCGGCGCGGGCCGCAGCGGGCGCGCGCGCACGCGGTAGAAGCGTGACGCGCGCGGCATGTGGTAGCGGTTGTGGTATAAGACGAGTGTGTGTGTGTGTACCTGGCTTGTGTCGGGAGTCGCAGCAGGGCGGCGGCGGCGGCGCGGGCCGCAGCGGGCGCGCGCGCACGCGGTAGAAGCGTGACGCGCGCGGCATGTGGTAGCGGTTGTGGTATAAGACGAGTGTGTGTGTACCTGGCTTGTGTCGGGAGTCGCAGCAGGGCGGCGGCGGCGGCGCGGGCCGCAGCGGGCGCGCGCGCACGCGGTAGAAGCGTGACGCGCGCGGCATGTGGTAGCGGTTGTGGTATAAGACGAGTGTGTGTGTACCTGGCTTGTGTCGGGAGTCGCAGCAGGGCGGCGGCGGCGGCGCGGGCCGCAGCGGGCGCGCGCGCACGCGGTAGAAGCGTGACGCGCGCGGCATGTGGTAGCGGTTGTGGTATAAGACGAGTGTGTGTGTACCTGGCTTGTGTCGGGAGTCGCAGCAGGGCGGCGGCGGCGGCGCGGGCCGCAGCGGGCGCGCGCGCACGCGGTAGAAGCGTGACGCGCGCGGCATGTGGTAGCGGTTGTGGTATAAGACGAGTGTGTGTGTACCTGGCTTGTGTCGGGAGTCGCAGCAGGGCGGCGGCGGCGGCGCGGGCCGCAGCGGGCGCGCGCGCACGCGGTAGAAGCGTGACGCGCGCGGCATGTGGTAGCGGTTGTGGTATAAGACGAGTGTGTGTGTACCTGGCTTGTGTCGGGAGTCGCAGCAGGGCGGCGGCGGCGGCGCGGGCCGCAGCGGGCGCGCGCGCACGCGGTAGAAGCGTGACGCGCGCGGCATGTGGTAGCGGTTGTGGTATAAGACGAGTGTGTGTGTACCTGGCTTGTGTCGGGAGTCGCAGCAGGGCGGCGGCGGCGGCGCGGGCCGCAGCGGGCGCGCGCGCACGCGGTAGAAGCGTGACGCGCGCGGCATGTGGTAGCGGTTGTGGTATAAGACGAGTGTGTGTGTACCTGGCTTGTGTCGGGAGTCGCAGCAGGGCGGCGGCGGCGGCGCGGGCCGCAGCGGGCGCGCGCGCACGCGGTAGAAGCGTGACGCGCGCGGCATGTGGTAGCGGTTGTGGTATAAGACGAGTGTGTGTGTACCTGGCTTGTGTCGGGAGTCGCAGCAGGGCGGCGGCGGCGGCGCGGGCCGCAGCGGGCGCGCGCGCACGCGGTAGAAGCGTGACGCGCGCGGCATGTGGTAGCGGTTGTGGTATAAGACGAGTGTGTGTGTACCTGGCTTGTGTCGGGAGTCGCAGCAGGGCGGCGGCGGCGGCGCGGGCCGCAGCGGGCGCGCGCGCACGCGGTAGAAGCGTGACGCGCGCGGCATGTGGTAGCGGTTGTGGTATAAGACGAGTGTGTGTGTACCTGGCTTGTGTCGGGAGTCGCAGCAGGGCGGCGGCGGCGGCGCGGGCCGCAGCGGGCGCGCGCGCACGCGGTAGAAGCGTGACGCGCGCGGCATGTGGTAGCGGTTGTGGTATAAGACGAGTGTGTGTGTACCTGGCTTGTGTCGGGAGTCGCAGCAGGGCGGCGGCGGCGGCGCGGGCCGCAGCGGGCGCGCGCGCACGCGGTAGAAGCGTGACGCGCGCGGCATGTGGTAGCGGTTGCCGCTCTGCAAACAGACAATGCATATTAAGACCATATTACTCTCTTATTATTAGTGTCGTAAAGACACTTTATCTACACACATACTATAAACCTGCTAAAATGCATTCAGAAACTGGCAGTAATGAATGAGCAGCATTATATCAATAAGATTTATAAAAACAATTAACTTGTCTCTGGCCGTAGGTAATTTTGTACGTATTTTCACTAAGATATAGATATTGATAAAGTAATGACTTTCAAATTTCGAAGCGTGGCTCAGAGGTCAGAGCAAATCATGACCAACTAGATTTTGTTATGGACATCTAGTTGGTCATGAGTTGAAATCTAGTCGGCCATGGCGGTGCAATGGCGGTTATTCCAACAGTTCCCGAACACATCATTGAGAATGTATTATGTGTGTAGATAAAGTAGTGTATGCAACTGTACATAGTTAGGCCTTAAAACACATAGAACCACACTCGTGTTTTGAGGCCTCTCATTATGTACAGTCACATAAACTATATTAATTTGTACGCATAATCCAGAAAGTAAAACTTCTTTCGAACAAATAGGTGAATGGCTCGTCTAAAATACATAGCGATAGGGTGTAGGCCTTCGCTTCCGAACTTGGGGTTAAAACAGCTATTCTTTGGAGGTAATGAGATCAAAAAGGTTAGGAACCAATGCTATAGGCAGGAAGTAGCTCGTTCTGTTCAAGATGTATGCACTCGGAGAGTTCGAAGCCAGTAGAAACATAAATTGATTAAACCATCAGTTAAATTGGCTATAAGTTCCAAGAATTCCCATATCTGGTACATAGAATTTATAGCAAATTGGCAATCATGACTCACCTTCTTAGCGTAGCAGTACTCCTTGGACTCGACGACGGCGACAGCGTAGAGCCTGCGCTCCGACTCGTGCTTCACTTGTATGCTGAGGTCCAGCGCGGGCAGGCAGTCGCTGTGCACGAAGTACATTATCGACGCCTCCTGCATTCACCAATTTTGTCACCAAGGGAATTAGCGTAGAAAATCGGATTGGATTTTATTTCTTCGAACAATCAAAGAAAGGAAAGAAGCAATCCTACTTTATTAGTGTTATGAAATGTTCAAATGCTATTGAAACAGAATATACATTGTAATGCACATCATGCCTTACCGTAGTAAGGGTACCTATAAAGTATATATGTGGCATTCAAAAACAAAAGGTCCTGCTTTCGCGGTGCCCATATGGCACTATTTCCGTAACGACGCAATTAGAATAGTATTTTATGCAACTGTTGTATAAGAAGGATCTTAAAACTCGAGTGGTGTGGGTTAAAGACGCCACGAGCGTTTTTAGACCAGTTTTACACTGTTGCTTACAATACTTTTTCTAGGACAAATTTAGGATAGTTTTTTTTTTTACTTTCAGGCAGTAAGTTTGCTACTCACGCAATTTCTTCAGGATTGCAGTTATTTCCTTCTTAGTCCATTTTAATAAGAACGTACACTTTTTTCTTCATAAACACGAATAAAATCTTAATATGTAATGACTATAAGTTATAATCTTTACCTGAATGCCTTATAATTTTGAACTAGAATTTTAATGGGGAATCAGAAATATGACACCTCTTGTTTATGGTTCGTTTTGTTTTTAATTTGCTTGCATTTGCCATCCGAATCCAACCGAATCTGAACTGTTTATCTTTACAAATAATACCAAAGTATTGATAAAACATAACACAATAGATGATGGTTTATTTTAGTAAATAATTTAAGATATACCAATTTTGGTCGTAAATAAATATTTGTTTGTGTAGTTGGTACCACTGACAGTGCCGTTACGAAAAAGGTATGAACCATAACAGCACGCTCAACAGTGCGTTTTTGGGTCATAGAGCATAAATAGAGTTTTCGAAGACTTATTATCGGTATCATTGTATTTGAAATGTACATATATAAATGGCAGATAACAATAGCGGAGTAGAAAAATAGTATTTATTGCTTGATAACGACACTTATAGTGTAGTAGTTACAAGCTACACGCCTTTCTGAAACGGGCCCCAGGCCGCACATTACAGCGTACAGCAGTATATACAGCGTGTTACCTGCATCACGGTGTAGTTGTAGTGGTCGGGGTCCCACATGACGAGCACGGTGTGTCCGGGCAGGCAGGAGGACAGGCTGAGCGTGCCGGCCGACAGCCCGAACGGCGTGTGGCAGCGCCCGCGCCGACGGCCCTCGCGCGCGGGGGACGACGACCTGACAAACAAGATATTCATAGTGCCACCAAGCCAAGCCAAGTAGCGAGCGCGAGCTACTCCCGCGGCTTGCGCTCGGACGCGGCCACTACCCCGCCCCGTGTGCGCCGATGCTATACAAATGTATTAAAGAACTCGTCCGCAGCCTGTGGCGGCTAATAGTCTGGCTCTTAACGAGCACAAATCAAACAAGGAAACATACTTATACATACAGTGTGTCCGTGCTTAAAGTGCACAAACATAGGAATCATAATTATATAGGTACTAGTGGTTCCTAATCTTTTCAACCCCTGTGGCTTATTTGGGAAAATGATTTTACCCCCAATTTTAATAATTTCTTGTCTATTGGATGAATAGACAAGATTTAAACTCTATTACCCCCATAGAATAGCGATTTTACCCCCACGGGGGTACCCCCAGGTTCGGGACCGATGATAAATACATATTATACAGTGTGTGCTTAAAGTGAACCAATCAAACTAGGAATAATTTTACAATAACTAAGACCGAGACAAACAAAGACTTCGTAGTCCCCATATGTTTAGAGTACATACACTAACAGTCTTCTCATTGTTCCGCATATATTAGGAAACAACTCTATTGCTATTTTGTCATTATAAGAGTTTTTTTTTATTACAACCTATATATTATTAACAAATGTTTCGAGTACAACAGTCCTCTCATATGTCCCACAAACGTTAGGAAAAAACTCTATTGCAAAATTTTCATATCGAGAGTTTTCTGTACCTATGCAGTCAACCACGCTTGAACGTTTGAACGCGGCTATTGACTGTCAAAGGGGTTTTTTTTTAATGATTGTGAATTAGGGACTAAAAAAACCGGACAAGTGCGAGGGTTCCGTAAAATATTTAGAATTTTCCCGATACTTTGAATACTCAAACTTCTTATAGGTTTTCCTGTAATCTTTAGGCAAGGAACTATTTTCCATATTTTTTTCAGAATTTTATGCCTAGTAGTTTTGGAGATAAGGGGGGGAATGGTCAATTTTCGTCTTTTCTCTTAAATTACTTCAAATCTGTTTTTGCTAAAATTATTAAATATATATATCTGAGATGCTTACAACAACCTCTTTTATTTGATATGTCATACAATACAGTTTGCGAATCTTCTTTTTTTAATTTTTCCAGTTAACCTCTGTAAAATCTTCGCAGGTCCGTAGGTGGTAAATAAAAGAGTGGACTGTATAATTAGGGCTGGTGTAATCCAAAGTAGAAAATTACAGAAAAGTGAGATGTGTTACAGTCGCTGGGAATCGCTGAACCACGGTAAATATAACGTAAGTCAATTTTGAATCTCAACGTTGCCATATGAAAATTGTGCATAGATATCGACTTATTATGAATTTTATGTTACACATTGAATATGTTATTTATAAAATATGCAATTACAAATGAACTTGGTATTAATGGTTTTTTTTTTATATTAAATATATGGTTGAATGAATTATGAATTTAAATTTATGCAATTTTGTTCTTAAGAATGAGGATTAAAAAATATTAGTTTTTAAACGTTTCTGAACAACCCCCCAAGAGTGGCCACTTGTTCAGAATTCATTCAATTTCTTTACGCGTCCATCTTTGGGTCACCAATTTACATTTGTTCATCAAATTTCAATTCAATCGGTCCAGTAGTTTCGGAGCAAATCGGCTGTGACAGACGGACAGACAGACGGACGAGTGATCCTATAAGGGTTTCGTTTTTTCCTTTTGTGGTACGGAACCCTAAAAACAAATGATGTTTGAAATTAATTCTGTTTTCTGATTGGTCGATTTTAATATTGCCTATAATCTGGTTAGTTGCTAGCAAATACAAATATTTTTTGAAAGAGTTGTGATTTGTGGATTTAATACGTTGAAGTGTTTTGATTAGTCAAATTAAATGTTTAAAAATCATAAATTGCATACATATTTTCCCTAGGGGCTAAATGTACTACTTTAGCCCCGCTTGCTAAGCCTAATGTGACACACTTTTCGAGCATGAGAAGTGAAATAGTAGTTTAGGTGACTGTACATAATGAGAGGCCTTAAATCACGAGTGTTTTAAGGCCAAATTATGTACAGTTGCATACACTTCTTTATCTACACACATATAATAAATCCTCAATGATGTGTTCGGGAACCATTAGAATAACCGCCATTGCATTGCACTGTCGTGGCCTACTAGATTTCAAATCGTGACCACCAACTAGATATTGACCTCTGGGCCACGCTTCGAAATTTGAAAGTCATTACTTTATCAATATCGATATCTTCATGAAAATACGTACAAAATTACCTACGGCCAGAGACAAGTAATTTATTTTTATAAATCTTATTGATATAATGCTAGTTTCTGAACGCATTTTAGCGGGTTTATAGTATTTGTGTAGATAAAGTAAATTAACGTATGATCCAAGTCCGTTTAAAATAAAACACAAAGTTAATGTAACTGCCAAATTGTATGTAAAGTTCCCGTATTTTGTATAGAACGTATGCCTGTTACATTATTATACATTCTATACAAAATACGGGAACTTTACTGTTATATTTACAGTAAGTTAATACTTTGACAACAATTCCGTTGATTTTGTAATATAACCTATAACCTAGTTTACAATAACACAATTTTGTTCCACCATCACCCACAAAATTGCTCCCTTCCCATTCCCTTATGGAAATATTTTATGTTTTGCCATATAATATCAATTAAATAAATAAATAAATATTACGAGACAATCTTACACAAATCAACCTAGGCCCACGGTAAGCTCAGTAAGGCTTGTATTGTGGGTACTAGGTGACGATATATATAATAAATAAATACAATTAAGTTTTAAAATTAAAAATCTCTGGTTTGGGTAAATCTTTGCAAGCGTCGCTTAAAAACCAAGCGTTCACATCTAACCACCTTTTCTATTTTCATCTAACTTAAACGTTAGCGTAACAGACAATCAGTTATAATGTGCCACTAACTGAGTAATGTAAGTGACATTTCGATACTGGTATAAGACTCATCTGTATCAAAATGACTCTTACATTACTCAATTCATTACTTGTCTTCAACTTTGGTCGATACGTTAAATACGCAATCAAAGCTGATCTGTCGTTACGTTAACCTAGTAATAAAAAAATAGGAAAATATGGCATGGCATACATTTAAGAAAATATAGTAAATTCAAAAAAAAAGGTGTTATTCTGATATCGAAATTTTAATAATAGATATCGACAGAGCATCAAATTTGCAGTCGAACTGTATATATAACTCAATTTCGTCATTTTGGCGGTTACGTTAATTCATATAACAGGCGACGATGATAGAATAAAGAAAAACACGTTACCCACCTCCCTTCACTGTCTTCCTCAGCTTTCTTCTCGAGCTCTTTTTTCAGATCTAGAACTTGCTGCTGGAGCAAAGCCTTCTCATTCTCAAGCGTCGCCATCTAGAAGAGTGAAATTAAATACTATGATATTAAAAACTTTGCCACCTATCCCGCATTGGAATTATGGTCGCTTCTATGTAGTTAAGACGTTTATATATGGACCTTGAAAGTTACGTACATAAGCTGTGTAATTATTTGGGTTTTATAAAAATCAATTTTTTTATTGTCTAAGAGTAAATTTAAAGCTACCAATAGAATCCTAACGCTTTTATAGAAACAAAATTATATTACAACAATGGACCTAACGCAGTCTTTCACGACCGAAACAACAATTTACTTGATTTTCCATACAACGATTAGTACAAATAACAGATTGTGACGTCATACTTTTATGTCAATTAGTATAAAGCGTTGTAGCGTTGCAGCGAGGTCAATCTGTCTCAATTTTTTGAGTATTTATTTATGCTCTTTAATTGTAGTTGCTCCCATACAAAGATTTGTTCCTCTTCAAAAACTGGTTCGAATGGCATCGTAAAGGAAAGTTAGTCTACTGTTTAGTATTATGGTGGCTGCGTACCTGCGTGGTGAGCAGCGGGTCGCACTCGTTGGTCTCGGGGTCGGTGAGCTGTTGGATGGTGTCCCGGTACTTGCAGCACTCGCGGGAGAGAAGGTGCTCGCGCTCTCGCAGCTCGTCGAGCTGCCGGTCCTTCTCTGAGAGCAAGCGGCGGGTCACGTCGTTTATTGTTACCTGTCAAACCATGCAGTACCTACGTATAAATATTCGCTATTGATGGGAAAACATATAGTACATTGTTGAAGAGGCTAGAAAGTAAGCAATAGATGGACGAGTTAGTTCGAGGGTCGACGCGTAGCGGAGGCCCTCGAAAGTACGAGTCCAGCTATTGCACTTTCGGCCGAGGCTTAACACAGTGCTTTTCACGCCTACTGCGAGGAAATTGTAAATAATTATAATTTTAAATCGAAATAAGTATCTAATTGAAGATCATAATACTAAACAGGCTCGCTTGCCTCGCGCCCGGCGGAGGGGAGGAGCTGCACAGGCAGCGCACGCCGGCGCGACCGCGCGCGGGGCCCTGTGATTGGTTGATCGCTGTTCAAACGGTCCAACAATAACATTGTTGGACAGTTTGAAGTCATAGATGGCCTGTTCGTGCGACGTCCAACTAACCCCAGGTTTGAAATTCTGACCATCTTTTGCCACATTTCCGAGCAGTGGCGTGAAAAAGACATTTGCAGGACCGACGCGGTAACGGACTGCAATATATAAACTCAATATAACGGAAAAATTATGTGGCCCCCCAATCCCGAAAGTCGAACTCGGATAGTTTTCGAATCCGATGCCCGAATTCTAATCTCAGGATAACTTCTTCACTCTTAATCTCATTAACTTTATATAATTTTAGTTTACATTAGCATAGTTCATCAAAATCATTTATTTTCTAAAGTAAATACAGAATGATGATTAACATTAACTAGGTAAATTAAAACTTTTTTTGCTGGATAATCCAGCAAAATAGAAATAAATAGCAAAGGATAAGGAGAAATGGAAAGAGTTAGGGGAGGCCTTTGCCTACAAAAGGCGTACAGATAGAAATTAGCTATAATTATGTTAACAACAAAATGCAATGTAATCTACTTAAGTCAGAAATAAAGGCTATTTTATTTATTTATTAAATTATATAAAACTAAGTTAAATCTAAAAAAGACCCTTAGTTTGTTAGTAGTTTTGGTTTTATTTTGAATAAACTTCCCGGTCTCCCGCTACCCTTGGGCTCGGTATCCGAGCGTGTCAACCAACTAATTTCATTGGAAGCATTTTGTTAATGAACCTTTAGACAGAGACCTCTGTCAAACGACTGAAAATACCACCGAAATGTAGAGAACTACAGATACATACGTACTTCGACAAAAATGCGGTTAAAGAATTTCTGCTGCTGAAACGCTCTTATATTCAATTATTCACCCACCTCTCACTTTTATTCTTACCTGCTTCTCCGCCTCATACTTCGCCTTCAGAGCATTAATCTCCTCCGTATACTTCTCCGTCAACTCCGCTTGAACCTTCGCCACCGCCTGTTCCTTCTCCACTTCAGCGTTCTCCTGCGTCTGCATGACTATGGCGTTGTGATTCGATATCTCTATCACGTCTGAACGTTCGATCTTCTCGAGACTGGACTCTGATGGTGACCGGTCCATGTTCGTTAGGGCTACCAGACGATATCTGTGCAGAAACATAATTCGATGTGATATAATTTCGTATTTTTTTTTCTTCATTTTAACAAACCTAACCTAATGGCTTCTATTCAGTTACTTTTTCAAAAGTGACGAAATGTTGTTTAAAAAAATGGAATGACACTAGAAAGTTGATAAAAAAAAACTGATTTATCAACGTCCAGTTCCTTGATCATCTAAATTTAACTCGCCCGGTCATTTGGAAGGTTTGCGTGGGGATATACTCATAGATCCAACATGTAGAGCCCCTTTGGAGACGAAGTTAAATGTCATCCTGTTCCTGTGTACACCTGCTCGAACCCATTCACGGGTACATCGGTAGATACCCATGAACCGGTGCCAACAGGCGTTGGAGTTATTGTAAGCGAAATGGATTAGAGAATCGGGTGTATGGTGATGAGATTTGGGTGGACAATAAAATTGGGCTATTGTAAAGAGGTCCGGACACCTATAACAATGTTATCCACAAAGTTATCGAGGCAGGTGGTCACTAGCCGCTCATTAGATGGGCGACTGAAAATGACGGCTAGGAGCAACACCGGGATGAGCGGCTCAGGGGTGTCGAGAGGTGGTGCTGCGCTTTCTCCGAAGTTACTCGCGACGTTATGCCCTTTAACACTTCCACCCCTGGAGCATATAGCTCTGATGACTCCTCTCTGGTCGGCCAATGAAGGCAGCAAGAGCTGAGTCCTGCGGGCCCCCTTGTGGTTCCACTCCGACCGACGAAGACACATCGGACACGGAGGCCCTGACCAACTCTCGGGAGCACTCGGGTCCGTGGGGTCGTTACTCCCCAACAGCTCGCCACAAGCTGCCTTGCGGGCTTATTATTATTTACAGCATGAAATACCAGTTCATGCACCAAATTAAAATTCTGTAAATCTACATCCTAGGAGTTTGGTATTGTTAAATAATGTCGACATTATACGAACAATATAGTATTTTATTCGTATAATATTCTCGTACCTCGTACACGGTACTCGACTTTAAGAGCCCTCATTGTGTAACTATTGTATACAATACATTTTCTACGAGTCAACAGAAATAATTAAACAAACTTGGTATCTAATAAAAATCTAAGCCCTGCTGAAACGAAGTGCAAGTCAGAGGTGCCGGCTCAACGTCGTTGATGTCTTTTCAACTGTAGCCAACGCGATGTGCTATTGGTCAAATTCATTATAGTTCAGTAAAGGCGCCACGTGATTCGTCGAATTTATTTTAGTTGTCTAAACAGTTGTGAATTTATTTTTTTCAGTGAGTTGGGAGCTCCATAGAAAAAAGTATGTAATTATAGTTTAGAGTACGAAGTCTTAATTCAAACATATACGAGTATAAAAAATAATAAGATGTGTCGTACCTTGAGCGCAGCGACTCGATCTCCGCTTTATATTCCAAGTGCATCTTCTCCTGCGATTCTTTCAATTCTTTCTGCTTCTGAACTTCACCTTCTTCAAGCTTCTTTTCAAACAATTTGATTTCTTCTCTAGTCTTTTCCAATAATTCCTTTGTACTATTGTGCTCTAATTCTAACCTTTCAATGTCCTTTTGGTGTAATGTTTTTAATTCCTCCTTATCTTTCTTTAAGGATTCTACTATGTCATCTTTGCTGTCAAGCGCTGCTTTCATGTCACTTAATTCTAGCTCGTGATCTACGGTTAATCGTTGCGTTTGCTCGCGAAATTTCAAAGCATTCTCTTCATTACTCTTCCGCCACACTTCTAAAATTTCTAAATACTTCCCTTTTATGAATTTCTTCTGTTCCTCAATTTCTCCCTTAAATCTAGCGAGCTCTTCCCGAATTAACAAAATATTAACTCTACATATGCCGTATAGTTGTAAGAGGAAATCTTGGAGCCGTTCCATATTTATTTTGTGTGTATCCATATTGTCCTACAATGAAAATGAACCATTATTAAAATCTATAGGTAGCTAATCTGTGTATGAACAAAATAGCATGATCTATAGACGATGACATAGCATTCGATGATAACAAGTATGATAGCGGTACGGTCGCCGTCAAGTGTATGCATACAGTTTTGTATCTTATTCCATTACAGTAAGGCAAAAATGTATACATATCTTAACGTTGAGTGTACAATTGATGAGATACAAGCGAAAACATAAGAGAGCGCTACGGTATAGCTGTTACGGGGCCGGTGAGACAGGAGCAACAAAAACAACTATAGTGTCCACTCTAAAAAGTCCTCTCTAAAAACTAACTATAGCCTTGAACCCCTCAAGAACTTTGTGCGTTATCTTCAATTAATCTTGTATGACTTGCAATTATTCTTGGAAACAAAAAATTATTTCGTCATCGAAACATCGCAACAGACTATTCATATAGTCTGTTGCGATTTCTTTAAAAGATACAGCGCGTCTATCTGCATCGACGTATTGATGTCATACTGGTACGCGATTTTGCGCACTTCTTCTAACACGTTAGTCTCAGCTGCAGGAAGTAAGCGCGCGGGATAAGTCACATACAAATATGATTCAATAAAACCACAAATATAAGTTACATCGGCTATCTTCGTCCGCGCGGACGATTATACAAATGCCGAATTAAACCGAATAAAAGCACCAAATTAATAAAGACATTGTTGTTTTAACGGGTGGAAATAAAATTACTAATGAGCACGCACTTTCTCGCTCATGCCATCTGTTGCAAATGGCCGTTGAAGATTTTATTCGCGCCAACGCACTGCTTATAATAAACTAAAAAGTTTCCGCAATAAAATGCTTGCGGGGCTGCATCGTTGTAACTCAAATTTGTGGTACCGTACCAATATATCGAGTCAGTTACCACCACACGTGTTTAAAACCAGAGAGGTCCGAGTAGGCGTTCAGTTTGCACGGGGAGTGGATTGACCTGTCGTTCGTCCCGACCCCATTCCAAGCTCGACGGTAGCGACTCTTCGATGTAAAACTCCGAGTTCTCAAACTCGCATCGGCGCGTCTCGTCGGCCTCGGGTATGGCGGGGAGGCGCACCTCGGTCACCGTGGCGGCGGCCGCGGTGTGCGGGACGCACAGGGTGGACGTGTCCACTCTCTGCTTCTGCGATGTGCTCTGTCGGCTGAGACGCTCAAAGTCGCCCGCGTCTGTTTCCGATTCAAAGTCCCTGCGTACAAAACGACGGTCACAATAATCACGATATACCTTTACCCTAAGATTAGAAAAATCGTGCCTTCATCGGAATGCGGTTTCAAGGAAAACCATTTTGAAACACTAAAACATTTACATTGTTGTTTGAACAGCACAAATGTAAAACTATTACAATAATTCCCTTTGGTATCCAAGATAAACGAAAAAATGTAGATCAATTTGTTCAGGAAAAATCGAATGTTAAATGGAATTGGGTATAGTTAACCAAAAGTCTAAATCTGGTAACAGATAAAGGACCCCGAGGCAAGTAAAAAAAAAAGTAAAATGACAGTTATCAATTATAACTTACTTCTCAAAATCTACTTGGACGTCAATATCTCTTTCCTGATGATCTGAAGAACTTATCCTGAAAATTTGTAAAGAAATCGTTTTAGTAAAGGAGTGTAGGTACATCATATTTCCTCGCCCAAGAATACGAGTAAGTAATTCCTTTGTACTTGTGCTCTAACTCTAACCTTTGATAACACTAATTACATTACAAACGCCAACACAGTTAACTGATCTGTATTTACATTGAACCTTATAACGATGGACATAAAGTGCACGGATGGTCAGTAAACTGTGTTGGCGATTGTACCGGTGAATAATTTATTTTCTTATGTTTGTTTTAATTATCTTTGTTTAATTCCTGAAAGATTTTCATTTTATAACATGAGTTGATGTGGATAGTGATTACTCCTTTTATGCCCAACGGGAAAATCTAGTCTTGTAAAATGTTACTTTGGGAGAATTCTTATGATTATTCAGGGATAAAGGTTATATTTTAATAGACGGTATTGAATATCAACTCGTTTAAAAAAAAACAAACGGCCTCAAACAATAACGCACCTTTGTTGGAAGAACTTAACGGTCGTCTCCATATCATAATTGGGCACATCTTTCGCCAGCTGCGGAAACGCGTTCGCTATGAGGTCGACGTCCTCGTCCGTGAGCTGCGGCAGGCGCGCGTCGAACGCGGGCGGCGACTGCGTGGCGAACGCGGGCGGCAGCTCCGTCATACCGGGGAACAGGCTTTTGAGAAAGTGCCCTTCGAATAGACAGTTGAAGTCTTGCCTCCGTATGATCTCCTCGTCGTGGATTTTTATTAGCTTCGCCGCTAAGTCTGTTGCCCACTGAAAGAAATGATGGTTCAATCAGATTGACGTTATCACTGGTCAAATTTCTAATGTTACAATTCCACTTCCATTCGGTATGTCCTGTAATTGCCCCTTTATTGGAATTACTCAACACATGCACCTCTCAGTGACCACAAAATAACCATGATACCTATCCAAGTAAGAAATGTGTTTACATATGCAGCATGATTTTTGCACGACGACCCGCATAGGCGTTGGCAGTAATGCCATCATTATGCTGAGATAGAACCGTTTCGTGACAAAAAACGTTCTCTGACACTCTTTTTTGTTTAATTGTTTTTTCATCACACTTGCTCGTCAATGGCGTTATTAAGTTTGCGGGCTGTTAATTTTAGTTTTAAAATATAGGCTTAAGCCAATCTGGTTGCTAGGATTGGTTGAAAAAAAAAACTAGTTGGCCAAGCCGCCACGCCCCGCAAGAATACTGCTCTGTGATTGGTTAAAATATTGAGCTGCGCGCTCCACTAGCACTGATCTGGAAGTGAAGTTGTCAATGTTTGATTGGTGCGGCTGTATGAAACTTAGATTTTTCTGTCTTTTGTAGTTATTTATTTCCTCGCAAATGTGATGAAAAACATTGTGTGTAACATGGGCGTAAGAATATTGCGAACTCGAGTCATCAAAAGCCCTCCGCCTTCGGCGTCGGGCTTCTGATAGACTCTCGTTAGCAATATTCCACTTACGCCCCTCGTTAAACAATGTACTATTGTTACGAATAAATGACAATCAATACATTGTTCACTCCCAAGTCGCAATGGACGGGCAGTTGTACCTAAACATGTTTTGTAAGATATTTTACAAACATGTATTGTTAGTTTTTTGGCGCAGCGGACACGCCTTAAGAACCTTTCGGTTTGTTTAGCAGGACGTGTTTGCGGTGAGGCACCTTCAAGTGCGCCTGCGAGAACGCCCGCCTGCGCGCGACCTCGTGCACGGCGCGCACGTAGACGACGGGCGCGCGGTGCAGCTGCGCGACGATGTCGAAGTACCGCGCGAGCCGGTTGAAGCACTGGAAGCTGAGCATCGCGTGCGCGTCTTGCACCGACATGGAGTTCTCGATCATTAGGACTGCCCTGGAACCAATACGTTGGCGTTAAATGCGGTGAAAGGTCTTGAAGCAACGGAGGCATTCACTTGGTAAAGTTATGTGTTTATGTAAATCCTTTAGTTTTTTTTTAATTCTATAATAGATGTTGTGATTGCTAAGTCACGTATCTCCTTTAGTTGCCGATTTCGACTAACCGAACCATTTAGATTGTCCAGTAACATATGCTAAGTACCCTGGAGTATTATTACTTTATTTTTTCATATGAAAATTTAATCTCATTGTAATAAGGTTTCCAAATGATCGCTGAATTGTGACTCCGTTGGCATCTAGATATTTTCTAGTTATGTGACACTGTATTTCATTTAACTTTCTACAGTTATTAAAGCCCAACAATTTACTAGAAAAGAAAAGAAAATTAATTATACTTACTTTAACCTCGCCTTCAATATATGCGACAGTTCATCCTTAGACTTAGCTATTCGTCGTCTAATATCAACTAGAGTGTGGTGCCCTTTGAGCAGTTTTTCGAGTTGGCACCAATGCGACTGGACCAGGGTCGGCAATACTGACGGGTCGCACGCTGCATTCAGACGTTCTCGGTACTGAAATTGGATACGCAAATTGTGTGTTTAATGAAACGCGGCTACATTTCTTTTATGTCCTTTAAATCAAAAAGCCTAAAATAGGGAAAGATACAAAAGTGACGAACAAGTATACAGGGTGTTCGGGATAACGATGTACAGTCAAGCACGCACACTGAGGCGTCTCTAGCAGGCGCCTCAGTGTGCGTGCCTCGCGTAACTTGGACGTGTATCCGAGCATGCCGCGGACAGAGCGACAAGATCGAACTTGTTTGTGCGCGACGCGCATACGAATTTAAGCAAGTGGCTGAGCCGTGCGTGTGTAATAGTTTCTTAGTAAATTCGGACCAATTATTGATACAAATACATGAAAAGGAAAAGGTGTTGTGGGTCCCGAAATCAATCAGCTGTCATCGTGTCGACGCCATTTTGAATGTCGGCTCGCCGCGACACGCTGCCTCACTCGCGCATGTTTATGTGGAACTATTTGGCGCGCGAGCAGCTCGCCGCGCGGGGCGAGCATGCCTCAGGCTGAGCCCCTCAAATTCGTACGCAGCTTAAGGCTCACCTGTATTAGCGACGCGGCCTGGTCGTGCTGGTCTCGCTCGAGTTTCTTCACCTCGCTGAGCAGCTGGTCGAGCCGGTACAGACGGTCTTCGATGCCCTTGATCTGCTTAAGACCGTGCACGTTGGCATACTCTAGTACGTTGCATAGCTCCTCTTCTAACTCTTTGAGGGGTTCAGCGTCAATCTAAAATAATACGAGGAAGATTGAATACCTGGGCATCCAATGTGGGACAAACAGTAAAAATAAATGATTCTTATTATTATTGTAGGTCACGCGGTGAATATTCATCTGTTTTAAGGTTTATTTTTGCTTGCAAGGTACAACCTAGTAGCACTAATTACCAAATGAGAACAATGGAAATTTACGCTGCATAAAAGAATTAGCGATAATAACAGAAATTTCCGCTTTTGTATGAGGCAGACGTCTGCGATTTATTATTAGTGAATCTGTGGTACAATGCAATGCGCATTTAGGTACATTCATCAGCCATATATGATAATTCTTGGTCGCTATCAAACCAAATTAACATAATCACTTCGTTCAACGCCCAAAGTCAGTCACTAGGTTGGATTAAATAAGAATTACTTATATAACCTATTAACCTAATTTGATAAGTAATTAATAGCTTTGCCGATAAATGTATATTTTGCGTAGTAAACCTGTACTGTTCAGTTTATTCATCCCATCTTACTAGTAATATCTGAAGCATAATCACACACGTTTTAGTAGAGAACGATACTAGTAAGCCACGCAAATTTAAAGTTTCCTGCTCCACTTTTTAAATATTTTCTTTTTACACTGTTTAAGGGTTCCGTACCCAAAGGAAATTTACGGGACTCTATTACTAAGACTCCGCTGTCCGTCCGTCTGTCTGTCACCAGGCCGTATCTCATGAACCGTGATACTTAGACAGTTGAAATTTTCACAGATGATGTATTTCTGTTGCCGCTATAACAATCAATACTAAAAAAATAATAAAATAAATATTTAAGGGGGCTCCCATACAACGAATGTGATTTTTTTGCCGTTTTTATAGATAATATTTTATAGATAATGGTACAGAACCCTTCGTGCGCGAGTCCGACTCGCACTTGGCCGGTTTTTAATATTTTATAATTTTCCACTGACGCACTTTTATCAATAATTAATCTATACTAGCCCCGGATTCATTAAGTGTTCGTCTAGTCAGAGCAGTTTTTTAGGTTCTTCTTCCCATTTGTAAGGAAATAAAATAATGTTTTAGATAAATAATTAAATATCGTTTAATACTAGTGTTACAATAGTTCCATTTTAAATCATCGCACAAAACGAGTTAACTCGTCACGGACTGAAATGGTTAAAAGCATCAATATTTTATACTTTTATCAAAGAGATCTCAGTAATGATATTGCTGCTTACATACAATAGCTGATTACAACAATGTGCACTTTAAAAAATTACAAATATCTTACCAAAGCCAGTCCCTTCTGGCAGTAATCAAGTATGTCCTGTAACGAGGCCTTGTTGCCCTGCGCCAATATCCAATGCAGTAATGTGGGCTCCTCTTTGTTCTCGTAAGTGTGCGCTTTGAACGTGACTCCCTCGTCGGACTCCTCGATCTGTTGGACCGGCGCTGGAGCCTCTCCGTCCTTGCTTGTCGATGCGTCTTTGTGACCGAACACTGAAATTTGACAATGTGGTTAGCTTAGCACATTCAGTACCAGGAAACCACTAGGGCTGGTGTTCATGGGCGCTTTTCTCAACAAACGCTACGAAATTTTTGGCAGAGGATACTGTGTTAGTTGGTAGTGACTGCCCATGAAGCTAACGGTCCTATTTGATGATGATGATGATGTCCTCCCAGACGTATCCATCGACGGCGACATCCTGACAAAAACTATAATCTAAGGTTGGGAAACTTTACGTGCATGGGCTCGAGTGTGACTTGCAAAACTAAATTTGGTTTGAACGTACGACCGCAAGAGACTTAGTGAAGCTGTCCATTAGAGTTACAAGTGTAGTGGTAGGAGGGCTTGGGCCGAGTTTTAGGGAACTGGCGTTTGGCATCCAGATCTTCGAGACGGGTGCGTTCGAAGTCATTGATATTCGTATTGACAGCAGTTCGCGAGTCCGATCTCTGAGTAGCAAGTTCCTCCCACGACTCACATGATATGCTGGTGGCAGACAAGTGACGCTTTAGGACATCCTTGTATCGCAGGCACTGCCCACCAGCTCTGCGTCTACCCAAGGCTAACTCAGAGTAGAATATAGCTTTAGGCAGTCTTGATGGTGCCATACGCACAAGGTAGACAGGATTGAAATTTGGGTGTACAATTTCCCAACTAATTTGTTTGAGAGACTTTGTTTAATTGTATGTTCAGTAAGGTACTTTTTTTTAGTGATGTGTAATCAGAAAGGAACCCTTATAGTTTCTCCATGTCCGTCTGTTCGTCTATCCGTCCGTGTGACCGCGTCCGTGTAATTTGCCATGGGCAGATATATCAATCACGCCGACAAAGTGGTAGAATAGAATCCTTGTTTTTGTTGAAATACACGTAAAGTGGGGCTATACCTTTTTTCTCGTTAACGTGCATTGTCGTTGGTTAGCTCTTTCAAAAACACGGTGGGTTATTGTGGCCCGACACGCACTTAATCGCATTTTAATGTAATGGAGTTGGAATTGTTTTAAATAGTCGATCCAATTAAAACTAAAAGCCTCAATTTAGTTGAAACTTTGAAAGCCACAATCAAAAGATGTGAGGCAGTATCGATCTCGTCCCTCACATGTTTGCAACTTAGATTGCTTAAGTAAAATGTTTAACTTTAATGTTCGGCACATTTGCAACATAAAATATTACACCGCTTGTGGGACAAACAAAAATTAACCTGCTCACAAAATTTCATGAGAATCGGTTGAGATGCGTCCTGTAGAGGAGAACCTGTAGCTGGACAAACCGACATACGAAAGAATTCGCTCACTCGTTCACTTATAATGCGATCTATTTATTCACATTGTGATGTCTGTGCATCGCCACCATGCATTTAATTACTCCAATGAATTGTTAATATGTATTGATTACATTAAATACAGTCATTGTAACCTCATTGACTTGTGACGAATTGAAAACTAACTCCGATGTTGAGAGTATTTAATTTGATTACAAATTTGAGGGTGTGAAGAGAAACAATTTACCGGAACGAAAAAATAACGCCATCGAATCGAATATTCCGCCGGTGTTAAAATCACACTTAAAAAACTCATGAATTAATTTTATGTAGGTACATTGTGTAAGACAGTTACGACAATATGTTTTGTGTTACTGGTGCGTGTGTGTGGATTAACTGGTCACGGGGTAAGTGTCTTAGCGAACAATCCGAAAATATCACGAATTTAACCCATGACAACATCTGACGTCACCTTGTCTTTCCTTAATCTCTCGTGATGACGTGCGCTGATCTCGCTTATAGGTTTTTGTATCGAAACATCTTAAGTAAACACCCGGAGACGAATATTGGCATGAGGCTATTACATATATATAGCCCTTTATTTCCTTAAATAAAGTATTTAATTACAAAGTTGTTTATATAACGCATGAGGCTATTAACCTCCACATAAACTTTTGTGAAACTTTCCGTCCAAAATCAGTTATCATTATCCTTTAGCCGCTCGACATACAGAGAAAGTTGACAATGAAATTAAAAGTAACCGTAATACGAAATAGAGTAGAGTTTGTTTTGTTTTAAAATCGAACGAAACAAAACAAGTGCTCTGTTCCAATTTAGATTGGTATAGATTCCATTGAAAAGGCGAGTGCCTTCTAACAGGCCTTTAACCAGCTAGAGGCAATATGTACTTAAAAATAAAATCACAGTCCTTCGGAGAAATTTGCGGAACCTAATCATTAGTAGAGGAAAGGCAAGTCGATAATAAAACTTAAACCTTACCATCTTCTTCCGATAATTTGAACGCCTCCACTCCAAAGTCTTGATTGGTCTTCTCCGACCCGTCCAAGGGTTCGCTTATCCTATAATATTGACCTTCGAAGTCAGTCTCCTCAAACACGTCGAAGGCCGAGAACCGATGCGCCTCCGCGTTCAGTTGGAGAGCCGGCAGAATTGGAATCTTGCCTAAAGATTCTAACACTTCGTTGAGACTGTAAGTAAAACGATGGTTGAGCCAATTTGTGAATTACGAAACAATTAATTTAAACGCAAACGGGAGACTACACGGTGCAGCCGTTTATTTTCGTGTTTGTAATATGCGTAGAGATGTTTTGAAATTAGAAATGTACTGCGGTCCATGTATCGAGTGAGATTTAATAAGCTGTCGAACGGAATTAGACACGCAACGTGAACGTCATCGATCGATGGCTACATCAAAACTTCACCGTGATACGCATAAACGATGCAATTTGCATACTGATTTGGTGCAAATGCGTAAATAAGAAAGTTTAATGGATCTGTCCGAGGCACACTTCAGAATTAGCACACAAAGGCCCGCCGCGTGGGGACGACGTCGATAGCTGTGACGTCAAAGATACTTAAAAATCCTAATAAGGTCTATTATAAATACCATATACAGTCTCGAATTGAGTTAAAACGACACGAGATATTAATAGGCGTTGGCATACAGACTGGCCCTTACGAGAGATTGCTACGCGAATTACGGTAATGTTCCGATTATCGGTTTATAGAGGGAAGTAGCTTGCATGAAGCGGCTACTATTTATTAGATAGCTGTAAGTCTATATCGTGACAGACATCGTATTAGCCTCAATTGAGTAGAAAATTAACAGCGAGCTGACATTTTATTTTCTAAACAACTAAATACAGTGTTACTGCGGTTGACTTCTCCGTAATTCATCATTCGTTTCATCTCTATATATGTATTTACCCTACATTTTTTTATTTCTCTTTAACGTGACTGAGAGATGTATAGAACATTATAACAACAATATAGCTCCTGCCGTTATTAAGTATGCAATAGTTTTTCTGCAAGCCTAAATAAGAATGTTACTCGTCGTTTTTTGTTCTAATATTTGCCAAACACAAAGAAGTGCGTCCAATTAAATATTAATGAGCGGTTAGACGTCCGTATGGCCGTGGTCGTTCAACAGAAATAGGTCAACTTATTACAAGGAAAATGCACCATGTATGTTGTATATCGAAACTTATGAAAGGGGGAAACCTGCAAGGTCGCACTTGATTACAAGCCTGGGCTAGTCTGATTATTTACGTATGCAATCAATAGAATAATTAAGTTTACGTTCAGTTAGGTAACGGAACTAAGTACATTGTTATTCGAAACTTGTACGTTAAGTCAATGATTGAAAAATTACAACAGACGATCAGAGCTATCTATTTACAGCCGCTTATCACTTTCGTAATAATAGCCGATGAAATCTTTTATATACCGGACATTTGTTGCGTGTAAGGTCAATGTCGGAAACTGTTCAGTGTTCACCTATTAAGGCCATCATATGCTCAGCCATGGTAACGTTACCGACACATTAACGATAGCCCTCAAAAACTCGTATCTTCCCTTCGTTTAGTATTGCAACGTGAGCTTTAACTCGTAGAGCGCAATGTTGGTTTTTCTCATCATCATTAAATTCGCATAGTCGACTATGTGTAAATGGTGTAATTTAATAAGATGATTCATGTTTTTAGTAAATGGTTAAATAAACACACTTTACACCACGGGGGTCATCACGTAACGTTCCGAACGTGCGTCGGGTAGATCCAACTGTCATTTTTCCATAAAAAAATTGACATTTGGATCTACCCGACGCGCGTACAATGCGTTACATGATCGACCAACAGGGGTCGGATACCAGTATTTTTACCATACAAAAACATCGGTATTAATACGTTTTATTTCGTTCTTTGGATTATGATATCATTTTTGATCGGGTAGTCTAATAATACGAAAATGTTACCTAAATACATGATAAGAGTCTTATATTAAGAGCCTAAAATAATTCAAAATATTAGACTACTTCGGGGTTTTTTGATATAAAATGGTTCCGACCCTTGATTTACACAGACGAAAGAGAAAGATAAAGGATTAGCAGACTATGCCATTGTATGTACGGTTTAAAAAAACCAGATCGAACCAAATAAAGTGGATAAAAGTGTCATTGAGCCGTGCCACGCGTGATATCTTTGTATGATAATCAGCGTCAAGTGTGCCTATGGTAGATCTATTAGATAATAAGATTTATTTAAACTTACGCCGTCAATTGTTCGTGGTACTCGTCTTTTTTTAGGCGATGTTTTCTGAATGATTCTTTGAAATTTCTAGATCTCTCGCAGAATTCGTTGAAGATGTCTTCCAAATTTGCCACGACCGCCGACCAACCCTGCGTGACAACACACATTTAAGTATACTTATTTGCCGTGCTAAATTTAATGTAAGCACACACCTAGAAATGTTGTTGTTCTAGAAATGTCACATAATAATAACAAATAATAGAAAACACTAGTAGTTCATATACAATTTAAACAATTAATTTTAGTTTGATTATGATCGATGACAGTCTCTTAGAAGTTAGGTCCAAGCCAATAGGTATTCATTAGACATAATCAATCATCACTTGTGTTTCTTTGTGTATGGTAAAGAACATTTCGTCTCATATAAAAGTAACTATCATATGCCATATCTGTACAAACACACACACACACACACATTCGTAATTTTACACACACACAGTGCTTTAACCTCTGAACATACTCAACATGCTTCCGTGGTAGTTCACAGGGAAGCAGAGTTTGCATTAGGCATTACGATGTGTTGTTTACGTACACAGTGACCGCAAAAATTAAATGGTCCTTGTACGACTTTGAACCCTGTCTATAAGCGAACAGGGTCGTTATTGCGAACTGAATGAATTATGAATTACTTCTAAAAAGGCAGCACAAGGAACAGTTAAAGTAAATTTACTGTAGCAAACCTCGACAAAACAGGTCGTGGAAAGAGAAATACCTACTCAAAAACACGACCACATGTGAGCAAATCGAGGTAAAGCCTAGGTACAGTCAGTAGAAGAATTAGCTACGTATACAAAGAAGCTAAAATCATCTCCACGTCTTTATTATAAGGAAATAATAGCTTACTTTAGAAAGCTACTTTTACTGCTGACTGTGCAATGATAAAACGACGACGACGACGTTTGGCTATTGATTTCTTCGTATTAGTTTGTTTCTATAAGTGAGAACCTGTAATTGGCTATATGATTTTAATATTGTGTATATGAATATGCTGCGCTGTTGGTTTTCCATGTATTCATAAATAAATAAGCAAATAAATAAATAAACAAATAAATAAATAATCAAATAAATAAATAAAGAGTTGGAGGACTTTAAATTAAGTTCGGCATTGGGTTTTTAAAGCTACAGAAAATTGAGTCTGTTCGAGATAACATCCCCCGAATGATATTGTACATACACTTGGCAACATGAAGGCTAGACGGAAGCAAAGATGGGCCAAATGTAATCGATTAACCATTAAGATTAACCTACTTAATCGCGATTAACGATTTAAAAAAAACGATTAATTAAGCTCAATCGTACGAGTTCAGATTAATTTAATCCCGTTCCAACTTTTAGTCGAGAATTAATCGTGAAAGTTAATCGATTAAACTGGCGATTAATTAATCGTTAATCGAATACCCTGTTGATTTTAAATCTTGCGACGATTAATTGTTTAATTGATTAAAAAAATAATCGATTAATGCCCATCTCTGAACGGAAGGTAAGATTTTGAACTCAAAATGTAAAGCTCGTTATGAACTATTAAGGTGACATCAAAATCTCTTTAAAAAAAGTATTATTCGATATGTTCATTCCGCGGAAATTCAAATAGTTTTATCATGCGACAAGTTCCTTTCATCACCTTTTCACGCATAGCGGCGTGTCGTATAACGGGTTAATCAAAAACCTTCATAATGGCCACGACCACTATCTAAAGAGTGTACCGACAAAAAAGAAGAAGAAATCTGTTAAATCTTACCTGATGCTGCAAGTGCTGCTCATGCACCAACTGATCGCAGCTCTTGGAAACATCATGCGCTAGGTCACTGAACTGCTGGGCGAGCGTCGCGCATTTTATCACAGTGTTAACAGTCGGCTGGAGCGAACAGCACATCTCGACGTTCGCCTTCAGCTCGGCTAGGGACCTCCCTTCGACCCCGCTACGGGTGTCGCTCCGGAACTCGCCTGTGCTCAGCTCCACTATCGGACTAAGCTGTTCGCTGTACACTACAATGGAAAACGCTTGTTCAATAAGATTTTTCTTCTAATAGAGCTGTAAAGTTTGGATCTGGGTGAATCAACTTTTTCTGTCACTAGTTGCCATGGTTACGTCTCCTGGGTTACTTTTTAAAACTGTAATTTAATGGGTTTAAATTCACCAATTGGTTTCTCGTCATATTAGACCCCTTTTTGTATGGACCATGTTAGGACTTCTATATTGTAACAATTTTTCTAAGAAACTCTGCCAAATTGTCTCTTGGCTAACGAGACAGAATAACAATAAGAAATAGTTTATTGACCTACCTAAGAAAGTAGTTGTCAGATTTCATAAATTCTATCGGGGTTAACATTTTAACACAGTGTTAACGGTAGGCTGGAGCGAACAGCACATCTCAACGTTTGCTTTTAGGTCGGCTAGAGACCTCTATTCGAACCTGCTGCGGGTGTCGCTCCGGAACTCGCTTGTGCTCAGTTCCACTACAGGACTAAGGAAAACGCTTGCGCAATGCTTTCTTGAACTTCTAATTTGAGGTAAAGTTTGGATGTAGGAGATTAGAAGTTGGAATTCGAAAACTACTGAAACCTTCAAAATTTTGTCTCGAGCGCTTGTTAACCTCAGCTCTCGGTCGCTTGTTAACCTCAGTTCGCGCGCGAACATACCAAAATGCGATATTTGAATAAAATATCATAGTATTGTCAAAGAGAATTACTATATTGTAGTAAGCTACATTAAGATTTAAAATAAATCAATAACCAATATTTATTCGAAACCACCGCAAAAATATCACTTGTAGTTATGAAGCAATAACACATTTTAAATTATAAACCGCCTCTTTTCAAGAATGATATAACATATTCGGGACGTAGCGGATATTACTTACATTTTAAACATTATAAATGGTAATGTAGACTGCTCCGTTTTATTGGCTAAACTTTCATTCAATATTCCGTCTAGAACTAAAAGACATTATGCCCCTCTCACTATTCCCTTTGCCCCGCGTAATTACAGGCAGAACAGTTTTCTAATTCGTGTCTGTAGAAAAGTTAATGGGCTAACTAAAGACCTTGATATTGACATTTATCAGTAATATTCCTGCTGTGAGGCGTAAACTGACGAGGAGTTTCTTTGAGTGAGCGTAGCCTTAAGTTAATAGCTTGAAGTTCATCGTAATGTATGTTCACCCTTATGACGTTGGTATACAGGGTGGAAAGTTAAAACGGGGCAGTAAGGGCAGCTACTAGATCCCTTGCCGCCACGCAAAAATGGCATTAGGATTTCATTCCTAACTTTTTAAGTGATGGCAATCTACATTCACAGATTTTTGAAAAAAAGTACAGTTAGCGAGAAAATCATCAATTTTGCCGATATTTTTTTTTAATGCCATTCGATCCCATTTCTATTAAGGATCAAAATACTCTTTGGGACCGACTAAGGTTTGACTACTAGAACGCCCAGAAATCAAAGAAAACTGTTTCCATACAGTGAGTATGGGAATCCCAAAGTGCAAGTAGTCCTTTAGTTAGACGATCATCAAATTGTATGGAGACGGAGAATTTCATTTTGATTAGAAATGAGAAATTCATTCCATTGTTAAAAAAAAAAACAATCGCATTCCCGTATTCATAATTTGAAACTTTTTTCTGGTGCTAAGGAAGGTTATTCCTATCACCAAAAAAAATTATCAGGCACTTCTGATATTTTCATCCATTCCCCATTGTCCCCAATAATTAGGCCCATCAACTAGTAAACCATTACCAGCAAATATAGATACACTACAGGCTATAATAATCAAAACGATTCGTCATAACAAGTTTTATTGTTTTTAATGCTAGTTTGACGTAATAAAACTTCATTGCGCTTGACCTTCATTGTCTAAGGAGTAAATCACACTTACTTAGGTATTGTCATCTACCTACACGTGTATCGCACGTAATTTCGCAATTAGCTTATCCTTTATTAAACAGCTAATTAGGTAATTGATTACAAACATATGTTAGTATTTAATGACGATCGGACCGGTTAGCCTAGTGGGTAGTGCTGCCTACGAAGCTGCAGGTCCTGGGTTCGCATCCCGTTAAGGGCAAATATTTGTTGTGATGAACATGAATATTTGTTTCTGAGTCTTGGATATTTTCTACCTATTTAAGTATTTATATCTATCATTAAATATATCGTCGTCTACATAGTACCCATAACACAAGCCTTATTGAGCTTACTATGGGGCTAGTGCAATTTGTGTAAGATTGTCCCCTAATATTTATTTATTTATATGTACCTAATCCTAATAGTGTTATTATAATGAATAATGTATTCTGTATGCAACAATTTGCCAGTCTGGGGGAGAGCTACAGCAAATCGGGATAAAAAGAATAAGTTTCTTTCAAAACATTTATTTTTTATACAAGTTTTTATTGCCGACTCTACTTTTCTGTGTAGGTACGGTCGTCAACTACTCATTGAGAAGATTCTAACGAGCGAGCCCAAACTCAACGGGCTTACGACGGTTAAGTACTGAATTCCCATAGCCACCTTCTGTCTCCATCATCAGATCAGCTCAATGGTTCCATAATATTGAACACACTTAGTTACATACATTGCGAATTAAATAAAAGCGTTTAAAAAATCTCAGTAAATGTATTAAAGCTAAAGCAGTATCTCAACTAGTCTCTTAAGACCTTTTTAGACCCTCTAGAGAGAAAACAATAGTATAGGGTTCTTCAAGGAAGGAGTATATAAATACTTAAAGAGTCGCGGCACCGTGCTTGTGACAGCCCCGGAGTTGCAAGCGTCCATAGGCTACGCTAGCTACCTAGGACAAGTGCGGCCCGCGCACGCGAACTGATGTACCGCTGACTACCCCGACTCGTGTCTGTGTGAGTGCTTCAAAATCTTCAAATCGTACGTTTTTAGGGTTCCGTAACCAAAATGGCAAAAACGGAACCCTTATAGTTTCGTCATGTCCGTCATTTTACTTGAAAACTATAAGGTGTATTTAAATAAAAAATTTTAGGATAGTTGTATTTTGTTAGCCGCTACATAGTTTTGTTATTAGCAAAATTTTTCATTGTAAGTGCACGTGGAACATCAATCGATAGGCCTTTTAAAATAAATATAAGGTTTCTCAGCAAATTTTTGATTAAATAAATAGAGTCGGAGATAATCCCCCCGAAAGTCACTAAAATTCTGTCCCCCCCCCCCCCCCTCTAATTTTTGAACGGTGTATTTTAAAAATATGAAAAAAATCATGGACATGTAGCTTATTAAATTCTTTCACCGGAAAATTTGAACGAAATCGGTTCAAAGGTTTTCGAGATTTGCTGCAGATTGCTGAAAACTGCCTTCCTTAAAGAAAAGGACGTAAGTGCCGTAAGATTTCTGTGACGATACGACCTTTTTAATAGGCACGGAACCCTACGTTTGGGCGGTCCGACACGGACTTAGCCGGTTTTTTTACGGATTTGTTTTACTGCTTAGAGCTATGAACTATGGTAAAATATTGCTCCACAGTAGGCGCACATACTCTAAAGAAGAAATCTTGCTGTCAACTTCAGCTTCATCAGCTTGCTTCGACAGGAAACTGGATTTGTTAACAGTATTTTGTCGTTTTAACGGAAGTAGCTTTAAAATCGAGAATATAAGTTTCTCTTTTTTGTAGACATTATTGACCTTACGGGGCAATATGTTCGCATGCCGACAAGCCCCTGTTTATCAATAAATAAATAAATCGTATGTACTCACTGGACTGCTTCAAGTGGCTCTCCTTCTCCGATGGCTTGCTGAACATGTATATGGGGTTGGTGTCGGTGCCTGCACCGTATGAGGACACCATGTGGTCTGGCTGCAGCACCTCCCCTCCACTTACAAGGAGAACTAGAGAGGTTGCTGCTATTTTTGTATTCCTTTCTATCGCTGCTTTTAAACTTGACACACTGAAAAGAAAACTTTATTAAACTGAATGGCCATAACTATTTAACCTTTTGAGAGCTAAAAACGGCTGTGGACGCGGACGAAAACTCGTGCCACTGAAGCCACGGACGGCCACAGCCGCGCGTGCGTTTTGCGCTTTTTCGTTAATTTCATGTAATAAAAAGCTTTACAAGTAAAATGAACCATTTTTTTATAGTTCATGATACGTACATTAATTTTGACATGACAATATTTATCAGAAGTTCATTTTATTCATATTTTGTCTGGCTATTGTTTTTGTTCTGGCCTCAGTTGGGCACCGTTTTGTTTTGCACCCTCGCTGTCAAAAGGTTAAGAAAATGTGACAAACTGTTGGACTTACTGCATTCTACGTTCATAGCGAATATAAAGCATTCGCGCTCCTCGCTCTTACCAGTGTTGGGCGTAATTAATTACTTTTTGTAATTTAATTACAAATTACACAATTATTAATTCAATTACGTTAATTAATATGAATGTAATTAAAATTTCATGTAATTGAAATTACTTTGTAATTTGTAATTGTAATTACATTTATTTGTAAATTAAATTACTAAATTACTTTAAGTCAACTTTTTTTTATAAACAATGAGAAGCATACGTGTTTACTTGGTCTGATTGCAATGATGTAATAATCAAAACAATAAATGTGTGTACCTATATTTATATTTATTTGAATTGACTGAAATTTGGCACGCAGATAGTATATTTCCAGAATATAAAGTACCTAAGCATATTTTTTTATCCCGGAATACTAATCCTATCCGGTTTTCGTTTCACCGATCAAACGATCGGTGAAACGAAAACCGGATAGGAATATTTTTGATCACTTATTTTTTGAATACAATAAACATTGTATTAAAAAAAATAAGTGATCAAAAATATTCTATAAAACAAAAGTAATTTGGAATTTAATAAGTAATTAATTGCAAAATGTAATTAATAATTACATTTTGTAATTGTAATTGAAACTTAAGTCCAAAAAATGTGTATTTGATCTTGAACCAAATCAGTTGTATACTATCATTACGAACCACTTAGTGGCTAGTTAATTCGCAGTATCGTAACTAACACTATGTAAAGACGATGTCACAAGTATACATTTATCGCTATATTCCAATGGAATAAGGTGTAAAATTGTAAATAAATATTATATCCTTAATGTTGACTGTACATCAAGTAAAATCTACTGCCACTAATTACCCTTCATAACAACAAGTGATTATTGCTGTACAAACATTTTTTTTCCATCCTGTTTGCACGAAAGAAATACCTATGGTGTTCTTATTATTGTATTTTTTCACTTCTCATGCTCGAAAAGTGTGTCATATTAGGCTTAGCAAGCGGGGCTAAAGTCATACATGTAGCCCCTAGGGAAAATATGTATACATATTTATGATTTCTAAAACATTTAATTTGACCAATCAAAACACATCGCTGTATTAAATCCACCAATCACCACTCTTTAAAAAGCATTTGTATTTGCTATCAACTAACCAGATTACAGCGAATATTAAAAACAACCAATCAGAAACCAGAATTAATTTAAATGTCAGGTGTTTTTTAGTCCCTAACTCACAATAATTATTAAAACAAAAACGCCTCTGGCCGTCAACGACGCGCCTGTAGACGGTCAGCCGGCCGATACACGGTAATTAAATACTGATGATCCACCATAGTTGTCTCTTTCTATAACATGCAATGAGAAAGAGACAGCGCGTGGGTCGAGTGATAATACTTCACCGTGTATTGGACACCTCAGAGGCGATTATTCGTGGTGCCAATATGTTGTATCTGTGTCGAAGCATGTTTATTAAAAAAGTATGCCGCCAAATCGAATAATCTTTGCGCCGTGGAATTTATTATTGATTGTGGATGGATAATCTTTGTTTTACTATTTTCTCGCAGTCGAAGTGAAAAGTAGAGTGTATAACTCGGGTCTAAAAGCCATATTACCCCTCGAAATATTTTCCCTCGCTTCACTCGGGAAAATATCCATCTCGTGGTAATATGGCTTATTTTAGCCCCTTGTCATACAATCTACTATTTTATTGTGAGCAGGATTCACGTATTGTTTGCATATGACACTTCTAAAACAGCCTTTGTTTTTTAGGCCTCATTCAAAGATACGATGTGTCGCGTATTGTCATGTATGATACTTGACGTTTTCCAAAAAAAAATTTTTCGATTTTTGATACTCAAAATCGTTAATACTGACGATTCTCATACAAGAAAAAAAGTGTCCCAAATATTCCATTCCAGATCGTCACATATGTATTTGTGTCATCTTTTTACATACGTGTCAATCTCCATAAAGTGCACATATTAAACAGAGTGAATCAAGACTCAATTTCATCTACGGAAAAAATAATAAAAATATTTTTTTTTTTGGAATTGATTGGCATATTTTTGTTCAAAGTCCTTGCCTTTTTTATGCCTGGCCGTAACCCTCACCACCCCCTTACAATCCTATTAGCGTATCATCAATTACTCACATAATAGTGTGGGCGTTTGGTGAAAAACCTTACTTTTTTTGATAAAAGTATGAAACTTGGCACAGTTATTCCTTGTGCCAAAATAAGCCGATTAAGATCGGTAGCCCTCGGGAGCCCCCCCTCTGGGGCCGGGGAGGGGGGGTTAAAGTCCCGCTCCGCCCGGCTTCGTTCTAAAAATTCTAACCGTCCATGGCTAGCTAATATGTCGTGTTTGGTATCAATTTCGGATAAATCAATAACGTAGAATTCATTTCTGGTATAAAAAAATGTTATTTGTCTTGAAATTAAAAAAGAAAACATAAAAATAAAGATTTTCAACTCCATTTTTTTTATTTTGATCATTCGTAAATATTACACGGCTAGCTATTTCTGTATACAAAAAATATGTTTATAAAGCCAATTTATTGTAGATTTGAAAATATATAACTTTTAACTACCTTTGCTAACAATAAATAGTGTAAAAAAAAAGATTAAGTAGCGCGCGGTAGAAAATACCGCTCCGCCCGGCTCCATCCTAAAAATTTTAACCATCCATAGCTAGCTAATAAGTCGTGTTTGGTATCAATTTCGGATAAATCAATAACGTAAAATTTAT
This sequence comes from Epinotia nisella, assembly GCA_932294315.1. Taxonomy (NCBI): domain Eukaryota; kingdom Metazoa; phylum Arthropoda; class Insecta; order Lepidoptera; family Tortricidae; genus Epinotia; species Epinotia nisella. Next base: position 16,039,874 of record OW028677.1, on the reverse strand, counting down.
TTTTAGGATAAAAAAATGTAATTTGTTAAGCAATTAAAAAATAATATATAAAAATTGAATTATACAACTCCAATTTTTAATTTTGAGCCTTCATAAATATTAAACGGACAGCTATTTCTGTATACAAAAATATACAAATAAAGAAAATTTATTGAAAATTTGAAAAAATATAACTTTTTAATACCATTGCTAACAATAAGTATTGTAAAAATTTTTTTTGTAGCGCGCTTTAGAAAACACCGCTCCGCCCGACTTCATTTAAAAATTCTAACTGTCCATGTTTAGCTAATAGGTGGTATTTAGTATCAATTTCGGATAAATCAATAACGTAAAAATCATTTCTGGTATATAAATGTAATTTAACAAGCAATAAAAAATATTTTACTAGAACATATTTTTATTATGAGCCTTCGTAAATGTTAAACGACTAGTTAGTTGCGTATGCAAAAAATACTTAAACAAAGCCAGTTTAATGTAGATTTGAACAATATAACTTTTTGCTACCTTTGCTAATAATAAATAGTGTATTTTTTAAGTCGCGTGCTGGTGCTCAATTTTTACCGCCTGTTCAACCTAAGTGCACATTCTGGAGACCGACTGTGCTATATTCGTTCTTGTGATCATAAAAATGATGAAAGATTAAGAAATATTTGTAACACAATTTTAATTTGCACAGTAGTGGCGTTCCCTTAGAGAAGGGACCTTAGAAGTGTCGCGAGGGCTCATGTTTGTATTAGGTGAGAGCGTCACTATTAACGCCAATGTCACTAAGATCCCTTTTTCAAAGTCATATTGTACGAGTATAACCAGAAAAGGCACATTATTACGTATAATTTACTACACGTCTCGAGAGTCAACGCAGTTTCCTCCACTGAGACATAACTGGGTACATTTCAAATCCCTCTTCAGTTGCATTGCGTTTTGCAACCAGCTTTGCATTTACATCTTGTTTAGTTTAAACAGATGCTGACCACACCAAGGTTGTCAGACCAGTGTGGAATCCATTGGCCAGCATTTTGCTTCCATGTCTAAGCAGCGGGACTGGGTAAGTTTTGATGACGAACAAACGCCTAGGCCGAAACATGTAGGCACCTACCCCTTGGTAAACTGCCCGTTAAGTATGTGTGCTGGCATAGGGCAGTTTCCGTCTGAGGCAAGTCCTCCGATTGCCGGTTGTTTATCGGGTTCTGTGGTACAAGTTATATCTAAATGTTGAGATTTAAGTACTAAAAATATAGCAATAATAATAAATATTAGGGGACATTCTTACACAAATCGAATTAGCCCTATAGTAAGTTCAATTAGGCTTGTGTTATAGGTACTAGACGACGATGTATATAATAGATATAAATACTTAAATACATAAAAAACATCCAAGACTCAGAAACAAATAGTCATGCTCATCACACAAATATTTGCCCTTACCGGGATTCGATTCCAGGACCTTCAGCTTCAAAAATATTTGTTTATTAGAAAGAACCGGCAATTGGAGGACATGCCTCAGACGGAAACTGCCCTATACCAGCACACATAACGGGCAGTTTACCAAGGGGTAGGTACGTTTTTGGCTATGTGTTAGATCGTCATCAAAGCTAACCCAGTCCCTCTGCTTGGACATGGAAGCAAGGTGCTGGCCAATGGATTCCACACTGGTCTGACAACACTGCTGGGGACAGCTTCTGCTTAAAATAAACAAGGTGTAGTGTAGATACAAAGCTGGTTGCGAAACGTGATGCAAAAATTATGAAGAGGGATTTGAAAAAAACACCCAGTTACGTCTCAGTGGAGGAAACTGCGTTGACTCTCGAGACGTGTAGTTAATTATACGTAATATTCTGCTTATACTCGTACAATATGACTTTGAAAAACGGATCTTATTGACATTGGCGTTAACAGTGACGCTCTCACCTAATACAAACATGAGGCCTCGCGACACTCCTAAGGTCCCTTCTCTAAGGGGACGCCACTACTGTGAAAATTAAAATTGTATTACAAATATTAAAAGTTAATCATTCATCATTTTTATGATCACAAGAACGAATATAGCACAGTCGGTCTCCAGAATGTGCACTTAGGTTGAACAGGCGGTAAAAATTGAGCACCGGCACGCGACTTAAAAAATACACTATTTATTATTAGCAAAGTAGAAAAAAGTTATATTGTTCAAATTTACATTAAACTGGCTTTGTTTAAGTATTTTTTTGCATACGGAACTAACTAGTCGTTTAACATTTACGAAGGCTCATAATAAAAATATGTTCTACAAAAATATTTTTTTATTGCTTGTTAAATTACATTTTTTATACCAGAAATGATTTTTACGTTATTGATTTATCCGAAATTGATACTAAATACCACCTATTAGCTAAACATGGACAGTTAGAATTTTTAAATGAAGTCGGGCGGAGCGTCGTTTTCTAAAGCGCGCTACAAAAAAAAATTTTACAATACTTATTGTTAGCAATTGGTATTAAAAAGTTATATTTTTTCAAATTTTCAATAAATTTTCTTTATTTGTATATTTTTTGTATACAGAAATAGCTGTCCGTTTAATATTTATGAAGGCTCAAAATTAAAAATTGGAGTTGTATAATTCAATTTTTATATATTATTTTTTAATTGCTTAACAAATTACATTTTTTTATCATAAAAATAAATTTTACGTTATTGATTTATCCGAAATTGATACCAAACACGACTTATTAGCTAGCTATGGATGGTTAAAATTTTTAGGATGGAGCCGGGCGGAGCGGTATTTTCTACCGCGCGCTACTTAATCTTTTTTTTTTACACTATTTATTGTTAGCAAAGGTAGTTAAAAGTTATATATTTTCAAATCTACAATAAACTGGCTTTATAAAAATATTTTTTGTATACAGAAATAGCTAGCCGTTTAATATTTACGAATGCTCAAAATAAAAAAAATGGAGTTGAAAATCTTTATTTTTATGTTTTCTTTTTTAATTTCAAGACAAATAACATTTTTTTATACCAGAAATGAATTCTACGTTATTGATTTATCCGAAATTGATACCAAACACGACATATTAGCTAGCCATGGACGGTTAGAATTTTTAGAACGAAGCCGGGCGGAGCGGGACTTTAACCCCCCCTCCCCGGCCCCAGAGGGGGGGCTCCCGAGGGCTACCGATCTTAATCGGCTTATTTTGGCACAAGGAATAACTGTGCCAAGTTTCATACTTTTATCAAAAAAAGTAAGGTTTGGCCATTTTATGTCGCTAAGGATCCCCACTATAAAACTAATGAGGAATATAGCAATTGTATTAGCGCTACGCTTGCGCAAGGCCTTTGTTTAACCGCTCGCTCATAGAAAAGATTCTACTACAGATAGGCACGTGGTAATTTTATTATCTGAAAGGTACTGCGCCACAGAATAACCTTATGCAATAATAAACAAGGGTACCTAATATAAGTATTTTTTAGATAATTTTGCTAATCATTAAAAAAACACCAAGAAAAAACGACTTCCCGTAAATTATGTTTTATTTTTCCGGTGCCGGTATTTTTTTATGCAAAACTGCATTTTATCGTAATCGTCTGTTAATTAACTTTATTACCGTTTATATCATAAACCTCTCAGTTTAAAAATTATAACGATATCTTTGCAACGGCGCTTTGGAAAGGCTATAAATCCATTTATTTTTTTCCCGTTGATGGTATTGGGTCCAGGTTCACCCTATTTCATATGTGCACTTTATGGAGACACAATGTATAGTGGCGTGACGCACTGGAAGAAAAAAATTACATAGTAAAACTGAGACAAACTTGTTCTTGTATAAGGATCGATAGTATCAACGATTCTTAGTAAGAAGAACCCAAAAGAATTGAATTCAGCAAAAAGAAGCCCATGTACACTTTTTTGAAAAACGCTCATTTATGATAAATTATTATTATTAATTATAATTATTTGGGTAATGAAGTAACAATTGGTATTTATTATGTTATCTTTTTTTTTTATTACATGAGCATGTTAGTATACTTAATCCCCTGTATTATGCATAAAACTTAGCTTCCATATCTTTTTTACAAACATGAAGTCAAAGTTACTGGCAGCGAATAGGCTTACCTGCACGGCTATCACAAGACGGCGCGCGAGCTCTCTCGATTTTTCTCGCACTATCCGTCTCTCTCTTATTAGAACACTTAGAAAGAGAGGTATAGTGCGAGAAAAATCGAGAGAGCTCCGCGCCGTCTTGTGATAGCCGTGCAGATGTTTAGGAACAACACATTTTCATTCTGAATGTAACAAGGTTTGCCTACCAATGAGAAGATATAAATTTAAATATAAACTTGACTTAACCATAGATCTAGTAATCTAAGTAGGCATCGGAGTTTATATCGCACGGTAAGACGTTAGTGAGCTATGGAGTCGAAATTAGCAATAAAATTCAACGCGTATTCATACTCATACTCATTCATTGATTTAATTCTATAATGCCTTTAGCGATCGTGATTAAAAATCGGATTCAAATTATAAATACAATTATTTTTCTTTTAGATTACAAACTCAGAGACAGACTCTGACACACAAACTTCATCGCTGCGATAGACCTAATGTCATGTACTCACCGCTTTAATTTGCTGAAAATTTGTCTTGGCTGTCCTTCAACGAAGTCCGGACGTAAAATTCATAATAAAAATTAATAAAAAACTTTCTCAACTTCTTAATTAAAGAAAAGACTAACGACTACTTACACAATTATCCTTTATTAGCTCGTTTTGGATATCTAGTACTATTGTGATAGATCCATTCTACCTCTACACGTAGTATCTTTGCAATAATAACGGATACGGAACCCCTTCACTGAGGCTAGCCCGACATGCTCTTGCCCATTTTTATATACATATTATTTTTACCTCTTTTAATATACACTATTGTTTTTTTAAGAAATTTCGTTATACACAACGTGTTTTTGACAATTTCCGTTAATTATCTTAACTCTTACTGTTATCAAGATCTTCAATGTTTTAATTTAATCAGCTTTAACCAGTGTAAATGATTCTTAATTGTGACGTCATGATAGCTTATTAAATTTTGTGAGGTTCCAGTTCATAACTATACACTACAAGAAGTAACAGTGAACAAAGTGAGTTCGTTCGATATTAGGCACCAACTGACTTAGACGTCCATATTTTTTATTTCTTGTGTTCCAAGACCCTTATACCAGGGATCGGAACCGGTTTTTTCAAAAGTCCCCGAAGTAGTCTAATATTTTGAATTATTTTAGGCTCTTAATGTAGGACTATCATGTATTTAGGTAACATTTTCGTATTATTAGACAGCCTAATCAAAAATTATATTATAAACCAAAGAACGAAATTGAACGAAATAAAACCGGAATTTTTGTATGGTGAAAATACCGGTATCCGATCCCTGCTTTATACAATAAGACAATAAACTGTTAATGCTACATTAAATCGTTTTGTATAAAAATCTTTTTTTTTCTGTGAATGTACTCTGCAATATGCCGTAGTTAATGGAAATTCCCGGAAACACCGTGTAATCGATACAAAAAAATGGTCATTATTCTTATTAGTAATATTTATATGCTCAAAGACAAAATTAAAGGATTGTTTACAAACTCGTCAACGTCCTTGTCCGTGATTATAAAATTAAATTAAAATCACTAAGTAAATGAGTATGAGTATCATACAAGTTCAATTTTATTTCTAATGTCGACTCCATAGCTCGCTAACGTGTTACCGTGCGATAAGAACTCTGATGCCTTAAGACATTCAATAATCAGTTTATGTAAAAGTAAAATAATTTATTACATATAACTGGATTTAATGTTAACATTTGGAATGAGATACATTATTTTATATACCTAAAAGTAAATTGTTAATTGATTTCATTCAAGAATTAATTGCTAATTTCATATCTTTTTAAACCACATGTAAAAACTCCAGGGTTAAGAATATGTATAGTTTGCAGAGAGTTTCAAATTAGACAGGTAACAATTAAAACCCAAAAGCTTGGACTTACCTCTGCAGCGTGAGATTCATGTCATATGTGGTCATCTGACCAGCATCCACATGGAAAACATACAACATTGTGGCAGTTTTATATATTGCTTGTAACAAAATTCAGTCCTGTGTACAACTCCTTACTGTGTAAATTTGCATCAAACTGCAACAAACATAAAAACACATTATAAAAATAAAAAAATTGGGGAACAAAATGACACCAAATTGATCTACTCCCAAACTGACCAAGGCTGGTATTTGGGTTAATGAACTTTTTCTTCTTAAATCTGTTTTTAAGTGAGGAGCCAACTGCAACAGTCGCAGAATTTCTTTTAGATATTTTTATAAAATGGGTTCCTACATGCTTATAAGATAACTAATGGCACAACAGATTTAGATAAAATTTGTAATAGAGAAAAATTTATAATTAGGGATCAGAGGGTCGAGCGCAAATGGCATAAGGAACAGAACTAATGGAAGTAGAAATCAGTGTTGCATTTTTTATGCAGTCGATAAATTTGTTGATGTTAAATGCGAAAGTTTGGATGGTTAGCTTAGCTGAACCCATTCGGATGAAATTTTGCACGAAGATAGTTTATAGCCTGGATTAAAATATACGATAGTTTTTATCCCAGGTCTACGCAGTCGAAGTCGCGGACTAGTAGTAAATAAGTAATATATTATTAGCACAATCACCTATATTAAATTTATATAGGTACCATGTCCGCGTCACATTCGGTTTAAAATAATAATGAATAAGGTCATTAAAAAATGCAATCTCAGAATCACAAATTCGCATTGGATGCAATAAAGTGTGTCGACTCCAATATATCCATACTAATATTATAAATGCGAAAGTGTGTCTGTCTGTCTTTCTGTCTGTTTGTCTGTCTGTTACCTCTTCCCGCTTAAACCGCTGAACCAATTTGGATGAAATTTGGTAAAGAGAAAGTTTGAGTCTCGGGAAAGGACATAGGATAGTTTTTATCCCGGAAATAAATCCAAGTTGGTTGTAAATAAAGTATTTTAATTTTTTAATAAAGGGGTGAAAAGGGGGGTGAAATTTGTATGGAGCTACGATATAAATGAGTTCCACGCAGACGGAGTTGCGGGCAGAAGTTTATACCCCCTTCTTATAGACGAAATTTATCACCATTGATAAAGATAAAATAAATATGTAGAATTTTTATCTATGATCACATTGACAAATGTATCAACTGCATAAAAATTACAACACTGATTTCTATTCTATTAGTTCTGTTCTTTATGTCATTTGCATGATCATCCGATCCCAATTTATAACACAGATTATTTAAAACATAGGATAGTATTTATCCCCAAAATCATACTCCAAAGGGATGAAGTTGGGGACTTCAGTAGATAAGGGGAGCGGATGAAGGCGCGCGCAAATGCTAGTTTGTAATAATCCTTATCAGGTGGATTTATAAGCATGGCAACCAGCTATCAAAAAAAGTTTTTTGACCATAAGTTTTTGGCCACATCTGTCTGTTTCTAATTAATAAGTTCTAAAATAACTGATCAATTGGATGTGTCACATTCACTAACTAACTGATATTACATGCAAGTTCATTGTAATTCCTACAAAACATGAGTGGTAGGTCCCACCCCTACTGCATCATTTCGGTTTTTCATTTTAGTTCTAGGGCCAATCAGCTAACTTCTGTTGATGCTGCCATAGTTACATCTCCTGGGTCACTCATTAAAACTATGATTTTATGGGGTTAAAATCCACTAAACACATGTTTTTGTTATATTGGTAAACCCATTCCTTGATGGGGCATCTCCTTAGTATGATAGCAGTCCATGTTTCTCTATGAAACTCTGTCACTGTTGTCTCTTGGCTTACCGGGATAAATTACAACAAGAATAAGTTCATTGACCCCCTGGATTATTCAATTATACTCTGGCCAACCATTTACATCACTGGAGAGCCACTTAGAGACTTCTCCCATCTTTTTCTTATACTAGAACTAATACCCCAAACAAAGAGATGCATTTGTTTTCAACTACTCTGATACTGACACGATTAATTGCCTGACTATAACAAATCGAACTCATTGTGTCATTATTTATCGTGTTTTCTTTTGCTAAAAAGCAACAAAGTTTTTTTTGTCATAAGTAATTTAGTGATAATAAATAAGTCACTATAAAATAATGGTATTCTAATACCTCTTAACATGTTTTGTCTCAGTGATGGAATCAGATAAGACTTAACTACCTAGTTTGTCTGATGGTTGACTTTGTGTTAAAACATTTATGTATTTATTTCAACTATAATCGTTAATTCATGGCAAATTTAAAGTTAAGGAGTGGGCAACACAATTGATGGCATTGGAGTACATAAATAAACAAGTCAGGTGAAATTTATTTAAAAATTTAAATAATGCCTAGACATTTAAATGCTATAAAATAAATAAATAAAATAAAATAATAAAATTTGTTTATTTCGGACAAGATGCATATGATTATTAGTTAATTAGCTATAATAGACTAAATGCAATGTATAATTAAAACTGGGTGGAACTGAAGTTTTTGTCATAATAAGAACAGCAATTATTGGTGGAAACTGGAAACATCACTTCAAAAGAAGGCAATTCTCTTTCAGGTATTCTGGTTTATAATGAATGGAAATTAACCCAGTGCTGATATTAACTCCTCACAAATGTGCCTATTTTATCTATAACATGAAATCAATGCGTGCATGAATGATATCTGCGCGCAAATTTACCTTATATAGTCCTCTTTATCTAACTGACCTCAAATATTCGTTATTATAGCAGCCAGCATCCCACTAACAACAAATACTCCTGCTAAATAAAATTGGGAGAAGTGCGAAAACAGATTATTTAAACAGACGCGCGCTATTATACTCCGCCTAATTAAAGGCCATGCGCAAAATAAATAACAGCTATGTTACTACTCACGTAAAATAAACAACGTCATTAATGTTATGATTATTTTGTACAGTGATTCCAACAAATATTAACAAATGTAACCAACTACAATAACTAAACATGATCTCAAATGAACTTACGAAGGCTCTATCGTATTATTTTGTTGAGTTTGAACAACAAAGATTCTGTACTTATACAAACACATACTCGTAATCACCCATCCAGGCTTCTGTCTACACTATTAGTTTTACATTGTATCACGATATTAATCATTTTGCACTGCAATCCAGTAATGTTGAGTAAAAATCTAGTCAATTACACTAAAACGCACTGGCTACTACAGTTCAAGATCTCTTGAGGTCAACAGAACCACCAAACCACAGCAACCACCATTGCTCGATAATCGCAATAATCAAAAACTCAGCTGACAGTTTCTCTGTTGCCATTGCCATACTTAAATTTCAAAAACTACCAAAATAGTAATATTTTTAACTGACTTCCTAGAATGAGAAGAGGTCAATGGCAGCCAATACACGGGGAGTAAATACTGATGATCCACCATAGCTGTATTACTCTATAACATCCGATAGAGTGAGAAAGCTATCGTGGATCATCAGTATTTACTCACCGTGTATAGGTGGCCAATCGGAATGAATATAGTTAGAAACAATATTCATTATAGTCTGAGGGCCTACCGCGAAACGAAATTCGTTTTCGTTCGTGTATCTTCGTCTCTGTCGCTCGAACTAGCAAGTGCAACAGAGACGGAGATACACGAACGGCCTACCGCGAAACGAAATTCGTTTTCGTTCGTGTATCTCCGTCTCTGTCGCTCGAACTAGCAAGTGCGACAGAGACGGAGATACACGAACGAAAACGAATTTTGTTTCGCGGTAGGCCCTCTGCTTGGCCAAAAAGTAATTATAGCTGCGTCACTGTGACTTGTGACACATTGCATGGTTTGAACAGTGCTTCAAATCTCTAATCCACAGACTAATACAGACCCGCAGAATTAAGCAAGACTATGTATCATATAGTTGTCTCTGTCATTTCTTATGGTCAGCTGAGGTGAGTTAGAATGAGACAAATAGTACGGTATTTTGAGGCTATTAACGAGTGTTCTCCATAAACTGCACACCGCAATGTTTAAAAAAGTAAACAATACTCCCAGACATCAATGTCAAGTCAACGTCAAATCTATAGGAAATTTTCTTATTTGAAAAATATTTAGTTGTAAAACTATATATTTGTGTTGAAAGTGCAAGATCTAATTTATATGTAGTGGCAAAATGTCTTGTGCAGTCCCGTACTATCGGACTTACTCTAGATTAACGAAGAAGACCGGTGAAAATACCGGTTTCCATCGGTAAGAACCTTTTGCTTATTTTTCAAATATTGCATGTACATTACGCAATATAATGATCTGGGATTACTGCAAATGCTGGATGCTATCAAATAAGTACTTTTTACAAGGTTCCAAGTTGATCTTATTGTGATTTTTGGTAAAAATACTATTGTCGTAAACACGGGTAGTGTTGTAACTTAATTAAAATGTATATATCGATATTTTGTCGACATGAATTATTTATGTAGGCGTTAAGACAAAATATTTTGATGTTACATGTAGTTAACTGTTAACTTTAGAATTCCGGAAAATAACAAAACTCTTCTAGAAAAATGGATTGACGTAGTTTAAAACAGATACTTTACCAAATTTACCTTAAGTAATTAATATCGAGCTTAGACTTTTCCCATTGTTTCCATTACTGACACTCGATGACTTTTTAATCATTGCCATTATAACTTACTTTAGAAACAAAGTTTTAACCGACTTCAATTCAATACTTCGGCAAGCCACGTGAATATTTCCACGTTTTATTTTCACATTACCACATGAACTGCTTTCCGAAAGCAAAGCATAAGTCACTATTAAAAATACCCAAATCGTCAGTGTGCCTATAAAATTTGAAGATGTCCCTCGTTTTCTCCAGGATCCCATCATAAGAGCCTGACTTGATGACCATGGGACCACCAGGGAAGGATACCCTTCCAAACAAAAAAAAAACCTAATCGGTCCAGGCGTCTTCGAGTAATCGGAGAATATACTACATGAAAATAAAAGATTCCCACGAATTGTCCAACTCCTCCTTTATTAGGTTAAGTAGGTTAAAAATAAATTAGTTCCACTAAAAATCCACAAAATGGTGATGATTAAAAACTAACTTGTCTGACTACCTATGTATTTGCATAACTGAATTCGTAGCGAATATCTGTGTCTTGAATGCAGTTTATTAGTACTTAATGTTTTTTTTTTAATTGGTAAGTTCCATATGAATTTTTGCACAGTATGGATGGAGATACAATTTACTTACGAGTATCGCATATTACAAATTTATTAACAGTAAATATCGATATCGATAACTTGTAAGAAAATATCTTTCGCCGCACCAAATCATGAGCGAGCGAGAGAGCGAATTACGTCGTGCGAGCGAGAAAGCGGAGACAATGACGTATGAAGACCTGTCAGATAACATGGTTCTATCCCTTTCTTACTCGTTGTTCAGTACGAAAGTGAGAAGAGATCGGATGTATAGAAAACGTTCAATTTATTAGGGCCTATCTGCCTATTTCTGTAATCTGTGCTAATCTTTTTAACTAGATAAAATCTACCAATAGGCTTTTATATTTTCTTATGGTAATAATAACTTACGCCAACGTTTTGTTATTGCACATTGTAATTCTAATTAAATATTAGTTTTTAGCCAAACGTATTCTCTTTGTTCCAATGTATGTATTTTTAGTATTATAAAGATAACAATAAAATAGAAGGTAACAAATAAAGTAAATCGGTAGCAGCCTTTAATAACTCCGAAAAAGAATTGATTTCCGTTTCCGTCTAAAAAAGGGGCGCCACGTTTTCTAATCTAACTAAATGCACGTTGCCTACACTGACAAAGTTTTATGATCGAATCAAAAAGTTTAACAATAATTCTATAAGGGTCAAATCAACACCTAGTTTTATGATCTTCCTTTCACGAACACGATCACATATACCTACCTACCTACTCAGGATCATGATGTCCCATAACCTCATGATTCCTGATCTTGATAACCGCCAACTCCTACAACGGGTAACAATACAAGGCTTTGCAACCAAGGTGCCTAAACCTCCACCACAGAATAGTATAATAGTATTACATACCTCCACTTGGTTGTATCATCTGGAATTCTAGATATAAGGGTGTAAGAGGCTAAGAGGGGATAGGACACTTAAAAAAAACTGTTATCTAGGCACTAACTAGTTTTTGGTCGTATCGTCACCTACTAAGTGTGGTAAAGTCATGAAATGTTCGTACTTAAGATAAGTTATAAGGTATACTATCTACTTAAATGAAACTACAACTTACAAAAGTTGAAAAACCCCCATTTTTCATTTCAAAATCTCAAAAATGGCTGAACCGATTTTGATGAAACATAGCTAAGAACACTCGGGTTAAAATTATCTATGACAAAAAAAACCGCATTCAAATCGGTCCATTCGTTTGGGAGCTACGATACCACAGACTGATACACAGATACGTTAAACTTATAACACCCCTCCTTTGCGTCGGGGGTTAAAAAGGTGACCATTAGAGGCGTCTCTAGCCCATGTGACGCCCCGTCAAATGGCGCTCGGGTGCCCCCTAGGACCGTGCGCCCGGGTGCACCGCACCCCCTGCACTATAGGTAGAGCCGCCCCTGACCTGACCACGACTTCATAACACTACATCTTTCACACCTGCTAAGATCATGCAAGACTGAAAGAGATAACACTATCTACTATGCCGTCGGTCGACCATTTCTATCATGACTATTACTATTACGCGTATTTTTATATATTTTACGAAAGATTATAGAAATAAAAACAAGCCATTTCTGCAAAGTACAGTTTATTCCAAAACAGTGTAAAAGGTTCAAAAAGCACAATTTTACATATTCAAAATATAAATAAAAGAGCAATATAATATCAATATACCTATCATTGTAAATTCTTCACAACATTTTACTGGAACTAGAATAAATTAAATATCAAAAATATATGGTATTAAAATAGTAGCCATTTTTAGAAAATAGTTGTATGTGTTACATACCTATTATTATTATGCATACTACTACTAAGTATTCAAATTTGTACTTTGATTGTTGAACATTGCAACTCATCATCCCTATAATGACTCAACTGATATTGATATTTGATAACAACCACAACACTTACATGACAAATTAAAAATATACCAGGTGGAAACTATTTCTTGTGTCATTTTGATGTCATCGAATGATAATCACGTGACGGTCACGAATCAATCCAAATATTCAAGGTGAGGTGGCATTTGACCTCTTGAATAAACATTGAAAGCCTGTCTTTCGGTTTGCAGGTACAAAGTCATTTTTAATCACAGTATACACACATGACATGACAATATTACCTACTTTTGGAGTAATGATAAAATCACAGTAAATAAACCACTTACATATGAGTGGATCTGATAAAAGCTACTTATGTGCATGAATTGTATAATTAAAATATAATTTATAATCAATCACATATTTGATAAGGAACTCAACTTGGTTGTGAATATTATATTTCTAAAAGGCACTTCTTATTTGACTACTAATTAAATAACATTTAAATACAAGCAAAGGAATGTCTTACTTACTATGGGCCTCATAAGAAGGCTCAAAGTCACCCAAAGGGTAAAGGAGAGCTATGATGGGAGTTTCTCTGCGTTATCACATCAGAAATGAGGCTATCCGCAGCAGAACCAAGGTAACCGATATAGCCCTACGAATCGCTAAACCTAAGCGGCAGTGGGCACATTGCACATAGAACCGATGGCCGTTGGGGCGGAAAGGTTCTAGAGTGGCGACCACGTACCGGAAGGCGCGGCGTGGGTAGGCCCCCCACAAGGTGCACTGATGACCTACTGAAGGTCTCGGGAGTACGCTGGATGCGGGTGGTGCAGGACCGGTCACTTTGACACTCTTTGGGGAAGGCCTATGTCCAGCAGTGGATGTCTTTCGGTGATATGAAGATGATGATGATGATAAAAGGAATGTCAAATTGTGATGAATTAAAGAATGATTTGAAACATTTAACCTTAAAATGACCTTTGTACTAATCATGGATGGAATGTTAAGCAATACACTGAAATCATTTTCTTATATGGTAAAGAAATATTATACTTCAACAAAGTAGTACCACCACCAGGAAGAGTCAAATAAATTGAGCAATTAAAGTGCTGGTTTTGGCCACTTGTAGGAACCGGAATATTTGAAGTTGTATTTAGACAACTTAGCATCAGCCTCTGGTGGTCCCCTTGAGCCATACAGATATGGTATGGGCTTTACTTGTTGTTCTTCTAACTGCTTTAGGATGGGGGTGAAGATACGCCAAGCCTCCTTAAGTTCATCATTCCTCACAAAATGCATCTGAGTTCCAGTGAACACATCCACAATCAATCTCTCATATGCATCAGGGACATCGGTTTCCCTGTACCGAGTACTGTATGTCAAGTCAAGCTCGGTCTCCACTAAATCAAACTTCATTCCAGGTGATTTTCCCATCATTTTAATATACAATGCTTCTCCTGGTTGGACTCTTATAACCAACTCATTTCTCTTGGCAGTACCCTCAAATATGTCTCCAGGAACATCCTTGAACTGTATTCTCACTTCTGCTTTCCTCTCATTGAGAGCCTTCCCAGATCGGAGTATAAACGGAACACCTTGCCACCTGGCATTGTTGATCCAGAGTCCAACAATAGCATATGTGGGAGTTATAGAATCTTTAGGCACAGTGGGATCGTCAAGGTAGCCCAGGGTCCCCTCACCCTGACCATCAGGGTTGCCAACATACTGACCCACCAAGATGTCGTCCATGGCAATAGGTTGAATGTGTCTAAGCACCTTAACCTTTTCATCTCTGATATCATTTGGGTTCAATGTTACTGGTTTCTCCATAGCAACAAGGGAAAGTATCTGAAGGAGATGGTTCTGCATCACATCTCTGACAATGCCAAAGTCATCAAAGTAGCCACCTCTGCCTTCAGTGCCAAAAGGTTCCTTAAATGAAATCAGAACAGAAGCAATGTTCTCCCTGTTCCATGATGGGCTGAATATCTGGTTTGCAAATCTGGTAGTCAATAGGTTTTGAACCATTTCCTTGCCCAGGTAGTGGTCAATTCTATATATTTGCTCTTCCTTGAACAAACCAGACAGATGTTCACTCAGTTTGTCTGAAGACACATCATCTCTTCCAAATGGTTTTTCAATAATAACCCTGGTGTAGCCTTTGATGGACACACAAGCATTTCTTATATTAACAGTGACATCTTCAAATACTGTAGGTGGAACAGCTAAGTAAAATATTCTGTTGGCAACTGGTCCTTTTTCAAATTTACTTATTTGCTGGTTAAGCAATTCATAGTCCACCCGTCTGTCGTAGGAACCCGCAAGGTATTCATTAGCCTCCCAAAATTGTTCGTACTTTTTTTCTTCACCAGAGCGCACTTTCATGTACTTCTTACACTTTTCTTTCACTTCAGCAACTGATAGTTTGGTGCGAGCATAACCAATAAACTTCGTATTCTCTGGCAGAAGGTTATCACGGTACAGGTACCAGATGGTAGGATATATTTTCTTTTTTGCTAAGTCACCTGAAGCTCCTAATAGTATAAATGTGTGCGGATAGCGAAAATCCATTTTGTTTTCCATTGCAGTAGCCTGCGGTCTCCAGCGAATTGGCACTAAATGAACGGTGTACCGCACCGTGGTACTATTTGTATGACAGGTTATCACAATGAATATGCGTTTTCCTCTAGATTATCGGATTATTATAAAGATTATATGACAACACAATGCTTTAAAACGGTGCCAAAGTTTGGCTTGTACTTTGTGCTAGAGGCAAGAACTTTATAAATAAAATATGATTTCATTTACCAATAATTTTACTTTAGCTGAATGACGTAAGTAGACTTATTCTGATTGGATGATGTGAAACTAGTCATGTATTGTAAATGAAATTGGCCAATAAGATTTAAGTAACGTGACAGTGCGAGCGCACAGAACGTGCTAATGAAGTGGAAATGGTATGACTTCCAATGACATTTATTTGACATTGAATGTTTTTTTTTTATGTTTATGGCCTGGATTCGTGTCTTTAAAGCCAACACTTCATTTTAGTAGGAGTTATAGGGCGCAGTATGCAATGCACCAGTATCTTTATTTAACACTTCACTTCACTTTAAATTTTTGATACTGTTTTTTTAATATACTTGACATACTTGTATAATGGAATATAACATTTTTGAGAATGCCATTTAGGCGTCGCGGAACTTCTTTTTGAAACACTTCACTTAGTTCACTTGCAAGTATGAGTCTATCAAATGCAAAGGCGAGGCGTGACAATGAAATATAAGGTGCTCAACATCTCCAACGCTGCCATCCTGGCAGTCAAGTGAGGGCATGTAGGTACCATCTTCTCGTTCCAAGGTTTTCCTGACAATTGGGTTTGAATACTAGCGTACCATTTCACTTTACTTTCTCTGTCGTTTATCTATATATCAGTCCAAATCTTCAGAACATCCTTTTTTACTGAAGCTTGACAATCAGTCTTTGGAATTCTAGTACTACACCTCACATCTAAGCGACGTTGACGTTATCTATAGGTAATCTCATTCCCTGTTATCCCAGTATGGGATGGAATTCACATAAAATTTATATTTTCTTTTCTATTTTTAAATCGTATTAACATTTCTTTAACCTTATACAAAATGAAATTATTTTTGTAATGAAACTGATTATTCTGCAAACCATATTATTAAGCTAAGCGAATGTAAAAATAAAGAAATATTTATATTCTAACATCCTTTTTATAATGACATTGAAAAATTTTCGCTATAATTTTGCGGTATTTGCCCAAATATTCATTTTGCATTTTTTTCCTTCCTACGGCAAATGAAAGAGAGGCAATGATGCAACGCGAACACGCAACCCAAGTGTGGTGCCAGTATGATGGTGGTACTCCCCTTGGCGGTAGTTGCCCAAATATGGGTGTATAATCTTTTTCTTTCCTACGGCAAATGAAAGAGAGGCAACGGTGCAACGCGAACACTCAACCCCAAGTGTAGTATCAGTAGAGGTGGATAGGTCTGTCTAATGAAAGCTGAACCTGAAAAAAAGCGGCAGATTCAAAAAATCATGACGGGGTAACACAGGGTCACTCAACAGCCGCAATTTTCTCAGAGAAATTTCAATTTGACATACGACATGACACCTCAGATAGACACAAATAGAGAAAAAGTGTTGCCAATCAAATAACTACTAGGTTCAACTTTCATTAGACAGACTCTAGGTATATGGTATATCGCTGATTTTAAGGTTCTGACTGATTGTTTTTGCAGTTTTTAAGGAAATCGAAAATTAAACTTGTAATGTCTCTTTCATGATTTATAATTTAAAAATGAAATTAAATGTATTAATCATGATTTCCCAGTGAACCAATCAAAGTGTACATTATAAAATTTAAAAAGTGATACCGTATTGATGGTGGGACAACACTTGGCGGTATTTGATCAAATTTTCGTGTTGCATCTTTTTCCTTCCTACGGCAAATGAAAAAGAGAGGCAACGATGCAAAGCGAACATGCAACCCCAAGTGTGGTGCCAGTAGAAATATCTTGGGGCGCCTCACCTCGCCTCAATAATTTCTGAACGAAACTTCTGTGACGTGACGGACGCTCGTTAGGTATTTTATTTTATGTCACTTGTGTACGGAAATATTAAGTTTTAGTAATGAAATCGTGATGATCTACTATTGATTAAATATAATTCGACTTCTAAGTTTAAGAATCAGTGTTGAGTGTAATATATCTCATCGAGTAATCATAGGCGTGAGTGATACAAGCGAGTATAAGTTCATCTATAGGTATATTTAGTTCAACGACCTTGTTACTGACAGGTTCATCTTTGCGACTGTACCGATACATGAAAGTGGTGTTATAGACGATAAATAAATTAATTCTGTGTAAAAGAAGATGGAGCCCTCGAGAGACCCAGGCAAGTACATATTATTACATATCACATAGCAAAAAGCTTTGATCGGGACTACTAAAAGTGTAGGATTTCTGCCTTGTTAACCATTCGATAAGACATTTCAATCACTTAATGCGCTATCGCTGGTTTATATTGAGTCTTCTATTTGTTTACGTCCTATTAAAGCTATCCTTGCATGGATAGCGTCTATTGTTGTTTCTTTTGTACTTACAAGGCAATAATAGGTCATTTATTAGGGGAATGTGTTCCTTGTATGACAATAAAGATTTAAACTTGTGTAAGACTATCTCTGTACCTGAATACTTATAGAAACATCATCTACTGTTTTAAGTTGTCTTGATCAGACACATAATTCAATGATAGGGTTGCCAATGCCATCTCTAAAATGTGGCAACTAGGACAAGAAGCGTAAAATCCCGGGATTTTGAAGCTCAGCTCTCAAATACCCAACATTTTTTAAAACTTTCTCATTAAAATAAAAAAAAATATCAAATTATTATATTTATTAGCAAACATCGTTATCGCGGGAGCAAAAACAATTTGACAGTACTGAAAGATTATGACAAATAGTCAATAACAGAAGTGACACTCATAACGAGAAACGTTTATACCTAGGAGCACAAAATGAAAAAAAATCTTTCTAATATATTACCTCCATGCTTGACGTGATTAGCAGTACATGCTTAAAAAGATTACCTACGCAACCTCTTCAGTCAGTTTTCCTGCTACTTTTGTCATTCATAATTGATTTGTAGCAACATAATCTAGTGCTATTAAAAATGCCTCGAAAGAAAATAATGTGTGATGAATTTATGCCTTACCTGACCTGGACAACATGTTATACTGTGGAGTAGGTTGTTTACAGTGGGTATAGTAGCCATTTTCTAACTGTGGCTACTGTATAGTAGCCATTTTATAACTGGGGTACTGTAAAGTACTGTGATTGTGATACTTGTGATTTGTGACTGTGTCTAGTAAAAGGGACCACTTTGAGAATTTTAGTTTCCCAGTTATATGCATTTTTAAAATCTTGGTTTTTAATACTAATCGGTAATTAATACCTTAAATATCATAAATCTTTGATGATAGTAGAATAACTTGGTACCAATCATTCCATAACTTCCGAGTAGAAGTGTATTTTTCACGAGCATAAACTTTAAAATCATTTTTTTTCAATTCATACATTTTGTCTACTGCATGTATAAAAAAAAATAAAAAAAATATGATTGCTCCTAGGAAAATGATTCTTTTTTCACTGAATAGCTAATTTTAATAATAAAATCTGAAGTCCCAGATAGATTTTAGTAATTTTACACTAGTATTTCAGCCTTTTCTATAAATATTCTTTGATGTAAAACACTCAAAAAATAGGAAATAAGAAACATAAAAATAATACTAGTACTAGCTGCCCGCGCGGCTTCGCCCGCGTATTGCAAAGAATGCAGGCAAACCCGTATGATAAAATATAGCCTATAACGGTTATAACCATCCAGAAAGTCCATTCTACACGTAGAAGAGGTTCCGGAGATTACTCATTACATACAAACTTACATTTTACAAAGCTACAATCTCACAGACTTCCTATTTATTATAATACTATCTTCTGCCCGCGACTTCGTCCGCGTGGAACTCGTTTAAATCATAGCTCCATGCAAACTTTCGTCCCCCACTTCGCCCTCTTAGGGGATGTTTCCCGGGATGAAAAGTATTCTATATGTTAATCCAGGCTATACACTATATGTGTACCAAAATTCATTTTAATCCGTTCAGCCGTTTTTGCGTGATTGAGTAACAAACATCCAAACATCTAAACATCTAAACTTTCGCATTTATAATATTAGTAGGATAATATAAGTATACATATACTAGAGCAGAACTTGTTAATTATACTTCCATACAAACATTTAATCCCGTTTCACTCAGGGAATGATTTCCAGGATTAAAAACTTGCTGTTGCTGTAATATATTCCCTAGAACCTAAATCCTACCTAGCCCTAGCTGTATGCGACCACAACACGGTTTCATCTCCCACATGCACTCCCTGTTGAGGTTCTCCCTCGGGACTACTACAGTACAGGGTTCTTCAACAAAGGTGTGTATGCATTTTATAACGATCAGCAATGTGCCTGTGATACCCCTGCCTGGAGTTGTAAGCGTACATAGGCTATGCCGACTTTTTACCATAACACGGGGTCTACGCTCATTTGCCACCGGCAAAAATCCTTCTCCACTCTTCTACAACTATCTACATACCAAACTTCATATAAATGATTTACCAGCTATGTGAAAAGGTGCAGATAGACATTGACTTTCACTTTTTATAATGTTCGTATCGTATATGGATAAGAATTATATTATACTAGCTTTTGCCCGCGGCTTCGCCCGCGTACTAAGAGTAATGTTAACCGTCTACAAAAAAAGTGCATCTCAGTTTCAGTCTTTTATATATTTAGATCGACTCAACATAGACTCTGCATATCGAACATAGACTCTACATATCGACTACATATCGACTCTACATATCGACTCTACATATCGACTCTACATATCGACTCTACATATCGACTCTACATATCGACTCTACATATCGGCTCTACATATCGACTCTACATATCCCCATATAAAATTTCACCCCCTCTTTTAAGGGGTTGGGTGCAGATTTCCAAAAAAAATGATGCACGATTTTTTTGTTAGTCACAAATAGTCCGCATACCAATGTTTAGCTTTCTACCTTGAAAATTGCGGAATGCTCCATACAAACTTCCACCCCCCATTTTGGGGAAGTGGGGGGTTAGAAAGAGACAAAAAGTAGCCTATGTCACTCTCTACCCCTTCAACTATCTCCACTTAAAAAATCACGTCAATTCGACGCCCCGTTTTGCCGTGAAAGACGGACAAACAAACAAACAAACACATACACTTTCCCATTTATAATATTAGTATGGATTAAGTAAGTGAATATTTTTAAGACATTGTGTGAAATTCGACATATCAATAAAATTGTACAAATGAAATGAGACTGGAAATACTGACAACAATTCATATGTACATGAGCCTTCTTAAGGTATTCAATAACCATGGCCGCATAGGGTTTATACAACCAATGTACGAAATCTAATGGAAGCATTTATTCAGAAACTCAATGAAGAGATGCAGTCTTCAATCCAGTTAAATCCTCGATCGTCGGTTAGATGGCGCATTTTAGTGCTGGTATAAACAACTAGATGGCGTTGGTAGTATCGTTGTTATGATTGTCTGTACACTTGATGCAAAAGTATTGTGGCCTGGGGCCACTTTAAAAATAATTTACATATTATCTAAGAAATTTTGCGGATTTTACTTGATCTAATATTGTACCTTCTAGATTTATTTGCAGTGAACATTTATTTCTTGCCGTTTGTTCTGAAAAGCATAGCATTTGTATTTTGGCAGTTCAATTTAAGATTGTTGACCTTGAACCATGTACACCTTGAACTTGAACCAAGGATTCAAGCTCATTATTTACTTCCTCATTCAGTTCCAAAAAGTTGTCAGCAGAGACAAATGTATTGGTGTCATCTGCAAAAATAACCAATTTGACACAGGGCAAGGTGTTATAAATGTAATTTATCATATCACTGGTAAATATAATAGATATTGGGACTGATTAGGATTGAATACTGGGACTCCTCGATACACCGCGGCACTTCTAGATTTAAGGGACTTTTCAGTTTGACTTTGTGTCCGCTTAAATTTCAACAAACTGCTTCCTATCCATTAGATGAGATCGAAGGAGAGATAACATTTTGCCTCTAATGCCATAGTGCTCTAATTTGGCTAAAAGTATGCTATGATTTACAGTATCAAATGCTGAACTGAGGTCAAAAAAAAGTCCCGCAACTTTTCTTTTGATTATTTAATTGCATAGTAATATCTAATATCTTTAACTAGGACACTTATCTTCATTTGTACCCCTACTTTTTGATATCCAAATTGTCGCTTACTTAATATATTATTATTGTAGAGATGACATACAAGCCTAAGCCTATTTTTATTAGCCCTTCTAGCAGTTTAGAGAAATGGGCCTATGTTTTTTTAGGTCAAACTTTGACCCTTTTTGTAGACTGGTATGACTTTCGTTATCTTAAAATGATCCGGAAAGGAGCCAGCCTCAAAACAGTCATTAACCTTTTAACCTCTTAGAATTTTTCATCGGGAATGCTCGTGTCGCCGCCGATACGAAGGTACATGTACCCAGAGTAGGGCTTGCATATGCGTGTCGCTATTAAAATATATGAAAAAAGCAAAACCAAACTTTGTGTTACGTATCGTATCAGACTGGGGCGAAATGAGCTGGATATTTTATGACTTATAATTATAAATCAGACTATGGCGGTTAAAAGTTGAAAGAAATAAGCTATCGGCCCAGCGAGTTTGTCAATCAATTAATCAATCAATCAAATCATCGATGTTCTCCTTAATTACATTAATAGGAATTTCATCATAACCAGACGAAACATTTGTTTTCAATTTCTTAACCAAAGTTTGTATTTCTAATTGTGGTACTTGCTTACATGTAATTTCTACTAGTTTGTATGCTTGATCCATTCTATCGATAACATCCTTACCCTGATCAAAATGATGTAGAAAAGTGTCACATATGCCAACAGGTTTGTCTAAAACATCCATAGAATTAATTATTTTGCCCTTGACTTATTTCTGTGCCTATTTACAATTTTCCATATTTCTTTCGTGGAATTGGTTGCTCTCTGTAATATGTACCTACCAAAATTACAGCGTATCTTTTTGCATACCTGTAACTACTCGTCTTTTAATAGTCATATAGTTTTTTCGATATATCAGCAAGGAATCATTACAGTTCTCTAGACCTAGACGAGGAACTAACCCATGTGCACGATGTACTCGGACGAAACGGGTATAATGGGAGAATGCAGCGTACAACTAAGAGGAGGGAAAGGCATCCGGACGTTAGCAGACAACCAGCATTTTTGCCATAGGTATGTGAAAAGGGTAACGGACAAAGTTGGAACAGTACTCAAGAAATTTTCCATTAAGACTGTATATACGCCGTTATCCAAAGTAGCGTCATCATTAATTTTCATTTCAAAATTAATAATCATTTACGCAGTCCAAAGGATGTCATCCCGTACCAAAATCGGGGTCTACAAGGTGGAATGCAGTTGTGGGAGTGTTTAGGTACACTGGCCAGACGAGACTAATCGAAGCGTTCAGGAGAGGGTGAAGGAACATATAGCGGCAGTCAAAAATCGTCAAATAAACAAATCCGCAATAGCGGAACACTTATAACCAGAGGATCGAATCATTGGATTGAGTTACACAAGCCCAAAATCCTCTCTACTGAACGCCACTATTATCCGCGAATGGTACGAGAGGCAATTGAAATCAAGAAACACCCGAAGAATTTCAATTGGGAAGATGGTTTCAATTTACCGGCGACCTGGGAACCAGTGGCTCAGAAACTGAAATCTCAGGAGATATCTCAGGATCTGTGCGCGAATACTGTAAGTGTTGTGCAGTGTGCACTAGACAGTTAATATAATAACGGACGGGTCGTGGACTTTTTTCGGGTTACTCTATTACCCTCCATATTTTTATCGACTTTTGGAGGGTAGTGTAATATATCTCTGTTGACAACTTCCTGAGACGTCAGTCATCTGCGACCCTGACCGGTGCAACCCGTGTCGAAACGTCAGAAATAAAGGTAAATAAATATCGCGTTAGACCCGTGAAAAACAATAATTTAAATATGTGTACAAAGCGCGAGAGTTTAAAGTGAATAAATTATAAATTTGTTAAGAATTTTTGTTCATTAATTGATTAATCACACGGAAATAACAATAGGGTTTCATTTACTATACTTTCCATAATAGAGAATTATCATAGAATTATGGAAAGAAGAAAGGTGGCTTCCAGTTAACAAACTTTACAGGCCGGTAAACGTTAATTAAATATGGAGCCGGCAATTGTCATCCCATAGAAAACTGTCCAAGTTCCATACAATCCGATTGTGACGGACGTAACTTACAATACCGATTGTGCTGATAATTTGGTGCATGGCTTATATAAACATTCAATCATTGAAAAGAACAAAACAATGGTCTCCTTTGGGGTTCCGTTCCAGCTACCTCTATTTTCCAATATCGTTGGCCCCTTATGTCTTAGTCTGTAACAAACGGACTGAGACACCGAGGAGATTTTATAAGCACCAATTTCGTTTTGAAAAGTTTTGTGCAAAAGACAAATAATCTATGAAAAGTTCACCACAAATTCCCTTTGCAATTCGGCATATAAAGTATATAAACTGCATTTGAGAATGAGAGGAGCTCCGTCGATTCCTCAAGAGGCCCATAATTGCCGTAGTACGGGTCTACGTCAACAATCCGCCTTCTTAATGTGCATTTAGATGAGTGTTCGTTGCTACTTCAAGGATAACCCATCGAAATCTGCGAAGTAGGTGCCTACCTACCATTCAGGAGTTTCATATCATCTGCGATTTTGATCACCTATTCTACTTCACCATATTCTGATAACATTTGGTATTCTGAATATGACGATAATTTGCAGTCCCGGGCCCGGGAAGTACATAGGATCTACCAGTTTAACCCGTGCGGAACCGCACACAAAATCTACATGTATGCAAAAAAAACCATATTGCATATTGTATTGCACATATCTCCGTCTGGATTCTGAACACGCGTGGTATGTAACAGTGATGGCCCAATTGCACTTAGTTCCATCGGCAAGGATACTTTCATCTCATGTACCCTGATTGTATCAAATCACACCGAACGATGCAGTTAAAGGATGAGCACGTGTGTTGCGATGCAAGTATTCGCAGCGCGGGCGAGGGGTGCGCAGTCGTGTGCAGTGGACCACTCGACGTCGCACAAGGTCAAGGAGAATGATTAACAACGAAAATACAGCAAAACAAACGGCGGCGGCGCGGGGCTCAAGCGGGGACGCGCCGGCCGCCGGTAACGACAGTCAGAACAGCGACGCCGCCCGCACCGGCCGCGCGTCCTGCCGCCGCGACCAACGCACTATAAAATCGATGCACGATCCGCAACCGGCATTCAGCGCCAACCAATATTGTAAATCCGATGGTAACCCTAAACGATTGACGTAACGGCGGTCCCTTGCTCCTTCAGCACTTGCAGCTTGATGCAGTACGGCTTCCGACGGAAAGAGCTCGTCCTGCTCCTGTCAGATTAAGAAATTAGCGCCGATGGCCATGCTCTTATCAAATCTTGTTTTGATATCCGGTTTAGTTGCGTACACATATTTGACAATGCGAGCGAAATTCAAGACCTTAGGGAATAAAAGTTGTGATGTTGTGAAGCCGAGTTAAAAGTGTAAACTTATTAATACTTTGTTGTGTAGGTAGCGCACGATGCGCATATTACATTGGGTTGAATCTGCGCTAGAGATACAATTTAAATTGCATCAGTATCAA
This sequence comes from Epinotia nisella, assembly GCA_932294315.1. Lineage (NCBI taxonomy): Eukaryota > Metazoa > Arthropoda > Insecta > Lepidoptera > Tortricidae > Epinotia > Epinotia nisella. The sequence continues at coordinate 16,014,404 of OW028677.1, read as the reverse complement.
CAGCGTAGCAACCCGATTAGTTACCTATTTTTATGTTTACTTATACCCAAATGCCTTTGAACATTTTGACTCCAAACAAGTTTAGTGGCCTTTGATAAGTTTGATAAAGAAGAGGACGTATTATAATTGGTCTAGCATATTTTCTTGTACATCGTTTATAACAACTCGATACTCCGTTGTTGACAAAATAACTCTTCTGCAGGAGTTCTTGTTAAATTTAATCCCACCACTTATTACGCATTGCGTCCTACTTCATCTTCAACTTATCCAGATCTTACGAATTGCCGAATAAGTATGTACCGTATTACATATCCCTGATCTGTCGAAGAGTACACATTTTATCATAACCTTGTCAAGACTATCGATTGCCACATGGGAATATTGGGAACTTATCATGTGTAAATAATCGAGGCAAGTAAATTGACATCATTATTAGGCATCCCACATTGAAGGGTTGTATCCTCGTTTCACATTATGTATGATATTGATAGCGACGGTGTGCCGTTTATAAACGTCGTCGTAAAATTTGTCGTAAAACTGCAGCGACGAATATCTACAAAATATAATTCCGTTGCTTTTATCAGAAACACCTATACTCGTTTATCTGTCATCAGCAGAGAACATTGCAAGGTTGCAGGTGTATTGACACTAATGTTTTGACTGCGTTTATCGCGTCTCTATCGTTCTAGGCGTTGAATATCCATTCGTTCGTGCACTCGACTTTGTTGTGAGGATCGTTGAAAGATTACTCGTTTCGATAGCCTGACGTCAGGGTGATGTAATAGACAACCAAAATCGTGCCAAAATTATGTCTGACGGGACGGGTCCTGAGGTACCATGTCACTTTCGTGTCACGAAACCGAAATTACAATATGAGAACATGGTAGCGATTCTAGCTATTTCCTACATTACATAATATTCAATCATTTAAACTACATATTTTTTTACTTTTACCGATTTTTTACAAGTTTCACGACGTACTTTTTCCTTGTATACCTACTTACGTACATATTGTCCTGAATATTGCATTTGTTAAATCAGATCTTATTGTGGCGCAGTATTTATTACTCTTCTTCACTTTGAGTTTTAATGTAGTGCAATAACAATAACATTATTAAAGCCTAAGCTTGTCTTCTACTTCTAACCATTACTTGATAGCTTGCACATCGTATCAGACGAATTGTATATTTATCTGGATCGATCTTATTATTCCATCCTCCGCCTTTATTCAATATCTTGGCATATTCGAGTATCTACATAGTGTTTCTTTCTCACAAGCAACTTTAATTAAACTAAAAAAAATACAAATCTTAATACGTATGACGTATGAATAAAAGATTTGCAACGGGTATAAAATATCCAAGTTCCTTCTCTCTCTCTTAATCCTAAATCCGTAATAATACCTATGTAGATAATGTTCTTCATTTCTTTGTAATGTTCGCGTTAGCCTCGCTCGATTTCATTTTTATAGAGCAGTTGTTCAAGACGAATGTATCATTGTCAAGGCCTTCTGCTTTATTAGAATTCATTTCCGCCCTCATGAGAACTCACTTTTGGAATACTAATACGTTACTTAATTTCATGTAACAAGCTAGTCGTTTCCTTTTAATTTACTTTTTACAGACAGTTGTTCAACTGGAAGAGGTTGATAAGCGTATCATATCTTCAGTACATGGGAGATCGATCTTTTTTATTTGTGTTTTTCAGGATCTAGCATTTTTTCAGATTATTCGTCACCGCCGTATTGTAAATCTCATCGAAATCGTTACAGCAGTTTTGGAGAACCCATTTATTTACAAACAAATATACATACAAAAGTTGCTCGTTTAGTATAGGATTTCAACTTCACTGCTTGTTCTTAATAACAATTTTTGAAACATAGCTATCTAATGCTCCATGCAGTGTGTGATTATTGCGTGTAAGATTCGTATCTCTATCGCGTTGTAGTTTGTATTCGGAATCTGGCAATTCGTGAACTTGTTCGTAGCGTGAGTCGTCACGCCGCTTGTCGGCTTGGTCATGGCCAAGGTCTCCCGCCAGAACGCAACGATCGACATTACATAACTGCCCGATGAAAAATAGGTTGCTAAACAACACACAACATACATTTTAGGCGCCAGAGGCTCCTACCTGCGGACTCTAAAGATGTCATACGTATTTTACTGATATGTACATCTTTTTGGACCCAGCGATATTTTGCAATGCAAATAATGATGGGGGACTGTTTGGGAGGCTCGCTAGCAGATCGAGATGCCAATCTCGTGCAAACAATAGATCGTTGTTTTAATTCGGACGGTCTATAATATTTATTTAGCACTTTAAATCTCCGCAGGTTACATTCCTGCGTCACCGAAATTATCAAACATGTCGCGTTCTAGCCGTGAGCGCATCCAGTGGCGGAGGATTTAGGTTTCGGGGAGCTTCTATCTTTTGGGGGGGCTTTTGCTTGGCCCTACTAAAATTATATTTAAGCTGAATGTATGTTTTTTTCCGGTAGTACTCAGATGGTTTTGCTGGAACTGCTACTGATCGCATATCGAGATTGGAACGGTGTCCCGAAGCGAGTTCTGGTAGCACTCCGGTCGATTACAGAGTTGTCAGTTCCGTGCCATAGCGTCCAGCAGCCCTGGTTCTGAGATCTCGTATTAACGAAGTGCAAATAAAAAAAAAAACACCTGTAGTCGTCAGTGAATCGCCAAGGTCGCGGGCCCCTCCGGCCCCGCGGCGCTTCTCTGCGTTCCGTTTACCCATATCTCGCGGCGAGTGCACGGCGCGCCGCCCCCGCGGCCTGACTCACCGCACCCGCTACCCGCGCGCACTCCATCACCGACTATCTATCTCTTCAGGTCAAGTCTAGGACGACCGTTCGACTTTCTGCGTGCTTCGTACACATTTCGGTGTAACGCCGCATTGCCTCCGTAATTGATGTACCGAGGCTGCAGACATGTCTAGACCTAGCCCTTTTTTGTCATGAAATCACGCTCGTAGCCTAGTACAGTCAGCATCATAAACATGTATACACTTTTCAACCTTATGTCTAGGTAATAAGGTCATAGAATGTATACATGTTTATGATGCTTACTGTACAAACTATTCAAATACGATAATTGCATGTCCTTCCGAGCATCTAACAAGTTCATAATTTAATTCAATATTACAAAAACGTAATTGAAAGTGAAAATGAAAGTGTCCGTATGGGTAAAGTATAAGGCTGATAAGGCGGTGCGCTCGCGCCGCAATTGTCAATGTTAATTGTAGCTGGCGGGTGTGCGTCAAGTCAAGGTCGGCATGGATCGATCGCTGCATCATGCTGCCGTGCACCGGAGTGAGGCGGCAGGCGTGTCTCGCTCCACATGCACGTATGCACGTTGCGCTCACCAACGAAAGTGTAGGAAAGTGGAAACATTCCTTGATCACGCTGCTAATTGCTCTACGCCCCGAGCACGCTCCGTATCTAGTTTCAGTAACATCGTTCTATTTGATCAGGATTTTAATGGGTACCTACTGTTTTTCCGTTGTAGCTTGTCATCGAATGTCCACCTGTCTCCTGTATCGATAATGAATGAATGATAATCATTTGATATATCTATTTCGCAAAAAGTATTTAGATGGTGTAGCGAGTTTTCTTTGTTATGTTAGTAGCTGTTAGTGTTGGTGGATGCTTAGTCATTACCGCGGCGATTTCCTTTGTGTGGCACATCAATACAAGCCTGTATTATAATGGGCAATGGCTCAATATTCATTTTGTTTCGTGCGTGGAAGTAATAGCGTAGCGATCAACGAAAGCTTTTGTCGCATTAATGGCGTGTTTGCTTTTACCAGAGTTATCGATTTGTTACAGAGTTCTTAACACTTACATAACATATATTATACAGGCGTACATATAGCACGCGCGCCGTGTCCGCCCACCTACTTTTACTTAAGATATTTTCTCCCACCGAAGCTATCAATTTCATAGAGTAGGGATCGTCAAGGATACCTAGCTTGATTGACAGGTTCGGTTAATGTATTCCCCGGCGCGAGTATCGTTATCATATCACCATGAAAATTATATGTATTTGCGCTCGGGTAGATTCCATTGAATGACTGGAGGTAGCTATCAAATGGGGATTTTTTCATAATCCAATAACGCCTTTGTTATAACTGCTACTATTATGTCTACGTCCATTATAGACAGCGATTGCGAGTAATGCATAATGATACGTGTTTGTAATACGAGTATTCATGTTCTTACCAACCTACAATATGTTTTTTAATGAGAAAGCTTTTACCTACCTCTGAATACAACTTCACAAAATTCAATCGTATTATGAAGAAACTTGTAACAAGATTTCGTGACATTAATAAAATCTAAGCTAATAAGAGATATTTCTCTGCATTTTTATACAATTTCATTTATTTTCAAAGTGAGAATATAACTTACGTCAAGTTTACTTACTCAGGTTTCCACTCAAAGGGTAGGGGTACCATCATGCAATTTCGCTCGAATCGCCTGCTATCGCAACATTTTAGATATGTTTGTATTGGTTTTGCCCGTAGGTATATTTGTTATCCTGTTAAACCTTCACATTACAAGTAAACATTCGATTATTCGATATAATTCGGAAAATTACCTACAGCGCCATCTTTACTTGTAGAACTTCTTCAAACTAAACTAAAAAACCGTCCAAGTACGTGTCGGACCACGCAAAACGAAGGGTTCCGTGCCTATTAAAAAGGTCGTATCGTCACAGAAATCTTACGGCACTTACGTCCTTTTCTTTAAGGAAGGCAGTTTTTCAGCAATATCTCGAAAACCTTTAAACCGATCTTGTTCAAAATAATTTTCCAAGTCCATGATTTTTTTCATATTTTTAAAATACACCGTTCAAAAACTAGAGGGGCGGGGACAGAATGTTAGTGACTTTCGAAGCGATTATCTCCGACTCTATTCACTTAATCAAAAAAATTGCTGAGAAACCTTATATTTATTTTAAAAAGGCCTATCGATTGATGTGCCACACGCCACACGTGAGCTTACAATGAAAAAAATGTTGACTTTCAGTTTTATGTAGGTATGGAGTGCACCCCTAAAAAAATGTTTTTGTCATTTTAATTACAAAACTATGTAGCGGCTAACAAAATAACCTATCCTCAAAATTCTATTCAAATACACCTTATAGTTTTCGAGTAAAATGCCTGTGACATACGGACAGACGGACATGACGAAACTATAATGGTTCCATTTTTGCCATTTTGGCTACGGAACCCTAAAAAATAGAATCCATTCGATGGATCTTGTGCGAGAAATAATCTGCCCAACTTTATTTACTATATGAATCGTCTTCAGCGTAAATATGTTACGAACTGTACCCTCCCTTTTTTCTTTGCCGGATGCCAGATGGATTATTATACGCGCAAAAAAAACCGTATGGACACGTGGATTCGGGTATGTGCGCATCACCCAAGGACGCGCATATGTGTCGGACAAAGCCGAACTTTGTAGAGCCATGTGGGGAGCCTCCTTAAATAAGTAAACGTTTAAAGACGCCTTGTGTTATAAAATCGCAATAGATAAAAAGTTAAGCCTTGAAAAGACTCGAAACTTAATTCGTTATCCTTTACTCATAGCTTCGAATATAGAATTAAGTATTTGATTTTGCAAATGCTTGTTTTTATACAAATAGAAGTGACCGGTACCTATAAATCGCCGTGGATCGGATTCTACCTATGCAGAGTGACATAGCGCAAATTTTTGTATGATAGAGGCTAACGCAGGGAGCTCGGTCCATGAGTGACGTAAAACTTAATTACAGAAACACGCAGCCGCGATCACGAAGGCCAACGGCTAACAACTACAATTATTCAGATGATTCCTAATCAAACATAACTATAAAATATATTATATTACCTAACTTAATTTGATATCATTTGCAGGTTAATAGTAAAAAATGCTATTATACAACTCGTTTTCCGACATTAAATCAGATTTATATATGATTGTACGCGGACCTTGAGCAGCCGGTGAGACCTTCACGCCCGTAACCGCGCGGAAGTTGACGGGTACATTTTTTGTCAATTTTGCGCTCGTTGATTTTAGCGCGCATTACTTAGTCACTAGTTAAGCATCGACGGCGCGCGAAGCGCGAAGCATTGTTGACACGTCGACTTGCATCGTGATGTTATCGCGCCTTCTGTGCAATAACAATCGCTATCACAATGTCACAGCGACTTTTGCTTTGTCCCCGAGCTCTGTGATGCGCCGTGTTCCATATCTCTGCTCACTTTCGCATTCATTACATTGTATCGAATTATAGACGTCGTAACTCCGCTGGAATATAGCGCGGGTGGGGCCGCCTGAATACGTACCTCTAACTCTGGACGTTTGTAGTGCAGTGAAGTGATAGTGATGCGAGTATGGTAGTGGGTGGTCATGTCAAGTGTGGCGAAGAAAGACAAGCCGACGATGTCGGTGACGGCGCTGATCAACTGGGCGCGGCCGCCGCCGGGGCCCGCGCAGCCGCAGACGGCGGCGCCCGCGCCGGCCGCTATGCTGCAGCCGCTGCCGCTGCCGCTGCCCGCCCCCTCGCTCCAGATGCACCACACCCCAACTGTTGACTGCTCGTTCGACATGCAATGTAATTATTTTAACTCTTTAACTTTATCACGCAACATAATGCCGAGAGTAAGTACACGGGTATCTGACGATGAAAAATATCAACGAAATCTCCTAGAAATCCGTGAATTACTTCCAAGGTAGTTCAAGAAATGCCTTGATTGCAGTCATATTTGGTATTTTTTGAAGTGACGACCTAAAAATAAATAAGTGGTTACGTCTTTTCCCTAGATAAGAGATGCGGGAGATTTCTGTAATCCTTACCATGAACCCCGAAGAGCACTGTTAACATCGGCTCGGAATGGAAATTTTAGTATGCCTTAAAAAAGAGGAGATTATTATAGGAGTCCTTCTAGGCTCTCACTCAAGAAATCCATTGGCCAACTGTAGCCTAATGCAACTAATGCAAGCTGCTGTAGGAGCATGATAATTACATTGGTTGTTATATCGCATGCGGAGATTTCCCGTTTGACCAATATAAGTAAGCCACAATTTAATTTGTCGATAATTCAAAGTGAATATGGTATGTAGTCTATGTACTTATTTATTTTTTATTGTCATGCCTATCACTCCAGTTAGTTCAAAATGAAATACAAAAGTATTTCCATAAGTCAAGCCAAAGTCTCGGGGCCTTACTATCTCCTCTTTATAAGGTTAAATCCTAGAGGAACGGGAAAATAAACTCAAGTAGGTAGTTGTTAATATTTTCTACGTCGCTCAGAAACCATATTGACAGATAAAGCAATGGGAATGTGTCTACATATTTATATCCCTCGTTTCTTCTGATTGCTCAAGAATTCGTTTCAAAATTGGAGACCAGCTGTGATTATTCCAAAGTCAGCAATTGGGTACTTTCCTAAAAAATGATATGTAGTCCGTCAGTTAGATTATCAAAAAATATTGGACACGTATTTTTTGTTTGTCAATTAAACAAAAAATGATGACGATATAGCCCGTTGAAGTTCCGCGGTACGTCACATTATGGTACACTTTTTAGCATAATGTGAAGTCACGCGGAACTTTAACTAACTATATCTTCATCATTTTATGTTTAATTGACAAACAAGAAAAAAACCATGTCCAATATTTCTTGATAATCTAACTGACGGACTAAATATATTTTTTATCCAGGAAAGTACCCAATTCTATTCACTAATAACGAAATCAATAAATACCACGTGATGTGGTCCTAAACAACTTGACAGTTTCTATTGAGCAACATCACAACACCATTGATTGATTGATTAATTTTAACCGACGAGGCATCCGCGGCTATGAACTAGTTATAAAACATAGAGATGTGCCTGTATATCGTATAGGAAAACCGATATTCACTCCTACATATACCTGCTTGGATAGTCATATGTAATGTTAAATGTTGCTTGTATGTAATGTATATGCTTAGAATATATTCATACTGATATAATTTAAAATATCATAGTCATTCAATTGTTACCAGCCAGACGTCGTTTACTTTCATGCTTCGCCTCGCGCAGACTTGCAAATGCACATGCATCGATTTACAAATGTTTCACTGAAGATTTATATTTAAACCGTTTGAGTAGGAGTATTTAGTGTAACTGCTCCCGACATTTATTACTAAGAAGTTTGAGATACTGGTTGTCGTTTAAATGAGTAATTAATGACACCTCGTTTTCAGGTGATGAAAATTTAATTTGTGTTTTAATATTTTCTCTGATAATATGTTTTAGTATTGAAACTATTTCCATATCTCGCCGTATTGAAAAGAACATGTTCAGCAGAATATTGGCCCAGAGTCAGAAGGCTCCGCTCTCGCTAACACTTGCAGTGGCAGGAACAAGCTAGACGGGCGCTCTGGCTCGTTGGCGCTTTGGGTTTTCGTATGTTACCGGTTACGAGCGCGTAACGTAGCGCTACGAAACCGCTGGCACTAGGGCATGCAATCCCGGTATTTATTACTACTACAATTCCGAGATCCCGGTATTGATCCCGGTATTGTAGTAGTAATCAATCCCGGGATTGCATGCCCTAGCTGGCACTGAATGTGTACAAAATCTAACGCAAAAACGTGCCAAGCCTTTAAAAAAACTTAGGCTTATATTTATTTCGGAGAAGATAAAGAACCCTAAAAGCCGTAGTAAGGAAACTAAAAGAGCGCTTTGCTTAGTCACCGACAAGACCATTTACGTACCTACCGTACCAATATTTTATATCGTGCCTTTACTCTTGTTATTAGCATATTATATTACAAATTAAAAGACAAGTTAATATGTTGTTTTTCGTTCTCGGTGTGATTTAGTTAATTGAGTGTGCACGATCATCGCTTCACGGCGCGGAGAAAATTGTAATTGCGTTTGTTTCAAATCTCTTTGAACAGAAACCCCATTACGAAGTTAATTTGAGTTGTTTTCGCTCTTGAAAAGATACAGCTGTGACAGTTGTTAAATGTAATTTAAATTACATTTCGCGTAGGTAATATCAGAATTATTATACGTGAACTTCTTCGCGAACAGAAGCAATATTATTTTTAGTATCTACATTTTAAGTGTAGAAGTTTGGTATTTTAGTACTAGTATATAGTTACTATACGCTCACATTTAGTACGATATGCGGCATTATATGCCAATTACCTACAACTAAAGCGTTCCAGAGTTCCAGCACGCCTTCATTACTTTTCGCTTGAATTTTGTCCGTTTATAATTGTGTATAAGTATATAGGTACCTAAATTACACGTTACACACAGCAACTTTTAGCCGCGCTAATACACATTCAATACAGTATCGATACGGGTACACTACTCACTACATAATTCCTAAGAGTCATTTTTCCGAATTGCATAATTCCGAAAACCATGTTGAAGGAGTTTTTGATCTTTCAGGCTATGATACCAACCTATAACTTTGTACTCTATTAAATTATCTGCGTCCAAATTTACATTTAGCAGTAAATGGCGTTCGGAGTTTTGAAATTTCGGAATAGTGATGCTCTATGTATATAGTGAACAAATGTCTATGTGTTCCCTAACGATGGGTACACTACATAATGCCGAAGAGTCATTCGTCCGAAAACTGGTGATTTGACAGGTGCTCTATGGCTATATGGCTAGTGTCGCGCGTTTGTATCGCTGCAAAAAGTGGATAAGTCTGAGCCGAACTAATTTGAGATATACCAAAATGTATCAGTCATTTGTCAACAGATACTCTCCTCAATATATCAAACAATGGAAACTTCCCTAAATGTACCTAAACCATTACAAAAGTAACTGTAAACATAAGTTTTTAAAATGTTTTCGTATATTTAATTAAGATATAAAAATGTTTTTAGGTTCTGTATTGCACGTAGAACCGATGGCCGTTGGGGCGGAAAGGTTCTTGAGTGGCGACCACGTACCGGAAGGCGCAGCGTGGGTAGGCCCCCCACAAGGTGGACTGATGACCTGGTAAAGGTCGCTGGAGTCCGCTGGATGCGGGTGGCGCAGGACCGGTCATTGTGGCACTCTTTGGGGGAGGCCTATAGCTTATCCTAGCAGTGGACGTCTTTGGGCTGATATGATGATGATGATGATGATGATGATGATGATTACAACAAGAAACCATTAGTGAACCTGAACCTGATCATTAATCGCACGAATGGCACATTTCATAGATACGGTTGTTTTCCGCTAAAATTTCGAAGACAATTCGCTGAACTGACGAATCCCTACAGCAGTGGAACTTTATCACTTATAGGTACCTACAAATAAGTTAATAAAATATGGAGGGGGCGCCCTAAACTTTGCGTGACCGAATACGCACGTGTTACCTAAATATTTCCGTTTTAAATCAATCATATTATTATACTCGTACTTTAGACGCGATAACGTAAATAAATTAATTTGTCTACTAGTTATATTTCTGGAAGTAAAATGTACTACCTCACACGACACCAGATTTTCCAGAAAGCTATATTTTATTACTAACCGCCTTTGAAGCGCGTTTTTAGAAATAACCCTTTTTAACCGGACTAGGGAATGCAAACCCGATTATTTCAACCGCGGTATTTTCGGGATTAAAGATTCTTAATCCAGCGGGATCCTGCAGGATTAAGTAAGATGCCGTAAATAAATCATGAACTAGTAAAACGGCTGGACCGTGTGTTTAAATAATTGGTTGAAGAATTTCTAAGATTACGTACTTATTAACTTACAAATATTAGAAATAGTGGCTCAGTGAGCTGTAGACCTCGCGAGACAGTCTTTAAAAAAACAAATTTCCAAAAACCAATCGACAAAAAAAAAACATCGAACCTGCTCACAAAATTTCATGAGAATCGGTTGAGAAATGCGACCTGTAGAGTAACAGCCGGATATTAGTTGGTAGTTATACAATTTTACTGAAATTATAATTAACTCCCGACGCAAAAAGAGGGGTGTTATAAGTTTGACGTGTCTATGTATCTGTGTGTCGGTGGCATCGTTAGCTCCTCCGAATAGAACAATTTCAATGCGTTTGTTGTCCGAAAGCTGACGTGGTTGAGATGGTTCTTATCATAAAAGTCGCCCTTTTGAGGACATATTGTACACCCTTTTACACTAGCCGTCTATGGGCGAACTATACTCAAAAAGCGTACAATGCTCTCAAAGTTCAGTTCAATAATGCCTTCAGGGTTCAGGGTGTTGATGGGACTGCCCCGGTACTGCAGTGCATCGGGCATGTTCGCAGAGGCGAGGGTGGACTGTTTCCACACTACGATGCAAAAACGGTGTTCATCTCTGGTACGCTGGATCCGGGCCAGTCCTAACAGCATCCTGAGAATGGTCGCTGAGCGCTTGGATTGTGTGCATATTTGAAGCACCGCTGTATGGTGCAAATAAATAAGCATGTTGAATATAAATTTTAAGTTATTATAATCTGACCCTATTTTTAAGTATCTACTAAGAAACATGATCCCAATTGGTTGATAATGGATTATTATTATTAGCTTCAACGTTTCAACAAAATCGGTTCTGCCGGTTTAGAGATATTGAACTTTGAAATAAAAATGTCGGGGTTATTTCAACTTTTCTAAGCCGTTAATTATTCTCACTGTGTGCTGTATACACTGCAATTTCTACTTAGTCTTAAATACATATTATTCTCTTATTTCGAGGTAAGTGCAATGTATTTTCTAACACGCGTTTTCTAACGTCGCGCAGTCGGGTAAAAATACTATGACTATGACAGCCGAACATACAAACGCAAGCTGAAACGCAGAAAGTCGTTCGCTTCGTTCGATTCGCTCGCTCATTCAATAAATATAAAACTTTTTGTAACATCCATTTTTATTTCCAACATACCGAAGTAGCCTATGTAATGTTGATGAACCGACATTTTTATTTCACTTATATACGTAACGTAACTCGATTCATGTTTATTCGTCTAACAAATTGCGAACAAGGATAAAAAAGTAAATTTTTCTTGGCTTTATCGTATTATATCAGCATGTCTCTCTTATTTTTCATAACATCGTTTGATATTAGATTTCCCTGAGCCCTCCCGCGAATAAACAAATTATGTTCTCTTGTAGCACTCTAGCGTGGGCCGGTCGGCTCAAGCAATATTTAATTTCAGAGGAGCAGAATTATTTGAGGCGCTCTATTAATTTGCTACCCAGACTTTTATTAACATTTCCATGAACGGTTACTTAATTCATAACCAGAAAACTGCCTTTTAGCAGCAAAATGCTGATGTGCTAAATTTTTTTTTCTCCAAATTGTTAGATTTTGCATATTCTTTCTTCGAGTGTGTGCTTTATTTATAATGAATTTAATGATAAATCATCATCGTCATCATCATATCAGCCGAAAGACGTCCACTGCTGGACATAGGCCTCCCCCAGAGAGTTCCAAATTGACCGGTCCTGCGCCACCCGCATCCAGCGGACTCCCGCGACCTTTACGGTCATCAGTCCACCTTGTGTAATGATATAGTGTTGCGCCGGTGGTATAGGCATAAACTTCAAACTTGATTATCCATGCTTTAGAAGCGTTTTCAGCAGGCTGAAAAGTGATTTCAGGCCATTTCGGAGGTAGCTCTTCCACATACTAGAAAATCGGAAATTCACCCTAGTTGCCGTTGTTTTCAGGCGCCTGAAACATGTTTTCAGTCCGTTTCAGGACACCCTCTATCAGATGGCGCAATAACCTGAAGACCCGTTTTCAGGCGTTTTCAGGACCCCTTATGGACCTTTGAAGTACACTTCAGTATATGGTGAAATTTCTCGAAGGAGTGAAAGAGACAGCACTATTAGAGAGAGACAGCTATATTGAGAAGGTTCGAGAAGTGTGTGAAAGAGACAACTAGAAAAGGACAGCATAGTCAGGAATGTTCCAGTCGGGTCAAACAAGTATCGAACAATCTAGACGATCTAGAACACTCACGATGCGAGGGGTCGCCGTTCCTGGAATTGAACTTGGGACCGATTATTCGAGATTTCTCCGGAATGTTCTGGAGCGAAGGTTTCCGGCTATATAAGCCGCGCGCCCACACTGCAGGGGCAGTTCGGAACTACACCGCGAACAGTGCGAGTCTCGAAGCGAATAGCGTGAAAAGCGAATAAGTGCGTTATAGTCAAGTGATTCAGTATAGTGATTTATTAAGTAAGAAAGCCTTGTTAATTAGTAATTTTGTAATAAAGTTTGTGTTTTTAATTAGTGGTCAATTAGTGTATTTTCTATCACGTTACCTACCCCGTAGACGTAACATTTTGGTGTCAGAAGTGGGATAGAAAATGCCGATTACACCACGTGAGAACGAGCCGAAGGGAGTGCAGACCCGGAGCCAAGCTGCAGCAGGTGAGGACCCTGCGCCGGACACTGGCTCATCAGACTCACCGGCCCCATGTAAGCAAGAGATGGACGTCAATGCCATCTTAGTTCTCTTAAAAGAGCAAGCTCGTCAACAACAAGAACAAGCTCGTCAACAACAAGAACAAGCTCGTCAACAACAAGAACAAGCTCGTCTACAACAAGAACAGGCTCGAAAAATCGAAGAAGGGCTTCGCAAACAGGAAGAACAGTCTCGAATTCTCCGGAAGGAGCTCAGGGAGGAGCAGGAAGAACAATCGAGATTGCTTCGAGATGTACATGAGACCGCGACTGAATGGAAGCGCGAAATGTGTGAGGTCCAGGAGAAACTGATTGACTTGGACATTAAATTTGAAGCTGGACTTCAAGGTGTTAGAAAAACCATTGAGACAGTCAAGGCGAAAGTCGAGACTGTTAAGGAGGAAGTCGACACCTACCAGAATCGCCTCCAGAAGCTCGAAATAAAAGTGGCCAGTAGTACGAGTCCCTGTGCAGTCGAGGTGCCTGTGTCGGGAGGTGGACGATTCAAAGTACCTCCTTTCGATGGTACATCTTCGTGGACAGCTTATAAGCGACAATTCGAGTCAGTCTCCAAGGCTAACGGCTGGAGTAAAGAGCAGGCCAGGACAGCCCTAACCTTAGCGTTGCGTGACGAGGCCCTTACCATATTAGAAGCCTTAGGAGAAGAGGAAACTTACGACCGGCTTCTAGAGGCGTTGGAGGCCCGTTACGGTGACAAGCACCTGGAGCACGTATACCGAGCTCAGTTAAAGGATAGGACGCAGGGGCGTAGTGAAACCTTGCAGCAGTGGGCCCTAGAAATCGAGAAGTTGGTCAGGAAGGCGTACCAACGTACATCCGCCTCCTTTGTGGATACCACGTTAGTGCAGGCCTTCGTTGACGGAATACGGGATTTGGAGGTACGGGCTGCAGTGCGATTAGGGCACCATGGGAGCCTGAAGGATGCGGTGGCTCATGCCCTGGAAGTAGAAGCTGTGCGCCAGGATCCGTCAAGGTCTTATAGGGTACATGAAGTGTCTGTCAGGGAACCGATTGCTCCTCGTCGTGAGTTTGAGCCACGATGTTACCATTGTGGAGAACGTGGCCACATCCAGACCAGTTGTCCGAAAAGGAGCAGGAGAGAACGAGATCTGACTCCAGTGGCAAGGGCAACAGGCGCTGTGGCATCCGGGCCGCAGCAGGGAAACGAGTAAAAGCCAGGACTAAGGGACGAGTGCTGGCTGGTGATCGAAATGTCCCAGTTATGATCTCACAGGCTAATGACGGGAATAGTCTGGTTGTCAAAGGAGATATTGATGGAGTATCATGTCACCTTACTATCGACACCGGAGCTTCTCGGACAGTGATCAGTTCTCGGCTACTGAAGCACCTGACCAGAGATCATCTAGTCCATCCTAGGAATCTCCAGCTGCAAACCGCTACCGGCCAGTACATTCCCATACAAGGGGAGCGAGAGGTGGCTTTAAAAATTGGTAATAAGAGCTACTGGCAGAAAGTGATTGTAGCTAACATTATCGACGACTGCATCATTGGGCTGGATTTTATGAGAGGCCATGGCTGTAAAATTGACTTAAAGGTTGGAGTACTGAAATTTGGGCCTGATGAGGTGCCTATGGAGGGTGGAGTAAATGGGAATGTTTACTGTACTAGAAGAACTATCCTCCAACCAAGGGCACAGGTTCTAGTTCCAGTACGATTGCCGTACAGCACAAGACGAGGATGTCATCGTTGTGTTGTTGTGGAAAAGGTCAATGATGGTAAACCATGGATGACAGCCCGCACGGTGGTAACAACATCGTCTATAGCCTTCGTGAGAGTTCTTAATTTAAGTGACACCCAGTGCGTCCTTCGTAAAGGAGCTCTAGTTGGATCATGTGAAGAAATCTCTTGGATAAGAAGCTGTCAAGGTTCTACAGAGAGCGAGAAACCTGGGTGTTCTGTGCCTCCAATGGACATTGAGGGGTTATTAGATGGCTCCAGAAACGATCTCACCAGGGAAGAGCTCATTAAGGCACGTAAATTGCTGTTGCGATACAGCAATGTCTTCTCTGCGCATGACAGTGACATCGGAAGAACTGGAGTCGTACAGCATGAGATCGACACTGGTGAAGTCATGCCTATACGACAGCGACCCCGGCGAGTTCCAGTAGCTCGGGAGAAGGAAGTAGAAGACATGATCAAGGAAATGAAGAAGGGTGGCGTTATTGAACCTTCAACAAGCCCGTGGTGTTCCCCCGTAGTTTTGGTAAAGAAGAAGGACGGGACCATGAGATTCTGCGTCGACTACCGCCGACTGAATGATGCCACTAAGAAAGACAGCTATCCATTACCTCGAATCGATGACACCTTAGACACTTTGAACGGAATGAAATGGTTTTCTACGTTGGATTTAAAAAGTGGCTATTGGCAAGTTGAGATCAAGGATAGAGATAAGGAGAAAACGGCTTTCTCAACCGGAAAGGGGCTCTGGCAGTTTAATGTTATGCCGTTTGGATTATGCAATGCACCAGCGACATTTGAGAGATTGATGGAACAAATACTAGCTGGATTGCTGGGAGATACTTGCTTGGTCTATTTGGATGACATTATCATCGTTGGTAGAGACTTCGACGATCACCTCAGCAAATTGGAGCAAGTATTGTCCAAGTTACGAGAGGCAAACCTTAAACTGAGTCCGAAGAAATGTTCACTTTTCAAACGAAAAGTCAATTACTTGGGACATGTGATTTCGAAGGATGGCATCCAGACAGATCCTGAGAAGATAAGTGCCGTGAAGGATTGGCCGATACCAAGGGACAAAACTGCAGTACGTGCATTTTTAGGACTATGCTCATACTATAGGCGGTTTGTGAGGAACTTCTCGGATATAGCAAAGCCATTGCACGAACTGACGGAAGAAAAACGACAGTTACATTGGACGGATCGGTGTACGGCAAGTTTCAACGACCTCAAGCGAAGACTCTGTGAAACACCAATACTGGGGTATCCAGATCCCGAAGTAGATTTTATTGTTGACACGGACGCGAGTAATACTGGTATTGGAGGAGTCTTGTCACAAAAGAAGGGAGATAATGAAGTTGTAATCGCTTACTTTAGCAAGTCGTTGTCGAAGCCAGAAAGAAATTACTGCGTCACTCGAAGGGAACTGCTGGCAGTTGTCAAGACGTTACAGCATTTCCGTAGATACCTGCTTGGGCGGAAATTCCGTACCAGGACTGATCATGCTGCTCTGAAATGGTTGCTGGAGTTTAAAAATCCCGAGGGTCAGGTGGCACGCTGGATTGAACAGCTTCAGGAATATGACTTCGTCATCGAACACCGTAGTGGGAAATCACATGGAAACGCAGACGCCCTTTCTCGAAGACCTTGTCCGGATGACTGTAAGCATTGTCTTAGACAAGAGGCCAAAGAATGTTTAAGGATGCTGAGAACCAACACAGTCAGCGAAGCGTGGAGTGATGAAGTCATGCGACTAGCTCAGCAAGAGGATACTGACGTGAAGCCGATTTTTGACTGGATTAATGCAGGAATACCCAAACCAAGATGGTGTGAAGTAGCTCCAATGAGTACGGTAACGAAAAGCTACTGGGCACAATGGGACAGCTTGGTTATGCATAATGGCGTACTATGCAGAAAATGGGAATCGGCGAATGGGAAGGATGCTCATCTACAAGTAGTCGTTCCAAGGAAAAGAGTGAAAGATGTTTTGGAAAGTTTCCACGACGGCACTTCTGGTGGACACCTTGGAGTGAAAAGAACCTTAATGAAAATCCGACAACGGTTTTATTGGATCCACTGCCGTGAAGATGTCGAAAACTGGTGCATGAAGTGCGTTAATTGTTCAGCAGTTAAAGGACCGCACACCCGTAGTAGAGGAGCGCTCAAACTGTACAATGTTGGAGCACCTTGGGAAAGAATTGCGCTAGACGTCGCAGGCCCGTTCCCGACATCTGACTCCGGAAACAAGTACATTCTTGTCGTGATGGATTACTTCACCAAATGGCCTGAAGCGTTTGCCATCCCTAATCAGGAAGCAGTCACTATAGCGGAGAAGTTAGTAAATGAAGTTTGTTGTAGATTTGGAGTACCTCTGGAAATTCACAGTGATCAAGGCAGGAACTTTGAATCTGCAGTTTTTCAAGAGACTTGTCGTATCATGGGAATGCATAAGACGAGGACTACGGCATATCACCCACAATCGGATGGAATGGTGGAGAGATTCAATCAGACTTTGGAAAGCAATCTGGCCAAGGTTGTTGAGAGTCACCAAAAGGATTGGGACCGGCATATTCCTCTTTTTTTGATGTCATATAGGTCAGCAACCCACGAAAGTACGGCAGTTACTCCGGCATATGCGAATTTTGGAAGAGAGCTTCGTTTACCAGCAGATCTCTTAACTGGACGTCCTCCTGATACTCCAAGATCTATCACAGAGTATGCAAGTGATTTAAGGGATCGGATTGATGACGTTCACAGTCTTGTTCGTGAACACGGGCTTCAAGCTAGTACGAGAATGAAGACCCGGTACGACAGGAAGGCTAACCAAATTGGGTTCGAAGAAGGCTCTTGGGTGTGGTTACATAACCCGATGCGGAAAAAAGGAAAATCTCCAAAACTGTCCCCAAATTGGGAAGGGCCATATAGGGTAGTTACAAAGATCAACGACGTCACGTATCGGATACAGCGAAATCCACGTAGTCCATGCAAGGTTGTTCATGTTGACCGACTGGCGAGGTACCACGGAAGTAATGATGCTCGGGACGAGCAAGTCCTAGGAGGGGGTAGTGTTGCGCCGGTGGTATAGGCATAAACTTCAAACTTGATTATCCATGCTTTAGAAGCGTTTTCAGCAGGCTGAAAAGTGATTTCAGGCCATTTCGGAGGTAGCTCTTCCACATACTAGAAAATCGGAAATTCACCCTAGTTGCCGTTGTTTTCAGGCGCCTGAAACATGTTTTCAGTCCGTTTCAGGACACCCTCTATCAGATGGCGCAATAACCTGAAGACCCGTTTTCAGGCGTTTTCAGGACCCCTTATGGACCTTTGAAGTACACTTCAGTATATGGTGAAATTTCTCGAAGGAGTGAAAGAGACAGCACTATTAGAGAGAGACAGCTATATTGAGAAGGTTCGAGAAGTGTGTGAAAGAGACAACTAGAAAAGGACAGCATAGTCAGGAATGTTCCAGTCGGGTCAAACAAGTATCGAACAATCTAGACGATCTAGAACACTCACGATGCGAGGGGTCGCCGTTCCTGGAATTGAACTTGGGACCGATTATTCGAGATTTCTCCGGAATGTTCTGGAGCGAAGGTTTCCGGCTATATAAGCCGCGCGCCCACACTGCAGGGGCAGTTCGGAACTACACCGCGAACAGTGCGAGTCTCGAAGCGAATAGCGTGAAAAGCGAATAAGTGCGTTATAGTCAAGTGATTCAGTATAGTGATTTATTAAGTAAGAAAGCCTTGTTAATTAGTAATTTTGTAATAAAGTTTGTGTTTTTAATTAGTGGTCAATTAGTGTATTTTCTATCACGTTACCTACCCCGTAGACGTAACAATATGAACATCCATTATTATTGTAATCGTACCAATGAGTTTTTCGGAACTTATGTACCTATGTCGTGAGGAAACCGATCTAATCCCAATAAGGTCTAGTACTGACTGTAGATTTGAGTATATGGTTTTAATTTGAACTCGATTCCTCCACGCGTTCCCGAGATAAAGGGTCTTGGCAGACAGACAGACAGACGGACAACAAAGTGATCCTATAAGGGTTCCGTTTTTTTCCTTTTGAGCTACGGAACCTTAAAAATACAATTTAAGAAAGAAACGTCTGTTGATGATAATTTCAATATTTATATTTGTAATAACGAACATTTCAATTAAGATAGGTTTAGCAACTTAAGCTAACGAACTCATCGCACTGTTACGCCACGAACTGATTTAGATGAAATTTGGGAGAAGAACATAGGATAGTTTTTATCTCGGAAATCATCCTGAGGCACTTGTCCCACCGCTGGCGAGTAAGCGATGAGCTATCGGCGATTTTCTCGCCCAAGAAACGAACAAAAGATAATCGCTCCCGTGTAAATAAAACAGAGATATATATTTATAGTTCATCGCTGGCTGTTCACACCGCGATGAACTATATCTCTCTCTTTTATTTACACGGGAGCGATTATCTTTTGTTCGTTTCTTGGGCGAGAAAATCGCCGATAGCTCATCGCTCGTCGCCGGCGGTGGGACAAGTGCCTTAAGATGGTAAAAGTTTGTTTGGGACAGCGATAATTAAGCATGTGCCTAACATAATTTAATAACACTCATTTCTCTGAGACGATAACAAATTACGCGGACGAAGTCGCGGGTAAAAGCTAGTAAAAAATAAACTTCATATGGAGAAACGCAAACTTGAAAAATTCGGTCGCGAGTAGCGACCCCTAAATCTTATCCAAAAATATATAAAAAAATGGTTGTCTGTAAAGTCGGTTTACGGACGAAAATTTTACGTCATAACTTCATATGAAAACATTGATGAAAAAACCGGCCAAGTGCGTGTCGGACCACGCAAAACGAAGGGTTCCGTGCCTATTAAAAAGGTCGTATCGTCACAGAAATTTTACGGCACTTACGTCCTTTTCTTTGATGAAGGCAGTTTTTCAGCAATATCTCGAAAACCTCTGAACCGATCTTGTTCAAAACAATTTTCGGTGAATGAAATTAATAAGTTCTATGTCCATGAATTTTTCCATATTTTTAAAATACACCGTTCAAAAATTAGAGGGGGGGGGGGACAGAATTTTAGTGACTTTCGGGGCGATTATCTCCGTCCCTATTCACTTAATCAAAAAAAATGCAAAGAAACCTTATATTAATTTTGAAAGGCCTATCGATTGATGTGCCACACGGGGAGTCACAATGAAAAAAAAAAAATTGACTTTTAGTTTTATGTATGGAGTGCACCCCTAAAAAAATTTTTTTTTGTCATTTTAATTACAAAACTATGTAGCGGCTAACAAAATACACCTATCCTCAAAATTTTATTCAAATACACCTTATAGTTTTCGAGTAAAATGCCTGTGACATACGGACAGACGGACAGACGGACAGACGGACAGACGGACAGACGGACATGACGAAACTATAAGGGTTCCGTTTTTGCCATTTTGGCTACGGAACCCTAAAAATTGCATAACACGTATTTAGGTACTCATTTATCGTTAGGAATACTCCTGTGAAGTTTCGAATAAAATAGTCGAATCTAATCTTATTTCCGCATACAAACTTTGGACCCCCTTAGAGGGTGAATTTAGAAAAATCCTTTCTTAGTGCACCCCTAGACCTTATAAGCAACCTACATGCCAAATTTGGAATCTCTAGAACCAGCGGTTTGGGCTGTGTGTTGATATTTCATGCGCAGCCGGCGTTCGGAACGGGACAATGAGTCACACTTTTTCGTGCGTGCAGCCGGCGTTCATCGATTTATAAGACGTTATCACGTTGAACCCGGCCAAGTGCGTGTCGGGCCACGCATAACAGAGGGTTCCGTGCCTATTAAAAAGATCGTATCGTCACAGGAATCTTATGGCACTAACGTCCTTTTCTATAGGGAAGGCAGTTTTTCAGCAATATCTCGTAAACCTTCGAACCGATCTTGTTCAAAATAATTTTTGGTGAAAGAATTGAATAAGCACTATGTCCATAATTTTTTTCAAATTTTTCAAGAACACCTTTCGAAAATTAGAGGGGGGGACACAATTTTGTGACTTTCGGGGCGTATATTTACTTAATCCAAAAAAATGCTGAGAAACCTTATATTTATTTTGAAATGTCTATCGATTGATGTGCCACACGTGGACATATAATGTTTTTTTTTTACTTGGAGTTGCCCATGTATGTAGTCTAGTGCACCCTTAAAAAATTTTTTTTTGTCATTTCATTACAGAACTATGTAGCGGCTAACAAAATACACCTATCCTCCAAATTTTATTCAAATACAATTTATAGTGCGAGTAAAATGCCTGTGACATACGGACAGACGGACGATGACGAAACTATAAGGGTTCCGTTTAGGCCATTGTGGCTACGAAACCCTAAAAACAGGCGTTATTTTTCCACGTAGTAGAACAATATAAGTGGGTGCCTCATTGAAATTTTAAATTTTCGGGTTTTAAAGACCGCCTTAGTTAGGGTTGCCAACCGTACTATATTATATTGTATTATACTATATTTTGACTCTTTGTACTATATACTGTTGATAAAATATATACTCGTAGTACGCGAAAATACTATATTTTGCAGGGGGACCTCACGAAATGTATTAGTCGGATAATGATTGCACCTAGGAAAATAATTCTTTTTTCACTGAATATATGTATAATTTTGCCTAGTTTTAGGAGATATTAATAACTCCATACCGCCAAAGTGGTCCCTTTTCCCAGACACAGTCACAAATGTTGACTAACTACGTACCGATTGTGATGTGTAATAAAATACCCTTAGTAACAACACCATTTTTATTAAGGAGGCGAAAAGTTGTAAGTAAAGTAAAAGCAAAATTTTGTTTATTCATTTTTGTGGATATACCCTTGCAATTTACCAATCTCCTACATCATATTGAATGTTATAAGTTATAAGCTTACAAGAATAATAAACGTTTTTTTAGGGTTCCGTAGCCAAAATGGCAAAAATGGAACCCTTATAGTTTCGTCATGTCTGTCTGTCCGTCTGTCCGTCTGTCCGTATGTCACAGGCATTTTACTCAAAAATTATATGGTGTATTTGAATAAAATTTTGAGGATAGGTGTATTTTGTTAGCCGCTACATAGTTTTTATTTATTTATTTAAACTTTATTGCACAAAATACAAAAAATATATGTACAAATGGCGAGCTTAATGCCAGATGGCATTCTCTACCAGCTAACCATTGGGCTAAACAGAGACTTATAACAGGTGCAAAGAAAAAAGTATGATAATTTCTGTTACGAATATACTTGAGGAGAGAGGAAAAAAATACAAATGTATTATACACTACATATAGACATACATAAATAAAAATATATAAGATACATACAAAAAGATATACTACTACATATTCAATATATACTACCATTATGTGGATGGATTTTAGTCGAATTCTTGTTTAAGCAGATGCTTACGCAGCGTCCGCTTGAATGCAAACTTGCTTGGGGCTTGTGTGATGTTGAGAGGGAGTGAATTCCAGAGACGGCTGTTTTGTAATTAAAATGACTAAAAACAATTTTTAGGAGTGCACTCCATACATAAAACTAAAAGTTAAAAAAAAAAATCATTGTGAGCCCACGTGTGGCACTCAATCGATAGGCCTTTTAAAATAAATACAACGTTTCTTAGCAATTTTTTTGATTAAGTGAAAAGAGTCAGAGATAATCGCCCCGAAAGTCACTAAAATTCTGCCCCCCCTCTAATTTTTACCTGACTGCGCGGCGCAAAGGAGAGTAATGTGTTTTTACCCGACTGCGCGACGCAAAGGAGAGTAATGTGTTTATCAGCCTATATATGTATGTATGTTTGTTCCTATGTGGCACTCCAGAGACCAAACGCGTGAACCGATTTTGATAATTCTTACGTCAATCGAACCGTCTTACTCTTGCGTGTGTCACTAAAGAATTATTGGCAATCAAATGAATGACAATAAAAATCAAAATTCAATATGGCGAATATATATATTCGCCATATTGAATTTTGATTACATAACAGTAATCAACACGCCAAAATTGAAAAAAAAAAGTTAACGAAATATGTCGAGTGGGGTATCAATGAATAGGTATTTAAAAATCAGTTATAGGTTTCATTTACAGTTTTTCATTTAGAGTGACCATTTAAAATCTATAAAGTTATAGTAATTCTGTTCAGTATAAAAATGTTGCCATTGATATTGTGCTGGGGTGTTACTGTACATAAGCTACAAGGAACGACTTTAGACCGAGCTGTGGTTGATTTAAGTTCACGCATTTTTGCAAAAGGTCAAGCATATGTAGCTTTGAGCCGCGTTAGGTCTCTAAATGGATTAATTATCAGTAGTTTAGACCACCGCAAGCTACTTAACAATCCTCACGATATTAACTCCCTCAATTAAATGACAAGATTGCGAAATTTGCCGTCTTTTAATCAGGGATAGGAACCGGTTTTTTCAAAAGTCCCCGAAGTAGTCTAATATTTTGAATTATTTTAGACTCTTAATGTAGGACTCTATCATGTATTTAGGTAACATTTTCGTATTATTAGACAGCCTGATTAAAAACGATATTATAAACCAAAGAACGAAATTGAATTGTCGTCAACATTAGTGCCGCAGCCTAGACTTTTAACGGGTCCCGACTGTTGAAGTTGCTGTTTCGTATAAGAATGTATAGTTTGTTTTATCTGTGTCATAACGATTCGTATGCCTCGTTCCGGATCCGTCACAAGCGATTTGGCCATTATTTTTAAACTCCAAGGTCCAAATTGACATACGAAATGTTAATCATGAAACTGATTCAATGTTCTTGACTACTGAACTTGTTGTTGTTTTTCTTTTCAGTTTTTTTTTTTTTTTAAAAGATAGCTTTTTGCAGTCGGGTTTTTTTTATTTTCTAAATTATTGAACGGTGTATTTAAAAAATATGAAAAAATTCATGGACGCTTATTAAGTTCATTCACCGAAAATTGTTTTGAACAAGATCGGTTCAAAGGTTTTCGAGATATTGCTGAAAAACTGCCATCCTCAAAGAAAAGGACGTAAGTGCCGTAAGATTTCTGTGATGATACGACCTTTTTAATAGGCACGGAACCCTTCGTTTTGCGTGGTCCGACACGCACTTGGCCGGTTTTTTAAATTCGTTTGCCGTTGGCATTTTCCATAGCGATTTTGATATGTACCAGTATTACGTATTACACATTTAAACCCTTTACCGCACGCAATGCTATACAAGCGTGTTTTTGTGAACAAAGGTCTGGTAAAAGGCTTCTATTTGTATTATGGTTTCCTTTCTAATGCGCGCCAGAGGCGAGGGGTGTGTGTTTATTTCGCTTTTTGTGCTCCATTCTGCAGCCTTCAGACATGTGGACCAGTTTTGTCGGTTCTTTTGCCGGTACAGATACATTTTTTTGACTTATTTCAAAATCTCATTTGTTTTGCACAAATAAAATGACCTGCCTGCCGCCTGCTCGGTGCACATTTTTTAAATGGTCTATTTTCTTTTTTTAATGTTATGGATTACGCTTACAATTTTATCTGAAAGTTTCCTAGATATTTTACTATTAGTATTTCAGATAAATATAAGTTGGTAAAAAAAATCCTCGTTCATTATTTAATTTGAAGGAGTTTCGTACGAAATTGGACATTTACATCTGTTGGGCTTCTTTAGCGGAGTTACTTTAGTTAGAGGTCATAAAGCCGTCTCGGTAATTTCATTTAGAACATTTCTATGCTAAATTCTGAACGGAGCTCGAAATCTTGCAGATTATATGAATCGAAAATTATTCTAGCTAGCCTTATTTTGTGGTACATGTATGTTAGGTATTACATTTAATCTGATAATTTTGTTATCAATGCATTTTCACATTCACCAAGGGCGGAGGTTCTTATCTCGATATTATGTAAAGGTTAATTATCGGTGTGGCGTGATGACTGTCAAATATACTACGGGACTACTTCTAGCACCAATTTTCTGGTAGTTTCGTTTACTTCAATCGATTAAGTATATCATAATTTTGATACCTACTTAATAAAAATAATAATATTTGTTCCTTTTCCTCCATAAGTTTCTGCCAAAAATTTAATTTTTGGTACAAGCTTTTATTGACAGCTGTACTTTTATGTATGCCGTCATCAACTTACACATCGAGACGATTGTATCGAGCCCAAAACTCAACGGGGCTACGTTGGTTAAGTCCTGAATTCCCATGGCCACCTTCTGTCCCCATCATCCATAGAATTGAATTGTCATCCAAACTATATATATATATATATATATGTATTATAAATTTCAGTATATAAATATATATATATATATATATACTGAAATTTTCAGCTCAATCGGTCACCGGGAAGTGGGTCAAATTTAACTTGCAAGATTAGTCCCTCACTAAGAAACGAACAGGTCAAGTTGAATTAAAGCTTGTAATAAACTCACAATACAAATATGACGTACTAATAACGTAACGTATACGTAATAATATTGTAAAAATGCGCAATGTTACTTTGTCTGTCTTCCTGTTTGTTACTTTTTCACGCTTAAACCGCTGCACTGCTATCACAAGACGGCGCGAGCTCTCTCGATTTTTCTCGCACTACACCTCTCTTTCTAAGTGTTCTAATAAGACAGAGACGGATAGTGCGAGAAAAATCGAGAAAGCTCGCGCGCCGTCTTGTGATAGCCGTGCTGGAGTACCTAATTCTGACGACATTTCCGAAGATGAACATTATGATACTTTTTATTCCGGAGATTGTCCCCTAATGGGATGAAATGGAACTTGAAGTGGTTGATGTATGGGAGTTAATTAATGAGTTTTATGCGGGCACAGCTAAAATAAATAAATTGTATAAATTCCTGCACATACTTATTTAGATTTCTTCAGATTATTTATTGATTTATTCAAATCAAGTCGGATTGCCATTGATTCGTTTTCTCCGGTAGACCGACATTAGTCATCGTGGGTGAATTTGATTGTTTGTTTTTGACAAACAAATGAGAAATCGAAATAACTCGATTAGCACAAGTGCGCGTGACGCATAAAACGGCGCAAGAAAGAAATATTCTAAATTGTCAGTGGCACTTTTTGTGCCTTGTCGTGCTAACTATCCAAAAACACACAATTTACAACTGGAATACTTTATCAGTGGTTATCACAGTTGACAGAGGACCGCGATACACTATTAAGAGGGAACATACATTTTTCAGATTTATGAATTCTAGATCAGTATTTCTGTCGCGGTGAGACCGCGCGCTAGAGTACGATAAGGACAGTTGCAGCGTCAACTAAAAACCTACTAAGAAATACGTACATACATATACACACTCAAAAACATAACCCTCCTTTTGCCGCAGTGTAAAACTGTGGGACAGTTTAAATTATTCATTCAGGGCCCAACCAATATTCGCTCACGATCCCAATTGCGATCCACAGTTGAAAAATGCTGACTTATTGTACCTATCTATTGTTCCAGGGCTTAACCTCGAGAGTGGGTTTATGTCGCCCATGTCTCCCCCGGAGATGAAGCCCGACACGGCCATGCTGGACGGGCTCCGGGACGACGCGACCTCGCCCCCCAGCTTCAAGAACTACCCCCCCAATCACCCCCTCAGCGGGTCGAAGCACCTTTGCTCGATATGCGGTGATAGGGCGTCGGGAAAACACTATGGAGTGTACAGGTAAGCTTCTTCAGCAATATCTGCCTAGCTTAATTTATCTATTTATTAATCAACATAATGCCATTAACAGTAACATACCAAACATGACATGGAGTTACATTAGATTTTGAGTAACTATTGGAATAACAAATAGTGTAGGTACTTAAGTCAGTTCTAAACAAAAATTATAATTATTTATTTATTTAAACTTTATTGCACAAAATACAAAAAAAAAGTACAAATGGCAAGCTTAATACAGGTACAGTCAAGTGCAAAAATATGGGTGCATACAACTTACTCATAAATATGTCCCATTGCTCTTATGTCAGCGGATTAAGGTTTTTTGGTTGGTTTGGATTAAATCGATACATATTTTTGCACTTGACTGTACATATGGCAAATTATTGTAATAAAGTATAAGTAAATTACAAAATATAATGAAAATCATAAAAAGATTTGGTCCTTGAAAGTTTAGTAAAAAATATGCATTTTTTACTGTCTAAGATTAAATTTAAAGCTACTAGTATGACAACTATTGACCTAAACGCAGTATTTTGCGATCGAAATAGCAATTTACTTGATTTTATATTTTTATATGATTAGTTCAAATAGCAAACTGTGACGTCATATAAAAGTCAATCAGTGAAGCGTTTCGGCTGCCGCCAGCGAGGTCCGTCTTTAACTGTTTTTTTTGGTATTTATGTTCTTTAATTGTAGTTGCTCCCATACAAACATTTGTTCCTCTCCAAAAACTTGTTCGAATGGCATCGTAAAAAATCTTAGGACACAAAGCCTATTTATATGGGATAGAACTGCTACAAGACTCATCTGATAGTCATTAGCGCTTAGACAAAACATAACGTAAGGCGTAAGCGCTGGATCATTAAAACGCAGTCGAGCGAACGATATCTAGGTGGGCTGTTTGGCACATACCTACGTTTCTGATCTTGTCGCCTGCGGAAAGCGCTTGTTATGTTCGACTCGAAAGCAAAAGATATACAAACATTTCACTCTTTGTATTCTATTACAGATTAGATCAACATTGTCGCTTTTGCCAATTTTCATTTTTAGTTATTCTGGAATCCACATTTATCCAAAATTTACAAGATCAGTGAGAAGATTAGGATGTCATTGAATTACAAGTACACGAGAAGAATAACTTTGAATTTCTGATTTTAGCTTTAGCTTGAATAAATATCGTATTTACAACGCGACTTGCAAACATGTTTATCCACCACATTTGATAAGCAATTCCAATCTTGGTACACACAACGATAGTTGTTGAAATTGCTAATTAACGTTACTATTCTAGTTAAAGTGCCCCGAAAGCCTGCATTTTACAAAGAACCTACTGTAGAGGGTAACTCACGCGGTTATATATAATGTTACGGCAAGGCGTTATGCTTTGTATAACACCGTCTAGACTTTAGACACTTCAGACAGCTGTGTACTCGTACCTAAATAGATAAATTGCAATATTGTGAGTCTGGCGTATAAAATGATAATGGGTTATGGTTATGGCATGCGCAAAATTAAAGATTTTATACCTTGTTATTGTTCTTGTAACGCTTTAATCGAATTGACGGTGTGGGAGGCTCTGTGAGGCGATACACGTATATCAATACAAGTTATTTCCAACTTCTACCTTATAGAATCTGAACTTATACATTATTAAAGCAATTTACAATTCTATCGATCGTCGGCCGCCTGTAATGCCATGCATGAGACATTTTCTTTTTACCTTGGGATTTTTTTATATCGACATTCATGTTGTAGACGTCAGGCAGGCAGTTAAGTTTTGATGGACTTCATTTCAAAATCGCATTTAAAGATTTTTCGCAATGAATTATCATACGACCCTTTTAAAGCAATGCTTTATTTTTCATCGTAAAACTTGCTGTTATAAATCAAGCTATAACACGAATACCCTTTATTTATTTCCTTTAATTAACACCTACCAGTCACAGGCACCAAGTTTTTACAATAGGTTGTGGATCCTGTTGTCTCCAAATCCTATACTATTAAACGAGCAATATTTGTATGTGTATAAATATATATATATATATTTGCAATCACGTTCTCGGAAACGGCTCTAATGATATCGATGAAAATTGGAATACAGAGGTTTACGGGGGCGAGAAATCGATCTAGCTAGGTCTCATGTCTGGGAAAATTCGGTCGCCCAGGGGCTTAGGTTAAATCAACCTAGTCCCGAATCAAACAAAGCTTTGTACTATGGGCACTAGACGTCGACATATTACACATAAATAGATGAATGGGTCATTCTTCTTTTTTACCGACAATTGCTTGTCCTCATTTTACCATACGTCATTGTTAGAGTATTGGTTATTAATGTTTTAGTGTTTGAATGTACGTCCATACATTTTATTCATCTATTAATACTAAATACTTAGTCTTTCACTTTCTCTATCCAGTTATTTTTTTATAAGTTTGTTTTTCATAGAATCGCGTGACAGAGTGGTAATCCAAAATGTGGTCTCTGCTGAAAACGGACACTCTGTCACAATATTACCTGAAAAACTACCATAAAGAAAAAAACATCATCGCCACGGAAAGAACCATTAATTAGTCCAAATAAAAGATACATGCAACGTTTATTAAAATCAAACATTAAAACCATGATTATCAATAGTTGAAAAACGCAAAAAACAGAAAAATTACGATATATTGTAGGTAAAAAAGAAGAACGACCCGAATACATTCTGCGATACACGGTGATTTTTAATTCGTGATCAGGAACCAATTTTCCTAATTCAGGATTGGATGCCAAAAAAACGATTAACTCGAAGTTACCTAAAACAAACGTTCTTTTTTTCTGAACAAAGCAAAATTAGAAATTGCTTTATAATTAAAAATCAATGTCGGTAGTTTAAATCTTAAACATAAATCGACTTGATTTAAAAAAAAAAATAAGAGTAATAAACTGTCAATTGTCACATGCATGACAAGTAGATGTTAGAATTTATTGACGTAAGACCTATCAAAATTTCTCGCCACAGCGAAAATTTGACGTATGTGACCAAACATTCACTGGATATTAGTATTAACTCGTTTGCTGACAGTACGTCGACAGGCGGGCCATATGTAGGCTTATAACTACGCTTAATTGATAGAACTGTCAGCAAAGGGTTAACATTATCATTAAATTTAATTAACTAAATAGTGATGTACAGAGGTCGGAGTTTTCGCGGCAAAACAGAAAACTGTCGCAATCAAGCTAGTGTTAGAAACATTTTTTTATCGATATCGATAGTTGTGTAATAGAAGACAAACAAGGTTCACCAAATAAATTAAAATATTTAATACAATTTTTTACGTGAGGTTTGTATAAAATTGTAGGTATAGAGACAGATGCAATGTCCTATTGAGTAGGTACTCATTTTCTGAAGTGTCTATTATTTTCAATGAGGTGGTATAGTAACTTCATTAAAAGTTTTACGTCTTTGATACCCGACTACGACAAAGCCAAAAGAAAGGGTTGTTAGTTAATATGATAAAGTATAGTTAAGGTTTAGATGGAATAACACATATAAAACAATCCCGTATCTTACCACTTCTTTTGCATATTTTAAATTAACAGTCGCGAATGATTATAAAATAATGTAAATATATAGGCATGTTTTATTTGTATAACAATACTCGATTTCGATAAAAGACACGTTTCTAACACTAGCTAGATTGCGACAGTGTTTTGTTTTGCCGCGAAAATTCCGATCTTTGATGTAATTGCATGAGACGTCATCCATTGAAATCAGTTTTGGCTGGTTATCAATATTTTTCGACTCCTGATCATGGATTAAAAATCATCATGTATAGACATATACAAAACATTCAAGAGACTGAAACAAATAAGCATGCTCATCAAACAAATAAATACCCTTACCGGGATTCGAACCCCGTCAGGATCACAGCCAACTACTTAGGCTAAACTGTCGTCGTATAATAGTGCTATAGGCTCAGAAGAAGTAATAGTACTACGTACAGAAGGTTCTCTATTAACAAATTCCTTGTTTAGGTACGCCAAACGTGCCTAAATGTGGCCATCTCTTTCTATCGCATGCAACGCGCTCTTTCGGAGGCGGAGCCTTAGAGCTAGGGTTACAGCCAGCTCGGCCTATTAAATTATACATAGGTACGTTAGTATAATCGTGTATTTTACTAAAGATATTACGATTATTCTTTATTTACTTATGATCACCCAACTACACAAAAGCTGTGTACAAAAAAGCATCAAATATCCCTGTTTCTGCTAAATGAAAGACGAAGACACACAACTATGGGTTACCTACATACATAAACATAATGTAAAGAAAAATCTTTTTAACCAAATAAATATACGATGCAATGCAAAGCGCGAACGCGTGCGTCCCGTAACAGCGCGCGGCAACCACTGATAGACCGCCTAAAGGCGGCCGGCCGGCATCTTTTTGTGCGGCGCGACGAAATCATACATATTTTTTTAAAAGTTTCTCTTTCTATAGGTACAACGTGCTCCCGACAATTTCCGTTAATTGCGAGGGGACATAGTTAAGGTCAAATTAAGTTAATTTCTCCAAGACTAGTACCGATCTTAACTCTTACCGTTAATAGACCCAAACATGATGTCACAATTCATAAACTGTGACATCATTTTCAATTTTGTAAGTTTCCAATTTATATTATCTAGCTACTACCTATGGCGCTACAAGAGGTGTCCTATGATGCCATTCGACATCAATATATTGGACACTAACTTTTTCTCAAATCTTAAGGCCTTTGTACAATAACCGTTAATGCTTATAATCGTTTTGGACTAAAATGAAAAAAAAATGCATTTTGTTATACCTATATGTTATGCAAATTGTATGTCTGTTAACGTACACCGCAATGTTAACGGCAAGTCCCATGAACACCCTGTATATTTATGACTAACAGTTCGTAATTCGATGTGAAGTTGCTACCTTACCTACCTAAAGAAAAATCCCTCTTCTCTGGGAAGTATAAAGAGAATAAACGTTTTTTTGATCTTTACAGGTTCCATTTTCCATAATATCAAAATAGATATGGTTATCATTCAAAGTAAACGAGCAATACTTTGTGATTTATGTATTTGTTTCCGAAACTGACTCAAATATTTTAATGAGATTTTTAATACGTAGGTATACGAAGGCAAACAATTTATCTTGGTCTTATTTTAGGGAAAATTAGTTTTTCTCCGGGATCGTAGCTCCCAGGGGCCTATTTTAAGTAATGTCAAAACTAAACTGGCAAGGTTGAGGCGCTTTACCAATAAGGCCTCGCCTTTTGATCAGTGTTAAAATAAATAAATAAAAATTCGTGAAATGGACCCTAGGTACTATATTTCTAGTGTTTAATGACTTTAATGATAGACGCATTTGCACTATATAGCTTTCACCAAGATAAATACTTAATAATTGTCAGAGAAATGAGAACATATCACAGTAATGTGTAGATCGTGGAATAACAGCCTTACAGTTACTCGTTTCGATTTCCTATTGACAAGATTATATTCAAGTAGCTGTGTACTGGACGGGGGTCCTCCATTAGGTACCCTTAATAAATAACGATCGCAATCAAGTTCGGTATTGTTCTGAAATTACCTACCGCACCACCCGTAAACTTGTTCAATGGCCAGTGGCACATAGAGCGTATGTACGGTACGTTTATTTTTTATCGTGAAGCTTTTTGCGAATAATGCTTTAACTAAGTATTCTCTAATGACCTAATCCTGTATTAGATGATCATGTATGTTTACGTGTGATGTGTGCGTCAATCTTTTATTCAATTTCGTCTACTAAGTAATGCTTAATAAATATCTCAGAATATTGGAAGACTCAGAAATATGAGTTTACTTAAGGCAATCTACGAAACAATCTGTGAAACAGTTTTAAAACTTGGTTGACTTGAAACAGACAAGCTTTTTTGGGTATTTTTAATTAGGCTGCGTTAATTACCTCATAAAGTGTACTTGTAGAGCATTTTATGATCATGCTAGTTTTCGAATTCACGTCAAAACCACGACTCTGTTAAATTCATTCCAATACTTAAGCATATTTTATTTATTTTAAACCAAATAATGGCAGCGGTGGCGGCTCATTACGAGGACGGTGGCTATCTGAATTATAGCATGGTGTAGGTAAGTTGTTATTTAAATTCTCAGAAGTGAAAGTTTTTCTTGATAATCATCAACGTTCTTGCAAAAGTCGCGTAATGTATGGCTTTAATGAAATCCAGTCTGAGATGGCTGCGTCGGCAAATTACGTGCTGCAAAAAAGGTTCGCGGTTCGGGCTGAATGCTAACGATGAGTTTTCCTCGTCCACAATTAATCGAATCAATTTCACACGACGCTCCATCATAGCCTCTATTAATACGTTCAATTCGCAGTACGCACGGCACTATAAATTGTTTTCATTTTGCATTGTTGCTTATTTCGTTATTTCTCTCGTCGCGTTTATCTTTTTATCTCAACCAATACCGGATTGGGTTTTTCAAAGAACAGTCGACGCGATTACGTGACTACTGCAGCGTACGCAATCAGTCCCAATTCCAACCCTTCTCAAGCCGGAGATGCTTACATTATTTTAGGATAGGACTGTGTCTGTTCATTTGCACAAACATGATAAGCTTTTTACATAACACGGCCACACACATTGCGCGCTGTTGGCACTATATGTATAATTCCGGTGTGTAACACCGCATGATCACGCTCGCATTCTTTGAAAACAAAGGTACTCTATGTACTAGTACTCGTATCGAATAGGCTTTTTTTTAAGTATACATTTACACGCAATAGGCACCTCGACAAATCAGTTATACTGGACTAATATTCGATAGTTTACACCGCCACGACGGGCGATTTGTCTGCTGTCGTTCCGGATGGCGGTCCATGAGTGGCCCGCAGATATGTGTTGTGAAGCACCAGCACTAGCTGGTTGGTCGCCCCTAGTCCTCCATACGCTGCGAGGATCCAATCACTGCTCCTGCTCCACGGCCGCATTGCGACATTTCGTCACAGTACCAAGCTTTTTCTTTGAGAGCCTGATGACTGCAGCCCCGTACCACAACAACGGCGGCACTAACTATACCTTTTAATATGTGACTTGATACTGATACAGTGTGAGACTTTTATCATTATGTGCAATAATAAATATAAGTAATAACTATCCAATGAAACACCAACTACGTAACCCAACTCGAAAAGGTTTAGTTTTAGAGCAGAGTGAATTCTTATTTTAAAAAGTCTTGTAACATCGAAGTTATAATCATCTGAAAAGTGCGATGCTTACTGGCATGATGGCTGAAGGTACACTCACGTTGTGCCAAGCCAACACCCGTCGTAGGATTAATAAAATAGTCTATTTCCTAACGAAATGATCGCTTGGTTCCAGTTGCGAAGGATGCAAAGGTTTCTTCAAGCGGACCGTGCGGAAGGACCTGACGTACGCGTGCCGCGAGGAGCGGAACTGCATCATCGACAAGAGGCAGCGGAATCGCTGCCAGTACTGTCGCTACCAGAAGTGTTTGGCGTGCGGCATGAAGCGAGAGGCTGTGCAAGAGGAGCGTCAGCGCGCCGCGCGCGGCGCCGAGGACGCGCACCCGAGCAGCTCGGTGCAGGTAAGCGATGTATGTACCATCTCCATTTATATCATACACACACACACGCTTGCACAAACATTCCATTATCACGACGTCACTTTAACCAACATGAAAATGCCGCCGTTGATTGACGAACGTTAGTGCAAGTGATCATCATACCATTCGCTTAGCCGTTTTGCGCTAATATGGCTTTACGTCTCTTTTGTTTTACTTTACTAGGGAAAGCCATGCAACACGAATTTTGGGCAAATACGGCCAAGTGAGAAGCTTTAGATTAAGAAGTGTTACATTTTGCATAAGCAAATGTCAGATCCCGTTCTCTGCACTTACTTAAATACTTTGGAAATGTACATGTGTAAAGTAAAAAAAAGTCTTTTACGTCATTCTTTATGACCAATGTCATAAAGAATCTTATGTCAATACATAAGATTTTATTTCACTTGTCCTGTGGATAAGTTTTTCACTACACACACAACAAAATTTACACGTGCAAGCTGTGGCACTAAATATTCACCTAGACGCATAATTTACAAATTAAACACCCTGTCGGTCGCTTCTATTAGTATCCTTGTTCAAACGAGTTTCAGGCACTAAATATGGAATGAATGTGATAGTCTATTATGTTATGATGTCATTCTGTTATTTATACTCTGCATAAATTAAATTCATAATATAACTTAATATCTGCATACAATATAAATATACCGTATATATTTATATATATATCAGACTGCAGTTGAACTAATAAGCTTTTTTGGGTACGAGTAGCTCGTTTAATGAAGT
This sequence comes from Epinotia nisella, assembly GCA_932294315.1. Taxonomy (NCBI): domain Eukaryota; kingdom Metazoa; phylum Arthropoda; class Insecta; order Lepidoptera; family Tortricidae; genus Epinotia; species Epinotia nisella. The sequence goes on along the minus strand of OW028677.1, from coordinate 15,979,209 downwards.
TAAATTCGAATGTATAGGTATATAATTTTAAGGGCATTGAGGCGTAATGTCCTTTAAGCGGCGGGCGGTCGCCGTCGCCGGCGCAAAAAAATATTAATGGCTATCAGGGTGTTCATATTAGAAATGTAAGCGATAGACATTATTTGTAAGAGAAATGATTTAAAACAAATCTTTCGAAGTATAGTAAACTTATCGCCCTGTCCATAAAAACGTGTTCATTCAAATACGCCGGGATTCGGCTCTCGGCTGATTCAATTCTGCAAGATTCAACCTTTTCAAATCATTATTTCACATACAGAATAATGTGGAGTTTGTCTCCCTGTTTTGCTTCGATTAATATATAGTTTTGTTGTTGAACTAAAATTGATTTGTGGCACTCTTTGGGGGAGGCCTATCTCCAGCAGTGGACGTCTTTCGGCTAATATGATGATGATAAAGATTGATTTATAAAACGCAAAACAGATAACACAAATATAAACAATCGCGAACAGGGACTCGATTTATGTTTGCATCGCGTTGCCACCCGTTTGCTATACTCTTAAAGGTATTGAAATCTATGAAACGTCAATTTTATCACGCAACTTTCATGCATGTGCTGCTTTCTAATAATTGTGAAGTTCTTAATTACATTTAGGTGTCAAGTCAATTATTCTATTTATGTATATTCGTCTTGAGGCAAAATTATTTTCAATTAAGTTTGTTTATTCAAACTGGCAATTACAGACTCGTAAAGTGGCTTTTATACTTCCAGCGTGCAATATAACTTTTACTCGATTGTTAGGGTTTGCGTGTACCGTGGCGTCCAATAACATGTAAGTACATACGCGTTTTAAAACTTATGTCAAAGGAATAAGACACAAAACCTTATATTATTAGTCGCGCACAGTGCATGTGATAAACTAGCATTCTTTGTGTGAAAAACAAATATAAATTTATTTTTATAGTAAAACTTGCTGCCAGCGCGGCTCCGCCCGCTTATTACAAAGAATCCACGTGATAAAATATAGCTGTCCTTACCCAACGTCCATTCTACATACAAACTTATAAAGCTAGGAACATACATTTCGCAGACATTATCTCGTTATTATTACAAGCTTTTATTTAACTTGCAAGTAGCAATGTTCGTATGTACGTATATAAATAAAGTAAATATGTATGTAAGTTGACCTCAAACATTTGCAACCCACTTTTGAGCCACTTGTCGGAATTCGAATTATTCGATTGAACTGAAATTTGACAAATTATTTATTTTTGTGTAAGTACAGTGACAACGCAGCATCTAATGACAGAGGCAGAAGGTGGCCACAGCGAGTCCTACTCGTAAATTGCGGATGATAAACCCCTCGTGTTTAGGCTTATTTGGAACCCTCTCACGTACGCAAACAGAACACTTGAAGACAAGAACGCAAGACCGAAATATTGACTGTATTATTTTTATTTTAGTAGACTTTTTAGTTAATACTCTAGACCGTGCATTATAAGTAAAAATTACAAATAGTAATACTCTACTACTATTGGTATTGGGGTTTAATTATGTGGGTGACTAGCCTAACGAGTTCTAGTTCTACATTAATTATTATATCATAGTCAACACGGCACAATATAGAGAAACGCAGATCACTCAAGAGTTCCAAGCATAAAGAGAATAAGCAAGCACTTAGATAGTTCGGAAGAAAGTCACAAGGGATAGAAAAAGCACATTCAAAAGCAAAAGTTGCGCAAACCGAATAAACGTGCATTGCAAGTTAGCAACGTCGACGCATAAGTATTAACCGTAAAGGGTTCTATAGAATTCATGAATAGAATTGTTTACGTCGGTACGCAATACGAACCGTTTTTGAGTATAGGAACCGGGCATAAGTAAATATCTTTATAAAATATGCAATAAAAGACCTCTGCCACCCTCCTTATACTAATTGAATTAGTATTTGCGTAATAAAAGTGAACAGGCAAAATATATTAATTAGTAGTAATAGGCCTCCATAGCTATAAGTATCTCTCGGGCCTGAGTGAGGAAAATTTATGCATTAATATCGTGTTGAGTTCGCACTACGTAATGCCGCTTAAAATTTAATAACCTTGTCGGTCGAAGTATGACTAAAGCAAATGCCGTAAACGGGTTATACAGAGATTTAGGTTTGCGTCTTTCCTGAAGACATTGTAAACGGCTGTCTAAATTAAGTGCGGTAACTAGGAAAGGGGAGTTAAACCATCTAATTCGTTAGATCGTGATATTTTCACTTCTCTCCCCCGGTTATCGCGCTAAATTTAGATACGTATAAAGGCTGCTTAAACTTACTTTTGGTTATATAACTCCTGTTGTATAATTTTATGCAATAAAAAAAAACACAGGAAAGACGACATGTTTTTCTTTTTACTCTGTACGACTCATACTTCGATTAGGTTTTAAAATCAAGTCTTTTTTGATACTGGTTTATTTAATTATTTGTGTATTAGTTACACACAAGAGAAATTTGAACGGACACCTTCTCACTATTACATTTAAAAAAATATAGATTTTGTGTCGCGTTTTGTGTAACTATCCTTCCAGGTTTTAGAAGTTATATACTCAATATAATATCAGCAATTTAGCGAGAGTAATTGAAATAGGAATACACACACGAACAAGTGGGTTCAGGGTTTATGCGTACCGATGCCCAATTTATTTGATCTCTGACAATCATTCTAATTCTTGAAGAAACTAGTGTTACATACACGTCCTACTTGTGAGTGCAGGCCTCCTCCCATAAACGAGAGAGAACGCGCTTTAAAGCCACACAGGTCCAGTGCGGGTTGGCCTGGGACTTCACAATTTTACATATATGGATATTTGAAAGTCTTCGCAAATCCACGCTGGTTTTTCTCAAGAGTTTCCTCGTTCAAAAACCTAATCAGGAGGATAACATGTACAGTGAGGGAAATGTATTCAAGTACCACCATAGAACTCTATCGCAATAAGGTGACATATCATTCGAGTATGAGTGACGGCGGACTGTCAATTGCGACAGGGTTCTGCGGTCGTACGTTGAATACATTTCCCTTACTGTATATACCTCAGTCAAACTCATTTGTATAAGTCAGTATTCGGACCCATAAGTTTCTGTTTCAAAGTGGAAACCTGAACCACATCGTCGCTACCACGCATTTTTTATAAGCTTTTATTTTTTAAAAATGTATGTAAAAAATTTGCAACTCAAACAAACGAGCCATTGGAGCCATCCGCTCAGTCGACAATTGTTTCAACTAGTTCCTCTATACAACTCTTAGAAACATATTCACGTTCGTTTCTCAGAGATGAATGGATAAGCATTAAACATTGACATGTATTCCATTGTGCAGGAGCTGTCGATCGAGCGGCTGTTGGAGATGGAGTCGCTGGTCGCAGACCCCAGCGAGGAGTACCAGTTCCTGCGCGTGGGGCCCGACACGAACGTGCCGCCGCGGTACCGCGTGCCCGTGTCCAGCCTGTGTCAGATAGGTAAGGTAACACCAGAACCGTGGGATAAAAGGTCCCTGTCCATCGTGAAAGTCCATTCTATTGTATACTTTCCAGTGGCGGCGCAACAAAAAAGTTATGAAAGAGTTTAGACTATATAACTATAGGCTTGTCTAAAAATATTAGACAAGCCGGTGGGAATCGGCTTGCATGGGCGCGCCGCCACTGATACTTACTTACCTCATAGCGTTTTTTCCCGGTAGTGCACTAAACAAACCCCGGGACCGCTTTGACACCTAATCCCATGATTTGGAGTAGGCACTAGTTTTGATAAAGCGATTGCCATCTGACCTTCTAGTTCTAACCCATATGGAAAACTAGATTATTGGGATTAGACCGGTTTCCTCACGACGTTTACCATTCTATATACTGGTGCAGAAATTTGAAATCAGTTAAGTAGTTCCGGGAGATTAACCCCCACATACAAACTTGCAAAGCTACAACCTCTTCATAATATTAGTATAGATTACTCTACATTTTATGGAGAACTACGTAGGTTTATAATAGTATGCTTCAAAATTCAAAGGACTTACCAGTTCACTGACTGAATTTGGATATTCTTTTGAATGCCCATTTTCAACAGCGAACTGATTATAAATGTTGTTGTCAAAGCCAAGATAAAAGCATCCTCTTGATTCCCGTTATCGTTGTTTACGATTACAGACAGTATGTCAGTCCACCCTTATTCGTATTTTTGTTAGTTTCCGGAGTTGTAGACCAGTTTCCGACGGATCGTTTTATAATAGACCTTAGTTAAATTAAATATATATTTAATTTGATTTGACTATGTCTACCCGCTTGGACATACTCTTTGACCGTGTTTTTGTTTTGCCAGATCAGAATAGTTTGAATTGAACTATGTAGTCATATTATAGTGAATATTCTTCAATCATTTTACTTATTTCACCATCTAGTTAGTGGCAATGACCCTGACAACTTAGACCTACACTGGGACGTTACCAAAGCCAAGTGGATCATTTGACGAAATTTTTTAGTAGGACAAGTCTTATAAAACATCATATTAACTAACATTGTGGAAAGCAATAAATAATTGAGTATTGAGTATAAAGTAGGATTTCCTATTTATGTCCATACATTTTTGTTAAGTATTTTGTGACATAATATATACTTTTAGTAACTAATTAACATCTCTATTGAATCGTCGTGACGAAATCTTAATTGGTTAAATTAACCTCAAATTAGATAATATTTTCTAGTTTGATCCCAATTTGCATTTCAACATCCTAAACCGAATTGAATCGGTCATTTGCTAATGCAAATGACAGAATTAATACGAAATATAGGCGATTTTCAATCGTAAGGAATAGAGCCTTATTTCTACGTATAATAAATACAAGATCTATTGAATCGTCTATTGAGTATCATTATTGTAATCTGGGACACTAATGGCAGTCAATTTAATATCAGTGGAGGATTCGTATCTATTTACTTGTTTACATTTATACATCTATACACCAATTAGGTGACTTATATTTCAACTGTTGTGGGAATCCTTAGATTCGTGACCGCCTGTTGTCTACCTCTACCCACATGTTATTGTATTGTTTCTCTCTGTAACTGCTTTTTTTGTGTGAGGTGTGCAATAAAGAGTATTTGTATTGTATTGTATTGTATTCGTGATTGAGTTTGTTAGACTTAGAAAACTAGCTATATCGATTGTATAATATACAGGTCATTTCAGCTATGTTTTTTAAGAAATCAATCATCACATGTTAATAGCTAGCATAACAAGAGTCTTTTACGCCGAGTTTTTTACGCCGGTTCTTCTCGAGGTAGAGGTTTTCTTTCCGAACCGGTGGTTTATCGACATTCATACATTCATAGGTGCATGTAATACCTATGCCTAAAATGAAGAATAAATCACTTTGACTTTGACGAAACAATTGGCCGTCGTTTATTTATGATATCATTAATATTTTTAAAACATGTCTCATAACATACGTAACAATAAAAAGTGTGAATGAACAAACAAAACTAGATCAATCCAATGGCATAAAAATTTGTGTTATTTTTAAGGGTTTTTCCTCGTGTTTGCCAAGTCGCGGAGGAAAAAATGGAATGTTGGTGTTTGTTATTCTGAATAATGTTTTAGTATTCAGAATCCTCTTCGCTTTAGTTTTTAAAGCGCCGATGGGCAGATAACATTCGCGACCAGTGATCCTGTTAGGGAAAATGGTTCTGTTTTATTTCAACTTAATCTTTGCAGTATACTTTGTACCCACGTTGCGTGCCTCCCATATCTGTTGTTATTTTTGCGATAATAACACTGGTATGTTAACGAGACACTTCTGTTAAACTAATTATAATTATTATAGGTAACACTTGACCACTGCGTAAATAATATATACCTGCCGCGTGTATTGAACAGGGACATTACCTTAGTACAGGTTAAAAGTTGTCAATAAATTAATGCCAAGGACAAATGAGTAATTGCATGACTGGATGAAAACAACAGTATTTGTGGACAATTAGACGCATTGGCCTGGTATTCTTTTATAGAGAATAATTGGCTAGGTTATGTTTGAACGGTTCCATGCAATAAATCAATGAAGCACATTACGTCATGGTGGTAAATGCGTTTGATTAACTTAATTCATTATGTATACAGTTGACGACAATTGTTTTTTAGGGTTTCGTATCTCAAAGGGAAAAAGGAACCCTTATAGGATCACTTCGTTGTCCATCTGTCTGTGAAGACCCTTTTTCTCATGAAGGTATGAAATTTACATCAATAACAAATCCTAACAAGTATTCAGTTCCTTTACTCTGTGAAAAATCAAACTTCTAGGTCAATTCAATCAAAAGATACGTCCATTTTTACCCGACTGCCGAAGGAAAGGAGGGTTATGTTCGAGCGTATGTATGTATGCATGTATGTATGTTTTTGTGTGTATGTCTTATTCTTTGGCACGCCCTGCAGCCTAAACCGTTGGACGGATTTCGACATATGAGGTTATGAGGTGTCGTTTTATTTCTCTTAATTGTATGAGTGACCACAGGCTATAATATTCGCAAAAAAGCAGTCGGGTTTTTTTAAAAACCTTTTTTGTCGTAGATATATTGCTGAAGCTATATTCTCGCAAAGAAATCAAAACCTTTCAGGTATTACGCGAGCCCAACTGGCACTTGACCGCCTATTAAATAAATAAAATAAAAATAATTTAATTCAGACGAAAGTCCATAAATGGTTATTAAACAATGAAATCTTATTACTAGTGTTGGTATAATATAAAAAGAGAGATACTAATAACTAAACAATGACTGCATGCAGTCTCTGCCAGCGGGTGAGCAGAGCATGGGTTTTTTGAAATATCTTTTGATTTCACTTGTTTTGTCTTTGAAGGAAAAAAAAACACATTTTAGTATTTTTATTTAAAATTTCTCGACTGACCTTATTGACCGACATTTGTAACAAAGCAGTATCATCCATATTTTCTCCTATTTAAATGAGCTGTTCCAACCTTTGAAAACGTAATCTGCCACCGTTGATCTTACGATTACAAAAATAGAGGACAAATTGAATTAGAACCCCGGAACCTATCTAGAGACCTCCGGAACTATGCATTAGTAGTTCTCTGTAGGTATGTGGTCTCCGAATGGCTAAACTTAAGTGGCAGTGGGCGGGGCACATTGCACGTAGAACCGATGGCCGTTGGGGCGGAAAGGTTCTTGAGTGGCGACCACGTACCGGACGGCGCAGCGTGGGTAGGCCCCCCACAAGGTGGACTGATGACCTGGTAAAGGTCGCTGGAGTCCGCTGGATGCGGGTGGCGCAGGACCGGTCATTGTGGCACTCTTTGGGGGAGGCCTATGTCCAGCAGTGGACGTCTTTGGGCTGATATGATGATGATGATGATGATGATGTGGTCTTGTTCCTGACGATTAAGTAAAGTCGCCAGAGCTCCCGACCCGAGGTTGGACTGAGATTGATGGACCTGCATTGCATAGCAATGCTCATATGACCCCTCTGGAGTTGCATGCATAGGTTACGGTTTCCGCTTGCCCACCATCCATACTAATATTATAAATGCGAAAGTAACTCCGTCTGTCTGCCTGTCACTATTTCATGTTTAAACCCAATGATGTAATATAAAAAAGAGGTAGATAGGTTATACGCGCTCAAAAAATGGCACACCAAAACTGAGTCAATTGGCACAACTTGCCACAGTTTCGAGTCGTCAATGGAAACGTTAGCTGTCAGATTTAGTGGCCATTTTTAAACACGGAATTTCATATAGACAACATATCTACCTTTTTTATATTACATCATTGTTTAAACCGCTGAGTCAACTTGGATGACACTGTATGGAGATAGTGTGAGATACCGGGAAGGACATAGGACAGTTTTTATCCCGGGAAAAGGGGATTGGAAGTTTCTATGGGAGTGCGGTAAATTGATGCTGTTCCTGTGCGTAGTCTTATACATATTTGTTAAACCAATGGAACGACATGTCAATTGCACCTGTGTTACAATTTAATTTCTATAAAAAAAAGTTCAAGTACGATCGACAGTTTAAGGCGATTAGCGAGTAGGTGTAATTGGACCAATTCGCGCTGGCAAAAGCTACTAGTCTTGGTAGAAAAAAGTTAACTGCGACATTCGACTCTACATCAATAATAATAGAGTACATTATACATTGCAGGCAACAAGCAGATAGCGGCGCTGGTGGTGTGGGCGCGTGACATTCCCCACTTCGGGCAGCTGGAGCTGGAGGACCAGGTGACGCTGATCAAGGCCTCCTGGAACGAGCTGCTGCTGTTCTCCATCGCCTGGCGCTCTATGGAGGTACGGTGACATCATTTGCAACATTTAAAGTTTCATGTGGCCCTTTTTATAACTTAGTCGAACGAGCGAGCGAAGCGAACGAAATTCTTTGCTTCAGCTTGTACCGAAAATCGTTTGTCTGTCCGGCGTCCAGTAACCGGTGTCTGTCCCGCTGTTCTCCTCTACAGGTCGCATTTCTCAACCGGTTCTCTAGAATTTTTGTGAGCAGGTTCGTTAATTATATAGATTTTTTTTATCGAGTCACTTTTTCGAAATAATAAAAAAAAAATAAAGGACTGGTTTTGCGTTTTCTTCAACTCACAGAGCTACTAGTATTAGTTTATATTAGTTTAATATTTTATGATTGTCTGAAACATTCTGGTGATATCTGCGCAGGTGTAATCAACTACAATACAATTATAAATGTTATAAAACAGATGCTTATAAATTATGTAACCACAGCCTAGTCACCATAAAACTCAATCATTCTTAACAAGCACAAGCGCTCATAAAAATTGCACTGGATAGAGTTTCAAAGCAAATTAAACGCAGTTGATTAATTATAAATAGAAAGAGTTAGGTTTTTTTTTACGTTTTTATGTGATTTTTTTGTAAGTGAATGTACATAATTGGACATGCCAACAAAGCAGGTCTTATTTATCTAGAACGCACATTTTATGGCAGTATGCTTAGGTTGTTATAAGATCATCCAGAACGCTAAGAAGTGGTCAAACTGGCTTTAGATTACGGTGGTTGTTTTCTGTCCACTATTTTTGGGTTGTGACTAAATTGCTATACTAAAAATTGTTTGAGTTGACCGAGTTCCATCATAGTAATCCGTTGAAAAAGCGACTCTACCGATCAAGCTATTAGATTAAAATTCCATTGACAGTTTTATAAAATTTCGGTCACCTTATATGATTTCGACCGTACATACCTACCTTCCATTGATTTTCGATTAAAATCCATATTAATATAAGAGCATGCTGTTTCTAACCTGCCTTATTGTGTTAAAGAAAAACACATACATCTAGCCTTAACAACGTTGGCCATGTTTTATTTTATGACTCCTCTAATAGGCGCAAGCGTCCAGTCGTCTGTTTACCATCAGGCGGGCCGAATGCTTGTTGGCCACCGTCGTGGTATAGAAAAAAAAACCATCTCAAATAGTGGCATTGATTCATCAATAAAAGTGACAATCTGCTAAATAAATCGAGGCTCACCATAACTGTAACAAATCCTGGTATTTTATCCAATTTCATCAGCGTCGAGCGCACTGCGTCAAAAAACGCCTTTGCCTGAAGGACAAAATATAACACAGCACTTTTTTGTCACCAAAAAAAAATAAACAAGCCCCTGTTTTCTTCAGTCTCTTTTAATTTGTCAGTCTTGGTCCGAACAAATTAAAAGCATAGCGCAGTTTGTTATACAGGGCGTCCCACGGCGATGCCACATGGAGGGAAAGTACCTTAAATATCACAGATAGCATATTTTGCTGAAAGAAGACTTCATTTTATTTTTAAAACTTAGTAAAGTTGCATTCATACTTTTTTAATTTTTTTAGAAAAAAAATGTATGAAATTTTTTTTTTGCGTCATTGGAGGTATTTAGAAATACTTGAGATTTTAAGAATTGAGATAAATAATCTTCCGTTGGCAGAACGACAAAACATTATTTTTCAGCAAGATGGGGCTCCGGCTCATAACAGTCACAGAACAAGGGATTATCTCAATGAACACTTTACTTCCTGGATCGGAACAAATGGAGAAACTAGATGGCCGCCGAGATCCCCAGATCTAACCCCGTTACATTTTTTTTATGGGGTTATGTAAAAAATGTAGTTTACAAGAACCAGTATGAAAATGTCCACGAGCTACAAGCAGAACTTAGACGTATTATTTTAAATATCCACCACACCATCATTAAAAAATCGAGAGGGAGTGAAATAATCAAAAGAGTGAGACTTTGTATTGAACAGGATGGAAATCATTTTGAGCATTTGATAAATTGATTTAATTTTGTATTAAAAATATAAAAAAGCATGGTCCTTATTTTTATTTCGTTATTTAGCAAAAAAATAATTCTCACATTGAGTTGATTGAGAGAGACATGAAGTCTTTCGATCGATATGACAAAGCTACAGGGTATTTTTTTTCTCGTGTAGCGGGTTCGATTCCCGGTTTAACCATGAAATTATTTAAAATGCAATTCAACTTGTTTTTTTTAAATCGAAATAATGCCTTCTTTCAGTAAGATGTTCATTTACAATAATTAAGGTACTTTTCCTCCAATGACGCGAATTTTTTTTTCCATACATTTTTTTGTTCTAAAAAAATTAAAAAAGTCTTAATGCAACTTTACTAAGTTTTAAAAATAAAATGAAGTCTTCTTTGAGCAAAATATGCTATCTGTGATATTTAAGGTACTTTCCCTCTATGTGGCATCGCCGTGGGACGCCCTGTATAGATACGTTGCTGGAGTTGCGTATGTATATTGCAATTGGCCGTGCATTGCAATTGCTAACACTAAATTAAGATATTTCTTTTGTTTACTATCACTCTATGGATACTTTGTATGTCCGAAATTAAGAATTTGAATTTATCTTTCGAGGCTTTTAGAGTTGTTTTCGTCTTTATGTTTGCGGAGTGATGTTTTGATTGGCATTATTTGGAATGTTTCAGTACCTGGAGGACGAGAGGGAGAACGGGGACGGGACGAGGAGCACCACGCAGCCTCAGCTCATGTGCCTCATGCCAGGTCAGTGGCAATACTCTAATTGTTAACCGTTTTTTATCTTTTATGCTCTGAAATACCTATGTTGTACTTAACACAAGTCTTAGTTTGCTAAAATTTTATTATTATTACCTCGCAGTAAGTAGTAGGTAGTAGTGAAAAGCACTAGTATGTAATCTCTTGGCTGACAGTTAAATTTTTGGACTTGGAGGTACGAACTAACTCGTTCATTTATTGCCTATTTTCTAAACTCTACAACAATGTACTATTTTTGCGCTTTAGTGTAACTTTATTACTTATTCGTTCCAGGCATGACTCTACACCGCAACTCGGCGCAGCAGGCGGGCGTGGGCCCGATCTTCGACCGCGTGCTGTCGGAGCTGAGCCTGAAGATGCGCTCGCTGCGCATGGACCAGGCCGAGTACGTCGCGCTCAAGGCCATCGTGCTGCTCAACCCTGGTCAGTACCTCACCCCGGAACTTTCCAGGCATGACTCTACACCGCAACTCGGCGCAGCAGGCGGGCGTGGGCCCGATCTTCGACCGCGTGCTGTCGGAGCTGAGCCTGAAGATGCGCTCGCTGCGCATGGACCAGGCCGAGTACGTCGCGCTCAAGGCCATCGTGCTGCTCAACCCTGGTCAGTACCTCACCCCGGAACTTTTCAGGCATGACTCTACACCGCAACTCGGCGCAGCAGGCGGGCGTGGGCCCGATCTTCGACCGCGTGCTGTCGGAGCTGAGCCTGAAGATGCGCTCGCTGCGCATGGACCAGGCCGAGTACGTCGCGCTCAAGGCCATCGTGCTGCTCAACCCTGGTCAGTACCTCACCCCGGAACTTTCCAGGCATGACTCTACACCGCAACTCGGCGCAGCAGGCGGGCGTGGGCCCGATCTTCGACCGCGTGCTGTCGGAGCTGAGCCTGAAGATGCGCTCGCTGCGCATGGACCAGGCCGAGTACGTCGCGCTCAAGGCCATCGTGCTGCTCAACCCTGGTCAGTACCTCACCCCGGAACTTTCCAGGCATGACTCTACACCGCAACTCGGCGCAGCAGGCGGGCGTGGGCCCGATCTTCGACCGCGTGCTGTCGGAGCTGAGCCTGAAGATGCGCTCGCTGCGCATGGACCAGGCCGAGTACGTCGCGCTCAAGGCCATCGTGCTGCTCAACCCTGGTCAGTACCTCACCCCGGAACTTTTCAGGCATGACTCTACACCGCAACTCGGCGCAGCAGGCGGGCGTGGGCCCGATCTTCGACCGCGTGCTGTCGGAGCTGAGCCTGAAGATGCGCTCGCTGCGCATGGACCAGGCCGAGTACGTCGCGCTCAAGGCCATCGTGCTGCTCAACCCTGGTCAGTACCTCACCCCGGAACTTTTCAGGCATGACTCTACACCGCAACTCGGCGCAGCTGGCGGGCGTGGGCCCGATCTTCGACCGCGTGCTGTCGGAGCTGAGCCTGAAGATGCGCTCGCTGCGCATGGACCAGGCCGAGTACGTCGCGCTCAAGGCCATCGTGCTGCTCAACCCTGGTCAGTACCTCACCCCGGAACTTTCCAGGCATGACTCTACACCGCAACTCGGCGCAGCAGGCGGGCGTGGGCCCGATCTTCGACCGCGTGCTGTCGGAGCTGAGCCTGAAGATGCGCTCGCTGCGCATGGACCAGGCCGAGTACGTCGCGCTCAAGGCCATCGTGCTGCTCAACCCTGGTCAGTACCTCACCCCGGAACTTTTCAGGCATGACTCTACACCGCAACTCGGCGCAGCAGGCGGGCGTGGGCCCGATCTTCGACCGCGTGCTGTCGGAGCTGAGCCTGAAGATGCGCTCGCTGCGCATGGACCAGGCCGAGTACGTCGCGCTCAAGGCCATCGTGCTGCTCAACCCTGGTCAGTACCTCACCCCGGAACTTTCCAGGCATGACTCTACACCGCAACTCGGCGCAGCAGGCGGGCGTGGGCCCGATCTTCGACCGCGTGCTGTCGGAGCTGAGCCTGAAGATGCGCTCGCTGCGCATGGACCAGGCCGAGTACGTCGCGCTCAAGGCCATCGTGCTGCTCAACCCTGGTCAGTACCTCACCCCGGAACTTTTCAGGCATGACTCTACACCGCAACTCGGCGCAGCTGGCGGGCGTGGGCCCGATCTTCGACCGCGTGCTGTCGGAGCTGAGCCTGAAGATGCGCTCGCTGCGCATGGACCAGGCCGAGTACGTCGCGCTCAAGGCCATCGTGCTGCTCAACCCTGGTCAGTACCTCACCCCGGAACTTTTCAGGCATGACTCTACACCGCAACTCGGCGCAGCAGGCGGGCGTGGGCCCGATCTTCGACCGCGTGCTGTCGGAGCTGAGCCTGAAGATGCGCTCGCTGCGCATGGACCAGGCCGAGTACGTCGCGCTCAAGGCCATCGTGCTGCTCAACCCTGGTCAGTACCTCACCCCGGAACTTTTCAGGCATGACTCTACACCGCAACTCGACGCAGCAGGCGGGCGTGGGCCCGATCTTCGACCGCGTGCTGTCGGAGCTGAGCCTGAAGATGCGCTCGCTGCGCATGGACCAGGCCGAGTACGTCGCGCTCAAGGCCATCGTGCTGCTCAACCCTGGTCAGTACCTCACCCCGGAACTAAAGTATACTCATCCTTACGTGTCCTATCATGTAAACAAACACTTCTCGAATACATTATTACACTTTTCCATCGGATTCCACAATAATATCATCACTTAAAATGTTGTTGTATACTTAAATAAAACGAACGACTTTAAAAATATCTGACATAACGATGTCTACAATCTATGAATCGTATTGATGGAAAGTCATGTTTGTTTACATGATAGGACACGTAAGAATGAATAGATTTTACTGTTATACAAGGTTCTCACACACCTCCGAGTCGTCATTTCTCTCCGGCTCACATCGCCGCTCACATCGTTGGCAGATAGTTGCACCACAGTCTACCTACATACAGTCTGCGCGCTCTGGGCTGCGCGGGCCAACGATGGGCGGCGGGGAAGCGGGAGGCGAGGAATGAGTTTACGCTAACTATTCTGAAGGGGTGTCAAGTTTGACTTTATAAAACCGACTTTTTACCCAAATGGTAAAACGGGACCCTAATACTCCGATGTCCGTCCGTCTGTCTGTCCGTCTGCCACCAGGCTGTATCTCATGAACCTTGTTAGTTAGACAGTTGAAGTTTTCACAGATGATGTATTTCTGTTGCTGCTATAACAACAAATACTAAAAACAGAATAAAATAAATATTTAAGGGCCTCCCACACAACAAACGTGATTTTTTGATTTCTTAATTCGAATCGAATCCGAGATTGGATTTTCAAAAAGTGGCTGCCATCTTGAAATGCGTTAAATACGGTCCGATTTTGTTGAAAATCGATATCTGAGGGTCCGAGGGGCTTCTTAATTCGAATCCGAAGTTGGATTTTCACAAAATAGTTGCCATCTTGGAATTCTTTAAATGCGGGATTTCGTTGAAAATCGATATCTGAAGGTCCGAAAGGACATCTGAAGTTGGATTTTAAAAAAGTGGCCTCCAACGTGAAATTCTAAAACGATTATTTTGACAACCCTGACTCTGAGCGTTTACGCTAAGCAGCTGCGTAAATTCTAAAGATGAATGAAGCTTGCCTACTGGTTGTAGTTCTTTATACTGTGGTTGCACTGTCAATGTCAAACAAAACACGACAACCTTAACTAGACGAACGAGCACGTGCTATGCGGTATAGCGGAATGCCGTGATTTGTTCTAGTTGTCAAACATCGGTTTTGTTAGATTTTTGTACGTATTTATTCTGTGCCCGAAACTAGTGTCATAGTTGGCCTCATCACTTGTTAAAAAGACAAGATTGAGCGAGCGACCTAATACTAGTCCCCAAATCTCTTATAACGTTTTATTTTGTAATTATCTTCATTTCGTCAAATGTGTCGTTGGTCTGGGAAACTGAGGGATTCAACCATACTTACGTATAATTACCGCTGGCATATAAACAGGACTAGTTAGTTGATTAACAACGACAATATAATACAACAATAATATATTAAGATGATTAATGTTCTCATTGCAGATGTGAAAGGGCTAAAAAGTCGATCAGAAGTTGAAATTTTACGAGAAAAAGTAAGTATTCTTTATTATTTTTTTATAACTTGGAGAGATTCTTTAATTTTATCTTATTCTTAGTGTAGTAAATGTATCTAGCTTTTGCACCGCGATTTCGTCCGCGTGGAAGTCATTAATATCGTACCACCATACATAGTTCAGCCCCTTAGGGGATTATTTCCGGGATAAAAATTATCCTATGTCCTTTCCTGGAATTCAAACTGTCTCCATACCAAATTTCATTAAAATCGGTTTAGCGTTTCAAGTGTGAAGAGCTAACGGATAGACAGACAAAGTTACTTTAGTATTTATAGTATTAAGAATGAATTTTATTTATGCTGGCACTTGATAATCTACATCTCCTAACTATAGGTTCAATTTACTGTAAGGTATGCATCCGGATGCACTGGTCTCAGTTAAATGTGTGTCCAGATACTTATTAGTTGTACAGAAAGTTGTTCTTGAGCGTGCTTAGATGAGTAGTAGTAGTAGTTAACACAAAAAAACAATTACATAACAGAAGATACAATAAAAAATACATTTGTACAAAGGCGAACTTATTCCTTCTAGGGAACTCTTCCAGTTAACCTTTGAGCAGCTGATTGAAAAAGTGACATGGCAGACATACTATGCAATGCATGAGTTAGCGAAATAATTATATGTAAAATAAATAGTATTTAAATATTTATTCATAAATATATATATTAAATTAGCCCATATGTAAGAACCGCACATTAGTTCCGTCTAAAGGTCCGTTTATATCTACAGACATTGAGCGTGCCAGACACGTGTTGTGGCAGACAAAATAATATTCTTCTATTCAGAGTGTATTATCGTATTTTTATCTATCGTAAAACGGCCGCGCAGACGACGGCAGACACGCGTGCCCGGCCAATATTCGCGGAACGAATATTGTGTCTGCGCGGTTCATGTCTGTATGTGTCTATGGCTACCGGCCGGGCAGTGTAAATACAGTGCCGGTGAGAGCGGCCGAGTCCGACGACGACGGTGTCTGTCGATGCCTGACACGGCACGTTTCTTTTTTTTACTTTATTTAAAGTTCCAAATAATTCTAGTTCTTACGTATCACAGAGTTTCATGATATCACTTGCTAAAGCCATTAATTGCTTATTTACAGCTAGAGTTCAATATAGTTTACATTCAAATTATTTTTAACTAAACGAGACTTAATCACATATGTAACTTATTTACTTTAACTGTCTGTGTGGTTTAGTAAAAATAATGTGTGTGAATCGTGACAGTTTCCAAAAATATTATGCTACTATAATATCTGTCACGTATCAATAAATACCTGTCACGTTAGATGTAAATAAACGGTGTCTGGCTCGCTCAATGTGTGTAGATGTAAACGGACCTTAAGTGTGTGTGTGTGTGCGCAGATGTTCTCGTGCATGGACGAGTACGTGCGGCGCGCGCGCAGTACGGAGGAGGGCCGGTTCGCGGCGCTGCTGCTGCGGCTGCCCGCGCTGCGCTCCATCTCGCTGAAGAGCTTCGAGCACCTCTACTTCTTCCACCTCGTGGCCGACGGCTCCATCGCCGGCTACGTGCGCGAGGCGCTGCGCAGCCACGCGCCGCCCATCGACACCAGCCTCATGTAAACCTACGCCTAAACGTAAACGGACGGACGACACGCACCTCGTGGATGGGAAGAGGCAAAAAATGTTACTCGACTTCTTTATGTTACGTGTAAATAAAGCTTACGCCCAGGACCAATGATGTAATACAAAAATGAGGTAGATGTGTTGTCTATACGAAATTCCGTGTTTGAAAATGGCGACCAAATCTGACAGCTAACGTTTCCATTGACGACTCGAAACTGAGGCAAGGCAATTGACTCAATTTTAGTGTGCCATGTTTTTTATATTACATCATTGCCCAGACCGGTAATAACTAGATTCTGACTCGATGCACGTCATTTGAAATCATTAACTCGCGAATCGTGTCACGCGGCACGTGTGCGCGTGATTTTTCGTATTCAGAACCTCTGTACGTACTAAAAAGTTTAATTTGCAATGCGAGTGTCACCAAAAAGGGTCGTACCGCGGGTAGCAACTAAACGAATCAAAATTTGTCGATGTTAAAAACGGAAGCAATGTAAGTTCGTCACTATACGAAGATATATCAACGAATGATCATTGTGACGTTGCGACGAACCTCTATTGAATCACTTATCCGAAGCCATTTAAAATCGCTTTATTTATTTTTACATGCGTTCTATACATTTGGCCGGTTGGATCAGTATAAATCTGAGCATTGCGACAACTATTCCATATTTTTGCGCGTGTTGACAATAGTATTTTTACCTTGTTCTCTATAATCAAGTTTTTTGAGAGTGGTATTGATAACTCTGCTTGTAGTAGACTACTGTTTTCGCGCTAAAATATATAATTTGCAAATGAATTATGACCGCTGGCTGGTCCAAGCGTCGTTTGAAGTTACTTTATGTATCTCTGCCACATATTTTATATCAGTTATATTCGAAAACATAGTCGTAGCAAAGTTGTCTGTTCCCATAAAGCGATCGAACGTTCTGTGTATGTCGGTAATAAAAACAACTGATCTTTCGCTGTACACGGGGAACAAGTTCAAAGAACTATGCAATTGAAAATGAACTCAATTGAAGGTCGATCTCAGTAAGCCTTCATATTGCATAGTTGTTTACTAGTGTAATCGAAGCTATAATCGTTACGATATACGACAACGCGCATGCATCGAATCTCTAAGGTCGGGTTTTATTGAAGAGCGTGGACGTTTCCATACTCTCCTGATAACGTACCGCTGCAGGCGCCGCTCGTCCACGCCAAGGGCCCACAACCCGTACTGATCTGTGACCGCGTGTCGAGTGTCGTAATGATATAAGCGAGGCTGATTAATATTAGACTAGGAGTCATTGCTTCAGTAATTCCTTTTGCGTATAAGCGATCCAAAAAAACTACATGTAAGGCGGTATGCTGACCCATTCCGCGACAGAGAGCCCCAACCGTGACCGAGGAGAGGACAGTGCACTGTTCTCAATAAGTGAGATGCTGCACACATCTGCTTATACGGAGTAAAACTGCTACGCTTAATTATCTGTGATGCGGGCAGTCGAAACTAGGTGACTTATGTATGCATCTCATCACAAATTGCAAGTTTACATAATAAGTTAAACATATATTGGCCGTGCAAGTCAAATGCCTACTTCGACTACACTGCCCCGCGCATACGACGTAGCGGAAGTGTACAAAATGTACATTACTATAAGGAACATTCGTCAGATAAGTGTAACAGTTGTTAGGTAAAGAAAATGGGGCCGCCTCTTTATTATTACGTAGTCGTATATTAACGTATTTAGTTAAGGTGTTCAGCTAATTAGGATAATTATATTCGTCGAGTATCTAGATGTCCATAGTGAAATAATATAATATTTTAGACTGTTACGCGTAGGTAATTAAAACGTTTACCAAATCTCTCTTCTTAGCAAGAAC
Organism: Epinotia nisella; assembly: GCA_932294315.1. Taxonomy (NCBI): domain Eukaryota; kingdom Metazoa; phylum Arthropoda; class Insecta; order Lepidoptera; family Tortricidae; genus Epinotia; species Epinotia nisella. Next base: position 15,960,606 of record OW028677.1, on the reverse strand, counting down.
GTTGAGCACTCCAGTACTAAAAACGTAGTGTATTCCTATTCAGAAGATTTGAATCGACTTGTTACTATGTTATAGATGACCTTACACTTATATCATTATTTTACATATGACGCGTATGTATAAATGCTAAAAGTATTTCGTACATATGTTGGTGCTTTAATATGCATTTGAATGTGCAGATAAAAAATTGTAATCTTGAATTATTTTAGAGAATATTTTATTTCCTTATTCAAAGTTATCTCTAATTGTAAATATGAAATTGTATGTCTTGTAACTAGTACTCACTCGAGTAGTTCGTATTCATATAAAATAGATATTTCACCTTTACGGTTGGGATATTATTTAGCGAGGCCTATGCAAGTGGTTATTATAATATAATGGTTTACAACATCCTATAAGGGCCAGTTTATTTTTGTACCTCATTCATATTATAAGCTCATTTCAGGCGATGGTTGACTAACAACTAACCAGTATTAAAATTTAAAGACTTTGTCCAAACAACAACAAGTGTATATAAAGAGTTAGAGTTGGCGCAAAATGGATGGTAGTTGATAATAAATGTGATGTCTCATAAACATTAATTTTAATCTATTTCGTCGCGTCATTTAGAACGAGACGGCAAGCTCACACATACAGACAGGCAGAACAGGAGAAAGATAACACATAAATTATATATTTGGTAATAAAATTAGATCTTTCCCTATCATTTGTTATTGCTGTTGAATATGATGGAATTATGTAGTAACTGCATTAATGTTGAAGTTGATATGATATTATTCTATGGTTGGGTATGAATTCTATGTTGGGGGTGTTGCAGCGGTTGTGAGATGATTTATAATGATGTTCACTAAATATCTGACTAAATGTAAGTTATATTTTTTTGTATAGACATAGCTTTAAGATGAAGGTGATTAAACTTTATCATTATCACAAAATTTCACACTTTTATTTTATAACTAACTTTCCTCCACCTCCGTTTCATATCCTACTAATATTATAAATGCGAAAGTTTGGATGTTTGTTACTCAATCACGCTTAAACGGCTCAACCGATTTGGATGAAATTTTGCACGAAGATGGTTTTTATCCCGGATTAAAATATAGGATAGTTTTTATCCCGGGTCCACGCAGACGAAGTCGCGGGCGGAAGCTAGTATTTTATAAAGAATGCTGGTAGAGCTGCATGATAAAATATAGCCTATGTCCATCGGTAAGGTCCATTCAGTATACTGGGATCTAGTAGTTTCACTTTATTTTCGTCCTATTACCATTCCCCATGCTGCCACTAATTATAGACGGAATAGTTTTTTGTGCAGAGCAGGTAGGAGTTTAAAGTTGTAGTTAATTTAAATAATAATAGAAATATAGATAGAGATATTTTGTGATAGCATACAAGCATTAAAAAGTTAACTGATAAGATTCTTCATGGTTCACTTCAGGTGTAGGCTCGGGTTACTAGAGTTTAATTTCTAAATTTATTAACTACCTCGTACTCGTATATGCCATTAGTGTGCGATAGGTTACTGTGCGTAATGTACGCTAAGTTTAAGTTTGGCTATAGATGTCTTCGTTTGTTTCTATAAGTGAGGACTGTAATGGCTATATGGTTTTAGTATTGTGTATATGAACATGTTGCGCTGTTGCTTTTCCATGTATTAAATAAATAAGTAAAATTATATTAACACATCATATAAAGTAAAATCCAATGAAATTTGAACCAAGCGACTACAAATAGTTTAGAATTTCCATTTGTCCTTAAATTAAACGAAAAAAAACACAAATGCAACTCTCTTCCTTTATCATTTGACTTACATTCCATTGATTGAACCATTATTTCCTTTCTGTAGGCACCTTGGACTAGAGGAGGATATAGGATTAAGATTAGTAAAGAAAAAACAGATTGTTTTAAAATGCAAGATATACTTTATTTGCACATTTTTTTTTTATAAATGGCACAGCCAAAGAAAGAAACAGGTCGTACTGATCCGATTTTTGAAAAATTTGCAACTAGTTATTAAATGACTTCACACAACAATTATCTCGTAATAAGGATCTTTACAACATTTATATATGTGAATCGTATGCAGCTCGTAACAAACTTTACAAAAATACTTATTACATTATTTAAAACTTTAAGCTTATAATTAATGGGTATTTAGCATTACAATTGAGCTCTGGTGATATAATAAATGCTGATATACGTATATTATAGCGAGACGGACGGTACGGTAGAAATTATGGACACATCTCGTATAGTCCAATCAATTTTTTTTAAATAGTATTTGCAATATAAACAATGATAATTGGCTTTGTTACATTTTTTATGTTCATCAGGCAGTATTATTTGTTGAGATGCGAGGCTTCCATTGATTCGAATGCATCCAATTTCACATTGATCCTGAAAGAAAGAAAAATGTCATACATATTTAGCGATAAAGGTATTTACACATTACACATTTGAGTAGTAGTAACTGGCACGGTAGCTGGGTGTCCGAATTAGGAATATAAAATCACACCAAAAACATAAATGTGAAAATGGGAGCCAAGTTCAATATTAACAATATCGTGACTGTCGACTTCGCCGACAAAAGATTTGAGATGTAAATGAATGCCAAGTTCTGTACCTATTAGATAATTTGTTAAATTTAAACAGTCTTAATGTTACACAATGTTGTTAATTTAACCCAAATTGAAGTCAAAAATGTAATTTGGCTAGATTTTACTAGTAAATAAAATCATATTTTGGAAGGCAAGATACGCTGACCACACCAATATACAATGACATAAGAAGCATATAGTAGTTTATGTGTGAGCGTCAGCGAGTTTCATGTACAGTTGCATACACTACTTTATCTACACACATATCATAAATCCTCAATGATGTGTTCGGGAACCAGTAGAATAACCGCCATTGCACCGCCATGGCCGACTAGATTTCAAATCATGACCAACTAAATTTCCATCAAACAGTATCGAAGGCTCTGACCTCTGGGCCACGCTTCGAAATTTGAAAGTCATTACTTTATCAATATCGATATCTTAATGAAAATACGTACAAAATTACCTATGGCCAGAGACAAGTTGATTATTTTTATAAATCTTATTGATATAATGCTGGTCATTACTGCTAGTTTCTGAACGCATTTTAGCGGGTTTATATTACGTGTGAAGTTTAAAAAACATTATACCTAACGCTAACAACTTCATTATTAGCCAAATATAAGACAGTAGTATATAAAAACAAGAGTAAGCCATCCTTTAACACAGCACTGTAAGAAGAGAATGTCTTCTTACGAATAAAAATAAGACTGTATCTACGGATATAGTCAAAAACCGCCGAGTTAGAGCCTATTTCCATCCTGAAGGACCACTACATATAATATGCAAGAGAAAGATTTTTTTGAAATCGAATGAGTAGTTCCGGATATTACATACAAAGATACATCCTCAGACTTTTCCTGTTTATAATTGAACGAGCGAGCGAAGCGAACGAAGTTCTATGCTTCAGCTTGGGCCGAAAATCGTTCATACGAATTCTGTTCCGTTGTCCGGTTTCGGTTCCGCTCTCCGGCTGTTCTCGTCTACAGGTCGCATTTCTAAACCGATTTTTCGAGAAATTTTGTGAGCAGGTTCGTTAATTTTATATATTTTTTTGTCGAATCACTTTATCGAAATTAAAAACTTTTTTTAAAGAGTATTAGTATACATTACAGGGGTAATGGAATAACTATTTAAACGTTATTTTTAGTACTCACTTGTCAAAAGCGGCTTGCAGGTCGTTGACCTTGCTGGGATGGCACACGACGGAGGTCTTGCTCTGCGCCGCGTCGAACAGGCTCGGCAGCCAGCGCGCCGCCGCCGCGTGCGCCGCCGCGGGGCTCACCGCCGCCACAGCGCACACCAGCTCCCTGGAAAACACGCGATCGTGGACAAATAGCGGATATATAAGTTGGATCAAGTTTAGGGTGCGCATTGTCGATACTAGAATAGCGAGTCGACAGAAAGAGAAAAATGCAGGTTCCTCATCTACCTTGCTTAGAACACAACGCTACGTTGTGGTTGAGCTCTTCCATATATGACTCAGCGGAAAACGGGGTAAAAACAAATATATATCAGCAACACACGTGATTTACGTTTGAAATCGTAACACTGAATCAATAAATGTGATACTTATCGTTTATTTTGTGTCAGTGGAAATTTACATCGGCGAGCCCCAAAAACAAAAACGACATCTCGTTCCCGATGCCGTCGCCATAGCACCCCGCGGCCGGCTGGCAACGATTGTGAAGGGCACAGAACGGGGTGGGGAGGCCGTATATGCGTCTCTAGTGGTTGTAATTTTGGTACTAGTAGGGTGACCACCATTTCCCACTGACTCCCATTACCCCATTTTCCCCTAATCAGCTGACATAAGAGCGATGGGACATATTTGTGTTTCAGTAAGTTGTATACACCCATATCTTAGCACTTGAGTGTAATCTACTTACCTATCTAAAGTTTCATACGATTACCTACATTATTTTACCATACGAATATCAGCGACGCAAACGCACATTAACATTTTCTCTTGTATTCTATTCAATGTACTGACGATCACATAAGGGATTTTTTTTAATTGACATTGTAATTTATGATCTAGTCTTGTATTCTGTAATTAATAAATCTGAATCTGACTGAAACGGGCTAAACTTCGAGCGTCAGACCGGGCTCCGATCTCTTGTGTTTAGAAAATGTGGCCCAAACGTGGCGTAATTCACAATTTGATGGCATGCGGAAACCGTATCCTATGATGAGCCGTGGTCCATGGCAGCGGACATATTCCTAGCGTCAGGTCTTAGCTTCTTTGTTACTTATTGTGTGTCTAATAGTTTGTGCATGTGGTTAATACTAGCCATATGTTTAATCTAGCCTTACAATTAAGAATGGATGAAAATTTTAGAAATGCCTGATTTTTTTTGTTGATAGGAATAACCTTCCTTAGCACCAGAAAAAAGTTGCAAACTTTTCAGCTGTTGGTTCTCCTGATGAATAGATAAATATCGGATAACCGTAGTGACCTGTTGTAGTTGTCGGACACCTGCTTGAAGTAGTTGAGCAGCGACTGGGACACGACGTCGGCCGTGCACTTCTCGTTCTCGACCACCTCGAACAGCGCCGTGCTCCTGGCCGACTCGAACAGGTCATCGTCGAACTTGCCGTTCGCGAGGTATTCCTCCTGTCATTCAACACATACACGTAGTTAACAATCTCAACCTCCTAGCTAAGATTAAGGTCGAACCTATGCGAAGTAACGTAGTGTTCTTTTCTTTTAATTACTAAAGGTGATATTCCACTTGTCCAAGATCTTTGTACATTATATTTAATCAAATTTCTTTGACTGGAGACCCATTTCACTTATCCAAAATCTTGGTTCAAGTTTTTATTCTATTTGCGTAGCCATTTTGAATTAAATGTCATTCGTAATATTTGATCAAATGTCGGTGTTTCTAGTAAATTTGATGAAGTCACCCAATTCTTTGATCAAATGCATGCACATTGGACAAGCGGAAGACCACCCTAATGAGAGGTGGGTAGCTCCGAAGCCGAACAGGGGAGTTTCAAAAAAATGGCAGATTAAGGTTAACTAGTGATATTCAAGTCACGTCTAACCTGTCGGTTTTGTTACTATCCGTAACTGTTTAAGGGGACAAAAATAATGAATATGCCCAACAATGAATGAATGCATGCTTGGCATGAAACTTGCCCAATGTCAGTCGCGTGAGTATTAACTCAGTAAAGACACAAATGGTAGTAGAGTTATGACAAGTTAAACCGTAACGTAATAGTAACATACGAGTGCGGGAAATGGGTCATTCCCAACGAGTGACGATGACCAAAAACACCACCGTCATCAGGGAGTGTTTTTGATCGACACCGTGTTGGGAATTACCTATCCGCATGTGTATCATACAACATTTTACAAGGCATCATGGAAAGGAAATAAAAAAATATACAAAAAAGGTGAAATTTTAACTGTCATGAAATCTTCTTCTCGCACAGGTGGGAATTTTGGCCCGAAATCCATTCCCGCACGGCCCCGCCCCGCACCGCTCCGCCGTGCGGGCATAGAGGAGTTCCCGTGTTTATGTTTAATCATATAAAGGCGCACTTTCAGAGGACTCATAAAACTTGATTTGAGAGTGTTATCACTGATACGATTTGTGGTGCAGTTCATAAAATAATAAGTTTCTGTCAAAAAAAAACATATTTGGTACGGTCAAGGACTTTAATTGTTGAGCCATTTAGGTGTCAAATAATTTTGTTTTTTTAATAGGTAAGCTATGAAGTGTCCACTATAAAGTGATCTCTAAATGGCTCAACAATTAAAGCCCGTGCACAAGCACTGTACAAGCTTTTATTGCCAACTGTACTTTTCTGTATACCATCATCTAACTACTCGTTGAGACGATTCTAACGAGCCCAAACTCAACGGGTTATGTCTGTTAAGTCATGAATTCCCATGGCCACCTTCTGTCTCCATCAGATCAGCTCGATAGTACAGTCGAGTTCTCCAATATCTATACAGACAACCTTACAAAAATATCTGTACACAGACTTTATTATTACTGACATAAGACACATGTATCGATATTTTTGAAAGGTTGTCTGTATAGATATTGGAGAACTCGACTGTACCATAATATTGAATTGTCATTAAACTATACTTAAACCCAAAATTTCAGCTTCAAAATTGAGTTGCAAGGTTCCATCCGAACATAGTTACATACATACATTGCAAGTTAAATAAAAGCTTGTAAAAAGCGGGATATCGCGTTAACCGAAGTTCGAGGGCTTTTTTCTATCCAGCGACGGTGGAAAAAATCGGTTGGGCATTAACAATCAGATCCCAATAATTAGAAAATCCTTACCACAATGGTCTTGGCCTTCGTGTACGCCGCGACGGCGTTGGCGGCGCGGTACAGCGAGAACACGAGGCGGCCCTCGCCGAACGCCGGCCGCACGCCGTAGCCGTACGACAGGCCGCAGCCGCGGATTAGCCGCCACATCGGGCCCTGACACAACAATAAAATTACTATTCTGACATTGTTGTACAAGCATACATTTTGGTACAAGCTCTAATTGGCGACTGATTTATTTTTAGGGTTCCGATACCTCAAAAGGAAAAAACGGAACCCTTATAGGATCACTCGGTTGTCTGTCTGTCCGTCTGTCACAGCCGATTTGCTCCGAAACTACTGGACCGATTGAGTTGAAATTTGGTACACATATGTAAATTGGTGACCCAAAGCAGATTTGGAGTAATATAGGAAAAAAGACGAAAATTGACCATCCCCCCCCCCCCCCCTTATCTCCGAAACTACTAGGATTAAAATTCTGAAAAAAATATGGAAAATAGTTCCTTGCCTAAAGATTACAGGAAAACCTATAAGAAGTTTGAGTATTCAAAAACACTTATGAAATTTAGATTATATACGGAACCCTCACCACGCGAGTTGAACTCGCACTTGGTTTTTTAATATTTATTTAGGTGTACTCATTTCTACACTACATACTAAATCATCTGAATTCGGTATCTACGATCAAAAGCGTCATTGTTCCATCACTAGACTTACACGTGACGTCATCAGAAAGGGATAGTATATTGTCACTTGCATTTGTTGACAAAGGACATACATACTTCAATGTTCCTTAGCCACTAGTGAAAAATGAACTCCACCGAGGAAACTAACATATTCATAAAAATAATAAATTTAACTGAAATATGGGATGTTATTCCATCTTTAATGTAAGTTGAGGTTCGAGTTTTTTTTCTCACCGTTTACACACAATCAGAACGCCTATTTATTAATGGAAATCAATTTTATTTGACGCACTTATAAACCGCAAACCTGGACGACATTGACTGTGCCGCGCAAGGTTGAGAGATTTATCAGTGATACATGCGTGGTGGCCGCACGTCGCCGTATAGGCTCTATCTAATGGAGGTTATCTGTGGAAAAGACGGTCACAAAATTTGTTCATCCTGGTGAATATTGTAAAACGAATACATTAAAGAATGTGATTTCGGCACTAAATTAGATCGTCATGCGTACAGAAAACTTCATATTTTAATCTAGGCTGTACATATTTAGTACTTAGTTAATATTTAGTTATTAAATCATTGTAATGTTGTGTCTACTAACATTAGTTTATTAAGTTTTTTTTATTGTTACTAACCAATATTGAAGTACGTCCGATTTTTTTTTTTTTATCAGATCAGAATCAGGATTGTAGGTCTTCAACGACTACAAGGGATTCTCTGATTTTGACTGTAATCTTTACTAGACGTCAGAAGACAATCCTTCTATACTTACTAGAAGTAGGAGCAGCCATTATAATATAGCCGTGTTCACACCGGACGCATGTTCTGCCGCATGCCTCGGGCGAGGCGTGGCTCGCCGAGGCACGTCTACACTGAGCGCGCACGCTCGGGCGAGGCATGTCTACACTGAGCGCGCATGCTCGGGCGAGGCGTGGCTCGCCGAGGCACGTCTACACTGAGCGCGCACGCTCGGGCGAGGCATGTCTACACTGAGCGCGCATGCTCGGACGAGGCGTGGCTCGCCGAGGCACGTCTACACTGAGCTGAGCGCGCACGCTCGGGTGAGGCGTGGCTCGCCGAGGCACGTCTACACTGAGCGCGCATGCTCGGGCGAGGCGTCGCTCGCCGAGGCACGTCTACACTGAGCGCGCACGCTCGGGCGAGGCATGTCTCCACTGAGCGCGCATGCTCGGGCGAGGCGTGGCTCGCCGAGGCACGTCTACACTGAGCGCGCACGCTCGGGCGAGGCATGTCTCCACTGAGCGCGCATGCTCGGGCGAGGCGTGGCTCGCCGAGGCACGTCTACACTGAGCGCACACGCTCGGGCGAGACATGTCTACACTGAGCGCGCATGCTCGGGGGAGGCGTGGCTCGCCGAGGCACGTCTACACTGAGTGCGCACGCTCGGGCGAGGCGTCCTCGGCCGAGGCATGCGTCCGGTGTAGACACGGTTATTGAGATATGAGATGCAAAGATCTTTCGTTAGATTCTTGTTTCATTCAGTGTCATTTTCTCTTTCATTCTTTGTACCGGTTACATCGACGCACGTCATACCTCGAGCTGTGTGAAGTAGTTGAGCGCGACCAGCAGCGGAGCCACCAGCTGCGGCTGCATTTCGAGCGGCCCGGGGCTGAGCGCCGCGAGGAACGAGGACTCCACGCCGCCCACGCCGACCACGAAGCCGCCGCCCCAGCCGCTCAGGAGCTCCGCGTCCCAGTACAGCGACGGACTGCAACAAGCAGCAACGTACATCCGTTAACATTGTCAAGCCTACATTTGTCCACAACAGGCCGAACTTAGAGCGGCAGCGGGATACAGCAGCGAGAGTTCGCACTTCTACGTCTCTTACTCTTGCGTATGGCGCACCGTTGCCGCCGCCGTCACGAACACGGAACTTAATTTTTTATTGCGAAATCTGCACCCCCAGTATACCCTGAAAACGACTCCCGTAATGATGTTATAAAAACAAATCTATATCGCGAGCCGTGTTTTGCAGTCTATTCTCACAAATAAAAGGCCACAAACGCACGGATGTTGGCATTGTCTAACAAAAATCCGCGGTCTATTATAGTAAACGTTACTATATTTCCACGCATTTTAAAGGCAGCATCTTGCTCAACAGCAGCTTGCTCTTTGCAGTAAACGGTCATCTTAACCTTCACTGTATTTGACTGAATACTCACGCAGATTTGTCAGTTGCGGGGAACCTCTTCCACGGCTCGGTGCTAAGCGGGTATCTCTCGAAGTCCGTGGCTAGATGCAACCACGCGTTCCCCGTGAATTTCTTGAAAGTGTCCTTCGCTTCTTGCAGCGCCGCGTCCGCCCGCGGGCCGCCCGCGAGCAGGCTCTCGACCAGCTCCTTGAGGAACTGGTGCTGCCTCAGCACGGAGCTCCAGTGCATGTTGCTGTCGGCGCAGTAGACGGAGTCCCGCAGCAGGTCGTACACCATCTTGTGGCCGCTCCTGCGGACCTGCAGGGACGCAGCGTGTTAAATAGGGTACTTTCCTCATGTTAAAATTAATAACGTAGTGTCGCTAATGGATAGTAAACCATCAAATAATTGTAATAATATAAATTACTACATATAATTAAACACATAAAAAGATATGGACCTTGAAAGTTTTTGGGTATTTATGTTGTTTAATTGTATTTTCTCCAATACAAACATTTGTTCCTCACCAAACGTGGTTCGAATGGCATCTAAAAAAAATTGGACACAAGCCTATTGTTATTATAAAGGAAATGAAATGTAAAGCAGACATAGAGACTAAGATTTTGCTTAGATACACTTAACACTTTCAGGAGCCCGCTAGGTGGGCGCTCTGCTCGTAGGCGCGTTCCTCCACTTACGGTTTTTCGCGTTATCGGCTACGAAATCCTTGTCAGTAAATGTGTTAATAATGTCAGCTGCAGAAGCAGAAAAAGTCACAATTCTAGTGTCAAAAGAATAAGGACTGTAAAGTAAGAAGTGAGCATCTAATAATGCGTAGCTACTTCTGCGGCCTGATTGTAATATTTATTGGGACACAATAAGACTGAAAACTACAAATCTTATTTTATATGTAATTTGAAAAAATTGTCTTGGTTAAAACAGGTATAGGGCCCTACTTTACAAGTGTACAAAATCGTTGAATTGTAGGCAAAATATGGTATCATGTAGTGCACATTCCGTTGTAATAGGGTATTTTCGTCTATCAAAATTTAATTGTCAGTGATTTTTTTTATATAGTTTTTACCATAAGCAATACGAATATTACACTATTTTGTTCTAAAAATATGATTTATTTTTAATTAGAAAATTAAAATCGTACTTTTATTATCTTTTCTGTGAGTGACGTCAGAACAACAATAGCAAAAATCAGAAAGCGTAGACGTTTTTATATTTCTGCACATACTTCGTATCTTCTTAGTAGTCTACGGTCTGTTGTTTGGGGTTGGAGTTATGATGTCACGATAATGACAGGTGCCTTTTTGGCGCGAATATTTAACGTTTGTCAACCATTATTTATTTGCGTAAGGCGATATTATTTTGAGGAAATAAAAATAACAGTTGATTATTGAATCAATACGAACCTTCTAAAATATATTTTAGAAAAATCGTAGAATAGCCTATTGTAAGTTTCGAGAGTCCGCTGGATGCGGGTGGCGCATGACCGGTCATTGTGGCACTGTTTGTAGGAGGCCTATGTCCAGCAGTGGACGTCTTTTGGCTGATAATGAATGAATTGTACGTTTTGTAACATAGGGCCCTGGTTGTAATTTCGACGGCTCCTAATGTGTGGAAGTGGAGAGAATGTTGGGAAGTGAAAGTGCTGTGAAACGCGTATTCACCTGCGAGACGTCGTTGATGAGTCTCTGCGCGAACACCAACAGCCTTTCCTTGGTTATTTCAGCAGTGTACAGTACTTCGTACAGGTGGTTCACTACTTCCTCGTAGTCCCCTGGTTCACACTATAAAAGAAAATTATTTTATTTTAAGCTAGCTTCCACCCGCGACCTCGTCTGCGTGGATCCGGGATAAAAACTGTCTTATATTTTAATCCAGACTATAAACTATAGCGTGCCTGATTAATAAAAAAAAATCGACAGTGATCACAAAAAAACTAATTAACAAACTTGCTCACAAAATTTCACGAGAATCGGTTGAAAAATGCGACCTGTAGACAGCCGGTCACCGGACACATGAACGATTTTCAGCCAAGCTGAACCAGAGATAGTTCGATTATTGGAGGAAAAAGTTGTCCACAACTTCGGTTATTTTACATTAACTTTACAGGTTTCGAATAAGTGTCTATGATATACGAACGGACAATCTGAACATAAACACTGTCTGTGCGTTGAGTTATAACATATACTCACTCTGACTTCAATATGCACGAAGTTCCCAAACTGTCCCACGGAGAAGTTCCCCGATCTGCCAAAGCCCATATCGTTGGCGAATAGGACGGTGAGCTGTTCCGTGGTGGAGATGACGTCCTCGTGCGGTATGAGGGCGTCCCCGCGCCGCACGGGGCACTCGGCTAAACCGTTTAGGTGCAGCGGCAGCCATTTGCGAGTGTTCTGCTCCACTTTTGTTGTGTCGAGGATCAGGTTAATCTGGAAAGGAATTGAATTGGTGTAAGCTTCGCTTAATTTGGGAATAACTTGATTTATGTAAAGTTGTTCCAGTATTAATTTTGTATCCCGTCACGCATCCTGCAGACTACGCCCAAATACAGGTTTAAAAAAAAACCGATCTACTATGTTGTCTTATAGGTTTCATTTTTTTTATTGTTTTTCTAATTGACATGATAATTCACGGGAGATTTATTTATTTAAAAATAATTACCTTACAGTATTAAATTAATAGGTACTCATTATAACAGTCGTCGGTTCTGATTATAAATAGGGTATTTTCGTCTATTCAAATTAAATGTTCAAAGAATTTTTTATATAGTTTTCATCATAATAAATACCTACGCATATAACACTATTTTGTTATATACATGACATTTATTTTTAATTTGAAAATTAAAATGGTAGTTTTATTATCTATATGTTACGTGATCGAAACCGCCATTTTGTCTTCTGTGAGTAACATTAGAATAGCAAATCCAAAAACAAGTTTTGTTGTAAACAACATGTGACGTTTATATGTTTCTGCACATAGCATCTTCTTTGTAGTGTGTAGTTTGATGTTGCAGTTATGACGTCACGATAATGGCGACTGCCTTTTTGGCCCGAAAATATAACGTTCAAATTTCAATCATTATTTATTTTCATAAAGCGATATTATTTTGAGAATATAAAAATACCAGTTGATTATCGAATCTGTACGAACATTTTAAAATATATTTAAAATTTGTAGAATAACCTACTAAAGCCTTTGAAAAACCGCACAAAATCGAACATTTGGACAGCCACACATTTAAACACCGTATAATATGGCCTTTGTCCTGCAGTGGGACACAAAATAGGCTAATAAAAAATAAAAAAAATAAAATAATATGTGACGTTTGATCAGCTCTATACATTATTAGGTAATTAATTGTAGTATTATCTTTCTTTACGACAGTGCTCACTCACGTAAACAAAGTTGGTCTTCAAGCTGTGCACCCTGGCGTACATCGGCAGCTGCGCCAGGTCCATGTGCGGGCAGGGCGCGGCGCCGGCGCTCCACGACGCGATGGCGTGGCACTTGAGGTTGTCGCAGCGCGGCACCGGCACGCCCGCCAGCGTGCCGGCGGGCGGCGGCCGCTGGGAACCAATACTCCGTACAACAATCCATAGCGGCGAGGTGCTCCCTAATGAGCGGACGCCTGACCACAGAACACTAGATACTATAGAAAGGCGATGTGGGCGTGCCATGCGCGCCACTACTTTTAGCATGCGCTCTTAGCTTTCGCGCCAACCTGACCTTTTTTTTTGACGGTGTGAAAATGCTTTACGCACTACCCCGACCCGGGGAAGGCTCATTTGGGGGTTATGTGGGACTCTCTCCTCCCGCCGCCATCCGAGGAACACACCCACTAAAAACACACCGGCGTCACCCGCATTACCGTTAAGGGGGCGCCATGGTATCGCGAACATTCCACCATGACGCCCCCCGACGCCAACGCGACCTGACCGAGGTTGTAGGCGACGTGGAGGGGACGAGGTGGCGACACCGGTCCCGATAGAAACCGCGCTTGATACCCCTTCTATAGTATTTAGTGTTCTGTGTGCCTGACCCAACAGGAGCAGTCGCGTCAGACCACATCAGATGAATCAAAGTCAAAAGTCCAAGCGAAAATTTGACGCGACAGGCCTGAGTAGGTGGCATCTCCCGACAATCCATGATGTAGAACGCGCCGCTTTAGAGGGGTTTGACACCCAAGGAGCGGAAAACCCCTTTTCAGGCTTAAGCCTCTATCAATTTGGTAACCTAATGATAAGGTAACCTTACTGTAAGGTGACCCTATTGTTATGGTAAGCATATCGGATGTGGTAACCATAAGATATACCGTAAGGTTACCACATCCAATATGCTTACCATAATAATAGGGTTACCCTATCAGTTAGGTTACCTTACCATAAAGTTACCATTATGGATAGGGTTTTAAAAACCACTTCTAAAATAAGCCAATGGAAAACCCTGATTAGGATAACCGGTTCCGGACCCTGTTAATACCAAAGATCAAGTTGATTGAACTTAGAAAAGTTGAAAAACCCCCGACTTTTTCATTTCAAAGTTCAATATCTCAAAACCGACTGAAAGGATTTTGTTGAAACGTAGCCAAGAACCATCTCGATCACGTCAACTTTCGGACAAAAAAGAAACTCGTTTAAGAGCTACAGTATACGATGCCACAGACATATATACAGACACTTCAAACTTATAACACGCCTCTTTTTGCGTAGGGGGTTAAAAAGAGAGGATAAAATGGTTGCTATATTAAGCTTACAACCAATTCTTTATAGGACTGATTGCAAATATCAAATCCAGAAATAAAAATCAAATCAAATCCAGAGGAAAAACGAGAGTTCATTTCATTTTCATGACAATTTAATACTTTACACATATTGTAATAAGGTCAGTTTTCAATCTTGAACTAGAATCTCATCGTTTTTCATCTGTACTCTTCATATGCATCGTTTGATGTAAAATTATATTAAAATATACCTCATTGAACTCTATTGCCTTCTCTAATATCTTGGCCTTCGTCGCCAGGCCGCTTTCTCCTAGTCGCTTTCTTTGAGCTTCTATCCTATTCTTTTCTTCTTCTGCCATCCTGAATAAATTTTGCTTCAAGTTAAGCATGTGATCATAACACATCACACACGTCAAATTCATAAATAAAGATGAGTTTGTTATTCTTAATATTCAAAAGCACGATATCGCGAATGATAACAGAAACGTACGAACGAAAACGCATCTTTAGGACGGGTTGCACGTTCCACCAACAAACAATTACAGACCGATCAACGTTAAATATGACGCCAGCAACTGTCATTTCATAGAAACTCGTTAAACTTTCCATACATTCAGATTATAACGAACACCACTTACGATTACAGACGGTTTAGTGCAACCCACCCTTAGTACATACAAAAACAATAGACAGAGGAATTTCATTGTTCTAAAATTAAATGAACAAACAAAAAAATTGCTTTCACAAATTTAACTCCGCTGAAGTTGGTATGTAGATATAATATATACTATACAGCACGCGCGGCTCCGCCATCGTATTACAGAGAGTACAGTCAGCATCATAAACATGTATACACTTTTCGACCTTATATCTAAGTAATAAGGTCATAGAATGTATACATGTTTATGATGCTGACTGCACAGGCGCAGCTGCTCTATACTCTGGTGAAAGAATTTTTGATCTCAGATGAGTAGTCCCGGAGATTACCATACATACAAACTTACAACCTCACAGAGTTTTCCTATTTACGATATTAGTGTAGACTAGCGAGTATACTGACTGATCCTGCAGCTGGATGCTGGGCGAGCCGACAATGGTGACGAGTTCGTCGGTGAAGTACTTCTTCATGATGCCGCGCCAGTACTCCGCGCCCTCGCCCAACAACTCCAGCAGGGCTGACTGGGGATTCAGCCGCGAGATGAACTGAAATGAAACGGTTGGGAAAACGTGAACGTGCTATTATTGAGAGCAACTACCACTGTCAGGGTATGTAATGCGTATTCGAGTCCCCTTGCAAGTTGCAAGCGTCCATAGGCTACGGTAACTTTACCATCAGGCGGACCGTACGCTTATTTGCTACCAACGCCGACGTGGTATTAAAAAGATCTAAATAAGTGTCTAACAAAAACATTTTTAGTACAAGCTTTTATTACCCCCTACTTTTTTTGCACAGTCAACAACAACAGGGTTCCGATGAGCTCAAACAAAGCAGCTTTATCTTTCGTAGTTTAGAAGTTGCTATGACCATCTTCTGATTCCGTCATCAGATCGGCTCGGTGATGCCCTGATTCCATAATATTGCGCTGTCCCAAACTTATATAAATATGCCAAATTGCTAAAAACCAAGTGGCAAAAAATTGGGTTGAAAATTTTGAAGAACAACTGTGCGAGCTCTCAGTGAAGTTCCGTTTGCAAAAACAATATACTCGTACAAGGATGATTTGTGATTTTAGGCAAGTCGTTGATATATGTTAAAAACAGGATACATCCCAAAAATGATCCCTGTGGTATTGAACAATTCGTTATAAGGGTGTCAGATTGGACATGTGAGAGTTTACCTGTGTTTTTATCAAGATATTGGATTTGTACGCATGTAGACAGGACGCAGTCTTGCAAATATGATTTTATCCATTTATGCGCTTCGCCACGGATACCTACTCCATACAGTTTGTCCAAAAGTATGGGGTGCGAAACTTTGTCGTATGCTTTCGTTATATCTAGCATCAAGCGTATTGTTTATCGCTGAGATAATTTAGGATTTCATTGACATATTTATATACCGCGAGGGTAGTGTAGTTCTTACGGAAACCATTTTGATTGGGATCCAGAAGATTATATTTTTCTAGGAATTTATAAATACAGTTTGGTATAGGTTTTTCATTAAGTTTGGATATTATAAGTAGAAGAGCTATTGGTCTGTATTGAGTAGGATTTAGCGGATCGCATTTCTTTTTCAGAATAGGCTTGATGATTGCAAATTTTAATTTATCTGGAAAAATAGATTGTGTGAATGATAGATTAATTAATTTGGTTATTATTGATGTTAGCTCGGAGCTACAATGTTTAATGAGGAGGGTAGGTAGGGATATCATCAATACCAGCACTGTTTTTATTAGGGAGCTTACTTATAATCGAATGCAGTTCGTTATCACGGAACGAGTTTATGGCAGGTTGCATAACCGGCCGGTCAGTTGAGCGGTTCGCCTCCTCGGTGGACGATATACCCGCGGTCGAGAAGTAATCGTTAAATATATTTGTCACTAAATGAGGGCATTCCACGATGGTGTTTTGGTGGATAAGTGTTACGTTTGCGGAACAATGTGTAGTTTTGAACCGGTTATATTTTTTATCACCTTCCACATGCTTATTAAACACTTACATCTTGCTCGTTCTGTGAGTACAGGGCATCTCCAATGCATCTAAACGCGATCGCATGATGCGGGTCCGACTCCAGCCCTGCAAAGCATTCCCTCAGCTGTTTCTTCAAGAGTCTAGTCATGCGCTCCATATTGAACGGTTCATTGCCATCCCGGACACACCGGAGACACTTGGTTGCTTCGTCCCGGGCTAATTCGAGCTTGTCTACTGGGACATTGTCAAGCTGGATCTTGATTAGAGAGGCTATGTTCTCCGTTAGATTGTAGGATATCTGTAAAAAAAATTGGTTTGAAAAAATTACGGTGGTGATTTGTTATGATTATGATTAGTGGATTTGATTTGGGATATATCGAACCGGAGTCTCGCGGATAGCTAGTAATAGGGGAGTAGACATTAAATAAAATAACCAATGATGTATTTCCTCGAAATAGGATAAAAAATGGCTGAAATCTAATTTTAGTAGGGATAGCCCTTTTTTGTTTTATTTATTTGTGTGTTATGTTTTGTGGTCCTTCGTGGCCTCTCGGCCGTCGCCCGGGCACAGGTGGTGGTGTGTACTGACGTCGCCGGCCCTGGCGTCCTGGCGCTCCACGAGGCAGCGCTGCAGCGGCGCGGCGGCCGTGTCGCACAGGTAGCGCAGCGCCACGGCGCACGCCGTCAGCTCCTTCGTGGCCGAGGGCGCCGTCAGCGTGGGCCCGCGCCAGCCGAACAGGACCTGTCAAAATCACTTTCTAGAACAATGTTCTTTGGCTACTCCGCTACCGTGCAATCTAATGAGATCATCAACTTACCAAATTCATCAGGTAAGTTTCAGTTGCATCAATCAAGTTGCTCAATGCTAACCGGACCAAATGTAGAGTATAAATAAAAATCGGATTATATTTTATGCTATGTTACAAGTAATTGAAAATTTTTAACACTTTCAGTGACAGGGAGCCACTAGACGAGCGCTCTGCTTGTAGGCGTTTTCTTCCAGAAACCGTTTTTCGCATGTTGTCGGGTCGTTGGCACTGAATGTATTAGAATCTAGAGCAGACGAAGTTATTGATACAGAAAAAAAATCGTCATCGATGTGCTTTCCAAGACGCATCGCAGCATATGCTAGCGCCGTTAAAATATCATAGTAGTACTAACCTGTCCGCAGTCCTCAGTGTCTGCCGGCCACTGTTCCTTGTACTCCCCATAGATGGGCAGCGGCGGGATGGCAGTCCACGGCTTCACCCATGGCTCCAATTCTTCCTTTTCTCTCTATAATAGAAAACGCCAATGAGTCAAAAGCCGGGTTCGAGACTGGACCAACAGCGTCATCCGTTCGCTGTAGAATGTTTGCCGTATCTAGGTCTCCTTGGTGCACTTACGTCCTTTTTTTTTAGGAAGACGGTTTTCCAGCTATATCTCGAAAACCTTTGAACCGATGTTGTTCAAAATAATTTTCGGTGACAGAATTTAATGTACATGTCCATGATTATTTCATATTTTTTTAAATACACCGTTCAAAAATTAGAGGGGGGGACACAATTTTAGTGACTTTCGGGGCGATTATCTCCTACTCAATTCACTTAATCAAAAAAAAAACTGAGAAACCTTATATTTATTTTGAAAAGCCTATCGATTGATGTGCCACACGTGGGCTTACAATGTTTTTTTTTTGACTTGCAGTTTTTTGCATGTACCAACACATTCATTTAATTACAAAAGTATGCTACGGCTAACAAAATACACCTATCCTCAAAATTTTATTCAAATACACCTTATAGTTTTAGAGCAAAGTACCTCTGACGAAACTATTAAGGGTTCCGTTTATGCCATTTTGGCTATGAACCCTTAAAAAAGTAAAAAAGTACTTACTATTCACGGCTGTTTTACAAATCTTTTAATTCTTCGGTAATTACTTACAATATTCAATTACTTTAAACTTATGGGAAACCAAGTTCCTATAGCCCAGTAGAAAAATACTTTTTAAATATATTAAATGTACTCTTCTAATATGTATACATTTGTATGTAAATCCTGTGCAACCGAATGCGAGCACAATAGTCTAAAACCAAAATACATAAATTTGGTTGTTCAACTAGCATGTACACTCAGCGTCAAATACTCTGTAGCGGTCAAAGTGGCCAAATAGTTCGGTACACCATACTAAATATATGGTGTACCGAACTATTTGACTACTTTGATTGCTACAAGGTATTTGACGCTGAGTGTACCTAATTGAGATTTGAGATACAATGCATTTTTATGTGTGGGGCCAATTGTGACTGACCTTGGCAATGATGTCAGCCTCCACAGTTTCCAGTGCATTAAACACGTCATCTGCCTTAATTTGACCTGTTAAAATGATCGTCAAATTCTCTGGCCTGTAGAACTTCTTGTGGAAATCTCGTACCTAAAATGAAAAATTAAATGAATGTACAAATAAATGTTCAGCACTTAAATGAGCCAGGGGTTATAAACCTACGGGATTTGGAGCCAAAGTGGAGGATGATCATATTTCAGCAATGACAAAAGATGCATTAGCATTATTTCATTTTGAAATATGTAGGTATACATATTGTATAGGGAGTCTTAGTGCATGGAAAAATGTTTCACATTTCCCTTTGTTCTTCGTACAGTCAAGGGCACCAATATGTATACACCACAAAGTCTCAAAAATATGTACACAGACCTTATTTCTTCAATAATACGGTTGTAGTATACATATTAATGAAGCTTTAAGTGAATACATATTCGTGCCCTTGACTGTACATTACTGAGTTAGAAGTATGAATATTTACTTCTTTTTACATAACTGCCAACGGAAATAGTAATGTGCAAAGAATTAAAGTTTCTTCCTTCATTACCCAGTTTTGTATGAAGAATATTTTTTCTTTGTACATTGCTAGTAATGTAACTCAGTAATGTACTAAGAACAAGGGACAGTTTCATATCCTCTCAATGATCTTTTAGCTTGTAGTTTTTTTATCATAAAAGTTAGTTTGTTTCTATACTTAAGTGAGAACCTGTAATTTTCTATACGGTTTTAATATTGTGTATATAAACATGTTGCGCTGTTGGTTTTCCATGTATTAATAAATAATATAAAACAAATAATTCCATACACCCCTTTACAACCAAAAAATCGTGTATGTGCCAATTTAAAATTAACATTATGACATTTGTTTAAAATTCAATGTAATAAACTTGCACTATCTATCAAGATGGGTGTCAAGGGTTACATCATTCCAATACTTTATAATTTGATAGTTCTGTGACCAACGTTAAAAAGGTAGCAACTCCAAGGGGATTGTGAGTGGGTCGTTCTTCTTTTTTACCGACAATGAACCGAGGTTTTTCTGTTTTTTTGGTTTTTGAACTATCGAAAATTGTGGTTTTGAAGTGCGATTTAAAAAAAAATGCATATGTTTCTTCATTAGAACTAATTAAAGTTTCATTTCTGGCCAATATAAATATTTATTTACGGTTGGTTTCTAAAAAAAAACATGTGACAAAGTGGACTCTTTCAGTGGGGACAACATTTTGGTTTACCACTCTGTCACGGCATTCTACGAAAAAAAAAAACATTTAAAAAAATGCTAGTTAGAGAAAGTGAAATATTAAATATCCCTAATTAATAAAATAATATGGACGTTCATTCGAACATTATAAAACCGTAAACATCATTACTCTAACGAGATGCCGTAATAAGACGAAGGACAGGCTATTGTCGGTCAAAAAGAAGAACGACCCGAGTAACTGTTATCAAACATTTTTATAACAGGGTATAGGACTAGAGATGTAAATGTTGGACACTATCCAAATGTCTATTACCTACTCACTTTAGTATTATTAGTGGATACTCTCAGGTTCTTGCAGATGCCCCCGGTCTCTGCTGAGTAACCACTTTTGGGATATGATGCCCTCAACAGTTTCAGCTCACACCTAAAAATTGAAAACTTTGAATTAGTGCTCATGACATGACATACTGTATATACATATTCATAACTACTGAAAAAAGCTATTGAAAGAAAAATCTAACAAGTTTATTAATAAAAAAATAATTTATGGTAAGAGTACTGCTGTAACCCGACATATCCCAGATGACTCGCGAAGTTTGATACCGTGCATTGACAGATTTGACAGCTGACTCAGTGAAAATTGATACCGTGCATTGACGGACCCGGATATCTCCGGGCTAATTCTTGCCCACTCATGCGTGTTGCTTTCCCACCACCATATGGACCCCATTCACGGTGCACAATTGGGTGACCTTCTGACAATTAGTACCCCCGCCGCCGCCGGTCAGAGATCTCCGGGTCCAGGGTACCAGGGCGGGAGTAAGAAGGCCGGAGATCTCCGGGACTGGGATATGACGAGTTAAATCTAGTGAGTTAAATACATTTTGATTCTCTAAACATTGTAAAGATGAATTGAAGTAGTTATACAGATGAAAACTTCATTTGTGGCTAAGAAAAAATGCAAGTACAGTCTAACCATCCCAATCATAAAACTTAATGAACCTCCAGTAACTAAAATGTGTTTTGTCCCTCTCTTACTAACACAAATGTCAAAGTGGCAAATAAAGACAAACTAATTTTAACAGTATTTTAGGTAAAATAAGTTTGTTGAATGTTTATGAAAAAGGGTTACACACCAGAATTATGTTAATTTAATTTACACACCTACTGTCTGCAGTATTTTCCCGACCCTGCATCTCACAATAAACCACACCCGCATCATCACCGTCGCCGTCCACATGATGTACTTCGATCAAGAAACCCTGATCCGTCAGTGTCGGGTTCAGTATATGGTCCAAGTATATTGGCAACAATGTTAACATCCCAGAATCCCCAGCAGTGTATATAGTGTAGCAGGTGTGGTCAGTGTCCGTCCACGCATTTGTGCCATGAGCCATGCACCGATTTGCTAGCAAATCTAGAATTCCCTTATACGGATAACGGTTAGAACCAAGGAAAATAAGATGTTCCAAAGTATGCGGCAATCCATCGTCATCGTGGGCTTCGGTTGCTGTAAGAAGCAATCATTAGCTTATTTTATGAACTACCATCTGGTTAATACTATACAAAGTCAAATAATTACCTAGACAGAAAAATCCGTTCACCAACGGCCCCTCGACATCAGCTATAATTACAGTAAGCCCTGTTTTCTCTGACTGGTATTTGTTGACAGGAATCACATCAGATGCTTTCGTTGACGATATTAACTTGAAATGAGACATATTCTAGAATAATATATTCACGATCTTTGGTGCAGAATCCCAGTAACAACACACAATAGACGAGACGATACCGGTAAGTGACAGACCGAACGTCGACTCGACGGTCGAACGACAACTTCATCGGTACACGTTCCAAAACGAGCGTTGTGAGTTAATTTAGATAAATCATTTTAGATGTCATGCTCCCTAGCAACCTCACTATCAATTTTAGTGTGGCCACATTGTCCACCAATTTCATTCATGTAGCGGCTCCTTGTGACCTTCCTCGGCCGTCCGTCAATTTTGTACGTGTGGCGTCTGCTATAAGTGCTATAGGCAATCTACTAGAGTCTGGCCAGGGAAGGATGAGCCTAGAGAGCGGCAAATTAAAAAAAACAGCGTTTTGCATCGCAACACTGTGTATACCGCGATAAAATAATAATGATACTTGAACAATTATTATTTTTCCTCAATTCACACAATGCAACTGATTTAGAAGAAGGAAGTAAAGTTATATGAAATAAAACTCTAACCTCATTCTACTTTATATTTAAAAAGAATAATCAAAACCACTCCAAAATTTCAATTTTGACGACATAATAATTGAACATTTTATGATATTATTCAATGTGAATAATATTAGCAGTAAGCCACCCTTTAATTCTCTAAAAAAGCAAAGACTGTCCATTTTATTATGGAATAGTTACTTTCTTAAGTTACCATATCAAGTATCAAGATTAGGACACCATACTGAGGGCCTACCGCGAAACGATATTCGTTTTCGTTCGTGTATCACCGTCTCTGTCGCTCGAACTAGCAAGTGCGACAGAGGTGGAGATACACGAACGAAAACGAATTTCGTTTCGCGGTAGGCTCTCTGTTTAACACATGAACCTAGGATACTATGGACAGGCTATATGTGATGCCACAATGAGGGACGGCAACAAAGTAGATGATACCCGTGGGGTGGCCATGTAACTAAAAATTACCCCATCACGTCCATGTTTATTTTAAATAATGCGCTTTTATTGTAAGTGGTTTTTACTGAAGCTTTACACATTCATTGCCTAGCAGGCGCTGTTCGCAGGCACTAGTAATATTCAGTTTAATAACATCAAATATGATTCTAGTAACAGAACATGTAGGTAATTAATAGTCCTTGTGCAAGCGGCTTATCTGTGTTTCTTATCAGCACCACAAACTGTATAGAGTGATCAGCACAGTTATCACAGGACGGCCCGTGAGCTGTGTTGCGGCAAGGTAGACTGTCCGTATCTTACCTTTCTAAGCGTTCTTACTAGAAAGAGACGGACAGTCTACCTCGCCGCGACACAGCTCGCGGGTCATTCTGATCTACTTAATTAATTATTATAAAGCCTGAATCACACTGGCGCAGCCTACGGTGGCGGTCCATCGTAAACTTGACAGATAGTGTCAAATTTACTATTGACCGCCACCGCAGGCCGCGCCTGTCTGTGAGAGGCTTTCTTTAAGTCTCTCACAGACTGGCGCGGCCTGGCCGCGGCGGTCAGTGGTAAACTTGTCATTAGGCTTAAGGCGGATAAAATAATGATACTAAGGACCGAAATGAGACACAGCCATATTAAAAATAATTTATTTATATAAGGTTATCTCTATTTAAGTTAGGTAGGGGTCGCTTACTGGCCTTTAAATAATATTAATTTTGTATACATATTTCTCAATCCAAATACTCCGCGTACGCACATCCTCAGTTAGTGGAAACCTAGAAAATAAAACATTATTTTACATTCAATTTTCAAAGCATAGGGCTTATAGAAAATTATGAATCATTCTATACCGTCGATCATCTTTACTAATCTATATCTATCTGTCTTACTAGCTGTCCACGCGTCTCCACCCGCGTATTAGAAAGAACCCGAGCGGAGGCGCAGATGCAGGATTTTTTGTTATGGGATGAATAGTTCCGGAGATTACTCGCTACATAAAAGCTTTGCCTCTTTTTTATGAGTATAGAGTAAATATAAGTATATAAAAATAGATCCCACCCATTTTATACGAATGTTATGTAATAACAAGTACGAGGATTTTGTTAAAGTATAAATTACCCGAGAAATGGGGTATTTTTAAGTTGTATTGGCTGATATCCCTAAAATGATTGCAAAGAAGCTAAATCGAGAAGACATTCTTATACCTGTCGCAGCTTACCATAAACAACCTACGTAATTTGGGCGGATAATTTGTCAACGAATATTTTCTTGAACAATGTAAACAATGATGTTATTTCTATTATAATCATCTAATTTAACAAGATTTTGAGCGTAATGTAATTTTACGATGCCATTTTTACGTATTGCGTATAAAGAAAAGTGAAAAATGTTCTACTTACGTGTGAAAGGTTATATTTTCATCAAAGTGTTCCGACCGGCTTTTACAGCCGAGAACACAGCAATAGACCATTTTTTTGGCACAGTCGGAACACAGGCACCTTATTGTGAGTAAAATAACTTTAATCGCGTCGATTTAAGTCACATTAGCATTAAATAATTTAGGTTATTCCAGCTAGTATGCAGCCCCACGCGCGCTTTGTTGGGCACAACCGTTGTGCCCAACAGAAAAAAAGTGGAACTATGACAAGGACAACGAATGATATATCTCTTTCTGTCACACTTATTGCGTTTCGTATAGCACCGTCGCGCTCACTCGTGGTATTATTAATACCATAGCCTGTCCAGAGTATCCTAGGTTCATGGTTTAACACGTTTGACAATTATATTTTTGTTGCCATATAAAAAAGGCTCATCTTTCCCGCCAGACTCTATGTGACACATTGCGATTTTTTTAAGCAAAAGAATAGTCATTTATTGAGTCATTTAAACTCAATGACCAAAGAAAGTTTCTTTTGTCATTGTTTAAACTCCTGGCAGGCAAAGGCACACTAGCGGATCTAGGGGGCTCAAGCCTTTTTCCTTTACATGGACCTATGATACTCAGGACTATGAGGGACGGAAAGGCTTCTATGCAGGTAAATTAAGAACGTGCTGGTCTTGAAATGGCTGATGGCTTATCATAAATACTGAGTGTCTGCCCCGCATCTACTTATGTGGTTAAATCATAAAGGTTCAATAAAACGACAGACAATCAATCCGATATGAGGCGATGTCGCGAACAGACCAATAAACCGTAAGTAATCGTTTGTGTGAATACGATCCTGGGCTGTTATTCGCTACGCGCAAATCCCCGCCGGTCACCCGTTACCACCCGTTACGAAAGTAGACCTACGCTTAGTTACTACGCATCGCGGTGTCAAGGTATAATTGCGGGTGAGCGTTGAGGTGAGCTTAAAACAAGTTACAGAATAGGGGGGCAGCAGACCATTATTCCATTACTCAATCTACCTTGAATCTTCACATTACTTTTTATCAGATAATGACAATGGATAAGCAACTTTCTTCCAAGACTTTAAGGTTGAATTCCAAACAAACTCAGCAACCGCAAACGGGGATGGTTTGACGATATTGAGGAACTAGTGTTAGGCCGTGTCTAGTGTCTACGCACAAGCGTAATTATTTGTTCTGTGGGCGTAATGTTGCGCGACACGACGCGCGATCTCTCACGCGACAATAGCTTTTCCCGCCTCCCCGCCGCCTTTCGCCTATCAGCTCGCGCGTCGTGAAATGAAAATGAAAAATGATTTATTATATTAGGTAACATTAACATTAGGTCTACGTCACAGATTAACAGGTTGGTATCTCTTTTTAAGTACCGGGGTACATGTGTCAAGAGACACCACTCTTCACATGAAGGTAAGTTTGAATAACATAAGATGTTAAAGCTTTAAGATGATGCAGATTTAAGATGTCGCACAACATGTCGCCTAAACCTGGCTTTCGTGCGTGGGACTTATGATTACGAATCGTTGTCGTGAATGTATAGTTCTAATATTATAAGAAGTATGGACGCGCTTACAGCCTAAGTAGGTACAAAAGGATTTCGCTCGAATCGTGGCGTGTGTTGCCAGTGATGACATATGGCACGGAAACGTGGTTGCTTACTATGGGCCCCATAAGAAGGCTCAAAGTCACCCAAAGGGCAATGGAGAGGGCTATGCTGGGAGTATCTCTGCGTGATCGCATCAGAAATGAGGCTATCCGCAGCAGAACCAAGGTAACCGATATAGCCCTCCGAATCGCTAAACTTAGGTGGCAGTGGGCGGGGCACATTGCACGTAGAACCGATGGCCGTTGGGGCGGAAAGGTTCTTGAGTGGCGACCACGTACCGGAAGGCGCAGCGTGGGTAGGCCCCCCACAAGGTGGACTGATGACCTGGTAAAGGTCGCTGGAGTCCGCTGGATTCGGATTGGACCGGTCATTGTGGCACTCTTTGGGGGAGGCCTATGTTCAGCAGTGGACGTCTTTGGGCTGATATGATGATGATGATGATGAATACGTGGCGTCTGGCGTGCCCACTCCCTAGGGTTGAGGATGTGCTTGTCGCGTTAAACGATGCCCAAATTTTTTTCCAAAATAGATCTCTCTCTCAGGCGTATTAACCAAATCGAACTAGATGAGACAAAAAAGTACACTGTTATTAACACACATAGAGGTCTAATTAGGTATAACCGACTAGTTTTTGGCCTTTCGTCGAGTGTGGGTAGGTATTTTTCAGCGGGTCATCACAAACTTGTTTTGCGGCATACCTAATGTACAGGTTTTCTTGTATGACGTCATCATAGGCGGGAAAAGTAAGACGGAGCACTTGCTGGCGCTCAACGCGGTTTTATCCACGAACCACACATGTGCGTTGTGAAGGCAAAAGCTTTAGCGCGGAGTTACGTGTGGTGTGGTGTGGTGGCCCGGCATCGACGAGGCGACGGAGCGCGCGTGCCTCCCATGCGCGGTGTGGTGCACGCGGACGCGCCACCTCGCGCTAAACCGCGTCCTTGGGGATAGCCTTCGCAAGCCTGGTCCCGGCTTCTCTCGGACTTCATAGGCCCTATAGCTGGCAAGATCTATCTGGTGGCTATAGATGCAACGTCCAAGTTGCTGGAGGTATTCCCGGTCCCAAGCGGCCCCACAGCGGCCAGCTTTACGATTAATAGGCTTAGTGAGCTATTTAGTAGGTTTGGAAACCCTAGGCAAATCGTAACAGATAACGGCCCTTTGTTTACCAGTTTGGAGTTTGATAGTTTTATCAGAAACACCTTACCATCCAGCTCCTAATCTTATCTGTCACTTTGACAGCAAAGTTTTGGTTAAAATTGCTTTGTTGGACGTTTACTAACAAGTTGTTTTTGTAGTGGTTGGTTAAAAATATAAACATTTGTTTTGTCCTCTGTTTTAGATTCTCATCTGAGTGAACCTGGCAACTCAAAGTCACCGGTCAAATTATTTATAAAATATGTGCCTTTTCTAACCTTGACGATGGCCGAATCATCGACGATTGATGAATAAAAGAGGGCCTTACTAAGTTTGTTACCTATATACCTACTTCTTATATAAGTGACGGCCTGACAGTGAGGGCATCTAGCATCCGATCCGATACCTATTATTGAAAATGTGCAGGTGCAGAATTGTGTCCGAATTTCAGTCTATTGATGGTGGTAATAAAGTCACGACTGGCTTTCTTAAGGCTATTATACCACGGCTTTACTGGTAGGTTTTCTTGTATACTACCGTCCATGTGTATCAGATGCCACTCCATTGTAACTTATACTTTAGTGTTACAAGTTGTTATTTTCCAGCTCGCGATATTCAAGTTACTATGACCAGGAGTGAAGGAAGTCTTTGTGTCAGCAATCGTGCGTGGCAGGAGCCAAGATTTACGAGCGGCTATACCTACTTAGACTTACAATTCACATAAGTCCCGAATCACCTCGCAACTCGTCCCTATCGTGTCTTGATCCCCGAGACTCGTAACAACTATGAGCAAGCGGGGGTCATATTATATTTTGGTATATCGGTGGCTAAAGAGGTTAAATTCGTATATATATATAGGGTGATTTAGGGGTCGTGGAGCAAGAATGACTAAAAGCGAATAAGATAGTCATACTGAACAACTTTTCCCATGGGACCAACCACTTAATCGCAAAAAAATAAGAGCCAATTAAGAGTTAACTATGAGTTAACTGTGAGTTAATTGAGAGTTAATGTATGAAACAGCTGTTTTTTTTTGCGATTTCGTGGTCGGTCCCTTAGGAAAAGTTGTTCAGTGCGACCATCTTATTCGCTCCACGACCCCTAAATCACCCGTAGGTATATAAGCGTTGTGAATATAGCCCTGAGGCAGGATATTGTTCGAGCTGTTACATAATTTCCTATTTGACCGAGAATCGATGCTGGTTATGTCTCCGTACCTATAGTAGGTACTTATTGGATAACCTCAACCCCAGATTCGGTTGAAACCGTTCAACCAATCTCACTGAGCACAAACTTAGAGTATATTACATTGTTTTAAGTTTTAACCGCCCCCGCGTGGTCGTGCTAGAGGTTTCCCTGGATTTTCCCTAGGCTAACTCTCCCACCACGCATTCGACCGCTTTATTGGATTCGTCCTATTAAAGCACCAGCCAGGGATAAAAAAAAGGATAAAGCCGCGCAGAAAATAAACTCTTAACCTGGTATGGGACCAATTTGCAGCACGGATAACATAAGACGGCGCGAGATAGACTTAATTAAACCAGTCTCTTTCTGCCGTACCGTGCTAGTTGAGCTGGCACTACTTCTACCATCGACTTAAAAAAATTAGATAAGATTCGCCGCAAAATATCAGGTTCAAGAATCTTAATTGCTTTAAAGGGGTACCTTAGGTTAAGCACGTGATGTCATTCATTACCTCCTACCAATACGAAAACAATTTTAAGCCACTTATCCACGTATCATCTCTTTATCTATATATGATTAGGTATTTATAATTATCTATTGACGTCAAAGATATGTATATACGTAGGTATCTAAAGCCTCCTCTACACGTCAACAGATGCATCTGCAGACGTCATTTTGGGATGCGTCCGCCAACGTATAGAGGGGGTAATTTGCGCGTCTGTTGTAGGTATTGAACGATTTGAACGTCCGCAGATGCGTCCGACTTGGGGCATGCAATCCCGGTATTTATTATTACTACAATACCGAGATCCCGGTATTCATCCCGGTATTGTAGTAGTAATAAATCCGGATTGCATGCCCTAGTCCGACTTGAATCTACGAACGAGTACTAAACGACGAGGACGATATAACTACAGTACCTATAAATTGAATTAAATCGTTTTTTCTGAGTAAAAAAGGCTTTTATGAAATGAAATGAAATGAAATAAAATAGTTTATTTGCACGATTACGGTTACAAGATCTTAAACCAACGTAATCAACCTGGATACAGGTGTGCAAATTTTTACGAATTAAACATCACATACAGCTATTTGTTACATACCTATTATTTTCTTGTCAAATACTCCTTAATACTATAAAAACATTTTTCATACAGCCATTTGGTCAACTTAGTTTTGAAAGAAGTCATGTTTTCTAATTTAATTGTCAGGTAACTATTGTACTGGAGTATACACATATTATAACAATTACATATTTTCGTTTATGGCAGATATTTATTTATTTATTTATTTATTTATTGCATACATGTTGTTAAGATTACATGGTGTTACACTAAGCTTATGTACCAAACATGTACCCTGCAAGGGCATCGCAATGTATTAATAATTACAACTATAACTATTTTCACAGTTCCGGAATAATTCTAATACAATTTTATGAGACTGTTAAATAAACATTTATTGTAAATTAAGATATAGAACATTATACAATTTTACTATTTCAATTTCAATTTATTAATTCCATATCAATTTTACTATCGTGTCGGACATACAATATTTACAATTTTTTACAATTTAATAATCAGATTTAATAAACATGCGGATTATAGTCAAAAAATTCATTCAATGAGTAAAATGCATTTTGTCCCAAAAAGTCCAACAAATATTTCCTAAAAAGAGGCATTTCGGATTGTCTTATTAAATTGGGTAACTTATTATACAATTTGGGTGCCATGCCATAAACACTTTTTGCATGCAAGGCTGTTTTTGATTGCTGATTCGAAATTTTGTGTCCCTGCCGCGTACTATTATTAGCAGGAAATTGATTAATATTTAATTTGATGTACATAGCAATTTCAAATATATATAAACATGGCACAGTTAGTATTTTCAGATTAATAAAATACGGTTTGCATGAGTCAGGTATCTTTAGTCCACAAGCAGATCGCAGACACTTTTTTTGAGCCTTAAACACCAATTCTCGATCGGTTGAGTTACCCCAGAACATGATACCATAACGCAAAGTAGCTGTTACATAGGCGTGGTAAGCAGTAAGTACCTCAGACCGATTTACAACTTTATTTAAATTATATAATGCATATGAGAAACTATTTAACTTTTTACATATAGTGTCAATCTGGGATTTCCAAGTCAGTTTATTATCTAAATTTAATCCTAAAAATTTCGTATTATCAGTTTCCTCAATTATATAATTATTGTATGTCACAGTTATATCTTTAATCATGTTATTGGTTCTTTGGTAAAAATTCATAATTAGTGTTTTCCCTAAATTTATATGTAAATTATTGTAATTTAACCAATTTATTATTAATTCCAATGTATTATTTATATTGATTTTACATGTCTGTGGATCTTCTCCAGTCAATATAACCGTGCTGTCGTCGGCAAAGAGAACCATTGGGTGGTCAACAGCTTGTGGCAGATCATTTATATAAATGAGGAATAATAATGGACCCAATACGCTTCCCTGCGGAACGCCACGACTAATTTCTCTGTATTTTGATGAAAGAGTAACTTCAGATCTCGTTTTTAAACTTAAGTAATCCATTTGTACTACTTGTCTTCTACCAGATAAGTATGACATTAGCAAATCATGGACGTTGCCGCGTATTCCATAGCTATATAGCTTATGCATTAAAATTTCGTGGTCAACTAAGTCGAAGGCTTTGGTTAAGTCCATGTATAGAGCGCAGACTGGTTGTCTTTTATCCATATTTGTCACTACTACTTGTAGTAAATCAAAAATAGCCATATTTATTGACTTATTTTTGCGAAATCCCTTCTGTTCTTGCGCAAATAGGTTATTAGATTCAAAATATAAGCTAATTTGATTGCAAATTACTTTTTCAATAATTTTAGAAAAAATAGGAAGAAGTGCAATTGGCCTGTAGTTGTCCATATTTTCTTTATCCCCTTTTTTAAAGAGCGGTCGCACAATTGCGACTTTCAACTTGTCAGGAAAGATACCCTGTTCTATACACAAATTTATAATATAACTAATAGGGGATGCCAGTATATGTGCAACTTTTTTTATGACTTTCGTGCTTATTCCATCATAACCAGTACTGTTACTGTTTTTTAAAGAATATATTATGTTTAAAACTTCTTGCGGACTTGTTGGTTGCATAAATAAGGAATGAGATGAATTAAATGTCAATGTACTATGTCGATGTAAATTATTATATGTCAGAGAATTATTAGAACTAGTTATAAGTTTCACTTGATCTACAAAGTGATCATTAAATTCCTGTGCGATTAATTGAGGATCTGTTATCAACTTACCATTATGTCTTATATGGGATATATTCTCTTTAGGGTTAACAGTTTTAGTACTGTTAATAATATTCCAAGCTGCTTTAGATTTATTTGATGAACATTTTATGTAATAGTTATTTTGGGCCTTTTTTGTCAGTGATATCACTTTTCTCAAGCGCTTGGAATATTGCTTAAAAAGACTCTTGTTATTTTCATCTGGGCATACTATATATTTCCAAAGCAATGCTCTCTTTTTAACACAACATTTTTTTATTCCTGAGGAGATCCATTTTGGCTTTTTCGTCGAATTAATTTTTAGTCTAATAATAGGAAAACACAACTCATAAAACAATTGGAACAGATCAAAAAATTGATTATAAGCTTCATTAGCATTATTCGCCATATACACGCAATTAAAGCCCAGGCTTTGTATACATTCGTTAAACTTAACTATATTTTCCATACATGTGTCTCTTCTTTTTATATACCAGTGTGATAAAAGACAATATTTTTTGACAGGGCAATTCATAATTTGTGCTGTGTGGTCTGACATGGCAAAGTCAATAACTTCGACTTTGCCACCCCGGACACAATGTATTATATTATCTATACACGTATTACTATGCAACCGCGTTGGCTTTGTTACGCCTAGTCTAAGATTGTAACTATTAACTAAATACTGAAATTCGGTCGAAAATTTAGTTTTTTTCAAAATGTCAATGTTAAAATCACCGCAAATAATGATTTTCTTGTCCTTACTACGTATTTTATTCAAAATTAATTCTAATCTATTAAAAAATATAGTCATGGTTGTAATGTTATTTTTAGGAACTCTATAAATACAAATTATTATTATTTTTAAATCCGTTAATTCTATAGCCGAACCAGCCAGGGAGGCTGATCTAAAAGGTTCATATATTGAGCTCTTACATGACTGTCCTTTATTGGTTTCGCTGCGCTGAGTGAAATATTGCTGGTTTTTCTTCGACCATACAGCACGCGTCCCTAATGTACTGACATGGAAGTGGAAGTATATTAAATAAAGGCTTACAGCTGTCAAGAAACCATGCTTTATCTAAGGCACGAACGCATTTTTTTTTAAATTTGAATGCAGAGAGCATTGTCATGTCAACAGAATTGCCCCATAATAGCAATCCGTAGCCTAGAACAGAGGAAACGTGTCCATGATACGCCGTGAGCGCAGCTTCTACAGAAATGGTTTGTCTTATTCTCTTCAAGGCAAATCAATCAATCAATCAAATCGTTTATTCGTAAAACATAGGTTCGTATACATAGGTGTTATGAACATTTACAGGTCTCACTATGTCTTCGCCATAAGGCATACAAATAGTCATAACATAAATATGTATGACACAAAAATGAGAATATATTAAACAAAATTATTAAATAATCATATTAATCATGCATCATGCTCAAATTAATTCAGAATGTCAAATTAAGCAAAATAGAATAATAATAATTAAAATTAAGATTTTCAAAATGTATACCTATAGGTACTGTTATGTTATATTATATGTCTATGTCTATTAAATATTCTTGTATGGAATAGTATGCTTTTTGTGCCAAAAATTGAAATAGGCTTTTTTTGAAATTCTTAACGTTGTCTATGTCTAAGATCGATCTTGGTAACTTATTGTAAACTCTAGGCGCCATACCGAATATACTTTTTGACAGTAGGGCAGTTTTAAAGGATCTGTTGTCTATTTTCCCTCGCTGTCGTACACTATTGAAATTAGGAAATTGATTAAGATTAAGTTTAACATATACAACCACCTCATATATGTATAGACACGGCAATGTCAATATTTTTAACTTCTTGAATAGTGGTTTACAGGAGTCTGAAACTTAGACGCCACATACAGCCCTTATACATTTTTTTTGCCCTCTAAATACTATTTCTCTTTCCCATGAGTTCCCCCAAAATATAACCCCATATCTTAATGTTGACGTAACATATGCATGATATGCCGTAAGTACTGTAGCTTGGTTAACTACTTTCCTAAGTTTATACAGTGCATATGAGTATTTGTTAAGTTTATTACATATTATATCAATTTGGCTTTTCCATGTCAACTTACTATCTAACCTTAATCCTAAAAAATGTGCTATGTCAGTTTCGTCGATATTTTCATTTTGATATGTCACCGTTAAATGCGGAAATTTGTTAGTTTTCTGTTTAAAATTCATAACCTTTGTTTTAGATGTGTTAATTTTCAAATTATTTTTATTTAACCAGTCAATTACTAATTCAAGTGTTCCATTTATATTTAATTCATATGTGTCCGAGTTTTCTCCTGTGACGATTACTGTGCTGTCATCAGCAAAAAGCACCATAGGATAGTCAATTGCTTGTGGGAGGTCATTTATATATATAAGAAATAGTAATGGCCCCAAAACGCTCCCTTGTGGAACTCCGTACGTTAGTTCTCTAGCATCTGAAGAATACGTAATTTCTGTCTTGGACTCTAGGCAGATTCTATTTATTTGAGTAATTTGTTTCCGGTTGCTTAAATAAGATTTGATCAAATCGTGTACATTACCGCGTATCCCATATTTGTATAATTTATTTAACAATAAGCTGTGGTCGACGAAGTCGAAGGCTTTCGTAATGTCCATGTCCATGCAAAGAAAGACAAATCTGACTAGTTTCTTACAAACGTGATCCACGTGAGATTTTCAATTCAAATTCTTGTCAATATTAAAACCTAAAAAAATTACAATGTCAACGGTCTCTACATGGGAATTATCATATTTAATATGTAATGATGGTACAGGGGTCACCTTAAAATTATGAAAATGCATGGCTTTTGTTTTAGTTATATAAATTTGTAGGTTGTTTCTTTTCAGCCAGCCATCCGTGTCAGATAAAGTTTTATTAATAGTACGTTCAAATACGCATATATCGTTAGTGTCACTTTTTATGACTATTTTCCTAGATACTTGTAAATACCTACTTAAATAAATGAAAATAGAGGCCTCGGCAGAGAGTACGACTTTGTACCTTTTGGCGTCGAGACCCTCGGTCCGTGGGGTCCCAGTGCGCATATAAGTTATTTGCAGAAATCGCGAAACGTCTGGTCGATGTAACTGGTGACCGAAGAGCTGGGGGGAGGGGGGAGCCAAACGTGTGGTGTGACAAGGAGAGGGTTTTTGACCCCTTAAAAAGTCATGAAATTTGTGTGTCGTAATGGATGAGCCCAAATCGTTACGTTCCTAAATGACAATGTATTAAAATACAATCACTGTTGGTTTTTCGTAGGTGTCATTTGGGTAAACCCGACAAATATATTATACAAATACCTAATTTAGCCTTTTAAAATTATGCTGACCCCTACATCTGGCATTGCCAGTCCCGATCAGCGAGGACACCTATAACTGTAACTTCCGGAGGTCACTGGGTACAGAGAGCCACGAGCCACCCATTCAGTTGATAAAGATGGACTGACAAGGACAGTCGTTAGACCAAACATGACTTGCTATAGTTGCTGTTCCTTCCACTGGTACAGTAAGCAACAAAGATATTTACATATCAATTTCCCCCCTTATTCCCAAGGAATAAGGTGCAAAAGTAAACATATCTTTGACGTCCACCGTGCACTCGTCAGTCTGACCCATCATTACACTTAATTGACGGTATAATTCCTGCTGATATCTCCTGGTTAGTAGCAGATTAAATTTGCCTATCACACTTAGCTTTTAATGCGGTTATCTAATGATATAAACGTGTTTTTTACATAAAACGGTAAGTAACGATGATTGCAAATACGATAATACTTGAATGGAATTTATTAAGGCATTGATTGAAAAATTCAGGATTGGGGATTTGTTTCTTTTGTATGTTGATAACACCGTGGTTCACAACACATAACGACTAAGTACCTACAAAAGGGTGACAGTGAAATTCTGTTATTTTAATAAAAGCTGAAAATTTTTCAATCGACTTACGTGTCTACTATTATGTACGATGTATTTAATTTGAAATCACTGGTCGAATTCAAATGCATTAAATTCATGTCGATCGAGTCTATGTGTTGTACTAGTAAATAATAGGCCCATAACTCTCCCGACGCATATGACCACAAACGCAAAACACCAACTGTACGCCAAATTCCTAACTAGGAAAATACTAAATGATCAAAACACCAACTTAGCATAACGCCAAAACCAACTATCACATAGGGAGGGTGGCAGTCAGTGGCAGGTCGGTGTAGGTACGGAGCGTCAGAACCGAATCTTTGTGAGCTCCGTAGGAATGCCAGTACCAGTAAGAGTTTAGAGTTGTGGTCATATCATATGCGTCATGCGTCGGGAGGCCGGCCTATAACCGCCGATCGCGAAAACTTTCAAAGTTAGGTAGGTACTTAATCTTTTAATACAGTGAGAATAGCATTGAACTAATTCACACTTGACCAATATGGCAATAAGATTGATGTAGGTACCTACATCTGCAATCTCATCACTTGCTATTACTCCGCGCATCATGCTCGTGAGAGTTTCGTATCACGACGTTTACCGGCTTTCAGCTTTCTAGTCGCCGATTGCTTTTGCCTTTTTCTCGACGACGACGGCACACTTCGCGTCAATGGAGAGAATCTCGGAGAAAATCACGGACGGTTATTTCACAACACTTCAACTCACTTCATCTCGAACCAATGGAAGTCAGACCTCAGACTATACCTACTCTTGTACTATTGGTGATACTCGCTACGAGTGATAAGTTTGACCTCCAATTAAGCATAGATGTAACGAATCTCGGGAACAAGTTAAACGGGTTGAGTGGTGAGGTGAGCCCGGTGATTGTGAATCGCATTGTCTCTAAGTGCAATAGTATAGTTGGTCACACGGGGGTCTAACGCGATATTTATTTACCTTTATTTCTGACGTATTTCATTGACGGGTTTCATTGGCCGCAGTTTCAGATGATTGACGTTCCAGCATGTTGCAAGAAGGCAGAGCACATTAAATTTAATTTTCATTGCCGCGTCTAGGAATTGAAAATGAGAATGTCATATTGCAGTGACAGGTTGCAAGTCAACGCTCACAACACACCTCAACCCGATCCCATAGTCGCCTTTTACGCCACTCACGGGAATACCGGCCGTGGTTTCAGATGACTGACGTCCCAGCAAGTTGCAAGAAGGCAGAGCATTAAATTTAATTATCAGTGCTGCTTCTAGGAATTGAAACGAAAATGTGATATTACAGTGACAGGTTGCTAGCCAACGCTTACAACACACCTCAACCCGATCCCATACTCGCCTTTTAGGTACGCCATCCACGGGAATATCGGCCGTGACTTAAGATGACTGACGTCCCAGCAAGTTGCAAGAAGGCAGAGCACATAAAAAAAACCGGCCAAGTGCTAGTCGGACTCGTGCACCGAGAGTTCCGTTCAAACCTGTAGGTATATAAGTAAATTATTAAACATATTTTTAATTTATTTTGTATTACACAGTATCGCTGCTAACGAAATTTATAAATTTCTAATTAAAGGAAAAATTGAATAAAATTGCTGATGCTGTGGTCGCCGGTTCGAATCCGGCTGAGAGCATTACATTTTTCAATTTTTCCTTTAATTAGAAATTTAAAAATATTTTTATTATATGATGTAACTAAAAAGTTACGGTTTTCGCAATTTTTCCTTTATCTATGCTATAAGACGTTGCTTCGTACCAAATTTCAAGATTCTGAGTTCACGGAAAGTACCTACCCTGTAGGTTTTGATTCCCTTGCGAGTTTCGATAATTTGCGGCATAAACGGCTGTATCTTTTAATTGCGTTGGCTTAGAAGTTTGATTTTTTCACAGCTCCAAGGGGCAGTAGACCTGAGTATTTGATATAAATTTTAGCTTGATACCTGTGGTGTGGTAGTGGCATTATGGTTAGAGCGTAAGACAGTTGGCGGTTTTTTGAAGAAAAAAAGTGACAGCTAGGTTAAGCAATGGAAAATGAGAGATGTACAAGGAAAACGAGATGAATAAAGAAATATTTACAATAAGATGAAGAAGTATTACGCGTTCGTGAGAAAAAGGGTCTTGAAAGACGGACGGACGGACAACAAAGTGATCCTATAAGGGTTCCGTTTTTTCCTTTCGAGGTACGGAACCCTAAAAATTAAAATGTAATATTGCAATGACAGGTTGCTAGCCAACGCTCACAACACACCTCAACCCGATCCCATAGTCACCTTTTACGACCCACAGAAGTAGGAGAGGGGGGGAGGGTGTTGCTAATCTAACCCGACTCCACACAGCCATAATAGATACAGTTGACAAACAGAATAAGTACCTATGAGCAGATGCAAGGTGGATCGGAGTTGCTTAGGTAGGTACTGTTGCTAAGAGCAATAAGTTTAACGACGTTACGAGTAGGTACTATTACTTGCACAACACAATGATGGGTCGCGAGTCTGCGATAGGTACTTTGCATCGTGACTGTCAATTCGATTGTAGGTACTTTTATCACTGGTAATTATCACCAAAAGGGTTCCACCCCACGATCCATCATAAACTGTGTAAGTTATACTTAGATCCCAATGTAACTGTGGTTCATTAGTCATTACATTGCATACAAAACATCGACAACGGATTCAACATGTGACAAAGGAGGTTGTTATATTTCAGAATATTATTTGTAAACTTTTAGGCTGCTTATCCTCCACAGCTAAAGATAAGCTATTTATTCACAAGCGAACCCATCGCTTCGTAGTTTAGCTTAGCACAATTGTATTCAGTGAGGAGAGGCGAAGATTTAATTAAAACTCATAATAAAAGGCGATAAAACAAATGACTATTTTATCGTCGATAGTATGCAATATCCCGCTCAGTCTCGCCTCGCCTCACCATAGTGGGTTCTCTATTAGCATTGGATTACGTCTGGCAAAGCCGGCTGTGTTACTGTCTACAATCTGTGCATATCGTGCATTATCGCACAATCAGCACCCCACCGAGCGGCAGCGGCGTTTCCGCCGCGACCGACTCACAACTCACGGGCCGCAAACACGGGCCGCTCGTATCGGCGAGGTGCGTTCGCGATTCCCGACCTGCGACACTGACCGCCGGATGTTACGCGACTGTGGACATTGATTGGACTTAAAAAAAAAGTGTATTTTAATTCATTTTTGGGAAGAATTCTGTTATAGCACCTGTTGCAAAAATTGGTAAGTTTTCATCAACTTTCTAACGCTATTCATCGCATTAATTTATACCACTTAATGAAACAAATTATTTTATTAAATATTTTAGTTTCGTTTAAATTTAACGTGGAAGTTACCACGATCGTCAATTGATTTTATAATTATAACAATTTGTACAAATAAAGTTTGTGACATATCCGGGTTCTGAGCTCCAAAATCCGGTGTTTTTACGCTTCTTGTCCTGGTTGGCAGATTAAATTATACCTATATATGCAACTGGTTAATATTTTATCGTAAAGAATAAACTTAGTTGTCATTATCAGGGTCATTCATCAACAAAAAAATCCTATTTCTTATAAAATAAAGATTTCGCAAAGATGATCCCGCTCAGATGTGTAGGACTCAAGTCGTGACATTGTTATTGAGGTACAATCCCGAGCATCTCATTTAGCACAAAGAGTTTTCCGAATGCCTATTCAGTCTGAAGAAACGTCCCAGTCAAACAAATCATTTCGATTGTGGCGACTGATAGTTGAACCCAGTCATCACGACATTATATTTGATGTTGGTTCTTAAGCAACGGCTTAAGAACGTTGCCCAACAAATTGCATCAACACATTTGCTTGCGAGTCTTTATTTGCCTAGTAAGTATAGGAAGGTATCTCAAAGTGGAATTTTAGAGCAACACATCCAAGAGAACCCTATGTTTGAATTCTTTAAGGCCAGATTCAATCGAGCAGGAACAAGGATTTAATCTGAAATTCAACGACCAAATCGTTTGCAATAATCTTGACTATTCTTGCTTCGTTGTAATGACACTACATAAATAAATACTAAATTAAATATATTTAGTAGATGTCACTCGACTCGATAAAATATTACCAGGGCCGCAGGGTTGACTGAACTCGGCAATCAAAATATTAAATGCAACACCAGCACTGTTTTCAATGTGACTTATCTGATACTGAATAAATATATATATATTATCATATTTATCATTGCAAAAACCTTACCCATCTACCAGCCTGTCATCTGAGTAAATAAATACTAAGTATTATATATACCTAGGTAAAAAACTTAAGGAATTGTGAATATATAATTAATTCTTGACAGTGACTTAATCTTATCATGATCATGACAATTAAAGGATTAATCAATCAAATTTTTCAGCTAAGTAGGTGTTAAGGCAAACCGTAAATTACATAACAAACTAGCATTTGACCGTGTTTTCTCCCGCGTAAACGAATGTACTTACCCTCTAAAAACGTTACATGTAAAGTGATGCCAAGCTCCCTAGGTCATATAGCTTTCAGCGTCAAAAAGATATGAGATCTCAAGTGGCGTCAAGCTTCCTACTCCACAAGTTAACTCTACCAGCCACGCTCTATAAATTCTACATCTTGGCTAAAAATATAGAAACCCGTGTCTTATTAAGTAAGTAGGTACTGTAACTGTAAGAAGATACTCACAGCGCTCTCAACTATGGAACCTGCGGTTGTTCGTGTTTCAGATGATCAATGTGTCCTGCGTCTGTCAGACGGCATTCTAGACTCGGACATTACTGTTAGAGTGTACTATATCAAAATAAAGCGGGTTCGTGGTCGTGACGTGTCTAGTGTATGATATTTTGTTTGTACGGAACCCTCGGTGCGCGAGACAGATTCGCACTTGATCGGTTTTTTTATATTTATTTGTTAACTGTAAAACTATTATGACTTCGGCCTATCACCGCACCCGTTTTCGGCTTGGCGTTGACTTTTGGGACACTATGTATAGGTATACTTAATATACGGAGTGTTACAAAAATACTCCAAAAGCCGAAAGGGGGTTAAAAGAGCCCTTGTAAAAAGTCTATTGGCAATATTTGAAAACCGTAATCCACAAAAAAAAATTTGGATAAAACATAACATAAAATAATCATCACTGAAACGCAACCCTGAAAACGTAACACTAAAGACAAGAAAGTTATTTACATTTTTACCTAATTTCCTCTGAGAGGTAAATGACAAAAACCATAACCGAGTTAGAGTACATGCTCATGTTTCTCAATTTATGACGAATTGGAAACAAGAACACGAAATATTTTCTTCTGTTTTTTTTACATATTCAGTGCAGAATCGCTACGCGCTACGCTCGTAGCCGATCCCGTGGTTTTCCTCGTACGTAGCGGAAAGCGACTACGGCGTAGGGACGCATACGTGTCGTCACGGGCCGGGAATGGGAACGGGAAATTGCAAACCTTTTTAGATTAAAATGGTTTCATTATTTTTAAACTAGGTACAAATGATAAACATTTGGTCTGCTGTTAAAATAATCTATGAACATTCAGTTTGATTGAGGTGACAGGTTATTATTATTAGGGTTAGCAATTTTTTTCGGTTAAATACTTGTTTATATTCTTTTTCATGGGGAATTAGTCTAAGCATTTTACGGTCCGCTAGTATGGCGAAATGGAAATAATTTGTAATAGCTGTCTTTTTCTGCGTAACAGATAAATCATAATTATAGTAATAACGTCGAGACTAAATCCAACAAAATATTAGTGATTTAGATATTTTAATAAATAATTGAAAATTATTAAATTCCTGAAAAAACGGTAAAAAATGTTAATAATCTTTTTTCTCTTTATTTTGATAAATTAATATTTGCTTCGTAACTTTGATGATAAATCAAGCAAAAAATGTTACCGCATATTTACCATTTACTTAGTTAGACTCAACATTTTTTTCTTTTTCCATATTTTCGTGTCTAAAAATAATTATTGACTGTAGGTTCCGTTATTGCTTCTTGAATGTAGTGGACACAAACATTACAAACGAATCAAGCACTAAACAACAACGGAAGGTGGATTTTAGGGGGTAAATACAAATAAAAAAATAAAAAAATGCAAATAGATCAGTAAGGTTTGGGATTTTCATTATCGGCACTATTTAATTGAATAATGTACAAATCGACTCATAAAATACTTTGCAACTAATGTTTTTACAAACACCTCTTAAAGTAGGTTTAAAAGTGCCGCACGCGAGCCGCAGAGCAAACGTGATTGGCCGGTTGCATGCAGCGGGGCACCGCGCCGTACGCCCGCTCGCCGCGTAGGTATATATATGTCTAAGTAGGCACTGCACGAACCGCAGCGATTTGAGTTTTGTTTCGGTTTAAAGAAATTTATTTTAATTACAGAATTCACTTACATGAGAAAGTTTACAAATTAAAACTAAATCTAAGCATACAGTGTAGAAAACTAAGATAAGTACATATTAAAAACCGGCCAAGTGCGTGTCGGACCAAGCAAAACGAAGGGTTCCGTGCCTATTAAAAAGGTCGTATCGTCACAGAAATTTTACGGCACTTACGTCCTTTTCTTTGAGGAAGGCAGTTTTTCAGCAATATCTCGAAAACCTCTGAACCGATCTTGTTCAAAACAATTTTCGGTGAATGAAATTAATAAGCCCTATGTCCATGAATTTTTCCATATTTTTAAAATACACCGTTCAAAAATTAGAGGGGGGGGACAGAATTTTAGTGACTTTCGGGGCGATTATCTCCGACCCTATTCACTTAATCAAAAAAAATGCTAAGAAACCTTATATTTATTTTGAAAGGCCTATCGATTGATGTGCCACACGGGGGGTCACAATGAAAAAAAAAATTGACTTTTAGTTTTATGTATGGAGTGCATCCCTAAAAATTTTTTTTTTGTCATTTTAATTACAAAACTATGTAGCGGCTAACAAAATACACCTATCCTCAAAATTTTATTCAAATACACCTTATAGTTTTCGAGTAAAATGCCTGTGACATACGGACAGACGGACAGACGGACATGACGAAACTATAAGGGTTCCGTTTTTGCCATTTTGGCTA
Organism: Epinotia nisella; assembly: GCA_932294315.1. Lineage (NCBI taxonomy): Eukaryota > Metazoa > Arthropoda > Insecta > Lepidoptera > Tortricidae > Epinotia > Epinotia nisella. The sequence continues at coordinate 15,917,684 of OW028677.1, read as the reverse complement.
CGGAACCCTAACAATGTGGGTAGAAAAGTATTACAATCATTATTGCGTTGAGCGCTCGGACCGTATCTCCGCGTTGCTAACTGACACTACAACTCGGCGATGTACGAACAGAAATACGATGATGCGCTTGGTTGGATGGATGTGGCATATTAGGTAAGTTGAGAGGTGTGCTTCTATTGCATAGTCAGGTTTAAATGTTATTATTTTTAAAAGTAGCCAGTACTGCCATTATATTTGATTGTTTACATTAATACTTGTAGTCTAAGTAGGTTTATCAGTTATTATTATGTAGTTTTGTGTGCAAAAGTAATGTTAGACAGTATTTAGTATATCGTTATGAAATGGTGATTTGTGTAAGATTGTCCTATAATATTCATTGTTTCATTTATATATGTAGGTATAAGGTTTGTTTTGCGACACGATCTATAATGGTCCACGAGCTAGCAACAGATTTTCGTGACCAATCAACTCCCGTGCCGTAACTTGTGAAAAGGTCACAGACTAATACAGACCCGCAGAATTAAGCAAGACAATGTTTCATATAGTTGTCTCTGTTACTTTTTATGGTCAGGTGAGATGAGTTAGAATGAGACAAATAGTACAGTATTTTGAGGCTATTAACGAATTTTCTCCATGAACTGCTCACCACAGTGTTTAAAAAACCGGCCAAGTGCGTGTCGGACCACGCAAAACGAAGGGTTCCGTGCCTATTAAAAAGGTCGTATCGTCACAGAAATTTTACAGCACTTACGTCCTTTTCTTTGAGGAAGGCAGTTTTTCAGCAATATCTCGAAAACCTCTGAACCGATCTTGTTGAAAACAATTTTCGGTGAATGAAATTAATAAGTCCTATGTCCATGAATTTTTCCATATTTTTAAAATACACCGTTCAAAAATTAGAGGGGGGGACAGAATTTTAGTGACTTTAAGGGCGATTATCTCCGACCCTATTCACTTAATCAAAAAAAATGCTAAGAAACCTTATATTTATTTTGAAAGGCCTATCGATTGATGTGCCACACGGGGGGTCACAATGAAAAAAAAAATTTGACTTTTAGTTTTATGTATGGAGTGCACCCCTAAAAAATTTTTTTTTGTCATTTTAATTACAAAACTATGTAGCGGCTAACAAAATACACCTATCCTCAAAATTTTATTCAAATACACCTTATAGTTTTCGAGTAAAATGCCTGTGACATACGGACAGACGGACAGACGGACAGACGGACAGACGGACAGACGGACAGACGGATAGACGGACATGACGAAACTATAAGGGTTCCGTTTTTGCCATTTTGGCTACGGAACCCTAAAAAGTAAACAAAAGAACCGAGACGTCAATGTCAAGTCAACGTCAAATCTTTAGGACAATTGGTTATTATGTTTTTAGGGTTCCGTAGCCAAAATGGCAAAAACGGAACCCTTATAGTTTCGTCATGTCCGTTTTTTTTCATCGCGAGCCCACGTGTGGCACATGAATCGATAGGCCTTTCAAAATAAATATAAGGTATCTCAGGATTTTTTTTGATTAAGTGAATATAGACAGAGATAATCGCCCCTTAAGTCACTAAAATTCTGTCCCCCCCCCCCCCCCTCTAATTTTTGAACGGTGTATTTTAAAAATATGAAAAAATTCATGAACACAGCGCTTATTAAGTTCATTCACCGAAAATTGTTTTGAACAAGATCGGATGAAAGGTTTCCGAGATATTGCTGAAAAACTGCCTTCCTCAAAGAAAAGGACGTAAGTGCCGTAAGATTTCTATGACGATACGACCTTTTTAATAGGCACGGAACCCTTCGTTTTGCGTGGTCCGACACGCACTTGGCCGGTTTTATAACTGTATATTTGTGTCGGAAGTGTAAGATATAATTTATATGTAGTGGCAAGGTCTTGTGCAGTCCCGTACTGTCGGAGTTACTCTAGATTAACGACGAAGACCGGAGAAAATACCGGTTTCCATCGGTAAGAACCTTTTGCTTATTTTTCAAGTATTGCATGTACATTAAATGGTATGGGATTACTGCAAATGCTGGATGCTATCAAATAAGTACTTTTTACATGGTTCCAAGTTGATCTTATTGTGATTTTTGGTAAAAATACTATTGTCGTAAACACGGGTAGTGTTGTAACTTAATTAAAATGTATATATCGATATTTTGTCGACCTGAATTATTTATGTAGGCGTTAAGACAAAATATTTTGATGTTACATGTAGTTAACTGTTAACTTTAGAATTCCGGAAAATAACAAAAATCTTCTAGAAAAATGGACTGACGCAGTTTAATTAAAAAGACACCTTACCAAATTTACCTTAAGTGATTAATATCGAGCTTAGACTTTTCCCATTGTTTCCATTAATTAGTGACACTCGATGACTTTTTAATCGTTGCCATTATAACTTACTTTAGAAACAAAGTTTTAACCGATTTCAATTCAATACTTCGCCAGAGCCACGTGAATATTTCCACATTTTATTTCCACATTACCACATGAACTGCTTTCCGAAAGCAATGCTTAAGTCACTATGAAAAATACCCAAATCGTTAGTGTGCCTATAAAATTTGAAGATGTCCCTCGTTTTCTCCAGGATCCCATCATAAGATCCTGACTTGATGACCATGGGACCAGCAGGTAAGGTAAGGATACCCTTCCAAACAAAAAAAAAACCTAATCGGTCAGGCGTCTTCGAGTAATCGGGGAATATACTACATGAAAAATAAAAGATTCCGACGAATTGCCAAACTCCTCCTTTATTGAAGTCGGTTCAAAATAAATTAATTCCACTTAAAATCCACAAAATGGCGATGGTTAAACTAACTTGTCTGACTACCTATGTATTTGCATAACTGAATTCTTAGCGAATATCTGAGTCTTGAATGCAGTTTATTAGTACTTAATGGTTTTTTTTTAAATTGGTAAGTTCCATGTGACGTTTGGTATAGTATGGATGGAGATACAATTTACTTACGAGTATCGCATATTACAAATTTATTAACAGTAAATATCGATATCGATAACTTGTAAGAAAATATCTTTCGCTGCACCAAATAATGAGCGAGCAAGAGAGCGAATTATGTCGTGCGAGCGAGAAAGCAGAGACAATGACGTATGAAGACCTGTCAGATAACATGGTTCTATCCCTTTCTTACTCGTTGTTCAGTACGAAAGTGCGAAGAGATCGGATGTATAGAAAACGTTCAATTTATTAGGGCCTATCTGTATATTTCTGTAATCTGTGTGAGAAGGTTAAGAATGTTGTATCATGAAGCCCTGTGGACGTCAGCTGCGGCTCCGTTGGTGGGTTGACCAGCTGCAGCCTCCCAAACATGTAAAATTTTTTTTTCACACAGCCAGACACCAGCACCCTCCTCCCAAAGATGTAAAAAAAAAATTGCCTATTCCTCCCGATTCATTTTATCATCAAATGATAGTTAATCCAATATTATGACGAAAAACAATCGTCAGCTGACTGAACAGTGGTCGAAAGTCCGTCAGCTGGTCATAAAAACATGTAAAAAAATTTTTTTTTTCATCCATTTCCTCCCAACTGAAATTTTGTCAGATGACAGTTTATATGTTTATATAAATATATCAACGCGTCAGCTGGTTCTATCGCGGTGGAAAACTCGTCAGCTGATGCCCTGAAGTTTGTAACGCAGTAGCCCGCGTACTAGGCACAATTTTTTGTCAGTTACTTTCCCCTGTGCACAAACTTGTGAGAAGGTTAAGAATGTTCTATCATGAAGCCCCGTGAGCGTCAGCTGCGGCTCTGTTGGTGGGTTGACCAGCAGAAACCTACCAAACATGTAAAACATTTTTTTTTCAGTCATTTCCTCCCAACTGAAATTTTGTCAGATGACAGTTTATATGCTATTATAAATATATCAACGCATCAGCTGGTTCTATCGCGGTGGAAAACTCTCAGCTGATGCCCTGAAGTTCGTAATGCAGTAGCCCTCGTACTAGGCACAATTTTTTGTCAGTTACTTTCTCCCGTGCACAAACTTGTGAGAAGGTTAAGAATGTTCTATCATGAAGCCCCGTGGGCGTCAGCTGCGGCTCCGTTGGTGGGTTGACCAGCTGCAGCCTCCCAAACATGTAATATTTTTTTTTCAGTCATTTCCACCCAACTGAAATTTTGTCAGATAACAGTTTATATGCTATTATAAATATATCAACGCGTCAGCTGGTTCTATCGCGGTGGAAAACTCGTCAGGTTCTGCCCTGAAGTTTGTCCCTTACACCATGTAACGGAATTAAATCCATGTTCGAACACCTCGATTAAATTTAGATATGTCGTAAGTAGATAGTTGTTATGATTCTGTAAGGAATTAAATAAATCAGCCGACAAAATGCCGAGGGAAAACAGATCAGATGGATTTAAATACGCGATCCACTCCATTCTGGCTCCTGCGTTATAAACTTTAGGGCATCAGCTGACGAGTTTTCCACCGCGATAGAACCAGCTGACGCGTTGATATATTTATAGTAGCATATGAACTGTTATCTGACCAAATTTCAGTTGGGAGGAAATTACCGAAAAAAATTTTTTTACGTGACAACGTCTTATAATATAATTCGATGGAGCCGGCTGCAAGCACGAAAATACATGACTCATGCGGCGTTACCTCGCTCTGAGGCGTTCCATTTAAGGCTTGAAGTGCAAGCGAGAGCGCGGAACGAGCGACAAAGAGGCACAATCGGCCTTCGCGTTCGGCAGCGTTCAACATCTGTCTCTCTCCTACTTGAGTGAGCGATGCGTCCGCGTGGACAGCTGCTATATATATTCCATCAGTATTTTCTTATGACATTGTCACGTTCAACTATCTTCAGTAAACCGACTTTAGAGACAAACGGTTTTTTGTTTACATGTTCGTATGACCAGCTGACGGACTTTCCACCAATGTACAGCCAGCTGACGATTTTATTTCGTCATAATATTGGATTAACTATCATTTGATGTTAAAATGAATCGGGAGGAATCACAATCTTTTTTTTTACATCTTTGGGAGGCTGCTGCTGGTTAACCCATCGACGGAGCCGCAGCTGACGTACACGGGGCTTCACGATACAACATTCTGAACCTTCTCACAAGTTATGGCACGGGAGAAAGTAGGTAACTGACAAAAAAATGTGCCTAGTACGCGGGCTACTGCGTTACAAACTTCAGGGCATCAGCTGAAGAGTTTTCCACCGCGATATAACCAGCTGACGCGTTGATATATTTATAATAGCATATAAACTGTCATCTGACAAAATTTCAGTTGGGAGGAAATGACTGTTTTTTTTTACATGTTTGGGAGGTTGCTGCTGGTCAACCCACCAACGGAGCCGCAGCTGACACCCACGGGGCTTCATGATACAACATTCTTAACCTTCTCACAATTTTGTGCACGGGAGAAAGTAACTGACAAAAAGTTGTGCCTAGTATGCGGGCTACTGCGTTACAAACTTCAGGGCATCAGCTGACGAGTTTTCCACCGCGATAGAACCAGCTTACGCGTTGATATATTTATATAAACATATAAACTGTCATCTGACAAAATTTCAGTCGAGGGTAAATTACTGTTTTTTATATTTTCGTGTGACCTGCTGACGGGTGGTGGAAACCACTGTACAGTAAGCTTTTTTTCGTCATAATATTATATTAACTATCATTTGATGATAAAATGAATCGGGGGGAAATGGCAATATTTTTTTACGTGTTTGGGAGGCTGCTGCTGGTCAACCCACCAACCGAGCCACAGCTGACGTCGACGGGGCTTCATGACACAGCATTCTGAACCTTCTCACAAGTTATTGCACGGGGGTAGATTGGTCACGAAAATCTGTTGCTAGCTCGCGGGCTATAAAGGATATTTAGTTAAGCTCGCGATTGCCATGAAAAATGCTTTCGTATATCTGGCTGTCAAGCTGTTCCCTCTAAAGGTCGCAATCTCTCAGCCGATTCTCGTGAAATTTTGTGAACGAGTTCGATATGTGGTTTTCTCGGTTTCAGCTTGGCAAAAAATGCTTTCGTATGTCCGGCTGTCCAGCTATTCCCTTAATAGGTCACATCTCTAAACCGATGCTCGTACAATTTTGTGAGCGAGTTCGATATTTATAGGGCAAAAATGCTTTTGTATGTCCGGGGCTTTGATATCTGTCAAAAAGCCGACAACGCTGCGTGCGGCCGAACAAAACAACCGTCCACATAGGCCGCGGCAAGCAGGCTGCGGCCCCTTCGATCTCGACCAGATAGAAGAGCTCAAAAATGGGCTATAATTGAGACCTTTTTAATTTACCGTAAAACATTCGATAATGCTCATATTTTTTTATGGACGTAATAATACGCTAACAGTTAACTAATTTTAGTGGTATAGTTCTATTATAATACATTAGAACTCTACACTCGTTTTCTTTAATTTAATGCCTATAGTGAATTACCTACCAACTTCAGTTACTACTGCAGTGCAAGAATTTGCAAATGGATCTCGTACTACGAACTATTCTGGTAAGCTAACATTAAACTACCTATCTAGTAGAAAATAATTGTTAGTGTTGGCAATGACATATAGGTATCATACCATCATCATCATTATATCAGCCGAAAGACGTCCACTGCTGGTCATAGGTCTCCCTTTAAGAGTAGGTATGATAGGATACTCTTTAGGGGATATTTAATAGTAAATATTTTTCATGCATTGTGTCATTACATTATGTCAAGAAACATGAAATAATATTCTTATTATTTTTTGACTAAATTATGATTATTTTTATAAATTGTTCGTGCTTTTACCGTTTACGTCATTATTACGCCGTGAATCGTCGCATGAATGCTAGCTACTAGCGCATCGTAGAAAACGATACAAATTATCTGCGTGCATAGGTAGGTTTTGTGTCTTGAGGCCCGGGAAGCGCAACCTTGAATGCTAACGTGTGCTAACATGTCTAGGTCAAGGCACTCGTAGCGCGCCGACGCTGCGAGCGAATGTGATCCTTAACACAAGCGGCAAAAGTCAAGTTCAGTTGTAGAATTAAACAGGACTATTCAAATGTGTATTATGCCTGACTAAAACCTTTTTTTTGATCGATTTATGTTCTAGTTTACTAATCTATATAATTACGTTACATTTAGACACAAATTGTTTCTATACATATATTTTCCGGTAGTTTATTGGAGTAAATGTATTTATATGCCTTACTAAAGAAAAATCAATTCGCGTTTTAGGAAAATAGGTTCATCAATTATTTTTATGAGCATCAATTCAAAGTACTACTTATTACTAATTATTTCTACCAACTTATGGCACCTATCACCCGAGCCATGCAATTTGTTAATATATTGGTTTTACGTGTAAAGAAATGGTTGGATTTCACTTTTTAGAGGTTAAAGACAATAATATTGTTGTGTTGACGATTAAAAACAGCTATTACTATTTTTAGTTTAAAAAATCGGCGTTTTTTTGCCACTATTTTTTTATACCTACTTCCGGGTCGAAAGTTTGTTGGATTCGTAAATATAGTATCTTAAAATATGTATTTATGACGGAGAAAAAAAAAAACGGGCTATTATAAATTAATGTTTTGCGAAACCGTAAAATGCTTAGACTAAATTATGTAACACGTTGTATAGGTATAACGACTATAATCTTATTTAACATTAAAATTAGTTGATTCAGTAACATAAGAAATCAGACTGGCAATGGTGGTCACCTGATGACTCATGTCATGACAATCAAAACTAACAGAAGAGACAGTCACACTTTACTACTAAATTGAAAATTATAAAGTTATGTACTTACCTAGTAGTAGTGTTAGGTACGAAACACCGATATATCTGTAATCGTTCAAAATATAATCAAATCAAAAAAAATAGGCAATATAGCAACGCTATCTAATCAAAGGTAGTAAAAATAAAACCGGTCAAGTGCGAGTCTGACCCACCCGTCTTGCCCCACCCATTAATTTTGGAAATATCTAAACAACGCATAGTATAGTAAAGTCATGAGCATGACATGAGTACCTACAGCGCCATTTATCGGTACATTTTGTTACTAAATTGCGCGACCAAGGAACTCGGTATGTACAGTAAGGGAAATGTATTCACGTACCACTGTAGAACCCTGTCGCAATTGACAGGCCGCCGTCACTCAAACTCGAGCGGTATGTTACCTTATTGCGATAGGGTTCTACGGTGGTACGTTAATACATTTCCCTTACTGTATGTTGGTTTTTCAGCGATAATTCTTTATCAAGTGAATTAATTTCGATAATTCTTTTTTTATTTGCTAGAAGGTACTTTCAGAACACTTTCATACGAATTTGAAGGCAAAAAATTAAACACAGAAGTATTAAATTACAAACAAAATTAACATATGATTTTTGAAGAATAAAAAAAAACTACGCTAGATAGAGGTATCGTTATACTTTTCCGGTAATATTCACGTTAATATTAATAATATATATTATTTTCAAATTTTTCGCTTGGTTAACTTCGGAGATAAGGGGGGGGAATGGTATTTTTTTCAACATTTTTCTTTATAAATCAAAATTTTACCATTGTAGAAAAAAAAAGAAAAACTGTTTTAGAATGTACAACTCAAGCCCTTTCATATGATACCCCACTTGGCCTACTAACTAGACTTTGAATTTTTGCCCCCCCTCTTATCCGCCCTTTTTTATAAAAATTAAAAGTATATATTAAAAATTTTCATTTTCCATACACGAGGATTAGCTTTATTTACAACTATTCCAAATTTCAAATCGATAGCATTAGTAGTTCCTGAGATATTTAACTTTGTGACAGACAGACAGACGGACGGAGTCGCACCATAAGGGTTCCGTTTTTACCATTTTGGTCCGGAACCCTAAAAACCTCTCATGCGTAATCAATTAATAAATGATGAATATCGAGAAACAATCGCGGATGAGAAAATGGATGGACCAAGGAAACAATGACAGTGACAGCCTGTCCGCAATTTATCGTTAAGCAATTTCATAATCTAATCGCTGAAATATTAATCCTGCAAATCTTACTAATTAACCTCACATTATTTTGATATTTAAAATATTTTAGCGATATTTCCCTATATTTAGCATCGTAACAGTTAATAAACAGTAATATCTAAATATATAAATAAAAGCGGCCAAATGCATGTCGGGCCACGCGCAGGGTAGGGTTCCGTAGTTGCCCGTCCGACACAGAATGCGGACTTAATTTTTTTTTTTTTTTTAGAACCTGGCTGTTGCTATAATAGGACGGACCCAATATAGCTGTCGAACTGCATGGTTGGAGAGTATCCTGGGGAAAATCCAGGGGGAACTCTCCGGCACGACCACGCGGGGGAAGCCGCGGACTTAAAAGGGGCTTTTGGGGTTTTTATTATAGCTTTACCTCGTTTACGCGGTATTGTTTCTATGCTTTATCGGGTCGCTGATTACTAAAACAACGATTTTAAAATCCAACGTGGTGGACGTGAAATACCATCTCCCTTGTTGGGGTGCGATGGGATTGAAATGTCTAAATATCAAGGTGTCGTTTTTTTGGGACGTTAATTACCAAAAAGGCATCGATTTTAAAATTGAATATTATGGCCATGAAAATTCTTCGAAAGTATTTGTGCCAAATTGCAATTCAATCGGAAGATACGGGTCAAACTGAGAACTTCCTTTTTTGTAGAAGGTTAAAAATTACGCTTATTACGCGGGCGAAGCCGCGGGCAAAAGCCAGTGAACTTATAAAATGACTAGTCTTACCACACTGACGGAAAAATAAATCGAGTCCCTATCTATATAGCAGTAACCTATCGCAGTTCTGGCAGTATGTTAACACTATACGGAGTCGCGGCGGAATACAACATACAACCAATAGTCACGTAAGAAGATGTAGAGTATAGTGGAGCGGAAGCTGCTGATGCCTTCGCAACGCACTTCCAATCTGTGATTCTACCTGATGCCCCGACCGTCGACCCAAGGGCGGCCAGTTCGGTGACCTTGTCCAGCGCACGATTAGTGGAAATTCGAGAATTCGACGTGGGCTCAATCACATCTGCAGGACCCGACGCAATCCCTGCCTTCGTCATCGAAGGATGTATCGATCAATGACTGTCCCAGCCTTTTATTTTCAACCTGATCCTGAATAGTTGGGGATTACCCAGACTTGTGGAAAATATCACGTGTTACGCCAATTCCCAAAAAAACCGGAAGTGCGAGTTCAACTCGCGTGGTATTTTTGTGTAAATTGCTATACAAAATACACAAAAATATTGAGAATTTAACCATTACTTTGAATACTCAAATAGGCTCTTATAGGTTTTCCTGTAATCTGTAGACAAGGAACTATTTTCCATACCTATTTTTTTCAGAATTTTAAGCCTAGTAGATATAAGGGGGGGGGGTGGTCTTTTGAATGGAATGGAATTTTCGTCTTTTTTCATAAATTACTTCTAGTCTGTTTTTGCTAAAATTATAAAAAAAAACATCTGAGATTACAACAACCCCTTTCATTTCATATATCACAATAGAGTTTGCGAAACTTTTCAGTTTTTATCAGAATTAATTTATATGTTGAATAACTTTATAAAATGACTGATGTAATGAAAACTGGCCAAGTCAAATCTAACCTACCTACTTTAAGATCTCACATTTTTAAATAACAGCAATTGTTATAGGTATCCAATAAAGCAAAGAAATAGAGTTTTCACCTCAGCGGCTCGAACATGGCGGTTTTGCTGCTTGAAACCAGTGAGGAAAATGCAATTTTGCTGCGAGCGTGAGGAAAACTAACTTTTTAATTTTTCATATCGTAGGTTAGTCGCAGGTCATCTTTTCATTCTGCGGGGTGTAATACAAACTTGGAACATTTAAACTTCATTATCTCTGTCACTTTCACTCCGTTACAAAAAAAGAGAGATGTAAAATATGCCGATTTGTGATTCGACTTCGAAACCTTCGTAGTAGGTAGCTCCCAAAAAGCGGTAACGAAAAACTCGTTCCGAAACAAAATAAAATTCGACTCGTGTTAAACTCGTATAAAAATATGAAACCTATATTAAATCTAATATTATTTTAATCATATTAGTATTTCATTATTCTTAAAATACAATGAAGTAATGCGATATTTATCGCGAACATTTATTATTATAAGTCTTTAGTTTTTTATATGGTGAAGGAATATAAATTTATATACAGTTTCAGAACGCACTTTATATTCTTTAAAAAGTTAGCGCGCGATTGAACTTTATTACGTTTTCTTGGAGATAAAACATAACTTAAACAAACACTAAATATGAGTGAATCAAGTGACGAAGCCGATGTTTTAACTCCTCAAGAGTTGAGAGATACCGTCAAAGAGGGCTGAACTGTGTTTTCTAAGTAAGTTCATCTTGGACATTGGACAAGTATAAGCAAAATGCATAAACAAACGGAAACGGACTTAGTTTTTTCTTAATGTCATGTAAAATTAGGTAATGTTTGTTATTTCATATGTATTTGTTGTTTGTTTTTAGGGTTCCGTACCTCGAAAGGAAAAAACGGAACCCTTATAGGATCACTTTGTTGTCCGTCCGTCCATCCGTTCGTCCATCTGTCAAACCTCTTTTTCTCAGGAATGCGTGGAGGTATCAAGCTAAAATGTATATTCTATAACTCAGATCTACTGTCCCTTGGAGCTGTGAAAAAATCAAACTTCAAAGCCAACGCAATCAAAAGATACAGCCGTTTATGCCGTAAATTTCCCCAAATTTTCGAAACTCGCAAGGGAATCAGAACCTACAGGGTCCTTCCCGTGAATTCAGAATCTTGAAATTTGGTAAGAAGCAACGTCTTATATTAGCACAGATAAAGGAAAAATTGCGAAAACCGTAATTTTTTTGTTACATCATAAAATAAAAATATTTTTAATAATTTATATACCTACAGGTTTGTACGGAACCCTCGGTGCGCGAGTCCGACTCGCACTTGGCCGGTTTTTTTACATAAAAATGGTTTAATTGCTTCTATGTGGCGTTTTATTCCTTTGCGTTATATGTTCTCGCCGCTGAGGTGAAAAGTTGTATGTATCACACGAGAGCAAAGATATTTGCATCTCGTGTCTTTGAGTCCCTCGCTACGCTCAAGATTCTAATTTTGAATCACTCGCTACGCTCGTGATTCAACTATAGAATCTTTCGCTTGCTCGGGACTCAACATCAACACTCGCAGCAAAAATGTACTTTGCTCTCTTGTTGAACAAATAACTATTAAGTAATACTTGTTCATAATGTTATTTTGTTCCTATAAATACATATTTGGATTTTGCATAGAACTTGGCACTCATTTAGATCTCCATTCTTTTTGCGGCGAAGCCCACAGCCAAGCATAATTTTTGTATTGAACTTGGCTCTCCTTTTTAGGGTTCCGTAGCCAAAATGGCAAAAACGGAACCCTTATAGTTTCGTCATGTCCGTCTGTCCGTCTGTCCGTCTGTCCGTCTGTCCGTCTGTCCGTATGTCACAGGCATTTTACTCGAAAACTATAAAGTGTATTTGAATAAAATTTTGAGAATAGGTGTATTTTGTTAGCCGCTACAAAGTTTTGTAATTAAAATTACTAAAAAAAATTTTTTTAGGGGTGTACTCCATACATAAAACTAAAAGTCAAAAAAAAAAATTTCATTGTGAGCCCACGTGTGGCACATGAATCGATAGGCCTTTCAAAATAAATATAAGGTTTCTCGGGAATTTTTTTGATTAAGTGAATACAGTCAGAGATAATCGCCCCGAAAGTCACTAAAATTCTGTCCCCCCCCCTCTAATTTTTGAACGGTGTATTTTAAAAATATGAAAAAATTCATGGACACAGCGCTTATTAAGTTCATTCACCGAAAATTATTTTGAACAAGATCGGATGAAAGGTTTCTGAGATATTGCTGAAAAACTGCCTTCCTCAAAGAAAAGGACGTAAGTGCCCTAAGATTTCTATGACGATACGACCTTTTTAATAGGCACGGAACCCTTCGTTTTGCGTGGTCCGACACGCACTTGGCCGGTTTTTTACATTTATGTTTTTGGTGGGATAGGTTTATACTGTAACTAACCCAATATGGATACTTATTTGAAATAAAGAATTTTGAATTTGAATAAGTCAGGGATCCAGCTTAGGACCTTTACTGTTTATTCTTAGTTTTAATAAACGAACCCCCGACGTGATAATAAAATCTACCTTATTGCTGTTTGCTGACTTTCAAATGACATCCTACTTTGTCTTTTTTCATGGGCAGACTTTGGATAAAACGAACAAACATGAAAATTGCACGGGTGGCTCGATTTCTTTGCTCCCAAGTGTAGGTAGGTAACATAGTTTACATTCTATAAGGAATTCGGATATCAAAACCTATCACGATTTATAAGTATGAATTTGTTTAGGTACCATCTATAGTTATTTTGATAAAGGTACCTATCCATAAGAATTTTGCCTGTTGAGTGTTACTATTAGTATATACATACATGTTTTAGTTTTCTAGAACTTTAGGCGGGTAGGAAGGCGGTGACGAAATAGACGTATTTTACATGTTAATAGAATAGAAGAGTTATCTAGTAACAAAAATGCTAAGACAAAACATTCCACGTAGATGTAGAATTGTGGGTAAGTAGGTAAATGTATACTACGAAATTTAATTTTTTTTCATGACATCCACGCTAACCTTTATACGTTGCGTACCTAGTATGTCAAGGATTGAAAATTATTCGTTGTGTTCACGTAGGTATTATAATTTATAACGCTTGTAGTTAAAATTTATAATATAACAAAACACGTCTGGCCAGATGGCATATCTAATATAGGTAATGATAATGCATTATATATCGGCTGACCTCATTTGAATTATTGTTTTCCGTTTCATTTTATTATAATTTAGGTACCTACCTACATATATATTTTATACAGAAGCATAATCATAATATTATTGGTTAAAGTGAAGAAAGATTGTTTTTTATTTGACACAGGAACCCCTCAAATAAAATACTTGCAGTACAGTCGAGTTCTCCAATATCTATACAGACACTATTTCAAAAATATCTACACATGCGCCTTATGTCAGTAATAATAAAGCCTGTGTACAGATATTTTTGAGGTTGTCTGTATAGATATTGGAGAACTCGACTGTACGGTACCTATTTGGGAAAACCATCCTTTTCTCGAAGCCATTTTGGACCCTGTAACTTCATTGTGGAAAAAAGTAGAGCCTTTTTCAATGACCAAGAGGGCATTACATAGCTAGATATATTTCCAGATTACATTAAATTCGAACCAGTAGTTGAAGAATTATTGCAAATCAAAGTTCCTCTGCATTCATAAATTTGTACCTATGTATTGAAAGCTTTCTTTCAATAAACATTTATTCGATGCAAAAATAAACAAACAAAACAGTTGAAAAAAAAGTTTACTTAATCAAACCATTTTTAGGTATCACGAAACGGTTCTATCTCAGCATAATGCTGGCATTACTGCCAGTATTGATAATGATAACCTACAAAAAGGACTGGGATCCCATAAAAACATTCCATGTTAAAAATAGGCCAAGTCTCGAAACTCTTCCACCGTAAAAAGTTGTGAGATATTACGTAGAGCCAAAAGTCAGGCATTATTGTTAATCTTTACTTGCCTGCTAAATAAAATTTTGTGACTTGGAAATCACACAATACTACATACTTTTAGGTAGGTATGCAAAAATTTATAAATGCAGTAAACTTGTGTTAGACGCGGCCCAAGTTGTAGAATTTTATATTTAGCAAGCAAATAAACATTAATAAAAACCGGCCAAGTGCGTGTCGGACCACGCAAAACGAAGGGTTCCGTGCCTATTAAAAAGGTCGTATCGTCACAGAAATTTTACGGCACTTACGTCCTTTTCTTTGAGGAAGGCAGTTTTTCAGCAATATCTCGAAAACCTCTGAACCGATCTTGTTCAAAACAATTTTCGGTGAATGAAATTAATAAGCCCTATGTCCATGAATTTTTCCATATTTTTAAAATACACCGTTCAAAAATTAGAGGGGGGGGACAGAATTTTAGTGACTTTCGGGGCGATTATCTCCGACCCTATTCACTTAATCAAAAAAAATGCTAAGAAACCTTATATTTATTTTGAAAGGCCTATCGATTGATATGC
Source organism: Epinotia nisella (assembly GCA_932294315.1). Lineage (NCBI taxonomy): Eukaryota > Metazoa > Arthropoda > Insecta > Lepidoptera > Tortricidae > Epinotia > Epinotia nisella. Next base: position 15,902,550 of record OW028677.1, on the reverse strand, counting down.
CACACGGGGGGTCACAATGAAAAAAAAAAATTGACATTTAGTTTTATGTATGGAGTGCACCCCTAAAAAAATATTTTTTTGTCACATGGAATGTGTTACATGGAATGTTTTTAATGGGTTAATATTAGGTATAGATGTATAGTTACTCAGTGGTATGTGTAGACTTAAAACCGAGCCAAGCGTCTCAACAGGCAGTTACTGACCTCGAGAACGGCTTCCCCAACTGATCACTCTTATTACCTACCTCAAATTATCATGCACCCAGCTATTCGGTCACAATCTCTTTCGACTCGTCTCACCGCATGTTCCTGGTATAAAATGAGACCGATATAATTGTAACAACTAAGCGTAAACGGAGGTCTCACATTAGCTGGTTTTCTAGAAGCGAGTAGTTGTAAAACTTGCGAATGCTAATCCTGTTGGTAAATCGCTGTGCAGTGCGTGCACCGCAACCCGCAACGGACGTAACTCGAGTTTACGAAACACGCCATGCGTTTTCGTCCGCGCCGGTCTTTGGACAGGCTAGTTATTCTCTACGCGCTCATGCGCCTCACCCCACGCGTCACGCCTAACGAAACTAGACCTCTACCTACGCTTAGTTAGTACGAATCGCGGCGTCAAGATATATTTGTGGGTGAGCGTTGAAGTGAGCTTACCTATAAAATAAGTTACAGAATAGGAGGGCAGTACAGCATTGCACTGCACCAACAGGATCCTGAGCGCGTCTGGTCGTGTTTTGTTTCGACATTCACTAGCGTGCCATTTGTCTCGGCAACAAATGGATGGACGGTGACATTGACGTTAGGTAACCAGTGTAACCACCTTGACTGGTTGTGAGCAACGTGCGAATCTGCGAGCCAACATATTGCATCGGACGGCTAGCGACCTGCGTTCCCTCTTTACATCACAATTATCTTTATTTTAAATCATCGGGGTGATCCAATGACCCAAGTATATGAATTGTTACACCCTGTTTATAGGGCGCACCACAGAGCGAGATACCCGTCTAGTAGCTAATCTAATAGCTGATCTATTGTGAATATCAAGCTTGTTTCACGCTATTTCTTGGCTGCCATTGTGGCGAATTCATGAATCCATTACACGTGATTAAGTACATTTTTTTCTAATTGACCTTCAACTTTATGAACTGGTTTTTATAAACCAGCAACTTGATTGATATACTGGCTTTCGTGTATGTTTTATTAATTTATTACAATAATTATTTGATGCATTGACGACGATCTATTGCCAACAAATGTCACGTGCTGCATGTCGAGTCGTTCTGTTAATTACTTTTATATTCTCAACACCTATACGCGTGTCTTTAAGGCACAAAGGCGCTAACGGGATGCCTTTAACCTGAGGACTGAGTTAGCATACTAATTAGCCGATCATACCGAATGTGACTAACACCTTTACGACATCTTACATACAACCAGTCATGCTAAAAGGTCAACAATAAAAATCTTTTCATCTACCAGTAACTTCCTCATACTTAAGTCAAGTATTTATACATATTCATATTTTTTATTTTACGTGCCCAGATAAAGAATAGTTATTTACAGTACACATGGTGTTACTTTCCCGCACTAGTGCGGAAATGAGCACTTTCCGTGCATATGTTGAAACTTTAAAGAGCCATATGTACTGTAAAACGTTGTACGATACACGTGCGCATAGGTAATTCGCATCTCGTGTCGATTTAAAACACTCCCTTCGGTCGTGTTTTAATGTATCGCCACTCGTTGCGAATTTCCTATTTTCTGCACTTGTATCGTTACGATGCTCATTTTCGCACTAGTGCGGGAAAGTAACACCATACGCATGTAAAAGATCTTTTTTCTTGGTCTGAGTTTACGTGTGAGTAAATTTTACCTTCCGGCAATCGGGAACGGTTTATGAGTTGTACCGTTGACATTTTTGTATTTCAGAAAGGGGTGTTAAAATAACTGATGGCTATTTAAGGGAAACAAAACAATGAGTGGTTAGATCCTGACACTCTAGGTTACTCATGTATTAAATATTATTTGATGGGTAAAACTAAGATGAAGTTACAAAGGATTTTACGGCACTCTAGACATAAAGTAGATATTACCGTCCGCTACGAGTGCGGAAAATCCCACTTCCTGGCCAGGGGAGACGTAAAAATCTGTATACTTCCACGCTGATTAAGAAAGCCTCAGATCGCATGTTCAAGTCAAATGTCTGCGCTGCGATCTGACACATTCTTAGTTTTACCACCCTATGAAGTAGATAGGTACTATTAAATATATATTTGGCATAACGACACCGGTAGCTTTCACTTAGTGTTCCTTAATTGTTTACCTACTTGTGTAGATACAAGTTAACTTTCACTTGTTTTATTTAGGACTGTCTGAGTTTAACACATTTTCTGTAAGTCATACCATAATGTTTAATTATGTAATTAAGGTCATCATTTATAATGTTCATTACGTTAAATTATATTCATCGATTCGTGCACAATGCCAGCGAATGATTCGTTTCGAACCGATTGAAAGGCACACTGAGAAAGTTGTAAGATATAAAAGTAGCAAGTCATTTCTAAGAATATTGCGTAGAGATATCGTGATCAATTGATCATCGTTGTATTATATACTTTCTTAAATATTATAATAGGATGGAAGTGTTAAGTAATATGCCATATTTATACTGGCAATATAAACCACACATCCAAGATATCAAATACCTACTAATATTTGATATCTTGGATGTGTAGTGTGTGACGAGGGTGGATCGAATAAGAAATATGTACCTAACCTAAGTATATAAGAAGAAGCCTGAAAGTAGAACCTATCACCGATAAGTTGAAAGCTAATCGCCTTGCGTGGCGTGACATTGTCACTTAATGCGGAGGGATGAATGCCATGAGACCAAAGAGTATTAAGGTATGAATGTGAACAAAGGTAAATAGAACTTATGCAAAATAAGGTAGGCCAAGGAAAAGGTGGATGGACTGTGTGAGAAACGATATGAAGAGCAAAGAAGTGAGTTATGCGAGAGGTACTTACTTATGAAAGAAAAAGACATGCTGCGCCGAGTGCGCCGACCCCAAGTAAACGGGTAAGTGCAAGGAAATGATGATGATATTTGATCTCTTCACACCAGAGAGCTGAATAATTATGCCGAATGATAATTAAACCAGTAAAAAAACTATAATTATGAAAATAACGTGTGGAACGTAATATATGTGATGAGCAAACGTCATGTTTAATAGTTATTTATGATACAAATGCGGAAAGTAGGTAGATAATTCCCAACGAGTGACGATGACCAAAAACACGACCGCTAGGGAGTGTTTTTGATCGACACGAATTGGAAATTACCAATCCGCACGTGTATCATACAACATTTCACAATGCATCACGCAAGGAAATAAAAATATGTAAATAAAAGGTGAAATTTTAACTGTCATGAAATCTCATTCTCGCACGTGTGTGGGAATATTGGCCCGAAATCCATTCCTGCACGGCCCCTGCACCGCCGCGCGGGCATAAAGTACTTCCCGTGTTAATGTTGTCCCATATAAAGAAAGGCGCACTTTCAGAGCGAGTGCATTGTAAAATAGATATATGCATACATAACTATCGTACAATCGCAATGGAAAACTCAGAATATTTAATTATCAGGCTACTTTATATAAGAATAAATATAAATACCGACATGCCTTGAAATTATTACCAAAAATTTTACTTGAAATGTTCTTTCAAGTCGGACTGGTACGCATCAATGAGTTCATGGAAGTTCACGTATTTTATTGGTATTGTGAGAAGACTTCCTAGTTTTATATTTGAGATGTCCAAAGGAGTTGAATGTTTATCTATTATATTATTGACTGAATCCGCTCTTCAGAGCGGGTCCTCATACTGGCTCACCAGTACGAGGACTATTTAATACCTCGCCCAGAAGCAGAGCCCAGGGGGCCGATTTTTGACTTTCGAGCGCTCGACTCTTTCACTCGAAAACTGTCTAAAACTATGAAATGCTATTTTGAAATAGCAGTAGATAATTGGGAAACGAGTGGTATTGACCACTCGTATTTAATTATATCAGTAGAAAGTAAGTGCCTGCAATTTGGAAACTACAATCGCATTTACGTTTATTTAATTTTCGAGCGCTCGAAAGTCAAAAATCGCCCCCCTGGATGTGATTTTTCGCAAGCAGTTAACATTTTTATTCAACTTTATGATAACAATTGCTTTGCAAACGTTGAAATTGTTTGTTTTACAACCGTCCACAAAATAACGTGTTATTTAATCACGCGAACACAACGAGGAAACGAGGTACACAACACAACCATACAAAACAAATAATAATCCTCTGGAATGCTAATAATGATACAGAGCCGTTCTTTTTAGTGTTAATATTTGATTACGCAGAAGTTTACTTGTTCTTCAAATTCAAAAATCTTACGACGACGGCGAGGGTTTGATGCAGGGTAGGAGCGATAACGCGAAATTTACGTGCAATGAAGGCACATAGTCGAAAAAATCTCGGTTGTTCCATGATGATCAATCACATGTTGAGTAGACTGATAGATACGTTATGAGGATGCACCCTTTAACTACCTTGAACTTCTATTTTATTGATACAATTAGGTACCGTATGTGCTAATACGTCACTGTATTTGTGAATTTACATGTACAGTGACAAATAAGAGTATAAACAAGCAATCGCACACAACAGTGTTAATAAAGTTGATAGAGTAGCCAACTTAATTAAACAAAATGTGTACATTTCACACACGTTAATTGAGTACTTATAGGTATTGTAAACATGCTGCATATTAGCAATTTACAAACACACTTACTTAAGTACTTCATGATAAAATCCTTTAGTATGGTGTTAAATATATCACTACGTGTATGCCAGAGCCAATGGTATCTATATACTTAAAATCGGTGTCGTAATATCCCAATTATTTGTGGTACATACAATGCGGCATGATTCACATGGTAAGGGCTGCATTTGACAAATCAAATTGAAGTTCTACGTTTCTTTGGAACGGTAACGCGTAATCGGTTTCAAATTTAAATACAAACTTTGACTATCCAGCGTCTAGACCTCAGATACGGTAAGGTTAGAATAGAATAGAATAGAATAAATTTATTTTGTAACAACAACATTAATATCTTTGAGTATTAAGATTAATATACATTACATAAGGCTTCAGTCTAAAAAAAAAAAGAAATCTAGTGTTGCTACAAAAAAGGACTCCACTCAGCCGACACACAGAGTGCAGCGACGCTGATTTTCAGTGGATCCGTTCGATAAACTAAAACTATACTATAAAACTAGGTTATGGATAGTTGTTATGAATCTAATATATGATTGACTAATCCAAGGAAATAAAAGTGCAATGTAACTTGAGAGTATAATATGTTACATTTAAACCACACAGAGGTTATCGTAATATCTATAAGTATTATTGATTAGTGGATTTTACGTACACCTGTTGCAAGAAAAGTTCAGGTTACGTACTCGTATTAGGTATTCTTATATAAATTGTGCAAACGGTTTTTTTTTTCATGTTGTGAAGCGAACGAACGGAACAAACATATTTGAAATGAAACTACATCCGGGGCATTACAATATTTGATTTTTCCTATGTGTTGATTTTTAAAGAACGAAATTATTTGTGTTTACCATTAATTTATGCAAACAGACGAAACCATAATAACTTTATGATATGTTCAAACCTCACGTGCACTTGCACTGCGCATTGTAGCAATAAAGATTGAGTAAGTATGATTAAGTGTACCAACCTACCTACACTACACACTTATATGAATGATTTATTGTTCTGGGGGCACGGCAGTGCCCCCGCCAAGTCGAGCAAAACAAAGAGGCACGGCCGTACCATCCTTTTCTCGAAGCCATTCAGCCCATTTTCAACATCCTGTAATTTTGTGCTGGCTAAAGACAGAACCCTGAATTTTCAGTTACATATAGGGTATAATATGGCTTAGATATATTCTCAATAACATTCTATTTGAACTTTTCGTTTAAGAACTTTTGCCCGTCGAAGTTCCTTAGTCACTGACACTCACTGACTTATCTACTTCTAATAATCAGCATAATTCTAAGGGATTCCCAAGTTGCAGAATTATATTAAGCAAGCAAATAAAGATTAATAAGAATGCCTGACTTGGCTTTACGAAATATCTCAAAAATTTTACTGTGCAAGAGATTCGTGGCTTGGCCTATTTTTAACATGGAATGTTTTTTTATGGCATTAAAGATTACTATACATTCGAGACCAATAAGTTACCTATTTAAATACATACATAATATTCCTTACATACCTGTCTTTGAAGAATTTAAAGGTGTATCTTAAGTCCCCAACCAGTCCAAGGCCAGCGAGGGGACGCCATTATGATAAATTAAAAGGCCCGTGCCTAGCTGTGGAACGTATAAAGTAGCCTGAGAATTAGCATTTATAGGGATCTGTGGCGTTGTGAACAAAGTAAAACACAATGCGCACCTTCGTTCCCTAAAAACAAAAACTTTTTTTCTCTGGGACCAATTTTGAAAATATATTGTTTTTCTAATAGAATGTAACCCAAGGAACTATAATAGAGCCGTTAGCATCTGAGCGTTAGGGTAATAAAACTCTGCTATCTGCTTCTCGCTCGCACTCATCCTTAGTTGCCGGCGGGTTTTATTACCCTAACGCTCAGATATAATTACAGGTATTTTCAATTCTGGAAAGCACTTGGTCCACCCAAACCTTGTCATTCTCCTTTGATATTTGATGATTGATACTTTTGACTCTATGTTTTAAAATATGCTATAACTAAGTAGTTGCGCAGTTGCGTGCGCAAAAATAGAGAGAATTAGTTGGAGACTTACCAACCTTACCTTATGGTTAGGTGATAGGTAAATTTCGACTCGCAATTAAGTAATTACGAAAATGGCCATGAAACTCAACACCAATCGCCACAGATTTCGTCAGACTTTCTAGAAATAATAGTTATTTAATCATCATCATCATCATCATCATCATATCAGCCGAAAGACGTCCACTGCTGGACATAGGCCTCCCCAAAGAGTATATAAGAATAAAATCCCTAAGATGTCCTTTTTCTTAGAAGTCAACCTATCGTTTATCAAAATCATCTTTTTTTTAAATACTTATTACACTGCTACTTAGGCATAGTTTCTTTTCGTTTTTATATTATTTATACCTAAGGATAATATGGATGCCCTCCAACACCCTGCCAAGCGTTACTCTAAAGGTAACCTGAGGCAGTATTAATTATTTTCTTTGTATGTTTTGACAGCTTGTGACATGGCGACCTTGTCGCAAAAGTGGCGTTGGTAATAAACACTGAGAAAATCTAAAATGTTGTTATTCAAAATGTACTAGGTATTCACAATGGGAAAGTCGCTAGTATTTCTTACACCTTTTCTAAGTGAAATATAACATTTCATAGATCATCGACCTCCAGTCCTTTCACTTCACTGGTGCCTAATGTTGTTGTATACGTCATCGCATCATCACGCGCGTTCCCGCTAGACCCGAATGTGTTATATAATAAGACTTGTTTATCGATCGCGTTAATCACACATGGGTACAAACTCGTAAGAACCTCTCATTTCGTCTGTTATTTATCGAAATACCTACTACCAAGACACCAAGTACCCTAATGACCTTCTCCGGAAATTAAAATACCTATAGAGATTTAACCGTATTAACATAAACAGTTACTTTCGCATATAGTATATTTATATTACCTAGTATAATCTATGGATAATATTTTACAATAAGTGAAAATTAGGCTTTTCTTAGTTTCGTCTCATATATCAGTCCTTGCCGGGAATGTCAATGAAAAATAATAATTTACTTTAAAACCAAAGTTTAAACCCAAGCCACGTAAGTAGGTACATAAAAAATTCCACATTTCCTTTCCAATTTACCACATTAACTACTTGATACGATGCAAATGCGTTGATTATTACAGAAAAAAATCCAAGTCACAATATACATATACTTATGTGGGCTGATAATATTTGAGGAGTTCGTTGATTCCTCAAGTATCTCAGAATTGACACTTCATTAGTTTCTACTTCAACTGAATCGTGTCAGAATCTTTGACACCATGGAGTTCCATAAGTCATCTGTGGTCTTCTTAATCATCAGTTCCACTTCACCAAAATTGAGGGTAAATAAACGAGTTATAATAGAAAATACCGAAATCACTACACGCATGCTTATAAAATTTGAGGGTTGCCCTCGATTTCTCTGGGATCCCATCATCAGATCCTGACTTGTGCTTAATTGAATAACTTGAAAGAATACAATCATTAACTACGTACCTATAAAATTTCAAAAAATATCCTCCAACTCCTAACCGTTAAGGAGTTGTATTGTACCTTCCATCATCAGCCCAGAACATGAAGTGATGAACTACCAGACGCCTGAATAGCTTTAGAAAATACATGAAACACGTAATACGTGCCTGTAAAATTCGAGGGTTGCCCTCGATTTCCCTGGGATCCCATCAACCATCTCAGAAGTATACAGTTTCGAATAAAAAAAATATTTTTCAAATCTGACCACAATTGACGAGATAAGTACAGAAGAACATTATAACCTCCTCCTTTTTTGAAGTCGGTTAAAAATCTACTTTTTATCTACGAGTATGAAAGGCAAGTAACTTGATGCAAGTTAATGTATCAATCTGTCTGGTGCTCTGTCTCGAAGCCAAAGTCAAGGACATTTATGGTTGATATGGACATTTATGGTTTATGGCTACCATATTTGACACACTGATGGATCATTTAAATAACCTCCTCCTTTTTTGAAGTCGGTTAAAAATCTACTTTTTATCTACGAGTATGAAAGGCAAGTAACTTGATGCAAGTTAATGTATCAATCTGTCTGGTGCTCTGTCTCGAAGCCAAAGTCAAGGACATTTATGGTTGATATGGACATTTATGGTTTATGGCTACCATATTTGACACACTGATGGATCATTTAAGCACTTGCTAGGCTTGATATATTTTATTTGTGTCTTTTGTTTCAGGTCCTCCTCCTTACGTGGCTTCAATTCCAATGCATGATCTACTTCTTTAGAGTTTTTACATAAGCTGTCCAGTGCGAAAGAAAAGCACTGTCTCGCCACCATGTCGAGTACCGAAGCGATTGTGGACGATAATATGAACAAGACTAACGGGATCCAAAAAGAGGTTAGTGTTTAGTGGGAGTGCGCGAAAATGACTTAAATTACACAAAATATTGCACAAAATAATAAATATATATGTAGACCATTAAAATAATCCAATCTCAGTAAAAAAACTAAGAAAGTGAAATAAAATGAGGTTTATATGATATAGCCATAATATTGCGGCCTAAAAAAAACTAATGATAGGAAGAGAACCATTTCGTTTGGTTGCAAATGCAAAGTAATAAATAACACAGTCAAATACTATTGCCTATGTATCTTTTGTACAGGTAGGTAAATTTAATTGACAGGATAACGCAAAATTCACAATGAAAATAATAACGTTTTACGGCAATCGCATTTTTGGATAATCGTGGTATACCTACATAATGATAGGACCGATAAAATCTCTGTACCTATCTATAGAGATAAAATTGTTTAATAGGTATATTTTGGTTTGGGCTAATGGCCTTGTTGCCAATGGTAGGAACAAAATAAAATAAAAACTGGCCAAGTACGTGTCGAACCACGTGCAGTGTAGGATTCCGTGGTTGCCTAGACGGGCAGACGTCTTTGTTACATGATGTAATTTTTTTTCGTGGTGGAATCCATAGAGATTGTCTCTCAACAGTTTTGGGGTTCAGGAGACATGCTCAACAACATACCTACTATCAGATGGCGCTCGTATTCAAAAGTGAAGTATTTTCCCGTAACAACATGCACTAATTGCACTATGCACTATCAAGTTCCTTTCTATGTAGGGGAAGGTCGGGTAAAGCGAACACCCCTGGCAAAGCGAATTCGGCCTCTACCTCCCGTCTTACTTGTCCTTGTCGCACCGCAACGAGCGCTCCCTACTATGCCTGCCCCTCACTAATCCAAGGATCCCGAACGTCGTATAGGCGCGTGGTGCGACAAGGACAAGTAAGACGGGAGGTAGAGGCCGAATTTGCTTTGCCTGGGGTGTTCGCTTTACCCGACCTTCCCCTACATCTGAGGGTCGAAATAACAAACCGAGTTGCAGCCGCCAGTTTTTATATCGTGAACTCAATATGTTCATGGTTTCTGACAAAAAGCCCCATTTTAAGTCTGCATAATGTGACGCACGGGCAATTACAGGCCCCTACCTACATTACATTTGGCTGGTTTTCTTATTAGGGTGTTCTGCGCAACAAATTAATCGGTAAAGTCCCGAATCAAGCTCTCGAGCTTTACAATTTTTTTATTCACTGACGTCAGCAATCGTCTGTGCGTCACTAACTGACGAATTCGAAATGATAGTGAAGGCACTATTCGCCGCTGCTTCGCGATTTATCACACATCATTTACAGGAATTAATAGTACCTAATTCTGATTTAAAAACGTATTTAGTATTGAGAAGGTGTTGCCGTGGGTCTGCGCTGCCATAAATTTGCTATTACCTACGAGAATTGAATTGTAATCCGATGAATAGCGACTTGTAAGTTGTAACATTGATTGATTTGTAATGTGGCCGAGACATTATCGATTAGGAATTAATTCAATTTGTACTAAGGTAGGTGCACCAACACCAAGCCCGGCTCCTAAGATAGCCCGGCCCACCTTAAAAACGTGCAGTTCTTTATGGTTTTCCAAACTAGGTACTTTAGGTACATACATATTAATGCGGGCTTGACCTGACCGCAGACCGCAGAATGCATCCAGTGTGGCAAATCCTTAATGGTCACAAACAAACCTGCATTTCAGTTTTTTTTACTCAAGCTTACTATTTGTTTTATTATTTTACAACCTTTACATATCATCTCAAATAAAAAAAAAAACGCAAATTTTGTCATTACTTTTAGTGAAATTAGGTGTTTAATCTGAACTCAAAAATTGCACACATTTTTTAGTTGCCTTTTTGCATTTTTTTCTAAAACGATTTTTGCGCTTTATACAGCAAACGAGACTGGAACGCACGATTTTTTTCTTACTTTTCAAAGTTCTGGGTTAACACCCAATTAAATACTGTTATTTTTAATTTATTTATGTATTTTTACGAGATTAATTGAACTGATGTAAAAGTCCTCTAATAAGGCCCACTGTATGTATCCCTATAACTAAAAGTAATACCTACGTCAAAAAAATAATGTTTGAATAAAGCACCGATCTATAAATATCATGATACAGGCTGATATAAAGAATCTCACATCAGACATGTGTTTTTTTTGCAATTTATAGCATTATAATATTTATATATTATAGCAATTTTTCGGACAGCTATAATTTTGGGATATGTACAGTCACGGACTTTAATCGTTGAGCCATTTAGGTGTCAACTAATTTTGGTTTTTAATAGTTAAGCTATGAATATTCAGTAAAAGGTGAGTTCTAAATGGCTCAACGATTAAAGTCCGTGGCTGTACAATATTTTATTAAATCAATTTAATTAAAAAGTGTATTTTACGATTAATTCTAGACGATAGTTATGTTTAAACATTGATTAATCGATTATTTTAATTAATTTATAACTGGGCTTATTAGGCGACCGGGTGCCTAAGATGGCCTTTTACTAGCAACTTAAAAAAAAAAAGTTTTTTTCTTTTATATCGCATATAACATTCCAGTTTTCTAAAATATTTTGTTTGTTAAATAAATCATTAGCAGTCCTATGAATGGCTTTTCTTTATCATCATACTTGGGTATTAAAGTATATATTTTGTTACGCCGAAAATTTACATGTTCTAACCTGGATAGTGGGAGCACTACCTTGTAGATATGATCTATTATACCCGGTTTTTTCTGATCCGTGATTATACCTACCAGTCTATCTCCTATTGATATTAAAATATGCGTCTTAATGTATCCACAGTTAATTTATAATGCATTCCGTATATTTTAAATATAGTATATTATAGGTCATATATCGAAGTACTCATAAAGAAAAATATCACACCACACATTCACAAATTTTATAGGTACGTTAAAAACGTCTGGCTAAAATTCAAAGTTGAGCTATTGAGGAGGCAGGCTTGAGTTGCACCTACTGACTTTCTAGTGGTTAGGTTACATATCGAATTATAAGGAAAATGTTGAAAAAAAAAAACTTTGTTACAGGTGAAAACGAATGGTAAAGATTTAGAGATGGGAAAAAATGGCCAGATATTCGACGAACCCACGCAATGGGGTCGGATAATCGCCATAATTCTCGCGCTGGGCGTCGTTGTAGCCGCCTGCTCCGTCACATGGGTGTTCCAAGACTGGCAGACCAGTCTCATAGTCTTCGCTATACTCGTGGTGGTCTACGTGATTCTCTTCCATTGGAGATGGATCTACATTGCTATCAGAACAGCACCGAGAGATTTCTCGTAAGTACCTATTTTGTAACCTATGATGATTTTGTAGGAATCATGCCTACATGATTAATCAACATCTCATTAATTTAGCTTAGAACAGTTTCATAAAGAAACGCAGTTTATAATATTAATCTGGTATTTAGTAATTCAGTGTGTTATTTTGACAGTGTAAGTGAAGTGCCACTACCGTCCCTGAAATATCTACCTACATCATCGCTTTAACTAGCATTATATACGTTTGTGAAGGCTATTAAACAAAAAGCATTAATTATTAATATGATTAAAATTATAGGGCATTATTTTGCTACGTTCGAATCCTGCTGCTGTATAAAAGGTTTACCAAGAGGAATTGGGTGATGCCGGATATTTTCCACGAGCTCGTCAAGAAGCACCCGAATAAAGCTTGCTTCCTATTCGAGGATGAAACGTGGACGTTTCAACAGGTACGTGTCACTACGACTACGTGCCGTAGCATTAATGCCTAACATTACTACCCAGCCTTGACATGACCGCAAGTGTTAATTACTTCAACACGCAGTTTACTTGCATATACTCGTACACAGAATAGCGCGAGTTAGAAATCAAAAAACTTATTTCACATGATTCTGTTTCGTACGTAATCCAGCCTTTTTTCAGTTGTTAGCAGAAGTCACAGATAACCTCCAAGGTTATCTGTGGCAGAAGTAGAAGAAATAGCCCCTATAGTCACTGCTTAGACTCCTCTATTAAGAAGTCTGGGAAGGGGACCGACTCAGTCTAAATGCTGTCTAATAATTATGCAATCTGTATCAGTGATTATGCATGCGGTTTTCAATTATAGAGTATCATTCATTAAACCATGAAAGCTCAGTGTCAAATGCAAATTATAAGAACCTGTTTTGTAAGCACTGGAGAGTATAATCGATACAGATATACTTAGAACTAGATACGTTTTAGGTCGAGGAGTTCAGCTTGCGGGTATCGGCTGTCCTCAAAGCACAGGGCGTGAAGGCAGGGCATACGGTAGCTGTCATGATGAACAACTGTCCTGATATGCCGAGTACTTGGTTAGGGGCCTGCCGACTGGGCGCAGTTTCTCCCCTCATCAACACTAACCAGACTGGCACCGCGCTTATACATTCTATCAAAATCGCTGACTGTAACGTCGTCATCTACGGGAGCGAGTTCGAAGCAGGTCAGTAAAGGATTTTTAAGTAGGTAAATAGTAATCTTTTCTAAACACATCCACAGTATATACGTCTAAGATTATTCACTTGGTACTGTATTTCCAGCCATTAATGATATTGCCAAGGAGCTCGACCCGTCCATAAAACTGTTGAAGTACACCCGCCGTCCGCTGAACACTTCTGGCGAAGGTGTTATGGTGGTGGAATCGAACAACGACTTCACAGCGATGCTGGAGTCCACCCCGCCGCTGCCCTGGACTTTGTCCGACGGAGACGGCTTTAACGGCAAAATGTTGTACATTTACACCTCTGGAACCACCGGGCTACCGAAAGCTGCTGTTATTTCTTCGTCTAGGTACTTAACTGTTACATATAAATATAACGGAACATTTTTTGATAATTCCTCATGTATCGTATCATAACATTCATAACATAAGAACCAGATTTTAATAATACGGTAATAACTGATGAAACCAACCTGAAAGCGTAAGTATATATACCTATTTTCAAATATAAAACAATGAAACAAATCGGTTCACAAATGGAGGTGTTCTGAGGTAACAGACCGAATTGAAAACCTTCTCCTTTTTAAATCGGTTAAAAATACCCTCGTCTTAGAAGGACAAATTCCAAAGTTAATAAAATAAGTTTCTGTTTTAGTATTTTTGTTTTTATAATCGGAGTAGGTACATTAACTACATGCTTGTATTTGCTGTCGTAACGTGTTCTTATTGAATTGATTATACCTACCTAAACAAGCGCGAAAAAAATGTTAATGAGCAGAAACATTAACATTCAGACCCAAACAAAGAAGTGACAAGTATTTTCAAAAACTTCATTAGTTACTAAGCAAAACAAGTGAATAATTAAAATGAGGTTTTTTTCTACAAATAAGATGTTTTGTTTTTCAGAATGACGTTCATGGCATCAGGCATTCACTACCTCGGCGGACTAAGCTCTAAGGACATCATCTACTGCCCCATGCCGCTGTACCACTCGGCTGGAGGATGTATAACCATGGGACAAGCTTTAATCTTTGGGTGCACCATAGTTTTGAGGACAAAGTTCTCTGCCTCCGCTTACTTCACGGATTGTATGAAATATAATGCTACTGTAAGTATAACTGTCATTTTGGGTTTCCACATACCACGGTTAGCACAAGACGGCGCGCGAGCTGCGTCGCGGCGAGAACTATCCGTCTCACCGATGCAGGCTGAATTCCGCGAATCACTCAATTTTTGGAGAGTAGGTGACCTGTAATAGATATTCATTTTAATTTTTTACGGGTAATAAAGTGGCTGTGGCCGTTATAAGAGCACATAAATGACTTAAAGAGAAACTTGTTTTCATGTGCGAGTGTCACTTATCTATACTTCGCCGGTTTTTCATTCACTTGATGAACAAGTGGTTTTCTCCATGTTTTCTTTGTAGTCATAAGTTAATTCAGGTATTACATTAATATGAAGCAAAGTTATTCATTATTTTTAATGTTCATTTGATTATTCCAGGCGGCCCACTACATCGGTGAGATGTGTCGTTACATTCTGGCCACACCGCCGGCTGCCACTGACAAGCAACACAAAGTGCTCCGGGTGTACGGCAATGGAATGAGACCCACTGTAAGCAGAACTAGTGATAGGTACAATAGATACTTGTTTTTGTACGAGTACAAAAACGTCTCGACCCTCAAGGCTAGACTCATCAGCATCAAACTAACCTATTGCTGTTTTTTTGCAGATATGGACGGAATTTGTTACACGTTTCAACATTAAGAGGGTCGTTGAGTTTTATGGTGCCACAGAAGGAAATGCTAATATAGGTGAATAAAATATTGTTTACTTCCTTCTTCTAAAACCATATCAAAACTAAAACAATTTGTGATTCCATCATCGTTGAATAGCCAGTAAAATTAGTGTCTCCTCTTTCCAGTGAACATAAATAACAAAACGGGAGCAATTGGATTTGTATCCAGAATCATACCCGCAGTGTACCCGATAGCTATTCTGAAAGTGGACCAAGAAACCGGTGAGCCGATCAGGAACTCTCGAGGTTTATGCCAGGTGAGGCCTTTAAAACTCCTGAACGTTTAACAGCGGCAAAGAGTCATTAAAAGATAATGAGTTTAATTTTGTTTTCAGTTGGCCAAGCCGAATGAGCCGGGAGTATTCATCGGTAAAATCCAGCCAAACAACCCGTCGAGGGCTTTCCTTGGTTATGCCGATAAAGCAGCGTCAGACAAGAAGATAGTCAGAGATGTGTTCACCCGAGGAGACTCTGCTTTCATATCAGGTAAATATTATCTTTAAGAAAACTCTAGGATAGTACATTGTCTTGAGCTTCGAGGAGAATTTCTTTTGTTTGTCAATTTAAAGTGAAACACGGGCTCCGAAGGAGCCTAAATATGCAACCGGCAAAATGCGGAGAACTATTGCTCCAACCGCCTCTTCCATTGATTTGAATATTTCATTTCAGGCGACATCTTAGTGGCGGACGACATGGGCTACTTGTACTTCCGCGACCGGACAGGGGACACGTTCCGCTGGCGCGGCGAGAACGTCAGCACCACCGAGGTGGAGGCCGCCGTGTCGCGAGTGGCCGACCAGAGGGACGCCGTCGTCTACGGAGTCGAGGTAATAGGCTTTTGTCCTAACATTTTATTTCAGGCGACATCCTAGTGGCGGACGACATGGGCTACTTGTACTTCTGCGACCGGACAGGGGACACGTTCCGCTGGCGCGGCGAGAACGTCAGCACCACCGAGGTGGAGGCCGCCGTGTCGCGAGTGGCCGACCAGAGGGACGCCGTCGTCTACGGAGTCGAGGTAATAGGCTTGTGTCCTAACACATCCTAGTGGCGGACGACATGGGCTACTTGTACTTCCGTGACCGGACAGGGGACACGTTCCGCTGGCGCGGCGAGAACGTCAGCACTACCGAGGTGGAGGCCGCCGTGTCGCGAGTGGCCGACCAGAGGGACGCCGTCGTCTACGGAGTCGAGGTAATAGGCTTGTGTCCTAACACATCCTAGTGGCGGACGACATGGGCTACTTGTACTTCCGCGACCGGACAGGGGACACGTTCCGCTGGCGCGGCGAGAACGTCAGCACTACCGAGGTGGAGGCCGCCGTGTCGCGAGTGGCCGACCAGAGGGACGCCGTCATCTACGGCGTCGACGTAATAGGCTTGTGTAACATTTTGTTTCAGGCAACATCCTAGTGGCGGACGACATGGGCTACTTGTACTTCCGCGACCGGACAGTTGTATATCTCTGAAGCGTGACTAAAATTGCAATATATTTAGGTTTTTATGAATTGATAGGCTAAAAATGAAGTCTGCTAGAAGTACCTTATAATTGTGTTGATCATCTGTCAGTGAATATGTCAGTGACAAAACTAAGAAACTTTGACGGGTAAATAGTTCTTAAACTGATAGTTCATCAAATTGAATGCTATTGAGAATATATCTAAGCCATATTTTGCCCTATATGTTACTGAAAATTCAGCGTTCTAGCTTTAGCCAGCACAAAATTACAAGATGTTGAAAATGGGCTGAATGGCTTCAAGAAAAGGATGGGTACGGCCGTGCCTCTTTGTTTTGCTCGACTTGGCGGGGGCGCTGCCGTACCCCCAGATACCACGTCAAGTAAATGAGGCAGCGATCTGCACAAATGTATGACAAGGCCATGTACATATCGGATATAAACAGAAGCCAACCCCATTTCTAGAGCTGTTAGATATGTTTGCGCTCTTTGGCGTGTGAGATGCGAATTCTGATGGTCTTTGAAAATTCCAGGTCCCGAACATCGAAGGACGAGCGGGCATGTGCGGTATCGTGGACGCGGAGGGCACCCTAGACCTGGAACAATTGGCTAAGCGGCTCGCGAAGGACCTGCCGGCCTATGCGCGCCCCGTCTTCATGCGGGTCATGACCAGTGTCGACATGACAGGTAATTTACACTCACTCGACGTACAGTTTCACGTCAACCGTGGCAATTAAACATAGTTGGGGGTATACGCACATCTCTTCATCTAGCGTTACTGAGCTAGGCGTAAAAACAAAATGGTTGTGTATTCTCTAGGTCTAGACACTATTTTCTACTGCTATGATTGGCTGGCCAGGGTAACCTACTATTATTTTAAAGAAAGAAAGAAGACATATATTCACTACACAACACACAGATATAAAGGGAGTAGACATACAATACAATTTTGTAGCTACAGAGTTACCATTTTTGATTTCAGGTACATTCAAGATGAAGAAGGTGGATTTACAAAAGGAAGGATTCAATCCCGCCGTAGTAAAAGACAAATTGTACTATTTAGATTTAAAACTAGGCAAATATCTCCCACTGGGCCATGAAGAGTACCCGAAGATAGCATCGGGACAAATAAGACTGTGATTAAATATAAAGACTATAGTAAATCGGTGTAAATAAATTAGAAGCATATCAGGCTGCGATGAGGAACTAAAGGGGCCTTTAGACCTGGCATTTAGCCTCGCTCTAGTATAGAATAGAATAGAATAGACGTTTATTGCAAACCATGTTTTTTTTACAAAGATGTTACAAAATAAAAATGTATCTCATGGACCCTGGTAGGGTATAGCAATAGTTCTTAAAAACTAGTTTATATACTCTAGTACACAGCATTTAGCCAGATAAAGGTCGCTTAACTTCACGATAGCAATTAACCCTGGCTAAGGTAAAGTGGGGGTAAAAGCACATTAGGTACAGTACGCGACGATGCAGGAGTGTGGGAGGCGTGGGAGGTGGTTGTGGTTAGAGATAAGTAGAGATGGGTAAATACCGAGTATACTCCCGGTATTTACCCGCCCCAATGTAGCATAGCCTAGCTAGCATGATCGCGTTTATGTCGGACATAAAGCATTCGTTCCTTTACTAGCAAGTACTTACGTTAGTGTATGTGGGACGAATGCTATTAGATCTAATGCTAGCTAGGCTGAGATGGGTAAATACCTGATACATTCCCGGTATTTAGGTATGTAGGTAGTTATTAGGTATGCCTCTACTCATCGCTGAGACGCGGGAGTTTTCGCAACCCATGTCACGTATTATAGATAGTGGTATTAAATGATTTTATTTATAAGTGTACCTACCTATTCGGTTTAAAACATGACATTAATGTAAGGTGGAGTCTTGTAATTGCAACTAATAATATTGAAGTGTTTACTTTATCGCTTATTAATTCTTTATTTATGTATAAGCTCTAAGTATTTTTTGAAAGATTTGTTAATAAGTAAATTTAATGTAGATACATTTATATAACCATCATAAACAAAGGAAAGCTGTAAAGAATAAAAACCTATTTCATAAATTCCTGACGCAGCAACTAATTGCTTGTTTTACTTTTTAGGGTTCCGTAGCCAAAATGGCAAAAACGGAACCCTTATAGTTTCGTCATGTCCGTCTGTCCGTCTGTCCGTCTGTCCGTCTGTCCGTCTGTCCGTCTGTCCGTATGTCACAGGCATTTTACTCGAAAACTATAAGGTGTATTTGAATAAAATTTTGAGGATAGGTGTATTTTGTTAGCCGCTACAAAGTTTTGTAATAAAAATTACTAAAAAAAATTTTTTTAGGGGTGTACTCCATACATAAAACTAAAAGTCAAAAAAAATTTTTTCATCGTGAGCCCACGTGTGGCACATGAATCGATAGGCCTTTCAAAATAAATATAAGGTTTCTCGGGATTTTTTTTGATTAAGTGAATACAGTCAGAGATAATCGCCCCGAAAGTCACTAAAAGTCTGTCCCCCCCCCTCTAATTTTTGAACGGTGTATTTTAAAAATATGAAAAAATTCATGGACACAGCGCTTATTAAGTTCATTCACCGAAAATTGTTTTCAACAAGATCGGATGAAAGGTTTCCGAGATATTGCTGAAAAACTGCCTTCCTCAAAGAAAAGGACGTAAGTGCCGTAAGATTTCTATGACGATACGACCTTTTTAATAGGCACGGAACCCTTCGTTTTGCGTGGTCCGACACGCACTTGGCCGGTTTTTTGTCTATGGATGCGCACTGTCAAATTTCAGAAGCATGCCTTGTTTTGTTTGACTAAACAGTTCATAAGATTTTAATAGCTTACCTTCGTAATAACGTCCAATTTCGCACAAAAATACTTATTAGCCGTGGGACGGGTAATTGCAAATATTGCAACTATTTACCACAGACTAATACAGACCCGCAGAATTAAGCAAGACGATGTATCATATAGTTGTCTCTGTCACTTCTTATGGTCAGCTGAGGTGAGTTAGAATGAGACAAATAGTACGGTATTTTGAGGCTATTAACGAGTGTTCTCCATAAACTGCACACCTCAATGTTTAAAAAAGTAAACAATACTCCCAGACGTCAATGTCAAGTCAACGTCAAATCTATACGAAATTTTCTTATTTGAAAAATATTTAGTTGTAAAACTATATATTTGTGTTGAAAGTGCAAGATCTAATTTATATGTTGTGGCAAAATGTCTTGTGCAGTCCCGTACTATCGGACTTACTCTAGATTAACGAAGAAGACCGGTGAAAATACCGGTTTCCATCGGTAAGAACCTTTTGCTTATTTTTCAAATATTGCATGTACATTACGCAATATAATGATCTGGGATTACTGCAAATGCTGGATGCTATCAAATAAGTACTTTTTACAAGGTTCCAAGTTGATCTTATTGTGATTTTTGGTAAAAATACTATTGTCGTAAACACGGGTAGTGTTGTAACTTAATTAAAATGTATATATCGATATTTTGTCGACATGAATTATTTATGTAGGCGTTAAGTACATGTAGTTAACTGTTAACTTTAGAATTCCGGAAAATAACAAAACTCTTCTAGAAAAATGGATCGACGTAGTATAAAACAGATACCTTACCAAATTTACCTTAAGTAATTAATATCGAGCTTAGACTTTTCCCATTGTTTCCATTAGTGACACTCGATGACTTTTTAATCATTGCCATTATAACTTCCTTTAGAAACAAAATTTTAACCGACTTCAACGTTTTATTTCCACATTACCACATGAACTGCTTTCCGAAAGCAAAGCATAAGTCACTATTAAAAATACCCAACCATGGGACCACCAGGGAAGGATACCCTTCCAAACAAAAAAAAAAACTAATCGGTCCAGGCGTCTTGGAGTAATCGGAGAATATACTACATGAAAATAAAAGATTCCCACGAATTGTCCAACTCCTCCTTTATTAGGTTAAGTAGGTTAAAAATAAATTAGTTCCACTAAAAATCCTGGTGATGATTAAAAATTAACTTGTCTGACTACCTATGTATTTGCATAACTGAATTCGTAGCGAATATCTGTGTCTTGAATGCAGTTTATTAGTACTTACTTAATGTTTTTTTTTTATTGGTAAGTTCCATATGAATATTTGCACAGTATGGATGGAGATACAATTTACTTACGAGTATCGCATATTACAAATTTATTAACAGTAAATATCGATATCGATAACTTGTAAGAAAATATCTTTCGCTGCACCAAATCATGAGCGAGCGAGAGAGCGAATTACGTCGTGCGAGCGAGAAAGCGGAGACAATGACGTATGAAGACCTGTCAGATAACATGGTTCTATCCCTTTCTTACTCGTTGTTCAGTACGAAAGTGAGAAGAGATCGGATGTATAGAAAACGTTCAATTTATTAAGGCCTATCTGCCTATTTCTGTAATCTGTGCTATTTACTTGTCTGTAAAATAGTGATGAGAACCACCTTATCGTGATTTTATCTACTGGCATGGTAGCAAAATAAAAATATCAGGGGTAGTTAAAATTTTGAATTATTATCATCAGCACCTTGCAATCGTGCACCTGCATACCTATAGTATGGATAGTACCTACCCCACTATCAATAAAATATTATTTATCGGCATAGTCATTCACACTGTCACATCACTTGCATTTCCATAATTCATACAAAAATGGTCAGATAATTGCAACATTTAGGTACAATCAAAAAATTTAAAAATAGTAAGGAACCTACTTTAACCACACTTGATTTTTTGTCTGGTATATCTGGTGTATCTACTAATATATAAATCTACTCCAAGTTATGGGTGAAGTTACTGCACCCATAACTTGGAGTAGATTTATCCTAGAATGAAACAAATATACTTGTACTATTATCTATTCTGTGCAAATACGTAAAAAGCGAGTTACCGTGGTTGATGATCCCGTGAAAAAACTTTCGAAAAACCACTAAAAACAGATTTTTATGCCAATTAACGCACCGTTTGTACCTAATCGGTTTCGTAGGTGTCGTCCTCCCGAAAAAAATTGCGGGTTAATAAAAAGCCCTGTCGATCATGTGTCGATCAAACAGGCCTCTATTTCACTAAATCGACAATTGTCGCCTGACAATGACAATTCGACTTACATGGCTGCGTCGACAGATTAAGGTGGCTGCAGCACGGCTATCACAAGACGACGCGCGAGCTCTCTCGATTTTTCTCGCACTATACCTCTCTTTCTAAGTTTTCTAATAAGAGAGCGACGGATAGTGCGAGAAAAATCGAGAGTTCGCGTGCCGTCTTGTGATAGCCGTGCTGGACAGCTTATTGACCCTTATTGATTGTACGTGGAATTGTCATTGTCAGGTGACAATTGTCAAGATGGTGAAATAGGGCCGGCCGTCTTGACTTGACCTATCAGCACCAGCTATATGTTTTCATTGAGATTTTTAGTAGAAGAAGATTATAAAGCCTGTCGTGTTCAATACATTGATTGATCCTAGAGGGCATTATTAAATTTAGTTGATTTTACCAGATAGTTGCAATTACAGGACTCCACGTCCACCTTATCATAGAACGAGCTATTTCATTTTAGCGATAGTTTTAAATAATTGAATAACTAAAACTGACTGAAATTTTGTTGTAAGTAGGTCAAGTGCTTTTGAGGTTTTGTACACGTTTTATCCTAATGTCCAATAAAGTAGGTACGGCTATTTATAAAAGCGTTTCAATACAAGTGATACAAACGCTTTTGTGTGAGGTCCTTAGCAGAAGATCCTCTCAATGTGATTAAGTAGGTATTATAAAAAATAGTGAAAATAAATGTTTCCAACCTGCAGTAATGTGTATCAATTTAAACGACATCTATATTGTTGTAGAGGCTAGAAAGTAGGTAAGCAATAGACGGACGAGTTCGAGGGCCGACGCGTAGCGAAGGATCGCGACCGCGCGGCACCCTGTGATTGGTGTCGTTGTTCAAACTGTCCAACAATAACATTGTTGGACAGTTTGAATTCATAGATGGCCTATTCGTGCGACGTCCAACTAATCCCAACTTAGAAGCAGAGGGCCTACCGCGAAACGATATTCGTTTTCGTTCGTGTATCTCCCTCTTTGTCACTCGAACTAGCAAGTGCGACAGAGTCGGAGATACACGAACGAAAACGAATGTCGTTTCGCGGTAGGCCCTCTCAGGGGGCCTACAGCCAACAGCATTCGAAGTTTTCCCTCTCTGTTGCACTTACGTACGAACTCGCAAGTCTGACAGAGAGGGAAAACTTCGAATGCCTTTCGCGGTAGGCCCTCAGAACTCACCGCGAAACGATATTCGTTTTCGTTCGTGTATCTCCCTCTTTGTCGCTCGAACTAGCAAGTGCAACAGAGAGAATATCGTTTCGCGGTAGCCCCTCTGACCATCTTTTGCCACATTTCCGAGCAGTGGCGTGAAAACCCAATAGTTAAGGCTGGCGTCCACTAGGCTCGCCAAAGCGCGTCGAATCGAATCGAAACTAATTCGCCTTCATACATAAACTATGAAAGTGCGTCGATTGACGCAGAGCCGCGGCGCGCCGAATCAATGGACGCACTTTCATAGTTAATGTACCCATAAAGGCGAATTCTTTCGATTCGATTCGACTCGGCTCGGCGAGCCTAGTGGACGCCAGCCTTTACTATCTACCTATGTCCAATATGTACGTATATTCACTGCAATTAGCTTCTGACGAATATTACATTTTTGGGAGATAGTTCTTTTGCTTTAGCTGCATACCTACTTGAACCATTAATACTATTCATAGCATAGCTTTTGCTTCTGCACGGCTGGCTATCACCTATCACAGCTCGCTAGCTGTATCCTGATTCCTGTGTCGCGGCGTGATAGACTAATTCGTTTCCGTCAAACAGGCCTACTTTGCCACCAGGGGGAACTTTGCCCAAAGAGCAACTTTTAAACAAATCCGTTAATGTAGAAAAATTCAAAAGGTTGGTGGCAACACCACTATTTTTAGTAGAAAATAGGTTATATCTGTGGTATTACTACGCATCACCTTGGCGTCTAACTCCATTCAGTAACGTGTCGGAACTGGTCAATTCTTGCGGAAGTGTTAGTGCTATTAGTACAAAATGGGGAAGCCTCAGTTGAGTGAATCTTCTACTTGTAATAAAATAAGAACTATAGATCGTTTTTATTATTATTTTATCTGGATATACTTATTATAACAAAAGTTATTATGCTGGGCAATGTTACGTAGTATTCTGCAACCTATGAGTGTAAACATTGCCCAGCCTCAAAAAAGGCTTAGGGTTGTCACCTTCATCATGTTTACCTGATTGCGCTAGTAAAGGAAGGTTATGTATTTAATTTATGTAGGGTGTACGGTAAAATATATTTATATTAATTAGTCAAGTTTTAGTAGTAGGCAGTGTTGGGCATTCACGAATAAAATCATGAATAGAATAAGAATAACGCGTGAATAATTCACATGTGAATTATTCTTGCGTTATTCTTATTCAAATAAATCTAATCCTGATTTTTTATTTTAATTAAAGTTCCATGAATACGAATGTAGTTCGGATCGGATACATACTATAGCTACTTGTATACCCCTCGAGTTTGGTATAATTTGGTTTATATGGACGAGTTCCATACATTACACTTGCTGACGATTGTCTGATGATGAAGTCAGTAGGTGGATAGTGGAACTCCTCAATGGCTACTTGTATACCCCTCGAGTTTGGTATAATTTGGTTTGTATGGACGAGTTGATGGTCTGATGATGGAGTCAGGAGGTGGATAGTGGAACTCCTCAATGGCTACTTGTATACCCCTCGAGTTTGGTCTCTTTTGTTTTGTTTTGACGAGTTCTATACATTACACTTGGTGACTCCATCATCAGACCATCGTCACCAAGTGCAATGTATAGAACTCGTCAAAACAAAACAAAAGAGACCAAACTCGAGGGGTATACGAGTAGCCATTGAGGAGTTCCTCTATCCACCTCCTGACTCCATCATCAGACCATCGTCACCAAGTGTAATGTATAGAACTCGTCAAAACAAAACAAAAGAGACCAAACTCGAGGGGTATACGAGTAGCCATTGAGGAGTTCCACTATCCACCTCCTGACTCCATCATCAGACCATCGTCACGAAGTGTAATGTATGGAACTCGTCCATACAAACCAAATTATACCAAACTCGAGGGGTATGCAAGTAGCCATTGAGGTGTTCCACTATCCACCTCCTGACTCCATCATCAGACCATCGTCACCAAGTGTAATGTACCTGATCTTAGTTGTTTTATTTTTAGTCATAAATAAATAATTTGATTAAAAGTTGATTTTTGTTGAAATAATCTGTTTTATTTTTTGGTCGTGTGAAAAAACGGCACAAAAAACCACTACTAAAGATTAAGTCAAAAGTGACAACCCTGACAGTTTCAAACTGCTTGATGCGACTTGTATGGAAAAGAGCAAAATGCCTATGTAACATTGCCCACCCATATTTCTCACGACTTTTCAAGTTAAGACTAGGATGATTAAATGGAACGCCAAAATTACCGGAGATTTCGCACTGATCCTTGACTTAACGTCATAAGAGCTATAGTTACGGAAATAATTGACATGGGCAATGTTGGCTAAAGTCCAGATAACTTTGCCCGCGATGAAAATCGTTAAAAAAATAGGTTAAATATTGGTTTAAAAATATAATATTATCCTAATGAACGCATGTATGTGTCTACAATAGATGCACTTATGCCAAAAAACCGAATCCAGCCATGGAAAAAAATTGAGAAATACGTGTTTTTCTGAAAAAAGCGGGCAATGTAGGCCTGTTTGACGGTTCTTTCTAATTTGAATGCTTTGAAAAAGAGTAGTCTAGTCGGTCAGTTAGATAGATAGAACTGGGCACTTCTCCGAGCGTTTCAACCGTTGTGATTTCCGTGGTCGTATTATTGAAGACGATTTTATTAGAAGACGATTTTTTGAGCTTTTGTGGAGAAGGCGCGGGAAGTGCTATCATTGTTTTATAAATAGACCACAAAAACCTAAGGACATTGTCAATAATACGACCACCGAAATCACAGCGGTCGAAACGCTCGGAGAAGTGCCCAACTAGTCTCAAAAGATTCGAGGAAATTACAATATTCTGGAAAAAATCTTAAAAAAATAGGTAATTGCTTAATTTAACAAAAATATACTCAAATACTCACTGTGATGACACCTTATTTCCCGTTTTTCTGTAGTTATGACGTGACGTCTTGTGGATGGACTGGACATCTGGGTTATAATACCAACGCTGGATATTAATCCAAAATTAACTCGTTGTAGATTCCTATTTAACATAAATTATACAAAGTAAAATTTTCCTATGTCAAATTTAGACATCATCGACGGTTACTTTAAGGCGACGCCAGACTACATGCAGTCCTCCGCGTGATTTTAGCCCGTGTGGATAGGTGCCGGATCCGGATCGGATACACGGCGTCCTGCAAAATTCTATCCCTATCATACGGTTCATGCCGTCCGTCACGGTCGGACGTTTGGCAACGTAGGCTAAACAGGCATGATCGCTTACGATGATACACAAATCATATGACCTTCGCTTGCAAACTGAAGATTCAGCATCAGTGTCCCTTACTAGCAAGTTACTAAGTGCGAGTGAAACGAATGCTTTATGTTATGTCCCACGTCATGGACCTATGATACTCAGGATAAGCTATGGTAATAAAAATTCCGAGTCCGAGCGAGATGGTAGCATACAAATCTCGATAAGTGTGACAGAAAAGGATCACAACTGATTTGGTATGAAGTTGTGGCAAAAAAAACCACTAACCGCCCAAATTAAGTAGGTTGTATAGTAAGCCTTTCCGTCCCTCAATGTGGCATCACGTATAGCTTGTCCTGAGTATCATAGGTCTATGGTCCCACGATGTAGAAGGCACCATATTTACTGGTTTCAGAACTCAAATCAAATGTCAATGTATGTCAAAATTGTGAAATGAATGAGATGAGACGTCAACTAAACTAACGAGCTGTCCATACATTTTATAATCACGGGAAAACAATTACAAAACTAGTTATTATAATTATAATACCTCTTTAGTAGTAGTTGCTGTCTACCTACTTTATGCACAAGTACTTGGTGGATCAAAACATTATAACTAAATGCGTTTCCTATTGTTGTAAACATCTAAGTTGATAGTGAAGAGCGTCCGAGATCCACTTATCGGCCAGTAAAGACAGGTTCCCGCTACGACAGTGGGTCGCCCTGGTCGCAGCTCACGCTCGGCAGTAAGCCGCTACCCGTGGCGGAAGCGTGTCGCGATGTTGTTCGTAGTGGTCGGTGTCGTCACGGCATTCGTCGCTGTTTATCTCTATTATGGCTTTCTCTCCACATTAGCGCTTTCTATCAGTTTAGCCTTAGTGTATGTTGTTTTGTTCCATTGGAGATGGTGCTACGTCGCCTTGAGGACTGCCCCGAGGGATATTGCGTGAGTTTCCCTTACTTGCACGTCATCAATCCCTTATGAAAGTCAATTTTAATTAGACAGTCGTAATTAACATTAATTGCTCTAATATTGTTCGTTTTAGACTTAATTTTTAACATTGTGCTTTTGTATTAACCTTTGTACTTAAGTCTTTTTATTACAAATATTTGAGCTTATGAGAACAACAACTATAAAAACTTTATTTTTAATGTTAATTTTAGAGCACTGATATGCTATGTCAAACTGCTATGGCTCACAAGGCAGTTAACAAAGAAAAACTGGACTATTCCGGATGCATTCCATGAAACTGTGAGCCGTCATCCCAATAAACCATGTTTCCTGCATCAAGACGAAGTGTGGACTTTCAAACAGGTATCATAGCCATTCTTAAACATGCTGGTATTATACAATTCTGACATCAACTACATAATCATAATCTTTATTGCACACCATGGTATTACAGTTGTTACATTAAATAAATTATAGTATCACATGGACCCTGACAGGGTATTGCAAATGGTCCTTGGGTCGTTCTTCTTTTTTACTGACAATGAACCGAGGTTTTTCTGTTTTTTTGGTTTTTGAACTATCGAAAATTGTGCTTTTGAAGTGCGATTAAAAAAAAATGCATAGGTTTCCTCATTAGAACTAATTAAAGTTTCCTTTCTGGCCAATATAAATATTTATATACGGTTGGTTTCTAAAAAAAACATGTGACAAAGTGGACTCTTTCAGTGGGGACAACATTTTGGTTTACCACTCTGTCACGGCATTCTACGAAAAAAAAACATTTAGAAAAATGCTAGTTAGAGAAAGGAAATATTAAATATCACTAATTAATAAAATAATATGGACGTTCATTCGAACATTATAAAACCGTAAACATCATTATTCAAATGAGATGCCGTAATAAGACGAAGGACAAGCTATTGTCGGTCGAAAAGAAGAACGACCCCCTTAAAAACTAATATCTAAATCTAACTACTGTTATCTAGGTTATATTATAATCATCAGTATATAAAAGCCCCTCAAGCGAGTGTAGCAATTTTTTTAAACATACACTATATTACAAGGTACTACTAATTGTAGTACAATTACAGAATTAGGCCCACTATAATGATATACTTTGACTGTCCTGTCCTTTGTTTAAGAATTTTACATTTTTATTTCTTCCTTGAAAGAATATTTCTTCCTAGACCTTGTACCTCTTAATAACACTGGTTATTTCAACCATGTAATTTTTGAGTATTGACTGATATAGAAATTTGGTAGTTAGGAATTTTTTGGGCATAACCTCTAGCCGCCCAAAGGCCTTTTACAGGGCCTTGTGAGAATCATAGAAAATTCTAATAAATATTCCATTTAAATGTGACTTAATTTTCATTGTTAGTTTTCGCGTGCTGGGTGGCTAGAGGGTAAAGTTGATTTATTGGCTCCTTTTCACTTAGGTATATATTACAAATGTATATGTTACTTAAATTATAATTATTGCTTAGTAACATACACATTGTAGTTCGTAATAGCTGCTAGCTGTGCAACTCAGCCCGTGTATTACAAAGAATGCAGCTATGTCTGTTCTCAAAAAGCCATTACTAGTGAAATATTTTTTTTAAATTAGATGAGTAGTTCCAGAAATTACCCATATCATAGATTATTATAAAGAGATAACAACAATTATCTCTTTATAATAATCATGAATAAACTCTTTAATATTTATTAATGATCAATACTATTTTAGTAACATTTACACATTCATTCAATTTCAATTGATATAAAACAAGATGATTGATGATTTGAACTAGTTGGATTATTTTACCCCATAGTTTCATTACAAACAAAAACATAAGAGTTTAGTTCAAAGAAACATCCATTTCCATTACATACAAAACATATTAGGAAAAAGCCCTAAAATCTTTCTAAGCTAATTAATTGTGGCCAATGGAACTACTGAGAAAAAATTGACAACTAGTTCAAATCACATCTTGTTTCATACTTATAATAAATATAATCCTATGAAAACACCCAATCTCTAACCCACTCTAGGTAATACAATTTATACAATCAATTCACCATCCAATATGCCAATATGCAATATCCAAATGTTTGCCAATAAGTTTTGTTTGAAAGATAATTTTGTTCTTTATGAAGATGAAATTCTGTACAACATTTTTCTTCTGTACTCAAAATACGTTGTTGTACATAATTCATTAATGAATTATGTACAACAACATATTTTGAATACAGTATTTTCTTCCACGAACACGGGTGTGTGGTATACTTATATGCCCATTTTTTCTGTGTGATGCGTGTCCGTTTTGTAAGTTGTACCTACTTTTCCGAGCCCTGTAGGTAGACTGTGACCTGACCTGTAAACATAACCATGGCTCACCCGCGTTATTGAAATAAAGCAACTGAACATGAATAAACATTCACACTGATATATAAAATGCCAAAGAATTTTATGAGTCATTTCTGGCCAGTATTTTTACTGTGAAGTTATACAAACAGTGGATTCTAACCTCACCATTAGTAGACACTAGACCTTATGCGATTGTAATAAGGTTTACAAAAAGTGTCTATGTAATGTTTTCGTTTCAAGGTATCACATTCTGAACAAAATATACTATGACAAGTCAAAC